>OY288249.1:44777861-46113694 GCA_958450325.1 Agrostemma githago
TCTCTCCAAACATCATGCTTTACCCTTTCCTGAGAGTCATTCTTATGCTTTGAAATGTTTTGATTTGTGCATATGGATTTTTGGGGGCCTTGTAAAGCCCCAACCATAAGTGGTGCTAGGTCATTCTTGACTATAGTAGATGATCATTCACGTGCTACATGGACATACATGTTACAGACCAAACAACAAGTCCCACATCTCATTGAATGTTTCTTAGCTCATGTCAAGACTCAGTTCAATGCTCAAGTTAAAGTCATTAGGTCTGATAATGGGACTGAGTTTATTCAAGGACCATGTATGATATGTTCAAAAGGGTGGGTATAGTGCACCAAACTAGCATAACTGGCCTACCCCAATAAAATGGGACAGTGGAGAGAAAACATAGCATCTCTTGGAGGTAGTAAGAGCATTGAGAATACAATCCAATGTTCCTTTGAAGTTTTGGGGTGAATGTCTTTTGACAGCAACTTATTTGATTAATAGGATGCCAGTCACTCTTTTAGATTGGCAGACTCCTCATGAATTATTGTTCAAAAGTGTACCTACCTATGAAAACCTTAGAATCTTTGGAACACTTTGCTATTCAACTCTACCTGCTAGATATAGGGACAAGTTAGGATATAAAGCAAGGAGGTGTATTTTCAAAGGATATCCTCAATCCCAAAAGAGATATAAACTGTATGATTTAGACAACCATACATTGTTTACAAGCAAAGATGTTATTTTTAAGGAGAATATTTTCCCTTAATTGCAAACAATATCCAGCCTTAAAGGACAGTAATACACCTGCACATATGGATTTGTTACTCAATCCAGCTTTTGTGCCTTGCAAACCTAAGGGTGTAACAGAAGACTATATTGCTTCTGATGACATCCCACATGGTTCCTATAATTAAGGAATTAACTCTACAAACAATGATGATGAGAACATCACATCTGAACCTGATAACACACTTGAAGGGATTAATACTGAGGTTGTTATCTCACCCTCCATCCCTGACCAAGTAGATTCCTCCATATATGTTCCACAAGTAAGAAGGTTAGAGAGGGTTAGAATACCCTCTACAAGATTAGCAGGGTATCACAACAAGGGAGCAGCTTTACACCCAGAAATACTTAGTGATCTGTTAACATTTGATCAGGATTACTTGATTTCTCTTAATCATGTACTGACTGAACATGAACCTGTTGTTTATAGTCAAGCTTGTAATGATCCTAGGTGGGTTGATGTTATGAACAAAGAGCTAGATGCTTTGAACAACAAACACACTTGGATCATGACTAATCTTCCACCAGGGAAGAAAGCTATAGGATCTAAGTGGGTAAATAAAGTTAAACATAAGCCAGATGGTTCTGTAGAAAGATTCAAGGCAAGATGAGTGGCTAAAGGGTATGATCAAGTGAAGAATAAGGATTATAAGCACACTTTTCACCTGTAGCAGTAAGAGCTTTAATAGCCTTAGCTGTTGCAAAAGGATGGATTTTGCATCAACTAGACATTAATAATTCATTCTTACATGGGTTTCTAGAGGAATAAGTCTATACGACAACACCTCAAGGATATAATTGTCCTAAACTAGGCCAGGTTTGCAAATTGTTAAGGTTACTTTATGGGTTAAAACAAGCCTCGAGACAGTGGAACATTGAATTGACCAAATACCTTAAGAGTATTGGATTTCAACAGTCCCAGTAGGATTATTCACTGTTTACTAGAGGATTACCCACTTCTGAAGACTTTTTGGTGGCTTTGGTCTATGTGGATGATGTTTTATTAACAGAAAACAACCAAAGTTCAGCCCAAGATGTTAAGGATGGGCTTGACAAGGCTTTTACAATCAAGGATCTTGGTCACATGAGGTATTTCTTAGAACTTGAGATAGCAAGGAATGAGTCAAGGAGCATGATCAATCAAAGGAAGCATATTCTGGATATTGTTCAAAATTTAAGCATGGAAGAATGCATAGAGACCATATTTCCTCTTCCCCAAAAACTAAGTATTGATGATGGTGAGGTAATGACAGATCCTGAAACCTATATGAGGCTTGTTGAAAGACTGTTATATCTAAACTTGAGTAGACCAGACTTGAGTAGACCAGATATATCATATGCCGTCCAACATTTAAGTCAGTTTGTCACTGAACCAAGGACGCCACATCTGCTTGCAGTATTACGTGTGGTCAAGTACTTAAGACATTCCTTGAATGCTAGTCTGTTTGATCCCACCAACAATCCTCTACTTCTGAAAGGTTATAGTGACTCTAACTGGGCAAAGTGTGTTTTTAGCCGAAGATCCTTAAGTGGATACTGTGTGTTCTCAGGGTCTTCCCTTATTTCTTGGCAAACCAAGCAGAAGACAGTTAGTAAGAGTTCAGCAGAAGTAGATTACAGATGCATATCTTATACTGCCAGTGAACTGGGTTGGATAAGCAGACTGTTAGCAGACCTGAGAGTAGTAATATCTAGACCTGTGGTGCTCTACTATGATAACAAGGCACCACAACACATTGCGCATAACCACTACAAAAAATTGACACTTGCGCCACAATTTATGCCACGGGAGTTTGTAATTCGCGGCTAATTTTTACCTAGGCACGGGAAAATTTTGATTCACTACCTCGAAAAAAAATATGCCACGGGACAATTTTTTTGTGGCCAAAATTCACTTGCGCCACAAATTTTATTAAAGTCGGGTCAATAATCACTCTTGTCACGAAATGCCAAACCCATGGCAAAAATAAATTTAGCCACGAATTTGTTCTATGGGAAATATTTTTAGTCACGACGTAATTACTTTCCATGGCGTAATTATTTTTTAGCCACTGATGATTTAGTAATTGCATGTGGCTATTGTAGTTCTTCAGACTTTAATCAATTGCTTTCAAGTTAAGTCGAATGTCAAATATTAGTCTTAAAAAATTCATTAAAATTCAAAGTTATAGATAATATGAAAGTAAATAAAAATATTAAATTTGAAGATATTTTATTACTCAAAAAAAATATTTTTTATTCTTTTATTTAGTTTTAAGAAAAAAAAATTGATTTTTTGTAAAATTAAATACAAATAAAGAAAATTTTTGTTGTCTAATTTGTTGATTTTCAACTAATCATAAATTTTGAAGTCATTGATTTCTCTTAGTTTGATAATATGTTTAATTATATAATATGTTTAAAATTATATAATCTTCAGTATGACTTTATTTGAAAAAGCGGATGACATTTAAATAGTTATATGCTAGCTAAAATGCGGCGTACATAGCATATCAAGTAAAATAAGTATATGATTTATCATCCATCATTGAGACATCTAATATTATTTGAGACTTTCAGTTTTACCGCTTAATTAATTAATTAATTAATTTTTTCACATGTAATATACTTCTTTTAAAGAAAAAAAAAAGTTAAAAAGAAAGTGACCGAGCATGACTCATAACCGCAACTTTCGAGCGTTGTATTTTTATTTTTATTTTCAAGTTATTGATTTATTTTCTTACAATATTTTCAGTGTGAAATAATTCTTATTTAAGAATTCTAATCAATCAATATTTTTTATGGAATTAACTTTGACTTTGAAAACAATTATTCCTTTGTAAATTAATTGTCTTTCAAGTTGTTTGGTTTGGAAGAACGATTAATGTTTTAGAACGTCGTACCTAAGTTTAATAATCAGTTTAAATTTTTTTTCATAAAAAGAGAGGTATAAGTGAGAAAAACAAATAATTAACAAATACAAGTAAGAAAATCTAATTATTAAGGACTACTAGTGAGATAATCAAAAATTAATTTATTGTCGACTGTCTAATTCAATAACTGTTCTGTAATATTATTTGGAAGATATTTTAAAAATGAATATAAAATAAAATTACAATGAAAATTAAGATTCGGGTAAAACTTGAAGGAGACAAGAGGAAACTCGATAAGGATAAAAAACTGATGAAATAAAATAACGAACGATAGTTCAAAGTAATAAAGATCTACTTAAGCCAATAATGAAGAGAAAAAATATCGAAAGAACTTGCAATAAAAGAACGTGGAAAATAAAAATAAAAATAAAAATATTGATAAATTAACGAAATCATGAGTCCGACAGTTAATTTTGAAACTTATTTTTTTTGCTGGAATAATTATTTTTTAATCATGTAAATCATTGGGTAAAAAACAATTAGTTACTCAAAAGTTAATGTAGTTTGTGGAGAAAAAATCACTTTAAAAGAATTCTCAAACCAATGATTATGTCAATAAAGTTAAAATTCATTTCTGGTAGCTGGCATAAGAATTCGACAGTTAAGCGTGCTTGAGTGATAGTAGTGTTAAGATTCACAGTTAAGCGTACTTGATTGAGAGTAGTGTTAAGATGAGTGACCTCCTGGGAAGGCTCTTCGATGCTAGTAACCATTGCAGATGTGATTACTCGAAGGTTAGAGAATTCTTACGGTTATTAAATTAATTTATTTATTTTTGTCACCGGAATAAATGTTTCGTCACAAGCATATTTAGCCACAGGATAATCCATGGCAAAAATTAATTCTAGCCACGGGAGACTCCGTGGCAATAAAATGAATACTGCCACGGTCACTTGCGCCACGTGACTATTTGTTTGCCATGGTCACTTGCGCCACGGATAGTCTTTCCGTGGCAAAGTACTTTAGCCACGCAAATTTAGCACTTTTGCCACGAATTCAGCCGTGACCTAAGTGCTCATTTGTAGTAGTGAACCCAATGTTTCATGAAAGGACGAAACACCTGAAGATGGACTGTCATTATGTGCGTGATATGTTACAAGAAGGATTTTTAGTCACACAACATGTCAGTTCTAGTATGCAGTTAGCTGATCTAATGACGAAGCCCTTAGAAACACAGCAACATCATTTATTAGCAAGAATGTTAGGGATGAAGTTGCTGACAAGAAGTTCATCTTGAAGGGGGAGTATTGAAGTGAGCTTGGATCATCAAGCTGCACTCTCCTCCAAGCCAGCACAACAAGATAAGATATACACCATAAATTGCATAAGAGAATACGGTTACAAGATAACCACTAATATCCAAATACATACTTGTATATATATGTATTAAAGTCATATACATTGTAAGATAACAGAATTACACATCAATATACACATATTTTACTATTTACTCTACTGTGCGATATTGAGAGCTTTCTTAAGGTCCTTCAATGGAGATTACTTGAGGTTAACGAGTTTTCAGAGTGACAATTTTGAATTACTAATATTCAATCTATATAAAAATATAAAAAGGCATTCCAAAATGTTACTCTTTACAAGTTATTGACAAGTGACACTACTAAAATGTTTAACTCATCAATATGTGGTTCATGTGCTTTTATTAGTTGTAATTAATACGAAGTACAAAGTAATTACATATTAGCATTTTCTTCATTTTCACAAAGAATTTTTTATATAAGTTGTGCTAATAATTTTAATTACACAACTTTAATATTATACCATTTTAACAATTGAGATATCTTATTAATAAAATTCTTACAGGTTAATTGGTTATTATGTATTAGATATCAATTTTTGGTTTGCGTTTTTATTCCATTTCATTGATATTTTTTGGGCCGATAAGGTTTATTTTTATTTATTTGCAGACGTTGTAACATCATTTTATAGACGAGAAAAAATATGAGTGGAATCATAAACTTTCTACAAGGAGTTACGGAGTAAATTTTGGGTATTATTTTTAGATTTAGATTGAGTTGTAATACGAAAATTTGCATAATTAATATTTTCCCATAAAACCGAGGTTTTGAAAATTAAAAGTATTATGGATAAGTGAACTAAAAAATTATTTTAATTAACGCGAATATATTAATCTAATACTAGCAAATTTATGAAGGTAATGTAGTCTTAGGTTATGATATTAGGATTATAAATACACAATTTTCATATAGATTTGGGTAGCTTAAGTTGACATGATATGTTACGTTACTACATAATTTATATGTACCTTACTTTTGCATCAACTTAATATTTGTCAAACAAAACAATAAAATGTTGTTTGATTATTGTTATTAGCTAGAAAAATAGATGAATCATAATTTATTACTCCATTAGATTGTTATGTGTCAATGTAAATGACATGACGTCACGAGACTACAATGTTATCAATACTCTCTTCCATTCGATTTCATACACTTATAACAGTATACGTTGAGATTATATTGTTACTACATATGAATTTAGAAGTATAATGATTAATATTCACATAAATAATGTTATTTATTTATTCAGAACAAAGCATGCGAATTACAGTTCGTTCATGCACATAAGTTTTTGCATGCAACACGACGACGATTTTATTTAAGGTTAAGTTTACACAATTTACTTGAAGCGCACCCGTAATTTTCACGGGTAATGAAACTAGTTCAAATTAAAAATTGCCATGTACAAAGTGAATTAAAACAACGCCAAAAGAATGATTGTAATTCAAATTATTGAATCTTGATTCTAATTCTTGCACATATCCTTAGTTATAGCATAACAATCTAACATAACTTGAAATAAAACTGGAAGATATTGTTAATTGTTTTTTGAATCCCTTATTATTAACTAACCTGATCTTTAATCACCAATTTGCAGAATGCAGAGGCAGTTAAACAACTTGAGTATCTAAGTGAGGTTAAGGCTGATCGTGACAATGCTATAATAGAGGTTAATGAGCTTCTCTTTGTTGTATAACCTTGTCAACTTGTTTTGCTTCTATATATTTATTATTGAAACAGTCGTCGGATTTGTGTAGGCTGAGAAGGCAAAAAAAAGCGAGGAAATTATGCGTCAGAATTTAAATGAGGCTAAGATCAGGTATATCACAATGAGACACACATTACCGAGTAGTATTAACTAGGACAACGACTTCTCTGATTATGACATGATAGAAATGGCTAAAATTCTTCTAATTTTTTCTTATTGGAAAGCACTAATGTCTAGGAAAAAAATTGTTCCCAAAATTCTCAAATGTATAAATGTATAATGCAACTTTGATTCTCTGAATGTGTATGAGCCAACAGCCTAACATTGTCGGTATGATAAATGACACATAATGGGATAGGTTATTAGCTCATGATACCTTAGACCATCTCCAACAATGGTTTACCACTACTCATCATCCTTCCATCTTTCATCTTTCCCACTCCTCTACCTCACAATCAAAAAATCACTCCTACATCCATAATCATCTCTTCCTCATCATCTTACTCTCTCTTATCATTTATCAATCTTACTTTTACTCGGATTATTGTAATTATTATAATTATCCATAACTAATATTAGAAAGAAATAGGTTTAATTTTGTTTTGTATTAAATGTGATTAACAAAAGAAAATAGAGAGAGAAACAAGTAGTGTGATAATACTACCCAATATTATACTCTATTTATAGAGAAAAAAATTTCAAACTTAGATATGTTTTTTTTTTGAAAAAAATAATAATAAGATTTTTCATAAAAAATCGTAAACAGTTCAAAAGAAATAAGAAATAAATATATTGAATATGGGCTTGACAAGTGTCAAGTCCCTATTGGATACTAAATTAAAAAAAAAAGACAAAGAACCAACTACACCTGCCCATACACTTCCTCACAAACATGAGCTCTTCATGAGCATCATGAGGATGAAGCATCATTTTCATCCAAAATTATTGTTGGAGCACTTTTAACATTTCATCACCATCCTCATGAGCAAACTCCAACTCATGGTTGGAGGTGCTCTTATAAATGATACACATATTTACTAAATCTACTTCACTATGTTGTACATATTTTTTCATTATTTTTTCCATGTCTTTCATTCCCTTAAAAAACCATCTCTCTATCATCTTCCTCTAACCCTAAAAATCTAACAAAAGACTTTACAATGATCAAACCTAATTCAGACATGAAACAAGTACTTTTTTCGTTTTGTTAATCATCTTGTTCATTTCCGATTAGTAATTGAATTAAAGAACATATTTCTAGTTAGAGAGTCATCAATATTTTTATGTTTGTTGATGGATAGTCGATGAATAGTAGGTGAAGAGATGGACGACGTAGGGTGGCAATGTTGTAGAACCTATTTCCAGTCAATGCTCACTGCAGCATCAAGCTTCCACATTATGCATTTTCCATTTACAGACATTATGCTAAATACCATTAGTAAGGAACGAGGATTCCATAATCTTGAATTATTCAGAATATGGGTCATCTTCACAATATGGTCATCGGCAGAGGGAAGGATGTCGCCTGGCGACTGACGAACAATACAGGGGTGGCCGGAGAAGGGAAGAGGGGTAAGGTGTTGGTCAGCGAGGGGAGAGTGGCATGGTGGTGGCCGGTGAGGGAGAGAGTCGGAGAGTGGTGAATGGGAGAGGGGAAACAAAGGGTCGCCGGCGAGGGGTGAAGGAGTTATGTCCACTGTCCTACGGATTAACCCGCTTAAGTCTATGTATCCGATATGCCTTGCTAGAGGTCGATGTCGGGTTGACATATAAATGAGTTATATGTCTGGTAGTCTTAAGTGGACCCATTGGGTCACACACAATGTGTATGGGATATTATTAATATATATCGATATATTAAATATATCGGGTCAGTAGTAATACGGACTCAGCTGCGTTGTCGGGTTATGGTAATTAGTGTTATACTAATAATCTAATTATGGTAATTAGAGTTATAGAAATAACCTAATTCTACCTTCTCATCTCCTATATAAGGAGGTTCATATGATGAACCAAGATATATGGAATTAAGAGTATTGACTCATAATATATTCGTCTTATAAAGAGTTATAAGAGAGATATAGAGAGAAGTTGTGAGACAATCTCACATACCTTTATACTAGCATATATGTCGCAGTTCCGTACCCGTGTGGATACCAAAGGAGGCATCACGTTTGGGGTGCTTTATTCTGTCCGTGGGAATTATTTATTCTGTCCGTGGAAGATTATTTATTCTATCCGTGAAGATTATATATATTTCTGGGTTTATTATACTTCTTATTAATACGCTGTTCCGCTGCAAATAAGGTATAATTTTTATTCCTCTACTTTTGTCTTTTCGGTTAATACTCGTAACAGGTCATTGGGCTTAAGGGTTATAACCCTACAGTGGTATCAGAGCCTCCGTTACGTAGTATTAATCTAATAGACGTGAATCCATGTCTCATAATTGGTTATGAGGGATTCTACCCGCGTGTTAATTTGATTTTATCCAATGTCCGGAATTAAGTCTGCATGTACCGTAAGAATGTTGTTAGTAGATTGTTGCTGATTTGTCACGTGGTGCATGCAATTTGGTGTATTACTATTGCTTTGCATAATGATGATTATTGCATGATGATTATTGTTGGATGATTGTCGTAGATTTATATGTCCTTATGCAAGTTGTTTTTACACCCCTCACTCAAGTATATGTTTGTAATACTTTCATGATTATTCTATTCTAATCATTGTAATTGATTTTAATACATTGAGTTTGATCAACCTCTTCTTTATAATCTGAAAACGTATAACTTCATATGCTACTAGTTTAGTAATTACCGATTATGTTTAGGGTATCTTAATTTGTGAATTTAAATTGTTAAATTATGAAATTAATCCTTAAATTTTAAGATATAATATTGATTATGTTTTAATTTTATTGACCCATCATAATCCTCGATAATTTCCTTGTTGACGATGAGACTAATAAGATTGGTCAAGATTCGATTGAAATTGAGAAATTAAAATTACTAGAATTTTATTAACGATGAGTCCTAATATGATTAGGACAAGACTCGATTTTTTGTAAGTCGGAACGAGTGTGACTCGGTTGGCACGAGTAGTATGACTCGGTAGGCACGGGTATGTCTCGGTTGGAACGGGATGACCCGGGCGACAAAGGTTTGACCAAGATGACACAATATTTACTCGGACGACATGGTGGCGGGTCGGGGGACGCTTTTAAGAAAAGTCGTTTTCTTGCGTTTGTGTGTTGATTATGAATCAAACATGGATTATACTTTTATTTTTTCGAATCAATGAAAAATTGGTTTTCTAAATCGGCTAAATAATTTTATGCATTTTAATTATCATGTGATCATAGATAGATCGGGAAAGGAGTTTCTCGAGTCTTATTTGATTTTGATGAATTGTTCATCTATATGACAATTATAAGTTGCAGATCGATTGTGAATCGAGTTTTGTATATCCGTTCAATTTTTCCGGGTGGGGAATTGTTTCTCATAGTTGGAAAAATGAAAGAGATTGGTGAAATTGGTCAAGCAAATAGCAATTACGAATTGTGATATGATTATGAATCAAAATATGGGATCTTTTAACGTGTTTTATGCACAATTCACTAATAACAATTGAATAATTATGTCATATGATGCATCAATTTCATTGTTTAGACTTGTGACTTGTTTGTCTAAAACTGATAAGTTGACCTAACAACATGTTTAGGACCCATAATGCATTTAATCCCTCGCACAAATATTAAGAATTGTCTTTCCAGAATTGACCACTACAACAATTTCATACCATTGGTTGAAGTGACTGCCTAAGCGGTGCTTTGCCGATGTGTGTGGACTGAGTAGGTGGGTAACGGTTACCCACAGGTTCAATCTGGTTTGCTTAACATTGCTATCAAGTCGGACTTGGGCTTTGAGGCAAATAGTTGGTGTCATATGATGACTAATTCCGACGAACCAAGAATTACATATTGATGTAATTGACAATATTGTTGTCTACCTTTACTTTTGGAGCTTGAGCAGTGAGCCCAAGTTCACTTGAGCGACAAAAGGTTTAGGATCTTGGAATATTATGCGAACTTGATGGTAGTTTGCATGATTTTATCTTAAAATTGTTTATGATTATTAATATTAATTATCGTTTTACTTTGCATATACATGTAGTTGTAATTTAGTTACCGTTATCACATTTATTAAAGATGAGTTTGAATTGTTCAACCTTGTCGATTGGTATCTTGAGAATTGTTCTCAAAATTAGAGATACGGATTATGTCCTTGTGAAGGATAATTCCAACAAATTATTACCAATGTTAATGTACAGTATGAACTGTATAATTAGAGTCATGAAGATGATTATAAGTACCAAAATCAATTGTTTCGATAAAGGGAACCGTTCCCATTAAGTGAGAAAATGTTAAAGATGGTCTAATTAATCCATGTCATACGATGACGTGATTATATTGATAATCAGGAAATTTTGGATGCTTCTTTCTAGAATTAGGAATTGAAATCGTTTCAATTAGTCCTAAGTTTAGGTCACGTTATTATGAATAAACATGTGACTTAATAAGGTTTCTCACCTTCTAGCATGAGATGTTAAAAGACGATTGAACATTGTATCAAGAAGGCAAATAATACTAATGTTCTAGGAGTTCATTAAGAAAATTGTTTGAGATAATGATTAATGAATCTAAGATGTTGGTTAAAGTAAGGGAAGAATAATTGTTATCATACCCAAACTTGTTACCAAATTTAGATTAGGTACATTTTATTAGTCATTAATGTAATGACAAATATATGACATTGCATTGGTAGATAGCTTTCTAGAAGTGTCTAGAAATTCTGCAAATCAATTGAAGTATGACTTCAGGTGTGTATGTTACTGAAGTAATAGTTACTTTCATTCCGCTGTTTTGGTATAAGATACTAAAATGCAACTATTACATTGTGGATGTGATGGCTCAAAGAGAGTGGAATAATGGTATATATAAGTGAAGTGTTTTATGATTGAAATGGACAAACGTTGTTGTTTCATATATAAAAGGAAAATCACTTTATTTTTACCATAAAGCTAAATACTGGAATTGAATAATTGTTATTCTTGTACTAGTCATAAGCAAGAATATTGATTTTGTTTCATGTATGGGCATGAAAAGTTTTAATAAAAGTAGAACAATTGTTGCTCTATACCTTGCAAGAATATGAAGTACAAGAAGGCTAAACATGATTGTTGAGCTCTACATTCCTAGTAGTGAATGCTTTTATTTGTAACATAATGACCAAAAGGTTCAAGTCCCTCGACTCAAGTTTTACCTATTATGGCATCGTCCATAATCCATGAGACAAGAAACGTAAGAATAGTTTCATAATGATGAAATTATAAACCTTATTGATAAGGATCAATTGAGGTAAATGGATCTTGTTAAGATGGATAAATGACATTAGAAGTGACTCCTATTATTTGTAATGGGAGGGTACTTAGACTTGTTGGATCACACATATACAGATACGTGTGAGTTTAACTAGTGGTGTTGCAAAAATGGGTAACATGTATGGTTTTGTTCATTTGATGAATTTTGAAACTGAATGCTTTGAATTGTTCAAGGAAATTCAGATAAAAGTACGAGATCAACTTGATAAGTTGATACGAGTCGTTCGATATGATTGAAACAGGGAGGAATTGAACTAAAAGATTGTGATCATCTTAGAAGTAGTGAAACGTGTTTCAAACTATATCGAACCATATTTGATATGATTTGATCTATGATGAGTTATGCAGATTTTATTGACGCTTTAGAAAGTTATGCACTATAAAAGTCTTTGTACAAATGTTGATGAAATTGTCCATGTAAGTCGAAGAATAGACACCATATGAGATATGGATTGAAATGTTCTAAAATAGTCTTTTCTTAATTATCAAGTCTTAAAGTTGAAAGAAAATTGTTTTTTAGAACTTAATTAGACTCAATTATGACATTTGTTTTATTAGGGGTATTATGTTAATTCTACAAACCATCCAAAGAACAAAACTGTTTCGTTGCATGGAGTGGTATGTTTCTTTTAAAGATATGTGATTTCTAATAGAAACAGTGGGAGTAGAATCGACCTTGAATTGTTCAAGATTAACAGGAATTCTCTACAATTGTTGAAGAGGATATTGATGTATCCATGAAAAGTCATGATCATCTTACCTGCAAAATATTACCCTACATATGTTTGACCTATGATAAGACAATAATGGGCAAAGACTCCAAGAGTCACATGAAGTCATAAATCTAATAGATTCCATATAACATAACTACCAAGTATAGACTTTGGTTAAATGGATTTTATAGTGAAGAATAGTCTTCAATATAAAGATGATGTGGATTGATATAAGAGTATCTATGAAGCATTGTTGGTAGTTAAGGATTGATCTCATAGTAATGACTATGGAAAAATTCTTCTTACAACATTATGCTTAAGTCTATTAAGATTGATTTAGCATTTTGAATGTCATCACTCATTATGATGAATTTTGGACATATATATGTGAAATACATCTCTTGAAAGGGATGCAATATGATGTGTGTGCGACACATCGTATGAATTTCATATTATTAAAGTTGCTAGACAAATGTGAATGATCCAATTTGATTGGAGCAAGTATTATGGAGCAAGTATCTTCGTTCTCAATGTGGTAATTCAAATATGTTTGTTTTCCATTGAGATGAAGAGAAAGAAAGTGTGTACAAGAGGCTAGTGGGAGTGCATTTATCGTTATGATTTGGTATGTAAGTGACATACTTCTCTAGCTAAACGACATTTGATTGCTTTCGTCTATGAGACTTTGCAAGAAATGTGTTTATTGTGTGCTCGTATGACGAGTAGATACTAATCTAGTGAGTGTCACTAGAATGCTATCTAAGAATTGTTCTTTTGCGCTTAAGAAGCAAAAAGGGAATTATTTAAGAGATGCGCATGATGTGATAAGCGAATTATTGTAAACGAGTTACAACGATTCATGTTTCCAAATAGACAAAGATGACGTGAGATTGTAATCTCAGTAAATTTTGTTTTGGATAATAAGTTGTGTGTTGGAACGGTTCCAAAGGACAACTTTATGACTAATATTATAACTAAAGTTGGTGTCCTATTGCTTTTGAAGCAAATAGACGTTTGATTACGAATCAAACACACTTTCAACTTTAAAGTTTATAAAGCAATTGTTGCTTATGAAACTAACAATTTACCTTAATTGAGAGAAGGTAGATTGATTATATGCTTGTAAATAACCAATACAAATGTTGTATGTCCAGAAACCTCCTCTACATAAAGATCATATTGTTATGATTGGTATAAGACGCATGAGCGAGTGGTCTTAGTACTTTTAGAGGTGTTTGGTTTAGTGGGAGTTATTTCGATAATTGATATATTTATGACATATTGTCATTTGGTTAATGTAACCGAGTCTTGTCCCTAAATAATTTACATTGATGAAATAGATCACTAAGTACGTGACTTAGTCTTGGAACTCTATTTGGATGATGTAATTATTTTGTCTCTAGTCAGGGTATTGTGTTGAGACATTTGAATACCTTTAAATGACTAGTGTGTGAGTTGGTTGATGACTAAGTTCCTTGAGTCATAGGTATTGAAATACTAAATCAGGCACACGGGTGTATGTTGGGAACATTCATTAGACAGACCCGCCGATAAGGATTTTACTAAGATTTCGCTTAGTGTCAGTAAAGTTCTTTGCAAGTTATGAACTTGTACGGTCTTTAGACCTGAGTCTTTGACTAATCTGTACATGTGATGTGTATGCTTTGATACTATTCCTCGTCAGCTGTGAAAGGGGGCTATGGATGGTTATTGGACATGCATGGATCATGTGATAGGATGTGGTTAGACAAGAGGGGATTTGCTCTTCCTTTATTGAAGGGAATTTATTGTTTCTTGGCCACTCGAAGAGTGTGACTTGTGCAAATGCGTGGCCGCACTCAGATAGGATGATTGTCATCTATCTGCTCTTTTAACAAGTCAACTCAAAGATTCGAGTAAAAGATTGAGATATGTGAGGATGACACTTCTTCTTACCTTATTCTCAATTGGAAACAATAGTAGCAAAGAGACTTAACGCCGTTCTTGAGAGGACATGTACAAGTGGGAGACTGAAGAAGTTATGTCCACTGTCCTACGGATTAACCCGCTTAAGTCTATGTATCCGATATGCCTTGCTAGAGGTCGATGTCGGGTTGACATATAAATGAGTTATATGTCTGGTAGTCTTAAGTGGACCCATTGGGTCACACACAATGTGTATGGGATATTATTAATATATATCGATATATTAAATATATCGGGTCAGTAGTAATACGGACCCAGCTGCGTTGTCGGGTTATGGTAATTAGTGTTATACTAATAATCTAATTATGGTAATTAGAGTTATAGAAATAACCTAATTCTACCTTCTCATCTCCTATATAAGGAGGTTCATATGATGAACCAAGATATATGGATTTAAGAGTATTGACTCATAATATATTCGTCTTATAAAGAGTTATAAGAGAGATATAGAGAGAAGTTGTGAGACAGTCTCACATACCTTTATACTAGCATATATGTCGCAGTTCCGTACCCGTGTGGATACCAAAGGAGGCATCACGTTTGGGGTGTTTTATTCTGTCCGTGGGAATTATTTATTCTGTCCGTGGAAGATTATTTATTCTATCCGTGAAGATTATATATATTTCTGGGTTTATTATACTTCATATTAATACGTTGTTCCGCTGCAAATAAGGTATAATTGTTATTTCTCTACTTTTGTCTTTTCGGTTAATACTCGTAACAGGTCCTTGGGCTTAAGGGTTGTAACCCTACAAGGGGACTGCCAGAGTTAGCCACGTTGCTTGGTTGAGAGGGGTAGGGAAGATGGAGATGTCTTGAAAGTGATGGAGGTTTTGTTTCTTATTTTTATTTCTCTCAAAAATGGAGTTGGGAATGGGACAAATGAGAAGGGTAAAGACGAAAATTGCGTATACATAGTAGTAAGTTCGGTGTATGATTTAGCACATCCCGTTGGACTAAAAGAAGATGATGGGCTGAATTGTTCTTCATACATTAGGGTTAGAATGAGCATACCATCCCTTTATTCTGTTGCACGCAAATGCATTTAGTAACATGTTTGAAAACTTGAATTTGAATTTCGGATTTGAAATATTCACGTATTTGCGAACCTTGGAACTTGGATTTGAAATTAGACTAATTCCAAATTAGTTCAAACTAGATTAAACCCGTGCGTTGCACGGGTTAGTTGGCTTAATTACATTGATGATGTACATTCGTTAAATAAGAAACTTAATCAAACTGTGTCATTACAATAAATAAGATGATCACATGATATTAGTATAAGAGCTTATTTTAAAACTCAAAAGAACACATGATTGCTCTTATTTATAATATAAAATTTCATCACGTTATTATAAATTTTCGATGTGAAAATAATTTTACGTTTGCAGTCTTATTAAGAGATTTTTTAAGACTCAAAAGTGTTTTATTGATATCTAAGAACGAATGAATTTTTTAATTGATATTTAAGAATGAAAGATTAGTCTTGTTTATAATATAAGATTCTATCGCCTCATTATAATTTTTCGATGTAGGATAATTTACTCAAAGTTTATAGTCTTAAGATCTGCTTTTAAGATCCAAAATATGCACGATTACTCTTATTTATAATATAGAAGCATCGCCTTATTTTAATATTTTTGATGTGGGATAATTTTAGGTTTGTAGTCTTTTCAAAAGTTTTTTAAGACTCAAAATATTGTTGGTTGATATTTAAAACCGAAAAATGACTCATTTATGATATAGAATTTCATCACCTCATCATAATTTTTCGATGTGATATAATTTACTTAATTAAAGTTTATAGTTTTAAGACTTATTTTTAAGACTTAAAAGAGTTTGTTTTTATATCTAAGTTAAAAGGATAAACGATTACTCTTTATTTATATAATAGAATTTGATCATCTTATTATATATTTTGGATGAATGATTACTGTTATTTATATAATAAAAAAAATTCACCTTATTATAATTTTTCAATGTGGGATAATTTTACTTAAATTTATTTAAGTTTAGATATAGTCTAATATAATTAAGAACTTTTATTTATAGAAGAATGATTACACTTATTTATAATATATAGAATTTCATCAACTCGTCTTAATTTTTCGATGTGGGATAAATATACTTTAACTATATAATCTTAGTCTTAGGGACTTCTTTTTAGTCTCAAAAGATTGTTGGTTAATATCTAAGAACGAAAGATTACATAGAATTCTATCACCTCACTATAATCTTTCGATATGTGATAATCTAATTTAACTTTATTTGTAGTCTTATTAATAAATTTTTTAAGACTAAAAAGTTTTTTTATTGATATCTAAGGACGAATGATTAGTCATATTTTTAATATAGAGATTTACATCACCTCATCATAATTTAGAGAAATTGTTACTCTTATTTATATAATAGAATTTCATTGTATTATCATACTCTCTTCGGTCACTATTTTTTGCTTCATTTAATTAAAATATACCTCACAAATATAAAGGTAATGGAGAAAAAAATAGTGAATGAAGAGAGTATGATAATACGATGGAATTCTATTATATAAATAAAAGTTTATAGCTTTAAGACTGTTTTAAGACTCAAAAGAGAAGGGGTATAATTTTTCGATGTGGGATAATTACTTAAGTTTATAGTTTTAAGAGTCTTTTTAAGACTCAAAAGATTTTGATTGATATCTATGAATAAATAATATTTATAATATAGAATTCCATCACCTTATTATAATTTGTCGATGTGGGATAATTTAACTAAAATTTGTAGTCATATTTATAATATAGAATCATCACCGTAACTTATTTGAATTGTTTCGATGTGGGCTAATTTTAAGTTTGTAGTATTATTAAGATCTTTTTTAAACTCAAAAGTTTTTTAAAAGCAAATAAAAAAAAGACTACAAATTCATGACCTCATCATAATTTAAAAAAAAATGATATAGAATTCCATCATAGTTTTTAAAAAAAACAAAAGTTTTTTGTTGGTTGATATTTAAAAACAATGATTACTTTTAATTAGTAGAAATTCATAACTTCATCATAATTTTTCGATGTGGGAAAATTGTTTAAGTTGGTTGATGTCTAAGGAATTTTTTTATTAGTTTTATTTATAATATAGAATTTCATCACCTTATTATAATTTTTTTATTTAAGTGTATAGTCTTAACAACTTTTTTAAGACTCGAAAGATTTATGTTTGATGAAACTTTATAATTTTTCGAATGTGGATAGTTTTACTTAAGTTTATAGTCTTAATATATTTTAAGACTTAAAAGATTTTTGGTTAATATCTAAGAGCACATGATTACTACGGAGTACTCCACTATTTATAATATAGAAATCTATCGTCTTATTATAATTTATCGATGTGAGATAATTTAACTAAAATGTGTATCCTTATTTATAATATAGAATCATCACCGTATCTTAGTCTTATTAAGACCTTTTTTTAAACTCAAAATATTGTTGGTTTTTTAAAAACTCAAACGACAGGGAGTATAAGTTTTTGATATGAGATAATTTACTTAAGTTTATAAACTTAAAGAGTTTTGTAAGACTCAAAAGATTTTGATTGATATCTAAGAACAAATAATTAGCAGTCTTATTTATAATATAGAAATTCATCGTTTTATTATAACTTGTCGATGTGGGATAATTTAACTAAAATTTGTTTTCTTATTTATAATAATATAGAATCATCACCGTACTTTATTTTAATTGTTTCGATGCGGAATAATTTTAAGTTTGTAATCTTATTAAGACCTTTTTTAAACTCAAAATATTATTGATTGATATTTAAAAACATTGATTACTCTTATTCAGTAGAAATTCATGATCTCATCATAATTTTTCGATGTGAGCGAATTACTTAAGTTGGTTGATGTTTAAGGAAGAATTATTATGTCTTATTTATAATATAGAATTTTTTCACCTTATTATAATTTTTTATACTTAAGTGTATAGTCTTAAGAACGTTTTTAAGACTCAAAAGATTTTATTTTTAAGACTTAAAAGATTTTTGGTTAATATTTAAGAGTTCAAATTTTTTTTTTCGATATTAAAAATTGAATGAATACTATTATTTATAATATAGAATTACATCACTCCATCATAATTTTTCGATGTGTGATAATTTAAATGTTTTTCTTGGTCGATATTTATTTAAAACCGAATGATTACTCTTCTTTATAATATAAAATTTTATCACCTCATCATAATTTTTCGATATAGGATAATTACTTAAGGTTTATAGTCTTAGGAACTCTTTTTTAGATTCAAAAGATAATTACTTATGGTTTATAGTCTTAGGAAACTTTTTTGATATTCAAAAGACTTTTTGGTAGATATCGAAGAACGAATTATTACTCTTTATTTATAATATAGAATTTTAACATCATATTATAACTTGTCGATGTTGGATAATTTTAAAACTGTTATATGTAATAAATTCAAACAAATAATATGAAATTTATACTCTAATGAAAGCATTTTTTACCACGAATATAATTATTTCATTTTTATAATTTATTTTACGATAATGTTTTTAAAAAATGAACTCTAAAGGTTTTTAAATAAGAATTGTAAAATATGATAGATTAAATATATATTATAATAATTAAAAGATTCTCTAGTTAATTTTTTTATTATTTATGATACTTTTCTAATTTGAGGTTTGATGAAACAGACCAATGAGATCGCTCGAAAAAAGCCTAATATATATATATATATATATATATTGATGATTTGGATTTCTCAAATTCATAGTATTTGGTAGCCGTCATGTTTGTTTTTTTTTCCGCATAATCTTGTTAAAATATATTTTTTTCTGTATTTGAAAATTTACATTTTTATAAGGAAAAATTTTCAAAACAAAAAATTGGTGACCTTCACTTGACTCCACCCGAATTCCAACATAATTTTGAATTTGGACTTGAAATTGAATTCTAGAAATTCAAATACTTCCTCTATTTTTTTTATATTTTCTCATTTATTCAACATGTAGGTGGTGTATTATATTAAGATGAAAAAATATAAAAAAAAAATGAAGTACAAAAATTGAATTTATGATATTAAAATCAATTCTGAGTACCAGCAATCTAAGACAATATTTTCTTATTCAATAACTGACATTATCATTTATACTTGTATAGTTAAGATTATATACGAGTACGTGTTATTAGTTGCTAGTTGACACTCCTTTTTTCGAACTTTTACTATGGAATTGAGGTGTGATGGCTTTGTGTGTGTCCGTTGAGGTTGGTAACTTCTTTTACCTTTTTATCCATGAGCAGGTTACAAGAACTTAGTGTAGGGTCGGTTGAGAAAGAAGAGCAAGTAATGAGTTTGCAGATGAGGCTAGAAATGCTAGAGCAGGACATGGAAATATGTAGAAAGGTAATCTACTTCTTCGTATTTTAATTTTCTTCCCACTTCTCCAATTATGTGCAAAGATACGTGAGAAGTGGGAAAAAAAATACTAAGGCAATAGAGTAATTTATTATTTCATTCAGATCATCTTCATCCATTCTCCATTTTTTTAAAGGAGAATGGAGAAAAATGGTTCCTCCCTCCATGGAGAAACCATTCTTCATGGAAAATAGAAATCATTTTTTTCAAGAATGAAATGAAAATGAAAATTGTGGATTCCGATAATAAAAATATTGATATTAAAATAAATTAAAGAAAATGTGTAAATGAATTAGTAGAGTAATGAAATGTATTAATACGCACTAGAGAATAGAAGTTTGATTCTCATGAGGTGGACCCACCCAAAAATGAGAAAGTTATTAGGGTAACATTATCAATCAGATTTTACAAAGTGACTCTGACTCTCCACCTCAGCTTTCCAATCACTTTTATTATTTGTTTATTGCTCAGACTCTCCTCAGACTCACCTCAGACTTTATACATTATCAGTCAGACTTTGCTCAGACTCACCTTACCCTTTTTCGGTAAAAAAATTAATCAATTTGGTTTAGTTTATGATTAAACAATTACAATTTACTTGTTTTGTATACAAATTACTTACTTTACTATTTAGTTTAATTAAAAACTTTAACTTGTTTTATTTTAAAGTTGTTGGTTTTTGTGTGATATACAAAAATACGGGTAGACGATCTTAAGGACTTCGTTAATATAATAGGTCCGGATGATTTACGATATTTTAATTATGTTTTACTTACATTAATTTACGATATTTTAATATTATTGTGTTTAATTACGTTCACTTAATTAATTAAGTGAAATTAGTTGATTAAGTGTTTAATTAAGTAATTATTTTGTACGTTAAATTGGGTAATTATATATTTTATTAGTTAAATATGTACTTCGTATTTAATAAGTTTATTAGGGGTCGAGGATTAATTGATTTCCTCTGTCTTGTTCATTTATTTATCTTTGATTAAATTTTTTTATCACAAATAATATAAAAGGTAAAAAAAATGTTCGAGACGGTAAAAAAAAAATTAAGAATAGATGTACAATTAAAGATAGAAGTGAGACTTTAAAAACAATAGAAAATAAAAAAATTGTATAAATACGAGTCATTTATCGGATAATATGTCGAAAAATATGTAAAATAAGTCTTTGATATTTTATTGGTAGACCCGACACAAATCTTAAGACAAGACTCACCTCAAGACTACCAATAATCTTCTCAAGTCTCTTCCTCAAGACTATCAAAAATCTAAGACTTTGCTCAAGATTTTGCAACATTATTGGTAAGACTCCCTCAAGACTTATCTCAAGATTACCAATAATCTTACCCTTAGGATATTGAAGATAATAGTAACAAATCAAGTGATACACCTTCCAAGGATAGCAAAGATCAACGGAATCAATTATCTTTGTAATTATAGTAGTCAATTATATTGTCTGTAAATCATCTCCTTTACTAGCAAGTATTCTAGCTAATTGTAGATAATATCATAGCTAATCATAGATAGAATATTCTTATGTATTAGTATAAATACCTTATGTACAAACTGTAATAAAACAAGCATTATTTCACACAAATCTTACATGGTATCAGGAATCCTCACGATCTTGATCATACTCTCCGCTGCTTACTTCGGTATACCCATGGCTTCCCAAAATGCTACCATTCCCAACTCCGACGAACCCTCAAAACCCCTCATCACTGTTCACGCCTCACAATGCGTTGAACTCAAACCCAACACCTATCGCACATGGCGATTCCAAGTTACCCGACTCCTCCTAGGCTACGGCCTATTTGCCTTTGTCAATGGGACACTCCCACCCCCACCTGAAACTATAGTCCCTGACACCACCGAAGCCAAATCCGACAAACCCCCAAAACCCATCCCCAACCCTGCCTATAACACATGGTTCCGACAGGACCAACTCATATTAAGTGCCATTACTACCACCCTTCACGAGAATGTCGCTCCGTTCATTCTCAATGCCACCACCTCCAAAGAAGCATGGGACATCCTCGCCCAAACCTATGCCAACCCATCCCGAGGCCATATCCTCCAAATTAAGGATCGCCTCAATAACCTATCTCTTGGCACGTCCACAGTCTCCGACTACCTCCTTGCTGTAAAATCTTGTACTGACCAATTAGCACAACTAGGCAAACCCGTAGATAATGAGGACATCACGTCCAAAATCATCAACGGCCTTGATTACGAACTCTATAAACCCGTCATTGATGCTGTTCGTGCACGTGATACACCCATATCATTTGATGCTCTTCATGAGAAACTAATCCAGCACGAACTCATGGTGAAACAAAAACCAACCCCGACTTTCAACCCATCTGCCCTCGCTGCCACGCACCGTTACCAACCGCCACGACCTCAATACACCTCCCCACCTCAACGCTCCTCCCAACCCAACACCACCAATACCCAACCCAAACCCTTCAAAGGCAGATGCCATTTCTGTCGGGAACACGGGCACGTTACGGGTCAATGCCCTGACTTTCGTCTCGCTTATCCTAATGTAGTGTTTCCCCCACCCAAAACCAACCCCAGATTCTCCAAACCGCAAGCTCACACGGCCACAGCCAACCCATCCGACTCCTCCTCCTGGACTATTGACAGTGGTGCCTCCCACCATGTCACCAATGACCTCCACATGCTATCTCTTCACAACCCATATACCGGTCCCGATGATCTCATCATTGGCGATGGAACTTCTCTGCCAATAACTCATCTTGGTTCTTTTTCTATTCCCACATCTACCTCTCCTCTTATTTTTAATAATGTCTTAATTGTACCCACCATTTCTCGTAACTTATTTTCTGTCTCACAATTTTGTCGAGATAACCATGCTATTGCTTATTTCTCACCAACTTCCTTTTGTTTTAAGGCAATCTCGACGGGGGCAATACTTCTCCACGGCCACTTCCATAACGGGACGTATGAATGGCGTCCTCCCCAACCACAAGCAAACTTGGCTCATACCAACCTATCTCTCCTATGGCACCACCGATTAGGACATCCGTCCCATATTACTACTCAAGTTATTAATCGTCAATTACATTTTCGCAATTTACCTTTCTCGCATTGTAACTCGTGCCTCATTAATAAGAGCCATAAATTACCTTTTTCAGTCTCAACTCTTAAATCTAACGCACCACTTGACCTTATTTTTTCCGATATTTGGACCGCACCCATCACTTCGCATGAAAACTATAAATACTACATTATTTTTGTTGACCATTTTACCCACTACATATGGTTATACCCGCTCAAAAATAAGTCTGACACTACCACCACTTTTCTTCGATTCAAAGCGATCATCGAAAATTACTTTAAAAAACCAATCAAACAATTCTACTCGGACAATGGAGGAGAATTCAAAAAATTAAACCATTCTCTACTCGACCACGGTATTAATCACTTAACCTCCCCACCTCATACTCCCGAACACAACGGTTTCGCTGAAAGACGACACCGTCACATAGTTGAAACCGGTCTCACCCTCCTTACCCATTCTCACATACCCCACGTTTTTTGGCCATATGCTTTCTCAACTGCTGTCTATCTTATTAACCGCCTCCCCACCCCAACTCTAAAAAATGATTCACCTTACAGTAAACTTCTTGGCCAACAACCTAATTATCTCAAACTCCGACCCTTTGGGTGCTTGTGTTTCCCGTGGCTCCGACCCTACAACCATCATAAATTTGACCCAAAATCCTCTCCGTGTGTTTTCCTCGGATACTCCACAACTCAAAGTGCGTACCAATGTCTTGACCCTACCTCGAACCGTATCTATGTATCCCGACATGTTCGCTTTGTTGAAACCAATTTCCCTTACCCTTCCCTAACCCCCACTTCACCCGAACCCACCATCACCACCCTCGACAACTGGTGCACCGTTACCCTTCCTCTCCTCCTTCCACCCTCACCAGACAATACTACCCCTCTCCCTCAACCTGACCCTCCTAACTCCCCCATGTCCCCGCAACCACCACTCACCCCGAACTCCCCTACCTCGCCCCCTGCCTCTCCTCCATCCCCTGCCCATATTCCCTCTATCAACCCTACTCCCATCTCCACTCCACTACCACCTCCCCCACCTCCCCCTCCTCGTGTCGTAACCCGTTTGTCTAATAATATCCGTAAACCAAATCCTAAATATGCTAACCTTGCCACTAATCCTATGTCCCACACCACCCCCAACACCACAAAACAAGCTCTCCTTGAACCCCGTTGGCGTGATGCCATGACCACCGAGTACAATGCTCTACTAAAAAACAACACATGGCACCTCGTACCCCGTCACCAAGCCAGTAACATTGTGGGATGCAAATGGGTATATCGCATAAAATATAATCCGGATGGTAGTTTGAAACAATATAAAGCTCGGTTAGTAGCCAAGGGTTTTCACCAAAGACCGGGAATCGACTACTCCGAGACATTTAGTCCCGTCATAAAACCGACAACTATTCGACTCCTTCTTACTCTTGCTGTCACAAATCAATGGAATCTCCGTCAAATTGACATCAACAATGCCTTCTTACAAGGCACACTTACCGATACCGTATTTATGAGTCAACCTCCCGGTTTCTCTGATCCAGAAAAGCCGGACCATGTATGCAAACTTGATAAGGCCATTTACGGCCTTAAACAAGCACCAAGAGCTTGGTATACCGAGCTCCGCACATACCTACTTACCTACGGGTTTGTTACCTCTGTCTCCGACCCCTCCCTTTTCATCCTTCAACACCCCTCCATTAAACTTTACGTCCTCGTTTACGTCGACGATATAATAATCACGGGCCCACACTCTGTTCATATTCAAAAATTCATCTCTGACATCTCACAAAAATTTTCCCTCAAAGATTTAGGACACCTCTCATACTTCCTTGGGATAGAAGTTACGCCCACTGGTCACGGTCTTCACCTCAACCAAACAAAGTATGTTTCCGACCTCCTCCTTAAATACAACATGCATGAATGCAAACCCATGCCAACCCCCATGGTCTCATACCCACACCTAACCAAACAACCCGATGAACCCATTGAAAACGAAACAGACTACCGTGCCATAGTAGGAAGTCTTCAGTACCTTTCACTCACCCGACCCGACATTGCTTTTTCTGTAAACAAACTTGCTCAGTATCTCCACCATCCCACAATTACTCATTGGACTGCACTTAAGAGACTTTTACGCTACCTCAACGGAACCGTCAACTATGGCATCCATATTAACAAAAACTCCCCTGCTCTACTCCATGCCTACTGTGACTCAGACCATGCCAATGACACCGACAATTATGTCTCCACAACTGGCTTCCTAGTCTACCTAGGCACCAACCCTCTCTCCTGGAGTTCAAAGAAACAGACCGCCTTATCTCGGTCCTCTACTGAGGCTGAGTTCCGTGCCATCGCAGATACCACCGCTGAAGTGTTATGGCTCTTGTCCCTGCTCCAGGAACTCAATGTTCCAGTTCCGACGTCACCAACAATTTTCAGCGACAATCTCAGTGCAACCCATTACTCCGTCAATCCCGTATTCCATTCTCGCATGAAGCACGTAGCTCTAGCTTTTCACTTTGTCAAAGAACAACTTCAAAAACACACCATACGAGTCCAACATATCAGCGGGGCTGATCAGTTAGCTGATAGCCTCACAAAACCACTTTCCAAACCACGGTTCCACCATCTCGTCACCAAGATCGGCATTCGAAACCGACCGCTGATCTTGCGGGGAAATATTGAAGATAATAGTAACAAATCAAGTGATACACCTTCCAAGGATAGCAAAGATCAACGGAATCAATTATCTTTGTAATTATAGTAGTCAATTATATTGTCTGTAAATCATCTCCTTTACTAGCAAGTATTCTAGCTAATTGTAGATAATATCATAGCTAATCATAGATAGAATATTCTTATGTATTAGTATAAATACCTTATGTACAAACTGTAATAAAACAAGCATTATTTCACACAAATCTTACATAGGATGCTCTTACAATCTGATCACTTCGCAGTAAAATGGTACTCCTGTCTAACAAGTTCTATCTTCATATTGTTTTGTTCACAGGTAATTGAGAAGTTCTACAATGTTAGGCAGGATGCTTGCAAAGGGAGGGAGGATGAGGAAACCAGGCAGGCTAATCTGCTTAACAAAGTTTCTTTGAATGATAAGTGTGTTTGCCTTTATGATGATCCAACAGAATCGTGGAGTTTCAATGTATGCTTAGCTTGCAACATTCTGATTAGACGAAAGTGTTCACTTATTTACACGTCCATATTAATTAGCACTTTCTCAGACAGGTTGATTTGCATCAAGAGGTTGAGATGTTAATACGTTCTGTTGATCATCTTCAGAATAAGCTAGAAATGGTGAGAGATGGGATTTGTTGTCAACTTTTAAAATTTATCATACTTTCAACTTTTGATTATTTTCCTTTTTTTGTGCTCGTGTGCATTGTTTTCGTTCCTAATTGGGCCAAAAACTCACTCCACTAATATTTGAAACAAACGAACATTAGCCGCCACTGAACTCTGTATGCTTCTTGTCAAGTGACGGTGCATTTTAATACTCCGTATGTAATACTCGGTTAAGTGTCGTTCGAAAACACCACACAGAGTAAAACTGGGAGCACCCACCCCGGCCCCTGCCTAGCTACGTACTACAAGTGGAGTAGTTGTGCGTGGCATTGGAGTAATGTTGTTTCTTTTAGTATGCTTGCATCTGGAAAACCATGTGATTTTTTCTAGGTCAGATCAGTTTTCCTTAATGGCTGCCCTGTCCAACCATGTTTAAATAGACATCTATTAAAAGTATTGCTACAAATATGTGAAGTCGTTGTATAAAAGGCATTTAAGAATATTATTCACAAATGCATAATGATCACGCCATATATATAATAATATATGCATGGATGTTCAGTTGCTGACATGACGAAGAAGGAAACTGATGTCTGTATTACTCGCTCTTCTATTTATCAAAGTATTAAGCACTTATCTAGTTATCTTCATATCTTTGGTGTGATGAAAAGGAAGGGGAAATTGAGAAGCATCTGAAAAGCAGGATTGCCTTCATGGAGGAAGAAAAAGTAAGAAAAATTAAGAATAGTTTTTGTGCTGTTTTCCTTTCTCTTTTCTTTATTACCCGGTACTACATTATTCATATTCATAAAGGTAACCCTCAACCAGATTCTGTCAGACAGGCGTATTGATGATGGAATATTATCGTTACGTGAATACCATAGCCAACACAAGATTCAGATCATGAAATTACTCGATGATGAAAGATCCTTCCAACAATCTGTTGTTACCATGATTGACCAAAAGATTGGGAAGTTTCATAGAGACGTTCAAGCTTCCGAGGTTTGCATGTTTTTTTTCTTCTATGCATGGATTCTGAAGTGCTTTCTCTTCAATAATTTCCTCTCCCCGCGGCCGTTGCTTGATTTAGGCCAGGGAAATGCCTTGAAATTTTCTTTTCTTATAAATTCGTGTACTACTTTTTTATTGTACGACTAAACTTTGTCAAAAGAACAAAACTTGTGTCTGTCATCAGATTCCTGGTTGCTCAGGTTTGTGGTATACCTGAAAAAGATACCCTAGACTTGACTAACACACTAATGTAGTGTAGGAAAGTAGGGGTTGATCTCGAGAAGACGTGAGTCGCTAGACGAAAAGCTATGAACAGGTATCTATTAGGGCTGATCGATTGTTTGGGTTTGTTATTAATCCAAAATGAGCAAAATAAAGATGATACTAACAAAGTGATAAATATAAAGTAATGATATGAGATGGGTTTGAACGATAATTAAAGATGATATGCAGAGTACCGTGGGTAACTATAACCGTTTTGTGATGGTTACTCAATAATGGGAGTAGTATTACTTTATCTTCATTTCCTTCCTCCACGCACGTGCCTACCAGTAAACTACTTGATAGAATATATATGTAATTATTCTAGTAATCAATTAGTTATCTGTTACCTATAATAATTGTATATGATTTCCTTTATTGTAGCCTAGAATATCGCAATGTAATCTCCTAGTCTTGTATTTATACTGACTGATTATCAATGAGAAGATCAAGCATTATCTTCCTTTATGGTATCAGAGCTTCCTAGGGAAAGAATCCTCTAAAAATTGCTTCCGCTGCAACCCTAGTTCTTCTCTTCTTCTCACCGTCCTCACGACATCATCAATGGCACCAGACACTACCAAGTCTGAGTTTCATCCTGCTCTTGCCGTGAACAACATCAAGTATCACGTTACTGTCGAACTCGGCATGGACAACGATCAGTACCCGCTTTGGGTAATCCTCTTCACGAACCACGCAAAATCTAACCGCGTGCTTCACCATATTGTTGAACCGAAAGGTGGCTCGAAGGCTCCTTCTACGGAGGCAGAGAAAGAGCAATGGGAAACTCTCGATGCCAAGGTTCTACAATGGATTTACGGAACTCTAACCCCTGATCTTCTGGAAACGGTCTGTGAAGCCGACAATACAGCCATGGATACATGGAAATGGATTCAAGACATCTTCCAGGACAACAAACACTCTCGGGCAGTGACCCTTGAACAAGAGTTCTCACACCTTGCCATGGCCGATTTCCCCTCGGCCTCGGCCTATTGTCAGCGCCTAAAATCGCTTTCTGATCAATTGAAGAACGTTGGGTCTCCGGTGACGGAGACACGGTTGGTCTTACAAATGGTCTCCGGTCTCACAGATGCCTATCGTCATGTTGGCACTATAATCCGACAAAGCGATCCGATGCCTCCTTTCTACCGCGCTAGATCTATGCTGATACTTGAGGAGGCCGGTTTTGCCAAAGAAGCAGCCACCACCTCAGCACTTGTCGTTCAGCACGGCGGACCCTCCGTCCCTAAGTCTCAGGCCACCACCGCTCCTAAGAACAACCGTGACCGTGGATCAAATGGGAAGAAGAAAAATGGTGGAAAAGGAGGGAAAGGACAAAAGCCTGCTCCTGCACCCTCACCCGCCCCTGTGTCTGGTCAGGCGTGGTCTCCTCCGTATGGACCATGGGGGTGGCCACCTTCTCCTTGGGGCTATCCACCATGTCCGTACCCATCTAGTTCATGGCCCCGCCCCGGTATTGCTCGTGCTCAATCAGGTATTCTTGGACCGCGTCCCGCTCAGGCCTATGTCGCTGCTGATGGATCAACTCCGAGTCACACCGACATTCCTTCTTAACAAATCTCGTAACAATTATCCTTAGCTTATTAGTCCAAGGAATCTATTATCATGCATGGGAAAATACCCCGCTTGTCAAAAATGTTAGTTTAGGCTTCTTATATATGCCACTACTGCTTGTACATATGTTCATTTAGTTGGCGCAGAATGAACCACCCATTGAAAATTTATTTGAGAAAGAGTGCTTACCGACTACTCCCTACTACGAAACATCTTGTTCTAAGCAGTAGTGTTTTGCTTTATTCCCTGCAGGTGACTGGTTCTAGCACACCAAATTTTCCTCAAGTGGCTGAGTTTTCTCAAAGTTTGACCCAGGCATTGGAAGAGAAAGTATGAGTTATCTATATGATGTACGTATTCATTTCATGGATTTTCCTAATATTATCTCTTGACACTATTTTTGCTAAATAGGTTTCGGCTTTGATACTTCTGTCGCAACAAGAAGAAAGACACATTTGGGAGAAAAACGTCCATGCAGCTGTTCATGAAACAGTTGATGAACTTCAGAGATATTTGAAACTTGTAATTATTCCTTTGCCTCTTTGAAAGTTTGGCTAATATACACTTATCATTGGTGAAAAACACACATTAATGTTTTCTTAGACCTATATATCGAATTAATCACTGGTAAGGGAACGGATAGTAAGATAAGACGTTTGATTAGCAGTAGTGTATCTGTCGGAAATCAGCATATTACGTTACCTTGGAGGATTACGCCTAGCTTGTGTGGGAAAGTGAACCACTCCTTTGATTCCTTTTGTTCTCGCATTCAGAAACTATCTTCTATTATACTCCGTATTAGTTTTCAACTTGAACGCCTTCCTTTCAGGCGTCAGCGCAAAAGGTGAGAGCACTCATGGAACTGGCAGAGATGAAACAACAGTATCAGCAATTATTAGAGTAGGTTACCTTTCAATTTCTTTTATTTCCAACCCTCTTTACAGAAATTGTTTCTGCTATCTTGTTTGATCACAATTAAGGTCTAATAATCACGCCCTCACTAAATGTTACATTTTCCAAACTCCCAGGAAGACGATTCATGAGATGCCACAAGGAAACTCTCTGCCAGATTCTGCTGAGACAAGAATTGGGAGTCTTGGTCGAGATGGGAAACTTGTAAATTTGTTGAAAAAAGCTTCCCTTCGACATTGGCTTGGTACAGAGGAAACTACCACAGCTGTAGTTCATCACAACTTGAAACTTGAAAGATTTTTGAGCGACCAAAGACTGAATTATAACGTGGAAAATGCAAGGTCTTTTACTTTTTATGCGTTTATGGTGATATTATTATGAGCAGCAATGTCAAGTCATTGAGTAGAGAGAGATACGGAGTACTTCTTAGCTGCTTAATTAGCATCTAACAGTACAGACCCTTGTGGTTGTGGCTAAATTTCTAGAATCCTGAATCCTTGAGTTATTGACCCATTTACGTACCAGCATAACATTAAACATTTGGGATGCAGGTTGCGCATTGAATATGCTACTCTCAAGGATAACATAGATAGCTTGGAGCGCTTGACAACTGATATTCGCCAACTCCGACTGTCTCTTATACAGGTGATTTCATGAAGCTTCCCAAGTTAGATTTTGAATTACAAAAGAAAGAGAATTTATCTCTGATTTAATGCCTCAGATTTATTGTTGATGTTATGTTTGGTGGTAAAATGTACTGTAATTTAAAGGCAAAGATGACACGTTCATTGAAAGGAGCATACATGAGTCCTTCAAGGCAGCTAGATGAAACGATTCGGAAAGCAAAAGCATTGAAGATTTCCCTTACAAATGCCTTGCATCTGACTTGGACGGACGAGGGAGGTGCTGGTGCTGCTGCATCATCAAGCAGCAGCTACGTGATGGTTGACGAGAACCCAAAGCATGAAAATGAGAAAAGTGACCAAATTACGACAGCTGGACTTGAGATGGTAGAACTACTTATAATGGCAGCTCAGGTTATGAAAGATAAGAATGGCAAAAGAGACCCCAATATCAAGAAAGAACATTAGCTCTTCCCCCAACCTTCTTAGACTATGTTTATCCACAGACTCATCATTTTTTCTCAGACTCGGCCACCTCAGCTTTCCACTCACTTTTCATTCTTCAGACTCAGACTCAGACTCACTACAAAAGTACACTTTATCCACAGACTCATCTCAGACTTTCTCCCCTCACATACCTTATTTTATATTATTTTTTATTCATCTCACCTCACCTTTTTATCTACCTTATTTTATTTTTTTATTTACATCATCTCACCTCAACTTTCTACATAACTTATTTTATTTTTTTATTTACCTCAATATCTACGTTTATTTTATAACTCGATTAATTACTCGAATAATTACAATTAAATAATTAATTGTTAAATAAATCTTGTGACATACGAATAAATTTATTTTCAAGTGGTCATTATTAAAAGTGGCAATCGGGCGGGTGGGTCGAGTTCGGGTTGGGTTGTCGATAAACCTGCCAAACAAGTCAACCGGGTCGGGTTTGGGTTAAGTGAGTTTCGCTTTGACTTTGGGTCGGGCCAGATCATTTCGGGTTTGCTATTTTCATCTTTTTAGGGATATCCACTCGTTTTTTATAATAATAGTCGAGTCAATTTCAGGTTTACTCGGGTCAATTCAGGTTACGAGTCCACCTAGACTCTTTAGTTTGGATATCAGATCGGGATCGAGTTGGCTTATTAAGGTTGGGTCATTTCAGGTCGAATCAGTTTTGTCATGTCTAGTTGTCGGGTCTGGATCGGATCGTTGGTTCGGGTCGGTTTGGTCATGTTCAGGTCGAACTAGGTTTTGTTTGGTTTGGTCGGGAATAACTATCAATTCATTATCCGTTTTTATTAGTACGTGCAGTATTATTTATCATTTATTATACGAATTTGTTTTTTATCATATATACAACTATATCATCTAATACAAATTATTTTGATCATGTATTTTTATAATGGAGTGAAATGAGCTAAAGTAAAATAAGTTGAACTGAACTGAACTAAGTTGAGACAAATTGAACTAAAGTAGCCTGAAATACAGAAATAATAATAACAAGTTTACTAGTTACAAAAAAATTATTAATTATTATTGTAACAACAAATAATAATGTTAATTATTGTATCAAAAATATTAATTATTATAATTATTATATTAATTTTAATTTTAATAAAAATATTATTAATAGAAATATTTTATAATAATAATAATATTTATAACAATAACAATAACAATAGTAATAATAGTAATAATAAATAATAATATTAATTATTAATAAATTATAATAATACTAATATTAATATTAATAATCAATATTAATATTTAATAGTAATAATATTAATAACAATAAAAACAATATTATTTTTTATTATTATATTAATATTAATTTTTAAAAAAATGTCATTAGTTTTAATAATATTTAAAAAATAATAATAATAATAATAATAATTAATAATAATAATAATAATAACAACTTATTTGAATTGAACTGAACTAAAATGAACTGAACTGAACTAAACGAGTCTGAGGATGAGTCTTTGAAATCCAAGACTCAACTTCAGACTTATCTGAGTCTCAGACCGTCTCAACCACTTTATCCAGGTATGAGTCTCAGACTCAAAGAATCTGAGACTCAGACTTTTGTTCAGACTCAACTTCAGACCTCCTTTAATCTTCCATCCGTCTGAGCCTCAGACTCGTACCAACCACATTATCCAGGTATGAGTCTCAGACTCAACAAATCTGAGTCTCAGACTCTTACTCAGACTCATACTCAGACTCCCTTTAAACTTAGTCTTATTTTTGGTCGTATTACTATTACTCGGAATATACTTACTACATTCAAATTTTGGTTCAACTGTCTAAACAAAACTTTGTTATTTATTATACATGTTGGATTTTTGTGGGCTTCAAAAGAGTTAAGTCCAACTTTAATTTGTGTGGTCTTCTAGTGTTGATCTTGGGGTCTTCGGTGTTGATTACTTGTTTCTCAACCTATAATAGAAATCTATGATTTCATTATAATTTTTTGATGTGAAATAATTTTACTTAACTTTATAGTCTTAAAGAGTTTTTTTAAGACTCAAAAGATTTTTGGTTAATATTTAACAAAGAATGATTATTTTATTTATATACTCCATGCGTTCAAGTCCAAGATATCCGTATTTCTTTTTTTAAGGTTCACGTCCAAGTTTCCTATTTCCATTTTAGTCATTGTTTATTAAACAAATACTTTAAACTCACTATTTACCCTACATTTAATATTAAACAAATATTTAATAACCTTTACACATTTGTTTCTTTAATAATAAACCATCGGTTTCTTAAAACATGTGTTACAAGCAAATGGGTAGCTTCAAGTTGAATGGAGGGAGTAATAGAATTCTATCACATTATATTATAATTTTTCTATGTGAGACAATTTAACTTAAGTTTATATTCATAAGAGCACTCTTTTTAAGACTTAAAAAGATTTTTTGTTGATATCTAAGGGCGAATTATTACTCTTACATATAGAATTATAACAATTCTTCAATGTGGGACAATTTAACTTAACTTTATATTCTTATGAGTTTTTTTAAAAAAAATTAATATATATATATATATATAGTAAGGCTCTTATGAGTCTTTCTATATATATATGAGTCCCTAAGTCATCATCTCATCCATTGGATGAGATGAAGATGGATGGATAAGATGCATCATAATATTTGTATTTAAAAAAAAAAGATTTAGCATCCTAAAATAACTGTCATGATTTTAGGAAACAATAACTCCCATAATCATGTTCATTCCTCATTCATTCATTCACGTTACACGTTCATCAAAACCTAAAAAAAATTCGCTCCCATCATCACGTTCATTCGTTCATTCAATCAAATATGTGCTCGAAATCCCGTTACTATGGATTCAGTGATCGCGACATCTTCATCAACTGTTGATAAACAATTCATCGAGTATAACAATGGTGAGTTTCGATATTGCTTTCATGTTTTGCGTCAATTTTTATTCATCATCTTGATTAATTTGTGTCAATTTGCGTTCATGTTTTGCGTCAATTTTCATGTTGATATTGCTTTCATGGTCGTTTCATTCATCATAGATTCATATCAATGGTTAATTGGTCTCTTGTTAGTATAGATTCCAGAGTTTTATGTTTGTTATTTAGGTTTTCCGTAATCTCCACTGATACTATTGTTTTGTTGTCTATTGAACCAGACACGACGTTGAAGTAACATACGTTCTAAGTTACAGTAACACTTAATTTTAACTAGAGTAACACACACTGAACGTTGAGAAAAGGTTTTTGACGATGATGTTAGAGTAACGAACTATACGAGTTAGAGTAACTCAACTTATGAGTTGAAGTAACACATTGGTTGCATGAGCGTAACGTTGTTTAATTTTGTGCAGGTGGAATTGGCAAAGATGCAAATGCATAGGACAACAGCGTTCTAAGTTACAGTAACACCTTATTTTTATTAGAGTGACACACACTGAACATTGAAAAAGGTTTTTGGCACTGATGTTGAAGTAACTTGCTGCAGACACCCGCATTCTGTCTGCTAGTGTCTATAGTAGTTCCCGACAAAACACCCGATGATGATCGGACGTAAACGTGACTTAATACGCTCGAATACCGATTCAAAATCAATAATATCCAACGTGGGCATTTGGCGGAGTACAAATCTCTCAAAACCAACCTCAAATCCAAGCCCAGTGGGTCGTTTCCAATCAAATGAGACTAATTTGGGCCAAAACCGATACCGGAAATAAAACCGTCTTTTAGCGACCGTGTCAAAACCCGGTTAAAGACGAATCCGACCCCAAAAACCAGCCAAGTGAGCTTGCGCTCAATCAACATTTTTCAAAATTCAAAAAGTCAACCCCTTCCTAAATTGGCTCACCCGCCTGATCCACTCGATCGAGTGGATTGACCTCACTCGATCGAGTGGAGCCAAAAAAATCGAACAAACCCCTTTTTTCTAGGGCACTCGATCGAGTGCACTAGGGCCACTCGATCGAGTGACCCTAGGTCGAGGGGTATTCTCTATAAATACCCCCCTCATGCTCTTCACCAATGAGATTTCTAACATGCATTTTTAAACCTACATTTTGCAACCCTAATTCACATCCTCACTACACTACAACCCTAAGCCATCCTAAGCAAAAACCGAGTCATTTATCCTTCGAAAAACCGTCTCCATATACACACACACCATAACTCTACTTACATCCTCGATACTCCCGTGCTCCCGTCGCTATTTACGAGTCCATTTCCGAGGTCATTTTAAGCATTTAGGTTGAGGGTGTCATCAACCCATTTTCTCTCTTTTCTCTTCCTCTCTATCTCGATATATATGTATATATTATACTTTATATTATAGTTATCATCTTTGTCGCATTTTGATTTTCGTTCAATTATTATCGTCATCTTAATACCGTGTATATATATAATAATAAAACTTTCGGATTTGAACACGTTTGACTACGACAACCGCTCCAAGTCTGTTTAATTCCTTTACGAGTCGCGATGGAGGTGTCACCCTTTCGAGGAGCGCCGCCCCAAGCACTCAAGGGCGTAACGCGATCGTGGTCGTACGTAGTTAAACGCATCCGATTCCATTTTCGAGATTAGTACGGAACCCGTTGACGCGAAAATCGACACCACATAATCCATAAGGATTAGTATTGTTGAGTCTCTTCCCATGTGTGTGATTGGGGCATTGTATAACATCGGTAGAATTAGGGTGGAGAGACTAGTTTATAAGTTAGTGGGCTACTCCTCCTATCACCAATTGGTTTTAGGATGGAACCTCGCTTATTTATAGGCCGGTCTCTTGCACTTGTTCTATTAGCCCGCTGTGGTTGACTCTACAAGTGGTATCAGAGCCGAAGGTTCGGCCTAGGACCGTAAGGTGCGATGTGGTGATGGTGCTCGAGATGATGCGGAGTCGCATCGTGGTTGCGGAGTAGCACCACCGCCGGACTCTTCTCCTAGGTTAGCCAGAGATGCGGAGTAGCATCGTGCGGAGTAGCATGGCTGGCCCGATGAGTATCGGGTGCGGAGTAGCGCCAAGTGAGGGGGAGTGTCGGTTCACACACATGTGAAAGGGGGAGATTGTTGAGTCTCTTCCCATGTGTGTGATTGGGGCATTGTACCACATCGATAGAATTAGGGTGGAAAGACTAGTTTATAAGTTAGTGGGCTACTCCTCCTATCACCAATTGGTTTTAGGATGGAACCTCACTTATTTATAGGCCGGTCTCTTGCACTTGTTCTATTAGCCCGCTGCGGTGGACTCTACAAGTATCGGTGTCATGACGCGGAGGGAGACAATTTCGTCACTAATCAAAACTTTTTCGATCTTAAAACACTTTTTATAAAATTCCAATGTCGGTCTACTTTGCATAACATACGATATATGCACCGCGACTGAGTTGAGTTCAAATTATGTAATAATTTTACGTAACTCGGTCGACCATCGATTTTGTAAACAAAAAAACGAGACTGTCACCTTTTTCGAATGAGCAGTAGCTTATACAGGGGGCACTCGATCGAGTGCCATAGGCTACTCGATCGAGTAGCACACCAAAAAATGGGCAGTGAGCCTTTTAGAATGCCACTCGGTCGAGTCTCTGCCATGACTCGATCGAGTGGAATTCTTTATTCAAAAAACCGAGAGCTTCAAGCATCATCTGAGCCTCGTCTTTTTTTACGACTCTGGTCGTCACTTGTAAAGGCCATCACGTGTCTCCTTTTTCTAAAAACCATGCATCATCTCATCATCTTTAGTCATTTAATTTAGTTACGTATCCGTTTTTATTGCTTATTATTTTGCTCGCTATTTTTGTTTTGTCCGGGTTGTATTTCCGCCCGTGTATGTTGTATCTATTTTCGAGTTTTATTTATTTTTGATATTTATCGTTTTATAAATGAACCTCGCATGCTAAATGATTCGACTCGAGTTTTGATGCATTAAAATGACGTAGTTCACACATAATTCGCATGCTTATCCGAAAACGTTGTTTGCATAACATTTAGTCATTTTACTAGCGCGCGTACACGAACACGAACGATATCTTAGTAGAGGCCGCTAAAGAGCGGGCGGGGTTGGGTGTCCTTTGTGGGCTTTTCAACACGTACCCTCACCCCTTACTCAGAACCATGGTTTCCGGATGTCCGAAACCATTGGCGCACGAGAGTCATTCGATGCACGATATCCGATATAACTCGGCGTCGGTATCGTAATGCAAAGGGACAAACTCATAAGCTCTAGCACTAATAGCGGGCCGTGCTTTGTGCACAAAACGCCTAAGTGTAGAGTGAGTTCGAACGGGTCCGAATTCCCACAAAATTCGGTGGCGACTCCTAACTTCGATTTAAATTTCAACGCGAGATCAATCTTACCACGAGATTCATTCGCCTACCCAAACCCGCGCGTGGCCGCGTCGGGGTGGACCTACGTCATGTCCGCAATTTGCCGACTCCGCTGGGGATACCTGATGTACCACTAGTCATCGGGGTTCCTAGGGTGAGACTCGAAAAGAAATCGTTCGATTAATAGTGTACGCGCATTAGTTTAATGATTCATGCATAACCCAAATTTTTCCCGGGCCGGTTACTTGTGACCGACGTCCCACTATACCACGGTGCATTCCTAAATGGGTACGCTAAAGGCTTCTATGGCCGAACTCGTATGGGTTTCGCGGCATGTCCTAAGACCAATTCGGCTTAGGGAGTCCGTCCTGATTTACGAGAAAGCCGTCATTATTGGTATAGACCCGATTTTGATCGACCGAGTCTTAGTGTAAAGCATTCATAGTGTCGTTAATGCTTGCGTGACTACGTGCTACTTGGTTTCCGTGTCATTTTTTAAAAACCGTCATTTTAAAAATGCATCTTTTCAAAATATTTCAATTTTCAAAAATTCGGGATGCCGCCAAAATTTAGACTTAAGATTTGACTCAAAATAGCCTATTTTTTTAGCCGGCGTGCCGCCCATTTCAAAATTCGAATTTCCGAAACACCATTCGATTTTCAAATTTTCAAAATTCCATTTCGATTTTCAAAATCCTCGAGATCCCGTTCTTGATTTTCAAATTTTTGGAAATTTATTTTCGATTTTCAAAATTTTCAAAATTCCAAATATTCAACTTTTCAAAAAAAACCTTCCTTATTATTGGACCTACCGTTATCCGTGTGTCGGGTCTTTTCATAGTATGTCGAAGGTCTGTAGCGTCGAAACTCCGTCGATCTTATATCATGAGTTTCCCCCCCTTTCCCGAGTCTGCCTTGTCCTAAAGGCATGACCAATCCGCGTAGGGCATACCCCTACGACGAAAGGTCCGTCTAGACACTTGAGTCAAAAGTCTGGGGAAAAGTCTCACATAGACCTTTCTTCAAACGGGACTAGGCCCACACAGGCGAATCCTAAGGAAGTCATACCACCCGCGAGTCGCCCGTCTAGGTGTCTTTCTCGAGTCTTTGGTCTTTTTCGTCGCTCGGGATGTACTTTTTGATTCCAAGATTTGGGTTCGATTTCTGATTACGCGGTGTTCTTACAGACAGTCCACCGTCCACCAGACACAGAAACAAAATGGAAGCAGCTTTGAACAATTTGAGGGCCTCAATGGATGCCATGGTCGCCAAACAGATCGACATTGAAACCCAACTAGCAGTAGTGACGGCTGACCAGGCAACTGTCGCCGCTCGTGTGACTGTGGTGGAGCAAGGGACTCCTAATGCCGAGGCCACTGGGCGTTTAACTGAACAAGTTAGCGCGGTGCGCCGACTAGAGGAACAAGTTCACTTAGCTGGGAGTAACAACATTCACCGGGAAAATAGCCGTGAGTACGCCCCGGTGAGCGACAAGCTACCCGCAAACCTGAATCTCACGGGCTTGCCAATGTTTGAGGGAACCGAAGACCCGTTACTACATGTACGGGCCTTCAAGGAATTCATGGCTATCAAGGGCGTGGATTCTTCGATGTTCAAGAATCTCTTTGCTGCATCCCTTGAGAAGCACCCACGGACCTAGTACTATAGGCTAGACCCAAAAAAATACCCTACTTGGGATGATGTGGCTACGGAATTTGCTCGGAACTATGCTGACAACACCGAGATCCAACCCACAATGCGCTCTTTGGAGGGTATGGCCCAAGAGCCCAAAGAAGGTTTTACCAAGTACCTTCTACGCTGGAGGGCCGAAAGCGTGAAACTGGTTGATAAGCCCAGTGAGAAAACTTTGGTGGAGGCTTTTGTTAAAAATCTCCTCCCCTCCTACCGGGTTCATCTCCGGTACGCGATCATACCCAATTTCACCACCCTTACAGAAATGGCTATGAGGATTGAAGACGATCTGAGGTTAGAGGGCCTTACTAAGGCCTCTAGCAAAGGATACCAAGGGGCTTCCTCTTCCAGTACTAAGCCCCAAGCTGCAACCCGCAGCATTTTCGACGCGATCAATCTACTAGATGCCTCGTCCAAAAAGAACACCCCACCTCGGGTTTTCACTGATATAGGTACCACCTATACTTATGCCTTACAAAGGCTATCCTCGAAGGGCCTAGTCCAACCGATAGGCCCAACTCCCGAAGTTCCGGTCGAGCGACGCTCCAAGAACTACAATGCCCAAGCTTATTGCCAATACCACCGAGGCAATGGGCACGATACCAAGAAGTGTTGGAAGCTGAAGCACTTGATATAGGACTTGATTGAGAGCGGTAAGATCCCGTTGCCTGGGGATAAACCAAGCAACAAGGAGAATCCTTTCAGTTTCCATGCCGTCTTTACCGGGGAGGTGATCGATTGCTCCCATCTTATTTCTCCATTTATCCCGCAAGTGAACGGGATCTGGTTCGACATTGAGGACGATGTCTACCTCGTTAAAGGGGAAGCTGTCCCCATTACCTCCGAGGAGATTCGAAAGGCCAAATCCCGAGTCTTAGCCAGTAACCACCTTGGTCTTCCCTATCAAGCCACTAGCTCAAGGGACACCCCTATCCCGACAACTGTCACTGAGCCACTCTGTACGGAAGTCGCCCCTGAAGAGCCGACCGCTGAAACGGCTCTTGGGAAGCAACTAAAGAAGACCCGAGTTGACCTCACCATATGGCAACTCTTTGTTAGCTCACAAGAACATCGAGAAGCACTCACTAAGACTCTCGATCAAATTAAGATCGATTCTCTGGTTACCCCCGTTGAAATGGTAGCCACGATCCTGCCCCACTTGAAGGGCAAAACCAAGGAAGGAGGCCCACTGATCACCTTCTAAGAAGCCGAATTGCCTCCGTTCGGGGCCTCACATAATCTGGCCTTGTACATCACGGTAATCTGTCGGGGAAAATATCTCTCGATGACCAAAATTGATGACGGGTTGGCTGTGAATGTCCTCCCCTTGAGGACCGCCAAAGCCTCCGGGATCACCGAGGCCGATTATATTCCGGCTGCTCAGACCATCCAGGCTTTTGATGGGAGCGCAAAGTTGGTAGCTGGTGCCGTAAAGTTGACCGTTATAACGGGCTCAATAGAAAAGGAGCTGGAATTCCAGATGATTGATGTCACCTCTTCCTTCAACTTGCTCCTAGAGAGGCCATGGATCCACCCTGTCAAAGCGGTATCCTCCACTCTCCACCGAAAGATCAAATTGCCTCTGCACGATAATGTTATTACCTTAGAGGCAACCCCAATGACTGTGGCTAGCTGTAACGCCACGGGCCTCACGGACCTCTGGGGGTTCGACTTCGTGGGGATGATCGAGGAAGAATACCTTTTCAGGCCCTACTTCACAACTAGCATTGACACGATGCTACAAAACCTAGGGTACTTTCCAGGGGCTACCTCCCGACCCAATCTTCCAGCAGGGAAGATTATCGAGGTCCTTAAGGACGAGGACTCTCATTTTGGCCTTGGTTATGCCACTACTCCGGGCAACGTTGTCCGAGCAGGTATCGAAAAGGCCGACAACATCATTAAGGGTATCCATTTGAGCCCTTTTAGCCCACGGTTGACTGACTACTTTGTCACGCCGGTATTTGGGGTTATTCAGGTTGGTTTGTACCAACCCAATGCTGTGCACCTCGGGACCCAATTGGCCCGAGACTGCAACTACATCCCGGATGATGTGTTCGCCCTCATCCAGTCTGATGATGCTGACAATGCTGAACCCGCGCTGGGGCTACTTTTCGGATAAGACACTGTAGCCCTGACTCCAAAGGAAGAACTGGTCAACCTGATTCTCCGCAGCAACAGGTTTGACCCGACCAAGTTAATCACGGATGTTGGCTCCGAGACAGGGAACAAGGCCTGAAGGAAGACTGCCAAATGGACTGACAGTCAAGGAAGGATCTACAAGCTGGTCACTGGAGAAGGAGACATGCCTGAGTCTGAGTCTGAGTCTGAGGTCAAGTCTAGGAGGTCCGGTGCTAGAGTCACTCCTGTAATCCTTCTCCCTTTAGTTACTCCGACGAACAAGTACCATTACCTCCACATTTGATCGAGCAACTAGAGCAAAGGGAATCCCGGAATCCGGTGATCGAGGAGACCGAGTCCATTAATGTGGGAACAACCCTAGAGCCCCAGATACTTAAAATAGGGTTATCCTTGGGTCCCGAGGAGAGGCAACAATTCACGAACCTCCTCCAAGAATTCAAAGATGTCTTCGCATGGTCCTACAAGGACATGCCGGGGATAGACCGGTAAATAACCAAACACCACATACCGATTAAAGACGGGTGAAAACCGGTTAAGCAAAAACTCCGTCGGATGAGGCCCGACTGGTCTCTCAAGTTAAAAGAAGAAGTCGATAAGCAGTTCAAAGCCGGCTTCATACAGGGGTCCAAATATCCGGACTGGGTTGCGAACATCGTACCGGTTCCTAAAAAGGACGGTAAGGTGCGGGTATGCGTAGATTTTCGAAACCTTAACAAGGCAAGCCCGGAAGACGATTTTCTGTTACCACACATCAACATATGGGTGGATAACACAGCCGATCATTCCCTTCTGTCATTTATGGACGGGTATGCCGGGTATAATCAAATCAAGATGGCAGAAGAAGATATGAGTAAGACTACCTTCACTACACCTTGGGGTACTTACTGCTATACCGTCATTCCATTCGGTCTCATTAACGCCGGTGCCACATACCGACGAACCGCTATGACTTTATTACACGACATGATACATAAAGAAGTAGAAGTTTACGTGGACGACATGATACATGATCGTCAAATCCAAAGATCGGGACGGTCACATCACCGCCCTAAGAAAATTCTTCACCCGATTGCGCAAATACAACATGAGGCTAAACCCTGAAAAGTGCAGTTTCGTGGTAACATCAGGCAAATTACTGGGTCATATCGTTAGCCAACGTGGTATCGAGGTCGACCCAGCTAAAATTAAAGCCATTACCGAGATGCAACCTCCTAAAACCGAAAAAGAAATAAGGGGATTTCTCGGGAAAGTCCAGTACATTAGCCGGTTCATTTCAAAACTGACCATGGTGTGTGAACCGATTTTCAAGAAACTGAAAGTAGGGGAACGGATACTGTGGGATGACAAGTGCCAAGCTGCTTTCAACAAAATCAAGGAAATCCTGTCTTTTCCGCCGGTCTTAATGCCACCTCAACCCGGTTTGCCTTTGTCGTTATACCTAACAACGACCGAGACGGCCATGGGGGCTATGCTGGCTCAGACAGTTGACTCTGAAGAACGAGCTATTTATTACATCAGCAAAAAGTTTTTAGAGTATGAGTGCAAATATACCATGCTCGAAAAGACGTGCTTAACTCTAGTTTAGGCCACTAAGAAGCTCCGACATTATATGCTCAGCTACGAGGTTCAGGTATTATCTAAAATGGATCCAATCAAATACCTCTTCGAAAAGCCCATTCTCAATTGAAGAATTTCTAGGTGGACTCTAATGTTGGCCGAATTTGACCTAAAATTCGTATCGTTAAAGGCTATTAAGGGCCGAGTAGTAGCTGAATTCCTTGCCGACGGTCCCGTAATGGAAGAAGGACACACCGACACTTTGTCCTTCCTAGATGAAGATATTTTCCATACCGATACAGAAACATGGGATCTGTACTTCGACGTAGCATCCAATTTCCAAGGGTTCGGGGTCGGGATTCTTTTAATCTCGCCAAAAGGAGAACACACTCCCGTGTCCATCAAACTGGACTTCGATGTTACTAACAATGCAGCCGAGTACGAAGCATGCATCCACGAGATACAAGCCGCCACCGATTTGGGGGTCACAAACCTCCGAGTACATGGCGATTCATCCTTAGTCATTAATCAAGCACTTCATAAATGGAAAACTCGGAACGCTAATCTCGTAGCGTACCAGGCACGAGTAAGGGATCTCAAGAAACAATTCCAAAAGGTGGAGTATATATACTTGCCTCGGGAAGAAAATCAGTTTGCAGATGCACTCTCAAAACTGGCATCTTTACTAAATATTCCCGATCACGTGACCAGTATGCCAATTTGTGTTGAAAGACGGTCAGAGCCTGCATATATCCATGACATTGAGGATATTGAGATAACTGATCCTGAGCCATGGTATCAGGCTGTATTAACATACCTGACGACCGGGGAATATCCTCCCGGGACCGAAGGCCGGGCCAAGAAAGCCTTACGGAGGCTAGCTACCCAGTTCATCCGTACCGACGACGGACAACTGTACAAAAAGACCGCACAGGGGGGTTCTTCTCCTTTGTGTTGATAAATATAAAGCTGGAAAGGTCATGGCCGAAGTACATGATGGTGAATGCGGTCCACATATGAATGCCCAGATGTTAGTCCGAAAAATCATGAGGCTCGGATACTACTGGAATAATATGAAAAACGACTGCCAGTTATATGTCAAACATTGTCATAACTGCCAAATCTTTGCCAATGTGCAGCATATGCCGTCATCTTTGCTATATACCATGACGTCACCCTGGCCATTATTGACATGGGGTATCGACATAATCGGGAAAATAAATCCCTCTGGTACCGTCGGACATTGTTTCATTTTAATAACTATCGATTACTTCACCAAATGGGTTGAAGCTGAATCTTATCGCATTCTCAATGCTAAGCATGTTGCCAAGTTTATCCAAAACAAGATAATATGTCGGTACGGGATCCCGCACGAATTTATCAGTGATCACGGGACTCATTTTCAAGCCGAAACGGCAACCCTGTTGACCAAGAATAAAATTCAAAGACATACGTCTTCGCCTTACCGTCCCCAAACGAATGGAGCGGTAGAGGTGGCCAATAAAACAATTGTCACCATACTAAAAAAGATAGCTGATAATTACCGAGACTGGCCCAATAAAATACCTTTTGCTCTATGGGGATATCGAACGTCAATCCGCACCGCAACCGGTGCGACACCGTATTACCTAATATACGAGATGAAGGCAGTCCAGCCAGTCGAGTTGGAGGTACCGTCCCTTAGAATCCTGCTGGAAAGTCAAGTACCTGAAGCTGATTGGGTCCGAGCCCTGTACGACTCGTTAGTTCTACTGGACGAACGAGGATCTCGTGCCCTAAACAATATCCAAATTTACCAGAAAAGGATCCAGCGGGCCTTCAACAAAAGAGTAAGGCCTAGGAACATTAAGGAGGGAGATCTGGCCTTAAGTCCGTCCGAGCTTTATTACCAGTTGACCCGAGGGGAAAATTCAAACCTAATTGGGCCGGGCCATATTTGGTAAAGAAGATCTTATCAGGCGGAGCTGTGATGCTAACAAATCTGGACGGGAATGAGTTTGTCAACCCAACCATCATGGACCAGCTGAAGCGTTACTACCCTTAAGCTCTTTCTCAATGTCATTAGCAAAAGTTTATTAAAATTGTTTTTTTACATAAACTTTCAAAAAGCAAGTGAATAAGCTAGAATTATTTATTCTACTGTCGCGAACATCTTGAACTAATGGTCTTGGTGTATTTCAAGATTGCAAATTTACAAAAGCCTGAACTACGTTTGGTTTGATTCCGCTAATTGTGGATACGTAGGCAACCCCTCAAAAGGGCGCAACCAATGCAATCAAGAAAAGACAGGAATGGTTTAATAATAAGCTTCCTTTATTAATTACTAAAAAAAACCCGATAAACTCGGGAAATTACAAATAAAAAAATTCCAAAAAAACAGCACGACACTCTAAAATAAATAGTAGTAATATTCAAATAATAAAAAACTAAGGACTCGGTATTTAGGGCATCTTGCCCTTCCCCTTGTCCTTGGTCGTCCACTGGCGATGACGTGGAGGGGAGCGCTCCCGAATCACCACGGGAACCTCTTTAGCCCGGACTCGTTTCTTTGAACTCGAGTCCTCAGTTACCTCAATTGTCCCAAGCCGGGTCCTCTTGGCCCGAGTCTAGCGACAGGATTATCAGGTAGCGGGCTTGGTCCCTCTTGGCCAACCACGTCAGCTTCGAAAGAAACCACCATGCGACGGTCCACCTGATCAAGGGACCACCACGAAATACCAGCTCCTCATCCCAATAAGTTCAGTTCAGATAATGAGTCGAGGTTATCCGTCGCCTCCTCGAGCAAATTTGGCTGCTGCGGTAATTGGGTATACTCGGAGGAGACTCTATGATTGATAGACGTTCAGATAGCCAAATCTGAAAAGGGAGGGAAATATACAAATTTTGTAAGCAAAGCATGGTTCGCTAGAGGCCACTTGATCGAGACCTACAGTTGACTCGATTGAGTAGCCCCTCTAAAAATGGGCAGAATCCTCTCCTCAAGGTCACTCGATCGAGTGACGGGTCCACTCGATCGAGGGACTCACGTACATCAGAATTTTCGCGATAAAAAAAATGCGTGAGAGGTATGCCTGCAGAAGATGGACGCTTCCCGTCAACTGATGGTCCAGGTCGAGTCTCCTAGCATCGAGACCCATGATGATTTCACCCGTTGCTAGCCAAGCTGGGCTGTGACCAGTCTCCATCTGGTCAACCACGCCAATTAGCCTAATCTGACCCAAGCACGAATCAGCCTCCATCTTTCCCTCAAAGACGTAACGGTGCAGCATGCAAAAGGCGAAAGCCCTACGCCTATGGGCAACAGTAATCCTCACATCTTGGGTGTTCATAAATTTGTTAGCCAGGTCGAAAAGGGAAACAGAATTTCCCCACACCATTCGATCTGTCTCAGCATAAGACAAACCCAGGAAATCCCTTAGCCTCCTCCTTGGATCAGGATAAAACGGAGGGATAGCAGAACGAGCAATAGGGCTCCAACCGCCCACACCTGCAATCTCCTCAGGGAGAGGACACACTTCTCCTCGCGGAAACGCAAAACGTGATGGGTAGTATCCCAAAACGCTAGACAGGCATCCAGAAAGTGTGAGTCGACCCTAAGACGTTGAAGTGGGAATAAGGCAGCAATTCCCATCTGGGTCAGTTGAACCTTCTCCTCGTACCGAAAGTATTAGGACCAGGCCAGAAGCATCGCAGTCAGATTCTCGATACCCATAGCACATTTTTGAATCTAGAAGGTTTTTGAGAAGAAAAGAAGGGAATAGTTTGACTTGGGTTACAGAAAGTAGAAGCAGAGTCCTATATTTGTAATAGGAAACCCTAACTGTATCCCTAACTGTCATGCTTCCTCAGCAGACATGGGCCCTGTGCGCGCGCAGCCTGATCTTAGATTTCAGACTAGAATCCAGGATAGGAATCAAGTCATCCCGAGCATTCCTAAATATTTCTAAATATATTCCAAAAAAATTTCTTTTCAAAAATCAATATTTTATTTCCCCCAGCGTGAGTCGGTGTTTCGCCTATGTGTTACATGCAAGTTGTTATGTGTCAGCATACAGGTAAACCTAAAGCAAGTTTCCACGCAGCTCATTTACTCTCCACGGAGCTATCATCGTCAGGACAAGTATGATCCTCTGTATATGGCTGGCGAGCCCTTCACGCGAGTCTAATGGGCTATAAACGACCCGATCGGAAGTCTGCCAGGTCTTAATCCATGATTGTCCTGGTAGCTACTCTGACTTTCGCCTTGTCCAAGCCTCAATCAGAGTGGGGGCTCTATAGACACCGCATTTTACCTGTTAGTGTCTATAGCAGTTCTCGACAAAACACCCGATGATGATCGGACGTAAACGTGACTTAATACGCTCGAATACGGACTCAGAATCAATAGTATCCGACGTGGGCATTTAGCGGAGTACAAATCTCTCAAAACCGACCTAAAATCCATGCCCAGTGGGTCGTTTCCAATAAAATGAGACTAATTTGGACCAAAACCGACACCGGAAATAAAACTGTCTTTTAGCGACCGGGTCAAAACCCGGTCAAAGACGAATCCGACCCCAAAAACCAGCCAAGTGATCTTTTAGAAACTTGCGCTCAATCAACATTTTTCAAAATTCAAAAAGTCAACCCCTTCCTAAATTGGCTCACCCGCCTGATCCACTCGATCGAGTGGATTGACCTCACTCGATCGAGTGGAGCCAAAAAAAATCAAACATACCCCCTTTTTTCTAGGGCACTCGATCGAGTGCACTAGGGCCACTCGATCGAGTGACCCTAGGTCGAGGGGTATTCTCTATAAATACCCCCCTCATGCTCTTCACAAATGAGATTTCTCACATGCATTTATAAACCTACATTTTGCAACCCTAATTCACATCCTCACTACACTACAACCCTAAGCCATCCTAAGCAAAAACCGAGTCCTTTATCCTTCTGAAATCCGATAAACCGTCTCCATATATACACACACCATAACTCTACTTACATCCTCGATACTCCCGCGCTCCCGTTGCTATTTACGAGTCCATTTCCGAGGTCATTTTAAGCATGTAGGTTGAGGGTGTCATCAACCCATTTTCTCTCTTTTCTCTTCCTTTTTATCTCTATATATATGTAAATATTATACTTTATATTATAGTTATCATCTTTGTCACATTATGATTTTCGTTCATTTTTTATCGTCATCTTAATACCGTGTATATATATATATAATAATAAAACTTTCGGATTCGAACACGTTTGACTGCGACAACCGCTCCAAGTCCATTTAATCCTTTTACGATTCGCGACGGAGGTGGCACCCTTTCGAGGAGCGTCGCCCCAAGCACTCAAGGGCGTAACGCGATCGTGGTCGTACGTAGTTGAACGCGTCTGATTCAATTTCCGAGATTAGTACGGAACCCGTTGACGCGAAAATCGACACCACATAATCCGTAAGGATTAGTATCGGTGTCATGACGCGGAGGAAGACAATTTCGTCACTAATCAAACTTTTTCGATCTTAAAACACTTTTTATAAAATTCCGATGTTGGTCGTATACTTTGCATAACATACGATTATATGCACCGCGACCGAGTTGAGTCCAAATTATGTAATATTTTTACGTAACTCGGTCGACCATCGATTTTGTAAACAAAAAAACGAGACTGTCACCTTTTTTCGAATGAGCAGTAGCTCATACAGGGGGCACTCGATCGAGGGCCATAGGCTACTCGATCGAGTAGCACCCAAAAAAATGGGCAGTGAGCCTTTTAGAATGCCACTCGGTCGAGTCTCTGCCATAACTCGATCGAGTGGACTTTTTTATTCAAAAAACCGAGAGCTTCAAGCATCATCCTAGCCTTGTCTTTTTTTACGACTCCGGTCGTCATGTGTAAAGGCCATCACGTGTCTCCTTTTTATAAAAACCTGCATCATCTCATCATCTTTAGTCATTTAATTTAGTTACGTATCCGTTATTATTGCTTATTATTTTGCTCGCTATTTTTGTTTTGTCTGGGTTGTATTTCCGCCCGTGTATGTTGTATCAATTTTTGAGTTTTATTTATTTTCGATGTTTATCGTTTTATAAATGAACCTCGCATGCTAAATGATTCGACTCGAGTTTTGATGCATTAAAATGACGTAGTTCACACATAATTCGCATGCTTATCCGAAAACGTCGTTTGCATAACATTTAGTCATTTTACTAGCGCGCGTACACGAACACGAACGATATCTTAGTAGAGGCCGCTAAAGAGCGGGCAGGGTTGGGTGTCCTTTGTGGGCTTCTCAACACGTACCATCACCCCTTACTCAGAACCATGGTTTCCGGATGTCCGAAACCATTGGCGCACGAGAGTCATTCGATGCACGATATCCGATAACTCGGCGTCGGTATTGTAATGCAAAGGGACGAACTCATAAGCTCTTGCACTAAAAGCGGGCCGTGCTTTGTGCACGAAATGTCTAAGTGTAGAGTGAGTTCGAACGGGTCCCTATTCCCACAAAATTCGATGGTAACTCCTAACTTCAATTTAAATTTTAACCCGAGATCAATCTTACAACGAGATTCATTCGCCTACCCAAACTCACGCGTGGCCGCGTCGGGGTGGACCTACGTCATGTCCACACTTGTTTTACGAGTTAGAGTAACACAACTTATGAGTTAAACTAACACATATGTTCCATGGGCGTAATGTTGTTTATTTTTTTGCAGGTAGCATTGGCAAAGAATCGAATGTACAAGAATGGTGCAGAGATGTGGGTGAGGCATTCACTCCGTATATGGGGCAAGTATTTGGAACAATCGATGAGGCGGTGGAATTTTATAAAATCTACGTGCTGGATTGCGGATTTGAAGTTGTTTTTTTTGTGGGTTTACAAGAATAACTGATTTTTTACATATTTTTTACACATAATGATGTGCAACGTTGCAGTTAACTCTATATTTATTTAATACATGTGTTGTTGGTTAGAGTAACATCTCAGATGTATTGGAGTAACACCATTCGTTCCTTAAAGTAACAGATATATATATATATATATATATATATATATATATATATATAATGCATAAAAGTAACTGAGGATATTAGCGTTGTTTACCATTCATTCTTAGATTAACCACAACCATTCCTTATAGTAACATGATTTGTTCGTTAAAGTAACAGCTACACTATGTTAGAGTAACACATATTGATGATGAAACCAACTTTGTAATGCGGGTTAACAACCTTCTTTCTTAGGTTAGAACCATTCATTACCAAAGTAACAACATTCGTTCCTTGAAGTAACATATATAATGCGTCAGAGTAACTGATGAAAACAACGTTGTTTAACCACCATTATGAAAATACCACCATTCATCACTTAGAGTAACATCATTTAATCGTTAAAGTAAAAGCTACAATGTGTCGCTGTAACACACTGATTATGAGACCAGATTTGTATCGTAGGTTAACATCATTCACTCTCATAGTAACACCAGTCGTTCCTTAGAGTAACAGGAACACTTAGTATAACAGAGTTTAACAACGTTATTCCATTAGTGATAATCAAAATACCAATTGATATAAAAAGTATCAAAAGAATACAAAGCAATATTCGTAATTAGAAAAAAGATGACACATTTCATTAGAGACATTATTTTTTCGACCCTTAGATGGCTTGCTCTTGGGACCATCGATGATTTTTTTCTTTGCTTCCACATACTTGTCTACGTTATCCATCAACCGCGATCACACCTTGTTCCTGTCTGCCAATAGAAGTGTGGCTGCAAGTTGGACCACCAGATATTAGAGTTTAATATGTGCAACTATTATTAGAGTTTAATATGCATAATTAGTATGTGTAACTATTATTAGAGTTTAATATGCATCTGGTTAAGATAAAACATCAACACTGCTAAGGCTCACCGGCCAGCAACTGACCTGCGTCTTGCGCTGCGATTTTGCGTCACCGGTTGTAGACACCCACATTTGGCTGCTAGGTGTCTATAGCAGTTTCCAAAAAACACACGATGATGATCGGACGCGAACGTGCTTCTATGCGCTCGGATATGGGCTCAAAATCGTTAGTTTTTGGCTTGGGCTTTTTACGGAGTACAAATCTCACAAAACCAACCTCAAATTCAGGCCCAGCGGGTCGTTTCCAATCAAATAAGACTAATTTTGGTCAAAACCGAGACCGGAAATAAAACCGACTTTTAGCGACCGGGTCAAACCCCGGTCAAAGCCGTTTCCGAGAACACAAAACAGCCATGCAAATATCGAGAATCTAACCAGAAGTCAAAAACTCCGGATTTCTCGTTCCATCTGACCCACTCGATCGAGTGTCAGCTCACTCAATCGAGTGGGCCTCCAACAGTCCCGCTGTCTCTTTTAGCTGGGCCACTCGATCGAGTCCATCAGGGCACTCGATCGAGTAACCCTTGGTCGAGGGTTGGTAGAATTCTTATAAATACCTCCCTTTGCAACACAATTTACAACACACAATTTTTCAGAATTTTACACACAACTTTCAACCCTACAATTACACATCCTTCCTCCAACCTTAAACCACCATAACTTTTCCTATATAGTCTCGAAACTCACGTGCTTAAGCCACAACTAGACGAGTTCCATACCGAGAATACGAAGCATGTAGGTTGAGGGTGCAAATAATCCCGATCTCTTCCCTTTTTCTCTTCTCTTCTCTCGCGTCGTCCCTCCGTCCTAAAAGTGTCGTCATCGCGTTTTTTTTCTTTTCTTTTTCTCGTTTCCAATATCGTTAATAATTACTATCAAAACACCTTAAATTATTCGCCTATTCGTGTCGAATACAAGGGATGACGGGATAAGGAAATCCGAATACAAGGGTCTCGCACCCGATGTGGCCGGTCGCTTATCCCGACACCACAAGTATTTGATTGTTGAAGCGAATCAACATCAACAAGATCGGTTTTTTATTTATCGCGTCGTTAGTCCCGTCTTAATATTTACATAATCATCGTCATCAAAATCACACATTCATCAATTTCTAAAATTACTTCGAATCGAACACGTTTAAAGGCGATATTCGCATAAGACCGTTCTAATCCTTTTACGAGTTGTAACAGTGTTGGAGCCCTCTCGAGGAGCCCCGCCCTAAACATTCAAAGGCATGATGGGATCGCAAACATTCCCCTTTAAATGCGTCCGATTCCTTTTTTAGGTTAGACCGAAACCTGTTGATGCAGATCTGACATCACATAATCCGCAAGGATTAATTACGGTGTCGAGATGCGGAGGGAATCTATTTTCGGATCTAATCAAACAAGCAAAACATCTTTCTTCAGATGCGATATCGACTCTATAGTCGAATATCATGTCTAAACGAGTTAGTCAATAAATTTAACTAGCGCGAACTCATTGATGCTAAATAATTGTCTCGTAGTCCGAAGGGACTAAATACGACATTATAACGCGGAGAGAATTTATTTCGCCTTAGTTCAATTTAAAAATACTCATAAACGTCTCTTCCAAAATTCACTCTAAATATTCGATATCAATTCCATAGTCAAGCATCGATATGACGAGTATCGAAAATTCAAGTCGAGTATAAATCGTATCATATTTGTACACGACTTGACGAAATCATCGATTTTCAACATTAAAAAGCAGCTTCGAAATTCATGCAAAATAGCGAAACGAACCATGGTTCATACAGGGGGCACTCGATCGAGTGCCTAGCCAGCCCACTCTATCGAGTGGCACTCCAAAAACCGGGCATAAGGGTTTTTCTGAAGACAACTCGGTCGAGTCCTTATATGACTCGATCGAGTGGCCTCCTTCACGCAGCAAACGTGAGCCCTTCCACATATTTTGAGCCCTTTCATATATTTTTATGACTTCGGTCAATACGTGTCAAGTCTATCACGTGTCATAATCCTTTCAAAACAATGCATCATGTCGTTTATGTCACTCTATATTATTTGCAACCTTTATAACCGTTATTTACCATTACTAACTCGTTTGTTGATGTCCTTTCATATTATGTTGTTGTTTGTTTTATTATACTAAAACGAACCTCGCATGCTAAATACAACTTTGACGGTAATTTAGATGCATTAAATCGACATAGCAACTTATTCAAATCTTCGCATGTTTAGTCAAAATATTGTTTGCATATCATTCAATCGAATTACTAACGTGCGTATTTAAAATTCAAGCGATATCTTAGTAGAGGCCGCTAAGTGCGGGCGGGGTTGGGTGTTCTTTGTGAACTTCCCAACACGTACCCTCACCCCTTACTAAGAACCTCGGTTTCCGGATGCTCGAAACCGTTGGCGCACGAGAGTCATTCAATACACGATATCCGATAATGTCCGTATCGGTATCGCAATGCAAAGGGACGAACCCCATAAACTTTGAAATCCGAACAGGCCGTACTTTGTGCACGGCCCACTAAGACATAGAGTGGGTTCGAATGGGCCCGAACTCCCACAAAGTTCGGTGGCGACTCCATTTCGATTTAAATTTCAATTCGATCCATCTCACATGAGATTCATTCGCCTCCCCAAACCCGCGCGTGGCCGCGTCGGGGTGGACCTATGTCATGTCCACAATTTGGCGACTCCGCTGGGGATAACTGATGCGTGACTTACCATCAGCATCCTCATGGTGAGAGTCGAATAGAAATCGTTTGACTAGTACAATACGCATTTTAGTTCTACGGTTCATGCATAACCTCATCTTTTCCCGGGCCGGTACTGGTGACCGACGTCCCACTATACCATGATATATTCCAAATTGGTTATGTCAAAGGTGTTCATGGCTGATTCGTATGGGTTTCGTGGCATGTTCTAAGCTCAACTTGACTTAGGAAGTCCGTCCCGATTCTCGGAAAGGCCATGTACACTGGTATAGACCCTATTTCGACCAACCGAGACTTAGTGTAGAGCATACATGGCGTCGTTATTATGCTTGCGTGACTATGTGCTACTTGGTTTCCGTGTCGTTTACAAAACACCGTCATTTAGAAAATGCATCTTTTCAAAATTTTGAAAAACCCGAAATACCATCCGTTTCGGGACCCGCTTTTCAAAATATTCAATTTTCAAAAACCCGGAATACTACCGAAATTAGGACTTATGATTTTACTCTAAATAGCCTATTTTTAGCCGGTATACTATCCATTTCAAAAATTCAAAAATTTTCAACTTTTCAAAAAATTCGGGCCCGGCGGCATTTTCGCCAATTTTAAAAGTCGGGATCCTGTTTCGATTTTCAAATTTTCGGAAATTCATCTTCGATATTCAAAATTCCGAAATTCCAAAAATGCATCTTTTCGAAAATATCCCATTTTCCAAAAAATCGGAATGCTGCCCAAATTTAGACTTACGATTTGACTCAAAATAAGCCTATTTTCTAGCCGGCATTCTGTCCATTTGAATATTCGAATTTCCGATCCTCATTGGATTTTCGAATTTTCAAAATTCCATTTCAATTTTCAAATTTTCAAAATTCAATTTTGATTTTCAAATCTTCAAAATTCCATTTCAATTTTCAAATCTCCGAGATGTCGTATTCAATTTTCAAAACTTTGGGATCCCGTTTTCGATTTTTTGCAAATTTTCGGAAATTTATTTTCGATATTCAAATTTTCAAAACTCCAAATATAGAAAATGGTCGGTCCTATTGGCCCACTGTCAATTTCAGGACCGTCCTCTCAATTTCAAAATTCAATCCTTTTCAAAAACTTTCCTTATTTAGGAAGTCATTTTTTTTCAAAAAATCTTCCTTATTATAGGACCTACCGTAATCCGTGTGTCGGGTCTTTTCATAATTTGTCGAAGGTCTATAGCGTCGAAACTTGTTCGATCCTACAGCACGGGTTTCTTCCCCATCCCAGTCCGCCTTATTTGTCAAAGGCATAACCAACCAACGCGAGTCATACACTCGTAAATGGAAGGTTAGTCTAAAACACTCGAGTCCTAACTAGAAAGTTCCACGCGACTTTCCCTCTAGCAGGACGGTCCCCACGACCTTTCCTAAGGGAACTTCGCCCGTCTTTCAATCCGTTAGTCGAGTCATCCCAATTCGAGAATCCTTTAGCTTAAAGGTCTACCCTAATCACAGGGTAATCCTTATTCAAGTCGAGTCAAGGGTCTCTAGCGTCGAAACTCTGCCGATCTTACATCGCAAGTTTCTTCCCTTATCCCGTTTGACTTTCCTCGAGGCCGAGTCAACCTTTTACAAGGCATAGCCCTACAACAAAAGGTTCGTGATCCTTACGTCTAAGGGTCACTCGTCCGACACTCGAGTCTTAACAAAACCTTCGATCTCACTCAGGGGCTACCCTTCAGCAGATCAATCACGGTTGCTCTAAGGGTCATGTCTTGAACGTGTTGTCTCACATATCCCACTTTCGAGCCACTTAGATGCCATACCATCTAAGTCTTATCAGAGTCTTTAGTCTCACTCGGGGTTTGTCCTCCACCCGAGCAGGTCGACCATGGTCACCTTAGGGAATACCCTACGTCCATCTTGCATCGGACGACTGTGAGGCCTTCTTCAAGTCGTGCCTATGCTACGAATACTTGAGTCACCTAGGGTTAGGTCACCACGGTTGGTCCGAGCGCGCGACGCAATCAATCACGGTCGCCCCTTTTTCAGACTCACCCTCCTGCAGCACGATTCTATGTCCACGGTCGTTACTTTGTCGAGGTCAACGTTCGGGTATCCCAGTCCAAGAATCTTAGTCATTTCCGTCACCCCGGGCCATGTCTAGTTTGACTCTCTCTCTTGCATTTACGCAAAACCGAGCTCAGGCGAGTTCTAACTCCTGTCGTTTCTTCCGATCAGGGACCCTATGAATGAGGCGTTACCAAACCACAAGAAATCTCGCGCCGTTAAGAAAGGAGATATCTAAGGGAGTATGCTTATGCTAGCTTTCTCCATTAACAATATCTTCTCGAAAATCAATACCGCCCTTGATAACCTAAGTTCCAGGGTAGCCACCATCGAAGAGGATCTTGTAAGAACCCGATCCTGTCTAACACAACTAGAGCGGGTAAGGCAGCCAATCACCCAACCGAGCCATTTGAAGGGTGAACACTGATGGTGGGATTTGTCGTGGATCCCGCCACCAAATATACAACCAACTAGCACCTAACGGTAGTTAGGGTAAGTCGGGTCGTGTCCACGGAGACGGTATTGCAAGGTTTAGACTAAATCGGCCTAAAACTAGACTATGCTACCAAACAAACACAAAGAGCTACTACTAGATGAATTATGATGAGAGGAGAAGTAGGAAGTAGACTAACAATCAACTAGGCTAAATGAGATTAAGCTAGAATAACTAAACACAAACCAACTAGCAAACTAAAGAGAAGCGCTAAACAATGCTAATAATCCAACTAACTATCAACCTAAAGAAATGATGACTAACTAACAAGATGAATCAAATATGGAAAAGAGGTGGGTTAGGTCGGGTTCATAAGAGTAGTAGGGTGACTTGGGTGGTCAAAGGTGTCCACAAACTAAACAAACAATGAGTAGAGGAAAACTAGCATGAGAAGCATGGCCACTACAACTCAAACAAGCATTTCAACAAACACATGGTGTGTCAAGAATGTGACTAACAATAAGGATTTACCCCTTGTCCCTAATCAAACCCTAATCACCCATAATCTACCCCTAATCCCCCTACTAACCCACAAGTAATCTACTCACTCATAATCAAAGAAAAACTAACAATAATAAGAAGAGAACATAACATCATAACCCTAACATTCACCATCAAGAAACAATAACAATCAATAATAACAAACACTAAGTAAAGATTCAAACTTGATTCAATAACAATAAACAAGAGAAAAGAAAGTTATACCAACAATAGGATGATGAAAAGATGATATCTTGCATAAAAGAGAAACCCAAATAATCCCAAGGTTGTCAATCTTGGAGAAATCTTCAAGTATCTTCTTAATACAAGCACTAATTAACTAGGATTAACTAAGATTCACTAAGGATTAATGAGAGATTCAAACTAATATGAAGAACTAAATCTAGGGTTTATATGTTGTGGAGAGGCTTAAGAGAGGCTAAACTAATGTAGGATCCATAAACAATACAAGAGGGAAGTATTTATAGGGTTACAAATGGAAGGGAGAAGAAAGAAAGAAATGCGCGCTACAGCGATTTGGTCCCGACCGGAACGGATCATCCCGACCGGGACGGACCCACCATCCCGACCGGGACGGCCTTGTAGTAGCTCCCTCAAAAGTGCACTTCATCCCCGACGGGATGAGGTGCATACCCGTCGGGGATGAGTCTTGTAGGCCTCCAATATGACCCTCTTGGTTCCTCCTTGCTTCACATGAGCTTCTCATCGATTCTCGGGACTCGGGATCGGGTCTCGGAGGCTCGGGATTGGGTCCCAAGGTCTCGGGGTCGATTCCGAAGCATCGAGTCATCGTTCCTTTACTCCGTTGGCTCCAAAATGTGTATGTATGGAGTTGGAATCGCTCTAACTCTTCCAAATCGGTCTCGGGAACCTGAAACGAACTAAAGGAAGCATAAGAAGCCCCTAAACCGCTCCCAAGGAGCGATTCCACAAGGAAAATGGGACCAAAATACTACGAAATAGGCACTACAAACTACACTAATCAAACACTCTTACGAAACTGTCCGATACCCTCAAGATGGTAAGACCGAGAGAGGTAACCCTCAATTCACCTCTCCGAAAATCAAGAACCAGTCAAAAGTAAGGACATTTACCCACTTGGGTATGTCCCACACCGTCGCTTTCCAGAGGTTGGTTTTGAAGGGCCTAATACTACCTATAGGCCCAACAGCCGACACACCTTTTGAAAAATGCTCCAAAACATGGAACGCCGAGCATTACTGCCAATTCCACATGGGAAGAGGGCACAATACAGAATAGTGCTGGAAACTAAAACACCTCATCCAAGATTTTCTCGATGCCGGGAGGACACCCGTCATGGAAACACTATCACTTACGAAGCCCCTCATGGACTATACAGGGCCCGATGACCAAAGCATCCAGTCTACCTCCCATGCATCCAAGAGTCCGGATTTGATTTAAGTCTGAGTCTGAGTCCGAGTATAGGATGTATTATTTATTTCAATTTCAAAATCAGAGTCAGAGTCAATTGTATTCTGTCCTCTTTTCAAAATTCAATAAAATCAGCTTTTCTATTTCTCATATATACTTTCCTTATGTGTTTCCGAGAACATGATGAACACATCGTACACCGTGAGCACATGCATGTGACTATAGGCACATCTATAATGACTACAGGAAATCAAGACCCGTGTTTTCCTTTACCTGTTCCATGTCTGACATAGAAAGCCACATAACTACCCCTAGCAGGAGCGGTATCAAATCCTATGACGAACCTAGGTAGTCTCCTAGTTTGGGTTCAAGACGGAAGGCAAGCCCATTTCCCACAATAAACACCCCTCCAATAAGACTGACCAATCCCTACCTTAGGCGTTAGTCTATCCACGAAAAAGCATCGTAACTCTATAGACGTGATGCAAAAAGTACCCAACTCGGAACGATGCTCGCACCAAGCCTGCTCGGAATTATGATGACAATACCGAGATCCAAACCGCCATGCTTACAAAAGCTTAGCTCCAAAAGTCTAACCTAACTAACGGCCCCAGGTCTAGATCCACCCACAAACGGATGCCACAGATCCGGGAATACCCGTACATATTACCCACGCCATAAGGGGATAGCAAAAAAAAAAACAAAAAAAAATTTAAAAAAAAAAGCAAAAGAAAAAGCTGGACAAAAAAAATCAAAAGTCCAAGGAAAAAGTAAAAGGCCAAAATAAAAGAGATGGCCATGACAAAAGGAAAAACTCTCAGCATCCCCCGACCCAATACGGTCAATCCCTTGACCGAGGCACGATCAACTCAAATGAAGAATCCTATGACCGGGGCTAAGACGACAATGAACAGAAATTTCAAAAAACCCATGACCATGGTCAACGGTCGACCCAAGTGAAAGTCCGTTAACCGAGTACGGTCAATTCAAAATTATCAATACCCATACCATCAAATAGGGGAGAAACAACCAAGCTGGTCAGCTAACACCACACTTAGCCTTCCCACATTACAACCCTCCAGACCTTCTTGAGACCTAGGCTAAGAGACAGCCCAGAATTTTGAGGATTCAAGCTCCATAGGATATCCCTAACCATTAGGACCAGACATGGAAACCAGATCCCGCATTATCAAACCTGCCCAATCGAAGTCTGAGTCATTTTTACTCGACCTTCCCCTTTCCTACCACATTGCAATACCTTACCCTCGAAGCCTTAGCTCCACAAAATCGAGCTCCAGATTTCTAATCATCAAAGCCACTTACGACCTAGCACCACATTTCCAAAATTATCCAAAGTAGTTACCAGCCCCAAACACGGGAACTAAACTTGCAGTCGGCATAGAACATGCCCAAATAGTTCACACCACCTTTGGGGGCTACCCCGGAGAACGCTCACAGTCACAGGATCAACATCCTACCCATTCAAGCCCTTTGATCAAGACATCATTGGGAATGCACCTAGCCTACACGTCGTTATGGCTAGTTATACACAAAGCCCTAATAATGTAATCCCCTATAAATTCTAATGCAATACAGTGGCGGAAACACTGTAGATTTGAGATTAAAACACAATGATGTTCTATACTTTACAAAAAGAACGGTCAGTCAATACAAAGGTCACTTTTTACAAAAGGACTAAAAGAAAATTTCTTAAAAGGGTTCATACAATCCTTCAGTATACATAAATCAGGCGGGTAGGATCCACGCCACTCGCTAGCTCACACCAAACCCTAGAACAAAATAATACCTGCCATGTTATAAACATAACAACCACAATTCAGTGGGGAGCAACTCAGGCAGTTCTCCTAGCCATATTACATAATATTAAAGCATAACTACTATTATATCAAAATAGTTGAAAATAGAAAAAATTTAAAATGATACGGTAATAAACTTCAAAATGATTGCCAACCTGTAAATCAATGTCAATCAATAATAATAACGGCGTTATGGAAATCAATCAGTGTAACGGAATAGACTTTCATTAGGAAACAAATTAGACTTCGATCTCTAACTAGGCAACTCAACTATAACAGGACTGCGTGCAGCGAGGTCCTGGCTTAAGTAATGTACACCCCTCCTAGACACCAACCGTAATCCAGTTCAACCCGACGGCAACTTACACGATGCGATATCTAAGTTTCAGGTCAAAATATACACACTCCTGAACACAAACCATGCTCAGTTCAACGACCAATGTGTCTCAGCATAGACACACCAGCTTTATAGTTGATGGCAAAACGTATACCCTAGACTGTATTACTCTACCCGTACACTTGTCCTTATTCCATAACTCCAAAACAAAGTCGTTGTCTTAATTCGATAGGATTATCAAAACGTTCTTAAAAGAAAACTTTCTAATTTGTGAAACTTTCTTCAAATATTAACTTTCCAAAATAGGTATTATTATAATTAGAAATCGTTCAACATTTGAGTTATATAAAATATTTAATATTAGGCCTCGAGACATAAACATTATACTTATTTTATAAATATATATTTAACGATTAAAAGTCAACGAAAGTCAAAATCATAATTATTTCTCAAAAGGTTGAAATATAAGTAATTAAAAGTATTAAATTACACATTTACAGTTTTTCTGGAATAGCACTGTCTTACTATAAAATTCGTAATTAAATCATTAAAAATCAAAACAATGTAAGACCAGTGAGGTTGAAAACTTTAGAAACTTAGTTACAACATTTATTTCTTGATAAAATCCAAATTCCAAATAAAACATGGGTTTTTATTTGTATTTTCACAAACTGACAGAATTCAACACCCGATGGTATCTCATTAATAAAATACGTTTAATAATTTATTTTAAAGCAAAACACAATTGGAAACATTAACCAAACTCTTCAAAGTTTATGTAGGTAAATTACCTAAATTAAATTCAAAGTGTATCAAAGGTTTTAAATTAGTTTTACAACAACTAACAGATTCGCGGACTATTTCGACATCTGTTCGTAAACATTTTATTGTGACAAAAATACTTGAAATTAATTTACGAAATTTTACAGACAAATAAAAGACTTTAAATAAACAGTAGTCTATTTTCAAACTTTTCAAAAATAAAGTCTTTAAACAGGATTAATAAATCGTTCAAAAACACTAATCGATTCTGAAACATGCAGTAATTATGTTAAAAATAATAAAAACTTTCACTTTGCTACTTTATATTAAAATCACGAAAATTCAGAAATAAAGTCTTATTTATATGTTTTAGTCTCGGCCTTATAATACATATAGAAGATCCGATGTGAAATAAATTGAGAAGATTAAAAGCGATAGAAACACGAAATCGATTTAAGCATATAATCGCAATATAATTAAAACATGCTTATTCGTATAAAAAATTGATTTTAAAACGATACTACAAACAACTACAACATATATATCATTCAATACCGAGTCATGCCATCATGTGTTACCTTAAGCGAGATCCGAGTTAATAATATACTCGTCCTCCTCGGGGTTGCTCTCGAAAGCCCTTCGAATTAATATGAACACGTAATAAAGAGAAGGATCGGAATTGAGAAAGTTGAAGAACAATTTACTAATGATGTTGTACGTTCAATTTTTTTGTAGAGAAGAGGAGAAGTGGGAATACAGTGTTGGGGGTTAAAAGAAGTTTAGGAGAGCAAGGAGAACGTGCATAGGATTAGGAGAGAAAAGAGGAGTCGGTTTTGACTTTCTCAACCGAACTACGAAAATATCTCAGTCTGATGAAGGAAACGGTCGGGTCTGCTACAATCTGAGCCCGATTCGCGCTAAAAATCGTAAATGGATCACTTTAAAAATAATAATAATAATAATAATAATAATAATGATAAGTAGACGGAACTCGTATAAGAACGTGTTTACGAGAAAGTAGTATTAAAATCACGCTTCAAAAATAATTATGTACGAAATCGCGTAGAAAAAGATTAAATAGCAATTTCTCGATATTAATAAAAATTCTTGCGAATGAGGTAATTAAAATGGGTTTCGAGTTTAAAATAAGAATTCAAGTTATATAAAGATAAACTCGGGAATATAAACCGTCGAAACGAAAACTCGAATAGAAATAAAATGAGTAAATCGAATGAAACGAAAGTAAGATACATTTTAAGCATAAAAATGACTTTTCGAGGTAAATAGGATTTTACAAGTTCAAACGATTTAAAAAAAATGAATCTGTTTTATAATTATTTAAGAAATACGAGTTAAATCGTAAACAAAATAAAATATTAATAAAATTTAATATATAAAAATCAGGGGTGTTACAACCTTCCCCACTAAAAAAAAGTTTCATCCCCGAAACTTGCAGGAACTCAAAAATATAATAGAAAACGAAGTTACCTATTTTGAACGAAGTGAGGATTTTCACTCACACCAAAATTTTGGTTTAAAGAGAAAACTTTATAGAAATTCTTATCTCAAGATTGACGGGGTTTAACTACCCAAAGGTTTAAAATCTTTTAAATTACTAAAATCGCAAGTTAAAGTTATTTATAAAATAACGATGATAAAAAAAAATGTTTGTAAACAAACTTGAGGGAAAGAGAGTACTGAAAACATTTTTCGAAACAACGGTAATACATTTTGATTAGGAAATTCGACAATGTTTCATTTTAAGATTAAAAAAAAAATTGTCTTGAGAAATCAAGTTTTGTAGCTAGTAAGAAAAATAAAAAAAATCGAACCAGTCGCTAGACGTGTTTAATAACAAACTCAAAGTCCACCGACAACAAAACGAAAACTTGAACGTACGAAATTATTTTAAAAATGTTAAATCGTTGTACATACTCTCAAGGAAATCAAAATATTTGCAATTATGAAAGTTTTCATAAAATTTCGATCGCTTGAAAATCAAAAACAAAATTTGAAACAATTTCAAAATACTTTAAAATATATTATTAAGACATTTTGAAACAGAACCGATAGTAGGTATCAACCAAGAATAAAAATGAAGTATAAAGTTCTAAAATTTTAACAAAAAAAAATGATAAATTTCACGATAACCCAAATTTTCAAATTAGTCAAACCTTTTAACCCAAATGAAAAAGGTTAACGAATAAATAGAGACAAGGTCAATGACAATTCAAAACAAAAGTTTTTAAACTCGATAAGGGTTGAAGGGGTTGGCAGAAGACGAGAAAGCAGAACTGTAAGAGAAGTAGAGGGAAAGAAAGAATTGAGATTCAAACAGAGTTCTCAAGGATTATAGAAGCAATTAACCATCTCGAGATTCCCAGTACGACTCCTACGAGACTCAGGCTCCTAAATCCATCAAAACAAACACCGAGTCTATTAATACCAGACAACTAGGTTGTTTTATCCATCTACAACCTCCAAGATCACCAACTGCTACAAACCCCAAAACAAAACCATGCGTACTTACTCCATCAACACGGTGAGAATCCATAATGATTTAGAACCAAAATTCACTAATGAAAGATCCCCAAAGGTTAACAAGGTACCTAAACCCGTAATCGATAAGGCTCAAAATTCAAATTTCACTAGTTTCGAACTCAAAGTATATTCCATGTTACTCGAGTAAGGAGCACTAAACAAAATCCACCAATTAACGATGCTTGGACAAGAAATCCTCAAAAATGGTTGCCAACATACTCTTAATATAACCAGTAGATCGGGGTTAGGAAGGTCAAATACACTTTAAGCACACTCAAATCCCTAGGTGGCACACACATTTTCAACCACGTAATCCGGCTAAGGTTTCTTAAAAGTTCATCAAATTTCTAATCGCAACGGTGCAACCACAATATGTTTAATCACCCAACGAAGCCACAATCTCGTTGGTGCACAGGTATCGAAAATTCCATTAGGATGATTGGCACTAAAGTATTTCTCAAAACCACAAAGTAAAACCAGCTGTGATTCTACAAGATATTTCTCCTCCTCAAGGTTAAGAGTGATCTATCCAAGCTTAGGACACTCAACTCCAAAGTTCCTAGGATACAACCTTACATCAACGATCTAACTAATCCTCAAGAAACAAAGGCAATCTATGTCAACCAGAATTACTAAAGACATTAATGAAAGCATGTAATGGTACCACAACACTCAGGCTAACTCTTTATACAATGATCTATGATCCTAAACATTCACGGTGCATCCATTAAGTAAGCTCTAGGTAAGAACCCCAAAGTAATATTATCAATTACACTCGGCTTGCTTCTAGGTTAGGTATAAGGTATCTATAAAAATACGTTATGCTCTTACTGTCCCAAAAAAAAATTGTATTCAACTCTAAGTCCTCTATATGATCCAGTAATTTATAACCCAAGCTCAACCATTAAAGTACAATCCTAATTCCATTAATCAACTAGTTTCCACTCACTTCAATCCTCAAAAGCTCTTAGTATATTAGAAAATAGAGCACAACTCACAATTCTAAAACCGTAGGTAACCAAGAAATTAGTAAACCTCAAACATCAATTAATATTTCACGGGATTCAGTGAGATAGAATTCGGTCTAACCAAAGAATCTCAAGAGGAAAGATGGTAAAGTAGGAGAATAATAGAACAAAGATTTACTAAAAGAATGGAGATGAAAATTTACAAGAGAAGAGGATCGGAAGAAGCTGAGGCTGGAGAAAAGAATCAATGATCCTAGACTACTAAGGTCTTGAACCAGAGAAGAATCTTCGGGCCTCCAGAGTTCACGAGGGAATCTCGTCAGGTTTCTTCATCTTCTAGTAGAGGAACGAGAACACTGGCTTAGGGTCACACCATCTGGATCTAAAGTGAAATCACATCTGAGTCTGCTGCACCATTATGGAACCAAATTCTACTCTTGGTCATCTAGCCTGTAGCTTGAGCAAACTAAAGCTGGGCTGAAAGTCACCCTTGTATCTTCTTTGTAGCACCAAGTCGTCTACTCGAGTCAACAGGTGTTGAGAGTGCTAAGTAGGTTTGTCCCAATATGGAGCAGCATCACGTCAATTATCTTGTCAACTCATCTTCTTCTTGGACAGATAAAACAAACATTCAATGCTAATCATTGAGTTACAGAAACATGTAAGCCTAACAATTAAGTCCTTACTTTGTTTCTACCCATCTCTCATTAATATTTTTTTAACGTTCAAATTATTTACTAGTGTTTTTCCAAGAATCAGGTGTAAGCGTCGGGAGCAACGATGCTCTGATACCAACTGTAATCCCCTATAAACTCTAATGCAATACAGTGGCGGAAACACTGTAGATTTGGGATTAAAACACATTGATGTTCTATACTTTACAAAAAGAACGGTCAGTCAATACAAAGGTCACTTTTTACAAAAGGACTAAAAGAAAATTCCTTAAAAGGGTTCATACAATCCTTCAATAAACATAAATCAGGCGGGTAGGATCCACGCCACTCGCTAGCTCACACCAAACCCCGGAACAAAATAATACCTGCCATGTTATAAACATAACATCCACAATTCAGTGGGGAGCAACTCAGGCAGTTCTCCCAGCCATATTACATAATATTAAAGCATAACTACTATTATATCAAAATAGTTGAAAATGGAAAACATTTAAAATAATACGGTAAAAAACTTCAAAATGATTGCCAACCTGCAAATCAATGTCAATCAATAATAATAACGGCGTTATGGAAATCAATCAGTGTAACGGAATAGACTTTCACTAGGAAACAAATTAGACTTCGGTCTCTAACTAGGCAACTCAACTATAACAGGACTGCGTGCAGCGAGGTCCTGACTTAAGTAATGTACACCCCTCCTGGACACAAACCGTTATCCAGTTCAACCCGACGGCGACTTACACGATGCGATATCTAAGTTTAAGCTCAAAATATACACACTCCTGAACACAAACCATGCTCAGTTCAACGACCAATGTGTCTCAGCATAGACACACCAGCTTTATAGTTGATGGCAAAACGTATACCCTAGACTGTATTACTCTACCCGTACACTTGTCCTTATTCCATAACTCCAAAACAAATTCGTTGTCGTAATTCGATAGGAATACCAAAACGTTCTTAAAAGAAAACTTTCTAATTTGGGAAACTTTCTTCAAATATTAACTTTCCAAAATAGGTATTATTATAATTAGAAATCGTTCAACATTTGAGTTATATAAAATATTTAATATTAGGCCTCGAGACATAAACATTATACTTATTTTATAAATATATATTTAACGATTAAAAGTCGACGAAAGTCAAAATCATAATTATTTCTCAAAAGGTTGAAATATAAGTAATTAAAAGTATTAAATTACACATTTACAGTTTTTCCGGAATAGCACTGTCTTACTATAAAACTCGTAATTAAATCATTAAAAATCAAAACAATGTAAGATCACTGAGGATGAAAACTTTAGAAACTTAGTTACAACATTTATTTCTTGAGAAAATCCAAATTCCAAATAAAACATGGGTTTTTATTTGTATTTTCACAAACTGACAGAATTCGACACCCGATGGTATCTCATTAATAAAATACGTTTAATAATTTATTTTAAAGCAAACCCAATTGGAAACATTAATCAAACACTTCAAAGTTTATGTAGGTAAATTACATAAATTAAATTCAAAGTGTATCAAAGGTTTTAAATTAGTTTTACAACAACTAACAGATTCGTGGACTATCTCGACATCTGTTCGTAAACATTTTATTGTAACAAAAATACTTGAAATTAATTTACAAAATTTTACAGACAAATAATAGACTTAAAATAAATAGTAGTCTATTTTCAAACTTTTCGAAAATAAAGTTTTTAAACAGGATTAATTAATTGTTCAAAAATACTAATCGATTCTGAAACATGCAGTAATTATGTTAAAAATAATAAAAACTTTCACTTTGCTACTTTATATTAAAATCACGAAAATTCAAAAATAAAGTCTTATTTATAAGTTTTAGTCTCGGCCTTATATTACTTTTAGAAGATCCGATGTGAAATAAATTGAGAAGATTAAAAGAGATAGAAACACGAAATCGATTTAAGCATATTATCGCAATATAATTAAAACATGCTTATTCATATAAAAATTCGATTTTAAAACGATACTACAAACAACTACAACATATATATCATGCAATACCGAGTCATGCCATCATGTGTTACCTTAAGCGAGATCCGAGTTAATAATATACTCGTCCTCCTCGGGGTTGCTCTCGAAAGCCCTTCGAATTAAGATGAACACGTAATAAAGAGAAGGATCGGAATTGAGAAAGTTGAAGAATAGTTTACTAATGATGTTGTACGTTCAATTTTTTTGTAGAGAAGAGGAGAAGTGGGAATACAGTGTTGGGGGTTAAAAGAAGTTTAGGAGAGCAAGGAGAACGTGCATAGGATTAGGAGTGAAAAGAGGAGTCAGTTTTGACTTTCTCAACCGAACTACGAAAATATCTCAGTCTGATGAAGGAAACGGTCGGGTCTGCTACAATCTGAGCCCGATTCTCGTTAAAAATCGTAAATGGATCACTTTAAAAATTAAATAATAATAATAATAATAAGTAGACGGAATCGTATAAGAACGTGTTTACGAGAAAGTAGTATTAAAATCACGCTTAAAAAATAATTATGTACGAAATCGCGTAGAAAAAGATTAAATAGCAATTTCTCGATATTAATAAAAATTCTTGCGAATGAGGTAATTAAAATGGGTTTTGAGTTTAAAATAAGAATTCAAGTTATATAAAGATAAACTAGGGAATATAAACCGTCGAAACGGAAACTCGAATAGAAATAAAATGAGTAAATCGAATGAAACGAAAGTAAGATACATTTTAAGCATAAAAATGACTTTTCGAGGGAAATAGGATTTTACGAGTTCAAACGATTTAAAAAAAATGAATCTGTTTTATAATTATTTAAGAAATACGAGTTAAATCGTAAACAAAATAAAATATTAATAAATTAATATATAAAAATCAGGGGTGTTACAAATAAACTAGGCATCATAATATATCTTTCAACACTGAACTACGGCTCGGTTTGATTTCACTACACGTGAATACGTAGGCAACCTTTCAACAGAGGCACAACCACCCACATTGACGCAAATTCAAAAAGCATCATCATTCCGATCACGACACTGTCATGTTCTCAATAGCTAACTTTGTCGTCCTGGGGGGCTTCTCTTAGGCAGAAGACCTCCATCCACTCACAAAATCCAAATATTTTCAAAAATCTAGCCACCTTTCTATAGTGTGTCCTAGTACTCGGCTCAGTCCAAGACGAGAATCTGTCAGGGACTCGAAGCGACACCCACTTTGAGAATGTACCCCAAAACCAAAAAATCAAAAGAGCACTAGACTACAACATTGTTACTGCCAAGTCTTGTCATGCAAAAACAATCACATTACAGACTACTGCAATCCCCCTATAACAGATCCTTCCCATTTCGATGTTCGACCGTGTTGTCACTCGCCTAGGCTACGGAATAAGCGCAACTTGAGAGTCTTGTCATCTTAGGTGGCCCACCCCCTACCAGGTCACGGTCCAACCTTTAGAGAGTCCAAGTCGTGTCTGTCAAGTCGTTCTGTCGCGTCCAGAGTCGAGTCTGCCGGCACGCCCTTCTTTTCAAATTCTCATTTTAAAATTTGCAAACTTAGCCATTTGAAAAAATCCTTTTCGACAAGGTCAAATTTTAGTCTGTTTAAGCTGCAAGTTTCTTTTCTACCCCTTTCCATTTTGAAAACCAATCTCCTAGCACGTGAGTTGCTTTCAGGATTTCGATTTCAAAATGAAGAAAAAATCATTTTCCCCAGCGCAAGTCAGTCTATAGATGCTAACTCCATTTCCTGTATGTTGTCTTGCTATCTGCTATGTTTGCTATTTCTGCCTGTATATCTAACATTTCAGGTAACAGCTTGGCTTCCCAAAGGAACATCGAGTTTTTTTTCATTCCCCAGCGTGAGTCGTGTTTCACCTAAGCTTTACATGCAAACTTTTGTGTAACCGTACAAAGCATGTACAACTCAAGGCTTCGGAAGCAGGCCTGCGCAACTCACTAAAATCCCCAGGGAAAAGCCCAAAGGTGGCAATTCTCCTGAAGAAACACGGGACGTGCCTACATATAGGTACACCCAGGGCTACTTAGGCAAGCTCCCGCGCAATTTCCGAATCGGGATGTGTCTACAAACGGACACACCCAGGGCTTCTTAGGCAGACTCCCACGTAATTCTGAGTTGGGATGTGTCTGCAAACGGACACACCCAGGGCTTCTTAGGCAGGCTCCCGCGTAATTTCGGATCGGGATGTGTCCCCAAACGGACACACCCAGGCTTTTTAGGCAAGCTCCCTTATAGTTCTGAGATGGGATGTGGCTGCAAACGAACACACCCAGGGCTTTTTAGGCAAGCTCCCGCATAGGTCTGAGATGGCATGTATCTACAAACAGATTGTAGACACCCGCATTTTGCCTGCTAGTGTCTATAGCAGTTCCCGACAAAACACCCGATGATGATCGGACGCAAACGTGACTTAGTATACTCGAATATGGTCTCGGAATCAATAATATCCGACGTGGACATTTAGCGGAGTACAAATCTCTCAAAACCAACCTCAAATTCAGGCCCAGTGGGTCGTTCCGAGCAAAATAAGACTAATTTGGGCCAAAACTGACACCAAAAATAAAACCCGTCTTTTGGCGACCGGGTCAAAACCCGGTCAAAGACGAATCCGTCACATAAATCGGCCTGATGCGTTTCTAGAAGATTGCGCCCAAATACAAAAATAAAAAAACAATCAAAAGTCAACCATTTCCTAAATTATCTCGCCACCCTTATCCACTCGATCGAGTGGATTGACCCACTCGGTCGAGTGCAGCCTCATAAACCGGAATAGACCCGTTTTCAAAGGCACTCGATCGAGTGCACTAGGGCCACTCGATCGAGTGACCCTAGGTCGTGAGGTATTCTCTATAAATACCCCCTCAAACCCTTTGCATTTTCAGTTTTACCTAATGCAATTCTACCCTACATTTCTACCCTAATCTACCTAAACTCTCTACACTACAATCCTAAGCAATTCTACGCAAAAACCGAGCCATTTTCCCTTCAAAAAACCGACAAACACACACACATATACACACACACCCTAACTCGACTACATCCTCGATAATCACGCATTCACACCGCTATTACGAGTCCATTTCCGAGGCCTTTACTAAGCATGTATGTTGAGGGTGTTCTAAACCCCATTTCGATCCTTACTACTTCACTTCTTTATTTACATTTTCGCATTGTCTATATTATAACTATACTAGTATACTCACATTAACACTAACATTTTAATTCTTGTATACTAACTCTTTAATTTTCGTTACTAATCTCTAACATTTATTTATCATCGTTAACATTATACCGCGTATATATATATATATATATTAGTATCAAAATTCGGATCTTAACACGTTTGACTATGACGACCATCTAAAGTCCGTTTAATACTTTTACGAGTAACGACGGAGGTGGCACCCTTTCGAGGAGCGCCGCCCCAATGTTCACAAAGGCATAACGTGATCGTGGTCGTTCATAGTTGAACGTGAAGGACTCCATTTCTAAGATTAGTGCGAAATCCGATGATGCGAAAACCGACATCACATAATCCGTTAGGATTAATATCGATGTCGTGACGCGGAGGACTACAATTTCGTCATTAGTCACATTTTTCAATCCCATAATGACATTTTCATAAAATTCCGATAACGGTATTATAATCGTATAATACACGATTATTTTACCGGAAGCCACGTTAAATTTAAATCCTACGATATTTTTATTTAACTCGGCCAACCATCGATTTAAAACAAATAAAAAACGAAACGAGTTATGCCTCGTACAGGTGCCACTCGACCGAGTGCCATAGGCCACTCGATCGAGTAGCACCCCAAAAACTGGGCAGTAGCTACTTCGAGGACGCACTCGACCGAGTCCATGCCCTGACTCGATCGAGTGGGTCCTGTAGCCCAGAAATCCGAGAGCTTAAATGCAACATTTGAGCCTCGTCTTTTTTTACAACTTTTAGTCGACACGTGTAAATTCAATCACGTGAACCTATTTTCCAAAACCCATGCATGTCACGACACTTTAACGATTTTGATCTATTTTTCGACGTGATAAGTCGGGACAAGGCATCGAGGCACGGGATCGGGCTAGCATCACGCCTAGGTCCTATGTCTCCGTCCTTCGTTTAATACACAACATAATGTGTATTTAATCGGAGTTCGTCCATCCAAATAATTCACGGTCTAGTTTTTACACGGGTCCATTTCTATCTTTTATCGTCTTTATTCCGTTTATTATTTGTACTTTTTGTATTGGCCGGGTTGTATTTCCGTCCGTGTATCTTGTACGTTATTTATTTTTGAGCTTTATTTATTTCGATGCTTATCGCTTTATGAATGAACCTCACATGCTAAATCATTTCGGCCATAATTAGATGCATTAAATGACGTAGTTAACCCATAATGCGCATGTTTAGCCCGAAAACGCTGTTTGCATATCATTTAGTCGTTTTACTAGCGCGCGTACACGAACACGAACGATGTCTTAGTAGAGGCCGCCATTGTGCGGGCGGGGTTGGGTGTCCTTAGTGGGCTTCCCAACACGTACCCTCACCCCTTATTTAGAACCTTGGTTTCCGTATGCCCGAAACCGTTGGCGCACGAGAGTCATTCTTTACACGATACCGGTGTAGATGGTATCGGTATCGCAATGCAAAGGGACGGGCCCCATAAACTCTGAAATCAAAGTGGGCCATACTTTGTGTAGAGCCATGACAACATAGAGTGGGCTCGAATGGTTTCGAATTACCACAAATTCGGTGGCGACTCCAACTTTGACTTAAATTTTGAACCCGAGAACAATCTCACCACGAGATTCATTCGCTTACCCAAACCCGCGCGTGGCCGCGTCGGGGTGGACCTACGTCATGTCCACAATTTGGCGATTCCGCTGGGGATACCCGATGTACCACATGTCATCGGGGTTCCTAGGGTGAGACTCGAAGAGAAATCGTTCGTATATTAGTGTGCGCGCATTAGTTTAATGATTCATGCATAACCCAAATCTTTGCCCGGGCCGGTTACTTGTGACCGACGTCCCACTATACCGCGGTGCATTCCTACATGGGTGCGCTAAAGACTTCGATGGCGGAACTTGTATGGGTTTTGCGGCATGTCCTAAGACCAACTCGGCTTAGGGAGTCCGTTCTAATTTACGAGAATGCCATCGTTGTTGGTATAGACCCTATTTTGACCAACCGAGACTTAGCGTAATGCATACATAAGCGTCGTTATAATGCTTGTTTGACTACGTGCTACTTGGTTTCCGTGTCATTTTTCAAAAACCGTCATCTCAAAAAATGCATCTTTCCAAAATACCAAATTTTGAAAAACCCGAAATACTGTCCGTTTCGGGACCCGTCTTTTCAAAAATATCCAATTTCAAAATTCGGAATGCCGCCGAAATTTAGGATCAACGATTTGACTCAAAATATCCTTTTTCTCTAGCCGGCATGCTGCCCGTTTTAATTCACGAATTTCCGACACCATTCCGATTTTCTGAATTTTCAAAATTCTAATCTTCGTTTTCAAAATTCCGTTTTCAATTTTCGAACTTTCGGAGATTCGCTCATTTTATATTCAAATTTCAAAACTTCAAAACATCCAACTTTCCTAATGAATCTTCCTTATTATAGGACCTACCGTTTATCCGTGTGTCGGGTCTTCGCATAGTATGTCGAAGGTTTATAGCGTCGAAACTCTGTTGATCCTATATCACGAGTTTCCCCCCTTTCTCGAGTCCGCCTTATTTGTCAAGGCACGACCAACCCGCGTAGGGCATACCCCTACAACGGAAGGTCCGTCCGTACACTCGAGTCAAAAGTCTGGGGAAAAGTCTCACGTGGACCTTCCTTCGAACGAGATTAGGCCCACAAAGCCAAAGTCCTAAGGAAGTTATACCACCCATGGAGTCATCCGTCTAGGTGTCTTTCTCGAGTCTTTAGTCTTCTTTCTTAGTGTCGCTCGGGATGTACTTTTCCTTCTTTTTCCGAGATCTGGGTTCGGTTTCTGATTACGCGGTGTTCTTACAGACAGGCCACCGTCCACCAGACACAACCGCAAAATGGAAGGAGCTCTGAACAACCTGAAGGCCTCCGTGGATGCCATGGCCGCCAAACAAACCGACATTGATGCCGAACTAACTGAAATGGGGGCGGGTCAAGTGGCCATCGTTGCTCGTATGGTTGCAGTGGAGCAAAGGGCTCCTAATGCCGAGGTTACTGGGCCTCTAGCTGAACTAGTCAGCGCAGTACGCCGACTAGAAGAACAAGTCCATTTGGCTGGGAGTAACAATATTCATCGGGAGAACAGCCGAGAGTACTCCCCGGTAAGTGACAAGCTGCCCGCGAACCTGAATCTCACGGGCTTGCCCATGTTTGAAGGAACCGAGGACCCGTTACTACATGTACGGGCCTTCAAAGAATTCATGGCTATCAAAGGGGTAGATTCTTCAATGTTCAAGAATCTTTTTGTTGCGTCCCTTGAGAAGCACCCACGGGCCTGGTACTATAGGCTAGACCCGAAAAAATACCCTACATGGGATGATGTGGCTACCGAGTTTGCTCGGAACTATGCTGACAACACCGAGATCCAAACCACAATGCGGTCTTTGGAGGTTATGGCCTAAGAGCCAAAAGAAGGTTTTACTAAGTACCTTCAACGCTGGAGAGCCGAGAGTGTGAAACTGGTCGATAAGCCCAGTGAGAAGACTTTGGTGGAGGCTTTTATCAAGAACCTTCTCCCCTCATACCGGGTTCATCTCCGGTACGCTGTCATACCCAATTTCACCACCCTTACTGAAATGGGTATGATAATTGAAGATGACCTAAGGCTAGAGGGCCTCAACAAGGCCTCTAGCAAGGGATACCAAGGGGCTTCCTCTTCCACTACCAAGCCCCAAGCTGCAACCCGCAGCATTTTTGACGCGGTTAATCTACTAGATACCCCATCCAAGAAGAACACCCCACCTCGGGTTTTCACTGATATAGGTACCACCTATACCTACGCTATACAAAGGCTGTCCTCGAAGGGCCTAAACCAACCGATAGGCCCAACTCCTGAAGTTCCGGTCGAGCGACGCTCCAAGAACTACAATGCCCAGGCTTACTCTCAGTACCACCGAGGCAATGGGCATGACACCGAAAAGTGTTGGAAGCTAAAACACTTGATCCAAGACCTGATTGAGAGCGGTAAAATCCCACTACTCGGAGATAAACCAAGCAACAAAGAGAACCCCTTCAGCTCCCATGCCATCTTTGCCGGGGAGGTGATTGATTGCTCTCACCTTATCTCTCCATTTATCCCGCAAGTAAACGGGATCTGGTTCGACGACGAGGATGATGTCTACCTCACTAAAGGGGAAACCGTCCCCATTACCCCTGAGCAGATTTGCGAGGCCAAATCCCGAGTCCTAGCCAGCAACCACCTGGGTCGTCCCTATCAAGCCACAAGCTCTAGGGACATCCCCATACCGACAACCATCACCGATCCACTCGGGATGGAAGTCACCCCCGAGGAACCGACTGCTGAAACGGCTATTGTGAAGCAACTGAAGAAGACCCGAGTTGACTTCACTATATGGCAACTCTTGGTTAGCTCACAAAAACATCGAGAGGCACTCACTAAGGCCCTCGATCAAGTTAAGATCGACTCTTTGGCTACCCCTGCTGAAATGGTAGCCACGGTCCTGTCCTACTTGAAGGGCAAAACCAAGGAAGGAGGCCCAATGATCACTTTCTCTGAAGCCGACCTACCACCGTTCGGGGCCTCTCATAATCTGGCCCTCTACATTACGGTGATCTGCCGAGGGAAATATCTCCCGATGACCCTAGTCGATGACGGGTCCGCTGTGAATGTCCTTCCCATAAGGACCGCCAAAGCCCTCGGTATCACCGAGGCCGATTATGTCCCGACGACTCAAACCATCCAAGCCTTTGATGGGAGCCCAAAGGCGGTATCTGGGGCCGTAAAGCTAACCATTGTAACGGGCCCAATAGAAAAGGAGCTTGAATTCCAGGTGATTGATGTCACCTCATCCTTCAACTTGCTCCTAGGGAGACCGTGGATTCACGCGGTCAAAGCAGTGTCCTCCACCCTTCACCGTAAGATCAAGATGCCTTTGCTCGACAATGTTATTACTTTGGAGGCAACCCCAATGACCGTGGCTAGCTGTAACGCCACGGGCCGCACGGACCTCTGGGGGTTCGATTTTGTGGGTATGATCGAAGAAGAGTACCTTTTTAGGCCTTACTTCACCACAAGCATTGACACAATGCTCCAAAACCTAGGGTACCTTCCGGGGGCTACCTCTCGACCCGATATTCCAGCTGGGAAGATCATCGAGGTCCTTAAGGACGAAGACTCTCACTTCGGCCTTGGCTATGCCGCCACTCCGGGCAACGTTGTCCGAGCAGGGATAAAAAAGGCCTGCAACATCATTAAGGGTATCCACTTGAGCCCTTACCAACCCAATGCTGCGCACCTCGGGACCCAATTGGCCCGGGACTGCAACTACATTCCGGATGATGTGTTCGCCCTCGTCCAGTCTGATGAAGCCGATGATGCTGAGCCCGCGCTGGGGGTGCTCTTCGGGGAAGACACCATAACCCCGACTCCAAAGGAAGACCTGGTCAACCTGATTCTTCGCAGCAACAGGTTTGACCCGACCAAGCTGATCTCGGATGTTGGTTCCGAGACGGGAAACAGGGCCTGGACTTGTCTCTTTTAAATTCTGCTTTCAAAAATATTTTATGCAATGACATTGAGAAACCCGACGAACAGGTATCCTTACCTCCACATTTGATTGAGCAACTAGAGCAAAGGGATTCCCGGAATCCGGTAATCGAAGAGACCGAGTCCATCAATCTGGGAACAACCTTAGAGCCTCAAATGCTTAAGATAGGGTTATCTCTAGATCCCGAGGAGAAACAACAATTCACGAGCCTCCTCCAAGAATTCAAAGATGTCTTCGCATGGTCCTACAAGGACATGCCGGGGATAGACCGGGAAATAGCCGAGCACCGCATACCTATCAAAGACGGGTGCAAACCGGTTAAACAGAAGCTCCGCCGAATGAGGCCTGATAAGTGTAGTTTGTAGTGCCTATTTTTTAGTATTTTGGTCCCATTTCCTTGTGGAATCGCTCCTTGGGAGCGATTTATGGGCTACTTATGCTTCCTCTAGTTCGTTTCAGGTTCCCGAGACCTTTCATGAAGAGTTGGAGCGATTCCGACTCAATACATACACTTTTCGGAGCCAACGAAGCGGAGGAACGATGACTCGATGCTTCGGAATCGACCCCGAGACCTTGGGACCCAATCCCGAGTCCCGAGACCCGATCCCGAGTCCCGAGAATCGATGAGAAGTTCATATGAAGCAAGGAGGAGCCAAAAGGGTCATATTGGAGGCCTACAAGACCCATCCCCGACGGGTATGCACCTCATCCCGTCGGGGATGAAGTGCGAGTTTGATGGAGCTACTGCAAGGCCGTCCCGGTCGGGATGGTGGGTCCGTCCCGGTCGGGATGGTCCGTCCCGGTCGGGACCAAGCACTGTTGCCCGCATTTCACTTTCTTTCTTCTCCCTTCCATTTGTAACCCTATAAATACCCCTCCTCTTGTAATCCTATGTTATGTTCTTCACTTCCCACTAAACCCTAGACTACTTTAGGTTAGATTAGTTTAGATTAGTGTAGATTAGTCGGTAATTAGTAGTTAATCTTAGTTTAGTACTTGTATTAAGGGAATTCTTCAAGATCTTCACCAAGCTTGACAAACTTGGATGTTTGTTTTGGGTTTTCTTCATTAATGCAAGTTTCAATCTTTCCTCTTCACTAGTATGGTATAATCCTCTTCATTTTTACTCTTTATCTTGTTTAATTCATCCAAGTTTGCATCTTTGATTGTTGTAGTGTTCTTAGTTCATCTTTTTAAATAGTTTCATTATGGATGTTTGGATTGTTGTGTTGATTTCTCTTGTTCTTGTTAGTGTAGTTTGATTATGTTAGAGTAGTATTCTTGCTAGGGTTAGTAGGGTGATTAGGGTGTTAATTGGGTGATTAAGGGTTTGTTGGAGATGTGGGTGGAAGATTTGGGTTTCCTCTTGGTTGATGCATATGACATGTTTGATGAATTGCTTGAATGACTAAGTAAGTTAGATTGCTTGTTTTTCTTGCCTTTCCCTTGTGGGTGTTAGTTGTTATGGGTTCGGTTCCCTCATTAAGTTGCGAGAGCCCGGTGAGGGCGACCCCTAGGTTAGTCTAAGTTGCGACCGCCCGGATGTGATCTAGGCCATAACACGCTAGAACCCCGTTTGTCATGTGTGTCGCCAAAATGGGTTCCATGAGGAACCTCTAGGTCGGTTTAAGTTGCGACCGCCCGGACCGACCTAGATTACCCTACTACCTCCTTCATTCTAGCTCTCCCTTGACCATTTCGTTACCCCTTTGACCCCGACCTAATCCTAGCCCGTTTTCCTTGTTATTCTTCCTAGTCATAGTCTAGCTTTCTCCCCTTCTATCATTCTCTAGCTTAGCTCGTTGACCTAGTCAAGTACTTGGGCCGACCTAGTCTAGACGCCTTTTACCGTCCCCGTGGATTCGACCCGACTTACCCTATCTACCCAAGTTAGGATTAGCCGGTTTTATTTGACGGTTGGGATTCCACGACAAATCCCTTACCATCAAATTGGCGCCGTTGCCGGGGACGGTGCTAGTTTAGACTTAGTTTACCTAATTACTTGGCTTTGTCTTGTGTTTGTGTTTTCTTTTTTCTTTTTGGTTACCTTGCTTCTTGTGTGTGTGTGGTTTATTTCTCTCTTGTCTAGTGCCCAAAAAGCACTAGACTTCTCACGTTTGTTCCTAGTCTACAGTTTATGCTTAGAGGTGGTGACTATCTTCTTCTTGCGATTAAGAGCCGCTTTAACGGACGGTTGCTAGGATGAGTGGTTTCCAACCGGGTATGGACTACGATTTTCAAGCAAGCATGGGGTTTGATCTAAAATCCACACACTCGGGGGCCGATATGAGCTACTCCTCTTCTTCCATGAACCAAGGGTATGACATGACGTCCCCCTACCATAATCAAGCTTCTTGGGGTAATCAAGATGGGTATGATCCTCAAGAGTATGGAAATGGCTACCAACAAGTGAATGACTATCAAACCTACGATCATGGTGACTATTACTCGAGTTATCAATGTGAACCCACCATGTTCAATCAAGATTCACCTTATGGAAGCCAATACCACCAAGACCCACCATATTACCCTCCACCCCAACCACAATATGAACCCCATGACCCACAATACTACCAACCACCCCAACCTTGCTACAAACAATATGATGCCCCACCCCTTGGGCATCATCAAGATACCATGTTTAATCAAGATTATCAAGATTATCATCAAGAGTATCAAGATTATCATGGAGACTATCAAGACCCCAATGATCACCGATTGCCCGACATGGAGGAGTTTCAATCGCTTCTTCAAATGCAAAGGAGCCTTCAAGAATCGGCCATTCAATTGCGAAAACAACAAGATGAATTAATGGCCCAAATTCGAAGGGGAAACGAGGCGAGGAATGCTCATTTAAATGCATTAACGGTTCAAACCGTAATGTCTTTATCCCGGGCATCACATTTAGATGGAGGGTGCCCACTTGAGATAGAGGAGCAACCTAATCACGAAGCCGCCGATGTAGTTCCCTTTGATAGAGAGATTTGCTTTGAAGAACCTCAATCGTCTACCCAAAAAGAGACGGATGAGGATATGACCCTTAGTGAAGGCAACATTGGTGAGGAATTGGAGGAGGATAGTGAGTTGGATGGTTTGGTGGAATTTGTGGAGTTGTTGGGTGAGATTGTTAGCCTCGAGTTGCCCTTGTGCGATAATTTGGACAAGCATCAAGAGCCCCTTGCTAGTACACCGAAAGATGACTTGGAAGAGATTGAAACCGCCGGTAGTAGTTTCGATTCTCTTCTCCAAGATGACGTGGGGCCTAGTGATGAAGATGGGGAACCACAACTTGAGGAAAGTGTGGGGGTGTGCATCGAGGAGATGAGGCCAAAACCGCTTTTTGTGCCTTGTTTCTTGGAGATGAAGCTTGCTTGTGATTGGAGGCGATGCCTAGGGAGGAAGAGGTCGGTTAAGCTCGTAGGATGGATAGACCCCGGAGACAACATGAATGATGACGATGGGTCTTTTGATTCCTACTTCTTGCCTCCACCTTGGAGGCCGTGGAGGTTGGCAAAGCTCGAGCGCTTCTTGGGCCTCCACTATGATGTCGGTAGCGCATTCGACTTGCTTCTCCATGCCCTTGAGGGCTACGGTTGAAGAAGAGTCCACCATCCTAGGTTTGACGGAGTTCCTAAAGAACCGTCATGTTGTACATTCTCCTCTCCTCTTTAGAGTACTTGTGTTTGTATTTGTGTGATTTTTCTCTTGATTTTGTTAGTTTTGTGGGATTCTTGTAATTGTTTTGGTATTTTGATGAGCGATGTGAGGGAGTGAATTTGATGTGTACTTTGAGTTTATTGTGTTAGGTGAAGTGAAGGTGACTCCTAGAAAGGAGTGGTTAGTGATAGAGCTTGGATCGTGAGCAAGGGAATCGGTTTTTGGGGTCATGGGAGTCATGAAGACCCTTCCCAACCGGGAAGGGTGTGTCGTCCCGACCGGGATGGGGCCGTCCCGATCGGGATGAGGGTGCCAAAAATCGAGTTCACTGGAGTGTCATCCCGATCGGGAAGGAGGCTTCCCGACCGGGATGGGTATGTCATCCCGACCGGGACCACCCATCCCGACCGGGATGACCCCCTACTCCTTTTTGGTGCCTCTTCTTCGACATTTAAGCCCACCCAACCATTGTATACCCCCACCCAACCTCCCTACCTTCCTTGCACATATCATGCAACCCATGTCCCTCATTTCCATACCTTACCCTCATTTCCTACTCACTTTAGACCGATATTCACATCAAATCCCACCCCCTCACACCATTGCTACCTCTACCTTGCGGTTCTACCAAGCTTGAAGCGGGATAGCAAAGATCGACAACAAGCAAGTGCCTATATTGATTTATGAGACGATGGAGCGAGTGAGTTGTTAACCGTACGGTACGGCAACTATCCTCTCTTTTCCGTTTTTATTGCTTGTTTTCCCCTTGTTTATCCCCTTCCCCTTTGTCATGGTGGCCTTCGAGGCCTTGGTTTTGGTTGCTCCCGACTCTCGATGATGTGACTACATCGAGAGTCATTTTCAAAATCCAAATTTTACAAGTTTTTCACTCTTTCTTTTTGAGGATTTAGTCGGATTTAGGCGGAATCCGGGCTAGGTGACTTGATTACACCTAGTCCTCCCCCCCCATTTCCTTTTATTTCCTTCTTTTTATGTTCTTCCCCCTTCCATATCTCTTTCTTGTCTCGGCCCATGGTGACTTGACTACACCCCGGCCGGACACCTTCTACTCTTTTCTCCACTTTTCTTTTTATTTTTTTTAGCTTTATTTTCGTAGTTTCTTTTGTGCTCCCATGCACTACGGTCGAGCATGAGGACATGGCTCGACTTAAGTGTGGGGGAGTGTTTTTCTAGCGTAGTTAGCTTTATTTTTGTAGTTTTTCTAAAAATCTTTAAAAACCCTAAAAATTTGAAAAATTTTCACAAAAATCAAAAAGATTTTCCTTTTGTGTGTTTTCCTTTCGTGTCATTGTGTCGTATATTTGTTTTGTTGTGTGTTTTGCCCCCCTCTTTTCTTTATAGGTTGCCTAACCGCCATTAGCTTTGGAGAGCTTTCAAGACTTCCGGTATCATCTTTATCCCTTTTTCTTCTTTACCTCTTGCGGAGTTTGGAGAAGTTTTGTGATGAAGTGTGCTCGGGAGGAGCTTTGTAAAGATTGTGGTGGATTTGGAGACTTGTTTGATGATAGGGGTGGTGTTTGTGTTCTTTATGTGTTTGTTTTGTGTTGTTCTTGTTTTGTTGCTTTTGCTTCTTGTTTTCTTTTGTTTTTGTCGAGTCTTTGTTTTGTGTTTTGTTGTGTGTCTTGTGTGTAAATGGTTTTCGAAAACCCGGTTTAGAGGTTAGTGTGTGAGTGCATATTTTTCCCTTCCTAGTAGTGTAAATCGAGTCTTGGACTTTAATCTAGTAGAATGACCCTAAATCAATGACTCCGTTGGTTTCTTACCTTGAGTCCACCTAGCTTACCAGGGATTTACTACGGGATTTGCATTTTGACCATTATGACCACCCATGGTGTGATAAGGCCTTGGTTACCGAGTCCCGTCCCCTAGGTGACCGTGTTTGGGATTGTTTAATTAGTCCAAGTTCTCCACTTTTTGTGGGTTTGAAGGGAAGGCGCCGTCCCGACTCACCCATTCACCTATCTCCTACACATATCCACACAATAAATCGCAAAGTGTTGATTTCTCCTTTTCTTGTCATACAAAGAAATGCCAAAAAGCCAAATCTTGCCAAAAGGGCAAAGAAACGAAAAAGAAAGAAAATGAAAGAAAGAAAATGAAAGAAAGAAAAGAATGAAGAAAAAGAAAAGGCACAAAAGCCAAAAAGAAAATAGAAAAGAAAAAAAAAAAAAAAAAAGAATGGCATGGCAAAACAAGGCAAAAATGCAAAAGAAAAGAGAAAATGCCAAAAGAAAACTCGATTCACAAAAATAACACCTACCTCTCAAAATAAGCCTTTTTCCGACTTTTGCCGTGAAGAGCCTACCAAAGGACCGAGTCCCGAGGAAGGATGATAGCGGCATTAGTCGGTCTTCCCTCATTTTGCATATTTCCACTTTTTACTTGGACTAGTTAGGCGGTTTTGGACATGGGACGACCCTCTTGGCTCTTTGCTAAAGGGGGCGGGGTCTCACTTACCTACAGTGTCGACTAACACCGTGGATCATCACTTCCCACTCCGCCGATCGTCCCGTAGTACGTTCTTAGAAGGTTAGGAGGAACCGAGGTAAGTTACCAACGTTTTTATTGCTTTGTCGTCATACTATTAGGGTTTAGTCCATCTTGGTTTGTATTGCTAGCTTGGGAACGTTGTCACTTGCCTTGAGTCCTAAACCGGTGCCTCTTTCACCGCTTGTTTGAGGGAAGCGGTATTTCTTTTCTTTTGGGTGCAACCTTTTGTGTGTTTGTTTGTGTGTTTGTTTGTTTACATGCCTTGTGTCCGGTTGCATCCACAGTTTTGTCGCAAGACCCGACTTGCCTTGCGGGGTGCACTTTTCCTCTAAGTGCACTCGCGTGAGTTGAAAGGGCGTAGGGTGCGCTAATACCCATTCGGCTAGTATAGTAGTTAGTTTGTGCTTACTCGAGGGCGAGTAAGGGTTAAGTGTGGGGGAGTTGATAAGTGTAGTTTGTAGTGCCTATTTTGTAGTATTTTGGTCCCATTTCCTTGTGGAATCGCTCCTTGGGAGCGATTTATGGGCTACTTATGCTTCCTCTAGTTCGTTTCAGGTTCCCGAGACCTTTCATGAAGAGTTGGAGCGATTCCGACTCAATACATACACTTTTCGGAGCCAACGAAGCGGAGGAACGATGACTCGATGCTTCGGAATCGACCCCGAGACCTTGGGACCCAATCCCGAGTCCCGAGACCCGATCCCGAGTCCCGAGAATCGATGAGAAGTTCATATGAAGCAAGGAGGAGCCAAAAGGGTCATATTGGAGGCCTACAAGACCCATCCCCGACGGGTATGCACCTCATCCCGTCGGGGATGAAGTGCGAGTTTGATGGAGCTACTGCAAGGCCGTCCCGGTCGGGACCAACCCGTCCCGGTCGGGATGGTGGGTCCGTCCCGGTCGGGATGGTCCGTCCCGGTCGGGACCAAGCACTGTTGCCCGCATTTCACTTTCTTTCTTCTCCCTTCCATTTGTAACCCTATAAATACCCCTCCTCTTGTAATCCTATGTTATGTTCTTCACTTCCCACTAAACCCTAGACTACTTTAGGTTAGATTAGTTTAGATTAGTGTAGATTAGTCGGTAATTAGTAGTTAATCTTAGTTTAGTACTTGTATTAAGGGAATTCTTCAAGATCTTCACCAAGCTTGACAAACTTGGATGTTTGTTTTGGGTTTTCTTCATTAATGCAAGTTTCAATCTTTCCTCTTCACTAGTATGGTATAATCCTCTTCATTTTTACTCTTTATCTTGTTTAATTCATCCAAGTTTGCATCTTTGATTGTTGTAGTGTTCTTAGTTCATCTTTTTAAATAGTTTCATTATGGATGTTTGGATTGTTGTGTTGATTTCTCTTGTTCTTGTTAGTGTAGTTTGATTATGTTAGAGTAGTATTCTTGCTAGGGTTAGTAGGGTGATTAGGGTGTTAATTGGGTGATTAAGGGTTTGTTGGAGATGTGGGTGGAAGATTTGGGTTTCCTCTTGGTTGATGCATATGACATGTTTGATGAATTGCTTGAATGACTAAGTAAGTTAGATTGCTTGTTTTTCTTGCCTTTCCCTTGTGGGTGTTAGTTGTTATGGGTTCGGTTCCCTCATTAAGTTGCGAGAGCCCGGTGAGGGCGACCCCTAGGTTAGTCTAAGTTGCGACCGCCCGGATGTGATCTAGGCCATAACACGCTAGAACCCCGTTTGTCATGTGTGTCGCCAAAATGGGTTCCATGAGGAACCTCTAGGTCGGTTTAAGTTGCGACCGCCCGGACCGACCTAGATTACCCTACTACCTCCTTCATTCTAGCTCTCCCTTGACCATTTCGTTACCCCTTTGACCCCGACCTAATCCTAGCCCGTTTTCCTTGTTATTCTTCCTAGTCATAGTCTAGCTTTCTCCCCTTCTATCATTCTCTAGCTTAGCTCGTTGACCTAGTCAAGTACTTGGGCCGACCTAGTCTAGACGCCTTTTACCGTCCCCGTGGATTCGACCCGACTTACCCTATCTACCCAAGTTAGGATTAGCCGGTTTTATTTGACGGTTGGGATTCCACGACAAATCCCTTACCATCAAGGCCCGAATGGTCTCTCAAAGTAAAAGAAGAAGTCGATAAACAGTTCAAAGCCGGCTTCATACAAGTGTCCGAGTATCCGGACTAGGTTGCGAACATCGTGCCGGTTCCTAAAAAGGACGGTAAGGTGCGGGTATGCGTAGATTTTCGGGATCTTAACAAAGCAAGCCCGAAGGATGATTTTTCGTTACCACACATCGACATACTGGTGAATAACAAGGCCGATCATGCCCTTCTATCATTTATGGACGGGTATGCCGGGTATAATCAGATCAAGATGGCGGAAGAAGATATGAGTAAGACTACCTTCACTACACCTTGGGGTACTTACTGCTACACCGTCATGCCATTCGGTCTCATTAATGCCGGGGCCACATACCAAAGGACCGCTACCACTTTATTACATGACGTGATGCATAAAGAGGTAGAAGTTTATGTAGACGACATGATCGTCAAATCCAAAGAACGGGACGGTCACATCACCGCCCTAAGGAAATTCTTCACCCGATTGCGCAAGTACAACATGAGGCTAAACCATCAAAAGTGCAGTTTCGGGGTAACATCAGGCAAACTACTGGGTCATATCGTTAGCCAACGAGGTGTCAAGGTCGACCCAGCCAAAATCAAAGCCATTACCGAGATGCAACCTCCTAAAACCGAAAAATAAATAAGGGGATTTCTCGGGAAAGTTCAGTATATCAGCCAGTTCATTTCCAAACTAACCATGGTATGTGAACCGATTTTCAAAAAACTGAAAGTAGGGGAACGGGTACTATGGGATGACAAGTGCCAAACCGCCTTCGACAAAATCAAGGAAATTCTGTCTGCTCCGCCAGTCTTGATGCCACCTCAACCCGGCTTACCTCTGTCATTATACCTAACGACGACTGAGACAGCCATGGGGGCTGTGCTGGCTCAGACAGTCGACTCCGAAGAACGAGCCATTTATTATATCAGCAAAAAGTTTTTAGAGTATGAGTGCAAATATACCATGCTCGAAAAGACGTGCTTGGCTCTGGTTTGGGCCACTAAAAAGCTCCGACACTATATGCTCAGCTACGAGGTCCATGTCCTATCCAAGATGGATCCAATCAAATACCTCTTTGAAAAGCCCATTCTCAATGGCCGAATTTCGAGATGGACTCTAATGCTGGCAGAGTTCGACCTGAAATTTGTACCGTTAAAGGCTATTAAGGGGCGAGTAGTAGCTGAATTTCTCGCCGATAGCCCGATAGCCGAGGAAGGACACACCGACACCTGGTCCTTCCCAGATGAAGATATCTTTCACACTGATACCGGAACATGGGATCTATACTTCGACGGAGCATCCAATTTTCGAGGGTTCGGAGTTGGGATACTCCTAATTTCACCAAAAGGAGAGCATACTCCCGTGTCCATCAAACTGGACTTCGATGTTACCATTAATGCAGCCGAATACGAAGCATGCATTTATGGGTACAAGCCGCCGCCAATCTGGGGATTACAAATCTTCGGGTACATGGCGTTTCGTCCTTGGTCATTAACCAAGCACTTCAAAAATGGAAGACTTGGAATGCTAATCTCGTGGCCTACCAGGCACGAGTAAGGGATCTCGAGAAACAATTCCAAAAGGTGGAGTACATATACCTGCCTCGGGAAGAAAATCAGTTTGCAGATGCACTCTCAAAATTGGCATCTTTACTGAATATTCCCGACCACGTGACCAGTATGCCAATTTGTGTCGAAAGACGGTCCGAGCCGGCATACATTCATGACATTGAAGACATCGAGATAACTGATCCCGAACCTTGGTACCAGGTCGTATTAACATACCTGACAAACGGAGAATATCCTCCCGGGACTGAGGGCCGAGCCAAGAAAGCCTTACGGAGTCTAGCCACCCAGTTCATCCGTACTGATGACGGACAACTGTACAAAAAGACGGCACAGGGGGCTCTTCTCCTTTGTGTTGATAAATATAAGGCCGAGAAAGTAATGGCCGAAGTACATGATGGTGAAAACGGCCCACATATGAATGCCCACATGCGGGTCCGAAAAATCGTGAGGCTCGGGTATTACTGGAACACCATGGAAGCCGACTGCCAGTTATATGTCAAATATTGTCATAACTGTCAAATCTTCGCCAATGTGCAGCATCTGCCGTCATCTCTGCTTTATACCATGACGTCGCCTTGGCCGTTCTCGACATGGGGTATCAACATAATCGGGAAAATAAATCCCTCCGGTACTGGCGGACACTGTTTCATATTGGTAGCTATCGACTACTTTACCAAATGGGTCGAAGCTGAATCATATCGCATTCTCAACGCTAAACATGTCGCCAAGTTTATCTAGAACAAGATAATATGTCGGTATGGAATCCCACATGAATTTATCAGCGATCACGGGACTCATTTTGAAGCCGAGACTGCAGCCCTGCTGACTAAATATAAAATTCAAAGGCACACGTCCTCGCCCTACTGTCCCCAAACGAATGGAGCAGTAGAGGCGGCCAATAAAACGATTGTCACCATACTAAAAAAGATGGCTGATAATTACCGGGACTGGCCCGACAAAATACCTTTTGCCCTGTGGTGATACCGGACGTCAATTCGCACCGCAACCGGGGCGACACCGTATTACCTAACTTATGGGATGGAGGCAGTCCAACCAGTTGAATTGGAAGTGTCGTCCCTCAGAATTCTGTTATAAAGTCAAGTACCCGAAGCTGACTGGGTTCGAGCACGGTATGATTCATTGGTTCTACTAGACGAGCGACGGTCCCGTGCCCTCAATAACATCCAAATCTATCAGAAAAGGATCCAACGGGCCTTCAACAAAAAGGTAAGGCCCAGAAATATTAAAGATGGAGATCTAGTCCTTAAGTCAGTCCGAGCCTTACTACCGGTTGACCCAAGGGGAAAATTCAAACCCAATTGGGCTGGGCCATACTTGGTAAAGAAGATCCTATCAGGAGGAGCAGTGATGCTGATGGACCTGGACGGGAACGAGTTCGTCAACCCCACCAACCTGGACCAGCTGAAGCGTTACTACCCTTAGCCTTTTCTCAATGTCATTAGCAATGTTTTTTCAAAAAAAATTATTTTACAAAAAACAAGTCAATAAGCTAGAATCACTTATTCTACTGTCGCAAACATCTTGAACCAATAGTCTTGGTGTAATTCGAGATTGCAAATTTACTGAGCTTGAACTACGTTTGGTTTGATTCTGCTAATTGCGGATACGGAGGCAGCCCCTCAAAAGGGCACAACCAGTGCAATCAAGAAAAGACAGGAGCGGTTTAATAATAAACTTCTTTTATTAATTATCACAAAAAAAAACCCGATAAACTCAGAAAATTACACAATGCAGGAATTCAAAAAGCTACAAAAACAAAAGCACACGACATTCCAAAATAAATAATAATAATATTTAAATAATAAAAACTAAGGACTCGAAATTTAGTGCATCTTGCCCTTCCCCTTGTCCTTGGCCTCCTTGGCCGTCCACTAACGACGACGTGGAGGGGAGCGTTCCCGAATCACCACAGGAATCTCCTTAGCCCGGACTCGTTTCTTGGAACTTGAGTCCTCATCCACGTCGATAGGCCCGAGTCGGGCCCTCACAGGCTCTGGCAGCCGCTCGCGTGGACCAAGTCGGTCCCTAGCCGCCGGTCTTAGCCCGAATAGTCTCTCTAAATCAGTCTGGGGGCTTAGCCGCCCCCGCGTGCCGCTAGCACCGGCATCTTTAGCTCGAGTCTTAGTATGTGACTTAAGACCCGATTCTAGTCGGACTAAAGTAGCAGAGGTCTCTCCCTCATCGAAGAATCCCCTGTTGTCCTTTGCCGTCTCCCGACGGACCAGTTCGAAGGACTCATCGACCTTCAGAGCTTTATGGGCTTCCTCGGAAGTCCATTTCTCGTAAGCCCGTGAAACCCAAGCAGATTGGCAAGGGTTGGGAATAGTCCATGTAGGACGAGTGAACCATCTCTGCAACCAGGTGTCGCATATAGCGTCTGTCAATTGGAGCGAGACGCTGATAATGGCTTCACTCTCAGGAATGCGTTGAGACGAACCAAACTGCCTCAGGATGCGGTCCGGGTAAATATGAACTGTCCAGTCAAGGGACAGGATCACCAAGTAACGGGCTTGGTCCCTCTTGGCCAGTCCCGTCAGCTTGGAAAGGAACCACCAAGCGACAGTCCACCTGATTAAGGGGCCATCATGGAACACCAGCTCCGACAACCAAACCTGCAAAATATATACAAAATCCGTGAGTAACGCAGTGGTCCGCTATAGACCACTCGGTCGAGTACAGCACCTGACTCGATCGAGTAAGCCCTCTAAAAGTAGATAGAAACTCGTCGAGAGTGTCACTCGATCGAGTATAGCATCTGACTCGATCGAGTAGGCCCTCCTAAGATGAGCAGAAGCACTTTGAAGATGTCACTCGATCGAGTGACAGGTCCACTCGATCGAGTGATTTACAGACATCAATATAATCGCGCGAGACAAAAAATGAAAAAATCGTAAGACGTATACCTGCAGAATACGGGTACTCCCCGTCAGATGTCGGTCCGGGTCAAGTCGTCTAGCGTCCAGGCCCATGATGATCTCTCCGGTAGTTAGCCAAGCAGGGCTGTGACCAGTCTCTATCTGGTCAACCACTCCGATTAGCCTGATTTGACCCAAGCATGAGTCAACATCCATCATCCCCTCAAAAACGTAGTGGTGCAGCATGTAAAAGGCGAAAGCCCTACGCCTGTGAGAAGGGGTAGCCCTTACATCCTTGTTGTTCATAAACTTGTCAGCCAGGTCAAAGAGGGAAACAGTATTTCCCCGCACCATTCGATCTGTTTCAGCGTGAGACAGACCCAGGAAATCCCTCAGCCTCCTTCTCGGGTCCGGGTAGAACGGAGGGATAGCAGGACGAGCGACAGGGCTCCAACCCCCAACAGCTGCGATCTCCTCGGGAAGAGGGCATATTTCTCCCCGCGGGAACGCGAAGACGTGATGGGTAGTATCCCAAAACGACAGGCAGGCGTCCAAAAAGTGTGAATCAATTATCAGACGTCGAAGAGAAAACAGACTGACAATCCCCATTTGGGTCAGTTGGACTTTGTCCTCATCCCGAAAATATTGGGACCAGGCAAAAAGCATCGAAGTAAGATGATCGATACCCATGGCAGGGGTTTGAATCTTCTTGAAAGTCTAAAGGATTTTGAGAAGAAGTAGGAGTTTTTGATTCAAGATACAGTAGGTTGAAGCAGGGAGACCTATATTTATAATAGGAAACCCTAACTGTAACCCTAACTACCATGCCTCCTCAGCAAACCTGGGCCCTATGCATGCGCAGGCCTGATTTCAGACAAGAACCCAGAACAGGAGTCAAGTCGTCCCGAGCTTTCCTGGGAATTTCTAAAATTTATGATAAAAATAATCCCTTTCAAAATCTTTGGCTTTTCAAAATTCAACATATTTTATTTTCCCCAGCACGAGTCGGTGTTTTGCCTATGTGTTACATGCGATTTGTTATGTGTCAGCATACAGGTACACCCCGGACTTCAGAAGCAAGTCTCCGCGCAATTACTTCACTCCTCAACGTGGGTCAATATTTATCCCGGAATGCTACAATCAGAGCTGTGATGTATCAGCATATGGGTACACCTATGACTTCAAAGGCAAGTTCGACTCCCCACGGAGCTATCATCATCAGGACAGGTATGACCCTCTACTTATGGCTGGCGAGCCCTTCACGCAAGTCCACTGGACTATAAACGACCCGACCGGAAGGCTGCCAGGTCGTAATCTGCGATTGGCCTGGTAGCTACTCTGACTTTCGCCTTGTCCAAGCCTCAGTCGGAGTGGGGGCTCTGTAGACACCCGCATTTTGCCTGCTAGTGTCTATAGCAGTTCCCGACAAAATACCCGATGATGATCGGACGCAAACGTGACTTAGTATACTCGAATATGGGCTCGGAATCAATAATATCCGACGTGGACATTTAGCGGAGTACAAATCTCTCAAAACCAACCTCAAATTCAGGCTCAGTGGGTCGTTCCGAGCAAAATAAGACTAATTTGGGCCAAAACCGACACCAAAAATAAAACCCGTCTTTTGGTGACCGGGTCAAAAACCGGTCAAAGACTAATCCGTCACATAAATCAGCCTGATGCGTTTCTAGAAGATTCCGCCCAAATACAAAAATCAAAAAACAATCAAAAGTCAACCATTTCCTAAATTATCTCGCCACCCTTATCCACTCGATCGAGTGGATTGACCCACTCGGTCGAGTGGAGCCTCATAAACCGGAACAGACCCGTTTTCAAAGGCACTCGATCGAGTGCACTAGGGCCACTCGATCGAGTGACCCTAGGTCATGAGGTATTCTCTATAAATACCCCCTCAAACCCTTTGCATTTTCAGTTTTACCTAATGCTATTCTACCCTACATTTCTACCCTAATCTACCTAAACTCTCTACACTACAATCCAAAGTAATTCTACACAAAAACCAAGCCATTTTCCCTTCAAAAAACCGACAAACACACACACACATACACACACACACCCTAACTCGACTACATCCTCAATACTCCCGCGTTCACGCCGCTATTACGAGTCCATTTCCGAGGCCTTTACTAAGCATGTATGTTGAGGGTGTCCTAAACCCCATTTCGATCCTTACTACTTCACTTCTTTATTTACATTTTCGCATTGTCTATATTATAACTATACTAGTATACTCACATTAACACTAACATTTTAATTCTTGTATACTAACTCTTTAATTTTCGTTACTAATCTCTAACATTTATTTATCATCGTTAACATTATACCGCGTATATATATATATATTAGTATCAAAATTCGGATCTTAACACGTTTGACTATGACGACCATCTAAAGTCCGTTTAATACTTTTACGAGTAACGACGGAGGTGGCACCCTTTCGAGGAACGCCGCCCCAATGTGCTCAAAGGCATAACGTGATCGTGGTCGTTCATAGTTGAACGTGAAGGTCTCCATTTCTAAGATTAGTGCGAAATCCGTTGATGCAAAAACCGACATCACATAATCCGTTAGGATTAATATCGATGTCGTGACGCGGAGGACTACAATTTTGTCATTAGTCACATTTTTCAATCCCATAATGACATTTTCATAAAATTCCGATAACGGTATTATAATCGTATAATACACGATTATTATACCGGAAGCCACGTTAAATTTAAATCCTACGATATTTTTATTTAACTCGGCCAACCATCGATTTAAAACAAATAAAAAACGAAACGAGTTATGCCTCGTACAGGTGCCACTCGACCGAGTGCCATAGGCCACTCGATCGAGTAGCACCCCAAAAACTGGGCAGTAGCTACTTCGAGGACGCACTCGACCGAGTCCATGCCCTGACTCGATCGAGTGGGTCCTGTAGCCCAGAAATCCGAGAGCTTAAATGCAACATTTGAGCCTCGTCTTTTTTTACGACTTTTAGTCGACACGTGTAAAGTCAATCACGTGAACCTATTTTTCAAAACCCATGCATGTCACGACACTTTAACGATTTTGATCTATTTTTCGACGTGATAAGTCGGGACAAGGCATCGAGGCACGGGATCGGGCTAGCATCACGCCTAGGTCCTATGTCTCCGTCCTTCGTTTAATACACAACATAATGTGTATTTAATCGGAGTTCGTCCATCCAAATAATTCACGGTCTAGTTTTTACACGGGTCCATTTCTATCTTTTATCGTCTTTATTCCGTTTATTATTTGTACTTTTTGTATTGGCCGGGTTGTATTTCCGCCCGTGTATCTTGTACATTATTTATTTTTGAGCTTTATTTATTTCGATGCTTACCTCACATGCTAAATCATTTCGGCCATAATTAGATGCATTAAATGACGTAGTTAACCCATAATGCGCATGTTTAGCCCGAAAACGCTGTTTGCAGATCATTTAGTCGTTTTACTAGCGCGCGTACACGAACACGAACGATGTCTTAGTAGAGGCCGCCATTGTGCGGGCGGGGTTGGGTGTCCTTAGTGGGCTTCCCAACACGTACCCTCACCCCTTACTCAGAACCTCGGTTTCCGGATGCCCGAAACCGTTGGTGCACGAGAGTCATTCTTTACACGATACCGGTGTAGGGTATCGATATCGCAATGCAAAGGGACGAGCCCCATAACTCTGAAATCGAAGTGGGCCATACTTTGTGTATAGCCCATGACGACATAGAGTGGGCTCGAATGGTTCCGAATTACCACAAATTCGGTGGCAACTCCAACTTTGACTTAAATTTCGAACCCGAGAACAATCTCACCACGAGATTCATTCGCCTACCCAAACCCGCGCGTGGCCGCGTCGGGGTGGACATACGTCGTGTCCACACAGATACACCCAGGGCTTCTTAGGCAAGCTCCAGCGCAGTTCCAAGATGAGATGTATCCGCATACAGATACACCCAGGGCTTAAAAAAAACAAGTCCCACGGAGCTATTCCTGACAACAGAACTCAAGTATGATTTCTATCTTATGGCTGGCGGGCCCTTTCACGCAAGTCTAATGAACTATAAACGACCCGACCGGAAGTCTGCAAGGTTTTAATCCTCGATTGGCCTGGTAGCTACTCTGAATTTTGCCTTGTCCAAGCCTCAGTCAATGTGGGGACTCTGTAGACACCCACATTTGGCTGCTAGGTGTCTATAGCAGTTTCCAAAAAACACCCGATGATGATCGGACACGAACGTGCTTCTACGCACTCGGATATGGGCTCAAAATCGTTAGTTTTTTGCTTGGGTTTTTTACGGAGTAAAAATCTCACAAAACCAACCTCAAATTCGGGCCCAGAGCGTCATTTACAATCAAATAAGACTAATTTGGGTCAAAACCGACACCAGAAATAAAATCGACTTTTAGCGACCGGGTCAAACCCCGGTCAAAGCTGTTTCCGAGAACACAAAATAGCCATGCAAATATCGAAAATCCAACCCGAAGTAAAAAACTTCGGATTTCTCATTCCAGCTGACCCACTCGATCGAGTGTCAGCTCACTCGATCGAGTGGGCCTCCAACAGACCGCTGTCTCTTTTAGCTGGGCCACTCGATCGAGTCGATCGAGTAACCCTAGGTCGAGGGTTGGGAGTATTCTTATAAATACCTCCCTTTGCAACACAATTTACAACACACAATTTTTCAGAATTTTACACACAACTTTCAACCCTACAATTACACATCCGTCCTCCAACCTTAAGTCACCATAACTTTTACTACATAGTCTCGAAACTCCCGTGCTTAAGCCACAACTAGACGAGTTCCATACCGAGAATACGAAGCATGTAGGTTGAGGGTGCAAATAATCCTGATCTCTTCCCTTTTTCTCTTCTCTTCTCTCGCGTCGTCCATCCGTCCTTTTAGTGTCGACGTCGCGTTTTTTTTTCTTTTCTTTTTCTCGTTTCTAATATCGTTAGTAATTACTATCAAAACACGTTAAATTATTCGCCTATTCGTGTCGAATACAAGGGATGACGGGATAAGGAAATCCGAATACAAGGGTCTCGCACCCGATGTGGTCGGTCGCTTATCAACATCAACAAGATCGTTTTTTTATTTATCGCGTTGTTAGTCCCATCTTAATATTTACATAATCATCGTCATCAAAATCACACATTCATCAATTTCTAAAATTACTTCGAATCGAACACGTTTAAAGGCGATATTCGCATAAGACCCTTCTGCTTTTTACGAGTTATAACAGTGGTGGAACCCTCTCGAGGAGCCCCGCCCTAAACACTCAAAGGCATGATGGGATCGCAAACATTCCCCTGTAAACGCGTCCGATTCCTTTTTTAGGTTAGACCGAAACCTGTTGAAGCAGATCTGACATCACATAATCCGCAAGGATTAATTACGGTGTCGAGATGCGGAGGTAATCTATTTTCGGATCTAATCAAACAAGCAAAACATCTTTTTTCAGATGCGATATCGACTCTGTAGTCGAATATCAAGTCTTAACGAGTTAGTCAATCAATTTAACTAGCGCGAACTCGTTGATGCTAAATAATTGTCACGTAGTCCGAAGGGACTAAATACGACATTATAACGCGGAGAGAATTTATTTCGCCTTAGTTCAATTTAAAACGACTCATAAACGTATCTTCCAAAGTTCACTCTAAATATTCGATATCGATTCCATAGTCAAGCATCAGATATGGCGAGTATCGAAAATTCAAGTCGAGTATAAATCATATCATATTTTTACACGACTTGACGAAATCATCGATTTTCAACATTAAAAAGCAGCTTCGAAATTCATGCAAAATAGCGAAACGAACCATGGTTCGTACAGGGGGCACTCGGTCGAGTGCCTAGCCCACTCGATGGAGTGGCACCCCAAAAACCGGGCAGAAGGGTTTTTTCGAAGACCACTCGGTCGAGTCCTTCTATGACTCGATCGAGTGGCCTCCTTCACGCACCAAACGTGAGCCCTTCCACATATTTTGAGCCCTTTCATATATTTTTATGACTTCGGTCAACACGTGTCAAGTCAATCACGTGTCATAATCCTTTCAAAACCATGCATCATATCGTTTATGTCACTCTATATTATTTGCAACCGTTATAACCGTTATTTACCGTTACTAACTCGTTTGTTGTTGTCTTCTCATATTATTTTTGTTGTTTGTTTTATTGTACTAAAACGAACCTTGCATGCTAAATACAACTTTGACGTTAATTTAGATGCATTAAATCGACATAGCAACTTTTTCAAATCTTTGCATGTTTAGTCAAAATATTGTTTGCATATCATTCAATCGAATTACTAACGCGCGTATTCAAAAGTCATGTGAGATCTTAGTAGAGGCCGCTAAGTGCGGGCGGGGTTGGGTGTTCTTTGTGAACTTCCCAACACGTACCCTCACCCCTTACTCAGAACCTCGGTTTCCGGATGCCCGAAACCGTTGGCGCACGAGAGTCATTCAATACACGATATTCGATAATGTCGGTATCGGTATCGCAATAAACTCTGAAATCTGAACGGGCCGTACTTTGTGCACGGCCCACTAAGACATAGAGTGGGTTCGAATGGGCCCGAACTCCCACAAAGTTCGGTGGCGATTCCACTTAGATTTAAATTTCAATTTGATCCATCTCACATGAGATTCATTCGCCTCCCCAAACCCGCGCGTGGCCGCGTCGGGGTGGACCTATGTCATGTCCACACCGGTGTTTTTAGATTTCTCGCCTTTTGCCATCTGAAAAGTACAATAATTATGTACAACTATTGTTAGAATTTAAGCTGGTATATGAAGTTAAAGTAACATATAGCAAGTGTTAGAGTAACATACGATGCAAATTAAAGTAACACGTCTCCATAAATAAATGTACCGGACCATTCGCATTCAAAGTAGTACAAAGATGCGAATTAAAGTAAAACGTCTTCTTCATTAAAGTAACACAAGATAGTCTTAAAAGTAACACCATGCATGTGTAACCCCATAATTTCTGACCCCTACCTTTACGGTAACACATATTAACTGTTAGAGTAACAAATGGTTTGAATTAAAGTAACACGTCTCCACAATTAAGAGTACCATATGATTAGCATTGGAAGTCATATAATGTTGCAAATTAAAGTGTTATTAAAGCAAAACCATCAAAATCCATGTCACGCAAAATCCGTGTTACGCAAATTCTGAATTGCAGAATAACAGATGAATAATTAATTGAATCGAATTCAATGTAAGTCGAATACCCAGATGACAATATACAATCACTAATTAGCACAAAAAAGGTTAAAACTCTGAAATTTTCGTAAACCCTAATCATAGAAAGATGATCGAAGAGTACCTTGAGTATAGTTGAAGGGATTGAACTGAAGATTAAGTTGAAGGGATTGAACTGAATATGACTGCAACAATTTTTGAATTTCGAAGCTTGTGAGGAAGAAATTTTGAAGCTTATAAAGATGACGATTGTTGAATATGACGAATGAAAATTATGAAAAGGAAATAATTATGAAGATGAAGAGGAATGGTTTTGAATTTTGATTAATTATGAGGATATTGGGGTTTTGTGCGTGAGTGATGATGGCGGGATATTGCGTGAGTGAGAGAGAATTTGAGGAGTGAAGTAAATAGTTATTATTTGGTAGAGGGAAATAAGGAGATTTGATTTGATTTACTTTATTTACTGTTATTCCTTTATTTCACCTCAAGCAATCACAATCATCCATCTTCTCCTTGATTAATGGTCCAAGATTGGACTCATGGACTCAACATATATAAGAGGACTCACTTGATCCTTCCCCCCCCCCCCCCCCCCCCCCTCTCTCTCTCTCTCTCTCTATATATATATATATATATATATATATATATAATTAGGATTCTGTCTGAACCTTAAGTTCGGCGCGAACCATCTGAACTATATATGAGAGAAAGAAAAAAGAACTTTAATCTCACAACACTGTTCATCTGTACTGTTCTTTCCCAATTGCGTTCAACCTCTTCTGCCATTCCTTCTGAATCTGATTCTTCTATTCTTCAATTCATAAATTTTCCAATCAATTATTCTTCTATCCATCGATATGAACCCTAGTAATTTTCTAATTTTATCTATTTATTAGGGTTAGCTTATTCAGTTGTTAGATTTTTCGCGCATTTGATCTATTTTTACTGCTTGATTATGCTTGATTTTGTTTTTAATTGCTCAAATCTGTGATTTAATGGCGTAGACTCACGTTTCTCGAAAAATGTCACCAGTTTTAGGACTATTCTCGTTTCTTTGACTAACTTTTTAATATTTTGAGATATTTTTCATGCATTTTGATCTGTTTTATTGCTATGATTAAGCTTGATTTTGTTTATAATTTCTTGAATTCGTGATTCAGTGATGTAGATTCATGTTTCTCATAAAATGTCAGCAGCTCTATGATTTTGCTTGTTTTTTTTGATTTTTTTTCTTTCTAATTCATCGAATATTTTGAGATGTTGTTCACGCATTTTGATCTATTTTTATTCCTAAGTTTATGTTTGATTTTGTTTTTACTTACTTGAATTCGTGATTTAATGGCTTAGATTTTGTTTTTAATTACTTGATGTTAGTTAGCTATTGCTGCTGCGGTTGTTAATAGATTAGATTCAATGATTCGGTTTGATTATATTATTGATGTTAGGGGTAGCTAGTGCGATTCTCTAAAGTTGAATTAGCTAGTACCACTGATAAAAGTCTGGGTTTTATGGACATGAAGCACACTTTCCTCAAGCAATCTGATTATCCCTCCAAGTCGACTGTTGAGCGAGAAAAGATACTCGAAGTGATGATTCGACTGTTGACGAATGTAATTATTTACCATAACATCTGTGGAATAATTTTTGTCAATTGTAATTATTTACCATAGATACACCTTTTGAATTATTTTTGTCGGTTGTAATTATTTACCATTAGATTCTATATAAATACCCATGGGAAGCAAGGAAGAATTTGGCAACGACATTATTAAGTGACAATAGTTGCGAAAGTGTTATTCTTTATGAATCAGGAACAAGAGTAGCCGCTTTTGCTCGTCTTGAAGATTTGTTTCTAGTATATTTGACACTATTTTTATGATGACCAATTCATCTTCTAGTCATTGTAGTGTGTTTCCACTTTAGAGAAGTGTAAGTAGCCACTAAAGAAGTGTAAGTAGCCCTTAGAAAAGTGTAAGTGGCCGATAGAGAAGTAAGTAGCCACTAAAGAAGTGTAAGTAGCCATTAGAGAAGTGTAATTAGCCATTTGAGAAGTGTTAGTGGCCGCTAGAGAAGTGTATGTAGTCATTTGAGAAGTGTAATTAGTTATTAGAGAAGTGTAAGTGGCTACTTGAGTAGTGTATATAGTCATTTGAGAAGTGTAAGTAGTCCCTAATAAAGAAGTGTACGTGGCCGCTAGAGAAGTGTAAGGGGCCGCTAGAGAAGTGTATGTAGTCATTTGAGAAGTGTAAGTAGGCCCTAAAGAAGTGTAAGTAGTTATTAGAGAAGTGTAAGTGGCTGCTAGAGAAGTATAAGTGGCCATCAGAGAAATGTATGTATTATTATTTTTTCTAATTGAAAAATAAAGTGCGTCATGAGGAGCATAAACTAAGCATAATCACCCCCTAATTACTCACACTAACTAACGTATATGCCACATTGCGAGAAGCATTACCAACATTCATCGCTCAATTTCATGCGATCGGTCCATTTCTCCCTTATTTTCTTACACAAAAACAAACACAAAATTTGATTTAAAAAAAACTTCCATCATCTACTAACAATCCGGTTTTGTCTCTTCATTTTCTCCATATTTTTCAACTTCTTGACATTTTCCAATGCGTAAAGAGTAATTTCTGTCTAATATAATATCAAACCGACAAAAGTGGTTAACAAAAATGAACCCAATCGAAGTCAAACACGAACTGAAATTAAGCGTAATCCGATTATAATCCCGTGACAAAAATCCTTCACTTGCAGTAGTTGTTCAAAGTAATCAGACTCTTCTTGATAGGTGAAATATACATAAACCTGTGACAAATGACATTGGGCTTTACGTTGGTTAAGTGGTTATTTTACGGAAAATAAATTAATTTCATTATTTTAGATTGAAGGATACTTACATTGGGCTTAATCGAACGATCCATCTCACAAAAATACAACTCACATCTTCTATAGAAAAAGTTTCTGCATTGCATGAAAGGATAATAATCAATAAGTACAAGTAATGTTTTTTAATAAAAAAGCCAATGAGGGATGTATGTGCATGTGCATATAAGTGATACGGAGTATTACGTTAATATTACTGTCAGAAGAATATTAAGTGCTTTCTAATATTCCTACTAACATAATATAAGTCCCCAAAATCAATCAAAGAAAGTACCTTAATATTATACTTCCTCCATATTTTTTATATCTTCTCATCTTAATATAATACTCCACTTATATATTGAAGGGATTGGAAGATATAAAAAAATAGAAGAATTAAATATACTATTCCACCTATATAGTACTACTTTTTAGTGATTCGTCCCGGGCAATTAAAAGTGTAACCTACAAGAGTAAGACAATTACACTTTTATAGTCTCTACTTACACTTCTTAAAAAGTGTAAGTGGAGCCTTTAAAAGGGTACATGAAGTCTTTAAAAGTGTAACCTACAAGAATGAGACAATTACACTTCTATAGTCTCTACTTACACTTATATAGTCTCTACTTACACTTTTTAAAAAGTGTGAATGGAGCCTTTAAAAGTGTAAGTGGAGTCTTTAAAAGTGTAACCTACACTTCTATGGTCTTTAAGAATGATTAGAAAATGAGACAATTACACTTCTATAGTCTCTACTTACACTTCCTTTAGTCTCAGTGTAAGTGGAGCTTTTAAAAGTGTAAGTGAAGTCTTTAAAATTGTAACCTACAAGAATGAGACAATTTCATTTTAAAAGATCTCATGAAAGATCAATATATCCTTGATAAACCAAATAAAGAATTCATATCGGAAGATGACGAATTAGCTGTAATGGTTACCATCATCACAGAAAATAGACCAAGTGTAACCCTAAAATGATTCAAAATAAAATTAATAGTTTATTTGGTAAACAATTATGTAGTATGAGGAAACGCTTAATCAAATGAATAAGACGGAGAGAATCCTAGTAAGGGTAAGCGGGTAACATTCACAAATGCAAGATGACCCAAATTTCTAGACTTCTCATAGAAATCAATATATAATGTGTGGACATGACATAGGTCCACCCCGACGCGGCCACGCACGGGTTTGGGTAGGCGAATGAATCTCCATATGAGAATGGATCGAATTGAAATTTAGGTCTATGTGGAGTCGCCACCGAATTTTGTGTTTATTCGGAACCATTCGAGCCCACTCTATGTCGTAGTGGTCCGTATACAAAATACGGCCAATTTCCGATGTCAGAGTTTATTGGGCTTGTTCCTTTGCATTTGATACCAATACCGACATTATCGGATATTGTGTATTGAATGACTCTCGTGCGCCAACGGTTTCGGGCATCCGGAAACCGAGGTTCTAAGTAAGGGGTGAGGGTACGTGTTGGGAAGCCCACGAAGGACACCCAACCCCGCCCGCACATTAGCGGCCTCTACTAAGAATTCGAATGACTTTCCAATACGCGCGTTAGTTAAACGGGAAAATGATATGCAAAGATTATTTTCCCTAAACATGTGAATGGAATTGAAAAGGGTTTCTAAGTCAATTTAATGCAATTAAATCTACGTTAAAGTGGAATTTTAGCATGTGGGTTCATTTTAGTAAAATAAAACGAACGACAAAAATTGACAAAGGAAACAAACAAACTGTTAGTAACGATATAACGAATAATAACGGTTTGCAAATATTGAATTGAATGAAATAGAATGATGTAAAATTGGACGGTGCATGGTTTGAAAAAGGTTATGACACGTGATTGATTAACACGTGTTGACCGAGGTCAAGGAAAAAATATATCGAAAACTTGAAATATGCCGGAAAAGTCGATGTTAAAAAAAAGAAAACGAATATATGCGTCGTGGTTTTCAGAGAACCGTGCGACTCGCCCGAGAAGGGCGCGACTCGCGCCACAGGCTGCCCCGGACTCGGTTTTTCGAAAACTGATAATTTTGATAAATCGCGTACAAATATGGACTGATTTATACCCGACTTAATATTTTCGACATTCGTTATATTCAATATTCGATTATGAAATCGATATTGAATACTTAAAATGATTTATACTCGATTCTAATTGTGATGCTCGTCATATCCCATATTCGATTATGGAATCGATATGGAATACTAGAGTGAAAAAAATAAAGAATATTGATTTGAATCGTTTAAAATAACCAAGACGATATAGATATTCCTCCGCGTTTGTAGTGTCATGATTCGAACGAATAAAATAACATCTACGTTACCATCAACGAAAAATTGAATTGGCTAAATTGTTTGATTAGATTATTAGACTCGACATCCAATTATGGAATTGGCATCGGATCTAACGTATCGACACTTTGCTTGAATGAAAACTTGATTGCCTCGGCTTTTCCGACATCGAAATAAATCCCTAAGGATTAGGATGTCAGATCCGCGTCAACGGGTTTCGACCCTTATTAAATATAATGCTTGTTTTTGAAAATTAATGTAAATATATGACTCGAACCATGATGACAACGAAATAAAAAAAAATATTGTTTAAGTTAACTTATCTCAATAATCAAATAATCGGGGTATTGGAACAAGCGACCGTCAACGCTGTGTGCAGTACACTTGTATATTCGTGTTTCCTTATTCCGATACCCCTCTTATTCGACACAAATCGATAAGTATGTTAGTGTTTTGTATTAGTTATTATCGACTAAATTAGCCCAAACAAAAAGTGGAATGTTCAAAATTTTTGGGGTGGATCGATCAATCACCGCTATCTTCCTACCACGGGACTCGGTCTTCTAGTAGGCACTTCACGGCGACGAATCAATCTAAGGGCTTTTTTTTATTTCTTTTTATTTCTTCCTTTTTTTCTTTCTTTTCTTTTGAAGGAGATGTTTTTGATGATATGATTTCATTTGAAGCTCCTTTTCTCTCCCTTGTTTTTCATATTTTTGTGCCCTTTTCTCTTGCTTTGGTTTGCCCCTTTTTTTCGCTCTTTGATGTGGTTTGTAACCAAACATTTGGGTTTCATTTTTTTGTAAACTTATTGTGTGGTGTTCGGGTGAAAGGATGAATAGGTACCCGGAAACGGGCCCATCCCCGGATAACCTACAAAAAATGGAGAATTTGGACTAAAGGTGCAATGGTCATTCGAGCAAGGTCACCTAGAAACGGGATACAAGAACCAAGGCCTAACTCCTCCATGGGTGGTCAAGGTGGTCAAATGCAAACCTCGAAGTAAAACTCTAGTAGAAAAGGTGGACTCAAGTTAAAGGATCAACAAGTTCATTGATTTAGAGTCATTCTACTAGATAATCTACAATCGGTTATCCACAATGGAATGTAAACTCTTGTAATAAGTTTGTAATCGGGTTTTTCGAATACATTTAGTCCTAGACAAACTATACAAAAACAAAAGAAACATACAAAAAAGAAAAGGCGAATAAAAGAAAATACGAGTAAAGTCATGCACTTCGTACTCCATCAACATTCAAGCACAAAAATCAGACACAACACCCAAAATGCTCATCTCTTCGAGAGTCTCCCAATAACAACAACCTAACCCCTCTACAAAAGTAAAGAAGAAAAAAGGAAGGAAGCTACCAAGCGGGGTGCTTTCATAATCTCTTCAAATCTTGATATCAAGGTGGTGGTTACCTGTAAGAGTACAGAACAGGACTATACAAGGGACTCGAAAACATAACAAAAACGAGAAAAGAAAAAGGGAAAAAGAAAAGGAAAATAAAAAGAAAATGTTTTTGGTTTTTCAAAAAAAATCAATTTTTATGGTTTTTGAAAAGATTTTTGATAAATAAAAGATAGTAGATCCCTCGCCCACACTAAAACTGTACATTCTCCTCAATGGACAAGTAGGGGAAGATCGAAAAAGATGGAAAAGTAAAAATAAGAAAAGTCTTTTTGGATTTTTATAATTTTTCAAATGTTTTTTGATTTTTCGAAAATTTTTGAAGAAAGAAAACAAACGAAAAGAAAACGATAAAAGGGTGGCGGGCCTAGGTGCAATCACATCACCTAGACCCTAGCCAAGTGGCTAAGGAAATGAGAATAAAATAAAAGAAAAGAAATTAAAAGAAAGGATGAAAAATGGGCGTAGGTGTAGTCACGTCATCTGACCCAGATTAAGAAAAATTTGAGCAAATGAGAAGAATTTGGATTTTCAAAAGGTCAATGGCGTAATCACATCGCCTAAAGACCGGGAGCAATGCGGAGGCCGCTTTGGCCGCAACAATCGATCAATGGGACAACGTGCAAAATTATGTTAGAGATAAATCAATCACAATGACAATAGGATAAAAGGAACAAGAACGGAATCAACCAAAGGACATGCAATTATAGATGATTAAGGACTCACCGACCCAACCCACACACAAATACACAACACACACACACCATCGACTCCGGGAGAGGGTCTAGTCCGAGTGATTGTCCGACGCAATTGAAGTGCTAGGAGACCCATAGAAAAAGGGTATACCCTCGGAGGATGACTCGGGAGAAAACTCCTCCGTACCGTCGCTAAACGAGAGGGCAAAGTAGGATTCAATCTCACATAGGTCATAGATCGTACGACCTTTGGGTACTTCGTAGTGTGCATACTCCCAAATTCCCCTTCCTCCCGACTCAGTCTTGGTCGGTCGAAATTCACCGGGACCCAAGGGTAGGTCCCAATTGTGGTGAACAAGGATAGTGGTTCGGTGTGTGTTCGGAACTATTTAAGCTCTTCCACGGCTAATGTAGACGAGGCGCTGATGAGGTACATGAAAGATCCAGGTTGGAAAATAGGTCTCGTCAAGCCATATGGAATCGTCTAGTGGGATGAGGTGGTCGGTCGAATAACCCAATTTGTTTGCAATTACTGTCACAAGACCTCGACAATCTAAGGAGGGGCATTGGGTGACAATGATACGGTGGAAATGCAACGCCACGACAAGTGGTAGGTCTAAGGGGTTAGGGTTACCCAACAAAGAGTCACAAATCAATTGCAAGACACACACATTAAGAGTATAAATATTATCGGCCGAGGGTAACAAGCAGTGGGAGAGCATCTCGCAAAAATAGCGAATTGCGGGGTTACGAATTTCCGAGGCAAAGGATAAGTTAGCCTCGTAACCCCCTTTAAAGCGTGATATGCGCTTCCAAAGATCTCTTTTAGATACACAGGCTTGTATGTTGCTCGAGGGTTCACTAAGTCCGGTACCCGATGAAGGTAGGCCTAGCACTAGGCCAAACTCGAAAATAGTCAAATGATGGGGTTTGCCGAATAGTCTAAATTTGTCCGCTCTTGGTGTGGTCGTATTGTCAATGGCAAAGGTTCCTAGGAACTCACAAGTAAGGTCTTTATAGGTGAAGGCCGCGAGGCTAAGGAGCTCGCTAGTTCCGATCCTCGACGATAACTCTTTAATATCGTCTACTTTTCCTAGATTGGTCATTGTGTGGGAACAAGGCCACCTAGTGCTCTGAAAGATCTTTTCAGAGAAGGTCTGAGCTAGAGAAGTATTAAGACAAGTTAAATTTGTAGGCTTAGAAGACTTAGAAAATTTGGAAGATTTAGAAGTATTGGAAGTCGAAGCCATACCTTGCTTACGAGTGGCTCGCCTTGTTCTTGTCTCCATAATAATAGATTTGCAAGAATGATTCCAAAAACTTTAGCTTCACCTCTTCAAGCACCCAAAATAATCACCCAAGATGGAGAGGAGGTATGAATGTGGTTGGGGTATGGTGGTTTGATTTTATGAGGAGTAATAAGGTGAAATGAGGGTGAGGTAAAGGTGATATAAATAAAGGTAATTGAGGAGGGAAAAGAAAGTTTGAAAGGTAGATTGTGAATATTTGGTGTTTGTGTTTGGAGGGAAAGTTAGGTGGGGTATTTGGGAAGGAGGGAATTGATATTGTAGTGAGTAAATAGTGTATAGGTGATCCGACCAAATTCGCCGGGTGAAGTTTCACCCGGTCGAGTACCATCGGGTGAAATTTCACCCGACGGGTTTTCGTCGTGAAAATCAATTTCTGCCAACTTTTTCCACCGGGTGAAGTTTCACCCGGTGAAAATCTCATCGGGCAAAATTTCGCCCGACGGTTTATTGTCAATTCTGGCAAATCTGGCAATTATGGGATTTTTTCACAGGGCGAAATTTCGGCGGTCATGAACTCATCGGGTGAAATTTCACCCGACGGTAAATCTTCAGCAAATTCTTCGTCGTGGCAAAATTCCATCGGGTGAAATTTCACCCGACGAAAACCTTCAATAATCTCACCGGGCGAAGTTTCGCCCAACGGTCTTGTATGCTTCGTTTTTCCGCCTTGCCATTTCATGGCTCTTCAATAATCACCTAAAATCTTAAATAACGGCTCGACTCACATTACATAATCAAAATCTCCCACAAACATGCTTGTGGTCTTCAAATTAAGCTCCATAACTTCTCCAAAAGCTTGATGATCGTCCAAATAAATGCTCCATGGCGAAATCCAAGTTAATCCATTGTTCTCAAGCTAAAAAAGCTAACAAACACAAAGAAATATGATACACAAGGTGGTTGTTGAGGATACCACCAAACCTACACCAAATTGAGAGGAGGTTAACCAATGCTCCCGAACGGGAGCTCACCAAGTTTCTCGGTAACAAAGGTCTCACGAACGTGACTGACATGATAAATCTTTAAGCGTTATCCGTTAACCATAAACTTCCCGGTTTTCGGGCTTGAGATTTCAATTGACCCATATGGTTGTATCTTCGTCACCTCGAATGGACCCGGCCATTTCGATTTCAACTTACCGGGGAACAACTCATTCGAGTTTTCAAGTAAAGAGCAATTCAATGCTCTTAGAAGTAGATCAAACAATCTTGCATGGAACTCAAAGAAATGACAATATAAAGCATTGACAAAGATAGCACATAAACATCAGAGGTCAAAGCAAATAACAGAGTATCCATCACGCCTCTATGTTCAAAAGGCACTTTCATGTCATTGTTAAACTCCTTATGTGAGTGAGGAAGGAATATCAAAGAGGATGGAGGATATATGGTGTAAGAACCATCCAAATATAGCTCAAGTGAGGCTTGTAAAGAGGTAGGGAGAGACATTTTATCAAGAAGGTGTGGGTAAAAGAAGTCATCCTTTGACAATACCTCAATAATGATCACATTAGAGCTCTCCTCATCCTTTCCATTATCACTTAAAGTCTCATACTCCTCACTAAGGTGGGTCTTTGGAGCTTCTCCACAATTATCAATCAAATGCAATGGAGAATCATGCACAACACATGTATTCAAAGGGAGTGGGGGAGCATGTTGAGGTAAAGCCAAGAAATGGCTACATTCTTATCCTCCTAACACATTTTGTAGTTGGGATGAACTTGTTCAAGCCTTTCTAAACCACTTCTTCCCACATCACAAGACCAATAAACTTAGACGAAAGATCCTTACCTTTGAACAAGGTGAGTTTGAGTGTTTAAGTGATTCTTGGGATAGATTTCGAGATTTATTGACATATTGCCCACGCCATGGAATTCCGTTTTGGCTAACCACCACAATATTCTTTGACAACTTGCTTGAACACGTTAGAGACTTGATTCATATTTCAGCCGGTGGTAAATTTTATGAATTAGGTGATGATGAGGCGAGATTATTGCTTGAGAAAGTGGCTAGAACCGATGCCCGTGAAGGATATGGGAGAGTGACACCTTTGAGAGAACCAAGAGTTTAATCTTCCTCTCTTGTTTACAATGTTCAATCCTCTCTTGTTAACTCTTCTCCAATTTTTGTGAATAATTTGCATGATTCTTCACCTTATGCCATTTGTGATGATGTGAAACACGAGCTTAATGCTTCTTCTTCTTATACATCTCCACCCCTTTCTTATTTGGATACAATATACTAAGAAGAAGAAGAAGATGAAGAAGACAATGTGCATATTGTTCAATCCCAACATGCTCCCCCACTCCCTTTGAATACATGTGTTGTGCATGATTCTCCATTGCATTTGATTGATAATGATGCTCTTGATAATGATTTTATGGAGTCATGTAAGAATTTTGATGATGTCAATGTGTCTTGTAATGATGATGTGCTTGAGCTAATTAAATCCTCTTCTATGCAACATGATATGAGCTCCAAGCCTTTAAATGTGACACTTGACGATAATCTTGGGAGTAGAAGATGTGTTGGTGATGAGGTTATTGAGGAGACTCTTGTTGAGGAATTTGAGGGTGTTGATGAGCCTTATAATGAGGGAAGTGTGAGTATGTCTTGTGATGTTCTTGACATGAAGAGGGATGATGATTGTTTGTTAACGGAGGTTGAGAACCCCGTTATTTCCCTTGAGAATGATTGCATCCCCCACTTTGTTGATGATGCGAGAAAATTTAAGGACATACCTACAACTACTTGTGATAAGCCTATTGAGCTTTCCATGACCAACACCTTTGAAAATATGACAATTGAGAACTTATGTGAGGTTGTGATGCATAATCCTCTATTTGAGCGGATGATAGAGGGAGTTAGAAGTGAAAAGGGTGAGATGTTTGATGATGGGGCGAATTGTGGAGAAGCTCCAAAGACCCACCTTAGTGAGGAGTATGAGACTTTAAGTGATAATGGAAAGGATGAGGAGAGCTCTAATGTGATCATTATTGAGGTATTGTCAAAGGATGACTTCTTTTACCCACACCTTCTTGATAAAATGTCTCTCCCTACCTCTTTACAAGCCTCACTTGAGCTATATTTGGATGGTTCTTACACCATATATCCTCCATCCTCTTTGATATTCCTTCCTCACTCACATAAGGAGTTTAACAATGACATGAAAGTGCCTTTTGAACATAGAGGCGTGATGGATACTCTGTTATTTGCTTTGACCTCTGATGTTTATGTGCTATCTTTGTCAATGCTTTATATTGTCATTTCTTTGAGTTCCATGCAAGATTGTTTGATCTACTTCTAAGAGCATTGAATTGCTCTTTACTTGAAAACTCGAATGAGTTGTTCCCCGGTAAGTTGAAATCGAAATGGCCGGGTCCATTCGAGGTGACGAAGATACAACCATATGGGTCAATTGAAATCTCAAGCCCGAAAACCGGGAAGTTTATGGTTAACGGATAACGCTTAAAGATTTATCATGTCAGTCACGTTCGTGAGACCTTTGTTACCGAGAAACTTGGTGAGCTCCCGTTCGGGAGCATTGGTTAACCTCCTCTCAATTTGGTGTAGGTTTGGTGGTATCCTCAACAACCACCTTGTGTATCATATTTCTTTGTGTTTGTTAGCTTTTTTAGCTTGAGAACAATGGATTAACTTGGATTTCGCCATGGAGCATTTATTTGGACGATCATCAAGCTTTTGGAGAAGTTATGGAGCTTAATTTGAAGACCACAAGCATGTTTGTGGGAGATTTTGATTATGTAATGTGAGTCGAGCCGTTATTTAAGATTTTAGGTGATTATTGAAGAGCCATGAAATGGCAAGGCGGAAAAACGAAGCATACAAGACCGTTGGGCGAAACTTCGCCCGGTGAGATTATTGAAGGTTTTCGTCGGGTGAAATTTCACCCGATGGAATTTTGCCACGACGAAGAATTTGCTGAAGATTTACCGTCGGGTGAAATTTCACCCGATGAGTTCATGACCGCCGAAATTTCGCCCTGTGAAAAAATCCCATAATTGCCAGATTTGCCAGAATTGACAATAAACCGTCGGGCGAAATTTTGCCCGATGAGATTTTCACCGGGTGAAACTTCACCCGGTGGAAAAAGTTGGCAGAAATTGATTTTCACGACGAAAACCCGTCGGGTGAAATTTCACCCGATGGTACTCGACCGGGTGAAACTTCACCCGGCGAATTTGGTCGGATCACCTATACACTATTTACTCACTACAATATCAATTCCCTCCTTCCCAAATACCCCACCTAACTTTCCCTCCAAACACAAACACCAAATATTCACAATCTACCTTTCAAACTTTCTTTTCCCTCCTCAATTACCTTTATTTATATCACCTTTACCTCACCCTCATTTCACCTTATCACTCCTCATAAAATCAAACCACCATACCCCAACCACATTCATACCTCCTCTCCATCTTGGGTGATTATTTTGGGTGCTTGAAGAGGTGAAGCTAAAGTTTTTGGAATCATTCTTGCAAATCTATTATTATGGAGACAAGAACAAGGCGAGCCACTCGTAAGCAAGGTATGGCTTCGACTTCCAATACTTCTAAATCTTCCAAATTTTCTAAGTCTTCTAAGCCTACAAATTTAACTTGTCTTAATACTTCTCTAGCTCAGACCTTCTCTGAAAAGATCTTTCAGAGCACTAGGTGGCCTTGTTCCCACACAATGACCAATCTAGGAAAAGTAGACGATATTAAAGAGTTATCGTCGAGGATCGGAACTAGCGAGCTCCTTAGCCTCGCGGCCTTCACCTATAAAGACCTTACTTGTGAGTTCCTAGGAACCTTTGCCATTGACAATACGACCACACCAAGAGCGGACAAATTTAGACTATTCGGCAAACCCCATCGTTTGACTATTTTCGAGTTTGGCCTAGTGCTAGGCCTACCTTCATCGGGTACCGGACTTAGTGAACCCTCGAGCAACATACAAGCCTGTGTATCTAAAAGAGATCTTTGGAAGCACATATCACGCTTTAAAGGGGGTTACGAGGCTAACTTATCCTTTGCCTCGGAAATTCGTAACCCCGCAATTCGCTATTTTTGCGAGATGCTCTCCCACTGCTTGTTACCCTCGGCCGATAATATTTATACTCTTAATGTGTGTGTCTTGCAATTGATTTGTGACTCTTTGTTGGGTAACCCTAACCCCTTAGACCTACCACTTGTCGTGGCGTTGCATTTCCACCGTATCATTGTCACCCAATGCCCCTCCTTAGATTGTCGAGGTCTTGTGACAGTAATTGCAAACAAATTGGGTTATTCGACCGACCACCTCATCCCACTAGACGATTCCATATGGCTTGACGAGACCTATTTTCCAACCTGGATCTTTCATGTACCTCATCAGCGCCTCGTCTACATTAGCCGTGGAAGAGCTTAAATAGTTCCGAACACACACCGAACCACTATCCTTGTTCACCACAATTGGGACCTACCCTTGGGTCCCGGTGAATTTCGACCGACCAAGACTGAGTCGGGAGGAAGGGGAATTTGGGAGTATGCACACTACGAAGTACCCAAAGGTCGTACGATCTATGACCTATGTGAGATTGAATCCTACTTTGCCCTCTCGTTTAGCGACGGTACGGAGGAGTTTTCTCCCGAGTCATCCTCCGAGGGTATACCCTTTTTCTATGGGTCTCCTAGCACTTCAATTGCGTCGGACAATCACTCGGACTAGACCCTCTCCCGGAGTCGATGGTGTGTGTGTGTTGTGTATTTGTGTGTGGGTTGGGTCGGTGAGTCCTTAATCATCTATAATTGCATGTCCTTTGGTTGATTCCGTTCTTGTTCCTTTTATCCTATTGTCATTGTGATTGATTTATCTCTAACATAATTTTGCACGTTGTCCCATTGATCGATTGTTGCGGCCAAAGCGGCCTCCGCATTGCTCCCGGTCTTTAGGCGATGTGATTACGCCATTGACCTTTTGAAAATCCAAATTCTTCTCATTTGCTCAAATTTTTCTTAATCTGGGTCAGATGACGTGACTACACCTACGCCCATTTTTCATCCTTTCTTTTAATTTCTTTTCTTTTATTTTATTCTCATTTCCTTAGCCACTTGGCTAGGGTCTAGGTGATGTGATTGCACCTAGGCCCGCCACCCTTTTATCGTTTTCTTTTCGTTTGTTTTCTTTCTTCAAAAATTTTCGAAAAATCAAAAAACATTTGAAAAATTATAAAAATCCAAAAAGACTTTTCTTATTTTTACTTTTCCATCTTTTTCGATCTTCCCCTACTTGTCCATTGAGGAGAATGTACAGTTTTAGTGTGGGCGAGGGATCTACTATCTTTTATTTATCAAAAATCTTTTCAAAAACCATAAAAATTGATTTTTTTTGAAAAACCAAAAACATTTTCTTTTTATTTTCCTTTTCTTTTTCCCTTTTTCTTTTCTCGTTTTTGTTATGTTTTCGAGTCCCTTGTATAGTCCTGTTCTGTACTCTTACAGGTAACCACCACCTTGATATCAAGATTTGAAGAGATTATGAAAGCACCCCGCTTGGTAGCTTCCTTCCTTTTTTCTTCTTTACTTTTGTAGAGGGGTTAGGTTGTTGTTATTGGGAGACTCTCGAAGAGATGAGCATTTTGGGTGTTGTGTCTGATTTTTGTGCTTGAATGTTGATGGAGTACGAAGTGCATGACTTTACTCGTATTTTCTTTTATTCGCCTTTTCTTTTTTGTATGTTTCTTTTGTTTTTGTATAGTTTGTCTAGGACTAAATGTTTTCGAAAAACCCGATTACAAACTTATTACAAGAGTTTACATTCCATTGTGGATAACCGATTGTAGATTATCTAGTAGAATGACTCTAAATCAATGAACTTGTTGATCCTTTAACTTGAGTCCACCTTTTCTACTAGAGTTTTACTTCGAGGTTTGCATTTGACCACCTTGACCACCCATGGAGGAGTTAGGCCTTGGTTCTTGTATCCCGTTTCTAGGTGACCTTGCTCGAATGACCATTGCACCTTTAGTCCAAATTCTCCATTTTTTGTAGGTTATCCGGGGATGGGCCCGTTTCCGGGTACCTATTCATCCTTTCACCCGAACACCACACAATAAGTTTACAAAAAAAATGAAACCCAAATGTTTGGTTACAAACCACATCAAAGAGCGAAAAAAAGGGGCAAACCAAAGCAAGAGAAAAGGGCACAAAAATATGAAAAACAAGGGAGAGAAAAGGAGCTTCAAATGAAATCATATCATCAAAAACATCTCCTTCAAAAGAAAAGAAAGAAAAAAAGGAAGAAATAAAAAGAAATAAAAAAAAGCCCTTAGATTGATTCGTCGCCGTGAAGTGCCTACTAGAAGACCGAGTCCCGAGGTAGGAAGATAGCGGTGATTGATCGATCCACCCCAAAAATTTTGAACATTCCACTTTTTGTTTGGGCTAATTTAGGAAATTCGAGTTTGGAACGACCCTCTGGCCTTAGCCAAAGAGAGCGAGACTGCACCTACCTACAGTGTCGAACGAATCCATGTTTCACTTTTTCCACTCCGTTTAACGCCCCGTATACCCCTTTAGAAGACGAGGAGGACCTAGCTAAGTTATCAACATTTATATTGCTTAATTGTCATAGTATTAGGCTTTGGCCCTTGTTTACGTGGGTGATTTATCTTGGAATGTTTATGATTGTTTTAAGTAAGTTTTTGGTGTCTTTCCCCGCCGTCTCGATGAGGGATTCGATGTTTTGTTTTTGCTTTGGATGCGTCCGTGTTTTTATGTGTTTAGTCGCATCCAATATTTTGAGCAAGCCCCAACTTGCCTCGCATGGGAGTATGTACTCTACCTCATGGGTATTTCGATGTGAGTTGAAGGGACGGAGCGGGCCCGTTAATTGCCCCGTCTCGGCTTAGCGTAGTCTAGCTAGTAGTAGTAGTATGTAATTTCTTTTCGGGTCTTTGCTCGAGGACGAGCAACGGTTTAGTGTGGGGGAATTGTTGTGTGTCAAATTTGAACCGTTTTTCCTCCCATTTAAGCCCGTTTTTCCTTCGTTTTGCGAGAATAAAGTGCGATTATCGCCGTATTATGAGTAATTCTCGCATTAGTGTCTCTCTTTTGCATTTTACGTGTTTTTCGTAGTTTTATGTCTATTTTGATAGGATTTTCGACCAAAAACGTGTCTGAGCTCCTATGAGCATGAGAGAGAGGGAAACCGTCCGAAAAGCAAAGCACACGACTCAAAATCCAAAGTCCAAACCCAAGAGGTGAAACCTTGAGCAAAAAGGAAAAAACTATAGTCCATTGGGCATCTTCACCGGAGAGGTCGAACGTCAAATGAATATATCTAGAGTTCTAGATCTCGGATTGAATCGATTCTAGTTGGAGGTGAAAGCTTATCTTCTTAGCTTTCCAACAACATATTACACGCCCCAATCGGAGTTCAAACGAGAGAGTTATGGCCCTCTAAAGTGACAGAGCGAAATTTCACACGATGAGAAGTTGACCGAGCAAAATTTCGCCAGATGATGTTCCTCCCCAGATTGCCATTTTGGACAAAAAGGTTCACCAGGCGAAATTTCACCCTACGAGATTTTGACCGGGCGAAATTTCACCTTACGAGATTTTGACCGGGCGAAATTTCACCCTAAGAGATTTTGACCGGGCGAAACTTTGCCCGACGGTATTTCGGCCATATTGGAGAGAATCCGTAGGGCAAAACTTCACCCTATGAAAACTCATTGAGCAAAGTCTCACTCAAAGGGTAGAAGTCTCACTAATGGGCAAGGACTGGATTATGGGTTTTAAGATTGTGTAACCCATTAAGGGCTTATTATATATAGTAACCCTAGGTTTTCATTTGATTTGTGTGCCTTAAGTGAGCCTCTTTAGGGTAGAGTAGTGTAGGAAGATCTCCTTAGTAGTAGTAGTAGTAGTAGTAGTAGTAGTAGTAGTAGTAGTAGTAGTAGTAGTAGTAGTAGTTCACATAGTAAAATTCCATAGATTTAATAAAACTCTCTTAGTTTAGTTTAGATCTACTATTTATTTTGTAATCAAGCTTTCATCTTTGTTGAAGATTTGGGTTTATGTTGAAGATTGAAGAGTTTTGCAAGAATTGGTGACAAGTTCTTGTATTTTCTTCTCCGAGATCCAATCTTTATGTTAATCTTCATCTTCCTCATTTAGTTTCTCCATTGTTGGTAGTTTCTTTCCTCTCCCTTTCTCCATTAATTAGTTTTATTTTTAGTTTCTTGTTAATCCATTGTTAGTCTTGTCATTTTTATGTTGTTTGTTAGTTTTTCTCTCTCATTTGTTTGTTTCTCCTTAGTTTGTGTGTTAGTCTATTTTCTCTTTATGGTTGTTTGTTAGTGTAGTTTTCTTTATTGTCTTAGATTAATTGTTTCTCCTCTAGTTTAAGCATGTTTAGTCTTTCTCCTAATCTCCTTAGTGTTAGTTTTATTATGGGTAGTGAGAAGATTTTAGTTAGGGGCTAGGGGAGGAGGAATTCTAGATAAAGGTTTTATCTTGTGAGAATATTGCATTTGAGGGTGATTTCTCTTGATTGGAATTGTTGTGTCTTGATTGACTTAGCTTGATCACCTAGGTTGACTTGACTCACACAGATCAATATGGGGAAACTCAGGATTTGGGTAATTCCGTCAAGAGACTTTAGTTTATTCATCGCGAAAGCGGGTTTAGGCTTGGTTGGTAGGGAAACCGAAAGGTGGCACCTCCCTTATACATCTTGTGATAATTCTTGCAATGACACCCTTACCTTAATTTCCTACTCCCCGACTCTCCCTAACGCCTTTCTTATTAATAGTTCCTCGCCTTAGTTCCGTAGCTCGTTTAGTTAGTCTAGTTCCACTCGTCCAAAACCCCCCTTCTCGATCCAATCACTCTCAGACTTTGACTTGACCGACTACCCCTCGACCGTCCCTGTGGATCGATCCCGACTTGCCGCTACTACGTAGTAGTATTTCGGAGATTATAAATCGGATATTTCCCACGGTACCCTTAAACTTTGACACATTACACATGGTACCCCTCATTTTAAGTTTTTTTTTGGTGAAATGTAAGTGTATTCATTCATCAAAAAAATATACAAAGAGTCCATATTCTGTACAACAATATCAAGGACAAAACAATATTAAACCGAGAAAATATAAAACCGAGACAATTTTGTTAACTCGCGTCAATAATCATATCCCATTTTCCGGAGGCAGCTGGCATCTTCCTCAGTTACTTCATCTTTCTTATTAATCCTTATTCGAGGCCTCACTTCGGACAAAATCTGGTTCACCACTTTTTCGGGTCTGATCAATAACCCATCAATCCTTGCCTTATTTCGCTGTAACCACACGTTATAATACATAGCAGCAAGGATACACGCAGCTAATTTCCAATTCACAGTTCTGTCATCAGCTTGTATTACTCGATTTATGCTTAGGTTCAGCCCCGTTTTTCCTCAGCCAACAGCCGTATCCTGGAGCTGTAATCACACTCAAAAAACAGGTGGGATAGTGTCTCCTGCTCTCGATCACAAAGGCAGCAGTTAGCATCGTTTATGCAGCCTATCCGGTGAAGCTTGTCCTTAGTGTTGATCCCTTTATGCATAATAATCCAAGCAATCAGGGCGTGTTTCTGCACATTCCAACGGTTCCAAATAAAAGTTGACCACGGCGGGTCAGAGGGCTGGGGATCGATCCAGTCATAAGCACTCCGAACCGAGTACCCTTTATCATCCTGTATCCAACGATCATTCAGGAAACCATTCTTTAATTTTCTTTAACCTTGCAAATAGTTCTCCAAGACCAAGGAACGTCTTTGGGAGGAGTATAATCATGCCAGCTAACTGTTTTCAAATAAAGCGTGGAAACCCATTTGATCCATAGGCTATCTCTGTTTTCATAAATCCAATTAACGAGTTTCCCTATAGCCGCTATGTTGTATATACCTGGTCTCTTAATTCCTAACACACCAGCTTTTTTTGAGCACGTAACATTGTCCCAAGCAACAAGAGGGACTCTCCTATAGTCATCACTACCATCTCACAAATAATTCCTACACACTTCTTCTATCCTCTTAATAACATGCTTCGGTAGTAGGAAAATACTAGCCCAATAGCAATGGAGCGTGTTAAGTACTGAGTTGATTAAAGTAACTCGGCCAGCATACGATAACTTACGGGCCTCAATGCTTCTAATTCGAGCCACAATCCTCTCAGTGAGAATATTGCACTCCTGACAGTTTAGTTTACCAGACTGGACAGGGACTCCCAAGTACTTAAAGGGAAGAGACCCTTCTTTAATTCGAGTCACCTGAAAAATATCGCTTTTATCCACCTCTTTCATGCCACAATAGAAAACTTCGGATTTATCTTTGTTCATGTGAAGACCGGAAGTTTGAGAGAATGTAGAGACAGCACGCATAAGCAGCATAATAGAGAGAACATCCGCCTTACAGAATAGAAGCAAGTCATCCGCGAAAACAAGGTGAGTGAGTTTTCTCGTGAGGTACTCCATGCAAAGGGTAAAGAGCAATGGTGAAATAAGGTCTCCTTGTCTTAGACCACGCTTACCTTTAAAAAAGCCAAAAGATTCCCCGTTCAGCACAATAGAGTAGGTCGTGGTAGTCACACATTGCATAACCCATTTTATGAACCGGCCTGGGAAGTTCATTTTAATCAACAGATTTTCCACAAAATCCCATTCGATCGTATCATAAGCCTTCTGTAGATCCAGCTTGAACATACATCTAGAAGAAGCATTTTTCCTATTGTACATCTTGACAAGATCCTGACATATAAGGACATTCTCGATGATCGAATGACCTTTTATAAACGCGCCCTGATTTTCATTGCCAATGTGCAGCAAAACAGTAGTCAACCTGTTACACAGCAGTTTCGAGATCACCTTATACAGAATATTGCAACACGCAATCGGCCGAAATTGCGTGACTGATTCAGGACGATCACCCTCGGGGACAAGTGTAATGTTGGTAGAATTTAGTTGTTTCAGGAGCTGCCCATGTTCAAAGAAATCCAAGATTGCCTTGCTCACATCATTCCCGACAATTTCCCAAGCATCTTTATAAAACGAGCTCGAATAGCCATCCGGTCCGGGGGCTTTATCCCCTGGTATATCTCTGAAGGCTCTCTCAATTTCATCCTTAGAGATAGGCGCAATGAGAGAGTAATGGTGGGCTGGAGTGCAAATCGGTCCTCGAGCAATAATGGAGGCCCGGACAGGTTGAACATGCCTTTTCTCACCCAAGAGCTCCTGGTAATACCCAAGGAATGCAGCTTTTATATTCTCCGTCTCAGTGCACAATATGCCTCAGGAATCCTTGATTTGAGTCACCTTGTTCTTTGTCATTCTTTGTCTGATCTGATCGCTTGATGGAATAGTTTTGTATTCTCATTGCCTTGCTCTAACCACTTTGCTTTAGCCTTTTGAGCCAAGTAACTGTCCCTTGCTTTAGTACTGAACTGCAGTTGATGAGCTATTCGCCTCTCATCCCTTATAAGTGCATCAGATGGACCAGATTCAGTAATCGCAATCTGAATGTCCTGCAACTGTTTTGCCAGTCCATCCGTTTTAACTTCTATATCAGCGAAACGCGCCTTATTCAACTTTCTAAGTTCCATTTTAAGGGCCTTCAACTTCTTTACAACACAATACATCGGAGTACCTTGGACATCAGCATCCCATCCAGCCTTCACTACATCAGTAAAATCTGGAGCCATACTCCACATTTTGAAATATTTGAAGCTATATGATCGTTTCTCATCCAACCCCCTTTTGCTGACCGTACAAGGATTATGATCGAAGAGTCCCTCCGGGTGGAAATGTGCTTGGTAATCAGGGAACACATCATTCCAGTCCGGGTTGATAAGAAATCTATCAAGCCTGCTGTACTTCCTCGAGCCCACATCCTGCTTGTTTGTCCAAGTGAACCACGCCCCTGTCGCCTTTATATCTCTCAATTCGCAATGATTTAAACATTCAATAAAGTCCTCCATATCAGTTTGCTTAGTTTGTCCTCCTAATCTTTCATCAGAAGATATCACAGTGTTGAAGTCTCCCCGAACAGCCCAGGGACCTTGTATACCCAACGCAATATCTTCAAGTCTGCTCCATAAACTCTTTCTATCCACCCCTTCATTAAAAGCATACACCAAAGTATAACGAAACATCATACCAGAATCCAGATGTGTCACTTTACAATGAATAAATTGAGCATTATATTCCAACGGAACAACATCATACTGTGAGGGTTTCCACAGCACCCACACCCGACCCCCAGGATGGATATGAGTGTTAGTCGAGACACACCAACCTTCTAGAATTCTATTACTAATCGTAGTATTATTTGGACTCTTTATTTTAGTTTCAAGGAGGCCAAAGAGACCCACTTCATTATTGCTAAGAAAAAACTTAACCTCTCTTTGTTTATTTACACTATTGAGCCCCCTAACATTCCAAAATCCGATCTTCATTTTACAAATTCATGATGGGGTTACCAATATCAAGACCATCCTGTGTAGCACTCTCCTTTGCAGGTTCGGGACTCATAGCAGGGATATTTTGAACCGTATCCGCATATGACCTTCCTTCACTCACATCTCCTGAAATCGGAGCATAGTTGACAAGAGCATTTGGAGCAGTCTTCCTTACATCCACAACTTTAGGCTTCCAGACTTTCTTTTGGATAGTAGTGTAGACACCTGCATTTTGACTGGTGTCTATGGCAGTTTCCAAAAAACACCCGATGATGATCGGACGCTAACGTGCTTCTATGCGCTCGGATACGGGCTCAAATCCATTAATCGCTGGCTAACACACTTACAGAGTACAAATCTCACAAAATCAACCTCGAATCCAGGTCCAGTGGGCCGTTTTCAATCATATAAAGCTAATTTGGGCCAAAACCGACACCGGAAATAAAACCGACTTTTTTGCGATTGGGTCAACCCTTGTCAAGGTCGTTTCCGAGACACATCAAAACAACCATTCACAACATCAAAAGTCCAACTCAAGAAGCAAAACCAACAGTCCATCTTCAGACGGGCCATCAGGTCAAGTCCGTCAAGGCAAAACCCTAGACACCAAAGTGCATGACCATGCCTATATAAACACCCTCATGCAACACACTTTCAGACATTGAAAAAAACCCTAGAGCAACCCTACACACACATACAACATCTATTACAAACCCTAATCAAACCCTGGCAATTCTACACTAGCAAAAAAAACCCTAAACCTAGTTTTAGGAATCAATCCCGAGCCACCATAACTTAACCTCCATAAAACCTCGAAGACTCTTGTGTTAAAGCCACGGTTACGAGTTCGATCCGAGACAAGAACATGTAGGTTGAGGGTGTCAAAACCCCGTTCTCTCCTTCTTCTCTTCCTCTCGTCATCTTCTTCGCTTTTTCTTACTTTTTTTTTCCCTTTATTGCATCATAATATCGATAATACTAATACAAAACATTAAAATACTTATCGATTTGTGTCGAATAAGAGGGGTATCAGAATAAGGAAACACGAATATACAAGTGTATTGCACACAGCCTTGACGGTCGCTTGTTCCAATACCCCGATTATTTGATTATTGAGATAAGTTAACTTAAACAATATTTTTTTTTTATTTTGTTTGCATCATTATCATTAGTCGTATATTTACATTAATTTTCAAAAACAAGCATTGTATTTAATAAGGGTTGAAACCCGTTGATGCGGATCCGACATCAAACAATTCGCAAGAATTAATTATGATGTCGGGATGCGGAGGGAATCAAGGCGAGTTTTTTAAGGTGTCGATCTATTAGATTCGATACCAATTCCATAATTGGATGTCGAATCTAATGATTTAGTCAAATAAATTAATTAACACGATTTTCGTTGATGCTAATATAGATGTCCTCTAATTCAATTGGATTAATTACGACATTAATAAACGCGGAGAAAATTTATATCGTGCTAGTTAATTTAAAACGACTTATATTATTTTCTCTATTTTTTCACTCTAGTATTCCATATCGATTCCATAATCGGATATGGGATATGACGAACATCAAAATTAAAATCGAGTATAAATTATTCCAAGTATTTAATATCGATTTCATAATCGAATATTGAATACAACGAATATCGAAAATATTAAGTCGAGTGCAAATTACGCAATATTTGTACGCGATTTAATAAAATCATCAATTTTCCGAAGAAAACAATTTCGCTCTTTTTTATTATTATTCTTCGAACATCATTTTTTTAGACAAAACATTTTTTTTTAGATCTCGATATATTTTTTTTTCTTTCCTTGACCTTGGTCAACACGTGTTAATCCATCACGTGACCTATTATTCTTTCCCAAAATCATGCATTCATCACATCTATATCTTTATTCAATTTATTACTCGTTACATCGTTACTAACGGTTTGATTGTTTCCTTTGTCGATTTTTGTCGTTTATTTTATTTTACTAAAGTGAACCCACATGCTAAAATTCCACTTTGACGTAGAATTAATTGCATTAAATCGACATAGAAACACTTTTCAATTCCATTCACATGTTTAGGGAAAATAATCTTTGCATATCTTTTTCCCGTTCAACTAACGCGCGTATTGGAAAATCAATCGAATTCTTAGTAGAGGCCGCTAATGTGCGGGCGGGGTTGGGTGTCCTTTGTGGGCTTCCCAACACGTACCCTCACCCCTTACTCAGAACCTCGGTTTCCGGATGCCCGAAACTGTTGGCGCACGAGAGTCATTCAATACACAATATCCGATAATGTCGGTATTGGTGTCAAATGCAAAGGGACGAGCCCAATAAACTCTGACATCGGAAATGGGCCGTATTTTGTATACGGACCACTACGACATAGAGTGGGCTCGAATGGTTCCGAATAACCACAAAATTCGGTGGCGACTCCACTTCGACCTAAATTTCAATTCGATCCGTTTCATATGGAGATTCATTCGCCTACCCAAACCCGCGCGTGGCCGCGTCGGGGTGGACCTATGTCATGTCCACAATTTGGCGACTCCGCTGGGGAATTGGCTGATGTGTGACTTACCATCGGCATCCTCAGGGTGAGACTCGAATAGAAATCGTTTGACAAATACAATACGCGTGTTAGTTCTACGGTTCATGCATAACCCATATTTTCCCGGGCCGGTACTGGTGACCGACATCCCACTATACCATTGATGTAATCCAACATGGATATGTCAAAAGGTGTCCATAGTCGATTCGAGTGGGTTTCGCGGCATGTTCTAAGCTCAATTCGACTTAGAGAGTCCGTCCCGATCAACGTCTAGACTATGTACGCTGGTATAGACCCTTTCAGACCGACCGAGACTTAGTATAGAGCATACATGGCGTCGTTATAATGCTTGTGTGACTACGTGCTACTTGGTTTCCGAGTCGTTTTCAAAAAATATCAACCTTTCGAAATTGCATCTTTTTCAAGATATTCAATTTTCAAAACCCAGGACATACCGAATTTAGGACTTATGATTTTACTCAAAATAGCCTATTTTCTAGCCGGTATGCCGCCCGAATCAAAACTCGAACTTTCAAAACTCGTGGCCCAGTGACTTTTCGTCCTCTTTTTCGGAAATTTGGGCCATTCACCGAGTCCACTCGGTCCTTTTTCAAAAATCATCAATTTTCAAAACCTTCCACTTCTAGAACTTCCCGTATTTAGCAGTGTCGGGTCGAGTCTTAAGTTGTCAAGGTCTTTAGCATCGAAACTCCGTCGATCTTACATCACGAGTTTCTTCCCTATCTCAGTCCGCCTTATTAGACTAAGGCAAGGCCCACCTACGTAGGACATACTCCTACAAAGGAAGGCCCGTCTACACACTCGAGTCTAAAAGTTTGGGGATGTCTCACGTGGACCATCCTTAGGACGGGACTCGGCCCACATAGCCAAATCCTAAGGAAGGCCCACCTTTCGCAAGTCACCCGTCTAGGTGTCTTTTCCGAGTCAACCTTTTACAAGGCATAGCCCTATAACAAAAGGTTCACGGTCCTTACGTCTAAGGGTCACTCGTCCCACACTCGAGTCTTAACAAAATCTTCAATCCCACTTGGGGATTACCCCTTAGCAGGGCGATCAATCACGGTTGCTCTAAGGGTCATGTCTTACACGTGTCTCACATAACCCACTTTCGAGTCACTTAGATGCCACACCATCTGAGTCCCTAGCCTCACTTGGGGGCTATTCTCCGACGGAATGACTAATCACAGTCACTCCGAGAATCGTACCCGACACATTTGTCTTAGGGGAGTCTAACCCGAGTCAAACTGGGGCCGTCCCTCCTCTTACGCTATTTCCCATGCCTTGGTGAGTTTGAGTTCCGAAGCAACCTCTCTGATTACGTGGTGCTCTTACAGACAGGCCACCTGAAACCAGACGCCAACGCAAGATGGACGATTTGAAAGATGCCCTAACCAAAATCGAGACTCAACTGACCTCCATCCTTGCTAACCAAGCAACTTTGGACACTCGCCTGAGCACTGTAGAGAAGACGGTCCCAGTTGATGGATCTGAGCCCACTGGGCCCATAGCTGAACTAGTCAGCGCTGTTCGCAGGCTCGAGGAGCAAGTTCACTTATCAACAAGCAACTCAATCCACTCCGAAAATGCTCGCATTTATTCACCTTTGAGTAACGAGCTACCGGCCAACCTCAACTTGACGGGAATTCCTATGTTTTAGGGTACCGAAGACCTGGTCCATCATATCCGGGCCTTCAAAGACTTCATGGCAGTCAAAGGGGTAAAGTCCACCATGTTTAAGCACTTGTTCCCTTCCTCCCTCCAGAAGCACCCCAAAGCCTGGTACTACAGGCTCGATTCCAAGAAATACCCGACTTGGGATGATGTGGCAACAGAGTTCGCTCGGAACTACGCCGATAATATCGAGATCCAGACTACAATGCGTACTCTGGAAGTCATGGCCCAAGAGCCCAAAGAAGGGTTCACTAAATATCTTCAAAGATGGAGGGCCGAGAGTGTAAAGTTGGTAAACAAGCCCAACGAGAAGACATTAGTGGAGGCCTTCATCAACAACCTCCTACCTTCTTACCGCGTCCATCTTAGGTATGCCGGCATTTCAAACTTTGTCGTACTTACCGAAATGGGCATTAGGATTGAAGACGATCTTCGACATAATGAAGATCTGGGTGAAGTTGATACTAAAGGCTATACTGGACATCAACTCGAGTCCTTAGAAGCCGACGACTAATGACAACATTATCCGAGAGTCCGGATCCGATTTGAGTCCGAGTCTGAGTCCGAGTCTAGGATGTACTATTCCCTTCAAAGTCGAAGTCAAAGTCAAAGTCAGAGTCAGAATCAATTGTATTCTGTCCTCCTTTTCAAAATCCAATAAAATCAGCTTTCAATATTCTATTTCTCATATACACTTTCCTTATGTGTCTCCGAGAACATGATGAACACCATCATACACTGTGAGCACACGCACGTGACTATTATAGGCACATCTATAATGACTGCAGGAAACCGAGCCCGTGTTTTCTTTTTACCTATTCCGTGTCTGGTATAGAAAAGCCACACGACTACCCGTAGCAGGAGCGGTATCGAATCCTATGACAAATCTAGGTAATCTCCTAGTTTGGGTTCAAGACGGGAGGCAAGCCCATTTCCCACCATAAAATACCCCTCCAATAAGACTGACCAATCTCTACCTTAGGTGTTAGTCTGACCGGCAAAAAAAAAAAAATACTGGACAAAAAAAATCAAAAGTAAAAAAAAAAAACAAAAGAAGGCCATCAAAAAAAAGAAAGGGCCAAAACAAAAAGAAGACCATCAAAAAAAAGAAAACTGGACACAAAAAAAAAATCGAAAGTCCATGAGGAAAAAAAGCAAAAGGCCAAAAAAAAAGCAGGTCATCATCAAAAAAAATTCAGAATACCCATGACCGTGGTCAACGGTCAATTCAAGGGAAAGCCCCACGACCAGGGTACGGTCAAAACTATCAAAACCCATGACCGCGGCTAAGAGGTCAATCAAAAATCAAATACCCATGACCGTGGTCAACGGTCAACTCAAGTGAAAATCCTTTGACCGCGGTACGGTCAAATTCAAAATTATCCATGTCATCCAATAGGGGAGTAACAATCAAGCTGGTCAGCTAACACCACAGTCAGCCTTCCCACATTACAACCCTCAAGACCTTCTCGAGACCCAGGCCAGAGACAGCTCGGAATTTTGAGGATTCAAGCTCCATAGGATACCCCTAACAATTAGGGCCAGACATGGAAACCAGATCCCGCATTATCAAACCAGCCCTCAAAGCCTTAGCTCCACAGAACCGAGCTCCAGATTTCGAGTCATTAAAACCAGATCCCACATTATCAAACCAGCCCTCGAAGCCTTAGCTCCACAGAACCGAGCTCCAGATTTCGAGTCATCAAAGCCATTTACTTCCTAGCACCACATTTCCAAAAACATCAAATTCCCCGAGAGCAGAACTCGTTAAAAATCCCGAGAACAAAACTCGTTAAAATTCCCCGAGAGCAGAACTCGTTAAAAAACCCGAGAACAAAACTCGTTAAAATTCCATCCAAACCAGTTACCAACTCCAAACACGGGAACTCAACTTGCAGTCGGCATAGAACATGCCCAAATAGTTCACACCACCTCTGGGGGCTACCCCGGAGAACGCTCACAGTCACAGGATCAACATCCTAACCATTCTAGCCCTTTGATCAAGACATCATTGGGAATACACCTAGCCTACACCATCGCTATGGCTAGTTACACGCAAAGCCCTAATAAACTAGGCGCCATAATACATCTTCCAGTCCACTGAACTACGGCATGGTTTGATTTCACCACACGTGAATACGTAGGCAGCCTTTCAACAGAGGCACAACCACTCACATTGACACACATTCAAAAAGCGCCATCACTCCGGTCACGACACTGTCATGTTCTCAGTAGCTAGCTTTGTCGTCCTGGGGGCTTCTATTAGACAGAAGTTCTCCTTCCACTCACATAATCCAAATACTTCCAAAATCTAGCCTCCTTTCTATAGTGTGTCTTAGTACTCGGCTCAGTCGAAGACAAGAATCTGTCAGGACTCGAGGCAATACCCACTTTGGAAATGTACCCAAAAATCAGAAATCCAGAGGGGCACCAGACTAAAACAGTCTCATTACAGGCTACTGCAATCCCCCCCCATAGCATATCTATCCCGTTTCGATGTGCGACCGTGTTGCCACTCGCCTAGGCTATGGGATAGCGCAACTTAAGAGTCTTGTTAGGCGGCCCACACCCCTACCGAGTCACGGTCCAACCCCTCGAGAGTCCAGTCGTGTCAGTCAACTCGTCCGGTCACGTCCAGAGTCGAGTCTGTCGGTAGGCCTCTCTCTTCAAATTCCACTTTGAAATTTGCAAATCTAGCCATTCGAAAAAAGATCCTTTTCGACAAGGTCAAATTTCGGTCTATTTAAACTGCAAATTACTTTCTAATCTTTGTTAGGAATAAAAAATCTCAAAGTTTCCAAAATTCAAAAAATCTCAAATTTTCAAGATTTCAAAATTCAAGTTTTCAAAAAATCATTTTCCCCCAGCGCGAGTCATTTTGCTACCTACGTGTTGCATGCATTTTATGTGACTTATACAGGTACGACTCAAACAGGGACGTGCAACCCACTATACCTCCCCAGCGGAAGCCAACGGTGGTATCTAACGGGATGGGCCTACACACAGGCGCACCCAGGACTTACGCGAGAAGTCCAAATTCCCCACGGAGGTACTGTCATCAAGCACAGGTATGATTTCTATCTTGTGGCTGGCGAGCCCTTTACGCAAGTCTAATGGACTATAAACGACCCGATCGGAAGTCTACCAGGTCTTAATTGACTTGGTAGCTACTCTGACTTTCGCCTTGTCCAAGCCTCAGTCAGAGTGGGGGCTCTGTAGACACCTGCACTTTGACTGCCAGGTGTCTATGGCAGTTTCCAAAAAACACCCGATGATGATCGGACGCTAACGTGCTTCTATGCGCTCGGATACGGGCTCAAATCCATTAATCGCTGGCTAACACACTTACAGAGTACAAATCTCACAAAATCAACCTCGAATCCAGGTCTAGTGGGCCGTTTTCAATCAAATAAAGCTAATTTGGGCCAAAACCGACACCGGAAATAAAACCGACTTTTTTGCGATTGGGTCAACCCTTGTCAAGGTCGTTTCCGAGACACATCAAAACAACCATTCACAACATCAAAAGTCCAACTCAAGAAGCAAAACCAACAGTCCATCTTCAGACGGGCCATCAGGTCAAGTCCGTCAAGGCAAAACCCTAGACACCAAAGTGCATGACCATGCCTATATAAACACCCCCATGCAACACACTTTCAGACATTGAAAAAAACCCTAGAGCAACCCTACACACACATACAACATCTATTACAAACCCTAATCAAACCCTAGCAATTCTACACTAGCAAAAAAAACCCTAAACCTAGTTTTAGGAATCAATCCCGAGCCACCATAACTTAACCTCCATAAAACCTCGAAGACTCTTGTGTTAAAGCCACGGTTACGAGTTCGATCCGAGACAAGAACATGTAGGTTGAGGGTGTCAAAACCCCGTTCTCTCCTTCTTCTTTTCCTCTCGTCATCTTCTTCGCTTTTTCTTACTTTTTTTTCCCTTTATTGCATCATAATATCGATAATACTAATACAAAACATTAAAATACTTATCGATTTGTGTCGAATAAGAAGGGTATCGGAATAAGGAAACACGAATATACAAGTGTACTGCACACAGCGTTGACGGTCGCTTGTTCCAATACCCCGATTATTTGATTATTGAGATAGAAACACTTTTCATATTCCATTCACATGTTTAGGGAAAATAATCTTTGCATATCTTTTTCCCGTTCAACTAACGCGCGTATTGGAAAATCATTCGAATTCTTAGTAGAGGCCGCTAATGTGCGGGCGGGGTTGGGTGTCCTTTGTGGGCTTCCCAACACGTACCCTCACCCCTTACTCAGAACCTCGGTTTCCGGATGCCCGAAACCGTTGGCGCACGAGAGTCATTCAATACACAATATCCGATAATGTCGGTATTGGTGTCAAATGCAAAGGGACGAGCCCAATAAACTCTGACATCGGAAATGGGCCGTATTTTGTATACGGACCACTACGACATAGAGTGGGCTCGAATGGTTCCGAATAACCACAAAATTCGGTGGCGACTCCACTTCGACCTAAATTTCCATTCGATCCGTTTCATATGGAGATTCATTCGCCTACCCAAACCCGCGCGTGGCCGCGTCGGGGTGGACCTATGTCATGTCCACAAGTAGATGTATTCATTTTACCTTTCCTACAAGACAACGCCTCATGCCCAAGGGTTTTGCACTTAGAGCATAAGACAGGCTTCCACTCGTATTCAATTTTAATGGTTTCAAGGACTCCCTTAGGATTTTTAAATTTGATGTTATCAGTAAACTTTTGTCCAACTGTAACTTCTACAAGAGCCCTAGCATACCCAAGTCTCGCCTTATCAGTAGTAGCAGCATCTAATTGAATAAACTTACCTGTCAGACCTGCTAACTTGGGTAGGCAATTCCCCCAGTACCTCAAAGGTAAATCATGCAATCGAACCCAAGTGGGTATAGACTTGACATCCTCCTTCTGTAGGTCAACATCAGGCGACCATGGCTTGACAATCATGGGTTTATTGTCAAACATATGGAATCCAGCCTGAAGAACTCCTGTTTTTGACTCTTCTTTCACAAAACGCACTAGGAAGACTCCATTTGGGAGAAAAGAGATTTTATCAATGCCATGTTTACCCCAAATACGCTGTATGAAACCCCTGATTACTTCCCACGGAGGATTTGCCCCTAGGATGTAGCAAAAGACTACCTTTGACCAGTATTCCTCTTCGTCTTTAATATCCTCATCCGACAGTTGTAAGATATCAGATTCATCAACATTCACAATATGTGTTTCCTTATCTGCCGAGCTACCACCAGATTTTTTATGGCCTCGTTGAGTGATCCACAGGCCATTAGTTGATTCATTTTCAATATCAATTTCATCATCAAAATTTAATCCAGGGATGCCCTGAATTTCGTGCATAGGTTTTGATCGCCCCATAATTTCCACATCAGGCCATCTCTTCTCTTTCGAACCAGTTTTTTCCGTAGAGTCCATCATAGAGTCCTTCCTTTTTGAATCGCTGCCATTGTTTCCTGATTTCCTTCTCTTACTCTTAGTTTTTAAAGCGGAATTGCGAGCCATGAATCTGTGACGCCGCAAAATCTCCTCAAACCCTAATCGCCATTTTTTCTTTTCTCGGTGTATTTTTACTTCTACTGACTATGTGAATAATTTTAGTCCCCTCATTTTAAGTTTGTCCCTATGGTAACCTTGTGTTTTGTGTTTAGTGTCCATGGTACCCCTGATCAATTTTCTGTCATAACGACGTTAAAAGTTAGTTTAGTTAAAGTGATTAATTTGTTTCAGAGGAAAAATTAATTAGAACAATAAACGAACTTCTAACTAAAATAATTGAAAATTAAGGGAATGTCCATGATACCCCTGTGTTTTCAATGTTTTAGCCATGGTACCCTTAAATTTTAAATTCTTTGCCCATGGTACCCTTGTGGTTACAATTCATTCAGGGGTACCATGGACAAATAATTGAAATCACAAGGGTACCATGGACAAAAAATTGAAAATACAATGATACCATGGTTAAAATACTGAAAACACAGGGGTACCATGGACATTTCCTCAATTTTCAACTATTTTAATTTGAATTTCATTAATTTTCTAACTAATTTCACCAAAAAATTAAAATTAATCACTTTAACTAAACTAACTTTTAACGTCGTTATGACGGAAAATTGATCAGGGGTACCATGGGCACTAAACGCAAAATACAAGGTTACCATGTGTCAAAGTTCGAGGGTACCGTGGGAAATATCCCTTTATAAATATTGTTTGATCGTGCGGGTCGCGACGCACGCGCATCAATAACTCACCCACCGGGAAAAACTTTGCCTCGCGGTAATCCCGATTTCGCCCGTTCGTTTTAATTCAAATTCTTCGCGCTTCATTCAAGTGTCAGTTCATAACCCCCGAACTCCGGATCTGGGTCGAGCCGGATCGACACTGGAGCTGGTGGTCGACGCCGGCGAAAGTCGTCGGAGGTGGTGCTCGACTGCTGCTGTCATTGGCTGTTGCTCCGTTGGTCGTCCCTTGCCGGAGTGCCGGAGCGGCTGCTGTTGTCGGCGTTGTTGAAGTTGATCAGGAAAAGGAGGCAGCGAGGAGGCTGTCGGCGTTGCTGTTCGGTGTGGGGCTCGCCGGAAAGCAGCAGCGCGCGAGGTGGTGGAGACCGGAATGAAGGACGACGAGATCTGCTGCTGCGCTGTCGACGCTCGCCGGAGTTCGGAGGAAGGTCGTCGGAGAAGGAGGTAGAGTATGGCGCGTGAGGTGTGGTAGCCGGAGGTGAAGGTGGTCGGAGATAGAGGAAGGTGAGGGTGCTGGTGGTCTATGAAGGGGAGAAATGGAGGTCGGTTATGATGGAGAAGGCAACGGAGTTCTAGCCGGAGCTCGGGCGAAGTGGTCGCTGGAAATGGTGTTTGAGGAAGGAGATGGGTGTTAGTCAAGGTCAAAGTCAGGTTTGACCTTGAATTTGGGTTAAATTGAATTGGAATATGGAATGGGTTGGGTTGAATTGAGTGATTGGGTTTGTGTTGATTTGGGCTTGGTGTGAGTTGGGTTAGGATTGTGATGGAATGGATTAGTTTGGGTGATAGGCTATAGAAATGGGGTGATTAAGGATTGAATAGTGGAAGTGGGTTGATTGGGTTGGTGGACTGTGGTGAGCAAAATGGGTGAGATGGGTTATGAAAATGTGGGTTAAGTGAGTCGGGTTTGACTTGGGGTTTGGCTCGATCTCTTGACTTGGCTCCTCTTGCTTCAACTCGCCTCTTTATTCACGAACACGTACCTATAAGACAAAAACACACAAAATCAATACCAAATTCTACGAAAAAGACGATAAATACGAGAAAACCAAATTCAAACTAGAAAATATGAAATATAGTCAAAAATGAGTTATATTGACGTTAAAGCACACAAAATCGAGTCAAATACGAGTGAAAATAGGGGGTAAAACGGTCTAAATTTGCGTGTTATCAATACCCCCACACTTAAACTTTACTCGTCCTCGAGTAACTCATTAGACTAATCTACGACCCATAAATAGATAACACGCAAAAACAAAACGCAAGAACGGAAAAACAAACAACACAACATATCACAAGTTTTCAAATCAAAAGTCACGATTCTAAAATTCAACTAAAATATAGAATATGAATACTAAAATTACTAAATTGGTTGTTAAAATAATTAGTACTTATTTCTTGGCCTCGGTCCATGTTATGTCGGGATGTGTGGCGAAGATGGAATGAGTACTTCCATGAAGTTATCGACTAAAGTATACAAGTCTTGGCCACTTGCAAAAACAAGGGCTAGGGTCGTCCTAATGGCCCAAGTGACATAAGAACCGATCCAAAATGGAATATATGAATATAAAAAATACTCGGGGGAGGAATCGTGTTTCTTTTTCTCTTTTTCTTTTTCATTTTCTTTTCTTTTCATTCATTCTTTTTCTTTCTTTTTCTTTCTCTCCCCCTTATTCTTTTGTTCTTGAGTTTTTGAGAATTATTTGCGTATTTTGATGTTTGAGTTCATTTGAATGGAAATGGAATGCAAAACTCTATATCAATCATAATCAAACTCTTCTTTGTGGAGTATTTTTGTGGAATGATGGATCGTAAAAGGGTAAAAGTTACTTGGCTTATAGTCACCTAGACAAGCATACAATGTCGAAATCAAAACACGGGAGGTGGAAGGTGAACACAAGTGAAGTACACACCTGATGGAAAGGATTTTGCCGTGAATCCTACCGATCAAGTAAAGCCAACTAAACCTAACTGGGTCGATAGGGCAAGTCGGGTCGAGTCCACGGGGACGGAAATAGGTGTCTAGACTAAGGTCACCTAAAGACTTGACTAGGTCAACAAGCTAAACTAAGATAAAATTAAGAAGGGGGACAAAACTATAACTAAGAGCAAACTAAATATGACAACTAAAGCTAAAGGATTCAACTAACTAGAGAAACAATGAATAAAAGGATGGAGAATATAATAGGAGAAGGACTAGGATTAGGTTGGGTTCGAGGGTGATGAAATGATCAAGGAAGAGTAAAGGTGAAGGGGTAGTCAAGCTATCTAGGTATAATCCGGGCCCTCGCTCCAAAACCGATCTAGAGGTTCCTCGCTCTCGCGCAAGAACCCATCCTAGCGACATACAAGGTCACAAGAAGAAGGCAAGAAAACATGCATTTGCAACTACATGTCATTCAAGCATTTCATCAAACATGGTCTATGCATACAACTAGGAAGCAACCAAAACTTCCACCAACAATCTATACAAACCCTTAATCACCCATGTAGACACCGAATTCCCCTACTAATCCTAGCAAGAGACTACTCACACATATCTAAACTTAAACTAACACAAACATGAGAAACAAACACAAGAACAAGAACATTCATAAAGAAGAACAACAAGGATGAACAATACAATAAACAAAGGATAAAGATTAAAACTTGACTAACAATAGAATATTAAGAGAAGGGAAAATAGAGATTATACCAAACAAGAGAAGATGAAAAGAAGAAATCTTGCATATATAGAGAAAAACCCAAATACATCCACCAAGGTTGTCAATCTTGATAGAGATCTTCAAGAATTCCAAGAATACAAGGATTAAACTAAGATTTAGGAGTAACTAAGGACTAATCTACACTAATCTAAGCTAACCTAACCTAAAGTAGTCTAGGGTTTAGTGGGTAATGTAAAAGAATGAAAAAGTCCTTAAAACAATACAAGAGGGAAGTATATATAGGGTTTCGTAAGTAAGAAAGATGAAAGAATTGAAGCGGAGCTGTGCTGGGCCCTTCCCGGCCGGGAAGGTCATGATCCTAACCGGGAAGAGGTGGTCCCGACCGGGAAGTTCATGATCCCGGCCGGGATCACCCTCCAGTAACCCGTCTTTGCTCGTCATCTCATCCCAGTCATGATGGATGTGTTCCCGACCGGGATGGGTCCTGTAGGCTTCAAATATGGTCACGTAGGTCCCTACTTGCTCTTCTTAGGCTTCTTATCGACTCTCGGTGCTCGGGACCGGGCTCCAAGGGACTCGGGATCGAGTTTAAGCCACCGAGTCATCGTCGCTTCTCTTCGTTGGCTCCATATGTGTCGAAAACGAGTCGGAATCGTTCCATTTCTCCATCATAGCCCTTTGGAAGCTAAAACAAGCTAGAAAAAGCGTAAGTAGCCTCAAAACCGCTCCAAAGAGCGATTCCACAAGAGAAATTAGGACCAAACACAAGAAATAAGCACTACAAAACACACTTATCAACTCCCCCACACTTAACCCTTACTCGCCCTCGAGTAAGCACGAACTAACTACTAAACTAATAAAAAGTAAAATACTAGCCGAGCGGGTATTAGCACACTCTACGCCCTTTCAACTCACGCGAGAACACTTAGAGGAAAAGTGCTCTCCGCAAGGCAAGTAAGGTCTTGCGACAAAATTGCGGACACAACCGAACACAAAAACACACAAACAAACAAACAAACAATCGGTTGCATCCAAGAAGAAACAAATACCGCTTCCCTCTACAAAGCGGTGAAAGAAACACCGGTTAAGAACTCAAGGCAAGTGACAACATTCCCAAGATAATAATATAAACCAAAATGGACAAAACCCTAATAGTATGACAATAAAGCAATAAACGTTGGTAACTTACCTAGTTCCTCCTAACCTTCTAAGAACGTACCACGGAATGATAGGCGGGATGGAAAAAGGATGAACCACGGAGTTAGTCGACACTGTAGGTAAAGTGAAACTCCGCCCCCTTTAGCGATGAGCCAAGAGGGTCGTCCCATGCTCAAAAATAGCTTAACTAGTCCAAGTAAAAAGGTGGATATGGTTGCAAAGTGAAGGAAGACCGACCATTACCGCTATCATCCTCCCTAGGGACTCGGTCCTTTGGTAGGCTCTTCACGATAACAGTCGGTAAAAGACTTATTTTTGAGGGGGGTGAGAATTTTTTTTTTGAAATGATTTTCTTTGGCATTTTGCTTTTGAGTTGCTATGCTATTTCTTTTTTCTTTCTTTGTATTTTGTTTTTGATTTGTTGTGTCTTTTCTTTTCCTTCCTTCTTCTCTTTCTTCTCTTTCTTTCTTTTTTTTCTTTTTTTTTCTTTCTTTTTGCCTTGGTTTGCCCTTTTGGCTAAATTTTGTTTTATAGGCATCATCACAACCAAGTGTAGGAAATTCAACAAAATGCAACTTATTTGTGAAAATGTGTAGGAGCTAGGGAAATGGGTATGTTGGGAGCGCGCTTTCCCTTCAAACCCACAAAAAGGGGGAAACTTGGACTAATCAAACAATTTCGAACATGGTCACCTAAGAGACGGGACTCGGGAACAAAGGTCTTTTCACTCCGTGGGTGGTCAAAGTGGTCAAAATGCAAATCCCGCAGTAAATCCCTAGTAGACTAGATGGACTCAAGGTAAGAAACCAACGAAACTATTGATTTAAAGTCATTCTACTAGACTAAAGTCCAAGAATCGATTCATATCACTAGAAAGGGAAACTAAACACTTGCGCACTAGCCTCAAAACCGGGTTTTCAAAAACCTTTTCTACACAAGACACAAACTAAACAAGACTAAACAAAACAAAATCAAACAAAACAAATCAAACACACAAAGAAATAAACAAACACCACCCCGAAACTTCTAAGCAAGCAACCACATCAACCACAACTTTCAAAAAGCTCCACCCGAGCATACACCATCACAAAAAATCCTCCAAACTTCACAAAATGGAAAAAGAAGAAAGAGATAGAAGGATAATACTGGATGTCAAGAGCCTTCCGAAACTTATCGAAGATCACGCAACCTACAAGGAATTCAGGGGAGTAAAACACACAACACAACATATATACAACACAAAGACACAAAAGAAAAAAGACACAAAAGAAAATCTTTTTGGTTTTTTATGAAATTTTTCAAATTTGTAGGGATTTTTTAAGATTTTTCGAAAAAAAACTACGAAAATAAAGCTAAGCTAGACTAGGATATCGCTCCCCCACACTTAAACCGAGCAATGTCCTCATGCTCGATCGGTAGTGTGTGGAGACACTAAAAAGAAGAGAAAAAAGGAAAAATAAAGCTAGAAAGCAAAAAAGAAAGTGAAGAAAGGGTAGAATGTGTCCGGCCAGGGTGTAATCAAGTCACCAAGGGCCGAGAAGAGAAAAGATATGGATGGGGAAGAAATAAAAAGAAGAAAATAAAAGGAAATGGGAGGGAAGGGCTAGGTGTAATTAAGTCACCTAGCCCGGATTCCGTCCGATTCCGATCAAATTCTACCAAAAGAAGAAATAAAATAAAGGAAAAGTGGAAAGACTTTCAATTTGGATTTTTGAAATGACTCTCGATGTAGTCACGTCATCGAGAACCGGAAGCAATGACTACCAAGGCTCCGAGGGCCACCATGACACAAAAAATGATAAAGGGAAGAGGAACATACAAAGAAAGACTAGCAACAAAAGAAGGAAAAGAAGGGAGAGTCGCCTTACCAAACGGTTAGCAACTAAACCAACTTCATCGTCTCAATGATCTTACCTTGCTTGTCTTTGTCATCATTTTTCCTCTTCTTTCTCAATGTAGTCGCATGGTTGAAGTACCGGGATTGCGTTGGTTACATGAGGCCGGGATTGGAGGGGAAACTCGGTGTGTAGTGAAGAGGAGATGAGATAAAGGTGTATAATTGAGGTGCAAGGGTGAAATGATAGTGGCAAGGGTGAGTAGGGAGGTCGGGAGGGGGTATAAAGTGGTTGGGTGGGGGTTAAATGAAGAAGAGAAGGCAAATGAGGCTACAAGAACCCGTCCCGGTCATGACAAACCCGTCCCGATCAGGAAGAAGCCCTTCCCGGTCAGGAAGACTATGCTCCCGGTCGGGATGACTAGTCAGAGACCCGTCTTTCCTTGCACACTTCATCCCGGTAGAGATGTAACCCTTCCCGGTCGGGATGACTCTTCTAGCTCTTCATTCCTCTTGATAGCTCCACCCACGAGCAACTAATACTTCGGGATCTAAAATCCCGTCCCCAAAAGCTTATGAAAAGCTTAAAAAAACGACTTCCTTGCCCAAGATCCAAGCTTCTTTCACCCATATCCTTTTCTAGTTCTTAATCTTCATTCACACCTATCAATTAAGCTCAACAATTTCCATCAAAGATCCCTCCCTCACGTCGCTCATCAAAATAACAAATTATAAGAATTCCACAAAACAAATCAAACCTAGAGACCAACAAACAAACACACAAATACAAACACAAAAATTCAAAAGAAAAGGGAAAGAGGAATATACAACATGACGGTTCTTGAGGAACTCCGTCAAACCGAGAATGGTGGACTCTTCAATGACGGTTCTTGAGGAACTCTATCAAGGGCTCGGGGGAGCAAGTCAAATGCTCGAGCCACATCGTAATGAGGGCTCATTGAGTACCCGAGCTATCCTCCAAAGCCTCCAAGTCGGAAGCAAGAAGTAGTCATCCAAAGACCCAACGTCATCTTTCATGTTGTCTCTGGGGTCTTTCCATCCTACAAGCTTTAACGACCTCTTCCTCCCTAAGCACCGTCTCCAACCACAAGCAAGCTTCAAGTACTTGACACGAGGCACAAAAAGCGGTTTTGGCCTCATTTCCCTATTGCACATCCCCAAACCTTCCTCAAGTTGTGGTTCCTCATCTTCATCACTTGTCCTCATATCATCTTGAAGGAGAGAATTGAAACTTCTACCGGCGGTTTCAATCTCTTCCAAACCATTGCTTCGCTTACTTGCAAGAGGCTCTTGATGTTATTCCATATTTTTGCACAAGGGCAACTTGAGTTCATCATTTTCACCCAATGACTTCACAACTCCTACCACCTCATTCAACTCACTAACCTCCTCTAATTCTTCACCAACAATGCCTTCATCAAGGGTCATTTCCTCATTAGTCTCTTCTTGGGTAGACAATTGAGGTTGTTCATAGCAAGTCTCGCTTCCCAAAAGGACTTCATCGGCGGCTTCATGATTGGGTTGCTCCCCTTGCTCAAACGAGCACCCTTCATCAAGTTGTGAAGTTCGAGTTAAAGACATTACGGTTTTAGCCGCTATAGCATTTACTTGAGCATCCATCGCCTCATTTTCCCTTCGGATTTGGGCCAAGATTTCATAGTCATTTTGCAATTGGATGGCCATTTCTTGTTGGCTCTTTTGCATTTGAAGAATCGATTGATATAACTCCAAGTTGGGCATTTGGTGTTCATTGGGGTCTTGTAATGATCCTTGAAAATCTTGATGATGCCTAAGGGGTGGGGCATCATATTGTTGGTAGTGAGGTTGAGATGATTGGTAGTATTGTGGGTTTTGGGGCTCATAATGTGGTTGAGGTGAAGGGTAATATGGTGGGTTTTGGGGAAATTGGCTTCCATGTGAAGAAACGTGATGAAACATGGTGGCTTCACAATGATATCTTGGGTAATAGCCACCATGATCATAGGATTGATAAGCATTCACTTGTTGGTAGCCGTTTCCATGTCCTTGAAGCTCATACCCACGGGTGTCTTGATTACCCCACGAAACTTGATAGTAGTAGGGAGACGTCATGTCATATTCTTGATTCATAGAGGGAGAGGAGTATTTCATGGTGGCTTCTATGGGTGGGGAGCTTAGATCAAACCTCAGGTTTTGCTCGAAAATCGTGGCTCGTACCCGGTTGAGGACCTCTCAATCTTGTAACCGTCCGTTGATGCGGCTCTAAGTTGAAAAGAAGAGGATGGTCACCACCTCTAGGCACAAACTATAGACTAGGAGGAAACGTGAAAAGTCTAGTGCTTTTTGGGCACTAGACAAGAAAAAAGAAATAAACTTCGCACCCACAAGAAGCAAAATAAAACAAAGAAAAAAAACAAAAACAAAGACAAAGTCAAGTAAATAGGCAAACAAAGTCTAAACTAGCACCGTCCCCAGCAACGGCACCAAATTGATGGAAAGAATTTTGTCGTGAATAATCCTACCGATCAAGTAAAGCCAACTAAACCTAACTGGGTAGATAGGGCAAGTCGTGTCGAGTCCACGGGGACGGAAAGAGGTGTCTAGACTAAGGTCACATAAAGACTTGACTAGGTCAACAAGCAAAACTAAGCTAAAATTAAGAAGGGGGAGAAGACTATAACTAAGAGAAAACTAAGTATGACGACTAAAGCTAAAGGATTCAACTAACTAGAGAAACAATGAATAAAAGGATGGAGAATACAATAGGAGAAGGACTAGGATTAGGTTGGGTTCAAGGGTGATGAAATGATCAATGGAGAGCAAAGGTGAATGGGTAGTCAAGCTATCTAGGATGAAATAATATGGGCTCTCGCTCCAAAACCGACCTAGAGGTTCCTCGCTCTCGCGCAAGAACCCATCCTAGCGACATAAAAGGTCACAAGAACAAGGCAAGAAAACATGCATTTGCAACTACAAGTCATTCAAGCATTTCATCAAACATGATCTATGCATACAACTAGGAAGCAACCAAAACTTCCACCGACAATCTATACAAACCCTTAATCACCCATGTAGACACCCAATTCCCCTACTAATCCTAGCAAGAGACTACTCACACATAAATAAACTTAAACTAACACAAACATGAGAAACAAACACAAGAACAAGAACATTCATAAAGAAGAACAACAAGGATGAAGAATACAATAAACAAAGGATAAAAATTAAAAATGACTAACAATAGAAGATTAAGAGAAGGGAAAAGAGAGAATATACCAAACAAGATAAGATGAAAAGAAGAAATCTTGCATATATAGAGAAAAACCCAAATACATCCACCAAGGTTGTCAATCTTGATAGAGATCTTCAAGAATTTCAATAATACAATGATTAAACTAAGATTTAGGAGTAACTAAGGACTAATCTACACTAATCTAAGCTAATCTAACCTAAGGTAGTCTAGGGTTTAATGGGTAATGTAAAAGAATGAAAAAGTCCTTAAAACAATACAAGAGGGAGATATATATAGGGTTTCGTAAGTAAGAAAGATGAAAGAATTGAAGCGGAGCTGTGCTGGGCCCTTCCCGGCCGGGAAGGTCATGATCCTGACCGGGAAGAGGTGGTCCCGACCGGGAAGTTCATGATCCCGGCCGGGATCACCCTCCAGTAACCCGTCTTTGCTCGTCATCTCATCCTGGTCGTGATGGATGTGTTCCCGACCGGGATGGGTCCTGTAGGCTTCAAATATGGTCACGTAGGTCCCTACTTGCTCTTCTTAGGCTTCTTATCGACTCTCGGAGCTCGGGAATGGGCTCCAAGGGACTCGGGATCGAGTCTAAGCTCCATTGTTGGCTCCATATGTGTCGGAAACGAGTCGGAATCGTTCCATTTCTCCATGATAGCCCTTTGGAACCTAAAACAAGTTTGAAGAAGCGTAAGTAGCCCCGAAACCGCTCCAAAGAGCGATTCCACAAGAGAAACCGGGACCAAACACAAGAAATAAGCACTACAAAACACACTTATCAACACCCGAGCGACTTACAGTAGCAAGACAATCAATATATAATACTTAAAATCAACCAACAAGTAATAGAAAAATCCATTCTCTTTAGGGAAGTTGAAAATTAGAAAATTGATTTTTTTGAATTTCTTTGAATTTTTGAATTTTTAGGATTTTTCAAGTTTTATCAAATGAAAACACAAAATAAGTCAAGACACAAAAACAACAAACAAACAAACAAAACACAAGGCTACAATCCATAACAACCACAAATAAACAACATATATACTCCACCAAAGTATCGTCCAACAACAATATCAACCACAATCCTAAAGCAACAATGAATCGTCAATCTAAAACACCCTCCCCCACACTTGAACCGAACATTGTCCTCAATGTTCAAAATTGGGGAGGGAAAAGAAGGGTGGGTAAGAAATTACCTTTTAAAGCATAAGTTGTCCCCCACACTTGAACGATTCCGTGCTTCTTATCCTTTTTCATCCACTACCATTGTTTGTTAGAGGTACCTACAATGAAAAACACACAAACATGCACACACATAAAAAGAACACAACAAAGGATATTATTAGAATAAAAACTACTGTTAAACTAAACTAAGCCGATACGGGGCAATTAACGGGCCCGCTCCGTCTCTTCAACTCACATCGAAATACCTGTTTGGTAAGGTACTCCCATGCAAGGCAAGTTGGGTCTTGCTCAAAATTGCGGACGCAACTAAACTCACACAAAACAAAAATGAACAAACACACAAACAAACAAACAAACAAACAAACAAACAAAACAAACAAAACAAACAAACAAACAAGAAAACAAGAATAGTTGCATCCAAATATGAAAACAATGAATCCTTCATCGAAACGGCGGGAAAGACACCGATAGTTTACTCGAGACAAGCACAAACATTCCGAAGTTAGTTATTCAAGATGAAGTGGGCTAAAGTCTAATAGGATGACATTAAATCACTAAAAACATTGATAATTTATCTAGGTCCTCCTAATCTACTAAAAATGTACAATGGGGTGTTAAACGGGATGGAAATGAGTGGACCATGGAGTTAGTAGACACTGGAGGTAAGTGTAATCCCGACCTTTTTGCAAAAGCAAAGAGGATCGTCCCAAACCTGAAGATATCTTCAAGTAAGGTCACCTATAGGCACGGGATCCGGTAACCAAGCAAGGCCTTATCACTCCATGGGTGGTCAAGGTGGTCAAATGCAAACCCCGATGTAAACTCCTAGTAGAAAAAGTGGACTCAAGGTAAAAGATCAATTAAATTTTTGTTTTATTGTCATTCTAGTAGAGTAAAGGCCAAAATCAAAATGTGTTACCAACAAGGGAAGGTGAACACTCGTAAGCAAGTCTTACAATCGGGTTTTCGAAAACATTTTCCCTAAACACATTAACCAAAACACAAAAGAACACAACAAAAATAAAGACAAAAACAACTACAAGTAAAGCCAAGCACTCCAATCTTCTTCAAATAGTCAACACAATCACAACCACCAATTCAAAATCGTTCACCAAGTGAACCTCCAAAGCATACAAGCTTATACTCCCATGTGAATAATGGAAAGGGAGAAGAATAAGGGTAAAAGGGATTACCAAATGGTCTTCACTTGTAATACCTCATGTCCTCATGCTATGAAGTGGGTGGTATTCCTGTAAGAAAGGAGAGAGCAAGGCAATATAAGAAAAACACTAACTACAATCCCACAACAACTTCTAATAACAACACAATTACACAATAATTACAAATACACCACCAATCCTCCAACAAGATACAAGCAAACATCGCAATCCAGAATCCAAAATGAAACAATCAAGCAAAATCTCTTCCAAACTTGATCACTTCCAAATTCTTCATCATCTATCCATGTTGGCTTCTTGTTGGAGATTCCTACAAACAAAAACAAAACACAAAAAGCATAAATATGCACAAAAAAGCTTGGGTTGCCTCCCAAGAAGCGCGGTTTTGGTTAGGATCGCCAAACCTTAAAGTTTGTTTGCCTTTAGAGTATAACCTCCACCATACCCGTCAAGGGCTCGGAGAAGTAAGTCAAAGGCTTTAGAAGAGTCTTCAGAAGGGCTATGCTCATGTAGCCGAGCCAAGCTATCATCAGAAGCTTCCAAGTGGGAAGCGATAAGTAGTCTCCAAATCCACGATGCCCGGGTTTGTCGTGGTCTCCCGGGACTTTCCATCTCACAAGTCCAAGTGACCATTTCTTCCCAAAATACCTTCTAGATTTCCAAAGCTTCACAATCTCATCACTCAACGTGAAGGGCGGTTTAGGCATTATCTCCCCATTGTACATCCCCATATCTTCTTCAAGTTGCGGGCCCACATCCCTAAGTCTCAAAACATCACTTGTCCCCATATCATCGTGAAGGAGAGATTCGAAACTTTTACCGACGGTTTCAATCTCTCCTAAACCAAAGTTTGGCTTACTAGCAAAGGACTCGTGATGTTCTTCGGTATTTTTGCACAAGGGCAACTTGATTTCATCATCATTCCTAGACTTAACAAGGCCTATGACATCATTCAACTCATCCCAGAGACTCGTATCCTCGACATTCTCGATTGCATTTACCATGTAGCAATTTTGGGATTCGAATTCCTTGTTGGGAGTGCAAGTGGTGATCTCTATCCTTGATGACAAGATGTTGTCATTCTCATCGCTATCTTCATGGATCACTACTTCACCTTGAGTCTCCTTCTTGGATTGCATTATGGGGTAAGGAAACTTGATGTCTATAAGCTTTTCACCATTTTTCATTCCATCAGTGAGGGTTGATTTTTCTTTAATGGCCTTGGTGAATGGTAAGGAGACTTCCACCTTTTCAATCACGTCCACAAACCGGCTACACTTGATATTACCTTTGTGAATGTTAGCTCGTTTCGGAAATGGTAACGGAGGCACATAGACCAATGGAGGTGGAACATTGGATTCCTTCTCCTCAATTGTTTGCTCGGTCAGTTGCCTTCTAGCTTCCTTCGATTTTCGTTGTTTTTCCTCGGCATTTGCAACTAACTCAAACTCTGCTCGAATTCCCCGGTTTTGTTTGGGGGAATCGGGAGTAGTGGCATGTGGTGCTTTTTGTTGTTGCAAATTCGGGGTTGCTTTCGTACTCAAGTGATTATAAGGATTTTAAATGGATATCTGACACATTTGTGAACGTAAGTCGAATCATTAATGACCATAAAATATATTTGCCCATAACTATTTGTCTTTCTAAAACTATAAAAAAAAATCAACTAAGTACCAAAAAAATAAGATAAAATAACAAATAGCTTGAGTACCACCCAAATAAAAAAAAAATAACATATCAACCTAAAGATTCACTCTCTAAGAAATTACAGGAGTGGCGCGGGATGCTTCTGTCGAAAGCTGGTAGAGAAATACTGATAAAGGCAGTGGCCCAATCTGTCTCTACATATGTCATGAGCGTCTTTAAATTCCCTGGCTAGCATGGTCAAAGCTGTGCAAACCGAAATTGTTAGGTGGGCTAGGATTCCGGGATTTCAATAAATTCAACTTGGCACTTCTTGGAAAGTAGGCTTGGCGTTTAACGACTAACCCTGGGAGCCTCAGCTTGTGTGTCGTGTTTTACGGGCAAAATATTTCTAGAATGGTTCATTTCTCCAATCGGCCTTAGGAGTAAACCCGAGCTATACGTGGAAAGGTATTTGGGAAGCGAAGGAGGTCGTGCTAAGAGGGGCTCAGAAGAGGATTGGGAATGGGATGGGAACTAACGTTTGGAGTGATCCGTGGATTCCGCGTCATCCATCTAGGTGTGTTCACACACCTAGTCTATTGAGGGAGCCGAGTATGATGGCTGCTGATTTAATTAAGAAGGACGGAACCTGGAATTTCTCTTTGCTACGCTCGACATTCTTCCAATGTGACCAGGAGGCTATTATGAATATTCGATTAAGTAGTTTGGGGACGGAGGATATTTGGACTTGGGAATTGGAGAAGAATGGAGAGTATAGTATTAAGACGGCTTATAGGATGCTTATGGAGGTCATGGAGGACGGGCAAGGTCAATCAGATTTCACAGAAGTGGCTATGGTCACGAATTTGGCAGGCACGTGTTCTACCCCCAGTCAAAGTTTTCTTCTGGCAACTCTGCTCGGACGCAATCCCGACAAAGCGGAATCTTGCCAAGCGAATTACATCCACGGATGCCGGCTGCTCGATTTGCTTGAGAGAAGAAGAATCTTGTCTGCATCTGGTCCAGGAGTGCGGGTGGACTGGTGGGGTGTGGGAAGGGTTGGATATCGAGCCGCGGAGGGAGAAGAGTTATAGGGGTATCCGGGATTGGGTCGAGGAAACTTGGGTGGATATGGATGATGAGGGGCGGGCAAAAATGATGATGGACTGTTGGGCGTTGTGGGAGGCACCGAATATGTGTGTGTTTGATGGTTTTCGACCGATGGCGGATAAGGTGGTGCGTAGGTGCTCGATTGCAAGTCGAACTTGGGGAGAGTGCGAGGATGAACAGGGGAACATGTGCAGGACAGGGGAGATATTTTGGAACTGGGGGTGTGGGTTACACCATTAATCGATCTAATTAAGGTCAATTGTGATGTGGGTTTGAAGGACGAAGGTGTCGGGTTGTGAGTTGTAGGCAGAGGAACAGCGGGCCAGCTCTTGTGGACTATTAGTACTCAACAACGTGGTAAAATGGAGGCCATTGATGCGGAAGCAGAAGCTATTTTGGAAGGCGTCAGGGAGGCATGAAAGAGAGGACATCGTCGAGTGATGATCGAGAGTGATTGTAAGGCCGTTATTGACTTCCTCAAGTTGGGCACCTCGGGTCGTAGTAGCGTTTTTCTCATTATTGATGAAATCCTTGCTTTAGCTTGTAATTTTGAGTTCATTTCTTGGTCGTTTGTGTCGCGTAAGTGTAATTGCGTAGCTCATGAACTTGCTCAGATGCAAACTCAGACTTACGATAGACGGGTTTGGTGGGACGAGGTCCGGAACTTATTGAACGTCTTGTTTCAGCTGATATTTCTTCAATACAGTAATCCCATGTTTGGGAGTTTCAAAAAAAATTAAAAAATTGGAAGGCTACCAATACGTAATTAAACATGTAATCTATGAATGTCCATAGAAATTTATGAACATTTGTGAAGTATAAAATTAGAAAAAGATGATTAACAAAATTATGAAATACAATGCTCCTGATTCTTTTTGTTGTACTCACTTTTCACTAAAAGATTTACCAAAAATCTTACAAAATAACCAAACCTCAATCAAGGTACAGCAACCCACGATAAAAAACGATGAACGAAAAACTGGAACGACCCGTAATTGGTGCAGACTGGTTTGGTCTCCAAAACATGTAATCTATGAATGTCCACACAAATTTATGAACATTTGTGAAGTACAAAATTGGAAAAAGATACGTGTAATTGGAAGTTACTTCACAATACTCACGGAAATGATGGAGGATTTGGATTTTGTGGAATGCAAATATGTTTGATGTTCAGCAGCTTGATAGTACAGAACAAGTTATTCACACAAAGGTAACTTGTCTAATGAATTACAGGACATGATGGATGTCTTGTGTCTATGGTAAGAATAGAGGGAGTGAGTGACTTCCTCTATGGGAATCTATTAAAGGGCAAAATAGGAGTGTTGATGGTCCTTGGATAATCATGGGGGACTTCAATAACGTGTTAGAGAGCAATGAGCGAATGGGTGGTGCACCTGTTACTGCCTCTGAAATGACAGATTTCAAGGAGTGTAATGCACATTGTGGTTTGGCTGACATTCCTGCCACATACGCTTTCTTCACTTGGAATAATAAACAAGAGGTGGGGGAAAGAGTATTTAGTCGACTTGATAGAGTCCAGACCAATGATGATTGGATGGTGGATATCCCTGAAACTCGTGTGTCTTTCATCCCCGAAGGTCTTTATGACCATAATCCTTGTGTTATAGAATTGTGGGCTAGCTATAACAGAAGGAAAATGAACTTCAAATACTTTAACATGTGGGGTAAAGATGAGCAGTTCACCCACCTTGTTAGAGGTCACTGGGAACAACAGGTTCTTGGCACTCCCATGTACCAAGTGGTAAGGAAGCTGAAAAAACTGAAACAGCCCCTTAAGCAACTCCACAAATCTGCATTTGATAACATTGAAACTACAGCGAAGCTAGCACAGGAACTATTATATGCTACTCAACAGAACCTACATAGTGATCCTATGAATTGTGACAGGCAGAAGGAAGAGTACACTGCTGCTGAGACTTCTAGGCATTTGAATGAAACTCGTATGAGTTACTTAGCCCAAAAAGCGAAGAATCAATGGGCTATGGAGGGGGATGAGAACACAGGTTACTTCATAGTATCATTAAAGCTAGAAGGGCAAGTAACAAGGTCTTTTCCATAAAATATAAAGGAGTACTTTGTGATACCCCTGATCAAATTGAGGAGGCTTTTTTACAGTATTATCAAGAGTTGCTGGGTACTGATATTGATGGAATTGATATCATTAGTGCAGTGGTTATACGCGGAAAAACAATCATAGCTGAACAGGCTAGTCTAATGGTTCGACCAGCTACAGGAGATGAAATCAAGGAGGTGCTATACTCCATTCCTAATAACAAGTCCCCTGGACCGGATGGCTACACAAGCTCTTTCTTTAAGGATGCTTATGGAGTAGTAGGTCAGAATATTATAGCTGTTATTCAAGACTTTTTTGCTAATGGTAAACTGCTTAAGCATTTAAATGCTACTAATGTGACTCTCATCCCAAAGAAAGATCGGCCAGAGAATGTAACTGAATTCCGGCCTATTGCTTGTTGTAACGTCCTCTACAAATGCATTACCAAAGTCATCTGTAATAGGCTCATGGAAGCACTGACGTTGATTATCAGTAGTAATCAAAGCGCCTTCATTAAGGGGAGGGACATAATCGATAATATTCTGATTTGTCAAGACTTGGTAAGATTATACAATAGAAAATCTTGCTCTCCCCGATGTCTCATGAAAATTGATTTGAGGAAAGCATATGACTTGATTCATTGGAAATTTATTAAGCAAAAGTTAGAAGCTTTGAAGGTGCTTCCAAGAATGATTGGATGGATAATGGAACGCATCACCACTCCTACATACTCTCTAAATCTGAATGGGAGTACATTTGGATTCTTTCAAGGTAAGCGCGACATCAGACAAGGGGATTCCATGTCACCCCTTATCTTCACTGTGTGTATAGAATATCTTTCTCGGTTGTTTGATGTTATGATAATGAAGAGGGAATCCAGCTTCCACCCTTTATGCAAACAATTGCGGCTAAGTCATCTCTATTTTGCAGATGATATTCTAGTCTATTGTAGAGGAGATACTGCTTCTGTACGTGTTCTAATCAGCACCTTTCAGCATTTCTCCAAAGCGCCTGGGCTGCATATTAGTCACTAGAAGTCTGAAATTTTTCTGAATGAAATGAATGAGCAGGAAGCAATACGTTGAACTCGTCTTACTGGTTTCAGCAGGGGTGCTTTCCCTTTCAGATATTTAGGGATACCTATTATCTATAAGAGAATCCTTGCCGAAGACTACAACAAGTTGATTGACAAAGTTACTGCAAAATTAAGAGGATGGGGGCACAGAAAACCTAGCTATGCGGGTCGACTTGTGCTAGTCAAATTTGTAATCTCTCAATTACACTCCTATTAGGCTCGGATTTTCTTAATCCCAAAAGGAGTGATGGTCAAGATCAATAACATTTGTAGGAACTACTTTTGGGGAGGTGTAGAGAATTACCATAAAGCACCACTTGTGTCTTGGGATAATTGTTGTAAAGCTAAGGAGGGTGGATTAGATATCACCAATTCTGTCATCTGGAACCAAGCCTCAATTGCAAAGTATACTTGGTGGATTGCTTCAAAAAAGGATCATCTATGGGTACGAAGGGTCAATGGCATTTATATAAAAGGGAAACCATGGTTTGAGTATCAACCTACACAGCATACCAGCTGGACTTGGCAGAAAATATGCCAAGTTAGAGATATTTTTATACCCGATTACTCCAATAATGAATGGCAGGGCAACAAGGGAGTTTACACTATTGCAGATGGATAAATATGGGCTATAGAGCAGCGCAGCAAGGTTGATTGGTATAATAACATGCGGGGAAAGATGCATCTCCCTAAGCATTCATTTATACGTTGGTTTGTTGCAAAAAATAGGCTCCTTACCAGGACCAGGCTGAAACGAATGGGTATTACACAAAATGTGGAATGCTATCTATGTGGGGATACACCAGAAGATTACAATCACATGTTCTTCAGATGTACTTACAGCAGCCAATGTCTTAGCCTCACAAAACAGTGGCTGGGAATGAATCTGCCAAAGGATGAGGTGATACATTGGAATGGTACAAGGAGATATAAGTCGTTGTGTAAGAAGCAAATCATCTTAGCGATTATTGCGGCCTTAGTTTTTGTGTTTGGCAGGAAAGGAAAAGGGCATACCATGACAAGTACATTAGGCGACCTGAAGTCGTAGTGCAACAATTACAAACTATAATGAGATTGAGATTCAGAAACTGTCTAGCTAGGATTAGTACTAGCTTAGATAATACTTGGAAATCTAAAATAGGTATCTAACGAGAAGTGATAGACTATGAGGGAAGTTAGTATGTAAAGCTTGAGTGTAATCTCTTTTCATGATATAATATTACTTACATTCTACCAAAAAAATTGGAAAAAAATGATTAACAAAATTATGAAATACAATGCTCCTGATTCTTTTTTGTTGTACTCACTTTTTCTCAAAAGACTTACCAAAAAATCATACCAAATAACCAAACCTCAATCAAGGTACAACAACCCACGATAAAAACGATGAACGAAAAACTGGAACGACCCGTAATTGGTGCAGAATGGTATGGTCTCCGAAACAACAAAAAATCCCTTAATATAACCGGTTCGGTCCAAACCCGGAGAACGACCCTAATGATTTGTTTTCCGATCTTCATAGTTGTGTTTTTGGGTCATCCGGTCCACGGGGTACGGTCATTTTGTTCGGTGAAACCCGTAGTTTTGAAGATCTGACAATAAGCAAATGCATAGAGAGGTGTATAGTAATCACACGGTGAAATCGGGTCAAGTATCTCCAAAGCAACTCACTTCCCAGATGAACATTAATGTTCAATTTCTGACATTGTAAGACATGCAAATTAGTTAGGATCACAAAAATTACATCCTCGGTCAATCTCACATCGTTATTTCAAACTAAATTCAAAAAACAAAAGTGAACCATACACGACAAATAATTAAAAGTATACAATGACTATCAAAAAGTGTTCAACCTTTGCTAGAAAGTGAACACATACTTAGAATTAACAATCTAAGAGCATTAGTATGAAAAATTAGAAATTTATAGCTATGAAAAAAATTAGAATTCATAATTGGAATTTGGAAACTCATAAATTGACAATTAAGATTTGATGAACACAAAATTGAAAATTTGGATAGAACCATACCATATCCTCTATCTTTTAAAGCAGAAACATTTCTGCTTCTCACATTCACCCACATCAGCATCCACATCGTGGTAATGTAGCAGTGATATGGCGCTGAGGTGGTATGGAACAAACAATTACCCAAAAAAAGGATAACTACTCACCTAACTGCCAGCAGTTTCCTATCTTAAATAACCTCTGTTACCTCCCCTAATTTCCCTAACTTCTATCCCACTACCCACCTAAACTAATATTATCCAAAATAATCCATAATTGTGGTGGGATGCAGTTGGGCACAATTGACGATTTTGTAAGATTGTAGAAACCGTCATTTCACACCATTGCTTAGATTCTATAGAAGTGACGAAGAAATTCTTCCTCTCTCATCAATCTTCCCTCTAAAATTCCACCATTGACATCAATCAACATAATTATACACATTAATTCCACTACTTTTACCGCTGCTTTATCAAAATTAGTTTCTTAAATCATCAAAATAAAAATAATATTACCTTCATCCTCTAAAAACATAAATATTTTTACTTCCCACATTCACCCACATCATCATCCACATAGGCGGTGATGTAGCAGTGGCATGACGCTGAGATCACGTGGAACAAACAATAACCAAAAATGGATAGCTACTCTCCTAACTGCCAACGGTTTCCTATCCTCAATAACCTCCGTTACCTCCCCCAAATTTCCCTAACTTCTATCCAACTACCCACCTAAACTGATATTCTCCGAAACAACCCATAATTGTGGTGGGATGCAGTTGGGCACAATTGACGGTTTTGTAAGATTTTAGAAACCGTCATTTCACACCATTGCTTAGATTTGTTGATTTAATTATATTTTGCTTAACCTTTTACATTCAGTTCATCTCATATATATATATGAGGAATAAGAAATTGCTGTCATTGTTTCTAGTTTGACAAATAAGCTAAATGCCAATATAGATAATGTCACTACACACTCTTTGCAATATGCTAAGCTCTATTTCTTCATTACACTCCTGCTACTCCCACACTTCTAGCTTTCACGCCCTTTTTCTTTCTTTTGCTACTGGAAGATGCAGGAGCAGTGCTCCTGCATAAGTCAACTTTCCTTGTTTGTTTCCTTGGGCCAACACTCTATTCTCTTGGTCTTGAACAGTTACTTGGGTTGTCACTCCAGTATGGGCCGTTGGTCTCCATACCTTTTGGGCTCTCCTTTTACACTCCCCCTCAAGATGAGAGTGTGAGCCTTTCATCACTCCCATCTTGTCAAGTAAGTGATTATGTTGATGTACTGTAAGTTGCTTAGTTAGTATATCAGCAACTTGCTCACTCGAAGGTACATACTTAGGTTGAACGATGCCTTTTGCGACTTTTTCCCTGATGAAGTGACAGTCGATTTCTATATGCTTGGTCCTCTCATGGAGCACCGGATTAGCCGCTATTGCTATAGCAGCCTGATTATCACACTTCAACGATGCCGAGTCTAGTTTACTTAATCCCAAATCCTTGAGTAGACTCATTGGCCATGTAACTTCACATGTAGTTAAGGCCATAGCCCTATACTCCGCCTCGGTAGAGGAGCGAGCCACAACACTTTGTTTCTTGGACTTCCACGAGATAGGTGAATTACCTAATAGGATACAATAACCTGTGGTAGAGCGTCTAGAGAATGAACACGATGCCCAATCCGAGTAACAATATGCCGTGAGTTTGGCTGAGGAAGAGTTAGCCAACAAAATTCCTTGACTCGGTTCAGATTTGAGATACCTAAGGACACGTTTCGCTGCCTGAAGGTGTGCCGATGTTGGTTGTTGCATAAACTAACTCAACAGTTGCACCGAAAACGATATGTCTGGTCTTGTGATGGTGAGGTAAATGAGTTTACCAATGAGACGTCGAAAAATCTCCGGGTTGGGCAGCGGTATTCCTTTATCAGGTTCCAACTTTTCGTGTGCATCAATAGGCACTTTGAGAGGCCTCTGTCGTTGTATGCCAAATTCCTTGATCATGTCAAGTGTGTACTTCTTTTGTGACACAAAGAACCCCTGATTTGTTCTTGTAACCTCCAATCCAAGAAAGTATGATAATTGGCCAAGGTCTTTCATATGAAACTTGGAATTTAACATCGTCTTTAGCTGCTGAATTTCTGAAAGGTCGTCTCCTGCCAGCACCATATCGTCAACGTAAACCAACACCACAGTCACTCCTTTTTCATTCCTTTTAATGAACAGGGAATTATCTGCTTGAGAGTTTGTGAACCCGAATTGATTTAGGGAAGATGACAGTTTTGCGAACCATTGTCTGGGTGCTTGTTTTAGTCCGTAGAGAGACTTCTTTAACTTGCATACTTTCGACATTCCTGACCTCCTGACATCGCTTTCCTCATTGATTCTACTACCTTGTCCCTCATATTCTTGAGGCATAAACATATAGACTTCCTCCTTCAAGTCACCATGAAGAAAGGCGTTGCTTACTTCCATTTGGCACACGTTCCAACCTTTTACGGATGCCACTACAAGGAGCGCCCTCACAGTGGTCATCTTTGCAACGGGTGAAAATGTCTCTGAATAATCCAACCCAAGCTTCTGTCTACAACCTTGAATCACGAGCCTGGCTTTGTGTCTTTCAAGGATGCCATCAGGTCTATACTTACTCTTGTATATCCATTTACATCCGATCGCTCTTCTTCCAACGGGTAAATCGGTGATTTCCCATGTTTTGTTTGCCTCTAAAGCGTCTAATTCCTCATTCATAGCCTTCCTCCATTCCATCTTCTTCACAGCTTCATAAAAGGTGGATGGTTCTTTTTCTTTGCATATGCTCGACACCATATTAGCAAAGCTTTGGCCCACATGTGCCTCTGAGATGCTGGATACTTGAGGGATGTCATCCCTTGTGTTGTTGCTTTTGTAATTTGTTACAAAATCTTGTAGCCATTCAGGTGGTTTTCTCGATCTACTCGATCTCCTGCAACCTGTTTCATTATTTAGATTCTCAGTTTCCTGAAAGTTACTGTCTTCAATGTTTTGGGCTTCTTCTTCCTGGTTCTCAGCTGTACTGCATCCTTCATTGACCAATTCAGTGATATGGAGAGAAGGCGCTTCTTCCTGAGGAAAGGATACGGGACAAGGCTGAAGAAATTGTCCTGTATTTTTTTCTTGATAAGGAAATGTTGTTTCATAAAATTTGGCATCTCGAGTGACAAACCGCCGCTTGGTATGCAATTCTTCGACTTTGTATCCTTTCTGAGTAGAGGGATACCCAACAAAGATACATGGGACAGCTCTTGCTTGAAATTTATCTCGATCCCTAGATGGATTGTAGGCCATCACAAGACAACCAAATACTCGCAGGTGATTGTAATCAGGTGGTTTACCATTGAGACACTCGTACGGAGTGCTGTTTTGTATAGTTGGTGAAGGCAACCTTTTGATTATATGGGCTGCGGACATCACACAGTCACCCCAATAACTCAGAGGTAAACCGGCTTGAAAGCGCAATGCACGACTTATCTCCAACAAATGCCGGTGTTTCCTCTCAACAATGCCATTTTGTTGAGGACGATCAGGAATAGTAGTCTGATGTACCATTCCCATTTGAGCAAAAAATTCATTACATGAACCATCTTGAAACTCCAATGCATTGTCTGACCTTAGGGTCTTTATCTTGTAGCCGAATTGGGTCAGAACAAACGCATAAAATTCTTTCAATTGAACCAAGGCTTGAGACTTGAACTCAAGAAGATAAACCCACGTGCCCCTTGAGTAATCATCGACTAGGGTAAAAAAATATCTAAATCTCCCTCTATTGATTTAATTATATTTTGCTTAACCTTTTACATTAGTTCATCTCATATATATATATATATATATATGAGGAATAAGAAATTGCTGTCATTGTTTCTAGTTTGACAAATAAGCTAAATGCCAATATAGATAATGACACAACACACTCTTTGCAATATGCTAAGCTCTATTTCTTCATTGCACTCCTGCTACTCCCACACTTCTAGCTTTCACGCCCTTTTTCTTTCTTTTGCTACTGGAAGATGCAGGAGCAGTGCTCCTGCATAAGTCAACTTTCCTTGTTTGTTTCCTTGGGCCAACACTCTATTCTCTTGGTCTTGAACAGCTACTTGGGTTGTCACTTCAGTATGGGCCGTTGGTCTCCATATCTTTTGGGCTCTCCTTTTACATGTAAAAGGAGAGCCCAAAAGGTATGGAGACCAACGGACAACATAGGCATGTCCTCTTATGAGGATCACCAGAATTTAAATGAATAGATGGGATACGTTTAAGCTTGGAGGAAGAAGCGTGTCCTATTCTGTTATGCCATAGATTAAAATCATCCGCTTTTGCATTCAATGACAAACTAGGAATATTACAGCGGGTTTCGTTTGAAGGCAACGACATTTGACACACTTTGTCGGCCTTAGAATTACAACCAAAAGATGCATTAGATGCACTAGGATCACAATTGTTTTTGATACTTTCTAAGTAATACAGCCCACTTATCGCTCTTCCTCTTCCCTTGACCTCATGTGTAGTGCAATCTTGCACATCACAGTGAGTGTCATAAAACTTTATGTAGCACTGATTGTCTCTCACCAATTTGTGCACAGACATGAGGTTGTGTTTAAATGATGGAATATACATCACGTCCTTCAACTTAAGACCACCGTCAAGATTCATATCCCCCATGTATGTCACCCTCGACACTTCACCATTCGGTAAGTTAATCTTTGGTCTTTTAATCAGTGTTTTTATGTTGTTCAGTTTGTTTAGGTTGGTGATCATATGATCACTCGCCCCAAAATCTATTATCCAATTATTTACCATCATTTTGGCAGTATGACAAGAGACTATACCTGCAAAGTTGCAGTCCAACTCCTCATCAGTTTCATGGCCTGTTCTCTGCCCAATTCCTGCTCCGGGAACTATCTTCAGGAGACTCTCAAGCTGCTGCGTAGTTGCAGCAAGTGCGGCCACTAGATCCGGGTTGCTCGATTCGGTTTGCGCATTCCCTGCTGCCTTCCTATTTTCTCCGCGAGACTGTGAGTTAAAACCTCCTTGGTTATATCCTCCTGATGCATTGTTGTTGTGATATCCAGTTGTGAAGGAGTTGTTGTGATTTCCACCATTCCTCCCTCTTCCTCTATAGCTTCCTCTTCCTCTGTTTCCAGATCCTCTACCTGATGCACCTCCTCTTTTTCCTTTGAATCCTCCAGGGCCGTACCAGCATTTTTCTGATGTGTGGTTGGTCATTCCACAATGTTTACACTCATTCTCATACAACTCCCCCTTTCCAAGGAGGGCATACATTTGTGCCTCACCTTTTGGGTTAATTTGAGTGTTCTGTTGCTGGGCTTCTTCTTGAACCATGATGGACATGGCATCATCAACACTCGGAAGAGGCGACATGAGCAGGATTGCACTTCTCTGTGGTCCATATGTGCCATCAAGCCCGTTAAGAAATTGGAAGAGTCTTGCTTCTTCTTTGTGCTTCTCCATTGTGTCTAAAAATGCACTGACTTCTTCAGTGGGATTGGTTATAACTGGATAGTCATTCAAGTTTTCCAACTCGTCCCACACAGTCCTGAGTTGAAGATAATACTCAGAGACAGCCTTCTTGTTCTGCTTGGACTCATATGTCTCCTTGTTAAGCTTGTATTTCCTCGCTCCATTGCTCACCAAGTATCTTGTCTTGAGAATTTTCCAGATTTCCTTGGCGGATTGAGTGTAGAGAATGGCCATCTTAATTGGCTCGCTCACATTCTGCACTATCCACGAGATTACAAGGCTGTTTGCTGCTGTCCAGGCTTCCACTTTGACAGGATCTTTCTTTGGCTTCTCAAGCGCTCCAGTTACAAATCCAAGTTTCCTTTTGGACGAGAGAGCCAATTCCATCCCTCTCTTCCATGGAATGTAGTTCTCAACTACGGTGAGTATGGGAGTGATTCTTAGAGTAATCCCCATGTCATTCGGATTACAGTACAATGGGTCAGTGGGATCGATATTATTACTGCCTTTACCACCATCATTGTCGCCCATGCTTCTTATGACTTCAGGAGAGTATTCTTAACAGTAGTTTTTCATAGGGTAATTAGTTTATGTAGATAATTTTTAGTGAGAAAAAGAGCAAGAGTATAAACCATGCTCTGATACCATGTTGATTTAGTTATATTTTTCTTAACCTTTTACATTCAGTTCATCTCATATATATATATATATATGAGGAATAAGAAATTGCTGTCATTGTTTCTAGTTTGACAAATAAGCTAAATGCAATATAGATAATGAGACTACACACTCTTTGCAATATGCTAAGCTCTATTTCTTCATTGCACTCCTGCTACTCCCATACTTCTAGCTTTCACGCCCTTTTTCTTTCTTTTGCTACTGGAAGATGCAGGAGCAGTGCTCCTGCATAAGTCAACTTTCCTTGTTTGTTTCCTTGGGCCAACACTCTATTCTCTTGGTCTTGAACAGCTACTTGGGTTGTCACTCCAGTATGGGCCGTTGGTCTCCATACCTTTTGGGCTCTCCTTTTACAAGATTCCATAAAAGTGACGAAGATATTATTCCTCTTTCATCAATATTGCCTCTAAAATTTCACCATTGACATCAATCAACATAATTATATACATTAATTCCACTACTTTTACCACTGTTGTATCAAAATTAGTTTCTTAGATCATCAAAATAAAAATAATATTACCTTTATCCTCCAAAAATTTGCAAGTATTTCTCGATCTAATTCCCTGCATCATCATTTAGTTTTAATCTTGAACCAAGAAAATCATTTACTTATAATTTACGTCATGATTGATTCTCCCTGATTGATTGCATTTTTTTCACAGATCAGAAATTTGTAAGTTTCGTCGTCTAATTTCATATCCATCATCCAATTTTCGCTACCCAGTAATGTATTTTATGTTAATTTTGTGCCTAAATACGAAAAAAAAAATTGTAAATTTGTGCTTCATGTATCTGTGTTTGTTGGTTTTGAAGATTTAGGAATTAGTGTGATGAATGATGAAAATATTTGAGTCATCTTCTGATGTCTCAGCTCCTTAGGATAAAATCTTCGCTCTAGAAGGGCCTTGAATTGAGCCCAATTGAACCCTGGAGTTTGGAGTGTTGTTGGGCCAACCTGGGTCCACCACCGGTCTGCTTCGTGAGACAGATACAGCACAGCCAAGCCCACCTTCTGGTCTTCGGGGGCGAAGTAAATTTCTAACTGCTGTTCCATCAATCGAAACCAATGGTTCATGACTTTAGGATCCACGGAGCCGTCATAAAAATCTAGCCTGCTCTTGGCCAGACCTTTAGCTGCGTGAGAGAAGCTAAAGGGTCTTTGGTTGTTCATGTTGTTCATCTCGTTCATGGTTTACACTATGTTGTTCAACGTGTCGACCAGTGCCACGTTGAATCCGCCTTGATCATTGTTGTCGTTGTTGTTGTTGTTTCGGGCGTTTCTTCCGGCCATCTTGAAGATCACAGATAACAACATATAATCAATGCTAATCATCGAGTTTCAGGAACAGGAAATCTAAACAGATAAATCCTTACTTGTGTCTACCCATTTTTTAAAATTTTATTTACTTTTTAAATAATTTACTGGTATTTTCCCTAATTTCAGTTGTAAGCGTTGGGAGCAGTGATGCTCTGATACCAACTATAACCCCCTAGAAAATCTAACGCGATACAGTGGCGGAAACACTATAGAGTCGGGAGTAAAACACACTGTAACTATGTTATAACAATATAAAAAGGTAAAGTCAAACAGTAGGCCATAAATAAATGATGGTAGGGATTTGTCGTGGATCCCGCCGTCAAATAAAAACCAACTAATCCTAGTGGGTAGCTAGGGTAAGTCGGGTCGAATCCACAGGGACGGGAGGTCGGACTAAGGTATGCTACGGTCTAGGACTAGGTTCGAGACGAGCTAATCTAAGGAGGGGGAGACTAGGACTGAGCTAGGTCTAAAGCAAGAAAACAATCAAAGGAAACGGGCTAGGATTAGGTCGGGGTCAAAGGGGTAACGGAATGGTCGAGGAAGAGCTAGAGTGAAGGAGGTAGTAGGGTAATCTAGGTATAGTCCGGGCTCTCGCAACTTAGACTCACCTAGAGGTTCCACCTAAACCCACCTTGGCGACACAAACGACAAACGGGGTTACTAGCGTGATATCGGGGCCTAGGTCGCATCCGGGCTCTCGCAACTTAGACCGACCTAGGGGTCGTCCTCACCGGGCTCTCGCGACTTAGTGAGGGAACCAAACCCACAAAAAAACTATCACCCACAAGAGAAAAGCAAGAAAAACAAGCATATGCAACTACTAGTCATTCAAGCATTTCAACAAACATGTGATATGCATCAAACCAAGAGGAAACCCAAATCTTCCACCAACATCTCCAACAATCCCTTAATCATCCAATTAACACCCTAATCACCTTACTAACCCTATCAAGATACTACTCTAACATATCTATACTAAAACTAACACTAAGAAGAGAAATCAATTCAAAGAACCAAACTAGCATAATGAAACTAACAAGAACTATGAACTATGAGCAATCCACACATCAAAGATTCAAACTTTAATGAAAGAACAAGGTTAAGATAAAGGAAAAGAAGATTATACCTACTAACAAGATGAAAGGAAGAAGGAAACTTGCATATATGAGAAAAACCCAAAACAAACATCCAAGTTTGTCAAGCTTGGTGGAGAGCTTGAAGAATTCCCAAATTACAAGGATTAAACTAAGATTAACGATAATCTGAAGACTAATCTACACTAATCTATGCTAATCTATGCTAAACTATGCTAGGGTTTAGTGGGTAATGTCTAACATAAGCTTAACATAACAAGGGAAGAGTATATATAGGGTTACAAGTGGAAGGGAGAAGAAAGGAAACAAAGCGCGGCAGCAGCACGCCCTTCCCGGCCGGGAGGAGGTGGTCCCGGTCGGGAAGGGGTCGGTCCCGGCTGGGAGGAGGTGGTCCCGGTCGGGTTGGACCCAAAACAGCAGCTCCTCTTTTGTGCGCTTCATCCCGGACGGGTTGAGGTCATACCCGTCGGGGATGAGTCTTGTAGGCCTCCAATATGATCTTTTTGGTCCCTCCTTGCTTCACATGGACTTCTCATCGATTCTCGGGACTCGGGATCGGGTCTCGAAGGCTCGGGATTGGGTACCAAGGTCTCGGGGTCGAATCCAAGGCATCGAGTGATCGTTCCTTCACTTCGTTGGCTCCGAAAAGTGTATGTATTGAGTCGGAATCGCTCCAACTCTTCACGAATGGTCTCGGGAACCTGAAACGAACTAGAGGAAGCATAAGTAGCCCATAAATCGCTCCCAAGGAGCGATTCCACAAGAAAAATGGGACCAAAACACTACGAAATAGGCACTACAAACTACACTTATCAACTCCCCCACACTTAACTCTTACTCGCCCTCGAGTAAGCACATACTAACTACTAAACTAGCCGAGTGGGTATTAGCGCACCCTACGCCCTTTCAACTCACGCGAGAACACCTAGAGGGTAAGTGCTCTCCGCAAGGCAAGTGAGGTCTTGCGACAAAACTGTGGATGCAACCGGACACAAAAACACATAAACAAACAAACATACAAACAAACACACAAAAGGTTGCACCCAAAAGAAAGGAAATACCGCTTCCCTCAAGCAAGCGGTGAAAGAATCACCGGTTTAGGACTCAAGGCAAGTGACAACGTTACCAAGCTAGCAATACAAACCAAAATGGACAAAACCCTAATAGTATGACGACAAAGCAACAAAAACGTTGGTAACTTACCTCGGTTCCTCCTAACCTTCTAAGAACGTACCACGGGACGATCGGCGGGATGGAAAAAGGATGAACCACGGTGTTAGTCGACACTGTAGGTAAGTGAGACCCCGCCCCCTTTAGCAAAGAGCCAAGAGGGTCGTCCCATGTACGAAACCGCCTAACTAGTCCAAGTAAAAAGTGGAAATAATTGCAAAGTGAGGGAAGACCGACTTTTGCCGCTATCATCCTTCCTAGGGACTCGGTCCTTTGGTAGGCTTTTCACGGCAAAAGTCGAAAAAAGGCTTATTTTTGTGGGGTTGAGATCTTTTTGTGAGACGATTTTCTTTTGGCATTTTCTCTTTTCTTTTGCATTTTTGCTTTGTTTGTTGTCATGCCATTTCTTTTTCTTCTTTTGTATTTTCTTTTTGGCTTTTTGTGCCTTTTCTTTTTCTTCATTTCTTTTCTTTCTTTCATTTTTCTTTCATTTTCTTTTCTTTGCCCTTTTTGGCAAGATTTGGCTTTTTGGCATTTCTTTGTATGACAAGAAAGAGAGGAATCAACAAGTTGCAAGTTATTGTGTGGATATGTGTAGGAGGTAGGTAAATGGGAGAGTCGGGGAGCGTCCTTCCCTTCAAACCCACAAAAGGGGAAAAACTTGGACTAGTCGAGCAAATTTCAAACATGGTCATCGGCAACCAAGGCCTTTTCACACCGTGGGTGGTCAAAATGGTCAAATGCAAATCCCGTAGTAAATCCCTAGTAAGCTAGGTGGACTCAAGGTAAGAAACCAACGAAATCATTGATTTAGGGTCATTCTACTAGACTAAGGTCCAAGACTCGATTTATACCACTAGGAAGGGAAAGTAAACACTCGCACACTAGCCTCTAAACCGGGTTTTCGAAAACGGTTTGCACACAAAACACACAACCCTACACAAAACAAAGACATGACGAAGATGAAAGAAAAAGAAACAAAGGCAACAAAACAAAACAAAATAAAACAAACACAAAAACAAAACGAACACCACCCCGAACTTCCAAATGAGCAACCAATCATCCACAAACTTTACAAAGCTCCACCCGAGCACACCACAACACATATCTCCTCCAAACTCCACAAGAAACAAAGAGGAAAAAGGGGTGAAAAGATGTTACCGGGTGTCTTGAAAGCTCTCCAAAGCTAGCGGTGATTAAGCGACCTATAAGGAAAAAGGGAGGCAAAACACGCACAACAAAACAACAATACGACACAAAAGAAAAACACACAAAAGAAAATCTTTTTGATTTTTGTGAAAATTTTTCACATTTTTAGGGTTTTTTAAAGATTTTTCGAAAAACTACGAAAATAAACTAAGCTACACTAGAATATCGCTCCCCCACACTTAAACCGAGCCATGTCCTCATGCTCGATCGTAGTGTGCGGAGAGACAAAAGAAAAAGAGAAGAAATTACTAAAATAAAGCTAAAAATAAAAAAGAAAAGTGAAGAAAGGGTAGAATGTGTCCGGCCGGGGTGTAGTTAAGTCACCGTGGGCCGAAACGAGAAAAAGATATGGATGGGGGAAGAAAATAAAAAGAAATGGGAGGAGAGGACTAGGTGTAATCAAGTCACCTAGCCCGGATTCCGCCCAAATCCGACTAAATTCTACAAAAAAGGGTGAAAAACTTGTAAAATTTGGATTTTGAAAAGGACTCTCGATGTAATCACATCATCGAGAGTCGGGAGCAACCAAAACCAAGGCCTCGAAGGCCACCATGACATCAAGACACAAAAGTGTACAAGGGGAAGGGAATAAACACAAAAGAAAACAAGCTATAAAAGACGGGAAAAAAAGGATAGTTGCCGGACGGGTTGAGGTCATACCCGTCGGGGATGAGTCTTGTAGGCCTCCAATATGATCCTTTTGGTCCCTCCTTGCTTCACATGGACTTCTCATCGATTCTCGGGACTTGGGATCGGGTCTCGGAGGCTCGGGATTGGGTCCCAAGGTCTCGGGGTCGAATCCAAGGCATCGAGTGATCGTTCCTTCACTTCGTTGGCTCCGAAAAGTGTATGTATTGAGTCGGAATCGCTCCAACTCTTCACGAATGGTCTCGGGAACCTGAAACAAACTAGAGGAAGCATAAGTAGCCCATAAATCGCTCCCAAGGAGCGATTCCACAAGGAAAATGGGACCAAAACACTACGAAATAAGCACTACAAACTACACTTATCAATAAAAATGGCCAAAATTTAAAACAATCCATAACCGGGTTTACGCAATCCATAATACGGTGTTATGATTAAAAACAAGCAGGATCCACAACTGCTCCTAAGCCCACACCCAGTAAAAACACATATACCTGCCATGTTAAAAACATAACATCCACAATCAGTGAGGAACAACGTCAACGTTCTCCTAGCCGTATAACAGGATTTTAAAACTGTAATTATTATTATAGAAAAATAGTAAAAAACGGAAAATAGTAAAACATCATTCATAAAAATAAGATTTCAGCGAAAAACTTCACGTATCGAAACAATGAAATAAAAATGTGTTTTCCGGAGAAAACATGAAACATTTGTCAACCTGCAAACCAAATTATATCGATAATAATAAAATATTCAAAATGGCGCTATGAATAAGATTAGTGTAGAATCTAGACTTTCACTAGGATAATACTGGAAACTAGCTTCGAGAACTGTAGCCTTAACTCATAACAGACTCCCGTCTCTAACTAGGCAACTCAACTATATTAGGAGTGCGTGCAGCAAGGTCCTGGTTTAAGTAGCGCATACCCCTCCTAGACAACAATTATGCCTAGCTCAGCTGACGGCGACTAACACAATGCAATATCTAGCTTAAGGTCAAAACATACACTCTCCTACAAAAACGACCAAATGTGTCCCAAATAGACACACCGACTTTATAATTGATGGCAAAAACGTACATCTCAGACTATATTACTCTAAACCCACACTTGTCGTTATTCCATAACTCCAAAACAAAGCCATTATCGATATTCAAAGATATAATCATAATAATACTCCCTCCGCTTCAACCATTTGTATACATTTAGTTTTTTAACACTATTTATAAGTGATGAGAATGTTCAATGTTACTTCTAATATATAAGATAAAAGATAGTCATGTGGGATCTTGTTTAAATCGTCTAATAAAATACATTATGAATATCAAATTTTTATAATTTTTAGTACCACGTAACTAAAGATATAGACAAAAGAAAATGAGCATCGACGTACGTGCATAAAGCAAACGTATACAAATGGTTGGAACGGAGGGAGTAATAAGAGAGCAAAAGGGAAAAGGGGTCACCCTCCAAAAGAGGAAAATTTCTATTTTTAGAAAACTTCTATATTTAGAAACTTTACAAAAATAGCATTATATCAAATTATCAAAAATATTAGTTCATACTAATAAAACAATTTTAGTAAACGATATAGATTTATAAAACTTATACTTTCGGCCTTAACGATATTAATTGTTAAAATGAGAACTATTCAAGTGATAAAAGATCAAAAGTGGTATTAAAACTAGATTAGAGAATGTTATGCTCAAGAACAATCTCACATGTATGGAAATTGAGGAAATTAGTAAACTCATCGTGACCTCTTAGGTCGGGATGAAGGGTACTTTTATGTAATTATTAGTTTTTGATTGATACTCCCTCCGTTCCAACCATTTGTATACATTTGGTTTTTTAACACTATTTATAAGTGATGATAATCTTCAATGTAACTTCTAATATATAAAATAAAAGATAGTCACGTGGGATCTTGTTTAAATCGTCTAATAAAATACATTATGAATATCAAATTTTTATAATTTTTAGTAACACGTAACTAAAGATATAGACAAAAGAAAACGAGTATCGACGTACGTGCATAAAGCAAACGTATACAAATGGTTGGAACGGAGGGAGTATAATACTAACATTTTCACCAAAAAAAAATAAAAAATAAAACAAGAACTATTGGGTTCATGAAATTATTGAAATATCATACAAGTATTTATAAAATAATTAAAAATTTCTTAAACATTTTTATACTACTAATTAGGGTGTTTTCAAATTTTATAAAACTAAAATTCCCTAATTATTATTAGTTTCGACAATACGATCATAAATAGGATTTTACGGCAAATGTCAAAATAAATCTTTTAACGTCTTTTATTTAATTAAACCATTGAAAATTTTTATAGCATGTTAAGGGGTGAAAAACATTTTCAAAATTGCTTCAAAAATAATTCATTTAGCTGAAACGGAGTATTTTAACGATAAATCGTAATTTTGTCCTATAATTAAAGACTTCGATAAATAGTACAAAAATTACGTAAAATAGATAAAAACACATTTATGGACATTCTGTACAGAAAATTAATTTTTTCAGAATGCTTAAACTCGATTTTTAAAGGGTTTTCTTGTTAATCGTCTAATCTCGACAATAAAGATTAATAACAATAGTAATTACCAAACGATTTAAATATTAATATCCAAAAATTATTATTAAACCTAAAAATTATGGTTTTCCAGAAACTATAAATTTTTCCCGATTTCCGAAATTCCAAATTTCACAAATTTCCACAAAACCGTCTTTTAAAACCCGTTTTCACAATTAACGATTCTCTTAATAAAACTTGTCGTTCCTAATATTTTATTAAAGCAATAAAAATCATAAAATTACATTTTTATCAAGAACTTCAGGAACATTTTTTTTCCCAGATTTAAAACAAAACCAGAAATCGGAAATTAAAATGACAATGCAAACACGGTTTTAACGATAAACGATGATTTAAAGAGATTAATTAATTCACCCACTTAACAATTTCTAAAAATTATGAATAAATTCAGAAAATTCTTTTTCATTAGAAAGGTTATCCACCTCAAATCTCAGATTAAAAATAAAATGTTTAAGTATTACGACTAAAAATCGGGTTTTAATCGTCTTTGTCCGAAAACGGTAATAATTCAATAATCGATACATAAAATATCAGAAAAATACAAAATTATCGAAAATCATCAAAAACAAAATATATTCATAAATTACAAGTTTAGACCGAATATTACGATTTTACAAATTAATATAATAATTTAAACGTTAATCTCGTAAAAGCGATAAAAATACCGAAACATGCAAATTTCAACTTTTCTTCAAAATTATGGTCAGCAACAACATGGTACCCCTGAACTTTTTACTTTTCTACCTTGTACCCCTACACTTTTTACATGTATACATGGTACCCTTGTACTTTGCTAAAAGTTTCTTTGGAACCCCTAAACTTTATTATTATCTTTATTGGTACCCCTGAACTTTTTTTTCCGTCAAGTTTTGGCAACAAATTACCTTTTTATGTTCAAGATTAAAAGTTAAACGTCATTTAACATACCTAATTAACCGATAATTGAACTTAAACTAACAATTTTGTACGTGTTAGCAGTTATACTCCGAATCTAAACGGATTTTATTTTTGACGTTATATTGTCAAATCAAATGATAACACTTAAATTAAGCTCAATTACTTGTTAGTTATCTAAGTTAAATGATATTGAAGTCTTAATGCTAAGCTAAAAACATAATCTAATGACAAAACTTGATGGAATTTTTTTTTGGGGCGCTAGTTAAATTAATGATAAAATTCAAGGGTACCATGTATAGACATAGAAAAGGTAGGGGTACCATGTAGAAAAGTGAAAAATATAGGGGTACCGCGTAGAAAATCACAATATAAAAATATACATGCAATTACACAAATAAAATCATGCAATACCGAGTAACATCCACGTTACCTCTAATCCAAATCCGAGTCGATTATAAATTTGTCGGCTTGAGGATCGTCCAAAAATCCTACATCACACGAAATGTATGATACAAAAATACCATGAGAAAAACCAACAGAATCAAGGTAAATAATGATCGAAAATAACATCGATAATTACCTTAACGAAGGAATCAGAATAACGATTAATTAGATGATGAAAATGAGATGATTAAGACTCCATTTGAGACAAGAATTTGCCTTGAAAGGCTGCTGGAAGTCACGGCCAAGAGAGAGGAAGGAGGGGTTTTTTTGGTGTTTAATTCCAAAATGAATGTTTAAGAAATGAATGGTTTTCTAAGCATGAATGTTAAGAGATTTTTTGACGAAAAAAATGCTACAACCCCTACATAAAACCGGCAAAAGGAGAGAAAGGGGAGAATGAAAAGTTTGTTCATAAAGCAACAAATAAATGGGAAAGAAAAAGAATTATCTCTTTAAGTTTTAACATAATAAAATGAAACGTATAAAGAAAAATGCAGCAAGAGTGTGAGAAGGAGGTGTGTCGGTCCAAAACATGGAAAAAAGGTCACAAATAACTTGTAGGTTGATAAAAAGAAGAATCGTAAAATCGTTAAAAATATTTCAATGCAATTCGAGTAAACCTCGCGTTGGAAAATAATTATTTACGAAACTTTGTAATAAAATCATTAAAGGCTAAATTTCCGTAAATAAAACCATTTCTTAGTTGAAAATATTATATAAATGTGTTTACACATTAGTACATTAGTAGGAAAAGAAATAACTTAAATCCGAGCTTAAAACATTAATTCGTAGAGAAATAAAATTCTTCGAAGAAAAATAAATAGTTTACAATGAAAATTAAATCAATAGGTTCAAAAGAATTAAAATATTTTAAAATAAAAATAAATATCATTTGACTCGAAAATAAAAAAATAAAGCTTGGAAAAATGATGAAACACAAGGCTGAAACGGGATATAGTGATGACGAAGTCATAGCGGAAAAGATAAAAACGTTAGGAAAATAGCGGGTGTTACATTTTATTGTCCTTAATTTAACAAGATGATATCAAGAAGGTATTGTCTTTTATTTTCTTCAAATAGCTAGTATAATCGCAAATAATATAAGATTGGAATCCTAAAGATTTTGATTGATTTTTTTATTGTTTTTATTCAGGTTTTTGATTAATTTAGCAGGTTATGTATTCAATTTTGGATTGTATTGCTCATTTCTTGGTTTCGGATGTAGTGTTTTTGATATTCTAATTAGGAGTGATTTCAGTAATTAAGTTTCTCGGGTCAGTCAGTTTTCGTCTGCAGCAGACGTATAGTTGTCGAATTATTCTAGACATGTTTCGTGTTATAAACGCATTCAATTTCCGAGGCAATGATTCAAAGATAATAATATTTTCAGAAAATTGTTTCATTAAAACAGGATGCTCATGGAGAATTGCAGGAAACTTGGGATCATGAAAGGCTCAGAAGCCATTGTCCTCGGTATGCCACATACTTTTGCTTGAAGATTTTTTGCTTGAAGATTCACAGCTTCATCGAGTGAACGATTGATGTTTCCCTCTTTTATACTTAGACTAATTGCAGGAATAAATACTTGGTGCATTTTATTTTATTTTTTCCGCCAACTCCAAATCTGAAATGCGGTTGAGAAATTCAAGAATCCATCGTTCCTAAAAATGAAAGCATGAAGGCATCCGGTGGACACAGGGAACCTTCAAGAGGTTTTGAAATTTTAGGGACTGTTGAATTGTCAAGTTTTTTATATTCTAACTACCTGCTTCTTTTGTCTTAATCTCCTTTTGTCTGAAATTTTTCTAAGGTAATATCGTTGGACTCGACTCTAAGATATAATGAATTTTGTAATGACGTAGGTGTTCTATCTCCGCAAACATTAATCTAATCCTAAACTCTTTGACTATTTTGTGCACCTACTCTACCCTCCCCAACTTTAACCTTCAAGGTCTGTTCTATCTCTCTCCCCCCTCTCTCTGTTAATTCTGCAATATTTTCTTAATTATATGTTTCTGTCATTTTTTTTGCTCTAATCTAATTGCTTCAAACATTTTGGTTTGATCCATCGATATAGTGAATAGGTTCCTTATTTGATTGCTTTTTTAGTTGGTATTCAATGTGTTTTTTTTCTTTTATTGTTTATTATGCTCCTTGAATTGTATCATTTTACTTGAAGATATAACTGGGCTCATTTAAAAGATTAGAACTTTATTTTGTAAGGAGGTTAGCTATAACTTTGTATTTCATGTGTTTCATGTGTGATGTAAAAGATGATAGTAGTTTAGTTCTTTCTTGAGAGGCAAAATTTAGTAAGAGTTCGGAGTAGTTTAGTTCTTGCGATTTAGTAATCCTCGAGAGGTGAGATTGGTCTATAAATTGGGCATGCCCCGTGTTTGATGAGAGTTGGGAGTAGTTTAGTTCCAGCAATTTAGGAATCCTTCAAAAGGCAAAATTGAGCTATGAAATGGGGTATGTCATGTATTTGATGTAAGAGTTGGTAATAGTTTAGTTCTAGAAAACTTGAACTATTAATTTGGTATCTCATGTGCTTGATGTAAAAGTTGGGAACTTATAGCAACTTGGTAATCCTCGACAGACAAAAACGAGCTACAAATTGGATATGTCAGGTGTTAATTTGATGTAATTTGTATCATGGTCCACTCACTAGATCACCCCCCTCCGATTTAGGTACCAACTACACCTCATTGGAGCTCCGATTGGCAATCCTGGCCTTGCACCAGGTGGATAAGACGGGCCAGACTCTGATAATGATGGCATTGCAACTCCTTATTGACATTAATTATATTAGTACAGTAGAGCTTTTGATGAATCAATATGCATGACTATGTGGCTTACTTAATTAGTTTCTTCAATTGTTTGCACTGCCTTATTTGATTTGATTTTAGTGACCTTAGCTTTCTTTCGCTTATGAATGTTTTGAAGTATGAAAAAGGATGTGAGGGACCTTGCAAGAAGAGTGTAAGAGATATTGGTCTTTCTGATTTGCAGAAGTTTGATGACAACTTTTAAGTTTTGCTTTCAATAATTTCTATGGCATTTTATTTTCAATACCTACATAACGCTTCCATGTACTCCCCGACTCCCATTTATCTACCCCTGTTCTTTTTTGCAACAAAATCAAGACATTAAAAGAAGATTCATATACAGTATTGCTTAAGTTCAATGATTAATTTTGTATCAAATATATACCGGTGAGTATAATTTTGAAGAAAGTGTATGTAGGTACTACTTTGATAATTGGTATTGTAATGTAATTATTATTCATATTTTTCAGCATATTACTGCCAACGTCAACACAAATTTCTACCTGAAGACTGAAATAAGAAAAAAAACATTAAGTGAGTACGTAATTTCATTTATGGGTTTGCATTTCGATAATATCCACTTACATTGTGTGCCATTTGTTATGCGCTGTCTTATTTTATTATTTTTTCTTACGTTATTAATTTCCCTTAAGTTTAATTCTGTATTAATTGAAATTTCTCCGGTTAGCTTAGTGTTCAAACATGGATTTGGAAGGGATTGTAGAACCACTTTTTAAATGATGAAACAAAGCATATGTTTTGTAGATCTGAATTCGTGATGACTGTGGTTTGTAGTCTCATAAATCATAATGGATAGGGCCGGGCCGATGATGGCACAGTCGGGGAAGGTGGAATCTCACCCCGGAGCCGATTTTGGTTTTTTATTATTATTTTACACTTGGGCATGAATCTCACCCTGTTGGTTTATATCCTTTATATACTAACCCACCTTAGCATGTCTAGGCGATGACAATAAATTACTACTTCGTATTATTTAGTGTTTTGTGTTGTAGTAACGGTTACACTTACAGTTGCGTCCACTTTCCAGCCCAAATAAACCTTAAAAATAAAACAGTCCTACTACAATAGTGTGGCACTTACAGAGTTACAACAGTTTCTCTCATTTATAAACCCATTCATCATGTCTTTTCCATTTCAATCACAAAGAATATGAACGTTATTTCAACGTTATTTGCGATATCACAGTCACATTTAAATAAGTTCATAATAAATTTAACCAAATGTAATATGTTGTATCTAATGACATATGAATTAGAAGCTAAAATAGATGAAATAATTAAAAAGATGGAAGCTACCACAACTAAAGTCAGTGTCGAAGACCGTGGTATGGTGAAGTACCATGAAAAGTCGGCCTCTGTAATGTTTTTTTCAACTTCTTTCAAACTCGACCTTGTAGCCATTCAGCTTACTGTGCTAACGTGTAGCCATAAAGATGATAAAGTTTATATCCTGTGCCTTTCACTTTCTCCCTCTGACTCAAGCAAATTCCTTATTCGATTTGCCCGATCACAATTCTCCATTTCTATATGCTTTGCCACGACCATTAACAAGAGTCAAGGCCAATCGTTTTCTCACATGGGTCTTTATCTCCCCAAGCCCGTGTTCACTCATGGTCAACTCCACGTTGCAAAATCAAGGGTTACCAACAAGCGTGGATTGAAGATTCTTATTTACGACTGCAATAAAAGCACTTCCAACACCACCACTAATGTCCTATATCAAGAAGTTTTCCAATATTTGTAATTTCATGTTTGTATATTCTTACAAATATGTTCTTCTATCATTTATTTCCATAGTTTTTGTTTTCAAGTATATTCCATTCTCTTTTGACAACAGGTGTTGATTTTTTTGAACTTCTTATTTTGACCTCAGTGCTTGCGATTTGTATCAATGTAATCTATTTGATATTTTGTTAACGAATTATTGGTCACGAGTTTTAAATGCTACCATGTGATTTGCACGGGTTTTTACTTAGTTGGATTGAATTCAAAGGACCCAATTTCATTAAAAATAACTACTCATCTTCAATTTAATACTTCATATCAAATCACTGAGAATAGAAAAAGAAAAACTTGAAAACGAAATTTAAAAAAAAGTTATATTCAGAATCAAATTTTTTACAACACCAGAACCTCGGACGAAAAATATTCCATGTTCTCAAATACTCCAACATATTACTCCCTTGTTTGTGGAATAATGAAAGAATGAATGAATGAATAAATTAATTAGAAATAATGTTTATCTTCCACTGTTGTTGACCGCTTACTTTATATCTTCATTTGCATCTTTTTTTTCTATACCTTCATCATCTTTATCTTTCTTTGTTTATAATATTTCCATCTTCACCTCTCTTTAATATATATCTTCATCATCTGCATCAAATCAAATAACAAAAATTTTCATATTGATTTCGATTATCGCCCTATTCTTAGTCTTTCTCGCATTAGCGTATCTCTTGTACACTTCACGTGTTTTTGGTAGTTTTTTTTTATCTATTTTGATAGGATTCGTCTCCAAGAGTATGTACAAGCTTCACGAGCACAAGAGAGTGGATTACCGTCCAAAAACAACACGTGAAGCCTAAAGTCCAAACAATCAGACGACAAAGAGCAAAACCCGAAAAGAGGTCAAGGAAACCATCGGGCGAAGTTTCGTCCGACGACATTTCCACCTCCCCGAAAATCTTCAGGACCCACCGGGCGAAACCATCGGGAAAAACTTTCACTCACTGGGTGAAGTTTCACCAGATGGTAGCGAGGATTCCAAATGCAAAATATGGAAGAAAAGAACACCGGGTGAAGTTTCACCCGGCAGAAATGGTTCGTGAAAGTCAGAAATTCGTAGGGCGAAGTTTCACCCTTTCAAGATCCATAAGGGAAAAATTTCACTCAAAGTGCAAAAATCAGATTTGGGCTTGGTTTAGTGATCCATTAAGCTACTACTATATATAGTTTTAACCTAATTAGATGAAGCATACAATACATTAGAAACAACATTACATTAGATTTTAGAAAGCCATTAGGCAATACTTAGAAGGCTACATAGTTTTTCAATCTTCATCTTTTTCATCTACCTTTAGATTCAAGTTACTCTAAGGAATTCTAGATTCAATCAAGAAGTTCTTTGGAGATCATCAAAGGATTAGTGACAAATCTATTGTTTTCTTCAACAAGGCTTCACCTTTATTTACATGCATCTCTTCCTTATTCCTATTTTTCCTCCATCGTTGGTATAACTCTCTTCCTCTCCCTTTTCTCTAGATTAGTTTTTACTCTTACTCTCTCTTTATTGCATCGTTTTCTTTTATTTTTCTTGCATTGTTTTTGGATAGTTTTCATCATTATGCATGTTGTTGGTATGATCACCATTGTTATTGTTCTAGACATTTCCTCCATGAATTGTGAGTAGATCCTTGTTGAGGGGTTAAGGGAGGAAGATTTTGGGTAATATGAATTGAGGAATTGTGGTTTGGTTGGATGTTTGTTGATCTATCTTGTTTGAGGTTATTCTGTCTTTTTTTACTTAGTTTGGCCAACTAGATCGACCTTGACTCACTCTTATCAATATGGGGACACTTGGGGTAGGAGTTACCTAGACTTGAGACTTATCCTTTTCACCGCGAAAGCGAGATTTAGATAAGTTGGGTGAAGAAATCGAAAGGTGACTTTCTCCCTTTATCGACTTTGTGACCGACCCCATAATTACTTGATTTTTAGAACCCGATTTCTAATTCTCCCCCTAACACCTTTTCTTATTGATTACTAATTGTCATTTATTGCATCACCAGTATAGACTCGACTTGACTAAAAACCTCCCATTAAGACCCCAAACGCATTCGCTCTTTCTTAATCAACTCACCGTCATCCCTGTGGACCGACCTCGACTTACCACATCTACATTTATTGTTTTTGTGTTCTTTTTCGAGTCTTATAAATACTGTTTGATCCTCAATCCAATCCTTAACGACTGATCCTAGATAGGTGGAGATCAGGATTCTACCTTGTGTCACCTCATTGCTCTTGGTCTTTTCTTTAATATAAATAAGACATTTTCTATATGGTGTCCATGTGTTTTTGAATTTTCTATATAATGTTTTTGGAAACACATATATGGTACCTTTCACTTTTACGGTTATCTATCTCCTTGTCTTAGTGAACTCTATGCCCTTGATGAACCCACTATTTTCGTTAAGCATGACTTCATATCTGTTAAGCGTGACTTTTACTATGTTAAATGACTTAATTGTGCTATTTAATCATTGACTTTGTAATTAGTTGGTATATTCTAAATCTAAATTTTCCTAATCTCCGTTAAGTGCTTTACCTCTCATCAACAATTAACCCATCAATAAGTCAACTATATATATCCACGGATTGACCTACAGCCCCAAACGTCGATTGGGTCCCAGCGCTACCAACCGAATGCCAACGGTCGCACGCCGCCTAGAACCCAGTCCGACTTGATAGATTTTACCTTGAACCTAGTCAAGCTCGACACTCTACTTTTCATCACGAATCACGATCACCCCACCTGGTGGTGCGATCATCATTTCGACGTCCAACTCATGGCATTCCCATCACACTTCACCATCTTCATCACCAAAAATTATAATCACATCATGTCACTTCCATCACTGTTGCACCAACCTAAATCAAAGAGGTTTTAGATTCAACCACCGTAACAGTTGTTTAGGTAAAAATTACCTAAAGGCTGATCGTAGTTGTAGGTATCGTATTGTGGGTTATCTAGTGTCAAGATTATAAACGTTAAGAGAAGTATGTAAATTGAAACGCAAAGTAAATAAATAACTAATTAAACACGAGAATTATATGTGGAAAAACTTTCGGAAAGAAGGAAAAAACCACGGGCATCAAGCCAGGTAGAGTGTTAGCAATAGTTTATGAGATCGAAGTTTAAAGTAAGCTGAATGCGAGATTATTGCATACGTTGCTTGAGTATTCGATGTACAGTGCCCATGATCGGGTTCAATGTTTATAGTACCCCTACCCGCTCCAGCCGTTTATTCAGTCTTGCTCTTTAAGTGTGTTTTAATGGTGCTAGCTATTTTAGCAATAATGACTTTGACCGTCTTAAATTGCCATTGATATCTTCCTCTTAATTTCTTGATCCTCTCATTAAGCGTCGAGCTCCCTTTATGGCTTGCTTGCCAAGCTTCCTAAGCTGCTTGGCTGGATTGTTAGGCTGGTCAGGCTGAATTGTCTTAACTTGGGCCACACTTCTCTTCAAGGTCTGATGCTCTTGCTAAATATTTGCTAAATAGTTGTAATGTCTTAAATCACATGATCGGTTTGACATCCCGTGTTGTATTGTAATGAGCTACTACCTCGGGTAACCGAGATGGTAACGTTTTTATTTACTCGGGAAGGTCTTGTTAAGGCTCCTGGGTAAATGGGGGTGTTACAACAGCAGTTGACATTATCGAGTGAACCTACATCCATTCATCTAGCCTGTCCTCAAATCATCATTCCTTATTTTTTACACGGTACTCCTACACTTTTTGAAACAAACATGGTACACTTTAAACATTGTAATTAACAATAAGGGTTACCCTAATATTACTTTTTGTTAACTGCATTGTATTTGAGATGTTAAGTGACGATTAGGATGTTTAGTGGGCTCTGAAATATGAGATTGAGTTGGACAGACACATAGGAAACCCTTTAAGTTTCCTTCATACGATCATTTTGTCTGGCGGTCGTTTAGTGAACCGAATTTGCGATGTGATGTTGAAGTCGGCACCGAACAATTATAGGGTGCTCGGACACCGTTCAAATCAACTTTGTCCCTTAGTCGGCCAACAACTAATTGGTATGAGACCTAAAGATGAAGACTTGTACCCTTAAGCATTCCATGTCTAGAATGAATCTCATTTCAAGGATTTGGCCATCCACTATGCTGAGATTCGAGTAAGGGGTGAGGATACGTATTGGAAAGCCAACGTTAGGAACATCAACACCTAATCCCGCCCGCACAGAGCGATCTCTACTAATCAATCGATGTCAGACGTTTCTCGTTATTAAGTAGTGAAAATAAATTAACACTCGGTGTTTTAACCCTAGATATGCACCTTTGCTATGTCGGTTTATTTATGAGCAAATAAACTAATGTCGAAGTTGGATTTAATCTTCGTTGCATGCGATATAAGTGATAAGTGATAACACATAAGAATTTGAATATGTTAAGTTACATGTAAAAGGGAGAATATGGATTATTATATATTAATCATAATAGCGAATCTAGAAAAAAAGTTTAACGCGATATTAAAAGTAATAGTCGATTATGATATAAAATCACCTGATATTCTACTTAAAGTGCGTCTGTAAGGTATTAATATAAGAATGCATCATGTCGTGTTATCTGGTACTGAAGCGCATGTCTCCATACAATTCAGTTTTGAGGCGCTCGACTCTGGGCGTTCAGACTAACTCCGAACTGGACCACTGCTCGTTTTGATTAAACTGTTCAGACACAGAAACGCTGACAGGGGAAAGACGTGCACCACCAGGCATCTCAGATCTCAAGAGCATGGGGTCACGCGTGCGCCTCAGTTCCGGGGGCTAGGATCAGACGCGGTTTCTGTGCTCGTTTACGTTTCTTGAAGTGTTTTTTAATTGCATTTTAGTTTCTAATTAGTGCTTTAACATGCGATTTCGTCGTAAAATCGAAAAAACATGCGGTAACATAAATAAATCATGTTAAGAGATGCCGCACCCTCAAATTGTACATGAAAACGATAAATATGATGCGTAGACGATTAGGAAATAATCTAAAACAACTACTCAGCTTTAATTCAAGTGTTTTGGATTAAGGTTTAAGTTGAGGACGTGATGCACGAGCGTCGTGACCCACATAGTCAAACAATATTTATGATTTTTGTTGGTGGCGATCTTTCAAGAGTGGAGAAGAAGACTATACAAGGGACACTAAGACACGACAAAAATAAAATAAGAAGAGAAAATGAAGGATTTTTTTTGTATTTTCATGAATTTTTCAAGTTTTCATGATTTTTTAAAAATATTTTTGAAAAATATAATGAAAAAAAATCAAAGAATAGTGGATTCCTTCATACTAAAACTGTGCATTGTCCTCAATGCACAAGTAAGGGAAAGATCGAAAAAGATAGAAAGAGAAAAAAAGGGAAATCTTTTTGAGATTTTGAAAATTTTTCGAATGTTTTTGAGATTTCTCAAAAACTTTGGGAAAAGAAAAGAAAATAAAAAGAAAGGGTCCCGTCTAGGTGTAATCACGTCACCTAGACCCTAGCCAAAAGCTGGTAAAAGAAAAATAAATAAAACAAAAAGAGAAATGAAAGGTGAGAAAAGGGTGTGGGTGTAATTACGTCACCTAGCCCGGATTTCGCACAATTTCGACTAATTAAAAAAGAGTAAATTAAAAATTACTCCCTTTTAAGATATCAATTTTAAAATTTACTCCCTTTTGAAATTTTTGTTAAAAATAACTCCCAAAATCTATCAAAAGTTTAAAAATTGCTTCAAAATATAATTTTTGGACGAAAATGCACCTAACTTTCTTTTGCCATATTACTTTATCTCACCCTCTAGCCAAGGGCATTTTCGTCCTAAAAATAAATTTGGGAGCAACTTTTGAACTTTTGATAGATTTTGGAAGTTATTTTTAACAAAAAATTCAAAAAGGAGTAAATTTTAAAATTGGTATTTTAAAAGGGAGTAATTTTTAATTTACTCAATAAAAAATGATAAAAATTAATTTTTTTGGATTTTCAAAAGGGTCGATGGTGTAATCACGTCACTAAAGACCGAGAGCTAAAAATACTCGGCCATTCAAGGCCACACCAACTTTCTCATCGAACAAGTCCTTGTTTCCTAGTCGCCCGCTTCAACCAAGTCCGGTTGAATGCCATAGTAGATGTAAGAACTTGAAAGAACTTGACCGATGAGCAAAAACATCAAGCACCACAAACCCAAAATTATAATCACCAAATAGAGAAAAAAGGAGTAGATGGAAGTGGAGAATGTGATGAGTTTGGGTAGAAGGGGGAATATAATGGTGAATGTTGATTGTAAAAGAGAAAAAGGAAGAACGGTGTTTAAGAAAAGAAAGTGGATTGATGATGAATAATTTGGGTTTTGAGGAGGAGAAAAAGTAAAGTTGGGAGTGGTCAGTGGTGTTAATATGGTTTTTTGGTATTTGGGGTTTTAATGGAGGAAAATGGTGTTAGGTGTCGTGGAGAGATATAGGAAAGTGAAGGAGAAAAAGTGTGGGAAAAAAATGAAGGGCTGACTCATGTCACCAGATGAAGTTTCACCCGATGAAATTCCACCGGGTGAAGTTTCGCCCGATGAACTTTGGTGAAATTTTGGCAAATAGTTTCCGTAAGTCGAAGTTTCGCCCAGTCAGATATCCATCGGGCGAAGTTTCGCCTGATGGTCTTGGCATGAAATTCCACTGCTGCCTTTTCTTCTTGCTTCTTGCCCTTCCAAAAGCCTTAAAAAGTCCCCTATTTCCTCAAACAACAATCTCAACTCACAAACTTCAAGATGTGAGCAAAAACTTCTTTAACAAACACCTACAACACCTCAAAAACTCTCCAAATCGACCTCAAGTCTTGATCAAAACACCCAAGCTTCCAAGCTCCCAAGCTCACAAGCTCCTTGCAATCCAATCTCACTCATTCATCCAAAGACTCACTAACAAACAAAATTTTATGATAGAATATATACCAGGTGGTTATTAAGGATACAACCAAACCTCATTAAATGTTATACCAACTCAACCCGGGTCACCATCATAGCGACCGATCCATGGTTCACCTCCATCAAAACTTGCATGTGGCTGTGACACACTCATGATCTTTAATAATTTTTGAAGGGTGATTTTAACTTCTTGTTCTAGTCGGGATACTTTGTCCAATTTCAAAATTTTGTTGTCAACTTCGACCTTTGCTTTATCAACGAGACTTACACCCTTGTTGCCTATCATTGGCTCTCTAATCCTTGAGTTCCATGTTAACCACACTTTTCGATTTTTTTTTTTTGGATTTTTTTCATCTTTCCTTTGAGGGGGTTTGAAAAAGTGCTAGAAGAGGAACTCTTAGGCGGTTGCACGATGGTCGAATCACTGAGCTTCAACTTTGTCTTCACATTATCGAGTAATTTACTCAAATTAACTTCATTCACCATTGCTATTTCAAGGGACTCGGCATCTAAAAGGTATTCAAGCATTTCATTTCCAAAGACATCGTTCACCATTGGCTTCTCTAACGTGCTAGGCAACTTGAATTGCACGATCTCTTCACAACCATTAAACAAAAGCCTCCATTTTTAAACATCTATGAGTGCTCCATCAGTGGCCAAAAAGGGCCTACCTAGGATGATGGGGGTACGCCTGTTCACTTTCACATCCATTACCAGAAAGTCGGTAGAGATTGAAAGATCACCTACTCAAACTAGCACGTCTTTAATCATGCCAACCGGAGTCTTGATGGACCCATCGGCTAATTGAATTTTGATTGGGGAATGATTCATGCTTATAATATTGAGCTCATTCACGATTGATAGAGGGATAACACTCAAAGTCGCTCCCAGATCACATAGGGCACAATTGATTTCAACATTCCCTATTGTGCAAAGTATTGAGAAACTCCCATGATCACCCATTTTGGTGGAGATCTTGCTCGATAGAGCCGAGCTACACTCTTTGGTGAGTGCAACCATCTTTGTATCTTCATGTTGGCCAACTACCTTGGTGCGAGGGGAGTTACCTTATCCTTCTTTAACAAATCGGAGAATGTGGTAAACTCGATGTCCTTCCTATTGATCGTAGCTCCAGATGGAAATGGCAATGGTGACATATATCGCTTAGGAGGTGGCTTGATTTTATTTCTTGAAATTTCCTATACCACATACCCATTATATCCCTTGATGTACTTATAGGAGTCCCGTTTTTCAAGTTTGGTTTCATCGGTCACATAATGATCTTCGTCACAACAAGTTGTGGTTAGAGGGTGTCTTATTACCTTGCTAGAATGAGGGACCCTTTGATTTTCAACATGTTTCACTTTCAGTTTTCCCACTTGATTTAGACCCAATTTTTTGTAAGAGCCCACTATTTCTTTTCCTCCCCTTAACGTTATGGCATTGACATGTTCTTGATGATGAGGGTCCACGATATTTTGAGGTTGTTCGGGTAGTCCATATGGTGGATGTACCAGAAAGGTAGGACTCTTGGTGACTTCTTGTGATTCCCTCACTTTGAGCCGTTCTCTAGTATCCGCATACTCGCTCTACAAGAACCTTATCGTGTTTTGCATGTCTTGCATAGAGTTCTCCCATTGGCCTGGCCTTGTTGGTGATCGTCATAAAAAGGAGAAAATTGGTTATATTGGGGATTGTATCCTTGAGAACTTAAGAAGATTACCGAGGAAACCGAGAGATGGAGAAGGGAGTAGTTGTGCAGCAGGGCAATTTAAGAAAATTAAGAAATTGAGATGGGGGAGGAAAAGGAAAGCACGGACAAGTGGGGTTTTAGGTAATTTTATTAGGTTTTCCTTCTTTTCTTTGTGTTTGACCCAAATTCCAATCCGATACCAAATCGGTATAAAAATCAAGGGTCGTGCTTTTTCCTAACGAGCTTTTACTTAATCCTAACGACGTATTTCAAATTTGCCCTTGTCATTTCCTTCTCATTCACAAAAGTGATGTTTGATTTTCTCTCTAACAAAATTGAACATGCATCAACATTTTCTTTTTCTTAATTTTCAAAGTTACATTCGACATTCTTGGGTGTAATGAAATACAAACCTTAAAACATTTATTTATCGCTTGATCAATCAATCTAATATAAAAAAACAAGATCCATAAACCCTAAAAAAAATCCCTAAACTTGAAAGCAATCACCAAACCCTAAAATTAAAATAAATCACCAATACCCTAATTGATGAACTTTACGATAAATTGATTAAAAAGGCAAAAGTTACAACTTAAAGTGATATTACTCCATCATTAATTGGAGAACTAGGATCCGTAGTTGAATGCACAATAGATTGATTGATTAATCAGATTTTTTTTTGTAGAGATTAAAGATATTAGAAGTATTAATTAGAGAGTTGTATAAAGGTCATGAATGGAAAATTTTAAGATAATTCATTAAGATTGAGTAATGTTTCGTTAAGAAAAAGTAATTCCGTAAATTAATAGCCCAAAGTCGATTTACTCAATGAAAACCCCAAAATACTTTAATATTTTTATCTAACTTAAAGCCCAATTTAAATAAAATAGAAAAGTAACGCCTTATAAAATGGCTTGGAATATAATGGGGTGTTACAGGTCTAGTCAAACATGCACTGCGACTAGGGAACGAGCATGAGCAAGTTTTGTACACCATACTTAGATTGGGAGCTGCAGGTGTACGCGTCGACTGGGAAAATTATGAATCCGATGGTCTACAGAAATCATAATGCATATTTGAATTAATCGGATTATGAATCCTTTTAATTCAACCCTTATTCAAAGGTAAAAGAAAAGACTAGATTAAGGAACAACCTAGGGATGATTCAACTTGAATGGATGAACTCGATGTACGTTAACAACGCATGAATTATTTCGGTTAAGAACCGTTTAATTCGACCCTTATGTTTACTTGACTCGATTAGGTTTTAAGTTAAGAACTCTGATTTTGCGTATTATTAATTTGGAGGCTAATAATTACCTAGAAGCATTTAAGAAATTCTTAATTGTTTCATATGATCGATTTATTTGTTGTTTGGGATTCGTCAAATTTTGAATTCTTTGAAGTCCTGAGGATTTGAATTGTTGTCGAATGGTCGAGGAAAGCAGTCCAAATCCTCTGTCCCATGTATTTGTGCCACTTCCTGTCCCACCCAGTAAAAATTTGACACGTATAAAGAAATAAAGGAGAAGAAAATTGATCACGTGACAAGCAAATTGAAGGGTAGCCTTTTCTTCTCTCTCACCTCACCTCAAGCTTTTTTGAAGATCAAGACAAATTAAAGTGTTGATGATAGCAACAGCAATATTGGAGTCATCATCAATGGTTTCTCTCTCTACGTCAACATTATCATCATCGATGAACTGCCAGGCCACCATTACTCCCTCCGCCAACCCATCCCCTTCCACTGCACCCCGTTGCTCTCTCCACCGCCGACTACGTCCTCTCCCTCCTCCTCCACTCCCCTCACTTCGCCCTTCACCACGCTTTCCTCATCTCCCTCTCGTCCTCGCTCTCCTTGTCATACTCTGCTTTCCTCCGCAGCATTCACTCTCTCTCTCTCTCTCTCTCTCTCTCTCTCTCTCTCCACCCCCACCCTCCCTCCCCCCACGCGCTACTGCCCTCGTCCTTTCCCCTCTAACCTCCTCTCCAACCTTCCTTCCGCCATTAATGACGAAGGCGGTGCCCGTATCATTCTTCTCAACGCCCCCGAGTTCCACTCCATGCTCGATAGAGTCGAAATGGAGCTTGCTATAGGTGACTAGGAGGCCCATACGTTGGCGCGACAAATCAGCCTCGAGCTATCGTGTGCTGCTTGTACGTTAATAAGAGGCGTCTGCTTGGTGGATCATTTGGTGGTCGCACGTGATGAAGGGCGCGCGGGTGCGTGAGGTGCAAGAGCATTGCGGTGATCGCACCAGTGGTTCGACGGTTAATGGTGGAAGTGGTGTTAGGCTTGCCTGGTAGATGTGAATTATTTGGGGTTGCTGGGTTGTTAGTTGGAGGTGGAAATAGAGAAATCGGTGTTGACGTTAATTATAGTTTGTGATGAACAATGATCATGACTGATGAGGAAGAAGTAGAGCACATAATCAATTTTCTTCTCCTTTATTTCTTTATACGTGTCAACTTTTTATTGGGTGGGACAGGAAGTGGCACAAATACATGGGACAGAGGATCCAGACTGCGAGGGAATAGAGTATTTATAGATGATTTTAGTTCTGAATCACCCCTTAGGCATGTGTTATCGCGCACCCTAAGGTTATGATGCTCGGGTTCGCGCGACCCAGTTCTGGGACGCCAGGTGTGAGGCGATTGAATGAATGGCTGAGCGCCGCTTTTGCAAAAGTTTCCTAAACGGAAATATGCGTGATCGTTATATATTTTCTTGGCTTTCTTGTGTGTCAAGGTTTCTATTTCTACGTTTTTAGATGTTTTTGGCTTTGAGATTTAATTTTGAGGCTCGAATCGGTTTGACTTGTTGACTCGGATTTGACTTTGCATTTCGGGACCGATTCTGGGGTCCGAAATTAAAATTAACTCTAATTAGTGTCGACACGATCGTAATAACTCGACTTAGACCATATAGATGTCAGATTAATATTTCCAAGTAGTACTTTGATAAAATCATCTGAAAAATCAAAAATTTGTATCGTGTTGCAGTCCGATCATCATCGGTTGTTGGCCGGTAGCTCGAGTGGACATCAAGTAAAAATATGGGTGTCTACAGAAGCTCCCACTTTGACAGAGGGTTGGACAAGCCAAAATTCAAAGTATAGCCCCCAGGTCAATCGAGGATTACAACCTGGTGGCTATCCACTCTAGTCATTTATAGTCCGTTAGACTTTGTGTTAGCTAGGCTCGCCAGCCATAATTTAAAAATCATACATGACCTATATTTGTCGAGATAGATTCCGGGTGGAGTGATGGAATAAGATTCATAATTGGTCAACAACTTAAATCGGGATGAGAGCTTTCTTTGATATCTTCGATTAGGTATGAAGTCTGGATGTAGCCTTGATAACATTGCTGATTTGTGAAAAAGCCCTTTGACAATAAACCTTCTTCCGGATTTGGAGCTGATATGTCGAAGTAGAACCTTTGACAATAAGTCGATCTGTTTCTCAAAATGGATAATGATATTTGAAATTGTGATGAACGCCCTTTGATAATAAGCTTCTTTTCGGTTACTGATAATAGTGAAGTAAGCCCTTTGACAATAACCTTCCTTCGGGAACTATTATAGTGAAGTAGACCCTTTGACAAAAAGTTTGCTTCGGGGTTGAAATCAAAATAATGAAGTAACCCCTTTGACAATAAGCTTGCTTTGGTAGCTGTGATCCTCGGAGGTCATCGGAAAGTTATCGGCGAACTACTTAAACTCTTAATGAGTGCACACTTGAAATAGATCCTATCTCGTACCGTTTGAAAAGATCTTGGCGAACTTGTTAAGCTCTTGACGAGTGCATACTTAAAAATTGATCCAATCATGGATCGTTGAAAAGCTCTTAGCGAACGGCTTGAACTCTTAGCAAGTGCTTACTTGAATTTTGAATTCTTAAAATATCAGGTTTGCATTGATTTGATTTGAAATTTCTCCTCGACGACGCTTGCTTGATTTGAATATGTAACGTTCCATGAGGGGCGCGCTCGGTTGGGGAAAGTATGTTCTTGATTGGGGCGTGCATTTCCGCTAGGGTTTTTTTTGTTTTGAGATTTGGTTTAATCGTCTCGGGTTTTAGGTTGTCTGGCACCGCTAAGGCTTGTCTTGGTATAATGTAAGGTTTGTAGGGGTTTTAGGGGGCTATCGCATAACTCACAGAGAGGTCACTTTGATTGAGTTGAACTCGAGTCTCTACTTAGAGTATCTGTGGGTGGCTGCTGAGGAATTTATTTGTTAAGACTGGGCGCCGCTGGGGAAATACTTCGCTGGGAAAGGTAATTAGAAGGAATACCGTTGGGGATATTTTTGCTGAGGTTAGTGACTAGAATATATACCGATGGGGATTTGGGTTTGTTTGGAAAGGCGTGTTGCTGGGTGATTCTGTCACGTGCTTCGGTGAGCGTCCTGCGGGGTTCTGTTGGTAGATTATATGGTTGTCGAAGGGAATGTCGTCTTAGCTTGGCGTAGTGAAATTGAAATGTGTATTGTCGAGTTCTAGATGTATTGTAAACAGGCTCGTGTTTGTTTTAGGCAGGAACAGAGACGCAGGGGATCAGGCGATTCGATGTTAAGGTGCAAAAGTTCGCGCGACTTGATTTTAAGGCGTAGGAAGTGGCACGATTCATTTATTATTTTCCGTATTTGAAATAGATGCGGACTTGAGGACGTTTGTCTCATTTATTCCGTCGTCTTCATTCACCATTTTCAACTGTTTGCTTTAATTTCGAGCTCGATTTTTCGACAATCTTACAATGTCGACCCCAAGTAAGCGTTCCTTACTTGCCAATATCAATTTTGTGCTTTATTTTGCTTGATTTAGGTCAAAATTTCGAGAAACCTTATAAACGATTTGGGGTCATTGCAAATACCTTGTTTTGATGCTTGATTTTGGTCCTAATTGCGAACTAGGGTAGTTTAGAGCCTCTATATGTGATTATTAGCTTGATTAGGAGTTTGAAGGTCCTTCAATAGCCACCCATGGCAAAAAAACCGAGTTGTGTAGTGCTTAGGGTCGATTTTTCGATCGTTCCCGTCTTTGATTCCTGTAAATTCGTATATTCCATGTTCGTGATATTATGGATAGCTTGTATGTTGATTTTCGTGACCCGAAATGCACTTTACTTTAGGTCGTTTTTTGTGAGAACGTGAGGTATAAAGTTGACCGTATAGGGCCATAATGATGTCCAATTTTCTCGAAATTGTTTTTATTGTGATCGTGACCCGAAATGTGACTTAAGAGTGCCCTTCGGGGCCAATTTAGCTTGGACGTAGCTTTTAGTCCCATTTTTGACTTGTTTATGCTTGTCGGGTCGACCTGAAATAATCTAATTTCACTTAATTCTTAGCTGGAGCTGCCGTGGAGCACATCGACGCGATTCTGGAGGTTGGGAGAGCAGATCTAGGTACGACGATCATGCTTCCCATGATGAATTGGTAGGTCAAAAGCTCATCAAGGAAGTGTATGAAGCAATAAGATTAAGTCCACAATAGAATGAGATGTTGTTTATAATCACTTATGATGACTGATGAGCATGGCGGGTTTCACTACAAGAATTAAGGTTCCGGGCATCCATAAACGACTTGCGTTTATGGACGCCATTTAAGGAGGGGCGTCCTTTGTCGGACGCCAGGCTGTGGAGGCCCAAAGGAGTCACCTATTTTTAAAGTGGGCATCCATTGTCGGACGCAAGAAGACGGGCGTCCAAGTTGGTGTTCGTCACTGAACGCCAAGTTGAGAGACCCGGCGTCTGACAGTAGACGCTAATTTTGTGCAAATGTCATCCAATGTCAGACGCCAAGCACATGACATAGCGTCGAACAGTGGACGCCAGGTCCACTATCAGACGCCAAGGCCCTGAGTATATGACGTGTTAATGTCTACATAGCGTCTAGCCTGACATCGGATAGTGGACGCCATTTATGCTCCTGCAAAGCCATAATTATCCGTTTGTTGTTTAGCCAAAAGCTGCCAAAAAACAGAATTCACAACCATAATTCACAAGCGTTCACAACACTTCAACTCTCAGCACAATCAACCAAACCACACCATCCACACTACGCCCATTCCACAACATGCCATTGAAGATAAAATGTTGCTAATATAACCAAATAATTACAAATTCGTCATCATAAAACACAACTACATAAAATCTAATTAGTTCGACATATATAAAAGTTAGTTCGAAGATACGGTAATCCTAATTAACTTTCCAATAACTAAAGTCTATCATCTAACCTGGAAGCTAGCTGAAGCACCAGAATTCCAACCATCCCCGTTAAAGAGGTCCCCATTGTCTGGAGGATGAGGAGCAGGTCCTTGGTTGCAGTTGGCAAATAAGGTGTTCCACCGTTGCATTTCTTCGTGCATCCTCCTATTTTCATCATGACGCGCCATATGTTCTCTCATTTCTCGCTCTCTACGGTTGTCTTCCTATTTGTCTGCCTCGTACTTGGATTGTATCTGGGTTAGAGCCACGGGCGTGTACTCCATCTGCGGAGAGGTTCCGCCAACACGTGGGGGAGGAGGTGTGAAAAACATGGGGTGCGCATTCCCTACGCCGTACACACCCCCTTTCCTATACCCGTCGACGACCTCAAAATATGCTGCATTTGGGTCTTAGGTAGGTTGAGAAGAGGTGTCGGCGGTCCAGTTGACGTAGGCATCCTAAATAAACAAAAGTTAACCCACTTCTAGGTGTTATATGAAGACATCGGTAAAGTTATTTAACCAAATAGACTAAGACGAAGTTAACTTATTTGAAATAGGTATTACTCACCCAAATTTGCTGATCCCTCTTTGTGACAAAAGTCCCCCCCCTCCCTTCGTCATCGGTCTTCCCATGCATGTCCAAGAACAGTTCGGGAGCAGTGGGCATTTTCCTTGTTTCTTTTTGGATTCAATAAATGTAGTTGAATGTTAGGCAATTATTATGCAAATATATTTTATGAGAATTTAAAAATACTATATTATTAAAAATCATGCCTGCAATGCCCGATGGTAAGATGACTGAGCACCCCGATGATGGGTAGGGTTTGCCTTTCCCTCTATTTATGCGTTCTTCAACTTATTCTTCTTTGCACATTCTGATCTTCTCTTGAATTCCGGGTTGTCATGGTTTGCGATCCACCTAGCCAGTGCTTGACCTAAAATTTGAATTGTTAAGATAATAATTAAGAGCAAATTGAAGTTAGATTATTTGTTAACAACCGAGTATTTTGAAAAACTACACCTTCCAGGTCTTTTAGTGCAGTTCCTCGCTCATGGCATTGTGGACATGACATAGGTCCACCCCGACATAGGTCCACAACCGATTGCGGCCACCTCGTTGTAAGATTGTTCTCGGGTCAAAATTTAAATCGAAGTTGAAGTCGCCACCGAACTTTGTGGGAGTTCGGACTCGTTCGAACCCACTCTATACTTAGGCGTATCGCGCACAAAGCATGGCCCGCTTTAGTACTAGAGTTTATGGGGGTTCGTCCCTTTGCATAACGATATTGATGTTGAATTACCGAATATCGTATAACGAATGACTCTCGTTCGCCAATGGTTTCGGCATCCGGAAACCAAAGGTTCTGAGTAAGGGGTGAAGGTATGTATTGGGAAGCCCACGAAGGACACCCAATCCCGCCCGCACTTGGCGGCCTCTACTAAGATATCGATCGGTGTTCATGTACGCGCGCTAGTAAGATGGTGAAATGATATGCAAACATTGTTTTGAGCTACGCATGTGAAATACGTGTTTAGCTACGTCGTTTAATGCATCTTAAATATTTCGAAGTTGTATTAGCATGTTGGTTCATTTAGAAAATGGTAAATGCCAAACAACGAAAATAAACAATTTAAAAGTAAATTACAAATTACACGGGCGGAATACAACCCGGAATTCACAATACTTGGACAAAACGTAATAATACTAAACGGATTTGCAATGGTAAACGTAAACTATAAACGGAGAAGTAAATAGAAAACATGAATTGAAACCATAAATCGAATGATTGGACGGACTCCGATCACTTACACAATGCGTTGTGTATTGACCGGAGGACGAAGGCCTTGCCACGCATTAGCGCACGGGACCAGAGCATAATGCTAGCTCAATCCCGGGCCTCGGGGTCTTGTCCCGACTTATCCTAGCGAAATAGGAATTGCCTCGACTTATCGGATATCAAAATTGACTAATGAGTCGTCGATATGGGGTTAGTCGTATGAGACATCGCTCAAAGTCGTAAAGAAACGGAACGATGATAAATTAAAAGTGATATAATGTGTGGGTTTTGGAAGACGAATACGTGATTGATTTAGCACGTATCGACTTAGAGTCATAAATATGACTCGACGGAACGTTTTATCGTCTTTTGATCCTCGTTGGAGGCTTGTAGGAGTCACTCGATCGAGTCATTTGGTGGACTCGGTCGAGTGCCCTTTGACGAAAAACCCATGCCCAGTTTTGAGGGGGTCACTCGATCAAGTGGCCCTTAGGCACTCGATCGAGTGGCTTAGGCACTTGATCGAGTGCCCTCTATAACGGGTGGTATGTGCTTCAAAAACGTTCCCATTTTATGAATTTGTGATTTAAATTGAGAAATGGTTGATCTATTACAAATATTGAGCCCCTCCGTGTCACGATGACGTTGTCGGGTCTTATGGACCTTAAGACGATTGATTCAACATCATTAGGTTTTGCATTAAACCGAATCTCGATGACTCTTTATATCCAACACTTGATTATGGAATCAGTATCGAATGTTGTAGAGCGATGTTTATGGAATCGAGAATAATCAAACTAGAAAGAATATCAAATCCCTCATCGTCGCGATGTCGTTGTCGGGTCTTATGGACCATACGACAATCGGTTGGACGTCATTGGGTTTCAAGCTCGTTTGATTGTCTATAGCTCTTTTGATTACGGAATCGATGTCGGGCCTTTTAGAGCAAAATTTTGAAAATGAAATCGAATACGCTCGATAACAAATTACCGCGAGCGCGTTATAATCCGATTGGTTCTGCGTACGCCATAGGGCGCCCTAAATTTTAAGTGCCTAGGGCGGCGCGTGATAAGTCGATATTTATACGTATTTTCACCCCTTTAATATTATATTTTCAGTGTCGTCTTTGTATTATTTGAGCTAAACGTTATAACTTTAGTAACTTTTGATATATTATCGGCCTTATATTATTTTTCTTACTAAATTGGGTATTTAATATATATTTTAATTATTTAATATATATACATGGAAAATATTACTAAAATAGTATTTATGCTTGTAGGTCTGTCTTAAGACGACGATATTTTACTCATACAATATCGGAATAGGGCGATATAGGACCCGTTGGAAAGCTAAGTCCGAGACCGATAGCTTTATAGAATAAAGTTAGACCCAAATCCAAAGTCTTATGGGTCGAAATCAGACTAATAGAATTCGACTCGAGAATTGGGCTGAATTGACAAAAGGAAAGTCCATAACACAAAAGAAGAGGAAAGAAAAGAAACAAAAATTAATATAAAAAGAAAGGTTATGGAAGCCGCATAAGAGGACACCAGGGACAAAAACACCAAAATAAAAAAAGAAAACAGAGGAGAGAGAATAAGAAGAATTGGAGGAAGATTAACGCAGCAAACAACACACGCCTGGAAGACAATTCGATCCGATTTTCGACCCTTACTTACCCTTCTACTTACTAGTTAGAGTTTGTAAGCGAAAATATAAATTTAATTTTGAGTGCGAAAACGACACGCATCAAATTTTGGCGCCGTTGCCGGGGACTACTTGTTTATTATCTTAGATTTTAGTTAGTGAGTTAATTATTTATTATTATTTTTTTTACTTTATTTTGGTTATTTGTATCCCTTCACTAGTTTCCCCCCTTATTTTTAGCAGATACACTTCGAGTTATATAAGATGACTGGGGCAGCCGAGAAAAGTTTAAGGGAGCAGTTACTTTCCTTTGGTGAAACACCGATGAGTATAATTTTTCCTTCTTTGGAAAAACCGTTTAAGCTTAATCTAGGTTTTATCCAAATACTCCCTAAATTTTACGGTAATTCTAATGAAGATGCTCAAAGACATATTCAGGAATTTTATCTTGCTTGTGCTACTTTATCTTTGGATGACGTTGATGATGATATTATTAGATTTCGAGCATTCCCATTCACATTACATGATTTAGCTAGAGATTGGTTGTTTTATCTTCTGTCTGGATTTATTACTTTTTGGGATTGCATGAGAAAAACTTTTCTTGAGAAATATCAACCTCCTAATATAAGTAGGTCAATAAGAAGACAAATTATGAGTATTCAGCAAAATGAAAATGAACCTCTGCATGATTATTGGGATAGATTTAACAGATTATGTATTTCTTGCCCCCAACACCAACTTAGTGAGAATGTTTTGATTGAGATTTTTTATGATGGCCTGCTAGATGATCAGAAGCGACTAATAGATACTGCTAGTGGTGGGTCTTTAGTAGATAAAACTCCTATAGAAGCGAGAAAAGTGATTTCAAACATGGCTATTAGTAGTCAACAATATGTAACAAAGAATGATCACGAAGAGAAAATACAAAATCAATTAAGAGAGCAAGCATAAGAGATTAAAGAATTCAAAAATGCAATTGGTGCTGTTAGTGCTCAAAATCATTCTTTAGAAAGTATTGTTAGACAATTAGCCATCCAAATAGGAGAAGTACATTCACAGACGTTTAGTCGCCATGAGCAATTAGAGAATCAAATGCAATAAGTGTGTACTACTCTCGGTAATATTCACAACAAATTAGAACAAATTGAGAATACAAAACACTCCTCTTACATTATTGATGATGGATTTTCCTCCTGCCAAAAGGAATTTTGATCAAAGTGGAAGCCGTCTATCGAAACTTTCTATGGGATGGCAATCCGGATTACAACAAAACTCCGATAGTAACATGGGAGAAGATATGTAAAGGGAAAAAATAAGAAGGGCTTGGATTGAGAAACGAAATTGCTTGGAATAAGGCTAATATTGGTAAGCTGGTATGGTGGATTTATCATCACCCTAATAAGCTTTGGGTCCAATGGATTCACCATACTTACTTAAAAAATGAAACTTGGCCTGATCATACTCCCCCAACTCACGCGTGCTGGTATTGGAAGAAGATTTGCAGGTTAAGAGATGAATTTCATAATGCTTATGACATACCGGAATGGGTAAATGCACCTGGGAAAGAATACACGGTCAGGAAAGGCTATAATTGGCTTATTCCCGAAGGTCCTGCAAACGAGTGGCATCCTTTCGTTTGGAATAAATGGGTTACACCGAAACATGCTTTCATATCATGGCTGTATTATCACCGAGGACTCAATACCATGGATAAGCTGTATAAATTCCAAGTGGTTGCGGATAATAGGTGCTGTATTTGTGAACAAGAAGAAGAATCACTGCAACATTTATTTTTTTCGTGCCAATACAGCAAGAATGTATTGCAGTACATTCAAGATTGGACGGGACTGAGCCTGGCAATAGAAAATAATCAGAGCTGGAGATGACATAAGAGATTTTCGAGACTCAAAAAGGGCATTCTGAATAGCATTATAAGTGCTATGATATATCATCTCTGGAGTCAGCGGAATTATAGCAGGATGGAACACCGAATTGATACCCCGAGGAAGTGTGCTGATCTTATAAAGGCTGAAGTTAGGAATAGAGTTAAGTCGCAATGCCATGGAAAACTATCCGATAAGGATAGATTTTGGATTGACAGGCTGATGTAAGAATGGATGAGTTCTGGTTGTTTTAACTAGATCTCTCCGATTGTGATGTATTTGGTTACTCGATATTAATATAATTTACATTTCACCAAAAAAAAATACATTATTGATGAATCTAAGGCTATAATCTTAAGGAGTGGAAAAGAGCTTAAGAATAAAGTTGAAATTGAAAAAGAAATCGAGGTTAGTAGAGACGAAAAGAATCAAAGGGATGATGTTAGTGATAATCACGATGAATCTTTTAATAGTGAAAAAGATGTTCAAGGTGAGAAAGGTACTCAAGAAAAAGAAATTACTAAATCCGTATCTGATGTTACTAATCTTAAGACATTTGTTCCATTCCTTTCAAGATTTGCTCAATCAAAGAAACAAGAACTGGATAATGAAATTCTTGAAACATTTCGAAAGGTAGAAATTAATATACCTCTCTTAGATGCTATTAAATAGATGCCCAAATATGCTAAATTCTGAAAGAACTGTGCACTAATAAGAGGAAAATCAAGAGCGGTGAAAAAGTGTTAATTGGAGAGAATGTGTCTGCTATTCTTCAAAAGAAGATACCTCCGAAGTGTAAGGATCCGGGGATGTTTAGCATACCTTGTAAAATTGGAAACTGTAAATTAGATAAATGTATGCTTGATTTAGGAGCTTCAATCAGTGTTATGCCGAAGTCTGTCTATGAATCATTAAAATTAGGACCCCTTGCTAAGACTGACATAGTAATCCAGTTAGCCGATAGATCACATGCTTATCCTATTGGAGTTTTAGAGGATGTCTTAGTTCAGGTCAATATGTTAGTTCTTCCCGTTGATTTTTATGTTATTGATATATGTAACTCTTTTGATGCTAAAGATGTACCATTATTACTAGGGAGACCCTTTCTCAAAACTGCTAGGACAAAGATTGATGTGTTTAAAGGAACTCTCTCATTTGAGTTTGATGGAGAGACGATTGAACTTAACATCTATGATACTATGAAACACCCAAATGATGTTGATGTCGTTAGTTGTATAGATAGCCATGATATAGTGGACTTAGTTACTCGAGAGACTTTTAATAAAGTATATGAGTTCGATTTCAATGATAAAGATAATTTTGATCATACTCATAACAATATTTTGTATCGATAAGTTGAAAAGTGTTGCTAGTATTGACTTACCCGCAAATACACCTAAATTAATACCTTCTGTCCAATGTTCCCCTGATTTGGAACTAAAACCCCTGCCTAGTAATTTGAAATATTGTTTTCTTGGTGAAAATTCTACCTTGCACGTAATTATTTCTAATTTACTTACCGGGTCAAGAAGAAAAACTTATTAATGTGCTTACTAAATACAAAGAGGCTATAGGGTGGACCATTGCGGATATTAAAGGTATCAGTCCCACATTGTGTATGCATAATATTTTTCTAGAGAATGATTCTAAACCTGTCAGAGAAACCCAACGTAGGCTTAACCCTGCAATGATGGAAGTTGTAAAGAAGGAAATTCTTAAGTGGCGTGACGCAGGTGTTATATATCCTATATCTGATTCAAAATGGGTTAGTCCAATTCATGTAGTTCCTAAAAAGACGGGAATGACAGTTGTAGAAAACAGTAAAGGTGAATTAGTACCTACTAGAGTGTCGAATGGTTGGAGGGTGTGTATTGATTATAGGAAACTTAACCAAGCCACCAGAAAAGACCACTTTCCTTTATCATTCATTGACCAAATGTTAGAAAAGCTAGCTGGGCGATCATACTTTTGCTTTCTTGATGGTTATTCGGGTTATATTCGAGTTCCTATTGCCCTCGAGGATCAAGAAAAGACCACTTTTACTTGCCCTTTTGGTACTTTTGCATTTAGAAGAATGCCCTTTGGACTTTGTAATGCTCCTGGCACATTTCAACGTTGTATGATGAGTATATTTTCTGATTTGCTTGATAATTCTATGGAGGTCTTTATGGACGACATTACAGTGTTTGGTGAAGATTTTGATAGGTGTCTCCATAATTTATCTCTGGCATTAAAAAGATGCGTTGAAACTAACCTTGTGCTGAATTATGAAAAATGTCATTTCATGGTGGAAAAAGGAGTAGTCTTAGGACATGTTGTTAGTTCCAAAGGTCTAGAGGTTGACAAAGCAAAAGTTGATATTATTAGTTCATTACCTTACCCTACTTGTGTACGTGAAATAAGATCTTTTCTGGGGCATGCTGGATTTTATAGGCGATTTATACAAAATTTCTCTTCTATCGCATCGCCTTTATGTGCTTTACTTGCCAAAGATGCATCATTTGTGTTTAATGAAAATTGTAAAATTGCATTTGACACATTAAAAGACAAACTTACTTCAGCACCTATAATAAGACCGCCTAATTGGTCTTTACCTTTTGAGATAATGTGTGATGCTAGTGATAAGGCTGTGGGTGCTGTCTTAGGTCAAAAAGTTGGCAAAGAGCCGTATGTGATTTATTATGCTTCAAAGTCTCTTGATCCTGCTCAATGTAATTACACTGTTACTGAAAAAGAGATGTATGCTGTTATTTTTGCTCTTGAGAAATTCAGGTCTTACTTACTAGGTACCCATGTGATTATATATTCTGACCATTCTGCCTTGAAATATTTGCTGAAAAAGAAAGAATCTAAAGCTAGATTACTCCGTTGGGTTTTACTATTGAAAGAATTTGATCTAGAGATAAGAGATAAAAAAGGAGCTGAAAACCTTGTTGCCGATCATCTTAGTAGAATTGTTCATGATAAGGAACTGATAGAATCTTCATCTGATTTATTTCCTGATGAACAATTACATGAACTAAATACTATATTACCTTGGTATGCAGACATTGTTAATTACTTAGTGTCGAAAGAATTTCCTAAGAATTTAAGTAGGCATCAGAAAAATAAGATTAAACATGATTCACGATACTATATTTGAGATTATCCATACTTATTTAAAATTTGTGCTGACAACATTGTAAGAAGATGCATATCAGATCATGAAATTAAGTCTATTCTTGAATTTTGTCATTCTTTCGAGTGTGGTTGTCACTTTGGTCTAAAGAGAACAGCTCATAAGGTTTTAGAATGTGGTTTCTTTTGACCTTATTTGCATAAAGATGCTTATTTATTTGTTAAATCTTGTGATAGATGTCAGAGAACAGGCAATATTTCTAAAAGAGATCAGATGCCACTTAAAACTATTTTTGTGAATAATGTATTTGATATTTGGGGCATAGATTTCATGGGACCATTCCCATCTTCCTTTGGTAATACTTACATTCTCTTAGCCGTTGATTATGTTTCTAAATGGCTTGAGGCTAGAGCGACTAGGACAAATGATTCTAAAGTTGTGATGGAATTTGTTAAAGATCATATTTTTAATAGATTCGGTGTTCCTAGAGCTATTATTAGTGACCGAGGTACTCATTTTTGTAATCGTATTATTGAGACTTTATTTAAGAAGTACCATGTTACTCACAAGGTTTCTATGGCCTACCACCCACAAACTAATGGCCAAGCTGAAGTTTCAAATTGTGAAATCAAATCTATCTTGGAGAAAGTTGTGAACCCAAATAGGAAGGATTGGAGTGCTCGATTAGGTGATGCATTATGGGCTTATAGAACCGCATATAAAACACCTATTGGAATGTCACCTTATCGTTTTGTTTATGGAAAAGCTTGTCACCTTCCTGTGGAACTCGAACACAATGCTTTTTGGGCTATTCAAAAGTGTAATCTCGATTATGAGAAATCAGGTGCTAATAGAAAATTAGAGATTCAAGAATTGGAGGAAATTAGTTATGATGCCTATGAGAATTCGATGATTTATAAGGAGAAAACAAAAGAATACATGATAAGTTGTTATCGAGAAAAAGTTTTAGCATTGGTGACAAGGTATTATTGTATAACTCTAGATTAAGACTATTTCCGGGTAAACTAAGATCGAGATGGATTGACCCTTTTGAGGTTATGAGAGTATATGAGCATGGTGCAGTTGAGATAAGGAATTGCGAATCGGATAATATTATTAAGGTGAATGGGCATAGAATTAAACTTTATTATGAAGGCTTTACGGCTAATTGGGTTGATATTATAGACTTGGAAGATCCTATTTATGAGAATTAATTAAGATGTAGTAGTACGTCGAGCCACGACGTAAAATAAGGCGCTTCTTGGGAGGCAACCCAAGCTTGTTTTTTTTGTTTCGTTTTAATTTGTAGGTTATTTTGTTAGTTAACTTAGGTTGTTTTATTTTCGTTCACTTGTCTTGCTCTAGTGCTTGAATTTTGCAGATTAGAATAACGAGCTACTTTGCGGGAGATGTGATGAGCTGAGAATGCATAGATTTTTTCCAATAATTGTGGCAAGCTGCTAATATCTCTACTTCACTAGCTCCGCTAAGTACCTTTATCCCTCTTATTTATGTTTATGAATGCAAATTTTTTGCTCTTTGATGTCCCTTTTGACATTGAGGACAATGTCATATTTATGTGTGGGGGGAGGTGATTGAAAACTGGAGGAATTTGAAATTATTGTTGATATCATGCTGGAAGTATTATTGGCAGGTGGCCATTTATGTTGAATGTGTTTTGCAGATTACTTTAAAATTTTTTTTTTGGAAGATGTCGATATTTAGGGGAAATGTTGTCAAAATTTTGGTAGAAATTTGAGCTTTAAAGTTTTAACCTTTGTTTTTTATTTGATTACCTAGACTTGGGAAGTTGACGATGAACTTTAAAAATATATTTTGTCATAAAGGACTAATTTTTTTAAATAATTTCTCTAATAATAGTAGTAGCGTAATTTAAAAGATTATATATTTTAAAGTTGTGTATACATTGGTTTTTCCTCCCAATTAGACTTGGATTAATTAATTTGATAGTAGATGATATTTTAAGTCTCCTTTAAATTTAAGTTACAAATAAATTATAAAGAATACCACTTGTTTTAGCTACCTTAACTATTTTTTTTTTCGTTGCACCTAGAGGTACGAGCGGTAAGCCGGTCTTGTTTCAATTAATTTACTTTCGTAGGTGACTCCTAATTAGGGCTATAAGGAAGATTAGATGCCTCAAAAGTGAGTGAGTCGGTCTTGTGACTCGAGTTAGTAAATCCGAGGGGAACCTAGTCCTAACGGGACTGGGAGAATGCCTAATGCCTTGTCTGGAAGGGCGGAAGTCATTGGTTGAAAACTCGCTACATGGGTCACTTGATCTTGGAAAAAAAATTGAAAAAAAAATAAATTTGAAAATTTGAAAAAAAATGAAGAAAAAATCAAAAAGAAAAAAAGAAAAAACAAAAGAATAAGATAAAAGAATAAGAGCGGAAAAAATGAGATGAGGTGTCTAGTTTGCCTTATGTGCTCGGGAGAACGATCCTCGTACTGAACTGGTAATAGGAATGTACCGAAAGTAGATCCCCTTCCCCTAAAACCTTAAATTGCTGATACCCGTCTTCTTGAGTCAATTCTTACGCAATTTTACAAAGGTAGCTAGATAAGTGGGAAGGATGATGAGGTTATTTATAATTTTGATTTAGGAGCGGTTTAAAATATTATATATTGTTAAATTAGTTAATTGAATAGTTTATAGTGGAGGAGAAACTTTTGTGTATATTGCTTATTAATCTAACTTTAAAAGGTTTTGATAAGTTTTACTCATTACTATTTTTCTCAAATATTTTTAGTTTGTCGTCGATTGTACCTAGTTTGGTTAGTCTAAAATGTCTTTTAAGGTTAATGTTTTTGTTCTTTGTTTAGCTCTTGAGTTCTCATTGTGGTCGACGACAATGAACTAAGTGTGGGGGAATTTGATAAGTCGATATTTATACGTATTTTCACTCCTTTAATATTATATTTTCATATCGTCTTTGTATTATTTGAGCTAAACGTTATAACTTTAGTAACTTTTGATATATTATCGGCCTTATATTATTTTTCTTACTAAATTGGGTATTTAATATATATTTTAATTATTTAATATATATACATGGAAAATATTACTAAAATAGTATTTATGCTTGTAGGTCTGTCTTAAGACGACGATATTTTACTCATACAATATCGGAATAGGGCGATATAGGACCCGTTGGAAAGCTAAGTCCGAGACCGATAACTTTACAGAATAAAGTTAGACCCAAATCCAAAGTCTTATGGGTCGAAATAAGACTAATAGAATTCGACTCGAGAATTGGGCTGAATTGACAGAAGAAAAGTCCATAACACAAAAGAAGAGGAATGAAAAGAAACAAAAATTAATATAAAAAGAAAGGTTATGGAAGCGGCATAAGAGGACACTAGGGACAAAAACACCAAAATAAAAAAAGAAAACAGAGGAGAGAGAATAAGAAGAATTGGAGGAAGATTAACGCAGCAAACAGCACACGCCTGGAAGACAATTCGATCCGATTTTCGACCCTTACTTACCCTTCTACTTGCTAGTTAGAGTTTGTAAGCGAAAATATAAATTTAATTTTAAGTGCGAACGAAAATGACACGCATCAGCGCGTCTAGAGGGGAGCCACCTCCTGTACGACTTGTTCAGGATTTTAACGAACTTTAGGCGGCATTTAATCATCGAATGTATTCAATCGGAAAATTCGATTTGTCATCACAAATATTAGTGTAACACCCGCTATTTTTCCTAAGCATTTTTATTCTATCCGTTAGGACTTCGTCTTAACTCTGTCACTTTTGGCCTCATATTTTATCATTTTACTAAGCTTTATTTTAACTTTTGAGTTTAATAATTTCTATTTTTAATTTTAAAGATTTAAAATTCTTTTAAATCCATTTATTTGGTTTCTTCGTAAACTAAGTAATTTTTCCGCGAGGAATTCTATTTCTCTCCGAATTGACATTTTTAAGCTTGGATTTAAGTTATTCCTTTTCCTAAAAATGTTTGAATACGTTTCTATAATATTTTCAACTAGTAAATATTTTTTTTATTTACAAAAATTAGTTGTTAATGATTTTTATTACGAAGCTTCGCGAATATTTATTTTCTTACGCGAGGTTTACTCGAATTACTTTGAATTGCCTTTAACTATTTTACGATTGTACTTTTTATCAACTTATAAATTATTTGAGACCATTTTCTCACATTTTGGACCGACTAAGCTCTTGGTCACAAGTTTTATTACGTTTTATTTAAACGTTTCATTTTATCACGTTAAAACGTAAACATAAGATAAATTATTTTCATTCATTGTAGCATTTATGTCAAAACTTTTCATACTCCCTTATCTACTCATTTTGGCCGGCCAACACCTTCATTGTGCACATAGTTTTCATCAACTCATTTACTCTCATTTATACACAAAAGACCTTCCATCCTCCTTATTCATTCCTTTCATAAAAAAAAAATTATTCAACCCTTCTTCACTCTCTTTTGGCCGTGTGTCCCTCATCCATCTTAGGCAAATTTTTGCTCCATTTCGAGTCCCAATCGCATCATTTTTATCGCCATAATATTCCTCTCTCCGTTCTATTCGTTAAGGTATTAATCGACGTCATTTTCAATCAATTTTTACCTTGATTTTTATTAGTTTTCTCATGGTATTTTTCTGCCATGATTTATGTGTTTGGTAGGATTTTTGGACGATCCCGAAGCCGACGAATATATTATCGACTCAGACTTGGAGTAGAGGTAACGTCGATGTTACTCGGTATTTCAAGATTTTAATTGAGTATTTGCATGTATATATTTTTATATTTTATTTTGGAAATATATGTATGTCACGGGTTCTGGAAAAATTTTTAAAGTTGAAAATTTGCATGTTTCGATATTTTTATCGCTTTTACGAGATTAACGATTAAATTGTTATATTAATTTGTAAAATCGTAATAATCGGCCTAAACATGTAATATATGTTTATATTCTGGAAAAATGTTGTTTTTGATGATTTTTAGTAATTTGGTATTTTTCTGATATTTTTGATATCGATTATTGAATTATTACCGTTTTCGAACAAAAACGATTAAAAGCCGATTTTTAGTTCTAGTACCTAAACAATTTATTTAATCTGATTTTTGACGTGGTGAAACTTTCTGGTGAAATAGAATTTTCTGAATGTTTTCATAATTTTTCGGAATTGTTAAGTGGATGAAATAATTAATCACTTTAAATCATCGTTTATCGTTAAAACCGTGTTTGTTGTTTAAATTCTCGATTTCTGGTCTTTGGTCTAAATCTGGAAAAAATTATGATTCTGATGATTTCATATTAAAATGTATTATTATGATTTTTAGTGCCTTAATAAAATGTTAGGAACGATAGGTTTATTAATAAAATCGTTAATTGCGAAAACGGGTTTAAATGACGGTTTTGTTGAAATTTGTTGAATCTGGGTTTTGGAAAAATCTGGAAAAATTTATATTCTGTAAAATTAGGATTTTAAAGTGTAATAATAATTTTCGGATATTAATACTTAAATCGTTTTGTAATTACTATTTTTATTAATCGTTATTGCCGAGATTGGACGATTAACGAGAAAACGCTTTAAAAACCGAGTTTTTAGAATTCTGGAAATTTTCTTTTCTGGACAGAATGTCCATAAATATATTTTAACTATTTTACGTAATTTTTGTACTGTTTATTAAAGTCTTTAATTAATAAATATTGATTTTCGGACAAATTGTGATTTATCGTTAAATGCTTCGTATTAACTAAAAGAATTATTTTTTTTCCAGCAATTTTGAAAGTATATAAATCTGAAACTTTAGGAGTTAAATCATCCCTTAACATACTCTAAATATATTTGTTGGTTTGATTAAATAAAGACGTTCAAATATTTAATTTGATGTTTGCCGTAAAATCCTATTTATAATTTTATCGTCGAAACTAATAATAATTAGGGAATTTTAGCTTTATAACTTTTGAAAACACCCTAATTAGTAATATTAAAATATTTAAGATGTTTCTAATCATTTTATAACACTTATACGATATTTTAATAATTTCATAAAATCAAATGTTCTTACTTTAATAATTAATATCGTTAAGACCGAAAGTATTAGTTTTATAACTCTATGTTGTCTACTAAAATGTGGTATTAGTATGAACTTGTTATAAATATATTATAGAACAATGTCGTAAACCGGAAATCGGAATGAGATTATATTGATGTGTGTATTACAATACAAGTATTGATCGATATTTATAGATATCTAAACGTAAAGGACACGTCTCTTCGCGGAGAGACGTATTGCTTGGAAGGATAATAACATCCATATTATAACACTCCCCCTTGGATGTCTATTATCCAAAAATATGTCATTTTACGATGCGAATGAACCGCTGCCTCATTAAAACCTTACCAGGAAAACCCAGTGGGAAAAAACCATGGTTAAGGAAAAAGAGTACAGCTCGCATTACTCCCCCTCATGATTACATCACTTAATACGTTGAAATGATACATAATTTGGCGAAAACTCTTGATCATCGATGTCGATTCCATTGTAGCTGATGATAAACTTGATATTATCTTCGATTAATAAAACTTCGTGATATACTTGTAGTCATCACGTGTCTTCAAAAACTCATAATATTAATGAGTCACCTGCCACTCATTTCAAGTATTATATACTGTTTTGTGATATGTTCGTGACATAACTTGTTCACGAAAATTGTCATGTCAATAACATAAAAGATACACATCTACCTCGTTAAAAACCTTGCTAATATTTTCACTATATTGATATAATGTTATTTTTAGTAAAGTTTCTAAAATAGAAGTTTCCTAAAATAGAAAGTTTCCTCTTTTAGAATATAAATGTTTACTTCTTTTATCCTCCTGTTAATTATATTGTTTACAACTTTTGAATATCAATAATGGCTTTGTTTTGGAGTTATGGAATAAGGACAAGTGTGGGTTTAGAGTAATATAGTCTGGGATGTACGTTTTGCCATCAACTGTAAGGCTGGTGTGTCTTTATGGGGCGCATTGGTTGTTGAACTGAGCATGGTTTGTGTTCAGGAGAGTGTATATTTACCTTAAACTTAGATATCGCATCGTATAAGTCGCGTCGGGTTGAACTGGATATGGTTTGTATCCAGGAGGGGTGTGCACTACTTAAGCCAGGACCTCGCTGCACGCAGTCCTGTTATGGTTGAGTTGCCTAGTTAGAGACCAAAGTCTAATTTGTTTTGACTAAGTTCTCGAAACTAGTTTTTAGTATTATCCTAGTGAAAGTCTAGATTCTACATTACTCCTATCCATAACGCCATTTTGATTATTTTATTTACTATCGATATAAATTGGTGCAGGTTGGCAAATATCTTTATGTTTCTTCGGAAACCCTTTTGAATAATTTGTTTGACGCTAAACCTTACTTTAATATGCTGTTTTACTGTTTTCCATTTTTACTATTTTTCCTATATTAGTAATTACTGTTTTAAAATCCTGTTATACGGCTGGGAGAACGTTGACGTTGCTCCCCACTGATTGTGGCTGTTATGTTTTAACATGGCAGGTATATGTGTTTATCTTCCGGTGGGTGTGGGCTATCGTGCAGTCTTGGATCCTGCTGATTTTTTTTATAATCATGTCTTAAGGATTGTTTAACCTCTTTATGGATTGTTTTAAATTTTAGCCATTTTTATTGTATGGCGCATGTTTGACTTTACCAATTTAATTTATTAAGACATAGTTTTGTGTGTTTTAATCCCGACTCTACAGTGTTTCCGCCACTGTATCGCGCTAGAATATTTAGGGGATTACAGTTGGTATCAGAGCATCACTGCTCCCGACGCTTACACACCTGAAATTAGGGAAAAATACCAGTAAATTATTTAAACAGTAAATAAAGATATTATTAGAAATGGGTAGAAACAGATAAGGATTTAACTGTTAAGATTATCTGTTCCTGAACTCGATGATTAGCATTGATTTTATGTTGTTATTTGTGAACTTCAAGATGGCCGGAAGAGGTAACCGAAACAACAACAACAACAACAACAACAACAACAACAACAATGATCAAGGAGGTATCGAAGCTCTGGCTGACACGCTACGCAATATAGCGCAGGCTATGAACGAGATGAACAACCGGAACCAGCAGAGGCCCTTCAACTTCTCTCACGCTGCTGAAGGAATGGCCAAAAGCAGATTGGACTATTATGACGGTTCCGTGGACCCTGAAGTCATGAACCGTTGGATTCGAATGATGGAAAGACAGTTTGGAATTTACTCCGCCCCCGAGAATCAGAAGGTGGGCCTAGCTGTGCTGTACCTGTCGGACGATGTAGACAGATGGTGGAGCCAGGTTGGCCCGACTGCTCTTCAGACTCCAGGATTCAACTGGACTCAGTTCAAGGCTCTCTTGGAGCAGAGATTTTATCCCGAGGAGCTGAGGCGTCAGAGGATGACTGAATTCAACACTCTAAGCCAGAATACCATGTCGGTTGAAGCTTACACCACTCGGTTCCACTTTCTGGCGAATTATGCTGGAGATTTGTTACCCAATGAGAATGCCCGAGCTTTCTTTTATAGAGAAGGACTTCGAGCCGATATCACTCTCAACATGCCCCGGAGTCTCTCAACTGTTAATGATCGAACTCTATAATGCCGCGCTATACGCGGAATCTTCGATTGAGCGGGTGAAATCTATGAACCCATCATCTGGTTATAAAAGACCTTTCACCCATTCGGGGAATAACTCTTCATCTTCTTCTAAGAAGTTCAACTCTGGAGGTCTGGATTATTTTTTCCTTTCTCTTCTTCTTCTACTTTCTTTCCTCTAAATTTCTGACTCTACTGTATGCTATTACAGGTAGTGGTTTCAAGAAAAACAATTTCAACTCGAAGCCCAACAACAAGAAGGATTCTAACTGTTTCAAATGCAAGAAGGCCTATCATCCGGGTTTGACTTGTGAGGGTAACCCTATTACCTGTTTCCACTGTGGGGAAGTGGGACATCCTTCTACCTACTGCCCAAAGAAAGCAACAACCAATACCGCTACTGCAGCTGGCGCTGTCTCTACTTCTGCTCCTCGTAAGGGACGCATCTTTGTGATGAGCCGTGCCGACGCTGAGGCTAATCCTGATGTGGTTACGGGTATGTTTCTGATTTCTGGTGTTAGTGCTTATATATTATTTGATACCGGCGCTTCCACATCTGTAATATCTTCTACTCTGGCTCCAAAACTATCCTTAACCCCCTGTCTAGCTGAGCCTATAGCTATTTCCCTCCCTTCTGGTGAAGTTGTTGACTGTTCTAAAGCTTATCAGAATGTACCTATTCTCTTTGCTGGTACTATTCTTCCTTCTACTCTCCTTGAGTTCCCTCTCGCTGAGTTCAACGTTATTTTGGGAATGGACTGGTTAGCTCAGTATGATGCAAGATTTCAGTGTCGAGATCAGAAGATTTCTCTGAAGACCCCCGAAGGTGTTCGAGTGACTTACCGTGGTGGTCGAAGACAGAAGGGTATCAAGATTATTTCTGCCATGAAGGCTATCAGAATGCAGAGAAAAGGTTGCCAAGCATTTCTATGTACGGTAACTGTAACTGCTGAACTCCCCAAGCTCGAAGAGGTGCGCATAGTGTGTGATTATGCAGATGTATTTCCTGAGGAGTTACCAGGTATCCCACCCGAACGAGATGTGGAATTCACTATTGAACTCGTGCCTGGTACAGGCCCAATCGCCAAAGCACCTTACAGAATGGCTCCTGCTGAGTTGCAAGAGCTACGCAAGCAATTGGATGAAATGATTGAGAAAGATTTCATTCGTCCAAGTTCTTCCCCTTGGGGCGCTCCTGTACTTTTTGTCAAGAAGAAAGATGGTTCAATGCGCCTGTGTATTGATTATCGTGATCTCAACAAGGTTACGATTAAGAACAAATATCCCCTGCCCAGAATTGATGATCTCTTTGATCAACTTAAGGGTGCTTCCGTGTTTTCCAAGATCGATCTAAGGTCTGGATATCACCAAATTCCCGTCCGTGAATCAGACATTCCTAAGACGGCTTTCAGTTCGAGGTATGGACATTATGAATTCAAAGTCATGCCTTTTGGACTAACCAATGCTCCTGCTGTTTTTATGGATCAAATGAACAGAACTTTCAGGGAGTATTTGGATCAGTGTGTTGTTGTCTTTATTGATGACATCCTGATTTATTCCAAGTCAGAGGTTGAACATGCAGAACATCTCAAGATTATTCTTGGCATCCTACGAGATCAGAAGTGGTATGCTAAGTTTTCCAAGTGTGAGTTCTGGCTTTCCGAGGTAGCTTTTCTGGGTCATGTTATCACAAAGGAAGGTATTAAGGTTGACCCTGCTAAGATTTCAGCTATCGAGAGCTGGGCAAGTCCCAAAGATGTTGGCGAGATCCGAAGTTTCCTAGGTCTTGCCGGCTATTATCGAAGATTTGTGCAAGACTTTTCTAAGTTAGCACGACCTATGACTCAATTACTCAAGAAAGAGAATAAATTTACGTGGAGTCAAGCTTGTGAAGATGCTTTTTCTTAGCTCAAGAGAAAGCTCACCTCTGCTCCTATCCTGACCCTACCTGAAGAAGGCGTTGGTTTTGATGTGTTCTGTGACGCTTCTAAGAATGGTTTGGGTTGTGTCCTTATGCAGAACGGTAAGGTGATCGCTTATGCCTCTAGACAGTTGAAAATTCATGAGGTGAATTACCCTACCCACGACTTGGAGTTAGCAGCTGTGGTGCATGCCTTGAAAGTTTGGAGGCATTATTTGTACGGAGTAAGATGCAAGGTTCACACTGACCATAAGAGTCTGCGATATCTCTTCACGCAGAAAGATTTGAATGCGAGACAGAGACGCTGGATCGAGTTAGTGAACGACTATGACCTTGAATTGGTGTATTGTGAGGGAAAGGCTAACGTGGTTGTTGATGCCCTTAGCAGAAAGATCCTTCATTCCTTGTCTCCGTGTTCTAGCTTGCCTGAGAAGTTGTCCCGAGATTTTGCCAAGATGTCTATTGATGTTGTGGATGAAGATTATGATGGTCGCCTGTATGCCCTTGTTGCTGAACCAACTCTTTTCCGTGAGATTCGTGAGAAGCAGTTGGATGACCCTTTTGTGGCTGGCATCCGAGAAAAGATGAATCTTGGTAAGGCTCTAGATTTTGCTGTGGGTTCCAGTGGAGCACTGAAATTTAAGAACCGCTGGGTTGTCCCTGGTGATGCTGAGGTGAGAAAGCAAGTTCTAACCGAAGCACATAAGACGAGGTACTCTATTCATCCTGGTGGTGACAAGATGTATCGGGATTTGAAGCTCCATTTCTGGTGGCCTCATATGAGAGAGGACATTGCAGAGTTTGTAAGTAAGTGCTTGACTTGTCAGCAGGTGAAGTTCGAGCACAAGAAGCCTGGAGGTTTGCTACAACCACTCCCTGTTCCAGAGTGGAAATGGCAGTGCATATCGATGGATTTTGTGATGGCTTTACCTAGGACCGTGAATGGTAGAAACGGTATTTGGGTTATTGTGGACCGCTTGACCAAGTGTGCACGATTCGTCCCAATTCGCGATACTTGGAGTTTGGAGAAGCTCGCAGAAGTGTATATTGCCGAGATCGTCCGTCATCACGGTGTACCGCTCGAGATTGTTTCGGATCGAGACCCGAGGTTCTGCTCTAAATTTTGGAAGGCTTTGCAAGATGCTTTGGGAAGCAAGTTATTGATGAGTACCGCTTTCCATGCTGCTACAGATGGACAGTCCGAGAGAACGATCCAAACTTTGGAGGATATGTTGCGGGCTTGTGCCTTGGATTTCCAAGAGAGTTGGATCCGACATCTTCCACTGGTAGAGTTTTCCTATAACAACAGCTACCATGCTTCTATTAAGATGTCCCCGTTTGAAGCACTTTATGGTCGAAAGTGCCGTAGTCCCGTCTATTGGGATGTTCCCGGTGAAGTGAAGATTTTGGGCCCGGATTTGTTGGCTCAGACTATTGACGTTGTGAATGTGGTCCGATCTAGGATGAAGTCTGCCCAGGATCGACAGAAGTCGTACGCAGATGTTCGTCGCCGACCTTTGGAGTTTTCGGTTGGTGATCTTGTGTTCCTGAAGGTATCACCTATGAAAGGGGTGAAACGGTTTGGGATTAAGGGCAAGCTCAGCCCTAAGTTCGTTCGCCCATACCCTGTGATCGAGAGAGTGGGCGAAGTTGCTTATAAACTGGAATTGCCTGCGTCCATGGGTAAGGTTCACGATGTATTTCATGTTTCTCAGTTAAGGAAATATGTTAGTGATCCCGAGCACGTGTTGGAGCCCGAGATTGTGGATCTCGAGCCGGATTTGACTTATGAGGAAAGGCCGGTGAAGATTACTGATCGCCGCGAGAAGCGTTTAAGGAACAAAGTTGTACCTCTGGTGAAGGTTTTGTGGCGCTGTAATCGGTTTGAGGAAGAAACGTGGGAAACCGAGTCTTTGATGCGAGCTAAGCATCCTCAACTCTTCGAGTAAGGTAAACCTCGATTTCCTATCTGCTTATTCTTAGTTTCGAGGACGAAACTTTCTTTTAGTGGGGAGGATTGTAACACCCGCTATTTTTCCTAAGCATTTTTATTCTATCCGTTAGGACTTCGTCTTAACTCTGTCACTTTTGGCCTCATATTTTATCATTTTACTAAGCTTTATTTTAACTTTTGAGTTTAATAATTTCTATTTTTAATTTTAAAGATTTAAAATTCTTTTAAATCCATTTATTTGGTTTCTTCGTAAACTAAGTAATTTTTCCGCGAGGAATTCTATTTCTCTCCGAATTGACATTTTTAAGCTTGGATTTAAGTTATTCCTTTTCCTAAAAATGTTTGAATACGTTTCTATAATATTTTCAACTAGTAAATATTTTTTTTATTTACAAAAATTAGTTGTTAATGATTTTTATTACGAAGCTTCGCGAATATTTATTTTCTTACGCGAGGTTTACTCGAATTACTTTGAATTGCCTTTAACTATTTTACGATTGTACTTTTTATCAACTTATAAATTATTTGAGACCATTTTCTCACATTTTGGACCGACTAAGCTCTTGGTCACAAGTTTTATTACGTTTTATTTAAACGTTTCATTTTATCACGTTAAAACGTAAACATAAGATAAATTATTTTCATTCATTGTAGCATTTATGTCAAAACTTTTCATACTCCCTTATCTACTCATTTTGGCTGGCCAACACCTTCATTGTGCACATAGTTTTCATCAACTCATTTACTCTCATTTATACACAAAAGACCTTCCATCCTCCTTATTCATTCCTTTCATAAAAAAAAAATATTCAACCCTTCTTCACTCTCTTTTGGCCGTGTGTCCCTCATCCATCCTAGGCAAATTTTTGCTCCATTTCGAGTCCCAATCGCATCATTTTTATCGTCATAATATTCCTCTCTCCGTTCTATTCGTTAAGGTATTAATCGACGTCATTTTCAATCAATTTTTACCTTGATTTTTATTAGTTTTCTCATTGTATTTTTCTGCCATGATTTACGTGTTTGGTAGGATTTTTGGACGATCCCGAAGCCGACGAATATATTATCGACTCAGACTTGGAGTAGAGGTAACGTCGATGTTACTCGGTATTTCAAGATTTTAATTGAGTATTTGCATGTATATATTTTTATATTTTATTTTGGCAATATATGTATGTCACGGGTTCTGGAAAAATTTTTAAAGTTGAAATTTTGCATGTTTCGATATTTTTATCGCTTTTACGAGATTAACGATTAAATTGTTATATTAATTTGTAAAATCGTAATAATCGGCCTAAACATGTAATATATGTTTATATTCTGGAAAAATGTTGTTTTTGATGATTTTTAGTAATTTGGTATTTTTCTGATATTTTTGATATCGATTATTGAATTATTACCGTTTTCGGACAAAAACGATTAAAAGCCGATTTTTAGTTCTAGTACCTAAACAATTTATTTTAATCTGATTTTTGACGTGGTGAAACTTTCTGGTGAAATAGAAATTTCTGAAGTTTTTCATAATTTTTCGGAATTGTTAAGTGGATGAAATAATTAATCACTTTAAATCATCGTTTATCGTTAAAACCGTGTTTGTTGTTTAAATTCTCGATTTCTGGTCTTTGGTCTAAATCTGGAAAAAATTATGATTCTGATGATTTCATATTAAAATGTATTATTATGATTTTTAGTGCCTTAATAAAATGTTAGGAACGATAGGTTTATTAATAAAATCGTTAATTGCGAAAACGGGTTTAAATGACGGTTTTGTTGAAATTTGTTGAATCTGGGTTTTGGAAAAATCTGGAAAAATTTATATTCTGTAAAATTAGGATTTTAAAGTGTAATAATAATTTTCGGATATTAATACTTAAATCGTTTTGTAATTACTATTTTTATTAATCGTTATTGCCGAGATTGGACGATTAACGAGAAAACGCTTTAAAAACCGAGTTTTTAGAATTCTGGAAATTTTCTTTTCTGGACAGAATGTCCATAAATATATTTTAACTATTTTACGTAATTTTTGTACTGTTTATTAAAGTCTTTAATTAATAAATATTGATTTTCGGACAAATTGTGATTTATCGTTAAATGCTTCGTATTAACTAAAAGAATTATTTTTTTTTCCAGCAATTTTGAAAGTATATAAATCTGAAACTTTAGGAGTTAAATCATCCCTTAACATACTCTAAATATATTTCTTGGTTTGATTAAATAAAGACGTTCAAATATTTAATTTGATGTTTGCCGTAAAATCCTATTTATAATTTTATCGTCGAAACTAATAATAATTAGGGAATTTTAGCTTTATAACTTTTGAAAACACCCTAATTAGTAATATTAAAATATTTAAGATGTTTCTAATCATTTTATAACACTTATACGATATTTTAATAATTTCATAAAATCAAATGTTCTTACTTTAATAATTAATATCGTTAAGGCCGAAAGTATTAGTTTTATAACTCTATGTTGTCTACTAAAATGTGGTATTAGTATGAACTAATATTTTCACTATTTTGATATAATGTTATTTTTAGTAAAGTTTCTAAAATAGAAGTTTCCTAAAATAGAAAGTTTCCTCTTTTAGAATATAAATGTTTACTTCTTTTATCCTCCTGTTAATTATATTGTTTACAACTTTTGAATATCGATAATGGCTTTGTTTTGGAGTTATGGAATAAGGACAAGTGTGGGTTTAGAGTAATATAGTCTGGGATGTACGTTTTGCCATCAACTGTAAGGCTGGTGTGTCTTTATGGGGCGCATTGGTTGTTGAACTGAGCATGGTTTGTGTTCAGGAGAGTGTATATTTACCTTAAACTTAGATATCGCATCGTATAAGTCGCGTCGGGTTGAACTGGATATGGTTTGTATCCAGGAGGGGTGTGCACTACTTAAGCCAGGACCTCGCTGCACGCAGTCCTGTTATGGTTGAGTTGCCTAGTTAGAGACCAAAGTCTAATTTGTTTTGACTAAGTTCTCGAAACTAGTTTTTAGTATTATCCTAGTGAAAGTCTAGATTCTACATTACTCCTATCCATAACGCCATTTTGATTATTTTATTTACTATCGATATAAATTGGTGCAGGTTGGCAAATATCTTTATGTTTCTTCGGAAACCCTTTTGAATAATTTGTTTGACGCTAAACCTTACTTTAATATGCTGTTTTACTGTTTTCCATTTTTAGTATTTTTCCTATATTAGTAATTACTGTTTTAAAATCCTGTTATACGGCTGGGAGAACGTTGACGTTGCTCCCCACTGATTGTGGCTGTTATGTTTTAACATGGCAGGTATATGTGTTTATTTTCCGGTGGGTGTGGGCTATCGAGCAGTCTTGGATCCTGCTGATTTTTTTTATAATCATGTCTTAAGGATTGTTTAACCTCTTTATGGATTGTTTTAAATTTTAGCCATTTTTATTGTATGGCGCATGTTTGACTTTACCAATTTAATTTATTAAGACATAGTTTTGTGTGTTTTAATCCCGACTCTACAGTGTTTCCGCCACTGTATCGCGCTAGAATATTTAGGGGATTACAATTAGGTCCTTTGCATTTCGACATTGTAGTTTGGCTTTTAAAGCCTACGACGATTGATTTAGCATCATCGGACATTTGCTCGGATTGATTTTGAAAATATTTTTTTGTATAATATACATGGTATTAATATAAACAAAATATAAAAATGATAAGTAAATGTTAGATAGTTAGGAACAATAATAAAATGTTAGATGCGACAATAAATGTTTGGAACAATAAAATAAATGTTAGATGTTAGTACAATTAGTAACAATAATGTAAATGTTAGGTGTTATTATACAAAAATGAAAAGAGAATTAGAGATTAGAAAAATGGGATTTGGTACACCCTCAACCTACATGTTAATAGTCTCGGAAAACGGGCTCATCGAGTGTCGGCGTAGGCACGGGAGCGGTTTGAGTATGTAGGGTGAGTTAGGGTGTGTAATTAGGGAGACAGTATTCTCGGTTCTCGGGAGGCTAGGTCTCGGGAATGGCTGTTGTGTGTGTGAGTGTATGAGAAACTCTTTGAAATGCTAAGAAAATGTGAAGGAAGATGGTGGAAAAGTGTTGAAAACCTCTTTTAAAATGGTGTGTATAGGGGGTATATATTGATTTACCCCGGTTTGGGGTCACTCGATCGAGTGCCCCGAAAAAAAACTGGTTGTTTTTTTTGGGTTACTTGATCGAGTGTCGTTAGGCAGGTGAGCCAAATGAGGGAACTTTGTATTTTGTTTTGACTTTTGATTTTGACTTGGTTCATTCTGTATTTGGACACAGTGTAAGGTTTGTTAAGTTCTCGGGTTTCGACTTTGACCGAGTTTTGATTCGGTCGCAAAAGACGGTTTTGCCTCCGATGGCGGTTTTGGCTCAAATTAGCTTTATTTTATTGGGAACGACCCACTAAGTCTGGAATTGAGGTCCGTTTCGAGATATTTGTACTCCGCTAAGTGCCCACGTTGGATACTACTAATTCTGAGTCCCGTATTTGAGCGTATTAATGCATGTTTAACGTCCGATCATCATTGGGTGGTTTGTTGGAGACTAGTATAGACATAAGCAGTCAAAATGTAGGTATATATACAGAGCCCCCAATCTGACTGAGACTTGGACAAGGTGAAATTCAGAGTTGCCACTAGGCCAATCGAGGATTACGACCTGGCAGCCTTCCGGTCGGGTCGTTTATAGTCCATTAGAGTCGCGTGAAGGGCTCGCAAGCCATAAGTAGAGGGTCATACCTGTCTTGATAATGATAGCTCCATGGGGAGTTGGACTTGCCTTCGAAGTCTTTGTTGTACCTGTATGCAGACACATAATATTCTGAATGTAACATTTAGGTGAGATACCGACTCGGTTTCCACTGGGGAGTAAAAATTTGATACTTATTTAAAATTCTGAAGATTTTGCAAATTTTATGGAGGAAGAATGCTCGGGATGACTCGATTCCTATATTGGGATTGACGGAGTGCTGAAATTGGATTGGGCCTGCGCGCGCAGATGCGTGGCCTGATAGTGTTGAGGCGCCACGGTTTGGGTGTATATATACGCGACCCTCCCGCTTCACTTTTTGCATCTCCTTACTCATCTTCATATTCCTACTTCAAAACTCCTCAAATTCTTGAGAAAGAAGATTCGAATATTTTCTATGGGCATCGAGAATTTAACAGCGTTGCTTCAGGCATGGTCTTGAAGCTTCAAGGACGAGGAGAAGATTCAGCTAAATCAGTTGAAAATTTCTTCCTTGTTCTCGTTGCAGCGTTTCAAGGTGGATGCACACTTTTTAAATGCTTGCTTATCTTTCTGGGATACGATTTATTATGTTTTTTTGTTCTCTCGAGGGGAGGTATGTCCTCTTCCCGAGGAGATAGCTGCTGGCCTGCTATGGGCGATTGGTGTCCTGCTGCCTGTCCCGTTATCGCTTCCTTTTATCCCGACCCGAGGAGGAAGTTCAGAGAATTTTTGGGTTTGTCTCATGCCGTGGCAGACCGGATGGTGCAGGGGAATTCCGTTTCCCTGTTCGAACAGGCTGATAGGTTCATGAAGGACGTGAAGTATGTGAGAATTATTGCATCTCACAGGCGTACGGCCTTCGCTTTTTGCATGTTGAACCGCTATGCCTTTGAGGGGTGAGTGGAGGTTGACTCGTGCCTGGATCAGATTCGGCTGCTTGGTGTAGTGGACCAGATGGAGACGGGTCATAGCCCAGCTTGGCTGATAACGAGGGAGATTATCATGGGCCTCGATGCTAGGAAGGTCGACCCAGATCGACAGTTGACAAGTAGCATTCGTCTTTTGCAAGTATACATCTCGCGTTTTTTTTTTCGCGAAGACCTGGTATAGAAGGGTCACTCGATTGAGTGACCTGACACTCGATCGAGTTCCTCTGGCGAAGAATACCCTGCCTCTTTTTAGGGGGTCACTTGATCGAGTCAACTTGGCACTCGATCGAGTGCCCTCCAGTGATCTTGATTTTCGCTATTGGAGACTTATAAATCTTGCCCTGTCAGGTTTGGCTGTACGAACGGTTATCAATTATGGAGTCCCCCCTAGACGTGCTTAAGTACCATAGCGGCAAAGTTAGCTCAATAAAGAGACGCATAAATCCGAGTCATGACATAAACCGGACTTACTGGGATGAGGAGCAAATATTCCACGGAGGTCCTTTGATCAGGTGGAACGTTGCTTGGTGGTTCCTTTTTAAACTGACGGGGGTAGCAAAGAAGAATCAGGCCCGGTATCTGGTGGTCTTGTCACTCGATCGGTCCCTTTATATCTACCTAGACCGCTTTCTAAGGCAGTTTGGATGGACACAGAGGATTCCCGAGACCGAGGCTATAAACAGCATCCCGCTCCAATTGACGGACGGGGTGTGTGATACATGGTTGCAGCGGTGGCACACATGTGTCATCTAGACCATACCAAACCCTTGCCATTCTGTTTGGGTTTCCGAGTCATGTCGGAAATGGAGTTCTGAAGAGTTGGAGGAGGCCATGAAGGTCGATGAGGCCTTCGATTTGGTTTGCCGGAAGACGGCTAAAGACAACAACGGTTTCTACGACGATAAAGACACTCCTGCTACTTTGGTACAATTAGAGTCGGGTCCTAAGTTAAAAACTAAGACTCGAGTTAGAGACGCCGATGCTAGAGGCGTGTGGGGGCGAGTGAGCCCCCAGACTGACTTGGAGAAGAGGCTTGGGCTGAGACTAGCGGCCAAGGATCGACTGGGCCCGTGTGATAGGCTGCCCGAGCATGTGAGGGCCCAACTTGGGCCGATTAATATGGCTGAAGATCCGCTCTCAAAGAAACGGTTCCGAGCTAAAGTGGTTCCTTTGGTGATTCAGGAACGTCCGCCTCAGTCTCGTCGTCAGTGGACAGCTAAAGAGGCCAAGGATAAGGGTAAGGGCAAGATGCCCTGAATACCCAAGTCCTTAGATTTGTTATTATTTAAGTAGTAGTACTATTTTATTTGTAAAGTCGTGTGCTCTTTTTTTGAATTTTTTGTACTTTGCATTCCTCGATTTTATCGTGTTTTTTAGCAATCATAAAGGAAGTTTTATTAATTAAATCGTTCCTGTTTTCTTTTCACGATTGAAGTGGTTGTACCCTTGTGAGGGGCAGCCTAAGTATCCACAGTCAGCGGAATCAAACCAGACGTAGTTCAAGCTTTGTATAATTTTGCAATCTCGAAATACACCAAGACAAATGGTTCGAGATGTATGTGACAGTAGGATAAATAATTCTAGCTTATTGACTTGCTTTTTGAAAGTTTATGTTTAAAAAGACAATTTTGATAAAATTTTGCAAATGATATTGAGAAATGATTAGGGGTAGTAACGTTTTAGTTGGTCTACGTTGGTAGGATTGATAAAGTCATTCCCATTCAAGTCCGTCAGCTTCATAGCACCGCCTGATAGAACCTTTTTTACCAGATATGTCCCGGCCCAATTGGGTTAAAACTTTCCCCACAGGTCAAATGGTAATAGAGCTCGAACGGATTTGAGAACCAAATCTTCTTCCTTGATATGCATGGGCCTAGCTCTCTTGTTAAAGGCCCGTTGTATTCTTTTTTGGTATACCTGAATATTATTGACGGTGCGGGATCGTCGTTTGTCCAATAGAACTAGCGAGTCATATCGCGCTTGGACCCAGTTTACTTCAGGTACTTGGCTTTCTAACAGAATTCAGAAGGACGGTATTTCCAACTCGACTGGTTGAACTGCTTTCATCCCGTACGTCAGATAATAGGGTGTTGCGTCGATTGCGGTGCAGATTGATGTCTGGTATCCCCATAGAGCGAATGGTATCTTAGCAGGCCACTCTCAGTAATTATCAGTCATCTTTTTTAGTATGGTGATAATTGTTTTGTTGGCTGCTTCTACCGATTTGGGGACGGTAGGTCGAGGATGTATTCCTCTGAATTTGGTATTTTGTTAGCAAGGCTGTTGTTTCGGCTTGAAAATGGGTCCCGTGATCACTGATGAATTCATGTGGGATCCCGTACCAGCATATGATTTTATTCTGGATAAACTTAGCTACATGCTTGGCGTTAAGAATGCAGTAGGATTCGACCTCAACCCATTTGGTGAAGTAGTCGATGGCTACCAAGATGAAGCAATGTCCACCCGAACCAGAGGAGTTTCCGATTATGTCAATTCCTCATGTCGAGAACGGCCATGGTGACATCATGGTGTATAATAAAGACGATGGCATATGTTGCACATTGGCGAAGATTTGACAGTTATGCCAATGTTTGACGTACGATCTGCAGTCAGTTTCCATATTATTTCAGCAGTATCCTAGCCTTATGATTTTTCGGACTAGCATCTAAGCGTTCATATGCGTACCACATTCACCGTCATGTACTTCAGCCATAACCTTTTCGGCTTTTATTTTGTCTATGCATAAGAGAAGAGCCCCCAGTGCCATGTTTTTATACAGTTGCCTGTCATTTGTACAAATAAATTGGGTAGCTAGTCTTCGCAGGGCCTTCTTAACCCGACCATCTGTTCCGGGAGGATATTCTCCTAACGATATGTATGTTAAGACAGCTTGATACCAAGGTTCAGGATCAACTATTTCAATATCTTCAATGGCGTGGATATATGCCGGTTCGGACAATCGTTCGACACAAATCGGCATACTGGTCAGGTGATCGGGAATGTTCAGTAGAGATGCCAATTTAGAGAGTGCATCTGCGAACTGATTTTCTTCCCGAGGCAAGTATATGTACTCTACCTTTTCGAATTGTTTCTCGAGAACCCATACTCGCGCCTGGTAGGCCACGAGGTTGGCGTTCCGAGTTCTCAATTTTTCAAGAGCCTGATTGATGACCAAGGATGAGTCGCTGTGTACCCGGAGATTTGTGACCCCTAAATCGGCGGCGGCTTATAACCCATGGATGAATGCTTCATATTCGGCAGCATTATTAGTCACGTCGAAGACTAATTTGATGGATACGGGAGTATGTTCCCCTTTTGGCGAAATTAAAAGAATTCCGACTTCGAACCCTCGGAAGTTGGACGCCCCATCGAAATATAAATCCCATGTTTTTGTATCGGTATGGAATACGTCTTTGTCTAGGAAGGACCAAGTATCGGTGTGTCCATGTTTGGTTACGGGACTATTGGCGAGAAATTCGACTACTACCCGGCCCTTGATGGCTTTTAGTGGCACGAATCTTAGGTCGAACTCTGCCAACATTAGAGTCCACCTAGATATCCGGCCGTTGAGAATGGGTTTTTCGAATAGGTACTTGATGGGAACCATCTTGGACAGTACATGGACTTCGTAGCTAACATGTAATGCCGAAGCTTTCGCGTGGCCCAAACTAGTGCCAGACATTTTTTCTCGAGTATGGTGTACTTGCATTCATACTCTAAGAATTTTTTGTTGATATAATAGATGGTTCGTTCTTCCGAGTCGACCGTCTGCGCCAGCATAGCCCCCATGGTTGTCTTGGTTGTTTTTAAATATAACGACAGAGGCAAACCGGGTTGAGGTGGCATTAAGACCGGCGGAGCATACATGATTTTCTTGATTTTGTCGAAAGCCATTTGACGTTTATCATCCTACAGTTTTCGTTCCCCCACTTTCAGCTTCTTGAAAAATGGTTCACATACCATAGTTAATTTTGAGATAAACCGGCTGATGTATTGGACTTTCCCTAGGAATCCCCTTATTTCTTTTTCTGTCTTGGGAGGTTTCATCTCGGTAATGGCTTTAATTTTTGCTGGATCTATCTCGATACGATACCACGTTAGCTAACAATGTGACCCAGTAATTTACCATATGTTACCCCGAAACTGCATTTTTTAGGATTTAGCCTCATGTTGTATTTGCGTAGTCGGGTAAAGAATTTTCTTAGGGCAGTGATGTGCCCGTCCCGGCTCTTGAATTTGACAATCATATCATCCACATAAACCTCTACTTCCTTAAGCATCATGTCATGTAATAAGGTTGTAGCGGTCCGTTGGTTAGTGGCCCCAGCATTAATGAGGCCAAATGGCATGACAGTGTAGCAGTAAGTACCCCAAGGTGTAATGAAGATGGTCTTGCTCATGTCTTCTTCTGCCATTTTGATCTGATTGTACCCGACATATTCATCCATTAAAGATAGAAGCGCATGATCAACGGTATTGTCTACCAGTATATCAATGTGAGGTAATGGAAAATCGTCTTTCGGGTTCGCCTTGTTAAGATCCCAAAAATCCACGCATACGCGCACCTTACCGTCCTTTTTAGGAACCAGCACGATGTTCGCGACCCAGTCCGGATATTTGGGCATTTGTATGAAGCCGACTTTGAACTGTTTGTCGACTTCTTCTTGACCATTCGGGCCTCATTCTGCGAAGTTTTTGCTTAACCGGCTTACACCCATCTTTGATTGGTATGTGGTGTTCGAATATTTCTCGGTCTATTCCCGGCATGTCCTTGTAGGACCATGCCAAGACATCTTTGAATTCTTGGAGAACGCTTGTGAACTGTTGTCTCTTCTCAGGATCTAGTGATAACCCTATAATAAGCATCTAGGGTTCTAAGGTTGTTCCCAGATTAATGGATTCGGTTTCTTCGATTACCGGATTTCGGGACTCCCTTTGCTCTAGATGCTTGATCAGATGAGGAGGTAAGGGGTACCTATTCGTCGGGTTTCTCAATGTCATTGCATAAAACATTTTTGAAACTAGAATTGCAGTGAAAAATAGACAAGTCCTAAGTGGAACGGTTATTATTATTAATTGAAAATTTCGAAAACAGCTCAAACAGAGCCGCCATCTGATCATTGGTCAGTGGCGGGATAGGAAGGGCACTCAGAAAGACCCCGAGGCGCCGGCAAGGGACTAAAGGGAGAGGGGTTACAGGTTGGACTCTAGCATCAGACCCCCTAGACTCGACCTTGGACTTTGAGTCAGACTCCGACTCAGACTCAGTATTGGAATCAGTATCAGGCATGTCTCCTTCACCGGCAACCAGCTTGTAGATCCTCTCTTGACTGTCGGTCCACTTGATAGTCTTCCTCCATGCTCTTGAATGTCGGTCCACTTGATAGTCGGTCAGCAGAGGATGAGGTTGACCAGATCTTCTTTTAAAGTCGGGGCTATCCTATCTTCCCCAAATAATAGCCCTAGCATGGACTCAACATTGTCACCATCCTCGTACTGGATGAGAGTAAACACATTATCCGGGATATAGTTGCAATCTCGAGCCAATTGGATCCCGGGATGTGCAATAATTGGTCGGAACAGACCTACCTGGATGGCCCCGAATACCGGCATGACAAAGTAGTCAGTCAGCTGTGGGCTATAAGGGCTCAAGTGGATACCCTTGATGAGATTGCAGACCTTCTCAATGCCTGCTCGGACAACATTCCCCGGTGTCACGACATACCCTAGGCCGAAGTGAGAGTCTTCGTCCTTTAGGACCTCGATAATCTTCCCAGCTGGAAGATATGGCCTGGAGGTGGCCCCCGGGAAGTACCCTTAATTCTGCAGTATTGTATCGATGCTGGTGGTGAAGTAGGGCCTGAAGAGAAAGTCCTCTTCGATCATTCCCACGAAATCGAACCCCCAAAGGTCCGTACCGAGGCGATTCGTGGCATTGCAGCTGGCCACGGTCATGGGTGTCGCCTCTTGGGTGATAATGCTATCACGCAAAGGCAACCTAACCTTACGGTGCAAGGTGGAGGATACAACTTTGATAGCGTGGATCCACGGTCTTCCTAAGAGCAAATTGAAGGAGGAGGTGACGTAAATCACCTTGAATTCCAACTCCTTTTCTATTGGGCCCGTTATGATAGTCAGCTTAACGACCCCAACTACCGACTTTGGGCTCCCATCAAAAGCTTGGATGGTTTGAGCAGTCGGGATATATTCAGCCTCGGTGATGCTGAGGGCTTTAGCGGTCCTTAGGGGAAGGACATTAACAGCGGACCCTTCCTCGATCAGGGTCATGGGGAGACACTTCTTGCAACAGATCACCGTAATATATAGGGGTAAGTTGTGGGAAGCCCCAAACGATGGCAGATCGGACTCGGAGAAGGTGATTAGCGGGCCTTCTTCCTTGGCTTTGCCTTTTAGGTGGGGCATGACAACAACTACCATTTCTGCAGAGGTAACTGTGGAGTCGATCTTGATTGGATCGAGAGCCTTGGTAAACGCCTCTCGATGTTCTTGCGAGATGACTAAGAGTTGCCATATAGTGAGGTCAACTAGGTCTTCTTCAGTTGTTTCATGAGAGACGTGTCAATAGTTGGCTCCTCGAGGGCGACTTTCGTCCTGACTAGATCAGTGACGGTTGCCGGAATAGAGGTGTCCCTAGAGCTAGTAGCTTGATGGGGACGACTAGATTTGGTGAGGTGGTTATAGGCTAGGACTTTGGACTTAGCCTTTCGGACTTCTTCACTAGTAATGGGGACAACTTCCCCTTTGACGAGGTATACATCATCTTGATCATAGAACCAGATCTCATTCACTAGCGGGATAAAGGGACAGATAAGGTGGGAACAATCAATCACCTCCCCGGTAAAGATGGCGTGGGAGCTGAAAGGATTATCCTTGTTACTCGATATGTCCCTGGGTAATGAAATCTTACCACTTTCGATCAGGTCTTGGATAAGATGTTTCGATTTCCAGCATTTTTAGGTATTATGCTCGTTGCCTCTGTGGTATTGACAATAAGCCTGAGCGTTATAGTTCTTGGAGCGTCGGTTGGCTGGAACTTCAGGAGTAGGGCCTATCGGTTCATTAGGCCTTTAGAAGAGAGCCTTTGTAAGGCGTAAGTATAGGTAGTACCTATGTCGGTGAATACCCGAGGTGGGTATTCTTCATGGACAAGGCATCTAGTAGATTGACCTCATCAAATATGCTGCGGGCTGCAGCTTGGGACTTAGTAGAGGACGAGGCCCCTTGGTAGCCCTTGCTAGAGGCTTTAGTTAGGCCTTCTAGCCTTAGGTCGTCTTCAATTCTCATACCCATTTCAGTAAGGGTGGTGAAATTAGGTATGACAGCATACCGGAGATGGACCCTCTAGGAGGGGAGGAGGTTCTTGACGAAGGCCTCCACCAAAGTTTCCTCGCTAGGCTTATCAACTAGCTTCACACTCTTGGCCCCCCAGCGTTGAAGGTATTTTGTGAACCCTTCTTTAGGCTCTTGGGCCATAACCTCCAATGAGCGCATAGTGGTCTGGATCTCGTTATTGTCAGCATTATTCCGAGAAAATTCCGTAGCCACATCATCCCAAGTTGGGTATTTCTTCGGGTCTAGCCTGTAGTACCAGGCCCGTGGGTGTTTTTTCCAAGGATGCAGCAAATAGATTCTTAAACATACTAGAATCTACCCCCTTAATAGCCATAAGTTCCTTGAAGGCCCGCACATGTAGTAACGGATCTTCAGTCCCCTCAAACATTGGCAAACCCATGAGATTCAGGTTTACGGACAGCTTGTCATTCACCGGGGAATAGTCACCGAAAATTTTCCTATGGATGTTGTTTCCCCCGGACTGGTGGACCTGTTCCTCTAATCGGCGCACCGCGCTGATCAGTTCAGCCATGGGTCCAGTGTTTTCGGGCCCGAAGTTAGAAGTCCCTTTCTCTACAGCGGTCAGGCGAGTATTTGTGGCCGCTTGATCGACTCCTATTGCTACTAGTTGAGCCTCAACATCAGTCTGTTTGTTGACCATGGTTTCCATCATGGCCTATAATTCACCCATAGCCTGTTCCATCCTGAGCCTAGTTGAAGATAGCTTGTCTGGAAGAATACAACCCAATTAGAAACTCTGGGCCCAAACCTTGGAATCAAAACATCCCGAGCAAGAAAAACCGGAACAAAGGAAAATGACTCGAAAAGGACGACTAAATGGGTGACCCATGGGTGGTGCGACTTCCTTAGGATACGGCTAAGTGTGCCGAGCCCTGTTCGAAAGAAAGACCACGTGAGATTTCCCCAGACTTTCGACTCGAGTGTTTAGACGGACCTTCCTTTCTAAGGATATGCCCTACGCAATTGGTCATGCCTCTAGAGCAAGGCGGATTTAGGATGGGGTAGAAACTCGTGATGTACGATCGAGGAAGTTTCGACGCTAAAGACCTTCGATGAATTACGAAAAGACCTGACACACGTATTACGGTAGGTCCTATAATAAGATTTTTTTTGAAAATGGGCGAATTTTTTAAAACTCGAAGAACGGTCCTGACATTTGAAATAGGCAGAATGCCGATAGGACCGTTTTTTTTTCAAAAAAAAAAGTCGAAAATTTCAAGTTTCGAAATGGGCGGCATGCCGGCTAAAAATTGGCTATTTTGAGTCAAATATTAAGTCTAAATTTCGGCAGCATTCCAAGTTTTTGAAAATTGGATATTTTGAAAAGATGCATTTTTCGAAATTATGGTTTTTGAAAATGACATGGAAACCAAGTGCCACATAGTCAAGAAAGCATTATGACGACATCATGTATGCTTTATACTAAGTCTCGGTCGGTCAAAATTGGGTCTATACCAACAACGATGGCTCTCTCGTAAATCAGGACGGACTTCCTAAGCCGAATTGCAGTTAGAACATGTTGCGAAACCCATACGAGTTCGGCCATAGATGACTTTAGCAGACCTATGTAAGAATGCACCGCGGTGTAGTGGAACATCAGTCGCAATTAACCAGCCCGGGCAAAATTTGGATTATGCATGAACCATCAAACTAAAACGCACACATTAATAACTGATCGATTTCTATTCCAGTCTCACCCTGAGAATCCCGATGACAAGTAGTACATCAGGTATCCCCAGTTGAGTTGCCAAATTGTGGACATGACATAGGTCCACCCCGACGCGGCCACGCGCGGGTTTGGATAGGCAAATGAATCTCGTGATAAGATTGTTCTCGGGTCAAAATTTAAATCAAAGTTGGAGTCGCCACCGAACTTTGTGGGAGTTCGGACCCGTTCGAACCCACTCTATACTTAGCCATATCGCGCAAAACGCACGACCCACTTTAGTACTAGATTTTATGGGGGTTCGTGCCTTTGCATAATGATATCGATGTCGAATTACCGAATATCGTATATCGAATGATTCTCGTTTGCCAACGGTTTCGGGCATCCCGAAACCAAAGGTTCTGAGTAAGGGGTGAAGGTACGTGTTAGGAAGCCCACGAAAGACACCCAACGCCGCCCGCACTTAGCGGCTTCTACTAGGATATCAATCGGTGTTCGTGTACGCGCGTTAGTAAGATGGTGAAATGATATGCAAACATTGTTTTGAGCTACGCATGTGAAATACGTATTTAGCTACGTCGTTTAATGCATCTTATATATGTCAAAGTTGTTTTAGCATGTGGGTTCATTTAAAAAATGGTAAATGCCACCCAAATAAAATAAAAAACTTAAAAGTAAATTACAAATTACATGGGCGGAATACAACCCGGAATTCACAATACTTGGACAAAACGTAATAATAATAATAAACGGATATGCAATGGTAAACGTAAATTATAAACGGACCCATAAATAGAAAACGTGAATTGAAACCATAAATCGAATGATTGGACGGACTCCGATCACTTACACAATGCGTTGTGTATTGACCGGAGGATGAAGGCCTTGGCACGCATTAGCGCACGAGATCGGAGCGTAATGCTAGCTCGATCCCGGACCTCGGGGTCTTGTCCCGACTTATCCTAGCGAAATAGGAATTTCCTAGACTTATTGAATATCAAAATCGACTAATGAGTCGTCGATATAGGGTTAGTCGTATGAGACATCGCTCAAAGTTGTAAAGAAACGAAACGATGATAAATTAGAAGTGATATAATGTGTGGGTTTTGGAAGACGAATACATGATTGATTTAGAACATATCGACTTAGAGTCGTAAATATGAGTCGACGGAAATTTATATCGTCTTTTGATCCTCGTTGGAGGCTTGTAGGAGTCACTCGATCGAGTCATTTGGTGGACTCAGTTGAGTGCCCTTTGACGAAAAATCCCTGCCCATTTTGAGGGGGTCACTCGATCGAGTGGCCCCTTTGTAACGGGTGGTATGTGCTTCTAAAAGGTTCCCATTTTATGAATTTGTGCTTTAAATCGAGAAATGGTTGGTCTAATACAAATATCGAGCTCCTCCGTGTCACGACGTCGTTGTCGGGTCTTATGGAACTTACGACGATCGGTTCAACATCATTAGGTTTTGCATTAAACCGAATCTCGATGGCTCTTTATATCCAACAGTCGATTATGGAACCGGTATCGAATGTTCTAGAGGGATGTTTATGGAATCGAGAATAATCAAACTAGAATGAATATCAAATCCCTTCGCGCCGTGATGTCGTTGTCGAATCTTATAGACCATGCGACGATCGGTTGGACTTCATCAGGTTTCATGCTAATTTGATTGTCGATAGCTCTTTTATGCGCGACATTCGATAACGGAATCGATATTGGGCATTTTAGAGCAACATTTTGAAAATGACATTGAATACGCTCGATAACGAATTACCGCGATCGCGTTATAATCCGATAGGTTATGCGTATGCCATAAGGCGCCCTAACCTTTAAGTGCCTAGGGCGGCGCGCCTCGAGAGGCGCCACCTCCAGTACGACTTGTTCGGTATTTTAACGGACTTTAGGCGGCATTTAATCATCGAATGTATTGAATCGGAAAATTTGATTTGTCATCACAAATATTAGGTCATTAGCATTTCGACGTCGTAGTTTGGCTTTTAAAGCCGACGACGATTGATTTATCGTCATTGAACATTTGCTCGTATTGATTTTGAAAATAGTTTTTTGTATAATATACACGGTATTAATATAAACAAAATATAAAAACGATAAGCAAATGTTAGATTGTTAGGAACAATAATAAAATGTTAGATGCGATAATAAATGTTAGGAACGATAAAATAAATGTTAGATGTTAGTATAATTAGTAACATAATGTAAATGTTAGGTGTTAGTATACAAAAATGAAAAGAGAATTAGAGATTAGAAAAATCAGATTTGGTACAACCTCAACCTACATGTTAATAATCTCGGAAAATGGGCTCGTCGAGTGTCGACGTAGGCAAGGGAGCGGTTTGAGTATGTAAGGTGAGTTAGGGTGTGTGATTAGGGAGACGGTATTCTAGGTTTTGGGAGGCTAGGTCTTGGGGATGGCTATTGTGTGTGTGAGTGTATGACAAACTCTTTGAAATGCTAAGAAAATGTGAAGGAAGAGGGCGGAAAAGTGTTGAAAAGCTCTTTCAAAATGGTGTATATGGGGGGTATATATAGATTTTACCCCGGTTTGGGGTCACTCGATCAAGTGCCCCTTTGCTGGACTCGATCGAGTTCCCCAAAAAAGGCATTCTGGTTGTTTTTTAGGAGGTCACTCGATCGAGTGCCGTTAGGCGGGTTAGCCAAATGAGGGAAGTTTGGATTTTGTTTTTACTTCTGATTTTGACTTGGTTCAATTTGCATTTTGACGCAGCGTAAGGCTTGTTACGTTCTCGAGTTTCGACTTTGACTGGGTTTTGACTCGGTCGCAAAATACGGTTTTGCCCCCGGTGGCGGTTTTGGCTCAAATTAGCATTATTTTATGGGGAATGACTTACTGAGACTGGATTTGAGGTTGGTTTTTAGAGATTTTTACTCTTCTAAGTGCCCACGTCGGATACTATTGATTCCGAGTCCCGTATTTGAGCGTATTAATGCATATTAACGTCCTATCATCATCCGGTGTTTAGTTGCAGACTACTGTATACACAAGCAGTCAAAATGCAGGTGTCTACAAGCGTTGGTACATGATGTCCCCGAAACACCGTGTACAAGTGTCGTTGTACCAATCCCATGCAAGTCCTTCCAGTTCTGGGTTCCAAGAATATTTCGGCTACAAAATTGAGAGGATTGTTAGTAACGAGAAGATATACAAAGCCTTGAAATTGATTAACAAACGTGAAATAATGACAAAGTGAGTAAAAAATTAAAACCAACGCACCTTGAAGTTGTTGAACCACTATTGACGCTGGTTTAGTGGCACTTGACCCCAATAAGTGTAGCCAAAGCCACGATCAACCATGTAGCTTGTTGTGCACTCCTTCACCACATCTGAACGCCAAAACCTACACTGTTTCAAGAATTTCGTATCTATGAAATCTTAAAAAAATATTCCAACAATTATTTTTTGGTATGTTAGATTATATTACCAGTATTTCTCCATATCGAGGATCACCCTACCGTCCTCGCCAACTCTAGGTTCATCTTCTTGCTGCTCTCCCCCATATTGCTGCTCCCTCTGCTGCTGCTCCTCCTCTACTGTCTCAAGGATCACTTCCTCCTCCACGTCCCGCTCCCAGGAGGTCTGTGTCCTACTGCTTCCACCCCGACTCCTTCCTGTGCCTGGCATCTTAACCTTGCAAAAAAATATTATCGTAAATTAGCAACCAAAATTATCGATAAAAGACAGTTCTATTAATCGTAAACAAAATGAGTAAAACAGTGATAAATAAAACCTATTAATACCGTCCTAATACTCGTCTTCGCTATCCTCATCGCCATCACCCTCATCCCCCTCATCCTTATCTTCCTCCTCCGTCTCCTTGCCATCCACATCATCATCCTCCAAACCATCCAATCCTCCTGCTCCTGTCCATCGTCCTCCTCAAGCATCTCCCGGACATCCATAAAGATGTCATCGTTATCACCACCATCATCATCCTCTAAATCTTCCTCCACCTCTTCATTATGATATTCATCTGAGAATATGGTTTCATTACTTGGAGATAAGCGCTTACCTCTTGAAACAACATCTTCCTGAAAAAGAGTGGTGTCTATTTGCCCCCGTGATTTCGTCTTGAAGACTGCCCACCATTGACTTTGATTTCTATCATTTCTCGTGGTTGGATAAGGAGAAAAGTACACTTGTTGCGCTTGATGTGCGAGTATGAAAGGATCATACTTAGGATATGTCCTAGTATGATTAACTTCAACTAGCTTGTAACGTTCATGCACTCTTGTACCATTCACTGAGTTATCTTTCCACTCGCATTTGAATATGACAACCCTATACCCACGTTCTCTACCAGCATAAATCAACTCGAAGATATCCTCCAAAATACCGTAGTATTCCTCACCATCAAGAGAAGAAACAATCACACCAAAATTACATCTAGCCTTATTCTTCCCGTAGTCGAATGTTTGAAAATTAAACCCATTTACCGAGTACCGGTTCCAGGTTTTAACCTCTCGCAAAGGACCGTATGCCAAACTTCTAACCAAATCATCCTATATATCTAAGGCAATTACATGCTCCTTAAGCCACTTGGGAAATTTTTTGTCATGCTTACTTCAAACATCATTGGCATTCACATTTGGGTTTACAACGACAAATTCGGTTACAAACTACTTCTCGTAAGGCTCCAAAATCTCACAATTGGAAAGTAGGTAAAGGTGAGCTCGATTGTATTCTTTTTCATCTAACATCCTAGAACCCCCAATTGATGATGTTCCTTCCTCGTCCTTAATTTGAAAACAACTTTGGTATGTTAGGATCAATTACCCCCAATTTCTCTAGGTTCAGATTATTGGTTTTAGTTTGGACATCTTTCTCAAAGTACAAGGAGCAGAAGTTCGCAATCTCCTCTGTTAAATAGGCATTACAAATAGAACCCTCTACCCTAGCCTTGTTACCATTTTTTTCTTTAAATGGTTAAGGAACCTACATATAAAAGATGAGCAAGTCAATTAATTAATATTAACTGTGCTTTAATTAGAATTAATTACAAATTAAATTAATAAAAATTAAGTACCTTTCAAATGGGTACATCCATCGATATTGGACAGGTCCTCCAACCTTAGCTTCGTAAGGCAAGTGGACCATTAGGTGCTCCATCGAATTAAAGAATGATGGTAGGAAGATCATCTCAATTTTGCAGAGTATTTGTGGAATTTGATCCTCCAGCGAAGTCATGTCCTCAATTGATACTGTAGAAGAACACAAATCTCGGAAAAATTCCACACCGTCGGTGGTAGAAGCTGCTTCAATGACACTGGTAGTAACCTCTCCATAAATACATGGCAATCATGACTCTTTAAACCTTGCAACTTTAGATTCTTATGATTGGCACATCGCTTAAAGTCAGAGGCATACCCATCAAGGAACTTCAACTTCTCTAACCACTCCAACAACGTCTTTCTCTGAGCCTTGTCAAGCCTGTAGATGGCTCTAGGTTTGGACCCATCTCGTTTAATGTGCAATTAAGGACGGTCACAAAAAATTTCAGATCTCGTCGGGACCCTGTAGTGTCACAACTCTTACCATGCATCACAGTGTGAATCAATTACTCAAAAAAAATTCTCTATGTACATCACGTCCAAATTATGACGAAGTAACAAAGAACTCCAATATGGAAGGTCAAATAAAATGCTTCGTTCAAACCATTCATTTTTTAACTTCTTTAGAGTTTTGAACTCCTGGTCGATGCCATCAACAGAAGAGGGGTACTCCGATATCAACTCCCATATTTCATCTCCCAAAAGTTGAGTAGGTGCATCATCGAGCACTACCTCACCCTTTTTTAATGCTCTCTTGTTCTTCCTATATGGGTGACCCTCTGATAGAAATTGTCTATGACAATCAAACCAAATAATTTTACCCGAATTTGAAAGTCAAAATGCTTTGCTTTCATCCATACAACAAGGACATGCTTTTTGACCCGCAGTAGACCACCCCAAGAGCATACCATATGCGAGGAAGTCTTTTGTAGTCCACAACAAAGCTACTTTCAGTTAAAAGTCTTGTCTCAAAGATACATCATATGTTTCCACCCCTACTTCCCACAGTTGTTTTAATTCCTCAATCACAGGTTATAAGTAAACATCCGAATGATTTTTCGGGTTTTTTGGTCCGGGAACAATAAGAGATAGAAAGATGAAAGGTTGTTTTAAACTCAACCATGGAGGTAAGTTATAAGGTGTGACCATCACAGACCAACAAGAGTAAGACTTACCGAATTGATTCAAGAGGATACGCGCTGTAGTAGACTATGGAATATTTGATTTTGTTTGTCAGATGTTTCATTTTGTTTCTTTGTATCCTGTTTCTGTGTTGATCAACTATTTCTGATCAGTTGTAAATTCTTTTATATTTATACCATTTCACATTTTACCAAAAAAGAAGACCTACCAATTGACCGAAGGGTGCAAATCCATCAGTACACAACCCAAGCCTTACATTTCGAGGTTCTGCTGCAAATTGAGGATAAATTCTATCAAAACGCTTCCACTCCTCACCGTCACTTGGATGACACATCTTTCCTGGTACCCTAATTTCTTCTTTGTGCCACCTCATTTGCTCAACTATGATTTTGGTTGCATATAATTTCTGAAGTCTAGGTGTAATGGGGAAGTAAGTAAGCTGACTAATTGGTATCGGTTTCTTACCCTTATCACCACTTTTTCCTTTTTTTTACCTCTCAAGACAATATCCCCCTCAAACAATTTGTACCTACCCTTACCACCTCTCTTACATTCATCAAGCGTGGCATCATCTTTCCAAAATAACATGCATCCATCGGGACAAACATTAATCTTTTGATGCGAAAGTTGAAGACCTTTCACAACTTTTTTGGTAGTATAGAATGTTTTGGTCATGATGTTATCTTTTCGAATAACTCTCTCAAGCAAGATAGGAAAACCGTATATACAAACGAAGGGTAGGTTAAACAAACATTTAAGGTTCACTATCATAGATGCGACTTCTAACAAAGTCATATCGCACCCTTCATATAACGGCTTCTCTGAAGTATCTAACATGTCAAAAAACGCTTTCGCTCGTGGGTTAGGCTCCTGTGGGTTAGACTCTTGAGGGTCAGGTGAGTCATCATTGATATATGTGCTTTTATCGTTGTTAAACACGTTGCACTCGACAACATCAACTATCATTCCTCTCAACCCCCTCCCCCCTCTCATTTTGTTGGATCTCGGGTTCCTCAGCCTGAGAGGGTTCACCATGACAAATCCAACGATAATAATTGGGTGAGAAACTATTCGAGAGGACATGTTTCTTAATCACAATTATCTCCAAAAAATTTAGGCTCTTGTATTTAAGACATGGACACCTAACTTCACCTTTCGACGCATAGTCCGGTGAGCATTTAGCTCACTACAACAAAATCACCCTTTCGCGGCGATTATTTTGGTAATTCGTGGCGATTCTATTCGATGCGAAAGCTTTCTCCATCGATTGTGTATTCGTTGAGGTAGGCGGCGTTGCCGTAGCCTTTCGTGTTGAATAATCTATTCGTTGGGTTAGATTCTTAAAAGCGACGCGAAAGAAGATGAGGTTTAGTGGCGATTTTAGTGTCGATTATTATTGATGCGGTAAATATTTTGATTTTCCCACTAATAAGAATTGCAGCGATTGTATTCGACACAATAAGTACAATAAAACGTCATTTAGTGGCAATTGTTGTAATTGTATTTGACATGATAAGCAAGTATTATATTGTCATTCCTTTTACAATTTTATCAATAGTATTCGACGCGGTAAGTAATACAAACAATCGTAACAATTGCATTCGACACGATATGTAATACAATTGCAACCACATAGTAAATTGGTATCGATTTCATTCGATACGAAATATCATTTCTATCTCTCAAATACGATGCGAAAATAAAAAGAAAGGACAAGCGAAAAAACATGATACTTATATATTACTCTTAAAATCCCAAAATTATATGTATCCAACATCGACTAAATTAAATTAATAAAAATAGGTCCAATATAATTGCAAATAATCCTTTTAAAACCTAAAAAAATTAACTCGGTCTTCAAGCCCAAAGCAAAGCTTCAAACCATCTATTCCAAATTACATAGAGTAGTTGCGCCTCGAAAAAACTGCAATAACAAAGATCATGTATATACCAAGGTATACCGAATTTTTAGTCATTTTCCACGTGCAAGTAAATAAATGTAAATAAATGAAATAGATTTATGTATGTATGTATATACACACTCACTGGTTCATGTATGTTCCTTAGCACATATAACAAAATGTCACAAATCAGCTGCTTGAGTTGCTATAATCATCTTGTACGAACAACTAAAAACCACGCCAAATATTATATGACGTGAGTCCATTATCTAGTTCAGTATAATATCATATTTGTAACATATTGTGTATTAAGTACAAACCAACTATATAAAAAATGAAATAAGAACATACCATATCATCAGTTTTGACGGTATTTGGGGTGGTCACGTGAGACTGTCTCACAGACTACTTGCTTGAAGTCCATGGACAACGCAAAAGATCAGAGATGTTATGCTGCTGGAAACTAAGAGGCGAGTTGTGTTTGATAGTTAGCACGTAACTCCAAAGGACAGATAAGTCTATATCAAAAGGACTGAAACAAAACGTATACCGGATTGGAACCTTATCACAACCAGTAAACCACGATCTACTAAATACTGAACCATAATTGGCACAACATAAAGCATGACATGATCCTAAACGTAAGTGTTGCTTTGGATATACACCAAGCAGTAGAGTTACAAGAATGACTTCACACAAGAAAGGTCATAGAACACTTTTACAAAATCTATATGCACAAAATTTACCTAAGACAAACATACATATGAACCTATTATGAGGCAAGCTCATTTATTTTAGTCAAGAAACATACTCTCAGATTATTTTGGGTTCTTCTCATATGCGAGAACAACTCATACATGGGTCTGAAAGTATTCCAAATGTGTAATACCCATACTTTTATAGAAAGTCAAATCGTAAGTCAAATTGAGTCAGGACGGTTAAGTCAGAATAAAGCTCAAGTAAAACCAAACAAACAAGACCAGACCCATTTTTCGAGCCCAAGTTATAACGTCTAACCTAAATTGTGATGCACATAAACGGCGTATTCACACTAGCACACTCCCTTTATTTATGATTTAAACCAACACACACTTCTTTGGATTATCAACCTTACCCACACCCCTTTATTTTATAAACCTATGCTCAACCTCCCTTATTCCTATATAACTATTCTTGTTTTGTTATTAACCTATTCGGGTAGCAACCACCATCATCCCACGCTCCTTGATCTTAACCCTCACCATTCACGGCCAAACAAGAGGAAGGAAAGGGGGAAACCGAGTCAGGCCGTCAATCAGACCGTACACGCATATATAGGTATATTCCGTTGTCTTTCTATTTTTGGGTCGTGATTTGTATTCCGATATCGTATTAGAAGGGCCACGACCAGAATAGGGTAAGTGTCGGGCCGTTATAGCCGTGTCGGGCTATTATTATGTCGGGTCGTTGAGTTGTTGTATTCGTGGTTCATTGTTGTTGTCATGAGAGGGAGTGAGGTGGTCATGAGGCGGTTAGTTTTGGGGTTTCGTGTTATTGTCATTGTCGTAGTCGAAGTATTGTTTCTGTCGGTCTACTGCCCTTGTTTTGAGGTGTTGTGCGTGCTACCATTAGTGGGTATATAAGGGAGTAAGATGGGGGTATATAAGGGCGATAAGTGGGTATGTTGGCTAAATGAATATTAGTTACTCCGTATAATAGTAGTGATAGTAGTGAGGTGTAAGAGTTATAACAGATGGGGGTATACTATTAGTTATAATATTAGTATTACTATTAGTATACTATTGAGGTGTTATAATATTAGTTATGTTGGTCGTTTCATGCTATAATTTAGTTAGGTCGAGTCGGTTCCACTTTATAAGTTAATTACGTTAGGTTCGATATTAATTTAAGAATATACTACTTTACTATTTGTAGAGTTTCTGTGGTGATCCTGTACTACCGACCCAGTGGTGACCTGCTAATTAGGTAAGGTTTTCCTTACTTAGAATACGTTAATATTTTTATGCATGTATGAGTTACGAGTACGTTATGATATGGTGATAATAAGAATAATGTTGAATATTGATGGGAGAATGATTGTTGAATATTCATATAATGGAGTTGGTGAGGCTAGCTTTAGACCTAGCCGGGGCCTTTGATCACGGTCCCCTCCCTGATTTCTCCTCGCGGGTTGTTGAACCTGTGGGGGGTGTGCACACTCGGAATGAAAGGGCCTGCCAGAAGAGTTGAGATGAGATTATTGATATGGTACCATGATGGTACTGAATGTTGGGATGATATTATTGATTGGTATCGATGATGGTACTGAGACGGTGGAGACTGGATGTTTTATATTATGTATCTATGATACAATGTTAACATGTTCTAACCGTTGTCTCTGTCTATATCCTCACCCTATTTTATTGGGGGCCTGTGATGATCCAATTGATATTTCCGATCAACTGGGGAGCAGTCTATAATACAGGTTATGTATTTTGTGATGTGTTTGGATGCGGGGATGCTTGTACGGGACTGGGGCGAACGCGATAATGATCCTGGTCGTAGCACGGGTTAATGCGTAGGCATTCCTGTTTATATAGATTGTATAGCTTCCGCTGTGTAACTAGAGTTGTAATAGTTAATGAGTTGTTATGTTTAAATCTAATTGTCGGTTTGGCATTCCATGTTGTATTGTAATGAGCTACTACCTCGGAAAACCGAGATGGTAACACCTTTATTTATCCGGGAATGTCTTGATAAGGCTCTTGGATAAATGGGGGTGTTACAAAGTGGTATCAGAGCGATCGATTTTGGAGCCTGAATAAATGAACCTAAGAAAATAAAATGAACCCCGGTGATGGACCATCAGGAGCCCCTCTAAAACTCGGTTGAGGAGACGTCCTTATACCAACCCCGGCCCTCTTGGTCTTGATCCGGTAACCGCGTGTGAGAAATGAGATGGGGTATAAATTAGGAAGGGATACGTTGTGATGCAATGAATGTTTTGTGATGACTGCCTGTGATAACTTGTTGCATTGTTTGACGTATGAGATGTAGTGATCGAACCGTATAAGCTGAGATGTGACTAGTACGTACTTACGTTATTAGCATGTTATAGTAACTAGTACTAGGCCATATGAGGAATATGTTACAGCATGTAAGGTTGAGGTAAGAGTCAATCACCCTGGGTGAGAGTAAGTTCATAGTCAGAGTTGGTAGTAACAATAGATACAACGTCGAGGTGTTTATACGTAGTAGTGTCGTAAGCGATAAACGAGTTTTAATTAGTGGATTTGGTGGTAATCTGTGTCTGTCTTGTTGAAATAATGTAATGGAGTCGTTCACATTATTGGAAAGGGATTGTTCTCTGGTAATGGTACATGTATCGTAATATGTTTAGAGGGTTGATAATTTATGTGGTTTAGTGTGTCGTAATGGGAATGTTATTCAAAAGTGCTTGAATACTTGTGTTCCGTTTTAGTGTTATGTGCTTCCTTGTCGATATAATTTATTAGCTGCCTTTACGTTACTTAATAAGAATGAATAGTTAGAAATATAATGGTTCGTAATGTGTCCATGAAGGGTGTCATATTGCGAATAAAGTACGAGTTAATGAGCCTAATAGTCGAACAATGTAAGAATACTTGAGACCCATTTCGAGTTAATGTGATTTACTTGCTTTATATCGATCTGAATGGTGTCATTTTTATTGGTCCTCATCATTCTCTTGTAATGGCGTAAATGAACTTGTCTATCAATTTGTTTTTGAAAATGTATATGGTATCTGAAATTATGTCGATCTGTTATATCATAGGGAGGAACAATGTATATATAAATGTGTCGTTTCTATTTCACCCTGATTAATACAAAGTGATTTACAAGATAAAGTGTGCAATCGAAATCTGTGTACTACTTGAATTTGAGTGCAGCGTGCTATTAAAAGGATACATCTATGGTGTCGTGTTTGTTAATGTGAATTTTTGTCAAAGACACTTAGATAATTGTGTTTCGTTATGAGTTTATATGCTTTCCTGTCATTATGATAGGTTCTGAGTCGTACCTCGTTATTAATTTCTGTTCTTGATGGTTTAACTGAGCATTTATAAAAACCCGTGTTGAGTTAATGACATACACATTTAAAACACTTTATCTAACATGAATAATGTGTACTGATTTCTGTTTGGATGGCCTAAGCAAACGTGCTCGCTAACCGTGTCGAGATAATGTCATAATAGCTTAAAACACCTTCGTTAACAGGAATAATGTGCTACTGAATTGTTTCACCTGTTTACAATGTCCCTTTCACAAAAGTTTGAAAAGAGACTCACATTTTTAAGTCTAGTTCTTCCCTGCAAAATTTCGGTATTTAAACCCAAGTAGTTCAACCTATTTGCTAGTGGTGACGTTTCCATTACACACCTTACTTAGAGATTAAATTATTATTGAGAATTTTTACCCAGATCACTTTGAAGAGTCTGGATAATGTTGGAACTTGGTGGCTCGAAAATATGATTTGAAATAACTTGTTTTATCAATCAAAGCTTTTTCAAGGTAAAAATTTGTTAGTTCATGAAAATGCTTATGCAAATCACTGTTATGTTTGGAATTTGAAAATGATTTTAACTAGAAAGTTGTACATGACTGTCTTGAGAGTCTAAGACCACTAGTTTCACATTGTTTTGAGTTATAATGATTTAATTACAATTTTTCTATCATGACGGCAATGTTCTGAAAATGTGTCTAAGTCCATTGAATGGTCATTGTTTCGTCTTGTTCAAGTGAATGCACTAATTTGAAAATTTCTACCTTATCGTATGATGAAATTGAGTTAGACTTATATGTTAATGACAAATTCAGAGTAAATTCGGGTTATGAGAGGTCATACTTGTTCATGTTGCATAATTGCATGCCTTAACGTGAATCTTATGGATCAAATGTGTTGTTGTCTGATAAATCTGTCACGGTCCTGAGTCGCTTATGTGATAAAGAACATCGACACACGTATCCAATATAAGTAGTAATTTCTATGAGAAGTCGGGAAAGGTCGAGTCGTTAAACTACGAACCGAGTGTTTGGTTTCATCTAAGTAATAAAAAAACGTCATCTTTCATATTTAGTCGTAATAGACTTAAATTAGACATGTTTTGTAAACCAGTCAAATGTTATTCTTAATTGCTCCTGTATATCTGTGATGAGTTTTGTCTTAATTATCAGTCAATGAGTAACATATGCTGAGATGAATGATGTCTACGGGATGAGTGCTAGTCCTAAGTCTTATCCTGGTGTCTAAATGTACAACTTATGTGAACCTAAGACATAATGAATTACTTGATTAATTATTGCAGTCTGGATAAGCATATGTCACCTGTCACTTGTCCCAAATTTTGAAATTATTCACGTGGTCATGTAAAAGTGTTCAGTTGTCTTATTATTACTTGCCTAAATGATTCCTCTCAAGTATGTATACATGTGAGTCTGAACCCGTTAAAGATGCAATCGTGTCAACGTATTATCATCATATGTAGATTGGGAGTACGTGTCGTAATGATCGAAACGAGTGGCGGGACATAGTAAAGAGACATCCTGAGGACATATTGTCGTTTAAGTTACTTGTAAGAAAGTCGTAATAATGGTAGTTAACGCGTTTAATTATATAAATAAGCGTAAGGGAATGATAACTGATGATATGGTGACGTTACAAGAATCTAGATGAATGAATAGTGAAGGGTCAAAGAAATAGATGATGAAGTAGTAGTAACAAACTAAAAGGAGACATAAGTGCTTTCATGTCTGAATACTCCAAACTACAAAATCCAGTCAGACTAACTATATTATGTGAATTGAACTCTTTGTAACCAAGTTCAAGGTTTATCTGTTAATGCGTTGTGTCATCACTTATGTTTCGAGGTCAACAAGTCGGGTTATAGTACAAGGTACTAACATCACGATCACGAGTCCATGCAAGTAAAGTGACATGTCACTAGGCGTCAGACCGAGTTTAATCAAATAGTCCTTGTACGAATAATCGTGTTGGATGATAGTAATGATGTCCATGCATGTAAGTGTGTCATGGGAAGAGGGTTCCCGCAAGTTTATAAGTTACAAGTGCATTCATTAGTTTTGTCTGGCAGCATGTGAATTGAGTCATGACAAGTATAACTAGTATAAACCTAGTGGTACTAATAAGAAGTCTCTTTGGCTTAACTTAAGTGAAGTACGACATTTGAGAATGAGTTACAAAATAGTATGCCGGTACTTAGGTTGAATCATGAGAATGAAGAATCTAAGTGATGATGCATGCAGTTGTTAAAAAAAAAAGGTTGCGAAATATGGATGAATGTGAGGGTAGAACCCCTCGTGATCTGTTGATAGGTGAGTAAGTTGGGAAACTTGAATGAAACATGAATGAACTGTTGTGTTAGGCATGATACCAAAATAAATGGAGGTTGTGAAATGACAAAAAGATGTTATGCGTGTGAGAAATGTCCTTAGAATCGTAGTGATGGAACACATGAATTGATTATGCATATTACTGACTTACTTACCCATGGTCAAATATTACAAGTATACTTGTTATAAAAGTTTACATTGGCGTCTTATATGATAGGATATTGAGAAAGAGTGACCTCGTTGGTGTCAAGATAGTGTCGACATACATATATATATATAAGGTGTGTTAGGTAGCGTGAGTATAAGATCAGCGAACTTCGGGGCGAAGTTCATTATAAGGAGGGAAGGATGTCATACCTTGTTTTCTAAAATAGGTGTGCTTAATTGTTGTGTCTGCATCACATAGTAAGATGGTATTGTTGTCATTAGCCATAAGTACGTGGGTTGTTTGTCAGTAGTACTGTGACGCAGATACAACATACAACAGTTAGTTATATGATGAGTCATGTGATGTGTTCGATTAAGGGTGCATGGTGCAAGTTGTCAGTCAGTCGAGAAGGGTCGTTATTAGTTGGATCCTGAACTTCGGGACGAAGTTCCTTATAAGGAGGGTAGATTGTAATACCCATACTTTTATAGAAAGTCAAATCGTAAGTCAAATTGAGTCAGGACGGTTAAGTCAGAATAAAGCTCAAGTAAAACCAAACAAACAAGACCAGACCCATTTTTCGAGCCCAAGTTATAACGTCTAACCTAAATTGTGATGCACATAAACGGCGTATTCACACTAGCACACTCCCTTTATTTATGATTTAAACCAACACACACTTCTTTGGATTATCAACCTTACCCACACCCCTTTATTTTATAAACCTATGCTCAACCTCCCTTATTCCTATATAACTATTCTTGTTTTGTTATTAACCTATTCGGGTAGCAACCACCATCATCCCACGCTCCTTGATCTTAACCCTCACCATTCACGGCCAAACAAGAGGAAGGAAAGGGGGAAACCGAGTCAGGCCGTCAATCAGACCGTACACGCATATATAGGTATATTCCGTTGTCTTTCTATTTTTGGGTCGTGATTTGTATTCCGATATCGTATTAGAAGGGCCACGACCAGAATAGGGTAAGTGTCGGGCCGTTATAGCCGTGTCGGGCTATTATTATGTCGGGTCGTTGAGTTGTTGTATTCGTGGTTCATTGTTGTTGTCATGAGAGGGAGTGAGGTGGTCATGAGGCGGTTAGTTTTGGGGTTTCGTGTTATTGTCATTGTCGTAGTCGGAGTATTGTTTCTGTCGGTCTACTGCCCTTGTTTTGAGGTGTTGTGCGTGCTACCATTAGTGGGTATATAAGGGAGTAAGATGGGGGTATATAAGGGCGATAAGTGGGTATGTTGGCTAAATGAATATTAGTTACTCCGTATAATAGTAGTGATAGTAGTGAGGTGTAAGAGTTATAACAGATGGGGGTATACTATTAGTTATAATATTAGTATTACTATTAGTATACTATTGAGGTGTTATAATATTAGTTATGTTGGTCGTTTCATGCTATAATTTAGTTAGGTCGAGTCGGTTCCACTTTATAAGTTAATTACGTTAGGTTCGATATTAATTTAAGAATATACTACTTTACTATTTGTAGAGTTTCTGTGGTGATCCTGTACTACCGACCCAGTGGTGACCTGCTAATTAGGTAAGGTTTTCCTTACTTAGAATACGTTAATATTTTTATGCATGTATGAGTTACGAGTACGTTATGATATGGTGATAATAAGAATAATGTTGAATATTGATGGGAGAATGATTGTTGAATATTCATATAATGGAGTTGGTGAGGCTAGCTTTAGACCTAGCCGGGGCCTTTGATCACGGTCCCCTCCCTGATTTCTCCTCGCGGGTTGTTGAACCTGTGGGGGGTGTGCACACTCGGAATGAAAGGGCCTGCCAGAAGAGTTGAGATGAGATTATTGATATGGTACCATGATGGTACTGAATGTTGGGATGATATTATTGATTGGTATCGATGATGGTACTGAGACGGTGGAGACTGGATGTTTTATATTATGTATCTATGATACAATGTTAACATGTTCTAACCGTTGTCTCTGTCTATATCCTCACCCTATTTTATTGGGGGCCTGTGATGATCCAATTGATATTTCCGATCAACTGGGGAGCAGTCTATAATACAGGTTATGTATTTTGTGATGTGTTTGGATGCGGGGATGCTTGTACGGGACTGGGGCGAACGCGATAATGATCCTGGTCGTAGCACGGGTTAATGCGTAGGCATTCCTGTTTATATAGATTGTATAGCTTCCGCTGTGTAACTAGAGTTGTAATAGTTAATGAGTTGTTATGTTTAAATCTAATTGTCGGTTTGGCATTCCATGTTGTATTGTAATGAGCTACTACCTCGGAAAACCGAGATGGTAACACCTTTATTTATCCGGGAATGTCTTGATAAGGCTCTTGGATAAATGGGGGTGTTACAAAGTGTCTCACGGGGTCAAGCTAAAATTGAAAGTTAAAATACATCGTCGTTGTGAAAAAAGTGTCTGATCGATAAGTTCAGGGTAGGTAATACCATACCCATATGGCCATATCCTTGAGTGTCATATCAAAAAAACGTATGGTTCTAAAACTGAAAATTCTAACTAACATAGTTGATGCCATAATTCAAGCCTTCAGTAGAGATAAACCTAAATTATCATTTCACACACAGAGGTGAATGCAATGGTATATGCTCTGTTATACAACCAAAAACATAAATGTATTTTATGGCATTTATGATCTAGGTTGCTTAGACTTTGTTAGAAATATCCATTGGTTGTGTCCAAGTGCAGCGATTCGACTATTTATGAAGAATCTTCTAAGTTCTTCATGCAAGTGTCCAACTGTATTACCCATGTTGGAGTGTCAAAGTGACGAACACACTGGTGGGCCAAGTAAACTAAGGGAGAGACTAACATAGCTGATGGCCAGATGGTTGTGAAAAGAGCATTTTACCAAACGACATACAAACTGGGAATCGTGCTGAACAATGCAGCAAATATTAAGATGTCCTGTTTGACAATGATTCTTACCTGCAAGTCCTTCATGACATCAAGATATGAATCCTTGAGATCAAAAATAGCTATGCCCTCTTGATAACTACTTATAGTCTGAAGCAGTTTATCCTTGTCCTTGATCTCATATTTTAACTGTAATAAAAGAGAAATCAAGTATCACTTTGTCGAATAGAAGATAGTGAGGAACTGAGGACTATATGCACCAAATTATACCTTATATGAGAAGCGTAAGCCATCATACTTCACTTTTACATTCTTAGTCAAGCTATCAAACACTTCCTTGTTCGTATTCATATCAACATAACATGCTTTATTGATTTCATCTGCTGTAAAAGCTTGCCTTGTCTGTACAACACAAGAACATCACAATAAGATAAGACCTGTTAATTACTTTCTTCCTGATAACTGACATTCACAGTTTCCCCTCTCGGTTGTCATGACCCACGTAACTAAATAAGCAGCATTTATATGATATGAACATGATGTAATTCTCTAATAGTAAACCCAGTAGCAACTTCTATTTTCAAATAATATTAGCATATGACACATCTGTTACTTAGGCCAAGCCTATGCATAGTCAAGTAAATACATATGGCTTATTGGGAACCACCAGTAAATACATGTTACTGTTATCAATCACTCATACTCTTCTGTGGCTTATTGGTTGCCTCGTCTTGTACATGTCCAAATAATGGAACACCAAGCTGAATCTGCTATCTTTTGTTGGTTTTATCCTGTTTGTTATACATGTAAGTTTCCCCTGCGTTCAGATAACAAAATTACAATACTGCAACTCTTCGAAAATGTTAAGAAAGTGAGGCTTTGCACTCGAGTAACATTATTACTCTATTTCACTAGCTGGAAGAATAGAGAGGCAAGGGTGTGAAGAGGCACCTGAAAGTTGTCCATTTTGACCAGAAACGCGTGGTTCATCTATGAAATGACGCAGCTTGCAGAGCTCAGAGACAGTAAAGACATCTTCAAACAGCTTGAGACCTTTTGCCATATTTACCTGTCAATCACGCACAGTCGTTTAATAATTTTAGCATATAGAGTCTCACTCTAAGCTCAAATAAAATGAAATGAATGATGGTTAAAAAATTTTCGATTAGAAACCAAAATCAAAAAAAAGTTCAATTGAATGTATATAGTAAAAATCAAAAAGTTCATCACTGGCAATCGCCACTCAAATTAGAAACTCGACAAGAGGAAAAGGGAAGGAAAGGAACAATAGAAAATTATATTCAAAATCAAAAAGTTTGGATTTTAGTTTGTATGTTATCTGCTTATACCTATGCTTTGCTCGATGTGCCTGCATGATAAACACAACTTGAAATGAGACTCAGATTATCCGATTAACCTACACTACAGATAACATTACATACATGATAACAAAAGGTACAACGCGTTGGTAAATTATATTAAATTATATTGTCTTTAATGCTAATAAAATTATATTGTCTTTAATGCTTTTTACGTTTTGTGGGTTTTGCTTTCGATTTTCAGAGGTCGCCTGGGGGTAAGATTCGTATTGGAGTGTTGATCGAAATGTTAGAATTTTTTTATCCATTTGATTGATTTGTACTGTATGTTTTGAAAGCTTTAATGTTATCTTCTCATCTTTGCTTTTGATATTTCTGGTTGATCTTCTGTCCACCAATTCTTTTGGAATCGTTCTAGTTTGTTTACCCTTGGCACTCCTTAGTTACTCTAAAACCAAGGCAACAACACTACTACTCACTAATCCCTCTTTTGTATTGCACAAATACTATTATCCCTTGCTTCATCACTATGAAGAGATATACTACTTCAAACTCCATGCTGCAGCAGCCAGACCTTCTTCCACCCATACCTACCTACTACCTCCCCTATCTCCATTTCCATCTATTTTATGTAGGCCAGTCGAGTTGAGTCGGAGTAACATATTTTAAATTGGACTACAGCAGGTGCGGTCCAAGGATTGCCTAATAATACACTACAACCAACAAGCATACCAAATATCGACCTGCCAAGGATGACCACTGTAGACTCTGTTTCTGCAGGTCCGATTTTCCATGCAAATAATAACACTGCAACTGTTCTAATGCTGCTCTGATTCTGTACCAAAATCATGTAATGTACAGTGCAATCGCTTTTGCGTTTCAAACCATTCAGTCAGTTTTCATAGAGCGTGCCTATTTCATAGCGAGTCATTATTGAATTAGGGGCATTTCGGTGCAAGTTGCAATGTGTCAGATACGGTTATGCCAAAATGCCACTGATTTAGCATCCGATTATGACAGTAAGTGCAGCATCACCCGCAGGAACTTCTGAGATCGGAGTGATTGATGACAAGTTTGATGGCGGCTATCTAGTGACGGTATTGGGAAGGATACCCTAAAAGGTGTTCTCTATCATACTCCCCCATCTACTCCTCATGTTCATCATCCACCCTAGCCTTCTAATATCTCAACTGTCAAGACTAATAGCCCTCCAAAAACTCGAAAATCACACAAATAAGTTCAATTATCACTATATAAAACCTAGAACATCCAATTTACGTAAACAATGAATCAATCTCCAAAAAACTGATACATTCAGTTCAATACAATATCAAACCCTAATTCATCTCCCAAACAGCAAGAATTAACACAAAAAAAACGAAAACAACACAATTAAACACAACAATTAGTACAAATGAGTGAATTAATTAACAAATGCCTGAAAAATTAAAGGAATCTATGATGAAATTAGCTCACTAACACTCAAAAGCAATTCAATTCTTACTATCTAAAGCCGAAAACATCAGATTTACGCAAACAACACAATCAATCCCCTAAAAACAATACATTAAGTTCAATCAAATACCAAACCCTAATTCAGCTAAAAACCAGCAAAAATTAGGAAAAAAAAATCTAAAACAACAAAATTAGCACAAAAGAGTGAATTAGATCGAAACAACAAAAAATGGGATTGAATTGGGATCGAAATAGTAATCGAAACAACAATAATTAGATTGAAACAGTAATTGAAACACTAGAACGTATTACCAATAATTGGGATTATCGATAATCGAATAAAACGTACCTCGAAACAACAATATCGAAACACCAATATCGTATAATCGACAATATGATCAGTAAAACGTACCTTAATCAAAGAGCAATATCGTAAGATTTAGATGAAGGTGACTGGGAAAAAACGTACCTTAATCTACGTAATATCAGTAAAACGTACCTTAATCAAACAGGAAAAGATGAAGGTGATTGGAAAAAAAAATTAGGAAATATATCAGAACCCTGCGTAAGATTTAGATGAAAGATGAATGATGAAGATGATTGGGGAGAAAGATGAAGCTGTGATGAAGGCATATATCGGACACCTGCTTAAGATTTTTAGGAAAAAAAATGAGAGTTTAGGAAATAATAGAGGATGGCGCAAATATGAAAAAAATTTGGGAGCAGGTTTGACGCTCATCGATTTTTGTTTTTCAGTAATTAGGATATATTAAGGAGTTATTAGCGTCATTTACGTATACTAATTAGTGTCAATTGTTATTTGATACGACAAGTTGTTTATTATATGAGTCATTGTGAGTTAGTTGTGTCGATTTTTCAATCGTCACGATATAATCGCCGCGAAAAGGTGATTTTGTTGTAGTGGCTAACTCCAAAAAAGTTTCAACACCCTTTTCAAATTCAACAGTAGGGCATCTTTTCTTATCAAGTTTTCCCTTGTACATCCATTTCCGTTCAATTCTCTTCATTTTTAATCTAATAAAAAATTATATAACAACCATTTAAACTCGAATTTCCCTAACTTAATTTAATACTAACTAAAACAATTACTTTTACTAAAAATAAACAACCAACTTAAACTTAATAGTATTAATTTAGAATTCACCTAAACCTATTAACATATTTATACTAATAATTTGGTCACAATTCTCACCCTATTCAATCCAAACAATTTAGTAACAATTTATAATTCTCACCCAATATATTCACATCCTCACCCAATTCATCATATAATAATCAACAAACCCTAAGGTCATACCAAAAAAAACTACCTAACCAAAATTGGGCAAAACGACTTGGGCAAACAAACAATGTAACTCCATTGAGACCCAAACAATATTAAATATCAAATCAACAATAATAACTGAAAAGATTGAAATAAATTATTCAACCTAACTGAAATTAAACATAAAACTTAATAAGTAGTATAATAAGAAACATGAACCATACCGTAGAAGTAGGAAAAAAAATTGGAAGACGGGAATGAAAATGGCGCGCGGGTTTCGGGTAGAGAGATAAAGTAGAGAGAATATTTTTTTTAAATGACGATGGCGAAGGGGTGGGCGAGTATTTGTGGCGAAATCAGGGGCGTGGGCGTCCGACAGTGGACGCCCGTTTTTCTTATATGGCGTCCGCTGTCAGAAGCCAGTTGTCACCTTATGGCGTTTGATAGTGGACGCCCGGTTTTAAATTCTCAGCCTTCCTTTCATATATGCATCGGACGCCGTACCTGGCTTCCGATAGTGGACGCCCTTTTTTTTGTGCAGACGCCATATGGACGTGTGTATGACCTGGACGCCCATAAGGTGGACGCCCGGAACCCAATTTCTTGTAGTGTTTTCTGACCATGTAGTTACCCTGACTGAGGGGGTTCCTAGTCCTAATGACGTTGTTAGTCCTGAACCTTACCTCGGTGTTAGGGTTCCCACACTCTTTATTTCTCCATGGATCGAACCCGGGACAAGTACTTCTTAAATATAAGTGGAAGTTTTCAACTTAAAATCTTCAGTTTCAATGGTAATGTATCTTACATGCATTTGAAAAATTGCAGTGGTGTATAAAGCTTTAGGACCACATCCTACATCAAAATATGAACATTCCTCAATTCTTGCAACTATAAAAAAGATCTTCAACCTCAATGATTTTTTGACTAAGGGTGATAGATGTGCTGGCACTTTTGAAGAAGTTTTGAATAGGAAATCTCCAAGAACTGACTGTCCAGGCAAATTTCACTGATCTGTCATATGTTTTTACTGTTAAAGCATGAAGTTACAGTTGTTTTACTTTACTATTGTTATAATGCAGTCACTTTACCGGAGTCAGTTAACTTGCGAGAGACTTCGCCACAGAAAGACAAGCATTTGTCTGATTTTCAGATCGAGTTGGTGCAAATGGTTGCATGCTTGACAGGAGACTGTAATAAGAAAAGATACCCAGATGAGTTGCTGGAGAAAATGACATTGAAAGAAGCAGCGGAGTATATGCAGGAAGCTTGGAATAAATTTTGTGATGTGTGAGAAAGCCCGGAAGCGTGGGGCTGATGGTGATACCATTGTAACCATGGACGGTGGGCGCTCGCGAGGGACTCGTAGATGTTAAGAATATTCATGTTCCCTCATAATATTCTTTGATTGTGCATATAATTCATGTAATCATATCTTGTATTGTTTCCTTTGTGTGATCTTGTAAGTTAGTCAAGTAGATCAACAGTTAAGGCTAGTGTATATTACTCTAGGTGGCTATCACGTCTTTAGGTTTTTCTCTAGTGCTCTTTGTAACTAGTATAAGAACACTATACTCTTTGTTAATGAATTAAGACAATAACTATCAGCTCATCATTTCTTTACATGGTATCAGAGCGATACCGATCCTCAAAATAATCCCACACCACTTCTCAAAGGCAACCGGCACAAACACCATCCAAAACACCCACGAACCCGACGTTCCCTTGTATGTCGTCAACCTATCTATGGTCGACAAACTAACCCCCACAACCTATCTTGAATGGCAAGATCAGGTTGAATCCATGGTTCATGGCTACGATCTCATGAAATTCCTTGATGGAACACACCCGTGTCCACCTGCCACCATTTCGGTCTCCTCCTCCACTGAGAAGGAACCGGCTGTCACCAAACCCAATCCCAAGTACCACACCTGGAAACGCCAAGATTACTTCCTTAAAGGTGCTTTACTCGGCTCGCTTTCATCACCCATCCGCTCCCTTGCTATGCGTCTCCCCACATCCCGTGAAATATGGACCCTCCTAGCCACCACATATGCCAACAAATCCCGAGGTCATATCCTACAGGTAAAAGACCGTTTCGACAACCTTACCAAAACCAAAACCCAATCCGTCACCGACTTCATGCTCGCTGTAAAAGCATGTGTTGACCAACTCAGTGTCCTTGGCAAACCCATGGACATTGAGGATATTACTGCCAAAATTATTCGTGGCCTAGACTATAATCTCTACAAACCCATTATAGATGCTATCCGTGCACGAGATGAACCTATCTCCTTCGAGCTTCTCCACGAGAAACTCATCAATTTTGAACTCACTGTTCAGCACACCACCACTACACCCGCTCCTTTCCCTGCCACCGCAAATGCGGTTTCCACCCAACCTCCCTCTCAGAACAACCGTCACACCAACCAAAACCGCCCATATACCCCACGTCCCACCAACCAGCCCGCCTCCAACTCTACCACTCCCTACACCCCAGCCCCCTTCAAAGGAAAGTGCCAATATTGTAAGAATGTTGGTCATGTTGTTCAAAATTGTCATAAGTTCAAACGTGACTACCCGAACGTGGTTTTCCCGTCCCATACAACCAACTCCAGACCTTTCTCCCGCACTACTCCCCAGGCCCACCTCGCCACTACCACCACGCCCGGGTCAAACCCTCCTTGGCTTCTCGACAGCGGGACGAGTCATCATATCACTTCCGATCTTAACAATCTTGCCATCCATGCTCCTTATGATGGGAGCGATGACCATCTTATTAGTGACGGTTCGGCTCTTCCTATCACCCACATAGGTTCTTTCTCCATTCCCCCCTCTTCTCGATCACTTGTTTTTAACAATGTCTTATGTGTTCCACAAATTTCCCGTAACATTCTATCTATTTCTCAATTCTGTCTAGACAATAATGCCATTTGTGAATTTTCTAACTCTTCCTTTCTTCTTAAGGAACGGGGCATGGGTCACATTCTCCTCCAAGGCACGTCTAATGGAGGCATCTATGAATGGCGTCCCCCTCTCTATGTTGTCTACAGTAGCCGTCTTTCATCCACCGACCCTGACTGGCACCACCGTCTTGGTCACCCCTCCATCAAAATTTCTCAATTTTTAGCGAATAAATTTAGTATGAAGTTTCTGCATTCTCATTTACCATGTAACTCTTGTAATATTAGCAAGAGTCATAAACTAGAATTTTCTGATTCCACTCTTGTTTCTTTCGCTCCCCTTGACTTGGTATTTTCTGATGTTTGGAGCTTTCCCGTACCATCTTACGATCGATTCCGTTATTATATTATTTTTGTAGATCATTTTACGAAGTACATATGGCTTTATCCACTTAAACGAAAATCGGATGCAACGACGATTTTCATTCGATTTCAAAAATTAGTGGAAAAATATTTTAAACGACCCATTTTACAAATATTCTCCGATAATGGCGGAGAATACATAAAGATGGCACATACTCTTTCCGATCATGGAATCGTTCATCTCACCACCCCTCCTCACACACCGGAACTTAACGGCTACGCCGAACGACGTCATCGTCATGTCGTTGAAACGGGTCTCACACTTCTCTCCTATGCCCGTCTTCCCGACACTTTCTGGCCACATGCCTTCACGACCGCTGCGTATCTCATTAATCGTCTTCCCACCCCAACACTTGATCACGACTCCCCTTTTAACAAATTGTTCGGACAACCTCCGAACTATTCTAAATTACGGAGTTTCAGATGCTTGTGCTACCCGTGGCTCCGGCCCTATATCCGTCACAAACTGGAATATCGCTCCAAACCTTATATTTTTGTTGGCTATTCACCGACACAAAGTGCCTATTATTGTCTCGAACCTGTCACTAATAAGGTCTTCGTATCCCGACACGTCAAATTTTATGACAATGTCTTTCCTTATCCCCTTCTTATTTCACCTGACTCATCTTCCCCAAACACCTCCTCTCAAACCCCTCCCTGGTATTTCGATACCGTTGCCCCTCATCTCAGTGGCCCACCACCTCCTCCTCAACAAACCACCTCTTCCCCTCTCTCCTCCAATCAATCCCCACTCCGACCTTCCCCACCCCCCTCCCCATCACCTCCGACCAATTCCCCTAACCCTAATACCACCACCGTCCAAGTCTACAGTCGCCGGCCACGCCAAGTCGGTCCCACCCCCACCACTCCCAGCCTCCTGACACCACAGCGACCGCTTCACCCTCTACCCCACCGCCGACCCGTGTCTACTCGCGTCGTGCTCCTGCGGCCAACACCTCACACCAGTCGCCTCCCACACCCATACCACCGTCTTCTCCTCCCACATCCACGTCGCCACCCGCACCACCGTCTTCTCCTCCACCACCTCGTCCCGCCACCAGACTCTCTAACAATATTGTTAAACCTAATCCTAAATATGCTAACCTAGCCACCACCTCCTCACCTAACAGATTACCAACCACCACCAAACAGGCTCTTCATGACCCCCGATGGCGTGATGCAATGCTTGCCGAGTACGGTGCCCTTCAGTCCAACAATACGTGGACTCTCGTCCCTCCCCACCCCTCTTACAACGTGATTGGTTGCAAATGGGTGTATCGGATTAAGTATCATTCCGACAACACGATCGATAAATTCAAAGCCCGCTTGGTTGCCAAAGGTTTTCACCAGCGTCCCGGAGCTGACTACTCCGAGACTTTTAGTCCAGTGGTCAAAACCACTACGGTTCGTACGTTACTCTCTCTTGCTATTAACAATGGATGGTTGCTTCGACAACTTGATATTAATAATGCATTTTTACAAGGGTCACTGTCTGAAACCGTATACATGTCTCAACCATCGGGGTTCACTGACTCCGACTTGCCTACCCACGTGTGTAAACTAACCAAACCCATATACGGTCTCAAACAGGCGCCGCGCGCCTGGTACACGACACTGAAAAATCATCTGTTATCACATGGTTTCCGTGACTCAATAGCCGACCCCTCACTCTTCATCTCCCATGAGTCTAGACGGTGTCTGTATGTACTTGTGTATGTCGACGACATCATTGTCACTGGTCCTGATTTCACTGTTGTGTCCACTTTTATCACTCACCTCGCGTCTCACTTTGCACTCAAGGACCTTGGTACCTTGTCGTATTTCTTAGGAGTTGAAGTCACCCCCAACCCCCACGGTCTGTTACTAACTCAGTCCAAGTACATACATGACATTCTAAGTAAATATCACATGTCCGAGTCTAAACCCGCCACCACCCCCATGAAATCCCACCCGACACTCACGACACATGGGGGTACTGCACTGTCCAATGTCACGAACTACCGCGCTGCCGTAGGCAGCCTCCAGTATTTGTCATTTACGCGACCAGACATTAGCTTCGCGTTCAACAAATTGGCTCAGTTTATGCATGCTCCCACTGACTTACACTGGGCTGCACTCAAACGTGTCTTACGGTACCTTAATGGCACTGTACATATTGGTATTCAACTATTTCGTGACTCCCCACCCACCCTCCATGCCTACTGTGACTCCGATTATGCTCGAGACAATGACACATCTGTCTCCACTTCCGGTTACATCACTTATTTGGGTCGCAATGCATTATCTTGGTCCTCCAAGAAACAACGCGCTGTTTCTCAATCCTCCACAAAGGCAGAATTTCGCGCCATTGCGTCCACCACGAATGAACTTAGCTGGTTACAGTCCCTTTTATTCGAGCTCCAAATTCCTCTCACCGAGCTTCCAGTTGTTTACTCCAAATTCCAAATCCCTTTTAGTTGTTCAGTGCCACGCATTATGCGGCCAATCCCGTCTTTCACTCCAAAATGAAGCATGTCGCTATTGCATTCCATTATGTTCGTGAGCAGGTCCACAAGCAAAAACTCTGTGTTCAGCATATTGCAGGGGATGATCAACTAGCGGATGTCCTTACCAAGCCTCTTGCTCGTCCCCGGTTTTGTCTTCTACTCTCCAAGATTGGTCTCGCTCTGGGCTCGTCCATCTTGCGGGACCGTGTTAAGAATATTCATGTTCCCTCATAATATTCTTTGATTGTGCATATAATTCATGTAATCATATCTTGTATTGTTTCCTTTGTGTGATCTTGTAAGTTAGTCAAGTAGATCAACAGTTAAGGCTAGTGTATATTACTCTAGGTGGCTATCACGTCTTTAGGTTTTTCTCTAGTGCTCTTTGTAACTAGTATAAGAACACTGTACTCTTTGTTAATGAATTAAGACAATAATTATCAGCTCATCATTTCTTTACAATAGATTGGTGGACAACGTTTTCACTTTCTTAGCTTGTAACAAATGATCGAGCTTTTCTTGCCTGAGCATTAATCATTGTGATAATCTACCGATCTTAATATATATTGTTGTGGGAATACAATAATTCCGTACTCAAGAGATTTAAGATGTTATTTATTGTACATACAGTTTACATTATACCATTAAATATATTGTGAATACATGGTGACTATTCTTTAGTTTCAAGAAGAACCAGTCTTAACACAGGCACCCTTACATTAGGAGGAACTGATAATTTATGACAAGGACTCCTAACACTTTGCTTTAGCGTGTTTCTGAATTATTGAAGCGTCTTATCATTTTTTTGTGCTTAGTTTAAGTTCTGCAGTGATACTAAACTTGAGGGTTTGGGTTTTAGAAATGGCCAATGGGTTATACAATGATACAAGGATAACTCAAGGCGTCTGATTCGTGGAATTGCATATTAGTATATGAAATACTATGCGTATAGACATATAGTACGACACGAAATCATCTAGTAAATGACATAGATTATAGAACAAGATTGTTTTACACAACATTACTAAATGTTACTGCCTAAAATCACCCCACTCCAACTACCTGAAATCGTGAATGGAACATCTTCCTTGCTTAAGTAGATAATGAAAGTCCATTTTCCAATAAAACACATTCAAGTATGACTACATGAGTGTCTGTAAAGAAGAATACAACAAATTGTCCAATTCAGCCAACAACAATCCGGGTACTCAAATGACATCAAGAAGAATGCTTTCACATTCAAGGGCTAGAAGAAACGGTGCCTAGGAATACTTGGGTGATGTGACGAGTCATATGAAGAAGTAAATAGTAGAGACGTAGAGTCCAATATAGACTTGACTTGTTGTAGAGTCCTATTGATAATAAGCTACTTCATGTTGGGTATTGTCCAACATATTTCCAATATATGCTTTGCTGAATTCTCATTACAATGTAACACTAAAACGATCATCAATACAATACAACTACTTGATGTACTTTCATCATCAATGTCTTGTACTTCCACCCTAAACTAAATTACAATAAATCTCATTATGGTATCATAGCTGGTAGGAAGAAAGAGACGGATAACCAAACTGTACTAAGCTTTAACTGAAGCAACACAAAGTACACCAACATTAAATTAGGAGCTTATTTATAGAGTTGATCCCGACTTGTGGAAATCACAACCAACTGCCTCTCAACTAGTTTTCTATTTTGTAATGTCCAACAAATTAGAAAATTCATCCTCAATTGCTGAAAATCTCAGCACACCAATCCCAAAATCCACCAACACCTTGGAACCAACTGACCCCCTTTACCTACACCCTACAGAGAGTGCAAACCCTTTAGTGGTTGATACCAAACTGTCAGGTATTGAGAATTACTTGATGTGGAAAAGGCAGATGGGGATAGTCATTTGCTCAAAAAGGAAACTTTGTCTCTTGATAAAGGTGACCAAGACACCTACTGATGATTTAATGAGACAAGAAGCTTGGGATACATGCAATAACTTGCTTATCTCATGGATCTTGCATAATGTGGAGAAACCAATCAAGAAGTCTGTTCTGTACACCAAAACAACAAAAGATATCTGGGACTATCTTCAAAAAAAGTTCTGAGTAAGCAATGGAGCAAGGAAGTTTAGTCAGAACAAGGAGCTTGAGGAGCTGGAGAAAGGGGAGAAATCAATCTGTGAGTACTTCACAGAACTCATGATCATCTAGCAAAACCTTGAGATCATGTCAGATTGGCCACCTATAACCCAAGTTACAGCTGAAACAAATGCCTGGATGGAAGTGCAACACAGAGAACAAGAAGAGAGGAAACTTTTCCAATTCCTGAATGGTCTAATTAAACACATCATACTCAACCATGAGGACCAATGTGTTAATGATGACTCCCTTGACATCTGTGGAGGAAGCAACTGCCCTCTTCCAGCATGAAGAAGCTAAGATAAGAAACTATAGAACTAGTGTGAAGATCGAGCCTGAAAATGTAGCTTTTATGATAGGACAGAAGAAGGGTGATGTTCACCTTTCTACAATGTGTGCAACAAAATGGGTCATACTAGGGACAAGTTCTGAATAGGCTATCCTGCAATCATCCAATATCAAAGAAAGTTCCATAAAAATCTCAAGAAAACAAGTTTAAGGGAGGCTATAAGGGATCATGCTCCATAGGTTATAAGGCTGAGATGAATAGAGGAAGAGGAAATCAAGGGTACAATAGACTGGGAAGGGTGGCTGCAAATGCCATGATTGGAGAAGGTGACAATGAAACTAGGGGTTCCATCATTCTCACCACTCAGCAATTTGCTCAGCTCATGAACAATCAAAAGGGTAAGGAGGTCAACTACTATGAGCTAGAAGAGGAGTTAGAGGCAAACTTTGCAGGTACGACATACTTGAATTGTAGTTATGCTTCTCATACATATCATGAATGGATTATTGACTTTGGAGCCTCTAATCACATAGTTCTGATGTATCAATTTTGGATAACATTATGGAACTGGCTACCAAACCCCAAAAAAAAAAACTTACCAACTAGAGACACGATTGTGGTATCTCATGTGGGAGCCTATACCTTCCTTAGTGGGCTAACTTTGAGAAATGTGCTCTTTGTGCCTGCATTCAGGCACAACCTGCTACAAGTACAAAAGCTTACAAGAGATGAGAATTATTCCATAACTTTTTCTGCTCAAACATGTGTTATACATGACTCTCACACCAGAACTACTAGAGGTATTGGAAAAGAAAACAAGGGTGTCTATTATCTACAAAATAATGCTATTAAGCAGCACCCTAGTTCAGACAAAACTGGTGTTATAGATGCCTGTTTAATGCTAATGTATCCCGTAGAAATGTTAAGTAAAAGGAAGGAATTTAGTAATGTAAGCTTACGGGAAAAATGTGTCGCTAACAATGAATGTAAGAAGATGCCAATTTTCAATGAAACTAACTTCAACATCTGGCATTTAAGGTTGGTCATGCTTCAGATGGGAAACGGAAATGCATTCCACAAATTTCTCACAACTTGCAGTTGAACCCCAATAAGGTATGTATGATACATTCTATGGCTAAACAAACAAAAACCCCATTCCAACTTAGAGAACAAACAGGTGCAGCCATATTTGACCTTGTCCATGTAAATGTTTGGGGTCCTTACAGAAAAGAGACCAGAAACAAACACATGTTCTTTCTAACCTTGGTAGATGACCGTAGTAGGGCTACCTGTGTGTACCTCATGAGACGTAAGTCTAGGGTGGCAAATCTACTTGTACAGTTCTATACATTTGTTCAAAATTAGTTCAAGACAAGCATAAGGATCCTCAGGTCTGATAATTGCTTCAGAAATCACAGAGGAAGATAGTAAGAAATTTCCTAAGTCCAAAGGCATATGGCATCAAACAAGCTATGTAAACAGACCTCAACAAAATAGAGTGGAAAGAAAACATATATAAACACCTCCTTGAGATCAATAATAGAGCACTTAAATTCAGCTCAAAATGTACCACTCTCCTTCTGGAGGATTAAGTGCTCACAATTGCTCATATTATTAACAGATTGCCCACTCCCCTTGTACAGAATAAAACACCATATATATATATATGAGGTCATCTTCAACAAGCCTCCAAATTACGAAAGAATGAAAGTATTTGGGTGCTTGACAAAAGCTTATAATCTAAGTAGGGTGAAAGATAAGTTCTAACCAACGGGTATATACCATGTATATTCCTAGGCTATCCTCCCTCACAAAAGGGATACAAGATGTATGACAATATAATGAAAAAGTCTATCTTTGTCACCAGTGATGTTAAGTTCTTAGAACAAGTAGTATTCCCCTGCAAAATTCAAAACTTTGCTCAACACATACCCATGTTGCATTCAGGCAATTATTAGGATATTATCCCTCATACCACCATAAGGAGTCTCACAAAATTCCTCGATACAACAGATACTTCACCAACATCTTCTGAAAATGACAACCCTTCTCTTGAAAATGACAATACTGAGTCAGAGAAAAGAGGCTCAGATGAGCCTGTTAATGTAACACCCCTGATTTTTATAAATTAAAATTTATTCATATTTTATTCTGTTTTCGCTTTAACTCGTAAATCTTAAAATTATTATAAAACAAATTTATTTTTCAATCGTTTCGAACTCCTAAAACTTTATTTATCTCGCAAAGTCTTTTTATGTTTAAAACGTAACTTTGATTTCTTTTCGATTTGTCCGTTTATTTAACTCTTATCGAAAGTCTATTTCGGTGATTTAAATTATAAATTCTTTCCATTTATTTATATTTAAGCTCGAATTTCTATTTTCAGCTCGAGGCTCATTTATTTTAAGTTTCGTCAAAACATCTATTACCTTTCCTCGAGAAATCAATTTAATTCACTTTATCGAAGATTTATTATTTATCGGGATCGCGAAAAACTATTTCATCGTCTAATTATTTATTTCTATAAACTTCATTTTCGTCTCGAATAATTATTTATATCTCGAGAAACATTTATTTTACTCATTTTATTACTCTGCCCAATTATTTGTATTAATTTGATTTCGTGGGTCAGTCAACTTATTGTCTCGGAAACCGTCTCCTACTTGTACTTATTCAATTAATCGGTTCTCCTAACCCCTCATTTAACCCACTTGATTCATTTCCTCTTCCTTTTTTTCCACTTCAACATTCCACCGCTTCTTCATGCATCCCCCTAATCATCTTGTTTTCCCACTGTTTTTAACGTAAACACGTCCCCCTTTTCCCCTTACTGTTGATTCAACGCATTTCCCTTGTCCACCTCTTCGTTCCTTCGTCCTTATTCTTTTTGCTTTGTCTGCGAACTTATCCCTTCGTATTGATTCATTTGGCAGCCACCGTCACCATCCTTTTTGCATCCATACCACCCATCACCTTCATCCATCGTCATCAATAATTCCCTTGCTCTGTTCGTAGCCCTGCCCTCGCTTTCTCCTTTGTCTTCTCGACCAGCACACCCCTGTTTTTCCTCTGGTGCATATTGCAGTCAACCTAGTCGCCAATTAGACATCGGTATTGATTTCTCCTGTCTTTCGTGCGTCCATTCTTGCTGCTCTATTTCTATCTCTTTTTTCTCCTTCTCTTTGTTTCTGTTCTTATTTCGGGTTTGTTTGTATATTGTCCCTTTTGTCCTGTTGATGCTCCTGATGTTGCCTTCCGCATCTGTTTGTGAACCCGGATCCGAACCTCTGATGTTGTCTTTTGTCGCCTGATTTCATTTTAGGTGACCCCTTTATCCGAACCTCTGTTTTTTTTCTTTTTATCCGAGTCTTTCCTCGTTTTCTTTTTTATCTTCTGAATTCGTACGTACTCGTGCTATTCCTCTTGCTGCTGCTTCTCGTGTCATTTTGTGTTATGTTGATGATTCTTCTACTACTTGTTACCACCATTGTTGTTGTCAGTACGTCGTCATTGTTGCTGTGTTTTTGGTTGTTGCGCTACTGTTCGTTGTTGTCGTGTTTGTTATAGTTGTTGTGGACCAGCTCGGTTGAATTCTCGTGTTTTTGGTGCGTTACTGTTTCCTGGTTACTATTCGTGGTTGCTATTTTCACTACTGTCCTCGTTATCGTTATTCTATTCGAGTCCCTAGTCTCTCCCTCGTTTTTCTTCTCCTTAACCTTCTTCTTCTCATCGTCATTTTCTGTTCTTCGTATTCTGATTTCTATCAATGTCTACGTCGTTGCTCTTTTCCACCCACGTTTGTTTGTTGCTCTTCTTGACCCGTTTGTGATTTCTCCAACGTTTTTGTGTGACTCAAGTCTTTTCCAACTTTCTCTTATTCCGACTCCTTTGTTTTTGTGTCTGCGTGTTTTGGGAGCCGTTAGAGTCTCAAGCTTTTTGGTGGAACAAGGGTCGGAAGGATCGAAGCTTGGTCAAATAGATGGAAGGACAAGTACGTGATCGGTGCGGGTATCAACTCATGGTAACTTGAGGACGTTACTCGATCTTATATCGTATGTTTGAGTAGTAGTATGTAGTAAATACTTTACCTTCGATTTTCTAAATCTTACCTATTTATTATTTGATAAAATTATTTTAAATCGTGTGCTTTATAAATATTTTACGAGTATTCATATCGTTTTATAAATCGTTAGTAATTTAATTATTTATGATCGTTATAATATTTTGTTGGTTATCGTGACACTAGTAACTAAATAATATCGATTTCATATTTTCGTCATATTTCGTTAACTTCTAATTTTTAACTTAAAATCGTCTTCTAATACAATAATAGAGATTTGAGGACGTGTTAATTAAATTAATTTCATCCTACGACTTATATTAATAAATGAGAAAATAGTCGATTTTGTTTTAAATATAATTTTATTCGAGACTATTTCACTACTAATTTTTTATTTGTTTACAATTGACTATTTTTAGTAATATCCGTATTATTTATTAATAAAAGCTATTTGCTAAAAATAATTTGAAGCCTTTGTAAAATTCATTTCATTTAAAAAAAATCGTTGACTCAATTAATTTTGATATCATTTTCTTAAATCATCTCTTTTCTGCAAATTTATCGTTTTAACTCGATTCTCCTAATTATTTAGAAAATACTATACTTTGGCTTATCCTATTTGATTTATAGTTTTAGTAACGGATTTAGAAATATATTAAAGTTACGATAACGACGATAATAATAAAATGTTAATTTCGTTAGAAATGTTATTTTAATACATTTCACTTATTTTATTAGATTACGTATTTTCCATAAGACTATTTCTATTTTAAGTAAGTTTCTAAAATCAGTAAGTTTCTATTTATAGAAAGTTTCCCTTTTAATAGAAAATGTTTATTCCTTTTATCATCATATTATTTATAATAATTATATTTATTTTTGAATATCGATAATGGCTTGTATTGGAGTAATGGAATAAGGACAAGTGTGAGGTTTAGAGTAATATACTCTAGTGTATCAGGAATCGGTACATTGGTTGTTGAACCGGGTGACAGGTATCCCGGGAGTTGTTTACATTTTAACCTTAAGCTTAGGCTTCGCAGTAAGTTGTTGTCATAAGTTGAACTGGGTGACAGGTAATCCCAGGAGGGGTGTGCATTGTCTTAAACTAGTGTCACGCATTTATAAGTCGTCGTCCTATTATGGTTGAGTGGCCTAGTTGAAGACCGAAGTTTGATTTGTTTGAACTAAGTTCTCGAAGCTAGTTTTAGTATTCTCCTAGTGAAAGTCTAGCCTTCTACTTTGAATATTTCCATAACACCAGTTTTGAATATTATTATTATCGACTGATTTTTAATTTGAAGGTTGGCCAATGTTTTAAGTTTTCTCCGAAAGCTTATTCTTATTATATAGTTTTAATGTTTTCCATTTTAATTATTTTGATATAATAATACTATCATTTTTTTCCATATGATATAATATGGCTGGGAGAACGTTCGAGTTACTCCCCACTGATGTGGTTGTTATGTGTATAACATGACAGGTATTTGCTGCTGGGTTTTGGGTGTGAGCTAGCGAGTAGCGTGGATCCTATTCTTTCTTCTTCATACCTCAAAATACCCTATCAAGCTTACAACAAACCTAGCAAGCTCTATTCAACCCTAATTTAACAATGGGATTAAGCACAAACATCGAAACTTAGTAAATTTAAAATACCCAAATCGATTTTCTAGGGTTTCAACAAAATCGACCCACATTCAATCAAATTAAGCAAAATCGATAATAGACGAGTAAATAACACTTACCCGGAGTCGACATTCTCACGTATGGCAAGAATTGAGACGAAAATTGGCTAGAAAAATTGAGAAGGCGATATTGGGGCGAAAGGGGCGACGCGTTTGAGTTTTGGGACAAATAAAACGAATCCCTCAACCTTCGCTGACTTAAAGCAAACACGACTGTAATCCCCTAGAAATTCTAACGCAATACAGTGGCGGAAACACTGTAGATTTGGGATTAAAACACACTGATGTTCTATACTTTAATAAAAGAACGGTCAGTCAATACAGATGCCACTTTTTACAAAAGGGCTAAAATAAATATTCTCCAAATAGGATTACAAAAATCCATAAATAAACATCAATGAAGAAAGAGTATTATCCGTGCTACTCGCTAGCTCACACCCAAAACCCAGCAGCAAATACCTATCATGTTATAAACATAACAGCCACGTCAGTGGGGAGTAACTCGGACGTTCTCCCAGCCATATTATATCATATGGAAAAATAATAGTATTACTATATCAAAATAGTTAAAATGGAAAACATTAAAACGATATGATAAAAATAAATTTTTGGAGAAAACTTAAAACATTTGCCAACCTGCGAATCAAAACCAATCGATAATAATAATATTCAAAAATGGCGTTATGGAAATTCGATCAGTGTGCACAAGGCTAGACTTTCACTAGGATAATACTGGAAACTAGTTTCGAGAACTGTAGACTTAACTCATAACAGAATCCAGTCTCTAACTAGGCAACTCAACTATAACAGGACTGCGTGCAGCGAGGTCCTGGTTTAAGTAGTATACACCCCTCCTGGACACAAACCATGTCCAGTTCAACCCGACGCGACTTACACGATGCGATATCTAAGTTTAAAGGCACAATGCACACTCTCCTGAACACAAACCATGCTCAGTTCAACGACCAAATGCGCCCCAAATGGGCACACCGGCTTTATAGCTGATGGCAAAAACGTACACCCCAGATTATTACTCTAACCCCACACTTGACTTTATTCCATAACTCCAAAACAGTCATTATCTATATTAAAAAGATATAATCAATATAAATAATATGAGGATAAAATGAATAAATATTTTAAATTAAAAGGGAAACTTTCTATAAATAGAAACTTACTAATTTTAGAAACTTACTAAAAATAGTCTTATAGAAAATACGTAAGATATTAAAATGAGTGAAATGTATAAAATAGCATTTCCAACAAAATTAATATTTTATTATTATCGTCGTTATCGTAACTTTAATATATTTCTAAATTCGTTACAAAAAAAATAAATAAAATATAATATCTCAATATATCGTATTTTGTAAATAATTAGGAAATCGAGTTAAAACTATAAATTTTCAGAGAGGAGATATTTTAAGAAAAACGATATAAAAATTCGTTGAGTCAACGACTTTTATGAATGAAATGAGATTTAAAAGATTTCAAATTATTTTTAACAAATACATTTTATCAATAAATAATACTGATTTTACTAAAAATAATCAGTCGTAGACAATGGGAAATTATTAGGGAAAAATAGTCTCGACTAGAAGTGTATTTAAAACAAAATCGACTATTTTCTTATTTATTAATATAAGTCGTCAAACGAAATTAATTTATTGAATAACTATGAAAATCTCGATTATAATATACAAATACGATTTTGAGTGAAATTATAAATTAACGAAATATGAAGAAAATATAAAATCGATATTATTTAGTTACTAGTGTCACGATAACCAACAAAATATTATAACGATCGTAAATAATTAAATTACTAACGATTTATAAAACGATATCGGAAACTTGTAAAATATTTATAAGGCACAATTTAAAATAATATTTTTAGCAAATAATAAATAGCTAAAATTTAAAAAACGGAAGTTAAAGTATTTACTACATACTACTCAAACATATGATATAAAATCGAGTAACGTTCTAAAGTTACCTTAAGTCGATATTCGAATCGCTCTCGTACTTGCCCACTAGCATAGTCCGAGCTCCAAATCTTCAATAGCACACCCTAACCATCGTGTCGTGAATCGTTAGCCTTCCAAGTACGCTCCACTTCGATATTCGAGACATAAAGAAACAGAAATAAAGGAGTCGGATTAAGAAGAATAGAGGGATAGAAGAATAAAGGGGCATAATTGGTAGCAGCATCGACAACATCAGTCATCAAGGTAGATTATTGCAGCGGACACAAAGCACGATATAGAGAACAACTTAAGAGCACCGAAAGAATAAAGAGGTGCCAAGTATGAACATCAAAAGCATCAATAAAATGGCAGGAGGGGATGACGAAGGCGAAGGGAAGGAGAAATCAAACGACATCAACCAGACATCTAACAGTAGCAATAATCGAATGTGACAGCAGCGTATAGCAGCAGAAAAACGACAAAAAGAGCAGCATAGTGGATCGATAACAGTGACAGTAAACGCAACACCCAACTGCAGCATCCCAAACAGTGATAGAACGACATGGAAAACAGAACACTGACAAAACAAACCGATGAGAAAGAAGGACGAGAACAGCAGCAGTAAACAATGAACTGCAACAACAGGTAGCAGCAAAATGACGAATCAACAGCACATCAGAGAAGACGAACAACGAACGAAAACCGAGGACGAAGAAGAAAAGGAAAAAAAAAGAATAAGAAGAAGGAGAAGAAGAAAACAGCAGCACTCCAATCATAACAACAACGACACCATCAATCGGCAGAACAAACGAGGACGAAAAAGAAGGAAACAGAGGAACGATAAAATGAAACGACAATAGACTCGTAATAGGCAGAAGAGCGCACAATCAGCGAAAAGAATAGGAACTCGAGGAAGAGAAACGGACCACAAAACAGACGCACAAAACGAGATGACTACGAAACAACGAAAGAATCGATCGACGAAAGCGACGACACACAAATCTAATGAACGAAATAGGGAACAAGAACAAGCAGAAGGGGACGAAGAAGACATACGGAAGCAGAACATAGCAGCGGCAGCATAAGGAATGACAAATAGCAGCAGCGCAACAGAAGAAGAGAAAACAGCAGCCTCAGAAAAGGTGACAGTAACAACAGAAGCAGAGAATCGAGGAGAAGACTAGAGGAGGAAGGTAAAGATACGATAAAATGGGGAATGAATGAAGAAAATGTAACGGAGGAAAAAAATGACGAATGAAGAGGTGGTCAAGAGAGTGTTAAATGGGATAACAATAAAAGATGGGAAAATGAACAAGTGGAACGGTGGAAAGAAAGAAAAAGGAGATGAATGTATAATATGAAGGGTTGAAATCAACTCAACAATAAATAAAGAAATAAATAAAGAAATGTATGGACTCAGAAATAAGTATACGTTGAACGGAACAATTAAATGAATTGGGTAGGAGCCGAATTCCGTAACGATAAGTTGACTAACCCACGAATCGGGTTAAAACGAGTTAATAAAATTAATAAATAATCGGACCGTTAAATAAAATGAGTAAATAGATTATTCGAGACGAAAACGAAGCTTAGAACTAAATAATTAAACGTTCGAATGGTATTTCCCGATAAATAATTAAATCAAGTTTGTAGTTAGTAAACAAGAATCGAATCAGTCATCAAACATAATTAATAACAGATTTAAAGTCTATCGAAAAATAAAACAAAAATTTAGACATACGATGTTTTCGAAAATATTAAATCGTTTTGCATAATAATCTCATAGAAATCAAAATATTTGCAATTAAGAAAGTTTTCATAAAATCTCGATCACTTTAAAATCAAAATAAAAATTTTAAACAATTTCGAAATACTTTTGATGGGGGTCGGTAGCCTGCATTGGGTCACCTGCCATTTGGGTCCCAGGATGGCCCGACCCAGGAATGAAGAAGAGCCTGCCAGGCAGGCCATTAAGCGAGGAGTCATCACTCCAAGGCACCCACCTGCCCGGCAGGGCAACAACGCCCGCCAAGCAGGGCAACCGAGACCCCCTGCCTTCTGATCCTCAGGGTATCCACATACCCAGCAGGGGCAGGGTAAACCAGGAGCTCTCCCGTCATTTCGCCTAAGGTAAAGGGGAATGAGTGGATGAGGTGAAGCCACTTGTCACCCTCTCGTCCACCCATTCTCTCAATCTCTCTCCTTCACCTTCCTCTCTCTTGTGGGAAGGTATAAATACTCTTCCATTTCCCACAAAGAGGGGGTCGGAATTTCTCTCTCTAGACTCTCACTCTAAAACTGCCACCTAGTTCCTCACGAGCTAGGTTCCTAAAGGCAGTTCACGGACTGACTTAGGCATCGGAGAGGGTTCCCCCGGACACCTCCGGGGCCCTGTGCGTTCATTGTGCAGGGACAGACCGTCTTCGCCGGGAAGGTCCGATCGTTAGAGTGAGGAGAAGGAGAGCCCAAAGGAAGTCATGCACAGTTCATCTAGGCATCAATAACATTTGTTAAGATCCGAATTCAAAGTCAGATTTAATTGTTTCCATACCAGAACAATTTGGCGCCATCTGTGGGGAAGATCTGGTTGTACCCACGAATCACCCACAAAAATCAACTAGTCAATCACAACAAAATGCCTGAAATCATAGAGGCGAGCTCTGGGGCGGGTCCGACGGTACCACCGGTGATCCCCCCATATGGAATGCCTGCACTTGGGAGAACGCCTACTGCAACAATCCCAGGGGTGGGGCGTACCAGCCTTCGTGAGACGCCTGATGGAGGCGCTGCAGTCACAGCTGGGCAGGTTGGCCATCAGAGGCCTAATTTAAACCTCACCCCAGCCCAGGTTCTGCAAACTGCAGCCTTCTTCTCAGCGATGCTTAATCAAGAGTTCACTCCAGAAGACTTGGTAGGCAGGATTATTGCTACTACTCCTAGGCAGCTTCACTTTGAGAGTGGAGGAGGTGCCAGTGGTACGAAGCGAACAGCCGCCAGGAACATTCAACGGAAAGCACTGAAAGTTGCTCAGGGGTACCAACAAGCCCAGAAATGCATTACCAATAATCAAGAGCAACCAGCTCAACAAGCGTTTTCTATACACACTACAGAGTCCACGGCTGCCAGGGAAAAGAGGGGTCTGTCTCAAGGCCTCCAAGACCGAATGAGGCATAGAGAGCCTGCATCTAAGCGTCTGGGAGAAAAGCAGGGCGGAGTCTTCTCTAGGTTGACGCCTGCAGCAGAAGAGAAGCCAGCTCCAGGGCTATCTCAAAGCCTGCAATCCAGGCTTAACCGGGGGTGGCCGCTTGAGTCAAGACATCGCCAGGACGACAACCTTGATCAACCCTAGAAAAAGAGATCCAGACATCCCTCCCCTGATAAGGAGGACGAAGCTATGAGCAGGCTGCCACCAAGGCACCGCTCCCCCAATACAAGGAAACCGACCCCTAGAAAATGGGATGACCACGGTTACCACTCTGGGGGGGGAGCAGGTCACGAGTGGTAGGCAGGCCCACCAAAACTCTTCTCCACCCTGACGTACAAGAATACCCCATCCCAAAAATTAAAATGCCCTCCGTCAAATTTGATGGGACCTCAGATCCAGAAGATCATTTGGCAGCATTTGAAAGTCACATGGGCATGTACAATGTAGACGACGCAGTCTGGTGCAAAGTCTGGTGCAAAGTCTTTTCAACAGAAGCCAGGGTCAGGCCATATCTTAGAAAATAAAAAGAAGACAGAAATAAAAGAAAGACATTCATAACAGATTAAGTATTTTTACAAGAGAGCATTAAAAGATCCAAGAACAAGGGAACTAAAATATTACAAGGCAGCCGGCCACATCAAAGCTCGGCGCAAAGTTAAAAATCATCACAAGGATAAAAGCACAGCAGGATCAGGACAGGAGCCCTCAGAAGACAATCCCTCTGCACATTAAGCATTGGGAGCATCCTGACTGGGACCAGCAGCCTCCTCAGGCGGCCTGTTAGCCCGGGCTTCATTCTTGACAGAGTAAAGGCTTCTGAAGGCATCCTCATTGAAATCAGGGAACATCTCCCTAATTACTTCCATGACAAGTTCCAGCGAAGAGTTGGCCCCATCCTGAAAACTTGTATCAACCGCGATTTCAGTTTCCTCCAAAATGGCATCTTTCTCCTTTTGCCATTCTTCGCCTTTAATCTTCAGATCATCCTGGGCCTGCTTAAGTTCCGAGTCAGCCTTGGACAGACGCTCCTCCAAGTCGACCGCCCTTCTTTTTGCATGCTCCATCTCAGCCAAAGACTTTTTTACCTGCTCCATGGCCAGCCTGCTCTCCTTCAAATCCGCCTCCAGCTTTGATACTTCCCTCACAGCCTTCTCCCCCTGAAGCTTCCATTGAGTCGCCTGACCCTTCGCTTCCTCCAGCTCACCCTCCTGCTTCGCCAGCTTATCCTTCAAATTGCTGATCAGGGCGACATCCCTCTCAACCATGGCCAGACGATCAGGAGGGGGAACCCTAGGGGTGACAACCAGCTCCTCATCACTCAGGCGGCTGAGAGCCGCCAGCTCAGCAGAGGCTTGCAGCACCCTGGAGGTGCGCTGGTTGTACTGGATCACTTGGTTGGAGGTAGAAGTTACAGACTTGATGAGGCGATCTGCCAAGACGGCACCAGAGTCTGAAAGCAGGGCAGACACGTCCACACTATCGCCCGGAGTATAGTGGAATTCCGTGTTCTCCTCTGAGAAGAGGGTGCCTGGAATGTCACGGGCGGGGCGTTTTGGCTCAGGAGTCTCAACATCGGCCTCCAGGTCAACCACATGTGTAGCCCCAGAAGGCTCTCTATCTCTCTTCCTCCTGCATTCCAAAGGGACGCTCTCCCCAGTTCCTTCAGAATCAGCAGGGTGTGATCCCTGGGGAGTGTGAGTCCCAGCAGAGGAATCACCCCACTTGCCAGCAGGGGAAAAGGTGGTCTTTGAGGTAACCTCCGCCTCTGCACCGTGGACATCAGAGGGAGGAGCCGTCGGCTTTGCAAGTGGCAGTCTTGGAGGGAGGGGGAGCCTTCGACTGGCTGAAAGACTCTTCACGTACTTCATTAGATTCTTCTCACCCTTCTTATAGTTTGAAGGAAGGGAGGGACGCTTTGAAACAATCAGGAAATCCTTGTTCAAGCCAAGTCTCCTTATCTCCTTCCTTGACCAAAGGCGAGAATTGGAATCTGCAGGGCAAAAGAATAACCAGTTAAGAAAAAACATAGAAAAACAGAGCTTCAGAGCAACAAGGCCGGTGAAAATCCCTGAACTACCTTCTTCAAGGCCAGGAATCAGGCCCACTCGGCCCAAATAGTTATCTGTGGCTATGAGCTCTGCATGAGGGAGCCAGAAGCCAGGGCCACAAACGTCGGACTTGTAAATAACAGCCACAAATTTCTTGATCAGTTTCTCGTCCAGCCAGTTCAGTTTTACCTCTAGGGCTTTCCCCCAAACGCCTGGATGGTACTCCTCACGAGTTTCCAGGCGAGTATGGACGTGATTCCTAAAGTGCCTAGGAATCTTCCACCCGGAAGCGCTGTGTACATATAAAAAATTGTTCTTCCAGTCTTTCAGACTGTTTAAAGCCGGCCAGACTAAAGTATATCCCTTCTGCCTTTGAAGGGACCAGTACCCAGGGGAGCCATCCCCCCTGATGAAGACACCATCTGTAGCCCCACCATATAATGCAGGGCGTCAATAGAGGGCCCCTCCCCATGAAAAATGCAGGTCCATGTATAGGATATTAACGACCTGATCGCCGTAGCAGTTAACTGGGCTATGGCCACATTCATCCTCCTGAAGGCCTCTTCCAGGAAGGGGTGCAGGGGAAATCGCAGGCCGAACTTTAAGCTTTTATGATAAACGGCTATGCAGCCGTCAGGGGGACAACATACTGTATCTTTTTCCCCTGGGACTACAATCGTGTTCCCCTCCCCAAAATTGTAAAAACCCTCAATAGCCTCAACAGCGTTAAGTGCTAAAATTAAATCTCGATTTTTGGCTTCTGGGTAAGTTCTCAAAGGGATGTGGTACTTGGCCTTATCTAAGTAATATGTCCTCCCCTTCTCTCTGGGGACAAGGGGACCGACAATTCTGGAGGGGTTTATCTCCATTGCCTCGTCGTCGGAATCGACGACATCAAAGGGGGCAGGTTCAGGGGAGTTGGCATCCTCTCCCTCCTGAAAGTGATCCTCCCCAGTAGACCTAACCCCAGAGGAAGAGGCCAGGTCAGCCCCACCCTCCTCCCTACCCTCCGTCCTCTCAAACGACGAATCAACGAATGTGAGAATACGAGCACGAGACATTGATTTAGGAAGGGAAAATATGAGGAAATTAAAAGACGAGGATACAGGGTAAGATTCTAACCTAGAATGATGATCGCCGCTTGAAAATCCGAACGGAAAAGCTCCTCAGTCTTAAGAAAAGTTCTTGACAATGGAAGAGTATGGAGAGGAATGAAGAGGTTTTTGAGTTTGAAAAAAGTGTGAAAGAGGGAAATAGGGGGAGGAGAGAGACTTATATAAGCCCAGATAACTGAAGGGTCACCCCAAACAGTGCCTCCCCAAGAACTGCCCCACGTGTCACATTTTGAACATCAACCGCCCACCTCTTCCCAAGAAGAGCCTCGAAAAGGCAAAGGGTGTCAGAGGATTGATCATCCTGTAACGTCATCCCCGTATTCGTTAAAAAAAAGCATAAAAAACAGCCCGATCTTTCATTCATTGAAAAAGGCCCAAAGATGGGCAAGTTACATTCAAGACAAAATAAAATAGAGTACAAAAGGAGCGTGACTCTTTGGCTCAATTAACCAGCCTGCGAAACCTGAGCAGGCCTAGTCATCATCAGGGCCTGAGTAATTCCTTGGGCTGTAGTCATCCAGGGCTGACCCTCAGTCCCAATCATCAGAGTCCTTGAAAGGGTCAGTAGGGAAGTCATCCTCATCACCGCCAGAGGAGTAGCCTTGACCTTCACTATCCCCAGAATCGCGGCTACTGATATCCAAGTCCCTGCCGTAAGGAACTGTCCTGACATCATCACAGGAACCACAACCCACCTTCTTCACAGGAGAAGAAGGGCCCGACTCATGAGAAGAGTTAAACTTAGGGCAGTTAGGAACGAACTGCTCTGGGTGTAACCAGGAGAAGCACGTATAGCACCCCCGATCAAAACAGCCAGAGCAGCGCTTAATCATGGGCCCAAGTGGGGATGAGGGTTGGATAGGACGCTTGCCTACCCTAGCAGCTCTCCTCCTGGCATGCCGAGAAGAGCGAAGCTGAAGTCGCCTGCTGCGACGCAGGGACAGAAAAGCCGCTCTTGGATATCTCAACCTCCAGAATTCCTTGAAACGAAAAGTACCCACACGAACTCCGTAGCGAAGAACTGTTTTCTTAATCCAAGACATCGTTCTTTGAAATGAGGCTAGAAGAAGAATTTGAGGATGGAACGTGAAAATGGTGGAGACCAGAATTTATACAAAGGCAAGACCCACCATTTATGGCACTCCAACCACCTCAGTAAGAAGAAAAGCCAATCACCGAAAGGACACGCTGCCCAAAAATCCTCTTTGCAGGAGAGGTAATCATGAGCCAAGAACATTCCAACTCTTTGCATACCCAATGCAGTTGGGTTTCTTTCCTCGGGAACACGCAGCGCATTACATGCTAAGGAGTCAACCTCCCATCCTAGAGATCGCCTGCCAAGGGGAGCCCTGCTTCCCCTTAGCCGGCGAGGGCCAATTGATGGGGGTCGGTAGCCTGCATTGAGTCACCTGCCATTTGGGTCCCAGGATGGCCCGACCCAGAAATGAAGAAGAGCCTGCCCGGCAGGCCATTAAGCGAGGAGTCATCACTCCAAGGCACCTACCTGCCCGACAGGGCAACCGAGACCCCCTACCTTCTGATCCTCAGGATGTCCACATACCCAGCAGGGGCAGGGGAAACCAGGGGCTCTCTCGTCATTTTGCCTAAGGAAAAGGGGAATGAGTGGATGAGGTGAAGCCACTTGTCACCCTCTCGTCCACCCATTCTCTCAATCTCTCTCCTTCACCTTCCTCTCTCTTGTGGGAAGGTATAAATACTCTTCCATTTCCCACAAAGAGGGGGTCGGAATTTCTCTCTCTAGACTTTCACTCTATAACTGCCACCTAGTTCCTCACGAGCTAGGTTCCTAAAGGCAATTCACGGACTGACTTAGGCATCGGAAAGGGTTCCCCCGGACACCTCCGGGGCCCTGTGTGTTCATGGTGCATGGACAGACCGTCTTCGCCGGGAAGGTCCGATCGTTAGAGTGAAGAGAAGGAGAGCCCAAAGGAAGTCAAGCACAATTCATCTAGGCATCAATAGCATTTGTTAGGATCTGAATTCAAAGTCGGATTTAATTGTTTCCATACCGGAACAATTTGGCGCCGTCTACGGGGAAGATCTGGTTCTACCCACGAATCACCCACAAAAATCAACCAGTCAATCACAACAAAATGCCTAAAATCATAGAGGCGAGCTCTGGGGCGGGTCCGACGGTACCACCGGTGATCCCCCATATGGAATGCCTGCACCTGGGAGAGAACGCCTGCTGCAATAATCCCAGGAGTGGGGCGTACCAGCCTTCGTGAGACGCCTGATGGAGGCGCTGCAGTCACAGCTGGGCAGGTTGTCCATCAGAGGTCTAATTTAAACCTCACCCCTGCCCAGGTTCTGCAAACTGCAGCCTTCTTCTCAATGATGCTTAATCAAGAGTTCACTCCAGAAGACTTGGTAGGCAGGATTGCTACTACTCCTTGGCAGCTTCACTTTGAGAGTGGAGGAGATGCCAGTGGTACGAAGCGAACCGCCGCCAGGAACATTCAACGGAAAGCACTAAAAGTTGCTCAGGGGTACCAACAAGCCCAGAAACGTATTACCAATAATCAAGAGCAACCAGCTCAACAAGCGTTTTCTATACACATTACAGAGTCCACAGCTGCCAGGGAAAAGAGGGGTCTGTCTCAAGGCCTCCAAGACCGAATGAGGCATAGAGAGCCTGCATCTAAGCGTCTGGGAGAAAAGCAGGGCAGAGTCTTCTCTAGGTTGACGCCTGCAGCAGAAGAGCAACCAGCTCCAGGGCTATCTCAAAGCCTGCAATCCAGGCTTAACCGGGGGCGACCGCTTGAGTCAAGACATCACCAGGACGACAACCTTGATCAGCCTCAGAAAAAGAGATCCAGACATCCCTCCCCTGATAAGGAGGACGAAGCTATGAGCAGGCTGCCACCAAGGTACCGCTCCCCCAGTACAAGGAAACCGACCCCTGGAAAATGGGATGACCACGGTTACCACTCTGGGGGGAGCAGGTCACGAGTGGTAGGCAGTCCCACCAAAACTCCTCTCCACCCTGACGTACAAGAATACCCCCATCCCAAAAATTAAAATGCCCTCCGTCAAATTTGACGGGACCTCAGATCCAGAAGATCATTTGGCAGTATTTGAAAGTCACATGGGCATGTACGATGTAGACGCCGCAGTCTGGTGCAAAGTCTTTTCAACTACCCTGGTTGGACTAACGCAGGAATTGTTTAGGGATCTTCGTCAGGGATCGATCAGCTTCTTCATAGAGCTGGCCGAAGCTTTCTTAGAACAATACGCAGGGAACAAGAGGTGTCGGCTCGCTCGGTTTGACCTGATGACCCTAAAACAGAAAAAGGGGGAAAGTGTCAGAGAGTACCTAAAGAGATTTGACCTGTCCTACCAACAGGTCAGGGAGATTGACGACTCGACTGCTGCATACGCTCTGACCATCTCGCTGCTCCCAGGGGAGATGAAGAACCAGATGATCAGAGCTCAGCCTGAGACCCTGGCTAAAGCCAGAAAAATTGCCGAGGGCTTCATACTGTAGGAGGAGTTCCACAGCCTGCCGGATACCCCCGCAGGACCGACCAGGCCGCAGGGGGGACCGCAGGGTGGACGTGGCAGGAACGAGCAGAACGGACAGAAAGATGGGGGGGGGGATACCCCAAGAAAAAAACGCACAGCGTACCAGCCCAGATTCGATAACTACACAGCCCTAAACAAATCCAGGGCGGAGATTTTCGAACTGGAGAAAGAGAACACTAAATGGAATCGCCCTAATAAGCCTCGCAGCCCAAAAGGAGACCCGAAAAAATTTTGCACGTTCCACGATTGTGTGGGGAACACCACCGAGGAGTGCCGCCACCTGAAAGACGAAATTGAGAAGCTTATCAGGAATGGCTGGCTGAGCAATTACGCAGCAAGAAACAAAAGCAAGAAAGACGTAGCAGATAAGCCTGAAGGCAGAGCGCAGACTCGCATGATAATCCATGTGATATCAGGGGATGCGGAGGGCCAAGCAAGTAGGAGAAGCCAAAAAAGGCAAATCCGAGAGTTGCAAAATCAAATCTACTATGCTGAGAAGGCAGGGAGTCCCAAAGGCACGACCCTGAGCATCACCCCCGAGGATGCAGGGCGGGTAATATACCCCCACAGTGACCCTCTGGTACTGTCCTTGGAAATCAGCAACCACATCGTAAAAAGATGCATGGTAGATACGGGAGCGTATACCAATCTATTGTATAAGGATGCATTTGAAAGGATGAACCTGGAAAAAAGGCACCTGAAGCCAGCCCCTGGATCCCTGTATGGGTTTAGCGGGGCGGGTGTACTCCCCATGGGTATCATTGACTTGCCGGTAACATTCGGGGAAGGAGCCTCCGCCAGGAATGTCAGGGCCTCATTTGTTGTAGTAGACGCGAGGTCTGCATACATCGCCCTGATAGGCAGAGCTACCTTGGACGAAATCGAAGCAGCCATATCAATCAGGGCTCTGACTATAGCCTAAGTAACAGACTTTGGCATGGAAGGAAAAATTCATGGGGACCAGGAGTCAGCCAGACAATGCTATTCTGTGGCACTGCAAACCTATGAAACCGAAAGAAAGGGAAAAAGAAAAGCTGACAGTTCCCCCAGTAGGGAGGGTGAGATCCCAGCCAGACAGCAGGAAGCTGACCACCTGGAACCTGGGGGGAGAGTATGCTGGTGGACCTAGAACCTGGCAGACAAGTCCTCATAGGAGCGGATCTGGAGGCATCCTACCAGACGGAGCTAATCAGGGTCCTGAGGGATAACAGGGACGTGTTCGCCTACTCGGCAGACCAAATGTCGGGGGTCGACCCGGCTTATATCGTTCACATGTTGAACGTAAATCCGGAGGCCCGCCCTGTGAAGCAAAAGAAAAGAAACATGTCCGCAGAGAAGGACCTAGCCATAATGGAGGAAATAGAAAAACTTTTGAAGGCAGATTTCATTGAAATCTTTGATTACCCTGAATGGCTGGCAAATGTTGTAATGGTGAAGAAATCCTCAGGCGCATGGAGAATGTGCGTGGACTTCACGAATCTCAACAAGGCCTGCCCGAAAGACTGTTATCCCCTTCCCAGAATAGACCAACTGGTAGACACCACCAGTGGGTACTCCACGCTAAGCTTTCTGGATGCCTTTTCAGGGTACCATCAGGTGTACTTGTGGCAGCCTGACAGGGTGAGGTGTGCCTTCATCACCAGCCATGGCACTTATATATATAAAATGATGTCGTTTGGATTAAAGAACGCAGGCGCCACCTACCAGCGATTAGTAGACAAGGTCTTTGAAAAACAGAAGGGTAGGAATTTGGAGGCCTACGTCGACGATGCAATCGTAAAAAGCAAAGGGGACAAGGAACACTTGACGGACTTACAAGAAACCTTCTCCTCCCTGCGCGCTTATAAGATGAAGCTCACCCCAAGAAATACACATTCGGAGTACTCTCCGGAAAGTTCCTGGGTTTTCTGGTCAGCGAAAGGGGAATAGACGCCAACCCTGAAAAGGTTCAGGCAGCCATAGACCTTCCAGAACCGAAGACCATCAGAGATATCCAGCGCCTAACTGGCAGGATGGCTGCTCTGGCACGCTTCATCGCCAGGTCAGCAGACAAATCAACTCTGTTCTTCAAGGTGTTGAAAGGCAACAGATAGTTTAAATGGGAAGCCTTTAGACAACTAAAGGAACATTTGAAAAAACTCCCTACCCTGGCAAGACCAGTGGCAAGGGAAAAACTTTTCCTTTACATCGGTGTGACCAACTCGATAGTAAGTGCAGTCATCTTAAGGGAGGAAGTAGGCTCTCAACAGCCTATATACTTCGTGAGTCATGCCCTGGGAGCAGCCGAGAAAATTTACCCAATGGTTGAGAAGGCAGCATACGCAGTCGTCGTTGCAGCCCGAAAGCTCAGACCATACTTCGAAGCACACCTTATTGTAGTGCTAACAGACCAACCATTGGAAAAAGTCTTGGAAAAATTCAAGAAATCAGGAAGGTTGCTGAAATGGGCCGTCGAGTTAAGCGGGCTCGGAATATCCTATCAGCCCAAGGCAGCCATCAAAGCACAAGCCCTGGCGGATTTCCTGGTCGAATGCTCTCATTCAGAGAAAGATGATCCCCCCACCGGAGAATGGGTGGTATATACGGACGGATCTTCCACGACCAACGGTGCAGGGGCAGGGGTCGTATTGACCAACCCTGAAGGAACGGACTTTGAGCATGCTCTCAGGTTCACCTTCCCTGCATCCAACAACGAGGCTGAGTATGAGGCCGTCCTTGCAGGCATAAAATTGGCCAAAGTCGCAGGGGCAGAGCGGGTTATTCTAGCAACAGACTCCCAGCTCATCGCCAACCAAATCAATGGAGAATATGAAGCAAGAGACCAAGCAATGGCCGCGTATTTGAAAAGGGTGAAGCAAGAATTGTCAGGACTTAAGTCCTATGAAATCAAACAGATCCCCCGGTCCCAGAATAACCGGGCAGATGCTCTGTCAAAACTGGCCAACTCCAGCTTGCAAGACATACGAATATCGGTCTGGGTGGACGTGGTCCAAGAAAAATCTACCACCCTCTGCCAACCACTCAGTTTCGTGGAGGAGAATGGCCCTGGAAATTGGATGACTCCAATCATCCAATTCAAAAAACATGGAATCCTACCACTTGACCCCACTCAAAAAAGAAAAACGCTGGCAAGGGCCGCATGGTTTATACTAATAGGAGATGACCTGTTAAGAAGTCGTTTTCCTCACCCCTACTCAAACGTCTGGGGGCAGGACATTCATTCAGGAATTTGCGGGCGTCACATAGGAGGAAGGTCCCTAGCCCACAAAGCCCTGAGGGCAGGATACCACTGGCCGACCCTGCTAGCGGACGCAAAAGATCTGACTCGAAAATGCAGAAAGTGCCAACTCTTTGCCCCATCAATCCATGCTCCAGCCCAGGAGCTCAGGCCAATCCTTTCCCCCATTCCTTTCGCTCAATGGGGATGGACATATTGGGCCCCTTCACTGCAGCCACGGGAGGTCGGAAGTTCATAATAGTAGGGATTGACTACTTTACAAAATGGATCGAAGCTGAAGCTGTCCCTAACATCACTGAGCCTGCAGTCTGGAAAGTCATCTCGAGGAATATCATAAGCAGATTTGGCCTACCAAAGATGCTAGTTTTCGATCATGGCAGGCAGTTTGACAACGATCCCCAGAGAATCTGACTAGAGGGACACAGAATAGCAGTCGCCTATTCCACCGTCTGCCACTGATGGTAGGATTTGCCGTGGGTCCTACCGATCAAGTAATACCAACTATACCTAACGGTAGCTAGGGTAAGTCGGGTCGTGTCCACGGAGACGGTTGTAGGTGTCTAGACTAGGTCTACCTAGAAACAAGGCTAAGTCACAAACAAACACAAAGAGAACGATAATTGACAATCTATGATGGGAGAAGAGGTAAGGACTAGACTAGTAACGAACTAACTATAACTAGGCTAAAAGAAATAACTAGAGACAAACTAAACAATGAATAAGGAAAACGATTACTGACTAGGAGGATGAATCAAATATGGAAGGGAGTAGGGTTAGGTCGGGTTCTTAAGTGTAGTAGGGTAATTGGGTGTTCAAGGGTGTAGTTGTCTCCAAGTTGCTAGAGTCGGTTTGCGCTCTCGCGTCTAAACCTAGGTCAAGGTCGGTTCGCGCTCTCGCGTCAAAACCCAAGTCCGCACTCTCGTGTCTAAGACTATACCCGACACAATCACACACTAGTCAAACAATGAGAAGATGATGACAAATATGGGAAGCATTGGCCACTACTACCCACACAAGCAATTCAACAAACACATAGAGTGCCCAATATGTGACTAGCAACAAAGATTCACCTTTACCCCTAATCAAACCCTAATCACCCATAATCCACACCTAATCCCCCTACTAACCCCACAAGGGATCTACTCACTCATTATCAAGATAAAACTAACATGAACAAGAGAAAACAACATAATAATCAAAACATCCATGATGAACAAACAATAACAATAAGCAATATGTAAAGATTCAAACTTGATGAACAAACAAAGAACCAAAGTAAAAGGGAGAAGAGGATTATACCAAACTAGCAAAGGATTAAAAAAATGTGAACTTGAATTAATAAGAAACCCAAAATAAAACTCCAAGGTTGTCAAGCTTGGAATAATCTTCAAGAATCTCCTTAATACAGGACTAATTTCAAAGATTAACTAAAGATTAAAGGAAGATTAAACTAATGAGAGGAACACTAATCTAGGGTTTTTAATGTTCAAGAGAGGCCTAAGAGAGTCTAGGGTAATGTAAGATGTCTAAACAATACAAGGGAGGAATATTTATAAGGTTACAAGAATGAAGGAGAAGGAAAGAAACAAACACGGGCTACAGCAGGGTCATCCCGACCGGGACGAAATGGTCATGACCGGGACGAAGTGATCCTGACCGGGACGGCATGGTCCAGACCGGGACGGACCCAAAACAGAACCCTTCGCATTTGTGCACCTCATCCCGGACGGGATGAGGTCCTTCCCGACGGGGATGGGTCTTGTAGGCCTCCAATATGATCTTTAAGGTCCCTCGTTGACTCTCATGGGTTTCTCATCGATTCTTGGGGCTCAGGATCGAGTCCTAGGGGCTCGGGATCGGGTCCCAAGGTCTCAGGATCAAATCCAAGGCATCGAGTGATCATTCCTTCACCTCGTTGGCTCCAAAAAGTGTGTGAAACGAGTCGGAATCGTTCCAATTCTTCATGAATGGTCTCGGGAACCAGAAACGAACTAGAGGAAGCATAAGTAGCCCATGAACCGCTCCCAAGGAGCGATTCCACAAGGAAAATGGGACTAAAACACAAAAAATTAGGCACTAAAAACTACGCTTATCAACCACCCACAAACTAATGGGCAGGCTGAGGCCGCCAACAAGCAAATCTTGAATGGGCTAAAGAAAATGGTAGATGATCTCAAGGGTAGATGGGCAGATGAATTACCAAGCATCCTGTGGTCAAACAGAACCACACACAAAGAGTCTACAGGTCAGACTCCCTTTGGCCTGGTCTATGGAGCAGAGGCCTTGCTACCCATAGAGGCCCGAATACCAACCCTAAGGTCCCAACAATATAGCCAGGCGGATAACGAAGCATCAATGGCTGAAGCCCTGGACTTAGTCCACGAAGTCAGGGAGGAGGCCAGCATTAACATAGCCGCCTATCAGCAAAAAATGAGAAGGGTGTACAACAGAAGGGTAAATGAGAGAAGCTTCCAAGTGGGAGACCTGGTCTTAAGGAAAACGCAGGCGGTGGGAAAATCACGAGAGCATGGAAAGCTGAGCGAAAACTGGGAGGGCCCATATGAGGTAACCCAGATTTAGGGGCCAGGCACCTACAAGATCGCCAACCTTGAAGGCCAAGAGTTAGATGCCCAGTGGAATGCAGACACTTTGAAGAAATACTACGTCTAAAACTAGGAAGTTAGGTGGCTCTTTTTTTCAAAGAAAACTGGCGGAGGACGGTCAAAACAGAAATGTCGACGACTCCGACCACAAATGATTGTAGCAATCCCCGAAGAAATTAAAAGTTTGTAGTTCATACTCGTTGCATGTTCAAAATTAGCAATTTTTCACACACAAACGAGCAGGGGGCAATAGGGGGAGGCCCCCCTGTTGCTGAAACTAAGGAAAATAGACCCCCCAATAAAATTTTAAGTCCCCTTGCCTACCTCCGGGCAGACAGGGGGCAGGCTCCCTGGACTTCGACCAGAAGCCAGAGTCAGGCCAGGCTTTGCATGCCAAAACAAACAAGGACTGGGGGCAATCCCCCCAACCTTGTATAAAAAACGTCAAAAACCCCCTCCCTGCCTCTAGGCAGGCAAGGGGCAGGCCCCCTGGACTTCGAACAGAAGCCAGGGTCTGACCAGGCTTCGCACGCCAAAACAAACAAGGACTGGGGGCACTCTCCCCAACCTCGTATAAAAAACGCCAAAAACCCCCTCCCTGCCTCTGGGCAGGAAGGGGGCAGGCCCTCTGGACTTCGAACAGAAGCCAGGGTCAGGCCAGGCTTCGCACGCCAAAACAAACAAGGACTGGGGGCAATCCCCCCAACCTTGTATAAAAAACGCCAAAAACCCCCTCCCTGCCTCTAGGCAGGCAGGGGACAGGCCCCCTGGACTTCAAATAGAAGCCAGGGTCAGGCCAGGCTTCGCACGCCAAAACAAACAAGGACTGGGGGCAATCCCCCCAACCTTGTATAAAAAACACAAAAACCCCTCCCTGCCTCTGGGCAGGCAGAGGGCAGACCCCCTGGACTTCAAACAGAAGCCAGGGTCAGGCCATATCTTAGAAAAGAAAAAGAAGACAGAAATAAAAGAAAGACATTCATAACAGATTAAGTATTTTTACAAGAGAGCATTAAAAGATCCAAGAACAAGGGGACTAAAATATTACAAGGCAGCCGGCCACATCAAAGCTCGGCGCAAAGTTAAAAATCATCATAAGGATAAAAGCACAGCAGGATCAGGACAGGAGCCCTCGGAAGACAATTCCCCTGCACATTAAGCATTGGGAGCATCCTGACTGGGACCAGCAGCCCCCTCGGGCGCCTGTTAGCCCGGGCTTCATTCTTGACAGAGTAAAGGCTTCTGATGGCATCCTCGTTGAAATCAGGGAACATCTCCCTGATTACTTCCATGACAAGTTCCTACGAAGAGTTGGCCCCATCCTGAAAACTTGTATCAACCGCGATTTCAGTTTCCTCCAAAATGGCATCTTTCTCCTTTTGCCATTCTTCGCCTTTAATCTTCAGATCATCCTGGGCCTGCTTAAGTTCCGAGTCAGCCTTGGACAGACGCTCCTCCAAGTCGACCGCCCTTCTTTTTGCATGCTCCATCTCAGCCAAAGACTTTTTTACCTGCTCCATGGCCAGCCTACTCTCCTTCAAATCCGCCTCCAGCTTTGATACTTCCCTCACAGCCTTCTCCCCCTGAAGCTTCCATTGAGTCGCCTGACCCTTCGCTTCCTCCAGCTCACCCTCCTGCTTCGCCAGCTTATCCTTCAAATTGCTGATCAGGGCGACATCCCTCTCAACCATGGCCAGACGATCAGGAGGGGGAACCCTAGGGGTGACAACCAGCTCCTCATCACTCAGGCGGCTGAGAGCCGCCAGCTCAGCAGAGGCTTGCAGCACCCTGGAGGTGCGCTGGATGTACTGGATCACTTGGTTGGAGGGCTTTCCCCCCAACGCCTGGATGGTACTCCTCACGAGTTTCCAGGCGAGTATGGACGTGATTCCTAAAGTGCCTAGGAATCTTCCACCCGGAAGCGCTGTGTACATATAAAAAATTGTTCTTCCAGTCTTTCAGACTGTTTAAAGCCGACCAGACTAAAGTATATCCCTTCTGCCTTTGAAGGGACTAGTACCCAGGGGAGCCATCCCCCCTGATGAAGACACCATCTGTAGCCCCACCATATAACGCAGGGCGTCAATGGAGGGCCCCTCCCCATGAAAAATGCAGGTCCATGTATAGGATATTAACGACCTGATCGCCGTAGCAGTTAACTGGGCTATGGCCACATTCATCCTCCTGAAGGCCTCCTCTAGGAAGGGGTGCAGGGGGAATCGCAGGCCGAACTCTAAGCTTTTATGATAAACGGCTATGCAGCCGTCAGGGGGACAACATACTGTATCTTTTTCCCCTGGGACTACAATCGTGTACCCCTCCCCAAAATTGTAAAAACCCTCAATAGCCTCAGTAGCGTTAAGTGCTAAAATTAAATCTCGATTTTTGGCTTCTGGGTAAGTTCGCAAAGGGATCTGGTACTTGGCCTTATCTAAGTAAGATGTCCTCCCCTTCTCTCTGGGGACAAGGGGACCGACAATTCTGGAGGGGTTTATCTCCATTGCCTCGTCGTCGGAATCGACGACATCAAAAGGGCCAGGTTCAGGGGAGTTGGCATCCGCTCCCTCCTGAAAGTGATCCTCCCCAGTAGACTTAACCCTAGAGGAAGAGGCCAGGTCAGCCCTACCCTCCTCCCTACCCTTCGTCCTCTCAAACGACGGATCGACAAATGTGAGAATACGAGCACGAGACATTGATTTAGGAAGGGAAAATATGAGGAAATTAAAAGACGAGGATACAGGGTAAGATTCTAACCTAGAACGATGATCGCCGCTTGAAAATTCGAAGGGAAAAGCTCCTCAGTCTTAAGAAAAGTTCTCGACAATGGAAGAGTATGGAGAGGAATGAAGAGGTTTTTGAGTTTGAAAAAAGTTTGAAAGAGGGAAATAGGGGGAGGAGAGAGACTTATATAAGCCCAGAAAACTGAAGGGTCGCCCCTAACAGTGCCTCCCCGAGAACTGCCCCACGTGTCACATTTTGAACATCAACCGCCCACCTCTTCCCAAGAAGAGCCTCGAAAAGGCAAAGGGTGTCAGAGGATTGACCATCCTGTAACGTCATCCCCGTATTCGTTCAAAAAAAACGCATAAAAAACCGCCTGATCTTTCATTCATTGAAAAAGGCCCAAAGATGGGCAAGTTACATTCAAGACAAAATAAAATAGAGTACAAAAGGAGCCTGACTCTCTGGCTCAATTAATCAGCCTGCGAAACTTGAGCAGGCCTAGTCATCATCAGGGCCTGAGTAATTCCTTGGGCTGTAGTCATCCAGGGCTGACCCCCAGTCCCAATCATCAGAGTCCTTGAAAGGGTCAGTAGGGAAGTCATCCTCACCACCGCCGGAGGAGTAGCCTTGACCTTCACTATCCCCAGAATCGCGGCTACTGATATCCCAGTCCCTGCCGTAAGGAACCGTCCTGACATCATCACAGGAACCACAACCCACCTTCTTCACATGAGAAGAAGGGCCCGACTCAGGAGAAGAGTTAAACTCAGGGCAGTTAGGAACAAACAGCTCTGGGTGTAACCAGGGGAAGCACATATAGCACCTCCGATCAAAACAGCCAGAGCAGCGCTTAATCATGGGCCCAAGTGGGGATGAGGGTTGGATAGGACGCTTGCCTACCCTAACAGCTCTCCTTCTAGCAGCTCTCCTCCTGGCATGCCGAGAAGAGCGAAGCTGAAGTCGCCTGCTGCGACGCAGGGCCAGAAAAGCCGCCCTTGGATATCTCAACCTCCAGAATCCCTTGAAACAAAAAGTACCCACACGAACTCCGTAGCGAAGAATTGTTTTCTTAATACAAGACATCGTTCTTTGAAATGAGGCTAGAAGAAGAATTTAAGGATGGAACGTGAAAATGGTGGAGACCAGAATTTATACAAAGGCAAGACCCACAATTTATGGCACTCCAACCACCTCAGTAAGAAGAAAAGCCAATCACCGAAAGGACACGCTGCCCAAAAATCCTCTTTGCAGGAGAGGTAATCATGAGCTAAGAACATTCCAACTCTTTGCATACCCAATGCAGTTGATTTTCTTTCCTCGGGAACACACAGCGCATTAAATGCTAAGGAGTCATCCTCCCATCCTAGAGATCGCCTGCCAAGGGGAGCCCTGCTTCCCCTTAGCCGGCGAGGGCCAATTGATGGGGGTCAGTAGCCTGCATTGGGTCACCTGCCATTTGGGTCCCAGGATGGCCGGACCCAGAAATGAAGAAGAGCCTACCCGGCAGGCCATTAAGCGAGGAGTCATCACTCCAAGGCACCCACCTGCCCGGTAGGGCAACACCGCCCGCCAAGTAGGGAAACCGAGACCCCCTGCCTTCTGATCCTTAGGGTGTTCACATACCCAGCAGGGGCAGGGGAAACCAGGGGCCCTCCCATCATTTCGCCTAAGGTAAAGGGGAATGAGTGGATGAGGTGAAGCCACTTGTCACCCTCTCGTCCACCCATTCTCTCAATCTCTCTCCTTCACCTTCCTCTCTATTGTGGGAAGGTGTAAATACTCCTCCATTTCCCACAAAGAGGGGGTCGGAATTTCTCTCTCTAGACTCTCACTCTATAACTGCCTCCTAGTTCCTCACGAGCTAGGTTCCTAAAGGCAATTCACGGACTGACTTAGGCATCGGAGAGGGTTCCCCCGGACACCTCCGGGGCCCTGTGCGTTCATTGTGCAGGGACAGACCGTCTTCGCCGGGAAGGTCCGATCGTCAGAGTGAGGAGAAGGAGAGCCCAAAGGAAGTCAAGCACAGTTCATCTAGGCATCAATAGCATTTGTTAGGATCCGAATTCAAAGTCGGATTTAATTGTTTCCATACCGGAACAATTTGGCGCCGTCTGAGGGGAAGATCTGGTTGTACCCACGAATCACCCACAAAAATCAACCAGTCAATCACAACAAAATGCCTGAAATCATAGAGGCGAGCTCTGGGGCGGGTCCGACGGTACCACCGGTGATCCCCCCGTATGGAATGCCTGCACCTCCCAGGGGTGGGGCGTACCAGCCTTCGTGAGACGCCTGATGGAGGCGCTGCAGTCACAGCTGGGCAGGTTGGCCATCAGAGGCCTAATTTAAACCTCACCTCTGCCCAGGTTCTGCAAACTGCAGCCTTCTTCTCAGCGATGCTTAATCAAGAGTTCACTCCAGAAGACTTGGTAGGCAGGATTGCTACTACTCCTAGGCAGCTTCACTTTGAGAGTGGAGGAGGTGCCAGTGGTACTAAGCGAACCGCCGCCAGGAACATTCAACGGAAAGCATTGAAAGTTGCTTAGGGGTACCAACAAGCCCAGAAACGCATTACCAATAATCAAGAGCACCCAGCTCAACAAGCGTTTTCTATACACACTACAGAGTCCACGGCTGCCAGGGAAAAGAGGGCTCTGTCTCAAGGCCTCCAAGACCGAATGAGGCATACAGAGCCTGCATCTAAGCGTCTGGGGGAAAAGCAGAGCGGAGTCTTCTCTAGGTTGACGCCTGCAGCAGAAGAGCAGCCAACTCCAGGGCTATCTCAAAGCCTGCAATCCAGGCTTAACCGGGGGCGGTCGCTTGAGTCAAGACATCGCCAGGACGACAACCTTGATCAGCCCCAAAAAAAGAGATCCAGACATCCATCCCTTGATAAGGAGGACGAAGCTATGAGCAGGCTGCCACCAAGGCACCGCTCCCCCAGTACAAGGAAACTGACCCCTGGAAAATGGGATGACCATGGTTACCACTCTGGGGGGGGGGAGCAGGTCACGAGTGGTAGGCAGGCCCACCAAAACTCCTCTCCACCCTGACGTACAAGAATACCCCATCCCAAAAATTAAAATGCCCTCCGTCAAATTTGACGGGACCTCAGATCCAGAAGATCATTTGGCAGCATTTGAAAGTCACATGGGCATGTACGATGTAGACGACGCAGTCTGGTGCAAAGTCTTTCCAACTACCCTGGTTCGACTAGCGCAAGGATGGTTCAGGGATCTTGGTCAGGGATCGATCAGCTTCTTCATAGAGCTGGCCGAAGCTTTCTTAGAACAATACGCAAGGGAACAAGAGACGTCGGCTCACTCGGTTTGACCTAATGACCCTAAAACAGAAAAAGGGGGAAAGTGTCAGAGAGTACCTAAAGAGATTTGACCTGTCCTACCAGCAGGTCAGGGAGATTGGCGACTCGACTGCTGCATACGCTCTGACCATCTCGCTGCTCCCAGGGGAGATGATCAGAGCTCAGCCTGAAACCCTGGCTAAAGCCAGAAAAATTGCCGAGGGCTTCATTCTGCAGGAGGAGTTCCACAGCCTGCCGGATACCCCCACAGGACCGACCAGGCCGCAGGGGGGACCGCAGGGTGGACGTGGCAGGAACGAGCAGAACGGACAGAAAGATGAGGGGGGGATACCCCAAGAAAAAAACGCACAGCGTACCAGCCCAGATTCGATAACTACACAGCCCTTAACAAATCCAGGCCGGAGATTTTCGAACTGGAGAAAGAGACGACTAAATGGAATCGCCCTAATAAGCCTCGCAGCCCAAAAGGAGACCCGAAATTTTTTTGCACGTTCCACGATTGTGTGGGGAACACCACCGAGGAGTGCTGCCACCTGAAAGATGAAATTGAGAAGCTTATCAGGAATGGCTGGCTGAGAAATTACGCAGCAAGAAACAAAAGCCAGAAAGACGTAGCAGATAAGCCTGAAGGCACAACGCAGACTCGCATGATAATCCATGTGATATCAGGGGATGCGGAGGGCAAAGCAAGTAGGAGAAGCCAAAAAAGGCAAATCCGAGAGTTGCAAAATCAAATCTACTATGCTGAGAAGGCAGGGAGTCCCAAAGGCACGACCCTGAGCATCACTCCCAAGGATGCAGGGCGGGTAATATACCCCCACAATGACCCTCTGGTACTGTCCTTGGAAATCAGCAACCACATCGTAAAAAGATGCATGGTAGATACGGGAGCGTATACCAATCTATTGTATAAGGATGCATTTGAAAGGATGAACCTGGAAAAAAGGCACCTGAAGCCAGCCCCTGGATCCCTGTATGGGTTTAGCGGGGCGGGTGTACTCCCCATGGGTATCATTGACTTGCCGGTAACATTCGGGGAAGGAGCCTCCGCCAGGAATGTCAGGGCCTCATTTGTTGTAGTAGACGCGAGGTCTCCATACAACGCCCTGATAGGCAGAGCTACCTTGGACGAAATCGAAGCAGCCATATCAATCAGGGCTCTAACTGTAGCCTATGTAACAGACTTTGGCATGGAAGGAAAAATTCATGGGGACCAGGAGTCAGCCAGACAATGTTATTCTGTGGCCCTGCAAACCCATGAAACCGAAAGAAAGGGAAGAAGAAAAGCTGACAGTTCCCCCAGCATGGAGGGTGAGATCCCAGCCAGACAGCAGGCAGCTGACCACCTGGAACCTGGGGGGGAGAGTATGCTGGTGGACTTAGAACCTGGCAAACAAGTCTTCATAGGAGCGGATCTGGAGGCATCCTACCAGACGGAGCTAATCAGGGTCCTGAGGGATAACAGGGACATGTTCGCCCACTCGGCAGACGAAATGCCGGGGGTCGACTCGGCTTATATCGTTCACAGGCTGAACGTAAATTCGGACGCCCGCCCTGTGAAGGAAAAGAAAAGAAACATGTCCGCAGAGAAGGACCTAGCCATAAAGAAGGAAATAGAAAAACTTTTGAAGGCAGATATCATTGAAATCTGTGATTACCCTGAATGGCTGGCAAATGTTGTAATGTTGAAGAAATCCTCAGGCGCATGAAGAATGTGCGTGGACTTCACGAATCTCAACAAGGCCTGCCTGAAAGACTGTTATCCCCTTCCCAGAATAGACCAGCTGGTAGACGCCACCAGTGGGTACTCCACGCTAAGCTTTCTGGATGCCTTTTCAGGGTACCATCAGGTGTACTTGTGGCAGCCTGACAGGGTGAGGTGTGCCTTCATCACCAGCCATGGCACTTATATGTACAAAATGATGTCGTTTGGATTAAAGAACGCAGGCGCCACCTACCAGCGATTAGTAGACAAGGTCTTTGAAAAACAGAAGAGTAGGAATTTGGAGGCCTACGTCGACGATGCAATCGTAAAAAGCAAAGGGGACAAGGAACACTTGACGGACTTACAAGAAACCTTCTCCTCCATGCGCGCTTATAAGATGAAGCTCAACCCCAAGAAATGCACATTCGGAGTACGCTCCGGAAAGTTCCTTGGTTTTCTGGTCAGCGAAAGGGGAATAGACGCCAACCCTGAAAAGGTTCAGGCAGTCTTAGACCTTCCAGAACCGAAGACCATCAGTGATATCCAGCGCCTAACTGACAGGATGGCTGCCCTGGCACGCTTCATCGCCAGGTCAGCAGACAAATCAACTCTGTTCTTCAAGGTGTTGAAAGGCAACAGACAGTTTAAATGGGAAGACGAGCAAAAGGAAGCCTTTAGACAACTAAAGGAACATTTGAAAAAACTCCCTACCCTGGCAAGACCAGTGGCAAGGGAAAAACTTTTCCTTTACATCGGTGTGACCAACTCGACAGTAAGTGCAGTCATCTTAAGGGAGGAAGTAGGCTCTCAACAGCCTATATACTTTGTGAGTCATGCCCTGGGAGTAGCCGAGAAAATTTACCCAATGGTTGAGAAGGCAGCATACGCAGTCGTCGTTGCAGCCCAAAAGCTCATAGCATACTTCGAAGCACACCTTATTGTAGTGCTAACAGACCAACCATTGGAAAAAGTCTTGGAAAAATTCAAGAAATCAGGAAGGTTGCTGAAATGGGCCATCGAGTTAATCGGGCTCGGAATATCCTATCAGCCCAGGGCAACCATCAAAGCACAAGCCCTGGCGGATTTCCTGGTCGAATGCTCTCATTCAGAGGAAGATGATCCCCCCACCAGAGAATGGGTGGTATATACGGGCGGATCTTCCACGACCAACGGTGCAGGGGCAGGGGTCGTACTGACCAACCCTGAAGGAACGGACTTTGAGCATGCTCTTAGGTTCCCCTTCCCTGCATCCAACAACGAGGCTGAGTATGAGGTCGTCCTTGCAGGCATAAAATTGGCCAAAGTCGCAGGGGCAGAGCGGTTTATTCTAGCAACAGACTCCCAGCTCATCGCCAACCAAATCAATGGAGAATATGAAGCAAGAGACCAAGCAATGGCCGCGTATTTGGAAATGGTGAAGCAAGAATTGTCAGGACTTAAGTCCTATGAAATCAAACAGATCCCCCGGTCCCAGAATAACCGGGCAGATGCTCTGTCAAAACTGGCCAACTCCAGCTTGCAAGACATACGAAGATCGGTCTGGGTGGACGTGGTCCAAGAAAAATCTACCACCCTCTGCCAACCACTCAGTTTTGTGGAGGAGAATGGCCCTGGAAATTGGATGACTCCAATCATCCAATTCAAAAAACATGGAATCCTACCACTTGACCCCACTCAAAAAAGAAAAACGCTGGCAAGGGCCGCATGGTTTATACTAATAGGAGATGGCCTGTCAAGAAGTCGTTTTCCTCACCCCTACTCAAATGTCTGGGGGCAGGACAGGCGGAGGAGGTCCTAGACGACATTCATTCAGGAATTTGCGGGCATCACATAGGAGGAAGGTCCCTAGCCCACAAAGCCCTGAGGGCAGGATACCACTGGCCGACCCTGCTAGCGGACGCAAAAGATTTGACTCGAAAATGCAGAAAGTGCCAACTCTTTGCCCCATCAATCCATGCTCCAGCCCAGGAGCTCAGGCCAATCCTTTCCCCCATTCCTTTCGCTCAACGGGGAATGGACATATTGGGCCCCTTCACTGCAGCCACGGGAGGTCGGAAGTTATTAATAGTAGGGATTGACTACTTTACAAAATGGATCGAAGCTGAAGCAGTCCCTAACATCACTGAGCCTGCAGTCAGGAAAGTCATCTGGAGGAATATCATAACCAGATTTGGCCTACCAAAGATGCTAGTTTTCGATCATGGCAGGCAGTTTGACAACGATCCCCTGAGAATCTGACTAGAGGGACACGGAATAGCAGTTGCCTATTCCACCGTCTGCCACTGATGGTAGGATTTGCCGTGGGTCCTACAGATCAAGTAATACCAACTATACCTAACGGTAGCTAGGGTAAGTCGGGTCGTGTCCACGGAGACGGTTGTAGGTGTTTAGACTAGGTCTACCTAGAAACAAGGCTAAGTCACAAACAAACACAAAGAGAACGATAATTGACAATCTATGATGGGAGAAGAGGTAAGGACTAGACTAGTACCGAACTAACTATAACTAGGCTAAAAGAAATAACTAGAGACAAACTAAACAATGAATAAGGAAAACGATTACTGACTAGGAGGATGAATCAAATATGGAAGGGAGTAGGGTTAGGTCGGGTTCTTAAGTGTAGTAGGGTAATTGGGTGATCAAGGGTGTAGGTGTCTCCTAGTTGCTAGAGTCGGTTTGCGCTCTCGCGTCTAAACCTAGGTCAAGGTCGGTTCGCGCTCTCGCGTCAAAACCCAAGTCCGCACTCTCGTGTCTAAGACTATACCCGACACAATCACACACTAGTCAAACAATGAGAAGATGAAGACAAATATGGGAAGCATTGGCCACTACTACCCACACAAGCAATTCAACAAACACATAGAGTGCCCAATATGTGACTAGCAACAAAGATTCACCTTTACCCCTAATCAAACCCTAATCACCCATAATCCACACCTAATCCCCCTACTAACCCCACAAGGGATCTACTCACTCATTATCAAGATAAAACTAACATGAACAAGAGAAAACAACATAATAATCAAAACATCCATGATGAACAAAAAATAACAATAAGCAATATGTAAAGATTCAAACTTGATGAACAAACAAAGAAGCAAAGTAAAAGGGAGAAGAGGATTATACCAAACTAGAAAAGGATGAAAAAGATGTGAACTTGAATTAATAAGAAACCCAAAATAAAACCCCAAGGTTGTCAAGCTTGAAATAATCTTCTAGAATCTCCTTAATACAAGACTAATTACAAAGATTAACTAAAGATTAAAGGAAGATTAAACTAATGAGAGGAATACTAATCTAGGGTTTTTAATGTTCAAGAGAGGCCTAAGAGAGTCTAGGGTAATGTAAGATGTCTAAACAATACAAGGGAGGAGTATTTATAAGGTTACAAGAATGAAGGAGAAGGAAAGAAACAAACACGGGCTACAGCAGGGTCATCCCGACCGGGACGAAATGGTCCCGACCGGGACGAAGTGATCCCGACCGGGACGACATAGCCCCGACCGGGACGGACCCAAAACAGAACCCTTCGCATTTGTGCACCTCATCCCGGACGGGATGAGGTCCTTCCCGACGGGGATGGGTCTTGTAGGCCTCCAATATGATCTTTAAGGTCCCTCGTTGACTCTCATGGGTTTATCATCGATTCTTGGGGCTCAGGATCGAGTCCTAGGGGCTCGGGATCGGGTCCCAAGGTCTCGGGATCAAATCCAAGGCATCGAGTGATCATTCCTTTACTTCGTTGGCTCTAAAAAGTGTGTGAAACGAGTCGGAATCGTTCCAATTCTTCATGAATGGCTCGGGAACCTGAAACGAACTAGAGGAAGCATAAGTAGCCCATGAACCGCTCCCAAGGAGCGATTCCACAAGGAAAATGGGACCAAAACACAAAAAATTAGGCACTACAAACTACGCTTATCAACTCCCCCACACTTAACCCTTACTCGCCCTCGAGTAAGCACAAACTAACTACTAAACTAGCCGAGCGGGTATTAGCGCACCCTACGCCCTTTCAAATCACGCGAGTACACTTAGAGGAAAAGTGCACTCCGCAAGGCAAGTAAGGTCTTGCGACAAAACTGTGGATGCAATCGGACACGAAAACACACAAACAAACAAACATAAAAAACAAACAAACAAACGGTTGCACCCAAGAAGAAACAAATACCGCTTCCATCTACAAAGCGGTGAAAGAAGCACCGGTTAAGGACTCAAGGCAAGTAACGACGTTCCCAAGCTAGCAATACAAACCAAAATGGACAAAATCCTAATAGTATGACGACAAAGCAACAAAAACGTTGGTAACTTACCTAGGTTCCTCCTAACCTTCTAAGAACGTACTACGGGACGATCGGCGGGATGGAAAAGGGATGAACCACGGTGTCAGTCGACACTGCAGGTAAGTGAGACCCCGCCCCCTTTAGCAGTGAGCCAAGAGGGTCGTCCCATGCCCAAAACCGCCCAACTTGTCCAAGTAAAAAGGTGGATAAGGTTTGCAAAATGAGGGAAGACCGACCATTACCGATATCATCCTTCCTAGGAACTCGGTCCTTTTGTAGGCTCTTCACGGTAATAGTCGAAAAAAGGCTTATTTTGAGTGTGAGAATCATTTTGTGAGACGGTTTTCTTTTGGCATTTTTCTTTCTTTTGCATTTTTGCTTTGTGTGTGTTGCTATGCCATTTCTTTTTCATCTTTTGTATTTTCTTTTTGGCTTTTTGTGCCTTTTCTTTTTCTTCAATCTTTTCTTTCTTTCATTTTCTTTTTCTTTTCTTTGCCCTTTTGGCTAGATTTGAGTTGTAGGCATTTCTTTTTCGCAACTAAGAGAGAGATTTCAACAAATTGCAACTTTATTTTGTGGATATGTGTAGGAGGTTGGTGAATGGGTAAGTCAGGACGGGCCCTTCCCTTCAAACCCACAAAAAGGGGAGAAACTTGGACTAGTCAAAGCAATTCTGAACATAGTCACCTAAGGGACAGGACTCGGCAACCAAGGCCTTTTCACTCCATGGGTGGTCATAATGGTCAAAAATGCAAATCCCGTAGTAAATCCCTAGTAAGCTAGGTGGACTCAAGGTAAGAAACCAACAAAATCATTGATTTAGGGTCATTCTACTAGACTAAAGTCCAAGACTCGATTCATACTACTAAAAAGGGAAAGTAAACACTTGCACACTAGCCTCAAAACCGGGTTTTCAAAAACCTTCTTACATACTAGACACAACTACACATCACAAGACAAAGACATGACGAAAACGAAAGAAAAAGAGACAAAGGCAACAAAACAAGACAAAACAAAACAAACACGTAAAGAGAACAAACACCACCCTGAATTTCCAAATAAGCAACCAATCAACCACAAATATTCACAAAGCTCCACCCGAGCACACATCATCACAAATCTCCTCCACACTCCACAAGAGATAAAGAGGAAAAAGGGATAGAAAGGCGTTACCGGATGTCTCGAAAGCCTTCCAAAGTCAACGGTGATTAAGCGACCTACAAGGAAAAAGGGAGGCAAACACACACAACACAACAAAAGTACGACACCACGACACAAAAAGAGAAGGACAAAAAAATAAGATCTTTTTTATTTTTGTAAAAAAATTTCAAATTTTTAGGGTTTTTAAAGATTTTTCGAAAAAACTACGAAAATAAAACTAACTACGATAGAATATCGCTCCCCCACACTTAAACCGAGCAATGTCCTCATGCTCGATCGTATTGTGTGGAGACACCAAAAAGAAAAGAAAAGAAACTACGAAAATAAAGCTAAGGAATAAAAATGAAGCGAAGAAAAGGGTAGAATGTGTCCGGCCGGGGTGTAGTCAAGTCACCATAGGCCGAGACAAGAACAGATATGGATGGGGGAAAAAATAATTAAAAATAAAAAAATAAAAGGAAATGGGAGGGGAGGACTAGGTGTAATCAAGTCACCTAGCCCGGATTCCGCCCAAATCCGACTAAATCCTATAAAAAAGGCGAAAATCTTGCAAATTTGGATTTTGAAATGACTCTCGATGTAGTCACGTCACCGAGAGTCGGGAGCAACAATTACCAAGGCCCCGAGGGCCACCATGACACAAAAGTGTATAAGGGGAAGGGAACAAACAAAGGAAGACAAGCTATAAAAGACGGAAAAGAAAGGACAGTTGCCGTACCGATCGGTTAGCAACTCACTCACTCCATCGTTCAAAGTTCTATAACGGCCCATAGCTAGTATTCGTCGTCGTTATTTCTCTTCATTCTTGATTAGGCCGCATGGTTGGAGTACAAAGGTATAAAGAGGTGGGATTTTATGTGAAAGTCGGTGTAAAGTGAAGAGAAAGTGAGGTGAATGTGTGTATATGAAGTGTAGGGGTCATATGATAAGGGCAAGGATAGGTAGGGAGGTTGGGAGGGGGTATAAAGTAGTAGGGTGGGCTCACATGACAAAGAAGAGGCAAAAGGAGGAGCAGGGGACCATCCCGGTCGGGATGGATGGTCCCGGTCGGGAAGCTGCCTTCCCGATCGGGATGCACTCTTCTCGGCCGGGAAGAGTCTTCTACCCCTCAATAACTCCAAAAGCTTGTCCCAAGCTTCAAAAACCCGACTCTCTTTCGCACAATCCAACCTCTAACAATAACCACTCCTCTCTAGGAATCATCTTCACTTCACATCTATCAAATGGGCTCAAAACATTCATCAAAATCCCTCCCTCACATCACTCATCAAAAATACCAAATCACAAGAATTTCACAAGACCTAAAAGTATTACAAGGAAGAGATATATACAATATGACGGTCGTTTTGGAACTCCGTCAAACCAATGATGGTGCATTCTTCAATCATTTTCTTAACAACACTTGGCTAATTCCATCTCCATCAAGGGCTCGAAGTAACAAATCGAAGGCTGTTGCAAAGTCTTCAATCAAGCTTATGGTGTAACCATCCACACTGCAAGGCTCTTCACAACCTTGTCTCGACGTTCCCGGGGCATCCCGATCTACTAAGTTCAATGGCTTGAACTTGTACTTTTGATCCTTCGGTATATACCCAAACGTCTATCTATTCTCATGTGGCCCCAAGGGAGGCTCATCTTTCTTCTTGTCTTGGCACTTGTCTTCAAACTCATGGTATGGGCACTCATTCGCCTCAAGCTCGGAGTCATCATCCTCAAGCTCATGGAAGTCGTTCTTCAATATTTTTCCCGACTCATCCCCTAGATTGATGTCTTTCATGGTGTGGATCATCTTACAAGACTCACCATTAGTAGGCGAGGTGTTGCCTTGGAGGTCAAACACGAGTTTTTCTTCGCCTAACTCAAATGTGATCCTACCGTTCTTCACATCAATCGTAGCACCGACGGTATGTAGAAATGGGCACCCAAGGATAATGGGAGTGATAGCATCTTCCGGCATGTCAAGCACAATGAAGTCGACCGGAATGAAGAACTTCCCGATTCTAATTGGCACATCTTCCAACATCCCCAAAGGTCGGTTGAGGGAACTATCGGCCATTTGGAGTGTAATGGAAGTACTCTTGAGCTCCTTCATCCCAAGTCGCTCACAAATGGAATAGGGAATGATGCTTACACTCGCACCCAAATCACATAGTGCTCTCTCAATCTTGAAGTTGCCAATGGTGCACGGGATCGAGAAACTACCCGGATCCTTCAACTTGGGAAGCGTAGAACCTTGAATAAGCTCGCTCACCACTCTTGTGAATGCTATGGTCTCTTCCTTGTCGACGGATCTCTTCCTAGCCAAGATTTCTTTCATGAATGTTCCGTATGCCGGGATTTGGGTAAGTAGATCGGTAAATGGGACACTCACATCCAATTTCTTCACAATATTGAGGAACTTGTCATATTGGACATCCACCTTGGTCATCATTTGCCTTGTTGGGAAAGGGAACTTAATATGAACCTTGTTTTGCTCAATAGGGGTGGACTTCTCAAATGACAATTTCCCTTTACCCTTGTCTTTTCTTTGAAGTGGGGGAAGCTTGTCTTCTTGAGGTTTCTCAATATCCCACAAGACTTGCTCCTCTATTGGATTTCTTAAGCTTGGATCTTCTTGAATTGGAGACACAACTTCTTTCATTGGTACGTGCTCATTAGGGGATAAGGGGGAGTTATAAAATGAACCACTCCTCAAGGTAATGGCATTCACATGCTCAAATTTCGCCGTTTCACCTTGAGGAGGTAGTTGTCCCTTTTGCCTTGAAGAGCTACCCGAAGCAAGTTGAGCTATTTGGGTCTCGAGCATCTTCATATGCGCATCTCTTGCCAAGTTATCCCTTTGCAGTTGAGCAATGATTTCTTGTTGGGTTCTTTGTGTCTCCAATTGACTTCTTTGCATGTCCAACATTGACTTTTGCATGTCGAAATCCCGAGGGGGAGATTGTTGGTTATGAGGAGTGATTGTGATGGCTAGAGGAATGCCATAATCATGAATAGGAAACCGACTCCTTTGCTTGCTTTCATGTTGAGTACCTTGAGATCCTTGTTGTTGTTGAAGGTTCCCTTGGAACCAATGAGAGTTACCTTGATTAAGGCCTTGATTGTTACCTTGATTGTAGTTATGGTGTCCTTGGGAGTGTTGGTTCCCTTGGAAACCACCTTGATTGAAGTTCCCTTGTTGGAACCCTTGATTGTTGTTGAAGGTACCTTGGTTATGTTGCTTGAAATTGTTAAATGGCCTTAGGTTGCCTTGATAACCTTGGTATCCTTGATTTTTGTCCCTTAAGGGAGGTGGCACATATGGACGGTGTTGTAGAGATTGTTGTTGGGGAACTCGTTGGGAAGCTTGAAACATATGGGGATAGGGGGCACCTTGCTTGAACGTTTGAAAGGCGTTCACTTGCTCAATACTACCACGACAATGTAAAGGCTCATGTCCCACTATCCCGCAAGTATCGCATATCCCATGGTAAGATGTAGGAGATACAACTCCCAAAGCATTAACTTGTTGAATGGAATGTTGGTGGGAGGCACTTGAACTTTGACCTTGATCAAAATGGCTTTGGAGCTTCTTGTCAATAGATTCCATGTGGGTTTTTAGTTGAGCTCCTAGATCAATGCTTAGTTGTGTAATGGCATCGATCTCGTGCCTTTCTCCTCGATTCGCCTTCCTAGGCCTTGAGTATTGAGAGTTGTGTACCACCATCTCCTCGATTCTTGACCAAGTTTGGTCATCATCCACCTCGGTAAACCTTCCATTCGATCCCATATTGAGTATGGCCCTTGAGTCTTCATATAACCCGTTCCAAAATTGTTGAACAAGGAACCATTGTGATAAACCATGGTGAGGGCAAGAGCGGATCAAGGCTTTGAATCTTTCCCACGCTTCGTAGAGGCTTTCTTCATCACGTTGTTGGAATCCCGTGATAGAGGCTCTCAATAAATTTGTCTTCTCAGGGGGATAGAATTGTTGGTAAAAAGCCAATGCTAGCTTCTTCCAAGTATCAATACCAAGAGTCGCCTTGTCTAACCCTTTGAACCATTGCTTTGCTTTACCGATCAAAGAGAAAGGAAATAGTACCCACCGGATTTGGTCTTGAGTTATTCCCGTTTGTGAGATAGCATCGCAATAGTCCGAAAAGGTTTCCATGTGTTGATGAGGATCTTTGGTTGGTAACCCACTAAATTGGCTTCGCTCGACCAATTGAATGAATTGAGTCTTAGCCACAAAATTGCCGGTATATGCCTCCGGTAAAGCGGTTGGACCGGGCAAAACGTCTTTCGTAAAGGTTGAATGAGAAGAGAACTTAGGCATTATTGGATATGCGGGAGAGGACGCTGTAGATGGTGTTGATGTAGATGTTGAGGAGAACTAGGTTGAGAAGTACCAAAAGGATTTATGAAGATCCCTTCGGTATTGCCTTGAGGTTGCTCGATAAAGTCGGATCCTTTGGCTTGTTCTTCGGTGGTAATGCTAGCACTTGGTTGAGAGATTCTAACCCGGCCAATCGCTCGTTGGCGAAAGGCTCTAAAGAGTCTTTCCGGCTCTGGATTGAAGAGAAATAAATCGCCTCCCCTCCTAGGCATACACTACACACTAGAGCAAACGTGAGAACACCTAGTGCTTTATGGGCACTAGGCAAAGACAATAAACAAACACTGCCCAAGACAAAGAGAAAAAGAAGCTAAAGAAACTAAGAAAAAAAACTACACAATATTCACAAGAGATAGAAGAAGAGCACAAGAAGGGTAACTAAGTCAAGCTAATAAGCAAACTAAGTCTAAACATGCACCGTCCCCGGCAACGACGCCAAATTGATGGTAGGATTTGCCGTGGATCCTACCGATCAAGTAATACCAACTATACCTAACGGTAGCTAGGGTAAGTCGGGTCGTGTCCACGGAGACGGTTGTAGGTGTCTAGACTAGGTCTACCTAGAAACAAGGCTAAGTCCCAAACAAACACAAAGACAACGATAATTGACAATCTATGATGGGAGAAGAGGTAAGGACTAGACTAGTAACGAACTAACTATAACTAGGCTAAAAGAAATAACTAGAGACAAACTAAACAATGAATAAGGAAAACGATTACTGACTAGGAGGATGAATCAAATATGGAAGGGAGTAGGGTTAGGTCGGGTTCTTAAGTGTAGTAGGGTAATTGGGTGATCAAGGGTGTAGTTGTCTCCAAGTTGCTAGAGTCGGTTTGCGCTCTCGCGTCTAAACCTAGGTCAAGGTCGGTTCGCGCTCTCGCGTCAAAACCCAAGTCCGCACTCTCGTGTCTAAGACTATACCCGACACAATCACACACTAGTCAAACAATGAGAAGATGAAGACAAATATGGGAAGCATTGGCCACTACTACCCACACAAGCAATTCAACAAACACATAGAGTGCCCAATATGTGACTAGCAACAAAGATTCACCTTTACCCCTAATCAAACCCTAATCACCCATAATCCACACCTAATCCCCCTACTAACCCCACAAGGGATCTACTCACTCATTATCAAGATAAAACAAACATGAACAAGAGAAAACAACATAATAATCAAAACATCCATGATGAACAAACAATAACAATAAGCAATATGTAAAGATTCAAACTTGATGAACAAACAAAGAACCAAAGTAAAAGGGAGAAGAGGATTATACCAAACTAGCAAAGGATTAAAAAAATGTGAACTTGAATTAATAAGAAACCCAAAATAAAACTCCAAGGTTGTCAAGCTTGGAATAATCTTCAAGAATCTCCTTAATACAGGACTAATTTCAAAGATTAACTAAAGATTAAAGGAAGATTAAACTAATGAGAGGAACACTAATCTAGGGTTTTTAATGTTCAAGAGAGGCCTAAGAGAGTCTAGGGTAATGTAAGATGTCTAAACAATACAAGGGAGGAATATTTATAAGGTTACAAGAATGAAGGAGAAGGAAAGAAACAAACACGGGCTACAGCAGGGTCATCCCGACCGGGACGAAATGGTCATGACCGGGACGAAGTGATCCCGACCGGGACAGTATGGTCCCGACCGGGACGGACCCAAAAACAGAACCCTTCGCATTTGTGCACCTCATCCCGGACGGGATGAGGTCCTTCCCGACGAGGATGGGTCTTGTAGGCCTCCAATATGATCTTTAAGGTCCCTCGTTGACTCTCATGGGTTTCTCATCGATTCTCGAGGCTCGGGATCGAGTCCTAGGGGCTCAGGATCGGGTCCCAAGGTCTCGGGATCGAATCCAAGGCATCGAGTGATCATTCCTTCACCTCGTTGGCTCCAAAAAGTGTATGAAACGAGTTAGAATCGTTCCAATTCTTCATGAATGGTCTCGTGAACCAGAAACGAACTAGAGGAAGCATAAGTAGCCCATGAACCGCTCCCAAGGAGCGATTCCACAAGGAAAATGGGACCAAAACACAACAAATTAGGCACTACAAACTACGCTTATCAGCCACCCACAAACTAATGGGCAGGCTGAGGCCGCCAACAAGCAAATCTTAAATGGGCTAAAGAAAATGGTAGATGATCTCAAGGGTAGATGGGCAGATGAATTACCAAGCATCCTGTGGTCAATCAGAACCACACACAAAGAGTCTACAGGTCAGACTCCCTTTGGCCTGGTCTATGGAGCAGAGGCCTTGCTACCCATAGAGGCCCGAATACCAACCCTAAGGTCCCAACAATATAGCCAGGCGGATAACGAAGCATCAATGGCTGAAGCCCTGGACTTAGTCCACGAAGTCAGGGAGGAGGCCAGCATTAACATAGCCGCCTATCAGCAAAAAATGAGAAGGGTGTACAACAGAAGGGTAAATGAGAGAAGCTTCCAAGTGGGAGACCTGGTCTTAAGGAAAACGCAGGCGGTGGGAAAATCACGAGAGCATGGAAAGCTGAGCGACAACTGGGAGGGCCCATATGAGGTAACCCAGATTTAGGGGCCAGGCACCTACAGGATCGCCAACCTTGAAGGCCAAGAGTTTGATGCCCACTGGAATGCAGACACTTTGAAGAAATACTACGTCTAAAACTAGGAAGTTAGGTGGCTCTTTTTTTCAAAGAAAACTGGCGGAGGACGGTCAAAACAAAAATGTCGACGACTCCGACCACAAATGATTGTAGCAATCCCCGAAGAAATGAAAAGTTTGCAGTTCATACTCATTGCATGTTCAAAATTAGCAATTTTTCACACACAAACGAGCAGGGGGCAATAGGGGGAGGCCCCCCTGTTGCTGAAACTAAGGAAAATAGACCCCCCCAATAAAATTTTAAGTCCCCTTGCCTACCTCCGAGCAGACAGGGGGCAGGCCCCCTGGACTTCGACCAGAAGCCAGGGTCAGGCCAGGCTTTGCATGCCAAAACAAACAAGGACTGGGGGCAATCCCCCCAACCTTGTATAAAAAACGTCAAAAACCCCCTCCCTGCCTCTAGGCAGGCAAGGGGCAGGCCCCCTGACTTCGAACAGAAGCCAGGGTCAGACCATGCTTCGCACGCCAAAACAAACAAGGACTGGGGGCACTCTCCCCAACCTCGTATAAAAAACGCCAAAAACCCCCTCCCTGCCTCTGGGCAGGCAGGGGGCAGGCCCTCTGGACTTCGAACAGAAGCCATGGTCAGGCCAGGCTTCGCACGCCAAAACAAACAAGGACTGGGGGCAATCCCTCCAACCTTGTATAAAAAAAGCCAAAAACCCCCTCCCTGCCTCTAGGCAGGCAGGGGGCATGCCCCCTGGACTTCAAATAGAAGCCAGGGTCAGGCCAGGCTTCGCACGCCAAAACAAACAAGGACTGGGGGCAATCCCCCCAACCTTGTATAAAAAACACAAAAACCCCTCCCTGCCTCTAGGCAGGCAGAGGGCAGGCCCCCTGGACTTCAAACAGAAGCTAGGGTCAGGCCATATCTTAGAAAAGAAAAAGAAGACAGAAATAAAAGAAAGACATTCATAACAAATTAAGTATTTTTACAAGAGAGCATTAAAAGATCCAAGAACAAGGGGACTAAAATATTACAAGACAGCCGGCCACATCAAAGCTCGGCGCAAAGTTAAAAATCATCATAAGGATAAAAGCACAGCAGGATCAGGACAGGAGCCCTCAGAAGACAAGCCCCCTGCACATTAAGCATTGGGAGCATCCTGACTGGGACCAGCAGCCCCCTCAGCCCCCTCAGGCGCCTGTTAGCCCGTGCTTCATACTTGACAGAGTAAAGGCTTCTGATGGCATCCTCGTTGAAATCAGGGAACATCTCCCTGATTACTTCTATGACAAGTTCCTGCGAAGAGTTGGCCCCATCCTGAAAACTTGTATCAACCGCGATTTCAGTTTCCTCCAAAATGGCATCTTTCTCCTTTTGCCATTCTTTGCCTTTACTCTTCAGATCATCCTGGGCCTGCTTAAGTTCGGAGTCAGCCTTGGTCAGACGCTCCTCCAAGTCGACCGCCCTTCTTTTTGCATGCTCCATCTCAGCCAAAGACTTTTTTACCTGCTCCATGGCCAGCCTGCTCTCCTTCAAATCCGCCTCCAGCTTTGATACTTCCCTCACAGCCTTCTCCCCCTGAAGCTTCCATTGAGTCGCCCGACCCTTCGCTTCCTCCAGCTCACCCTCCTGCTTCGCCAGCTTATCCTTCAAATTGCTGATCAGGGCGACATCCCTCTCAACCATGGCCAGACGATCGGGAGGGGGAACCCTAGGGGTGACAACCAGCTCCTCATCAATCAGGCGGCTGAGAGCCGCCAGCTCAGCAGAGGCTTGCAGCACCCTGGAGGTGCGCTGGATGTACTGGATCACTTGGTTGGAGGTAGAAGTTACAGACTTGGTGAGGCGATCTGCCAAGACGGCACCAGAGTCTGAAAGCAGGGCAGACACGTCCACACTATCGCCCGCAGTATAGTGGAATTCCGTGTTCTCCTCTGAGAAGAGGGTGCCTGGAATGTCACGGGCAGGGCGTTTTGGCTCAGGAGGCTCAACATCGGCCTCCAGGTCAACCACATGTGTAGCCCCAGAAGGCTCTCTATCTCTTTTTCTCCTGCATTCCAAGGGGACGCACTCCCCAGTTCCTTCAGAATCAACAGGGCGTGATCCCTGGGGAGTGTGAGTCCCAGCAGGGGAATCACCCCGCTTGCCAGCAGGGGAAGGGGTGGCCTCTGAGGTAACCTCCGCCTCTGCCCCGTGGACATCAGAGGGAGGAGACGTCGGCTTTGCAGGTGGCAGTCTTGGAGGTAGGGGGAGCCTTCGACTGGCTGAAAGACTCTTCACGTACTTCATTAGATTCTTCTCACCCTTCTTATAGTTTGAAGGAAGGGAGGGACGCTTTGAAACAATCAGGAAATCCTCGTTCAAGCCAAGTCTCCTTATCTCCTTCCTTGACCAAAGGCGAGAATTGGAATCTGCAGGCCAAAAGAATAACCAGTTAAGAAAAAACATAGAAAAACAGAGCTTCAGAGCAACAAGGCCGGTGAAAATCCCTGAACTACCTTCTTCAAGGCCAGGAATCAGGCCCACTCGGCCCAAATAGTTATCTGTGGCTATGAGCTCTGCATGAGGGAGCCAGAAGCCAGGGCCACAAACGCCGGGCTTGTCAATAACAGCCACAAATTTCTTGATCAGTTTCTCGTCCAGCCTGTTCAGTTTTACCTCCAGGACTTTCCCCCCAACGCCTGGATGGTACTCCTCACGAGTTTCCAGGCGAGTATGGACGTGATTCCTAAAGTGCCTAGGAATCTTCCACCCGGAAGTGCTGTGTACATAAAAAAAACTGTTCTTCCAGTCTTTCAGACTGTTTAAAGCCGACCAGACTAAAGTATATCCCTTCTGCCTTTGAAGGGACCAGTACCCAGGGGAGCCATCCCCCCTGATGAAGACACCATCTGTAGCCCCACCATATAACGCAGGGCGTCAATGGAGGGCTCCTCCCCATGAAAAATGCAGGTCCATGTATAGGATATTAACGACTTGATCGCCGTAGCAGTTAACTGGGCTATGGCCACATTCATCCTCCTGAAGGCCTCCTCTAGGAAGGGGTGCAGGGGGAATCGCAGGCCGAACTCTAAGCTTTTATGATAAACGGCTATGCAGCCGTCAGGGGGACAACATACTGTATCTTTTTCCCCTGGGACTACAATCGTGTACCCCTCCCCAAAATTGTAAAAACCCTCAATAGCCTCAGCAGCGTTAAGTGCTAAAATTAAATCTTGATTTTTGGCTTCTGGGTAAGTTCTCAAAGGGATCTGGTACTTGGCCTTATCTAAGTAATATGTCCTCCCCTTCTCTCTGGGGACAAGGGGACCGACAATTCTGGAGGGGTTTATCTCCATTGCCTCGTCGTCGGAATCGACGACATCAAAGGGGGCAGGTTCAGGGGAGTTGGCATCCTCTCCCTCCTCAAAGTGATCCTCCCCAGTAGACTTAACCCTAGAGGAAGAGGCCAGGTCAGCCCTACCCTCCTCCCTACCCTTCGTCCTCTCAAACGACGGATCGACGAATGTGAGAATACGAGCACGAGACATTGATTTAGGAAGGGAAAATATGAGGAAATTAAAAGACGGGGATACAGGGTAAGATTCTAACCTAGAACGATGATCGCCGCTTGAAAATTCGAAGGGAAAAGCTCCTCAGTCTTAAGAAAAGTTCTCGACAATGGAAGAGTATGGAGAGGAATGAAGAGGTTTTTGAGTTTGAAAAAAGTGTGAAAGAGGGAAATAGGGGGAGGAGAGAGACTTATATATGCCCAGAAAACTGAAGGGTCGCCCCTAACAGTGCCTCCCCGAGAACTGCCCCACGTGTCACATTTTGAACATCAACCGCCCACCTCTTCCCAAGAAGAGCCTCGAAAAGGCAAAGGGTGTCAGAGGATTGACCATCCTGTAACGTCATCCCCGTATTCGTTCAAAAAAAAAACGCATAAAAAACCGCCTGATCTTTCATTCATTGAAAAAGGCCCAAAGATGGGCAAGTTACATTCAAGACAAAATAAAATAGAGTACAAAAGGAGCCTGACTCTCTGGCTCAATTAATCAGCCTGCGAAACTTGAGCAGGCCTAGTCATCATCAGGGCCTGAGTAATTCCTTGGGCTGTAGTCATCCAGGGCTGACCCCCAGTCCCAATCATCAGAGTCCTTGAAAGGGTCAGTAGGGAAGTCATCCTCACCACCGCCGGAGGAGTAGCCTTGACCTTCACTATCCCCAGAATCACGGCTACTGATATCCCAGTCCCTGCCGTAAGGAACCGTCCTGACATCATCACAGGAACCACAACCCACCTTCTTCACATGAGAAGAAGGGCCCGACTCAGGAGAAGAGTTAAACTCAGGGCAGTTAGGAACGAACTGCTCTGGGTGTAACCAGGGGAAGCACATATAGCACCTCCGATCAAAACAGCCAGAGCAGCGCTTAATCATGGGCCCAAGTGGGGATGAGGGTTGGATAGGACGCTTGCCTACCCTAACAGCTCTCCTTCTAGCAGCTCTCCTCCTGGCATGCCGAGAAGAGCGAAGCTGAAGTCGCCTGCTGCGACGCAGGGCCAGAAAAGCCGCCCTTGGATATCTCAACCTCCAGAATCCCTTGAAACAAAAAGTACCCACACGAACTCCGTAGCGAAGAACTGTTTTCTTAATCCAAGACATCGTTCTTTGAAATGAGGCTAGAAGAAGAATTTGAGGATGGAACGTGAAAATGGTGGAGACCAGAATTTATACAAAGGCAAGACCCACCATTTATGGCACTCCAACCACCTCAGTAAGAAGAAAAGCCAATCACCGAAAGGACACGCTGCCCAAAAATCCTCTTTGCAGGAGAGGTAATCATGAGCCAAGAACATTCCAACTCTTTGCATACCCAATGCAGTTGATTTTCTTTCCTCGGGAACATACAGCGCATTAAATGCTAAGGAGTCATCCTCCCATCCTAGAGATCGCCTGCCAAGGGGAGCCCTGCTTCCCCTTAGCCGGCGAGGGCCAATTGATGGGGGTCAGTAGCCTGCATTGGGTCACCTGCCATTTGGGTCCCAGGATGGCCGGACCCAGAAATGAAGAAGAGCCTACCCGGCAGGCCATTAAGCGAGGAGTCATCACTCCAAGGCACCCACCTGCCCGGTAGGGCAACACCGCCCGCCAAGCAGGGCAACCGAGACCCCCTGCCTTCTGATCCTTAGGGTGTCTACATACCCAGCATGGGCAGGGGAAACCAGGGGCTCTCCCATCATATCGCCTAAGGTAAAGGGGAATGAGTGGATGAGGTGAAGCCACTTGTCACCCTCTCGTCCACCCATTCTCTCAATCTCTCTCCTTCATCTTCCTCTCTCTTGTGGGAAGGTGTAAATACTCCTCCATTTCCCACAAGGAGGGGGTCGGAATTTCTCTCTCTAGACTCTCACTCTATAACTGCCTCCTAGTTCCTCACGAGCTAGGTTCCTAAAGGCAATTCACGGACTGACTTAGGCATCGGAGAGGGTTCCCCCGGACACCTCCGGGGCCCTGTGCGTTCATTGTGCAGGGACAGACCATCTTCGCCGGGAAGGTCCGATCGTTAGAGTGAGGAGAAGGAGAGCCCAAAGGAAGTCAAGCACAGTTCATCTAGGCATCAATAGCATTTGTTAGGATCCGAATTCAAAGTCGGATTTAATTGTTTCCATACCGGAACAATTTGGCGCCGTCTGAGGGGAAGATCTGGTTGTACCCACGAATCACCCACAAAAATCAACCAGTCAATCACAACAAAATGCCTGAAATCATAGAGGCGAGCTCTGGGGCGGGTCCGACGGTACCACCGGTGATCCCCCCGTATGGAATGCCTGCACCTCCCAGGGGTGGGACGTACCAGCCTTCGTGAGACGCCTAATGGAGGCGCTGCAGTCACAGCTGGGCAGGTTGGCCATCAGAGGCCTAATTTAAACCTCACCTCTGCCCAGGTTCTGCAAACTGCAGCCTTCTTCTCAGCGATGCTTAATCAAGAGTTCACTCCAGAAGACTTGGTAGGCAGGATTGCTACTACTTCTAGGCAGCTTCACTTTGAGAGTGGAGGAGGTGCCAGTGGTACGAAGCGAACCGCCGCCAAGACTATTCAACGGAAAGCACTGAAAGTTGCTTAGGGGTACCAACAAGCCCAGAAACGCATTACCAATAATCAAGAGCACCCAGCTCAACAAGCGTTTTCTATACACACTACAGAGTCCACGGCTGCCAGAGAAAAGAGGGCTTTGTCTCAAGGCCTCCAAGACCGAATGAGGCATAGAGAGCCTGCATCTAAGCGTCTGGGGGAAAAGCAGGGCGGAGTCTTCTCTAGGTTGACGCCTGCAGCAGAAGAGCAGCCAGCTCCAGGGCTATCTCAAAGCCTGCAATCCAGGCTTAACCGGGGGCGGCCGCTTGAGTCAAGACATCGCCAGGACGACAACCTTGATCAGCCCCAAAAAAAGAGATCCAGACATCCATCCCCTGATAAGGAGGACGAAGCTATGAGCAGGCTGCCACCAAGGCACCGCTCCCCCAGTACAAGGAAACCAACCCCTGGAAAATGGGATGACCATGGTTACCACTCTGGGGGGAGCAGGTCACGAGTGGTAGGCAGGCCCACCAAAACTCCTCTCCACCCTGACGTACAAGAATACCCCATCCCAAAAATTAAAATGCCCTCCGTCAAATTTGACGGGACCTCAGATCCAGAAGATCATTTGGCAGCATTTGAAAGTCACATGGGCATGTACGATGTAGACGACGCAGTCTGGTGCAAAGTCTTTCCAACTACCCTGGTTGGACTAGCGCAAGGATGGTTCAGGGATCTTGGTCAAGGATCGATCAGCTTCTTCATAGAGCTGGCTGAAGCTTTCTTAGAACAATACGCAGGGAACAAGCGACGCCGGCTCACTCGGTTTGACCTGATGACCCTAAAACAGATAAAAGGGGGAAAGTGTCAGAGAGTACCTAAAGAGATTTGACCTGTCCTACCAGTAGGTCAGGGAGATTGACGACTCGACTGCTGCATACGCTCTGACCATCTCGCTGCTCCCAGGGGAGATGAAGAACCAGATGATCAGAGCTCAGCCTGAAACCCTGGCTAAAGCCAGAAAAATTGTCGAGGGCTTCATACTGCAGGAGGAGTTCCACAGCCTGCCGGATACCCCCACAGGACCGACCAGGCCGCAGGGGGGACCGCAGGGTGGACGTGGCAGGAACGAGCAAAACGGACAGAAAGACGAGGGGGGGATACACCAAGAAAAAAACGCACAGCGTACCAGTCCAGATTCGATAACTACACAGCCCTTAACAAATCCAGGGCGGAGATTTTCGAACTGGAGAAAGAGACGACTAAATGGAATCGCCCTAATAAGCCTCGCAGCCCAAAAGGAGACCCAAAAATTTTTTGCACGTTCCACGATTGTGTGGGGAACACCACCGAGGAGTGCTGCCACCTGAAAGATGAAATTGAGAAGCTTATCAGGAATGGCTGGCTGAGCAATTACGCAACAAGAAACAAAAGCCAGAAAGACGTAGCAGATAAGCCTGAAGGCACAGCGCAGACTCGCATGATAATCCATGTGATATCAGGGGATGCGGAGGGCCAAGCAAGTAGGAGAAGCCAAAAAAGGCAAATCCGAGAGTTGCAAAATCAAATCTACTATGCTGAGAAGGCAGGGAGTCCCAAAGGCCCGACCCTAAGCATCACCCTTGAGGATGCAGGGCGGGTAATATACCCCCACAGTGACCCTTTGGTACTGTCCTTGGAAATCAGCAACCACATCGTAAAAAGATGCATGGTAGATACGGGAGCGTATACCAATCTATTGTATAAGGATGCATTTGAAAGGATGAACCTAGAAAAAAGGCACCTGAAGCCAGCCCCTGGATCCCTGTATGGGTTTAGCGGGGCGGGTGTACTCCCCATGGGTATCATTGACTTGCCGGTAACATTCGGGGAAGGAGCCTCCGCCAGGAATGTCAGGGTCTCATTTGTTGTAGTAGACGCGAGGTCTCCATACAACGCCCTGATAGGCAGAGCTACCTTGGACGAAATCGAAGCAGCCATATCAATTAGGGCTCTAATTGTAGCCTATGTAACAGACTTTGGCATGGAAGGAAAAATTCATGGGGACCAGGAGTCAGCCAGACAATGTTATTCTGTGGCCCTGCAAACCCATGAAACCGAAAGAAAGGGAAGAAGAAAAGCTGACAGTTCCCCCAGCAGGGAGGGTGAGATCCCAGTCAGACAGCAGGCAGCTGACCACCTGGAACCTGGGGGGGAGAGTATGCTGGTGGACTTAGAACCTGGCAGACAAGTCCTCATAGGAGCGGATCTGGAGGCATCCTACCAGACGGAGCTAATCAGGGTCCTGAGGGATAACAGGGACATGTTCGCCTACTCGACAGACGAAATGCCGGGGGTCGACTCGACTTATATCGTTCACAGGCTGAACGTAAATCCGGAGGCCCGCCCTGTGAAGGAAAAGAAAAGAAACATGTCCGCAGAGAAGGACCTAGCCATAAAGGAGGAAATAGAAAAACTTTTGAAGGCAGATATCATTGAAATCTGTGATTACCCTGAATGGCTGGCAAATGTTGTAATGTTGAAGAAATCCTCAGGCGCATGAAGAATGTGCGTGGACTTCACGAAGCTCAACAAGGCCTGCCCGAAAGACTGTTATCCCCTTCCCAGAATAGACCAGCTGGTAGACGCCACCAGTGGGTACTCCACGCTAAGCTTTCTAGATGCCTTTTCAGGGTACCATCAGGTGTACTTGTGGCAGCCTGACAGGGTGAGGTGTGCCTTCATCACCAGCCATGGCACTTATATGTACAAAATGATGTCGTTTGGATTAAAGAACGCAGGCGCCACCTACCAGCGATTAGTAGACAAGGTCTTTGAAAAACAGAAGGGTAGGAATTTGGAGGCCTACATACGTCGACGATGCAATCGTAAAAAGCAAAGGGGACAAGGAACACTTGACGAACTTACAAGAAACCTTCTCCTCCCTGCGCGCTTATAAGATGAAGCTCAACCCCAAGAAATGCACATTCGGAGTACGCTCCGGAAAGTTCCTTGGTTTTCTGGTCAGCGAAAGGGGAATAGACGCCAGCCCTGAAAAGGTTCAGGCAGTCTTAGACCTTCCAGAACCGAAGACCATCAGTGATATCCTGCGCCTAACTGGCAGGATGGCTGCCCTGGCACGCTTCATTGCCAGGTCAGCAGACAAATCAACTCTGTTCTTCAAGGTGTTGAAAGGCAACAGACAGTTTAAATGGGAAGACGAGCAAAAGGAAGACTTTAGAAAACTAAAGGAACATTTGAAAAAACTCCCTACCCTAGCAAGACCAGTGGCAAGGGAAAAACTTTTCTTTTACATCGCTGTGACCAACTCGACAGTAAGTGCAGTCATCTTAAGGGAGGAAGTAGGCTCTCAACAGCCTATATACTTCGTGAGTCATGCCCTGGGAGTAGCCGAGAAAATTTACCCAATGGTTGAGAAGGCAGCATACGCAGTCGTCGTTGCAGCCCAAAAGCTCATAGCATACATCGAAGCACACCTTATTGTAGTGCTAACAGACCAACCATTGGAAAAAGTCTTGGAAAAATTCAAGAAATCAGGAAGGTTGCTGAAATGGGCCGTCGAGTTAATCGGGCTCAGAATATCCTATCAGCCCAGGGCAACCATCAAAGCACAAGCCCTGGCGGATTTCCTGGTCGAATGCTCTCATTCAGAGGAAGATGATCCCCCACCAGAGAATGGGTGGTATATACGGACGGATCTTCCACGACCAACGGTGCAGGGGCAAGGGTCGTATTGACCAACCCTGAAGGAACGGACTTTGAGCATGCTCTTAGGTTCACCTTCCCTGCATCCAAAAACGAGGCTGAGTATGAGGTCGTCCTTGCAGGCATAAAATTGGCCAAAGTCGCAGGGGCAGAGCGGGTTATTCTAGCAACAGACTCCCAGCTCATCGCCAACCAAATCAATGGAGAATATGAAGCAAGAGACCAAGCAATGGCCGCGTATTTGGAAATGGTGAAGCAAGAATTGTCAGGACTTAAGTCCTATGAAATCAAACAGATCCCCCGGTCCCAGAATAACCGGGCAGATGCTCTGTCAAAACTGGCCAACTCCAGCTTGTAAGACATACGAAGATCGGTCTGGGTGGACGTGGTCCAAGAAAAATCTACCACCCTCTGCCAACCAGTCAGTTTCATGGAGGAGAATGGCCCTGGAAATTGGATGACTCCAATCATCCAATTCAAAAAACATGGAATCCTACCACTTGACCCCACTCAAAAAAGAAAAACGCTGGCAAGGGCCGCATGGTTTATACTAATAGGAGATGACCTATCAAGAAGTCGTTTTCCTCACCCCTACTCAAATGTCTGGGGGCAGGACAGGCGGAGGAGGTCCTAGACGACATTCATTCAGGAATTTGCGGGCATCATATAGGAGGAAGGTCCCTAGCACACAAAGCCCTGAGGGCAGGATACCACTGGCCGACCCTGCTAGCGGACGCAAAAGATCTGACTCGAAAATGCAGAAAGTGCCAACTCTTTGCCCCATCAATCCATGCTCCAGCCCAGGAGCTCAGGCGAATCCTTTCCCCCATTCCTTTCGCTCAATGGGGAATGGACATATTGGGCCCCTTCACTGCAGCCACGGGAGGTCGGAAGTTCTTAATAGTAGGGATTGACTACTTTACAAAATGGATCGAAGCTGAAGCAGTCCCTAACATCACTGAGCCTGCAGTCAGGAAAGTCATCTGGAGGAATATCATAACCAGATTTGGCCTACCAAAGATGCTAGTTTTCGATCATGGCAGGAAGTTTGACAACGATCCCCTGAGAATCTGACTAGAGGGACACAGAATAGCAGTTGCCTATTCCACCGTCTGCCACTGATGGTAGGATTTGCCGTGGGTCCTACAGATCAAGTAATACCAACTATACCTAACGGTAGCTAGGGTAAGTCGGGTCGTGTCCACGGAGACGGTTGTAGGTGTCTAGACTAGGTCTACCTAGAAACAAGGCTAAGTCACAAACAAACACAAAGAGAACGATAATTGACAATCTATGATGGGAGAAGAGGTAAGGACTAGACTAGTAACGAACTAACTATAACAAGGCTAAAAGAAATAACTAGAGACAAACTAAACAATGATTAAGAGAAACGATTACTGACTAGGAGGATGAATCAAATATGGAAGGGAGTAGGGTTAGGTCGGGTTCTTAAGTGTAGTAGGGTAATTGGGTGATCAAGGGTGTAGGTGTCTCCTAGTTGCTAGAGTCGGTTTGCGCTCTCGCGTCTAAACCTAGGTCAAGGTCGGTTCGCGCTCTCGCGTCAAAACCCAAGTCCGCACTCTCGTGTCTAAGACTATACCCGACACAATCACACACTAGTCAAACAATGAGAAGATGAAGACAAATATGGGAAGCATTGGCCACTACTACCCACACAAGCAACTCAACAAACACATAGAGTGCCCAATATGTGACTAGCAACAAAGATTCACCTTTACCCCTAATCAAACCCTAATCACCCATAATCCACACCTAATCCCCCTACTAACCCCACAAGGGATCTACTCACTCATTATCAAGATAAAACTAACATGAACAAGAGAAAAAAACATAATAATCAAAACATCCATGATGAACAAAAAATAACAATAAGCAATATGTAAAGATTCAAACTTGATGAACAAACAAAGAAGCAAAGTAAAAGGGAGAAGAGGATTATACCAAACTAGCAAAGGATGAAAAAGATGTGAACTTGAATTAATAATGATTGGGGGTGGGCCGCCTAACAATCAACTGCCTGCTATGCAGGCCCCGGGGCAATTCCTGTCGGAGAGTCGAAAGACCAGCCCCCGGCAAGAACCGAGAACAAAGCGTGAAAACGTTAAGTTGGCCGTCAGCCGCCGAGAGCGCCGGCCAATGCAGCCTGCCAAGGCTTGGCAGCCCCCCACTTGGAGACTGTCTGCCCTGGGGAAATCCCTGGCCGACAGGGCCATGAACCCCAGGGGCCCTCCTGTCATTTTGCCTAAGGTAATTGGGAATGGATGGATGGGAAGCCGCCACTTGTCACTCTCCCATCCAACCATTCCTCTTTCTCTTCTCTCTCTTGTGGGAAGGTATAAATACCTCCCCATTTCCCACATGAGAGGGGTTGGATTTTCTCTCTCTAGACTCTTACTCTTAAAACGCCGCCTAGTTCCTCACGAGCTAGGTTCGTAAAGGCATTTCACGGACTGACTTAGGCATCGGAGAGGGTTTCCTCGGACAACCTCCGAGGCCCTGTGCGTTCACTGTGCAGGGAGCAGGCCGCTTTCCGCCGGGGAAGTCCGATTCCAGGAGTGAGAGGAAGGGGAGATCAAGGGAATCAAGCGACTAGTTATCCATTATCAATTCGATTACATTACCCGAATTCCAAGTCGGGTAAACCGTTCCCGTAACCGGAACAATTTGGCGCCGTCTGTGGGGAACTTACGGTTGTGCTCACGAGTTACCCACTAAAATCAACCACTCATAATTACAAAAATTAAACACAGTCATGCCAGAAATCGTTGATGACAGTGCAGGAGCGGGTCCGACGGTCCCTCCGGTGACCCCCCTGTACGGAATGCCGCTGTTGGAGAGGGTCCCTCCTGCCACAATCCTCGGGGTAGAGGGGACCAATCCCCTCGGTAGATCTAACACTGCTGTGACACCCGAGCTGGGGGCACGCCCTGGGCGTGCTCTTAATCTGACCCCGGCTCAGATGGCACAGGCAGCCGCGTTCTTCTCTGCGATGCTGGATCAGGAGTTCACGCCGGAGGACCTGGTGGGCAGGGTCGCCTCGGCTCCTAGGCAGCCGTCCCCAGGCAGCAGGGACGAGGCCGGGGGCACGAGGCGGACCGCCGCCAGAAACGCTCAGAGAAAGGCGAGAAGAACAGCCCAAGTGTATACGCATGTGCAGAGGCGCATTACCACTGACAAACCAGGATCACCTGCCCAGCAGGCGGTCTCTATTCACACGACAGAATCGGCGTCTGGAAGGCAGGGAGGCTTATCTCAAGGACTACAGGATCGCATGAGACCCAGGGAGCCTGTGTCAAAACGCCTAGGAGAAAGGCCAGGCGGAGTTTTCTCCAGGTTAACACCTGCGGCTAAGGAACAGTCAGCCCCCGGCTTATCGCAAAGCTTGCAATCCAGACTCAACCGAGGACAACCACTCGAGTCCAGGTACCATCAGGGTGAAAACCTCTGCCACTCCCAGAGGAAGAGGCCCAGGCAGACCTCCTCGGGAACAGAGGACGAAGCAACTAGCAGGCCGCCGCCGAGGCACCGCTCCCCCAGTACGAGGAAACCAACCCATAAACAATGGGAATCTCATGGTAACCAGTCTGGGGAGAGCAGGTCACGACTGGTGGGCAGGCCTACGAAAACCCCGTTGCACCCTGAGGTACAAGAGTACCCCATTCCAAAAATCAAAATGCCCACCATCAAATTTGACGGGACGACGGACCCTGAAGACCACCTGGCAGCCTTTGAGAGTCACATGGGCATGTATGATGTAGATGACGCCATCTGGTGCAAAGTTTTCCCTACCACCTTGGTGGGGCTTGCGCAGGGGTGGTTCAGAGATCTCCGCCAGGGGTCAATCAGATTCTTCATTGAGCTGGCTGAAATCTTCCTTGAGCAGTATGCCGGAAATAAGAGAAGACGTCTTACCCGTTTCGATCTCATGACCTTGAAACAAAAGAAGGGCGAAAGTGTGAGAGAGTACATGAGAAGATTCGATCTATCCTACCAGCAGGTTAGAGAGATCGACGATTCCACCGCCGCCTACGCCCTGACGATCTCCCTACTTCCAGGGGAAATGAAAAACCAGATGATCAGGGCCCAGCCAGAAAACTTGGCCATGGCCAGAAAGATTGCTGAGGGATTCATTTTGCAGGAGGAGTTCCACGGCCTGACGGACACCCCAGCAGGCCAAATAAAGCCTCAAGGGGGACCGCAGGGTGGAAGGTCCAGAGGTGAACCAGGTAAGCAAAAAGAGGAGGGAGACACTCCCAAGAGAGAGCGCCCAGTCTACCAACCCAGATTCGATAGTTACACCGCTCTGAACAAATCCAGGGCGGAAATCTTCGAACTGGAAAAAGAAACTGCCAAATGGAACCGTCCAAGCAAACCTCGCAGCCCAAAGGGCGACCCAAAGAAATTCTGCACTTTCCACGACTGTATTGGCCATACGACTGAAGAATGCCGTCACCTGAAGGATGAAATTGAGAAACTAATCAGGAACGGATGGTTGGCCAACTACGCAGCTAAAAACAAGTCTCAGAAGGAAGTGTCTGAGAAACCCGAGGGGTCAGTGCAGAACCGGATGGTAATCCACGTGATTTCAGGGGGCACTGAGGGCCAGCTCAGTCGAAGAAGTCAAAAAAGGCAAATGCGCGAGCTGAGAAACCAGATCTGCTACGCTGAGAAAGAAGGGAGCCCAAAGGGAGTGACACTAAGCATCACCCCTGATGATGCAGGGCGGGTGATATATCCGCATAGTGATCCTCTGGTGCTGTCTTTAGAAATCAGCAACCATATTGTGCGAAGATGTATGGTAGACACAGGTGCATACACAAATCTTTTGTACAAGGATGCTTTCGAAAAAATGGGCCTGGAAAAAAGGCATCTACGGCCTGCTCCCGGATCCCTGTATGGATTCAGTGGGGCCGGCGTGCTGCCCATGGGCGTCATCGACTTGCCCGTCACCTTCGGGGAAGGTTCCGCAGCCAGAAATGTCAGGGCAACCTTCGTTGTTGTGGACGCAAGGTCTGCCTATAATGCCCTGATTGGCAGGGCCACGCTGGATGAAATCGAGGCCGCAATCTCCATCAGGGCTCTCACCATTGCATACGTCACAGACTTCGGGCTGGAAGGAAAGATACGTGGGGACCAGGAGTCAGCTAGACAATGTTACTCCGTGGCCCTACAGGAGCATGAGAAGGACAGGAAAGGAAAAAGAAAAGCTGACAGTTCCCCCTGCAGGGAAGGCGAAGTCCCAGTTGAGCACCCGATTCCCGACAGCCTGGAACCGGGAGGCGATAGCATGCTGGTAGACTTAGAACCAGGAAGACAGGTCCTGGTAGGAACAGGCTTGGAGAAATCCTACCAGGCCGAACTAGTCAAACTTCTGAGAGAAAACAAGGACGTGTTTGCCTATTCCGCAGACGAAATGCCCGGTGTTGATCCCTCGTGCATCGTTCACAAGCTGAACGTAAGCACGGATGCTCGCCCTGTAAAACAGAAGAAACGAAACATGTCTGCAGAAAAAGACGCAGCAATCAAGGAAGAAATCAACAAACTCTTGAAAGCAGACTTTATCGAAGTCTGCGACTACCCAGAATGGCTGGCAAATGTTGTTATGGTCAAAAAGTCGTCTGGAGCATGGAGAATGTGCGTCGACTTTACGAACCTGAACAAAGCCTGCCCGAAGGACTGCTATCCGCTCCCTCGGATCGATCAATTGGTAGACGCCACTAGTGGCTACACCATGCTAAGCTTCTTGGACGCCTTTTCAGGCTACCATCAAGTGTACTTATGGCAGCCGGACAGGGTGAAGTGCGCGTTCATCACTAGTTCGGGCACGTACATGTACAAGATGATGCCCTTCGGGCTCAAAAATGCGGGAGCTACGTACCAGCGTTTGGTTGATAAAGTGTTTGAGAAGCAAAAAGGTAGAAACATCGAGGCTTATGTTGACGATGCCATCGTAAAAAGCAGGGAAGACAAGGAACACCTGACGGACTTGCAGGAAACCTTCAGTTCTCTGCGCACTTACAAAATGAAACTGAATCCGAAAAAGTGCACGTTCGGAGTCCGCTCCGGAAAATTCCTAGGATTCTTGGTCAGTTCTCGGGGTATTGATGCCAACCCGGAAAAAATTCAGGCGGTTCTAGACCTCCCTGAGCCCAAGACCATCAGGGACATCCAGCGCCTGACGGGACGAATGGCCGCCTTGGCACGATTTATTGCCCGATCAGCAGACAGAGCCACTCCTTTTTTCAAAATTCTGAAAGGAAACAAACAGTTCAAATGGGAAAACGAGCAGAGAGAAGCCTTCGAGCAACTGAAGGACCATCTTAAGAGGCTCCCTACCCTGGCAAGACCAGTAGTAGGAGAGAAGCTTTTTCTCTACATCGCAGTAACCAACATAACTGTCAGCGCGGTCATCCTACGGGAAGAGGCAGGCACCCAGCAACCCATATACTTTGTAAGTCATGCGCTGGGGGCAGCTGAGAAGAATTATCCTATGGTTGAAAAAGCTGCCTACGCGGTCATAATTGCAGCCCGGAAGCTCAGACCTTATTTTGACGCGCATCCAGTCATAGTCCTCACCGACCAACCCCTGGAAAAGGTGTTAGAAAAATTCGAAAAATCAAGAAGATTGTTGAAATGGGCAATTGAGCTGAGTGGGCTGGGTATATCTTACCAGCCGAGAGCAGCCATCAAAGCCCAGGCCCTGGCAGACTTTTTGGCTGAGTGCTCCCATTCAGGGGAAGAGGAAGCCCCTGCCCAGGAGTGGGTCGTACACACTGATGGGTCCTCAACGGCCAACGGCGCAGGCGCAGGCGTTGTATTAACCAGCCCAGAAGGGACCGACTTTGAGCATGCTCTCAGATTCGTCTTCCCAGCATCAAACAATGAAGCAGAGTACGAAGCAGTACTCGCAGGCATCAGGTTAGCTAAAGCTGCAGGGGCAGAACGAATTATCTTGGCAACGGATTCCCAACTAATCGCCAACCAGATTAATGGAGAGTACGAAGCAAGAGACCAAGCGATGGCCGCATACCTAGAGATGGTAAAAGGAGAGCTATCCAGCCTGAAATCATACGAGATCAAACAAATTCCCCGATCACAGAACAACAGAGCAGATGCCCTGTCAAAACTGGCAAGCTCCAGTCTGCAGGACATCCGGAGGTCAGTATGGGTTGACGTTTTACACGAAAGGTCTACTAATCCTGGCCAAGAAATTAATGCCATAGAAGAAGAGCCAGAAAGCTGGATGACCCCTTTCGTCCAATACAAAAGGCACGGTGTCCTACCACCGGATCCATTGCAAAGAAGGAAGGTACAGGCTAAAGCAGCCTGGTTCATATTCATTAATGGAGAACTCTACAAGAAATCTTTTACTTATCCCCTGCTTAAATGCCTACGGGCGGATCAGGCCACTGAGGTATTGGATGATATCCACTCAGGGATTTGTGGACATCACATTGGCGGGAGGTCACTAGCCCACAAGGCCCTCAGGGCAGGCTACTACTGGCCTACCATGCTGGCAGATGCCAGGAGCCTGACCCAGAAATGCAGAAAATGTCAACTCTTTGCTCCGTCAATCCATGCCCCGGCCCAGGAGCTCAGGCCAATCCTATCTCCCATCCCCTTTGCTCAATGGGGGATGGACATTCTAGGGCCCTTCACAGTGGCCACAGGAGGCAGAAGATTTTTGATAGTCGCCATAGACTACTTCACCAAATGGGTGGAGGCTGAAGCAGTGCCCAACATCACTGAGCCGGCTGTCCGGAAGGTAATCTGGCGAAATGTCATTACCCGGTTCGGTGTACCGAAGATGCTAGTGTTCGACCACGGCAGGCAGTTCGATAATGACCCACTAAGGATCTGGCTAGAAAGCCATAACATCTCAGTCGCCTACTCAGCAGTCTGCCACCCTCAAACCAATGGACAGGCAGAGGCAGCCAACAAACAAATTCTGAATGGCCTGAAGAAAATGGTGGATGACTGCAAAGGTAGGTGGGCTGATGAACTCCCCAGCATACTCTGGTCCATCCGAACTACCAGAAAGGAGTCTACAGGCCAGACCCCATTTGGCTTGGTGTATGGAGCAGAGGCTTTATTGCCGATTGAGACAAGGATTCCCTCTCTGCGTTCCCTACAGTACAACCAGGCTGAGAATGAAGCTGCGATGGTCGAGGCCCTGGACCTGGTAAGTGAGCTAAGAGAGGAAGCCGGTACAAATATCGCTGCCTACCAGCAGCGAATGAGGAAGACCTTCAATAGCAAAGTCCGGCGGAGGAGCTTTCAGGCGGGCGATCTAGTCCTAAGAAAAACGCAGGCAACTGGAAAATCAAGAGAGCATGGAAAACTAACCGCCAATTGGGAGGGCCCATACCAAATAACTCAGGTTTTGGGTCCAGGCACGTACAGGATATCCAATCTGGAGGGACAAGAGCTGAGCGCTCATTGGAATGCAGATACGCTGAAGAAATACTACGTCTGAGCAGAAACGTAGGCAGTTTTCATTTTTACAGTAAAAAGGCGGAGGACGATCAAAAAATGTCGACGGCTCCGACCAACCCGATGTCAAAAGAATTTTTAAAAGAAATGAGAAGATACAGATTTATACTCGTTGTCTGTTCACTCTTTCACAAACAAACGAGCAGGGGGCAATAGGGGGAGGCCCCCCTGTTGCCAAAATCAGGAAAAGTGAACCCCCCAACGCAAACCCAAAAGCCACCCTGCTCGCCTCCGCGCAGACAGGGGGCAGGCCCCCTGGACTTTGAACGAAGAGCCAGGAACCGGCCATACCAACAAGGACTGGGGGCAGGCCCCCCAACCTTGTATAAAAAACGCAAAAGCCACCCTGCTTACCTCTGGACAGGCAGGGGGCAGGCCCCCTGGACTTTGAACGAAAAGCCAGGGACAGGCCAGGCTAACAAGGACTGGGGGCAGGCCCCCCAACCTTGTATAAAAAACGCAAAGGCCACCCTGCTTACCTCTGGGCAGGCAGGGGGCAGGCCCCCTGGACTTTGAACGAAAAGCCAGGGACAGGCCAGGCTAACAAGGACTGGGGGCAGGCCCCCCAACCTTGTATAAAAAACGCAAAAACCACCCTGCTTACCTCTGGGCAAGCAGGAGGCGAACCCCCTGGACTTTAAACAAAAGCCAGAGATAGGCCAGACGAACAAGGACTGGGGGCAAGCCCCCCAACCTTGTATAAACAACACAAAAAGCTACCTTGATTGCCCCTGGGCAGGCAGGGGGCAAGCCCCCTGGACTTTGAGCGAAAAACCTGAGATAGGCCATGACAGGCGCAATCAAACATACGGGAAGAAGATCCTTAAAACAGCGACGTCATAGAAAGTAAAGGAAAATATCCTACAAACAACCCGTGGAGGGTGGAAAAACTTTACAAAGAAAAATCGAGTAGCAAAATATTACAAGAAAAACCATGAAACACCGGTTCAGCACAAGAAAATACAAAGTTTTTATAAAAGAAAAGGGGCATCATGCGGCATCCTGGCGGGCGTTGGCGTCTGCTTCAGGCTGCCTAGTCACCCGGGCTTCGTCCTTAGCAGAATAAAGGCTCCGGAAAGTGTCCTCGTCAAAAGAAGGGAACATCTCCCCTATCACTTCCATGACCAACTCCAGAGAAGAGTTGGCGCCACTCAGAAAGCTGGCACCCACTGCTTCCTCGTTCTCCGCAGCCAAGGACTCTTTCTCCTTCGCCCATTCTACCTTGGCCTGGTCAAAAGCCGACGTTGCCTGGTCAAAAGCCGACTTTGCCTGTAAAAGCTGCTCCTCCAAAACAGTCACCCTTCCCTTCAAATGCCCCATCTCAGCCAAAGATATGTTAGCACGGTCCAACGATTGTCGGCTCTCCTGCAGATCGGCCCCCAGCTTGGCAACTTCCTTCACAGCCATCTCCCCCTGCACCCTCCAGTTATCAGCCTGCCTCTTGGCCTCCTCCAGTTTGTCTTTCAAGGAGCTTATCAAGGCGGCGTCCCTCTCTACCATGGCCAGGCGGTCAGGAGGAGGAGCCCCAGGGGTAACTGTTAGCTCCTCATCGCTCAGACGGCTGAGAGCCGCCAGTTCTACAGAGGCCAACATAACCTTGGAGGTGCGTTGGATATATTGAAGCACTTGGTGGGAAGTAGAAGTTACCATCTTTGTAAGGCGGTCAGCCAAGACAGCCCCAGAGTCAGAAAGTAGGCCCGAAACGTCCACGCTATCCCCAGCCGTGTAGTGAAACTCCACATTCTCCTCTGGGAAGGGAATGCTCGAAGGCTCACGAGCAGGGCGTTTTGCATCCGGGGTAGAGACATCCGCCTCCAAATCCACCACATCAGCGCTGGGGGGCTCCCTCTCCCTTTTTCTCCTCACTTCCAAGGGAGTACTCTCCCCGGTCCCCTCCGAGTCTCCAGGCTGCGTTCCCTGCGAGATCCGAGGGCCAGTTGAAGAAGCACCCTGCTTCTGGCCAGGGGAAGGAGTAGCCCCTGAGGTAACCTCCGCTTCCCCCTCATGAGTGCTGGGAGTAGGAGTCGCCGGCTTCGACGAAGGCAGCCGGGGAGGAAGAGGCAATCTTCGACCTGCGGCGAAGTCTTTCACAAGCTTCATCAGGGCCTTACTTCCTTTCTTAAAGTTTGGCGGAAGAGAAGGGCGCTTTGAAAGAACGTGCAATTCCTCGCTCAGGCCTAACCTTCTGACCTGCTTCTTGGTCCAGGTCCAAGAGTAGGAATCTGCAGAAAAGGAGAGGTGGTCAATTAAAAAGCAGGGAGAGATAAAATCCCTGGAAAACCGCGACAACAAGAAAACCCTAGAACTACCTTCAAGGCCACGAATCAGGCCCATGGGAAGCAGGTACTCGTCAGTAGTGATAAGCTCCGCGTGAGGGAGCCAGAAAACAGGGCAAAAGTTCCCATGTTTGTCCGCCACGATCTCAAATTTTTTAATCAAAATCTTCTCCTTGTCGGTCAGCCTGACTTCCAGAGCCTTCCCCCCGACGCGAGGATGATACTCCTCACGCGTCTCCATGCGAGTGTGGACATGATTCCTAAAGTGTCTGGGAATTTTCCACCCCAACGCACTGTGGACATAGATGAAGTTGTTTTTCCAATCCTTGAGACTACTTAGGGGTGGCCATACCAGGGCGTATTTTTTCTGTCTCAGCAGAGACCAGTAGCCAGGGGAGCCATCCCCCCCTGATGAAGACACCATTTGGAGGCCAACCATGAAGCGAAGGGCGTCGATGTAGGGCCCCTCACCATGGAACAGGCAGGTCCAAGTGTAGGCCACTAAAGCCCTAATGGCTGTTGCAGTCAGCTGAGCGATGGCGACGTTCATCCTCCTGAAAGTATCTTCCAGGAAGGGATGCAACGGAAATCGCAGGCCAAACTCTAGGGCCTTATGAAAGACAGCTACACACCCATCGGGGGGACAACATACGGTGTCTTTTTCCCCAGGGATCACCACAGTGTACCCCTCCCCAAAGTTATAAAACTGCTCGATGGCCCTAGCTGCGTCGCATTCCAAGAGCAGGTCCCTATTTTTGGCCTCGGGGTAGGTCTGTAAGGGAATCACGTACTTCTCCTTGTCTAAAAAATAGGTCCTCCCTCTCTCCCTGCGGATGAGAGGACCGGCCACCCTGGCAGGGTCCACCTCCAGGGCTTCATCGTCAGAATCGATCACATCGAAGGGAGCTGGGTCGGGTGACTCAGCCCCCTCTCCCCTATAATCATCTCCCTCCCGGGGGCCAACCCTGGAGGAAGAAGCTACGTCACGACGACCACCGTCGCCGCCGCTAGTCCCTCCGAGCAAAGAATCGAAGGAAAGGGGGCGGGCTCGCGACATTTAGGCTATAGAAGGGAAGAAAAGAAGCGAAAGATTCAAAAAAGGAAAAAAGGGTTCTAACCTAAAAAACGCCGGTGAAGTTATCAAAGATGGGGACAAGAGATGATCCTTGCTCCTCCAAGAAAGAAACGCTCGATCAATGAAGAGAATTCAAAAAGTGTTAGGGGGAGTAAGAATATCAAGAAGAGTAAAAGAAAATAATGAAGGGAGAGAGGGGTTTTTATATAAAGGCCCAAAGAAGTTCGAAAGGTTGAACCCCTGACAAAACCTGCGAAGACTTTCCACGTGTCACGCGCTGAACACCGACTGCTCACCTTTTTCAAGAAGGGCCTCGGTAAACGGAAACGTCAGAAAGAAAAGTCAATCAACGACTCCATTCAAAAAAAAAAAAAAAAAAAAAAAAAAAAATCAAATGCGCAAAATATCCACTTCATTGAAAACACCGCAAGCGGAAGGTACATCATAAGGCATGCATGAAAGAAAAATTACATAAGGCTCGGAAAAATTCCAGCCTGACAGAAATTAAAGGCCCTGCCGCGTAGGCCTAGTCGTCCCCCAAATCTGGAGAGTAATCTCCAGGACTGCCTGGGCTCCCGAGAGCCGAACCCCAGTCCCAACTTGGGGAATCCAGAAAGGGGTCAGTTGCAGCCCCATCCTCGTCCCTATCGCTCAGGCAGCCGAGGCCTTCACTGTCGTCAGAATCACGGCTGCTGTCTTCCCAATCCCTTCCAAAAGGGACAGCTCGGGACTCGTCGCAAGTGCGACAGCCTGTTTTCTTTACAGGCGAAGAAGGACCCGACTCCAGGGAAGAGTCGGTGTCGGAGTTAGGGCCGAATTGTTCAGGGTGCAGCCATGGAAAACACTCATGGCACCCCCTATCATAGCAGCCCCCTCCCTGGGAGCAACGCCTAAATCTAGGCACGGCAGGAGGAGGGGACCTCCTAGGGCGTTTGCCCATCCTGATAGAGGCCTTCCCTCCCCTCCGGCGAAGGCGAAGCCGGGAGCAACGGCTCCGGCGAACCGCTAAATAGGCAGCTCGTGCATATCTAAGTCGCCAAAACCCCCTGAAGATAAAGGAAACATGTTGGACTCCACGGCGAACCACACTTTTCTTAATCCAAGCCATGTTTAAAATGAAGAAAATGGAGAGATTGAAAGTAGAATGAAGCACAAGTGATCAAGAAAGCTGAAGATTTTATACCAAGGTGAACTCTGCATTAATGAGCGCTCCAACCACCCTGGGAGGAGAACCACCAATCAGGAACACCACACGTTTCCCCAAAATCCGCCCAGAAGAAAAGAGCAATCATTACGGAAGTATTCTTGCCTCTTTGCATTCCTGACAGGAACAGTACAAAGTTCCATGGGGAAGGCGCGAAGCATTAAATGCTGCGACAGACATGGAAGTCAACCCCCCTCCAAGCAAGGATCGCCAGCAGAGGAAAAGTCTCACTTCCCTCCTACTGACGAGGGCCAATTGATTGGGGGTGGGCCGCCTAACAATCAACTGCCTGCTATGCAGGCCCCGTGTAATCCCCTAGAAAATCTAACGCAATACAGTGGCGGAAACACTGTAGAATTGGGATTAAAACGCACTGATGTTCTATATGTTACAAAAGAATGGTCAGTCAATACAAAGGCCACTTTTTACAAAAGGGCTAAAAAGAAAATTCCTTAAAGGAGTGTATACAATCCTTCATTAAACATAAATAAGGGAGAGTAAGATCCACGCTACTCGCTAGCTCACACCCAAAACCCAGCAGCAAATACCTGTCATGTTATAAACATAACAGCCACATCAGTGGGGAGTAACTCGGACGTTCTCCCAGCCATATTATACCATATGAAAAATAATAGTATTACTATATCAAAATAGGTAAAATGAAAAAAACATTAAAACGATATAATAAAAATAAGTTTTTAGCAAAACTTAAAGCGACTGCCAACCTGCAAGTCAAAACAAATCGATAATTATAAAATCCAAAATGGCGTTACGGAAATCAATTAGTGCAACGGAATAGACTTTCACTAGGATAATACTCAAACTAGCTTCGAGAACTTAGTCAAAACAAATTAGACTTCGGTCTCTAACTAGGCAACTCAAACTATAACAGGACTGCGTGCAGCGAGGTCCTGGCTTAAGTAATGTACACCCCTCCTGGACACCAACCGTAATCCAGTTCAACCCGACGGCGACTTACACGATGCGATATCTAAGTTTAAGGTCAAAATATACACACTCCTGAACACAAACCATGCTCAGTTCAACGACCAATGCGTCTCAACATAGACACACCAGCTTTATAGTTGATGGCAAAACGTATACCCTAGACTGTATTACTCTACCCATACACTTGTCTTCATTCCATAACTCCAAAACAGCCATTATCGATATTCGAAAGTAAATATAATCAATATAAATGATATGAAGATAAAAAGGAATAAACATTTTATATTAAAAGGGGAAACTTTCTATAAATAGAAACTTACTAATTTAGAAACTTACTTAAAATAGAAAGTCTTATAGAAAATACGTAAGTTATTAAAATGAGTGAAATGTGTTAAAAATAGCATTTCTAACGAAATGAACCTTTTATTATTATTATCGTCGTTATCGTAACTTTAATATATTTCCAAATTCGTTACTCAAAATATAAATAAAATATAATAAGTCAATGTATAATATTTTATAAATAATTAGGAAATCGATTTAAACTATAAATTTTAGAAAAGAAATATTTTAAGAAAAACGATATCAAAATTAATTGAGTCAACGAGTTTTATAAATGAAATGAGATTTACAAAGATTTCAAATTAGTTTTAATAAATAGCTTTTACTAATAAATAATACGAATTTTAATAAAAATAGTCAATCGGAAATTATTAGTGAAAATAGTCTCGACTAAAATTATATTTAAAACTAAAACGACTAATTTCTCATTGATTAGTATAAATCGTAAAATGAAAATTAATTTATTGAACGAGTATACAAATCTCGATTATAATATAAAAGTACGATTTTGAGTTAAAATTATAATTTAACAAAATATGACGAAAATATGAAATCGATACTATTTTATTACTAGTGTCACGATAACCAACAAAATATTATAACGATCGTAAATAATTAAATTACTAACGATTTATAAAATGATATCGAAAACTTGTAAAATATTTAAGGCACACGATTTTAAAAGATTAATATTTAGCAAATAATAAATAGCTAAAATTAGAAAATCGAAGTTAAAATATTTACTACATACTACTACTCAAACATACGATATAACATCGAGTAACGTCCTAAAGTTACCTTGAGAAGATATCCAAACGAAGACGTATTCGTCCTTCTTGATTAGTCCAGGTTCCGACCTTTGAATTTGGAAGTCGTTTCAATAAAAATCTGAGGCCTTGACAAAACGGAAACGAACGGGATAGGGATAATGAGAATTGGGGAAGAAAAGAAGAGTAGAGGAGACCAGTCACGCACAAACAACACAGTAGCGACACAAAAATAACAAAACAGCAACAATAAGGTAAGCAGTACCCAAATACGAGTCGAATCTGGAGATAAAGATAAGGAGAAGGGGAAAGAAGAGGGCGAGGAAAAGAAAGGAACACGAGTCCGAATAAAACGAGAACCGCGGTGAATTAAAAGCGGCAGCAAAGGAACTGTACGGAAACAAGATAAACTGATGGACAACGAGAAGAAAAAAAAAAAGAAGTACAGGAATGAAGAGGAAAGACGGAGAGAGTAGCGGCAGCAAAACAACAACATTGACGAAATGACAATAGTAACAGAACCGCAATCGTAGTAACATCGGTACACCAGCAACAATAGGCAATAGCAGCAGAATAGCATATCAGCAACAAGACAGATGAGAACGGAAAATAGGGAAGACGAAGAGAAGAGGAGCAATAAAACACGAACATCAATAGGAAGACATAGCAGTAGCGGCCGACATTGTACGACAACAATAACGAACAACACAATGACTAAGAACCAAACCAACAAAAGCAGCAGCGACGCAACTGGAACGAAAACAGCACGCAATCGATTAGAAAGGAAGAAAAGAAAGAGCGTGAAGATTCGAGGGAACCCAATTGAAGACAGACTCGCCAAACTGAGAAAAGATGATTATAAGTTGGACCGATCTAAAAAGAGGCCAAGAATCGACACAGGCGCACAAACCAACGACACCACAGACGACAAAACGAAAAAGAAGAGGAAAGGGATGGATCTGTCACCTTTCGAGCAAGTACCACGACAGGAACAGGGACGACGAGCAGGGGAAAAAAAATGGTGTCCAGGGCAGCCAACGGACGATGATGATTAGGATTGATTAAGATTAAAATTAAGGTTAAGGAGGGTGGTGATCGAAATTGATGATGTTGGTGGTTGCAGGGTGAAGGAGAACGAAGAGGGAGATGAAGAAAGGGGGAGAGCGGTTGACAAAAGAAACAGAGGTGGGGGAAGTTTTAGGTTAAAACCGAAATGACTCAGAAACAAAACAATAATACGAGTCCAGAAGAAGCGATAAGAGATAAGACGGAATTAAGTAACGAGTTGAAAGGATAGAGTAATACGATAAAAATAGACATAAATCCAAAATTCGGCTCGAGTAGGAAATAAAATTAAAATAATTAATTAATTAATTAACCCAATAAAATATCGAGTAAATAATAGATTCTCGTGGTAGAATAAAAATAAAAATGAAATAAGTATTTGGGACGGAAAGGAGTTTTGAAAACGAATATTTGGAGCTAAGGATTATAGCATAAAAGTATCTCGGGAATAAAAAAGATTTTGGCGATAAAACGTCTCACGAGAAAATCAATAAATGTTTGATGATAATGAATTAAATTGATTTCTCGAGGAAAAATAATTAATGTTTGACGAGGCTTTAATTAAAATGAACTTCGAGCTAAAAGAATAGATAAACTGACACGAAATCAAAGATATGCTTTAAACGTAAAAGACTTTTCGAGGCAAATAAACTTTTACGAGTTCAAATGATTGAAAAATGAATCTGTTTTATAATTATTTTAAGAAATACGAATTAAATCGTAAACAGAATAAAATAAGAATAAAATTTAATTAATTTAATTTAATTTATAAAATTAGGGGTGTTACAATCTTCCCCACTAAAAAAAAAGTTTCGTCCCCGAAACTTACAAGAGCTCAAAAATATAATAGAAAACGAAGTCACCTATTTTGAACGAATTGAGGATTTGCACTCGCACCAAAATTTTGGTTTAAAAACAAAACTTTATAGAAATTCTTATCTCAAGATTGACGGGGTTTAATTACCCAAATGTTTAAAATCTTTTAAATCACTAACAACGTAAGTTAAAGTTATTTATAGAATAACGATGATAAAAAAAATGTTTGTGGACAAAATTGAGGGAAAGAGAGTCCCCAAAACATTTTTGAAACAACGGTAATACAATTGGTTTAAGAAATTCGGCAAATCGATTTAAGAGAAAACAAAATCAAAATTTGAGAATCGAACTTAGCTTTGGGAAATCTTGAACCAGTCATTAGATGCTTCCAATAACAGATCCTAAAGTCCACCAATAAAAATAAAATGAAAACCCGAATTTATGAAATTATCTTCAAAAGTTAAATTTACTCTGACAATCCAATTGTCGCAGAAATACAAGTATTTGTACTTAACGAAAATATTCATAAAACTCTTATCATCCGAAAATTAAAGATTTGAAATAATTTCGAATTATTTTCAAATAGGTTTTTAAGACATTTTAAAAATAACTAAATATAAACTTCAACAAAAACGTCAAAGCAAGACGAAGTTTGTAAAGCTTAAAATTGTAACATAAAAAATGATAACTCAAAAGTTTAAATTAGTCAAATATTTTCCAAAACGGGGAGTTTGGTTAAAAATTTAAGGATTAAATCGAAACAAAAATTTTAAACTCAATAAAGGGTAAAAGTGATACCAACAGCAGTTGGAGGAGTAGAATTCGAGAGAGGCGGAGGTGAGGACAAAATCGAGAGTCAAACAGAACTCTCAAAGATTATAAAGAGGTTTAAGATTCTCGAGACTTCTAGTACGACTCCCACAACTCAGGGTTCTATTTCCACCAATAATACTAAGTCCATTAATATCATAAAGCTGGGTTGTCTTACACAATCTACAACCTCCAAAATTATCAAATACCACAATTCCCAATACGAAGTCTCACATACTTATTCAATCCTTCAATCAACAAGGTAAGAATCCTCAAATGACTCAGAATCAAATCATGCTACCGAAATTCCATAAACCACAACACGATCAAACCAATCAACCAATAAGGCTCTAAAACTATCCAAGATTCATCAGATTATACTCGAGGTACATTCCGTGGTACTCGAGTAAGGGCCACTAAACAAAATCCACCAATTTGACAAAGCTCGGGTACTAAGTCCTCAAAAATGATTATACCAACATGTTTAACATCACCATTTCACAAAAGGTATGAAAGTAAGCTAAACCTAGGCACACTCGACCTCAAATGTAATGACAGACACTCACATTTTCAAGCACGTCATCTAAATAAGGTCTCTCAGAAATCCATCAATTCTAATCGCAATGGTGCAACCACAATATGTTTAATCACCCAACGAAGCCACAATATTGTTGGTGCACAGGTATCGGAAATTCCATTAGGATGATTGGCACTAAAGTATTCCTCAAAATGACACAATAAGTTCAAACTGTGATTCTGCAAGATATTCCTCTTTCTCAAGGTTAACAACAATTCATCCAAGTTTAGATCACTCAACTCCAAAGCTCATAGGTTAAAACTTTCTCAGACTCAATGATCTAATCCATAAGAACCAAGGTTTAATCTATGTCAACCAAAATTTCTAAAGACATTAACGAGAACCTGAAATGGAACCATAACACACGGGTTAGAACTCTAAACGATGATCTATAACCTCAAAAGTCAACGACTAGTCCATTAAGTCAACCTTAGTTGGGAATCTTAAAGTAATATTACCAGTTACACTTAGTTCGGTTCTAAGTGAGGCACTAGATATCTATCAAAATAAAATATACTCTTACCATCCAAAAACTTATTCTCTCTAATTACTTTATATAATCAAATAAATTATTATCCAAGCTTAACACTTAAGTACAATCCTAATTCCATCAATCAATTAATACCATTAAAAATCGATCCTCATAAACTTACCAGACTAGAAAATAGGGTACAACTCACAATCCTCAAACCAAATGACAAGGAGTTCCTCAACCTCAAATACCTAAGACATCCCACGGGGTTTACCAAGATAGGATTCGATCTAACCAAAGAATCTCAAGAGGAAGGATGGTAAGGTAGGAGAATTAATAAAAGATTCATCGCAAGAATGAAGACGATAATTTACAAGAGAAGAATTGAAAAAGGCGGGAGCAGGAAGAAAAGAATCAACGATACTAGATGATAAAGATCTTAAATTAGAGGAGAATCTTCGGACCTCCAGAGTTACGAGGGAACTAAATGGATTACTTCGTCTTCTTGTAGAGGAACGAGCACACAAGTCTAGGGTCGCTCCATCTGGATCTACTGTAACATCATGGAACAGGAATCTACTCTTGATCATCTAACCTGTAGCTTGAGCAACTAGATCTAGGCTGAAAGGTCACCATTGTATCTTCCTTGTAGCACAAAGTTGTCCACTCGAGTCAGCAGGCGTTGAGAGTTCTAAGCAGGTCTTGTCCCGATCTGGAGCAGCAGTCTATCAACATCTTGTTAATTCATCTTCTTCCAGACAAAAGCAACAAATATTCAACGCTAATCATTGAGTTACAAGAACATATAAACCTAACAGTTAAGTCCTTATTTAGGTTGCTACCCATCTCTCACTAATATTTCTTTGATGTTCAAATTATTTACGAGTATTTTTCCTAGAATCAGGTGTAAGCGTCGGGAGCAACAATGCTCTGATACCAACTGTAATCCCCTAGAAAATCTAACGCAATACAGTGGCGGAAACACTGTAGAATTGGGATTAAAACGCACTGATGTTCTATATGTTACAAAAGAATGGTCAGTCAATACAAAGGCCACTTTTTACAAAAGGGCTAAAAAGAAAATTCCTTAAAGGAGTGTATACAATCCTTCATTAAACATAAATAAGGGAGAGTAAGATCCACGCTACTCGCTAGCTCACACCCAAAACCCAGCAGCAAATACCTGTCATGTTATAAACATAACAGCCACATCAGTGGGGAGTAACTCGGACGTTCTCCCAGCCATATTATACCATATGAAAAATAATAGTATTACTATATCAAAATAGGTAAAATGAAAAAAACATTAAAACGATATAATAAAAATAAGTTTTTAGCAAAACTTAAAGCGACTGCCAACCTGCAAGTCAAAACAAATCGATAATTATAAAATCCAAAATGGCGTTACGGAAATCAATTAGTGCAACGGAATAGACTTTCACTAGGATAATACTCAAACTAGCTTCGAGAACTTAGTCAAAACAAATTAGACTTCGGTCTCTAACTAGGCAACTCAAACTATAACAGGACTGCGTGCAGCGAGGTCCTGGCTTAAGTAATGTACACCCCTCCTGGACACCAACCGTAATCCAGTTCAACCCGACGGCGACTTACACGATGCGATATCTAAGTTTAAGGTCAAAATATACACACTCCTGAACACAAACCATGCTCAGTTCAACGACCAATGCGTCTCAACATAGACACACCAGCTTTATAGTTGATGGCAAAACGTATACCCTAGACTGTATTACTCTACCCATACACTTGTCTTCATTCCATAACTCCAAAACAGCCATTATCGATATTCGAAAGTAAATATAATCAATATAAATGATATGAAGATAAAAAGGAATAAACATTTTATATTAAAAGGGGAAACTTTCTATAAATAGAAACTTACTAATTTAGAAACTTACTTAAAATAGAAAGTCTTATAGAAAATACGTAAGTTATTAAAATGAGTGAAATGTGTTAAAAATAGCATTTCTAACGAAATGAACCTTTTATTATTATTATCGTCGTTATCGTAACTTTAATATATTTCCAAATTCGTTACTCAAAATATAAATAAAATATAATAAGTCAATGTATAATATTTTATAAATAATTAGGAAATCGATTTAAACTATAAATTTTAGAAAAGAAATATTTTAAGAAAAACGATATCAAAATTAATTGAGTCAACGAGTTTTATAAATGAAATGAGATTTACAAAGATTTCAAATTAGTTTTAATAAATAGCTTTTACTAATAAATAATACGAATTTTAATAAAAATAGTCAATCGGAAATTATTAGTGAAAATAGTCTCGACTAAAATTATATTTAAAACTAAAACGACTAATTTCTCATTGATTAGTATAAATCGTAAAATGAAAATTAATTTATTGAACGAGTATACAAATCTCGATTATAATATAAAAGTACGATTTTGAGTTAAAATTATAATTTAACAAAATATGACGAAAATATGAAATCGATACTATTTTATTACTAGTGTCACGATAACCAACAAAATATTATAACGATCGTAAATAATTAAATTACTAACGATTTATAAAATGATATCGAAAACTTGTAAAATATTTAAGGCACACGATTTTAAAAGATTAATATTTAGCAAATAATAAATAGCTAAAATTAGAAAATCGAAGTTAAAATATTTACTACATACTACTACTCAAACATACGATATAACATCGAGTAACGTCCTAAAGTTACCTTGAGAAGATATCCAAACGAAGACGTATTCGTCCTTCTTGATTAGTCCAGGTTCCGACCTTTGAATTTGGAAGTCGTTTCAATAAAAATCTGAGGCCTTGACAAAACGGAAACGAACGGGATAGGGATAATGAGAATTGGGGAAGAAAAGAAGAGTAGAGGAGACCAGTCACGCACAAACAACACAGTAGCGACACAAAAATAACAAAACAGCAACAATAAGGTAAGCAGTACCCAAATACGAGTCGAATCTGGAGATAAAGATAAGGAGAAGGGGAAAGAAGAGGGCGAGGAAAAGAAAGGAACACGAGTCCGAATAAAACGAGAACCGCGGTGAATTAAAAGCGGCAGCAAAGGAACTGTACGGAAACAAGATAAACTGATGGACAACGAGAAGAAAAAAAAAAAAAAAAGTACAGGAATGAAGAGCAAAGACGGAGAGAGTAGCGGCAGCAAAACAACAACATTGACGAAATGACAATAGTAACAGAACCGCAATCGTAGTAACATCGGTACACCAGCAACAATAGGCAATAGCAGCAGAATAGCATATCAGCAACAAGACAGATGAGAACGGAAAATAGGGAAGACGAAGAGAAGAGGAGCAATAAAACACGAACATCAATAGGAAGACATAGCAGTAGCGGCCGACATTGTACGACAACAATAACGAACAACACAATGACTAAGAACCAAACCAACAAAAGCAGCAGCGACGCAACTGGAACGAAAACAGCACGCAATCGATTAGAAAGGAAGAAAAGAAAGAGCGTGAAGATTCGAGGGAACCCAATTGAAGACAGACTCGCCAAACTGAGAAAAGATGATTATAAGTTGGACCGATCTAAAAAGAGGCCAAGAATCGACACAGGCGCACAAACCAACGACACCACAGACGACAAAACGAAAAAGAAGAGGAAAGGGATGGATCTGTCACCTTTCGAGCAAGTACCACGACAGCAACAGGGACGACGAGCAGGGGAAAAAAAATGGTGTCCAGGGCAGCCAACGGACGATGATGATTAGGATTGATTAAGATTAAAATTAAGGTTAAGGAGGGTGGTGATCGAAATTGATGATGTTGGTGGTTGCAGGGTGAAGGAGAACGAAGAGGGAGATGAAGAAAGGGGGAGAGCGGTTGACAAAAGAAACAGAGGTGGGGGAAGTTTTAGGTTAAAACCGAAATGACTCAGAAACAAAACAATAATACGAGTCCAGAAGAAGCGATAAGAGATAAGACGGAATTAAGTAACGAGTTGAAAGGATAGAGTAATACGATAAAAATAGACATAAATCCAAAATTCGGCTCGAGTAGGAAATAAAATTAAAATAATTAATTAATTAATTAACCCAATAAAATATCGAGTAAATAATAGATTCTCGTGGTAGAATAAAAATAAAAATGAAATAAGTATTTGGGACGGAAAGGAGTTTTGAAAACGAATATTTGGAGCTAAGGATTATAGCATAAAAGTATCTCGGGAATAAAAAAGATTTTGGCGATAAAACGTCTCACGAGAAAATCAATAAATGTTTGATGATAATGAATTAAATTGATTTCTCGAGGAAAAATAATTAATGTTTGACGAGGCTTTAATTAAAATGAACTTCGAGCTAAAAGAATAGATAAACTGACACGAAATCAAAGATATGCTTTAAACGTAAAAGACTTTTCGAGGCAAATAAACTTTTACGAGTTCAAATGATTGAAAAATGAATCTGTTTTATAATTATTTTAAGAAATACGAATTAAATCGTAAACAGAATAAAATAAGAATAAAATTTAATTAATTTAATTTAATTTATAAAATTAGGGGTGTTACACCCCGGGGCAATTCCTGTCGGAGAGTCGAAAGACCAGCCCCCGGCAAGAACCGAGAACAAAGCGTGAAAACGTTAAGTTGGCCGTCAGCCGCCGAGAGCGCCGGCCAATGCAGCCTGCCAAGGCTTGGCAGCCCCCCACTTGGAGACTGTCTGCCCTGGGGAAATCCCTGGCCGACAGGGCCATGAACCCCAGGGGCCCTCCTGTCATTTTGCCTAAGGTAATTGGGAATGGATGGATGGGAAGCCGCCACTTGTCACTCTCCCATCCAACCATTCCTCTTTCTCTTCTCTCTCTTGTGGGAAGGTATAAATACCTCCCCATTTCCCACATGAGAGGGGTTGGATTTTCTCTCTCTAGACTCTTACTCTTAAAACGCCGCCTAGTTCCTCACGAGCTAGGTTCGTAAAGGCATTTCACGGACTGACTTAGGCATCGGAGAGGGTTTCCTCGGACAACCTCCGAGGCCCTGTGCGTTCACTGTGCAGGGAGCAGGCCGCTTTCCGCCGGGGAAGTCCGATTCCAGGAGTGAGAGGAAGGGGAGATCAAGGGAATCAAGCGACTAGTTATCCATTATCAATTCGATTACATTACCCGAATTCCAAGTCGGGTAAACCGTTCCCGTAACCGGAACAAATAAGAAACCCAAAATAAAACCCCAAGGTTGTCAAGCTTGGAATAATCTTCAAGAATCTCCTTAATACAAGACTAATTACAAAGATTAACTAAAGATTAAAGGAAGATTAAACTAATGAGAGGAATACTAATCTAGGGTTTTTAATTTTCAAGAGAGGCCTAAGAGAGTCTAGGGTAATGTAAGATGTCTAAACAATACAAGGGAGGAGTATTTATAAGGTTACAAGAATGAAGGAGAAGGAAAGAAACAAACACGGGCTACAGCAGGGTCATCCCGACCGGGACGAAATGGTCCCGACCGGGACGAAGTGATCCCGACCGGGACGACATAGCCCCGACCGGGACGGACCAAAAACAGAACCCTTCGCATTTGTGCACCTCATCCCGGACGGGATGAGGTCCTTCCCGACGGGGATGGGTCTTGTAGGCCTCCAATATGATCTTTAAGGTCCCTCGTTGACTCTCATGGGTTTCTCATCGATTCTTGGGGCTCAGGATCGAGTCCTAGGGGCTCGGGATCGGGTCCCAAGGTCTCGGGATCAAATCCAAGGCATCGAGTGATCATTCCTTCACTTCGTTGGCTCCAAAAAGTGTGTGAAACGAGTCGGAATCGTTCCAATTCTTCATGAATGGTCTCGGGAACCTGAAACGAACTAGAGGAAGCATAAGTAGCCCATGAACCGCTCCCAAGGAGCGATTCCACAAGGAAAATGGGACCAAAACACAAAAAATTAGGCACTACAAACTACGCTTATCAACTCCCCCACACTTAACCCTTACTCGCCCTCGAGTAAGCACAAACTAACTACTAAACTAGCCGAGCGGGTATTAGCGCACCCTACGCCCTTTCAAATCACGCGAGTACACTTAGAGGAAAAGTGCACTCCGCAAGGCAAGTAAGGTCTTGCGACAAAACTGTGGATGCAACCGGACACGAAAACACACAAACAAACAAACAAACAAACGGTTGCACCCAAGAAGAAACAAATACCGCTTCCCTCTACAAAGCTGTGAAAGAAGCACCGGTTAAGGACTCAAGGCAAGTAACGACGTTCCCAAGCTAGCAATACAAACCAAAATGGACAAAATCCTAATAGTATGACGACAAAGCAACAAAAACGTTGGTAACTTACCTAGGTTCCTCCTAACCTTCTAAGAACGTAATACGGGACGATCTGCGGGATGGAAAAGGGATGAACCACGGTGTTAGTCGACACTGTAGGTAAGTGAGACCCCGCCCCCTTTAGCAGTGAGCCAAGAGGGTCGTCCCATGCCCAAAACCGCCCAACTAGTCCAAGTAAAAAGGTGGATAAGGTTTGCAAAATGAGGGAAGACCGACCATTACCGATATCATCCTTCCAAGGGACTCGGTCCTTTGGTAGGCTCTTCACGGTAATAGTCGAAACAAGGCTTATTTTGAGGGTGAGAATCTTTTTGTGAGACGGTTTTCTTTTGGCATTTTTCTTTCTTTTGCATTTTTGCTTTGTGTGTGTTGCTATGCCATTTCTTTTTCATCTTTTGTATTTTCTTTTTGGCTTTTTGTGCCTTTTCTTTTTCTTCAATCTTTTCTTTCTTTCATTTTCTTTCTTTTCTTTTTCTTTTCTTTGCCCTTTTGGCTAGATTTGAGTTGTAGGCATTTCTTTTTCGCAACTAAGAGAGAGATTTCAACAAATTGCAACTTTATTTTGTGGATATGTGTAGGAGGTTGGTGAATGGGTAAGTCGGGACGGGCCATTCCCTTCAAACCCACAAAAAGGGGAGAAACTTGGACTAGTCAAAGCAATTCTGAACATAGTCACCTAAGGGACAGGACTCGGCAACCAAGGCCTTTTCACTCCTTGGGTGGTCATAATGGTCTAAATGCAAATCCCGTAGTAAATCCCTAGTAAGCTAGGTGGACTCAAGGTAAGAAACCAACAAAATCATTGATTTAGGGTCATTCTACTAGACTAAAGTCCAAGACTCGATTCATACTACTAGAAAGGGAAAGTAAACACTTGCACACTAGCCTCAAAACCGGGTTTTCGAAAACCTTTTTACATACTAGACACAACTACACATCACAAGACAAAGATATGACGAAAACGAAAGAAAAAGAGACAAAGGCAACAAAACAAGACAAAACAAAACAAACACGTAAAGAGAACAAACACCACCCCGAATTTCCAAATAAGCAACCAATCAACCACAAATATTCACAAAGCTCCACCCGAGCACACATCATCACAAATCTCCTCCACACTCCACAAGAGATAAAGAGGAAAAAGGGATAGAAAGGCGTTACCGGATGTCTCGAAAGCCTTCCAAAGTCAACGGTGATTAAGCGACCTACAAGGAAAAAGGGAGGCAAACACACACAACACAACAAAAGTACGACACCACGACACAAAAAGAGAAAGACAAAAAAAGAAGATCTTTTTTATTTTTGTAAAAAAAAAAATCAAATTTTTAGGGTTTTTAAAGATTTTTCGAAAAAACTACGAAAATAAAACTAACTACGATAGAATATCGCTCCCCCACACTTAAACCGAGCAATGTCCTCATGCTCAATCGTAGTGTGTGGAGACACCAAAAAGAAAAGAAAAGAAACTACGAAAATAAAGCTAAGGAATAAAAATGAAGCGAAGAAAAGGGTAGAATGTGTCCGACCGATGTGTAGTCAAGTCACCATAGGCCGAGACAAGAAAAGATATGGATGGGGGAAAAATAATTAAAAATAAAAAAAATAAAAGGAAATGGGAGGGGAGGACTAGGTGTAATCAAGTCACCTAGCCCGGATTCCGCCCAAATCCGACTAAATCCTATAAAAAAGGCGAAAATCTTGCAAATTTGGATTTTGAAATGACTCTCGATGTAGTCACGTCACCGAGAGTCGGGAGCAACAATTACCAAGGCCCCGAGGGCCACCATGACACAAAAGTGTATAAGGGGAAGGGAACAAACAAAGGAAGACAAGCTATAAAAGACGGAAAAGAAAGGACAGTTGCCGTACCGATCGGTTAGCAACTCACTCACTCCATCGTTCAAAGTTCGATAACGGCCCATAGCTAGTATTCGTCGTCGTTATTTCTCTTCATTCTTGATTAGGCCGCATGGTTGGAGTACAAAGGTATAAAGAGGTGGAATTTGATGTGAAAGTCGGTGTAAAGTGAAGAGAAAGTGAGGTGAATGTGTGTATATGAAGTGTAGGGGTCATTTGATAAGGGCAAGGATAGGTAGGGAGGTTGGGAGGGGGTATAAAGTGGTAGGGTGGGCTCACATGACAAAGAAAAGGCAAAAGGAGGAGCAGGGGACCATCCCGGTTGGGATGAATGGTCCCGGTTGGGATGACTCGCCCGTCCCGGTCGGGAAGCTGCCTTCCCGATCGGGATGCACTCTTCTCGGCCGGGAAGAGTCTTCTACCCCTCAATAACTCCAAAAGCTTATCCCAAGCTTCAAAAACCCGACTCCCTTTCGCACAATCCAAGCTCTAACAATAACCACTCCTCTCTAGGAATCATCTTCACTTCACATCTATCAAATGGGCTCAAAACATTCATCAGAATCCCTCCCTCACATCACTCATCAAAAATACCAAATCACAAGAATTTCACAAAACCTAAAAGTATTACAAGGAAGAGATATATACAATAAGACGGTTGTTTTGGAACTCCGTCAAACCAATGATGGTGCATTCTTCAATCATTTTCTTAACAACACTTGGCTAATTCCATCTCCATCAAGAGCTCGAAGTAACAAATCGAAGGCTGTTGCAAAGTCTTCAATCAAACTTATGGTGTAACCATCCACACTACAAGGCTCTTCACAACCTTGTCTCGACGTTCCCGGGGCATCCCGATCTACTATGTTCAATGGCTTGAACTTGTACTTTTGATCCTTCGGTATATACCCAAACGTCCATCTATTCTCATGTGGCCCCAAGGGAGGCTCATCTTTCTTCTTGTCTTGGCACTTGTCTTCAAACTCATGGTATGGGCACTCATTCGCCTCAAGCTCGGAGTCATCATCCTCAAGCTCATGGAAGTCTTTCTTCAATCTTTTTCCCGACTCATCCCCTAGATTGATGTCTTTCATGGTGTGGATCATCTTACAAGACTCATCATTAGTAGGCGAGGTGTTGCCTTGGAGGTCAAACACGAGTTTTTCTTCGCCTAACTCAAATGTGATCCTACCGTTCTTCACATCAATTGTAGCACTGGCGGTATGTAGAAATGGGTGCCCATGGATAATGGGAGTGATAGCATCTTCCGTCATGTCAAGCACAAGGAAGTCGACCGGAATGAAGAACTTCCCGATTCTAATTGGCACATCTTCCAACATCCCCAAAGGTCGGTTGAGGGAACTATCGGCCATTTGGAGTGTAATGGAAGTACTCTTGAGCTTCTTCATCCCAAGTCGCTCACAAATAGAATAGGGAATGATGCTTACACTCGCACCCAAATCACATAGTGCTCTCTCAATCTTGAAGTTGCCTATGGTGCACGGGATCGAGAAACTACCCGGATCCATCAACTTGGGAAGCGTAGAACCTTGAATAAGCTCGCTCACCACTCTTGTGAACGCTATGGTCTCTTCCTTGTCGACGGATCTCTTCCTAGCCAAGATTTCTTTCATGAATCTTCCGTATGCCGGGATTTGGGTAAGTAGATCGGTAAATGGGACACTCACATCCAATTTCTTCACAATATTGAGGAACTTGTCATATTGGACATCCACCTTGGTTTTCATTTGCCTTGTTGGGAAAGGCAACTTAATATGAACCTTGTTTTGCTCTATAGGGGTGGACTTCTCAAATGACACTTTCACTTTACCCATGTCTTTTCCTTGAAGTGGGGGAAGCTTGTCTTCTTGGGGTTTCTCAATCTCCCACAAGACTTGCTCCTCTATTGGATTTCCCAAGCTTGGATCTTCTTGAATTGGAGACACAACTTCTTTCATTGGTACGTGCTCATTAGGGGATAAGGGGGAGTTATAAAATGAACCACTCCTCAAGGTAATGGCATTCACATGCTCAAATTTTGCCGTTTCACCTTGAGGAGGTAGTTGCCCCTTTTGCCTTGAAGAGCTACCCGAAGCAAGTTGAGCTATTTGGGTCTCGAGCATCTTCATATGCGCATCTCTTGCCAAGTTATCCCTTTGAAGTTGAGCAATGATTTCTTGTTGGGTTCTTTGTGTCTCCAATTGACTTCTTTGCATGTCCAACATTGACTTTTGCATGTCGAAATCCCGAGGGGGAGATTGTTGGTTATGAGGAGTATTTGTGATGGCTAGAGGAATGCCATAATCATGAATAGGAAACCGACTCCTTTGCTTGCTTTCATGTTGAGTACCTTGAGATCCTTGTTGTTGTTGATGGTTCCCTTGGAACCAATGAGAGTTACCTTGATTAAGGCCTTGATTGTTACCTTGGTTGTAGTTATGGTGTCCTTGGGAGTGTTGGTTCCCTTGGAAACCACCTTGATTGAAGTTCCCTTGTTGGAACCCTTGATTGTTGTTGAAGGTACCTTGGTTATGTTGCTTGAAATTGTTAAATGGCCTTAGGTTGCCTTGATAACCTTGGTATCCTTGATTTTTGTTCCTTAAGGGAGGTGGCACATATGGACGGTGTTGTAGAGAATGTTGTTGGGGAACTCGTTGGGAAGCTTGAAACATATGGCGATAGGGGGCACCTTGCTTGAACGCTTGAAAGGCGTTCACTTGCTCAATACTACCACGACAATGTAAAGGCTCATGTCCCACTATCCCGCAAGTATCGCATATCCCATGGTAAGATGTAGGAGATACAACTCCCAAAGCATTAACTTGTTGAATGGAATGTTGGTGGGAAGCACTTGAACTTTGACCTTGATCAAAATGGCTTTGGAGCTTCTTGTCAATAGATTCCATGTGGGTTTTTAGTTAAGCTCCTAGATCAATGCTTAGTTGTGTAATGGCATCGATCTCGTGCCTTTCTCCTCTATTCGCCTTCCTAGGCCTTGAGTATTGAGAGTTGTGTACCACCATCTCCTTGATTCTTGACCAAGTTTGGTCATCATCCACCTCGGTAAACCTTCCATTCGATCCCATATTGAGTATGGCCCTTGAGTCTTCATATAACGCGTTCCAAAATTGTTGAACAAGGAACCAATGTGATAAACCATGGTGAGGGCAAGAGCGGATCAAGGCTTTGAATCTTTCCCACGCTTCATAGAGGCTTTCTTCATCACGTTGTTGGAATCCCGTGATAGAGGCTCTCAATAAATTTGTCTTCTCCGGGGGATAGAATTGTTGGTAAAAACCAATGCTAGCTTCTTCCAAGTATCAATACCAAGAGTCGCCTTGTCTAACCCTTTGAACCATTGCTTTGCTTTACCGATCAAAGAGAAAGGAAATAGTACCCACCGGATTTGGTCTTGAGTTATTCCCATTTGTGAGATAGCATCGCAATAGTCCGAAAAGGTTTCCATGTGTTGATGAGGATCTTCGGTTGGTAACCCACTAAATTGGCTTCGCTCGACCAATTGGATGAATTGAGTCTTAGCCACAAAATTGCCGGTATATGCCTCCGGTAAAGCGGTTGGACCGGGCAAAACGTCTTCCGTAAAGGTTGAATGAGAAGAGAACTTAGGCATTATTGGATATGCGGGAGAGGACGCTGTAGATGGTGTTGATGTAGATGTTGAAGGAGAACTAGGTTGAGAAGTACCAAAAGGATTTATGAAGATCCCTTCGGTATTGCCTTGAGGTTGCTCGATAAAGTTGGATCCTTTGGCTTGTTCTTCGGTGGTAATGCTAGCACTTGGTTGAGAGATTCTAACCCGGCCAATCGTTCGTTGGCGAAAGGCTCTAAAGAGTCTTTCCGGCTCTGGATTGAAGAGAAAGAAATCGCCTCCCCTCCTAGGCATACACTACACACTAGAGCAAACGTGAGAACACCTAGTGCTTTATGGGCACTAGGCAAAGACAATAAACGAACACTACCCAAGACAAAGAGAAAAAGAAGCTAAAGAAACTAAGAAAAAAAACTACACAATATGCACAAGAGATAGAAGAAGAGCACAAGAAGGGTAACTAAGTCAACCTAATAAGCAAACTAAGTCTAAACATGCACCGTCCCCGGCATCGACGCCAAATTGATGGTAGAATTTGCCGTGGGTCCTACCGATCAAGTAATACCAACTATACCTAATGGTAGCTAGGGTAAGTCGGGTCGTGTCCACGGAGACGGTTGTAGGTGTCTAGACTAGGTCTACCTAGAAACAAGGCTAAATCACAAACAAACACAAAGAGAACGATAATTGACAATCTATGATGGGAGAAGAGGTAAGGACTAGACTAGTAACGAACTAACTATAACAAGGCTAAAAGAAATAACTAGAGACAAACTAAACAATGAATAAGGGAAACGATTACTGACTAGGAGGATGAATCAAATATGGAAGGGAGTAGGGTTAGGTCGGGTTCTTAAGTGTAGTAGGGTAATTGGGTGATCAAGGGTGTAGGTGTCTCCTAGTTGCTAGAGTCGGTTTGCGCTCTCGCGTCTAAACCTAGGTCAAGGTCGGTTCGCGCTCTCGCGTCAAAACCCAAGTCCGCACTCTCGTGTCTAAGACTATACCCGACACAATCACACACTAGTCAAATAATGAGAAGATGAAGACAAATATGGGAAGCATTGGCGACTACTACCCACACAAGCAATTCAACAAACACATGGAGTGCCCAATATGTGACTAGCAACAAAGATTCACCTTTACCCCTAATCAAACCCTAATCACCCATAATCCACACCTAACCCCCCTACTAACCCCACAAGGGATCTATTCACTCATTATCAAGATAAAACTAACATGAACAAGAGAAAACAACATAATAATCAAAACATCCATGATGAACAAACAATAACAATAAGCAATATGTAAAGATTCAAACTTGATGAACAAACAAAGAACCAAAGTAAAAGGGAGAAGAGGATTATACCAAACTAGCAAAGGATGAAAAAGATGTGAACTTGAATTAATAAGAAACCCATAATAAAACTCCAAAGTTGTCAAGCTTGGAATAATCTTCAAGAATCTCCTTAATACAAGACTAATTACAAAGATTAACTAAAGATTAAAGGAAGATTAAACTAATGAGAGGAATACTAATCTAGGGTTTTTAATGTTCAAGAGAGGCCTAAGAGAGTCTAGGGTAATGTAAGATGTCTAAACAATACAAGGGAGGAGTATTTATAAGGTTACAAGAATGAAGGAGAAGGAAAGAAACAAACACGGGCTACAGCAGGGTCATCCCGACCGGGACGAAATGGTCCCGACCGGGACGAAGTGATCCCGACCGGGACGGCATAGCCCCGACCGGGACGGACCCAAAACAGAACCCTTCGCATTTGTGCACCTCATCCCGGACGGGATGAGGTCCTTCCCGACGGGGATGGGTCTTGTAGGCCTCCAATATGATCTTTAAGGTCCCTCGTTGACTCTCATGGGTTTCTCATCGATTCTTGGGGCTCAGGATCGAGTCCTAGGGGCTCGGGATCGGGTCCCAAGGTCTCGGGATCAAATCCAAGGCATCGAGTGATCATTCCTTCACTTCGTTGGCTCCAAAAAGTGTGTGAAACGAGTCGGAATCGTTCCAATTCTTCATGAATGGTCTCAGGAACCTGAAACGAACTAGAGGAAGCATAAGTAGCCCATGAACCGCTCCCAAGGAGCGATTCCACAAGGAAAATGGGACCAAAACACAAAAAATTAGGCACTACAAATTACGCTTATCAACTCCCCCACACTTAACCCTTACTATCGCCCTCGAGTGAGCACAAACTAACTACTAAACTAGCCGAGCGGGTATTAGCGCACCCTACGCCCTTTCAAATCACGCGAGTACACTTAGAGGAAAAGTGCACTCCGCAAGGCAAGTAAGGTCTTGCGACAAAACTGTGGATGCAACCGGACACGAAAACACACAAACAAACAAACATAAAAAACAAACAAACAAACGGTTGCACCCAAGAAGAAACAAATACCGCTTCCCTCTACAAAGCGGTGAAAGAAGCACCGATTAAGGACTCAAGGCAAGTAACGACGTTCCCAAGCTAGCAATACAAACCAAAATGGACAAAATCCTAATAGTATGACGACAAAGCAACAAAAACGTGGTAACTTACCTAGGTTCCTCCTAACCTTGTAAGAACGTACTACGGGACGATCGGCGGGATGGAAAAGGGATGAACCACGGTGTTAGTCGACACTGTAGGTAAGTGAGACCCCGCCCCCTTTAGCAGTGAGCCAAGAGGGTCGTCCCATGCCCAAAAACGCCCAACTAGTCCAAGTAAAAAGGTGGATAAGGTTTGCAAAATGAGGGAAGATCGACCATTACCGATATCATCCTTCCTAGGGACTCGGTCCTTTGGTAGGCTCTTCACGGTAATAGTCGAAAAAAGGCTTATTTTGAGTGTGAGAATCTTTTTGTGAGACGATTTTCTTTTGGCATTTTTCTTTCTTTTGCATTTTTGCTTTGTGTGTGTTGCCATGCCATTTCTTTTTCATCTTTTATATTTTCTTTTTGGCTTTTTGTGCCTTTTCTTTTTCTTCAATCTTTTCTTTCTTTCATTTTCTTTCTTTTCTTTTTCTTTTCTTTGCCCTTTTGGCTAGATTTGAGTTGTAGGCATTTCTTTTTCGCAACTAAGAGAGAGATTTCAACAAATTGCAACTTTATTTTGTGGATATGTGTAGGAGGTTGGTGAATGGGTAAGTCGGGACGGGCCCTTCCCTTCAAACCCACAAAAAGGGGGGAAACTTGGACTAGTCAAAGCAATTCTGAACATAGTCACCTAAGGGACAGGACTCGGCAACCAAGGCCTTTTCACTCCTTGGGTGGTCATAATGGTCAAAATGCAAATCCCGTAGTAAATCCCTAGTAAGCTAGGTGGACTCAAGGTAAGAAACCAACAAAATCATTGATTTAGGGTCATTCTACTAGACTAAAGTCCAAGACTCGATTCATACTACTAGAAAGGGAAAGTAAACACTTGCACACTAGCCTCAAAACCGAGTTTTCGAAAACCTTTTTACATACTAGACACAACTACACATCACAAGACAAAGATATGACGAAAACGAAAGAAAAAGAGACAAAGGCAACAAAACAAGACAAAACAAAACAAACACGTAAAGAGAACAAACATCACCCCGAATTTCCAAATAAGCAACCAATCAACCACAAATATTCACAAAGCTCCACCCGAGCACACATCATCACAAATCTCCTCCACACTCCACAAGAGATAAAGAGGAAAAAGGGATAGAAAGACGTTACCGGATGTCTCGAAAGCCTTCCAAAGTCAACGGTGATTAAGCGACCTACATGGAAAAAGGGAGGCAAACACACACAACACAACAAAAGTACGACACCACGACACAAAAAGAGAAAGACAAAAAAAGAAGATCATTTTTATTTTTGTAAAAAAATTTCAAATTTTTAGGGTTTTTAAAGATTTTTCGAAAAAACTACGAAAATAAAACTAACTACGATATAATATCGCTCCCCCACACTTAAACCGAGCAATGTCCTCATGCTCAATCGTAGTGTGTGGAGACACCAAAAAGAAAAGAAAAGAAACTACGAAAATAAAGCTAAGGAATAAAAATGAAGCGAAGAAAAGGGTAGAATGTGTCCGGCCGATGTGTAGTCAAGTCACCATAGGCCGAGACAAGAAAAGATATGGATGGGGGAAAAATAATTAAAAATAAAAAAAATAAAAGGAAATGGGAGGGGAGGACTAGGTGTAATCAAGTCACCTAGCCCGGATTCCGCCCAAATCCGACTAAATCCTATAAAAAAGGCGAAAATCTTGCAAATTTGGATTTTGAAATGACTCTCGATGTAGTCACGTCATCGAGAGTCGGGAGCAACAATTACCAATGCCCCGAGGGCCACCATGACACAAAAGTGTATAAGGGGAAGGGAACAAACAAAGGAAGACAAGCTATAAAAGACGGAAAAGAAAGGACAGTTGCCGTACCGATCGGTTAGCAACTCACTCACTCCATCGTTCAAAGTTCGATAACGGCCCATAGCTAGTATTCGTCGTCGTTATTTCTCTTCATTCTTGATTAGGCCGCATGGTTGGAGTACAAAGGTATAAAGAGGTGGGATTTGATGTGAAAGTCGGTGTAAAGTGAAGAGAAAGTGAGGTGAATGTGTGTATATGAAGTGTAGGGGTCATATGATAAGGGCAAGGATAGGTAGGGAGGTTGGGAGGGGGTATAAAGTGGTAGGGTGGGCTCACATGACAAAGAAGAGGCAAAAGGAGGAGCAGGGGACCATCCCGGTCGGGATGAATGGTCTCGGTCGGGATGACACGCCCGTCCCGGCCGGGAAGCTGCCTTCCCGATCGGGATGCACTCTTCTCGGCCGGGAAGAGTCTTCTACCCCTCAATAACTCCAAAAGCTTGTCCCAAGCTTCAAAAACCCGACTCCCTTTCGCACAATCCAAGCTCTAACAATAACCACTCCTCTCTAGGAATCATCTTCACTTCACATCTATCAAATGGGCTCAAAACATTCATCAAAATCCCTCCCTCACACCACTCATCAAAAATACCAAATCACAAGAATTTCACAAAACCTAAAAGTATTACAAGGAAGAGATATATACAATAAGACGGTTGTTTTGGAACTCCGTCAAACCAATGATGGTGCATTCTTCAATCATTTTCTTAACAACACTTGGCTAATTCCATCTCCATCAAGGGCTTGAAGTAACAAATCGAAGGCTGTTGCAAAGTCTTCAATCAAGCTTATGGTGTAACCATCCACACTACAAGGCTCTTCACAACCTTGTCTCGACGTTCCCGGGGCATCCCGATCTACTATGTTCAATGGCTTGAACTTGTACTTTTGATCCTTCGGTATATACCCAAACGTCCATCTATTCTCATGTGGCCCCAAGGGAGGCTCATCTTTCTTCTTGTCTTGGCACTTGTCTTCAAACTCATTGTATGGGCACTCATTCGCCTCAAGCTCGGAGTCATCATCCTCAAGCTCATGGAAGTCGTTCTTCAATCTTTTTCCCGACTCATCCCCTAGATTGATGTCTTTCATGGTGTGGATCATCTTACAAGACTCATCATTAGTAGGCGAGGTGTTGCCTTGGAGGTCAAACACGAGTTTTTCTTCGCCTAACTCAAATGTGATCCTACCGTTCTTCACATCAATTGTAGCACTGGCGGTATGTAGAAATGGGTGCCCATGGATAATGGGAGTGATAGCATCTTCCGTCATGTCAAGCACAAGGAAGTCGACCGGAATGAAGAACTTCCCGATTCTAATTGGCACATCTTCCAACATCCCCAAAGGTCGGTTGAGGGAACTATCGGCCATTTGGAGTGTAATGGAAGTACTCTTGAGCTCCTTCATCCCAAGTCGCTCACAAATAGAATAGGGAATGATGCTTACACTCGCACCCAAATCACATAGTGCTCTCTCAATCTTAAAGTTGCCTATGGTGCACGGGATCGAGAAACTACCCGGATCCTTCAACTTGGGAAGCGTAGAACCTTGAATAAGCTCGCTCACCACTCTTGTGAACGCTATGGTCTCTTCCTTGTCGACGGATCTCTTCCTAGCCAAGATTTCTTTCATGAATCTTCCGTATGCCGGGATTTGGGTAAGTAGATCGGTAAATGGGACACTCACATCCAATTTCTTCACAATATTGAGGAACTTGTCATATTGGACATCCACCTTGGTCTTCATTTGCCTTGTTGGGAAAGGCAACTTAATATGAACCTTGTTTTGCTCAATAGGGGTGAACTTCTCAAATGACACTTTCCCTTTACCCATGTCTTTTCCTTGAAGTGGGGGAAGCTTGTCTTCTTGGGGTTTCTCAATCTCCCACAAGACTTGCTCCTCTATTGGATTTCCCAAGCTTGGATCTTCTTGAATTGGAGACACAACTTCTTTCATTGGTACGTGCTCATTAGGGGATAAGGGGGAGTTATAAAATGAACCACTCCTCAAGGTAATGGCATTCACATGCTCAAATTTCGCCGTTTCACCTTGAGGAGGTAGTTGCCCCTTTTGCCTTGAAGAGCTACCCGAAGCAAGTTGAGCTATTTGGGTCTCGAGCATCTTCATATGCACATCTCTTGCCAAGTTATCCCTTTGAAGTTGAGCAATGATTTCTTGTTGGGTTCTTTGTGTCTCCAATTGACTTCTTTGCATGTCCAACATTGACTTTTGCATGTCGAAATCCCGAGGGGGAGATTGTTGGTTATGAGGAGTATTTGTGATGGCTAGAGGAATGCCATAATCATGAATAGGAAACCGACTCCTTTGCTTGCTTTCATGTTGAGTACCTTGAGATCCTTGTTGTTGTTGATGGTTCCCTTGGAACCAATGAGAGTTACCTTGATTAAGGCCTTGATTGTTACCTTGGTTGTAGTTATGGTGTCCTTGGGAGTGTTGGTTCCCTTGGAAACCACCTTGATTGAATTTCCCTTGTTGGAACCCTTGATTGTTGTTGAAGGTACCTTGGTTATGTTGCTTGAAATTGTTAAATGGCCTTAGGTTGCCTTGATAACCTTGGTATCCTTGATTTTTGTTCCTTAAGGGAGGTGGCACATATGGACGGTGTTGTAGAGAATGTTGTTGGGGAACTCGTTGGGAAGCTTGAAACAAATGGCGATAGGGGGCACCTTGCTTGAACGCTTGAAAGGCGTTCACCTGCTCAATACTACCACGACAATGTAAAGGCTCATGTCCCACTATCCCGCAAGTATCGCATATCCCATGGTAAGATGTAGGAGATACAACTCCCAAAGCATTAACTTGTTGAATGGAATGTTGGTGGGAAGCACTTGAACTTTGACCTTGATCAAAATGGCTTTGGAGCTTCTTGTCAATAGATTCCATGTGGGTTTTTAGTTGAGCTCCTAGATCAATGCTTAGTTGTGTAATGGCATCGATCTCGTGCCTTTCTCCTCTATTCGCCTTCCTAGGCCTTGAGTATTGAGAGTTGTGTACCACCATCTCCTCGATTCTTGACCAAGTTTGGTCATCATCCACCTCGGTAAACCTTACATTCGATCCCATATTGAGTATGGCCCTTGAGTTTTTATATAACCCGTTCCAAAATTGTTGAACAAGGAACCAATGTGATAAACCATGGTGAGGGCAAGAGCGGATCAAGGCTTTGAATCTTTCCCACGATTCATAGAGGCTTTCTTCATCACGTTGTTGGAATCCCGTGATAGAGGCTCTCAATAAATTTGTCTTCTCCGGGGGATAGAATTGTTGGTAAAAACCAATGCTAGCTTCTTCCAAGTATCAATACCAAGAGTCGCCTTGTCTAACCCTTTGAACCATTGCTTTACTTTACCGATCAAGGAGAAAGGAAATAGTACCCACCGGATTTGGTCTTGAGTTATTCCCGTTTGTGAGATAGCATCGCAATAGTCCGAAAAGGTTTCCATGTGTTGATGAGGATCTTCGGTTGGTAACCCACTAAATTGGCTTCGCTCAACCAATTGGATGAATTGAGTCTTAGCCACAAAATTGCCGGTATATGCCTCCGGTAAAGCGGTTGGACCGGGCAAAACGTCTTCCGTAAAGGTTGAATGAGAAGAGAACTTAGGCATTATTGGATATGCGGGAGAGGACGCTGTAGATGGTGTTGATGTAGATGTTGAAGGAGAACTAGGTTGAGAAGTACCAAAAGGATTTATGAAGATCCCTTCGGTATTGCCTTGAGGTTGCTCGATAAAGTCGGATCCTTTGGCTTGTTCTTCGGTGGTAATGCTAGCACTTGGTTGAGAGATTCTAACCCGGCCAATCGTTCGTTGGCGAAAGGCTCTAAAGAGTCTTTCCGGCTCTGGATTGAAGAGAAAGAAATCGCCTCCCCTCCTAGGCATACACTACACACTAGAGCAAACGTGAGAACACCTAGTGCTTTATGGGCACTAGGCAAAGACAATAAACGAACACTACCCAAGACAAAGAGAAAAAGAAGCTAAAGAAACTAAGAAAAAAAACTACACAATATGCACAAGAGATAGAAGAAGAGCACAAGAAGGGTAACTAAGTCAAGCAAATAAGCAAACTAAGTCTAAACATGCACCGTCCCCGGCAACGGCGCCAAATTGATGGTAGGATTTGCTATGGGTCCTACCGATCAAATAATACCAAATATACCTAACGGTAGCTAGGGTAAGTCGGGTCGTGACCACGGAGACGGTTGTAGGTGTCTAGACTAGGTTTACCTAGAAACAAGGCTAACTCACAAACAAACACAAAGAGAACGATAATTGACAATCTATGATGGGAGAAGAGGTAAGGACTAGACTAGTAACGAACTAACTTTAACAAGGCTAAAAGAAATAACTAGAGACAAACTAAACAATGAATAAGGGAAACGATTACTGACTAGGAGGATGAATCAAATACGGAAGGGAGTAGGGTTAGGTCGGGTTCTTAAGTGTAGTAGGGTAATTGGGTGATCAAGGGTGTAGGTGTCTCCTAGTTGCTAGAGTCGGTTTGCGCTCTCGCGTCTAAACCTAGGTCAAGGTCGGTTCCCGCTCTCGCGTCAAAACCCAAGTCCGCACTCTCGTGTCTAAGACTATACCCGACACAATCACACACTAGTCAAATAATGAGAAGATGAAGACAAATATGGGAAGCATTGGCGACTACTACCCACACAAGCAATTCAACAAACACATGGAGTGCCCAATATGTGACTAGCAACAAAGATTCACCTTTACCCCTAATCAAACCCTAATCACCCATAATCCACACCTAACCCCCCTACTAACCCCACAAGGGATCTATTCACTCATTATCAAGATAAAACTAACATGAACAAGAGAAAACAACATAATAATCAAAACATCCATGATGAACAAACAATAACAATAAGCAATATGTAAAGATTCAAACTTGATGAACAAACAAAGAACCAAAGTAAAAAGGAGAAGAGGATTATACCAAACTAGCAAAGGATGAAAAAGATGTGAACTTGAATTAATAAGAAACCCATAATAAAACTCCAAAGTTGTCAAGCTTGGAATAATCTTCAAGAATCTCCTTAATACAAGACTAATTACAAAGATTAACTAAAGATTAAAGGAAGATTAAACTAATGAGAGGAATACTAATCTAGGGTTTTTAATGTTCAAGAGAGGCCTAAGAGAGTCTAGGGTAATGTAAGATGTCTAAACAATACAAGGGAGGAGTATTTATAAGGTTACAAGAATGAAGGAGAAGGAAAGAAACAAACACGGGCTACAGCAGGGTCATCCCGACCGGAACGAAATGGTCCCGACCGGGACGAAGTGATCCCGACCGGGACGGCATGGTTTCGACCGGGACGGACCCAAAACAGAACCCTTCGCATTTGTGCACATCATCCCGGACGAGATGAGGTCCTTCCCGACGGGGATGGGTCTTGTAGGCCTCCAATATGATCTTTAAGGTCCCTCGTTGCCTCTCATGGGTTTCTCATCGATTCTTGGGGCTCAGGATCGAGTCCTAGGGGCTCGGGATCGGGTCCCAAGGTCTCAGGATCGAATCCAAGGCATCGAGTGATCATTCCTTCACTTCGTTCGCTCCAAAAAGTGTGTGAAACGAGTCGGAATCGTTCCAATTCTTCATGAATGGTCTCGGGAACCTGAAACGAACTAGAGGAAGCATAAGTAGCCCATGAACCGCTCCCAAGGAGCGATTCCACAAGGAAAATGGGACCAAAACACAAAAAATTAGGCACTACAAACTACGCTTATCAACTCCCCCACACTTAACCCTTACTCGCCCTCGAGTAAGCACAAACTAACTACTAAACTAGCCGAGCGGGTATTAACGCACCCTACGCCCTTTCAAATCACGCGAGTACACTTAGAGGAAAAGTCCACTCCGCAAGGCAAGTAAGGTCTTGCGACAAAACTGTGGATGCAACCGGACACGAAAACACACAAACAAACAAACATAAAAAACTAACAAACAAACGGTTGCACCCAAGAAGAAACAAATACCGCTTCCCTCTACAAAGCGGTGAAAGAAGCACCGGTTAAGGACTCAAGGTAAGTAACGACGTTCCCAAGCTAGCAATACAAACCAAAATGGACAAAATCCTAATAGTATGACGACAAAGCAACAAAAACGTTGGTAACTTACCTAGGTTCCTCCTAACCTTCTAAGAACGTACTACGGGACGATCGGCGGGATGGAAAAGGGATGAACCACGGTGTTAGTCGACACTGTAGGTAAGTGAGACCCCGCCCCCTTTAGCAGTGAGCCAAGAGGGTCGTCCCATGCCCAAAACCGCCCAACTAGTGCAAGTAAAAAGGTGGATAAGGTTTGCAGAATGAGAGAAGACCGATCATTACCGATATCATCCTTCCTAGGGACTCGGTCCTTTGGTAGGCTCTTCACGGTAATAGTCGAAAAAAGGTTTATTTTGAGTGTGAGAATCTTTTTGTGAGACGGTTTTCTTTTGGCATTTTTCTTTCTTTTGCATTTTTGCTTTGTGTGTGTTGCTATGCCATTTCTTTTTCATCTTTTGTATTTTCTTTTTGGCTTTTTGTGCCTTTTCTTTCTTCTTCAATCTTTTCTTTCTTTTCTTTTTCTTTTCTTTGCCCTTTTGGCTAGATTTGAGTTGTAGGCATTTCTTTTTCGCAACTAAGAGAGAGATTTCAACAAATTTCAACTTTATTTTGTGGATATGTGTAGGAGGTTGGTGAATGGGTAAGTCGGGACGGGCCCTTCCCTTCAAACCCACAAAAAGGGGAGAAACTTGGACTAGTCAAAGCCATTCTGAACATAGTCACCTAAGGGTCAGGACTCGGCAACCAAGGCCTTTTCACTCCATGGGTGGTTATAATGGTCAAAATGCAAATCCCGTAGTAAATCCCTAGTAAGCTAGGTGGACTCAAGGTAAGAAACCAACAAAATCATTGATTTAGGGTCATTCTACTAGACTAAAGTCCAAGACTCGATTCATACTACTAGAAAGGGAAAGTAAACACTTGCACACTAGCCTCAAAACCGGGTTTTCGAAAACCTTTTTACATACTAGACACAACTACACATCACAAGACAAAGACATGACGAAAACGAAAGAAAAAGAGACAAAGGCAACAAAACAAGACAAAACAAAACAAACACGTAAAGAGAACAAACACCACCCTGAATTTCCAAATAAGCAACCAATCAACAACAAATATTCACAAAGCTCCACCCGAGCACACATCATCACAAATCTCCTCCACACTCCACAAGAGATAAAGAGGAAAAAGGGATATAAAGGCGTTACCGGATGTCTCGAAAGCCTTCCAAAGTCAACGGTGATTAAGCAACCTACAAGGAAAAAGGGAGGCAAACACACACAACACAACAAAAGTACGACACCACGACACAAAAAGAGAAAGACAAAAAAAAGAAGATCTTTTTTATTTTTGTAAAAAAATTTCAAATTTTTAGGGTTTTTAAAGATTTTTCGAAAAAACTACGAAAATAAAACTAACTACGATAGAATATCGCTCCCCCACACTTAAACCGAGCAATGTCCTCATGCTCAATCGTAGTGTGTGGAGACACTAAAAAGAAAAGAAAAGAAACTACGAAAATAAAGCTAAGGAATAAAAATGAAGCGAAGAAAAGGGTAGAATGTGTCCGGTCGGGGTGTAGTCAAGTCACCATAGGCCGAGACAAGAAAAGATATGGATGGGGGAAAAAATAATTAAAAATAAAAAAATAAAAGGAAATGGGAGGGGAGGACTAGGTGTAATCAAGTCACCTAGCCCGGATTCCGCCCAAATCCGACTAAATCCTATAAAAAAGGCGAAAATCTTGCAAATTTGGATTTTGAAATGACTCTCGATGTAGTCACGTCACCGAGAGTCGGGAGCAACAATTACCAAGGCCCCGAGGGCCACCATGACACAAAAGTGTATAAGGGGAAGGGAACAAACAAAGGAAGACAAGCTATAAAAGACGGAAAAGAAAGGACAGTTGCCGTACCGATCGGTTAGCAACTCACTCACTCCATCGTTCAAAGTTCGATAACGACCCATAGCTAGTATTCGTCGTCGTTATTTCTCTTCATTCTTGATTAGGCCGCATGGTTGGAGTACAAAGGTATAAAGAGGTGGGATTTGATGTGAAAGTCGGTGTAAAGTGAAGAGAAAGTGAGGTGAATGTGTGTATATGAAGTGTAGGGGTCATATGATAAGGGCAAGGATAGGTAGGGAGGTTGGGAGGAGGTATAAAGTGGTAGGGTGGGCTCACATGACAAAGAAGAGGCAAAAGGAGGAGCAGGGGACCATCACAGTCAGGATGGATGGTCCCGGTCGGGATGACACGCCCGTCCCGGTCGGGAAGCTGCCTTCCCGATCGGGACGCACTCTTCTCGGCCAGGAAGAGTCTTCTACCCCTCAATAACTCCAAAATCTTGTCCCAAGCTTCAAAAACTCGACTCCCTTTCGCACAATCCAAGCTCTAAAAATAACCACTCCTCTCTAGGAATCATCTTCACTTCACATCTATCAAATGGGCTCAAAACATTCATCACAATCCCTCCCTCACATCACTCATCAAAAATACCAAATCACAAGAATTTCACAAAACCTAAAAGTATAACAAGGAAGAGATATATACAATAAGACGGTTGTTTTGGAACTCCGTCAAACCAATGATGGTGCATTCTTCAATCATTTTCTTAACAACACTTGGCTAATTCCATCTCCATCAAGGGCTCAAAGTAACAAATCGAAGGCTCTTGCAAAGTCTTCAATCAAGCTTATGGTGTAACCATCCACACTACAAGGCTCTTCACAACCTTTTCTCGACGTTCCCGGGGCATCCCGTTCTACAAAGTTCAATGGCTTGAACTTGTACTTTCGATCCTTCGATATATACCCAAACGTCCATCTATCCTCATGTGGCCCCAAGGGAGGCTCATCTTTCTTCTTGTCTTGGCACTTTTCTTCAAACTCATGGTATGGGCACTCATTCGCCTCAAGCTCGGAGTCATCATCCTCAAGCTCATAGAAGTCGTTCTTCAATCTTTTTCCCGACTCATCCCCTAGATTGATGTCTTTCATGGTGTGGATCATCTTACAAGACTCAAATGTGAAACACGAGTTTTTCTTCGCCTAACTCAAATGTGATCCTACCGTTCTTCACATCAATCGTAGCACCAGCGGTATGTAGAAATGGGCGCCCAAGGATAATGGGAGCGATAGCATCTTCCGGCATGTCAAGCACAAGGAAGTCGACCGGAATGAAGAACTTCCCGATTCTAATTGGAACATCTTCTAACATCCCCAAATGTCGGTTGAGGGAACTATCGGCCATTTGGAGTGTAATGGAAGTACTCTTGAGCTCCTTCATCCCAAGTCGCTCACAAATGGAATAGGGAATGATGCTTACACTTGCACCCAAATCACATAGTGCTCTCTCAATCTTGAAGTTGCCTATGGTGCACGGGATCGAGAAACTACCCGGATCCTTCAACTTGGGAAGCGTAAAACCTTGAATAAGCTCGCTCACCACTCTTGTGAACGCTATGGTCTCTTCCTTGTCGACGGATCTCTTCCTAGCCAAGATTTCTTTCATGAATCTCCCGTATGCCGGGATTTGGGTAAGTAGATCGGTAAATGGGACACTCACATCCAATTTCTTCACAATATTGAGGAACTTGTCATATTGGACATCCACCTTGGTCTTCATTTTCCTTGTTTGGAAAGGCAACTTAATATGAACCTTGTTTCGCTCAATAGGGGTGGACTTCTCAAATGACACTTTCCCTTTACCCTTGTCTTTTCCTTGAAGTAGGGGAAGCTTGTCTTCTTGGGGTTTCTCAATCTCCCACAAGACTTGCTCCTCTATTGGATTTCCCAAGCTTGGATCTTCTTGAATTGGAGACACAACTTCTTTCATTGGTACGTGCTCATTAGGGGATAAGGGGGAGTTATAAAATGAACCACTCCTCAAGGTAATGGCATTCACATGCTCAAATTTCGCCGTTTCACCTTGAGGAGGTAGTTGCCCCTTTTGCCTTGAAGAGCTACCCGAAGCAAGTTGAGCTATTTGGGTCTCGAGCATCTTCATATGCGCGTCTCTTGCCAAGTTATCCCTTTGAAGTTGAGCAATGATTTCTTGTTGGGTTCTTTGTGTCTCCAATTGACTTCTTTGCATGTCCAACATTGACTTTTGCATGTCGAAATCCCGAGGGGGAGATTGTTGGTTATGAGGAGTGATTGTGATGGCTAGAGGAATGCCATAATCATGAATAGGAAACCGACTCCTTTTCTTGCTTTCATGTTGAGTACCTTGAGATCCTTGTTGTTGTTGATGGTTCCCTTGGAACTGATAAGTGTGGTTTGTAGTGCCTATTTTGTAGTGTTTTGGTCCCTTTTTCCTTGTAGAATCGCTCCTTGGGAGCGGTTTAGGGGCTTCTTATGCTTCCTTTAGTTCGTTTCAGGTTCCCGAGACCGATTTGGAAGAGTTGGAGCGATTCCGACTCTATACATACACATTTTGGAGCCAACGGAGTAAAGGAACGACGACTCGATGCTTTGGAATCGACCCCGAGACCTTGGGACCCAATCCCGAGCCTCCGAGACCCGATCCCGAGTCCCGAGAATCGATGAGAAGTTCATGTGAAGCAAGGAGAAACCAAAAGGGTCATATTGGAGGCCTACAAGACTCATCCCCGACGGGTATGCACCTCATCCCGTCGGGGATGAAGTGCACTTTGGAGGATGCTACTGCAAGGCCGTCCCGGTCGGGACCAACCCGTCCCGGTCGAGATGGTGGGTCCGTCCCGGTCGGGATGACCCGTCCCGGTCGGGACCACCCAGTTCCACCCGCATTTCACTTTCTTTCTTCTCCCTTCCATTTGTAACCCTATAAATACCCTTCCTCTTGTAATCTTATAGGATGTTCTTCACTTCCCACTAAACCCTAGACTACTTTAGGTTAGATTAGATTAGATTAGTGTAGATTAGTCTTTAGATTATCGTTAATTATAGATTAGTGCTTGTAATTTGGAAATTCTTCAAGATCTTCACCAAGCTTGACAAACTTGGATGTTTGTTTTGGGTTCTTCCATTTATGCAAGTTTCCTTCTTCTTTTCATCTTCTAGTATGGTATAATCTCTTTTCCTTTCTCTTAATCTTTGTTCTTTAATCAAGTTTGAATCTTTATTATTGTTTGTTCTTGTTCTTGTTAGTTTGATTGAATTTGTTTATGTATGTTTTGATGTTTGTGTTGTTTCCTCTTGTTGATGTTAGAATTAGTTTGATAATGTTAGAGTAGTGTTCTTGCTAGGGTTAGTAGGGTGATTAGGGTGTTAATTGGGTGATTAAGGGTTTGTTGGAGATGTGGGTGGAAGATTTGGGTTTCCTCTTGGTTGATGCATGTTACATGTTTGATGAAATGCTTGAATGACTAAGTAAGTTAGATTGCTTGTTTTTCATGCCTTTCCCTTGTGGGTGTTAGTTTGTTGTGGGTTCGGTTTCCTCACTAAGTTGCGAGAGCCCGGTGAGGACGACCCCTAGGTCGGTCTAAGTTGCAACCGCCCGGATTCGATCTAGGCCATAGCGCGCTAGAACCCCGTTTGTCATGTGTGTCGCCAAAATGGGTTCCATGAGGAACCTCTAGGTCGGTCTACGTTGCGACCGCCCGGACCGACCTAGATCACCCTACTACCTCTTTCACTCTAGCTCTTCCTTGACCATTCCATTACCCCTTTGACCCCGACCTAATCCTAGCCCGTTTTCCTTGTTTGTTTCTCCGTCTCCTTAGCCATAGTCTAGCTCTCTCCCCCTTATCATTCTTGTTTAGTTTAGCTCGTTGACTTAGTCTAGTATTTGGGTGACCTTGGTCTATACGCCTCTACCGTCCCCGTGGATTCGACCCGACTTACCCTAGCTACCCTAGTTAGGTTTTGCCGGTTTTTATTTGGTGGCGGGATTCACGACAAATCCCTTTCCGTCAGGAACCAATGAGAGTTACCTTGATTAAGGCCTTGATTGTTACCTTGGTTGTAGTTATGGTGTCCTTGGGAGTGTTGGTTCCCTTGGAAACCACCTTGATTGAAGTTCCCTTGTTGGAACCCTTGATTGTTGTTGAAGGTACCTTGGTTATGTTGCTTGAAATTGTTAAATGGCCTTAGGTTGCCTTGATAACCTTGGTATCCTTGATTTTTGTCCCTTAAGGGAGGTGGCACATATGGACGGTGTTGTAGAGATTGTTGTTGGGGAACTCGTTGGGAAGCTTGAAACATATGGGGATAGGGGGCACCTTGCTTGAACGCTTGAAAGGCGTTCACTTGCTCAATACTACCACGACAATGTAAACGCTCATGTCCCACTATCCCGCAAGTATCGCATATCCCATGGTAAGATGTAAGAGATACAACTCCCAAAGCATTAACTTGTTGAATGAAATGTTGGTGGGAGGCACTTGCACTTTGACCTTGATCAAAATGGCTTTGGAGCTTCTTGTCAATAGATTCCATGTGGGTTTTTAGTTAAGCTCCTAAATCAATTCTTAGTTGTGTAATGGCATCGATCTCGTGCCTTTCTCCTTGATTCGCCGTCCTAGGCCTTGAGTATTGAGAGTTGTGTACCGCCATCTCCTCGATTCTTGACCAAGTTTGGTCATCATCCACCTCGGTAAACCTTCCATTCGATCCCATATTGAGTATGGCCCTTGAGTCTTCATATAACCCGTTCCAAAATTGTTGAACAAGGAACCATTGTGATAAACCATGGTGAGGGCAAGAGAGGATCAAGGCTTTGAATCTTTCCCACGCTTCGTAGAGGCTTTCTTCATCACGTTGTTGGAATCCCGTGATAGAGGCTCTCAATAAATTTGTCTTCTCCGGGGGATAGAATTGTTGGTAAAAAGCCAATGCTAGCTTCTTCCAAGTATCAATACCAAGAGTCGCCTTGTCTAAACCTTTGAACCGTTGCTTTGCTTTACCGATCAAAGAGAAAGGAAATAGTACCCACCGGATTTTGTCTTGGGTTATTCCCGTTTGTGAGATATCATCGCAATAATCCGAAAAGGTTTCCATGTGTTGATGAGGATCTTCGGTTGGTAACCCACTAAATTGGCTTCGCTCGACCAATTGGATGAATTGAGTCTTAGCCACAAAATTGCCGGTATATGCCTCCGGTAAAGCGGTTGAACCGGGCAAAACGTCTTTCGTAAAGGTTGAATGAGAAGAGAACTTAGGCATTATTGGATATGCGGGAGAGGACGCTGTAGATGGTGTTGATGTAGATGTTGAAGGAGAACTAGGTTGAGAAGTACCAAAAGGATTTATGAAGATCCCTTCGGTATTGCCTTGAGGTTGCTCGATAAAGTCGGATCCTTTGGCTTGTTCTTCGGTGGTATTGCTAGCACTTGGTTGAGAGATTCTAACCCGGCCAATCGTCCGTTGGCGAAAGGCTCTAAAGAGTCTTTCCAGCTCTGGATTGAAGAGAAAGAAATCGCCTCCCCTCCTAGGCATACACTACACACTAGAGCAAACGTGAGAACACCTAGTGCTTTATGGGCACTAGGCAAAGACAATAAACGAACACTACCCAAGACAAAGAGAAAAAGAATCTAAAGAAACTAAGAAAAAAAACTACACAATATGCACAAGAGATAGAAGAAGAGCACAAGAAGGGTAACTAAGTCAAGCTAATAAGCAAACTAAGTCTAAACATGCACCGTCCCCAGCAACGGCGCCAAATTGATGGTAGGATTTGCCGTGGGTCCTACCGATCAAGTAATACCAACTATACCTAACGGTTGCTAGGGTAATTCGGGTCGTGTCCACGGAGACGGTTGTAGGTGTCTAGACTAGGTCTACCTAGAAACAAGGCTAACTCACAAACAAACACAAAGAGAACGATAATTGACAATCTATGATGGGAGAAGAGGTAAGGACTAGACTAGTAACGAACTAACTATAACAAGGCTAAAAGAAATAACTAGAGACAAACTAAACAATGAATAAGGGAAACGATTACTAACTAGGAGGATGAATCAAATATGGAAGGGAGTAGGGTTAGGTCGGGTTCTTAAGTGTAGTAGGGTAATTAGGTTACAAGAATGAAGGAGAAGGAAAGAAACAAACACGGGCTACAGCAGGGTCATCCCGACCGGGACGAAATGGTCCCGACCGGGACGAAATGATCCCGACCGGGAAGGCATGGTCCCGACCGGGACGGACCCAAAACAGAACCCTTCGCATTTGTGCACCTCATCCCGGACGGGATGAGGTCCTTCCCGACGGGGATGGGTCTTGTAGGCCTCCAATATGATCTTTAAGGTCCCTCCTTGACTCTCATGGGTTTCTAATCGATTCTCGGGGCTCGAGATCGAGTCCTAGGGGCTCGGGATCGGGTCCCAAGGTCTCGGGATCGAATCCAAGGCATCGAGTGATCATTCCTTCACTTCGTTGGCTCCAAAAAGTGTATGAAACGAGTCGGAATCGTTCCAATTCTTCATGAATGGTCTCGGGAACCAGAAACGAACTAGAGGAAGCATAAGTAGCCCATGAACCGCTCCCAAGGAGCGATTCCACAAGGAAAATGGGACCAAAACACAACAAATTAGGCACTACAAACTACGCTTATCAGCCACCCACAAACTAATGGGCAGGCTGAGGCCGCCAACAAGCAAATCCTGAATGGGCTAAAGAAAATGGTAGACGATCTCAAGGGTAGATGGGCAGATGAATTACCAAGCATCCTGTGGTCAAACAGAACCACACACAAAGAGTCTACAGGTCAGACTCCCTTTGGCCTGGTCTATGGAGCAGAGGCCTTGCTACCCATAGAGGCCCGAATACCAACCCTAAGGTCCCAACAATATAGCCAGGCGGATAACGAAGCATCAATGGCTGAAGCCCTAGACTTAGTCCACGAAGTCAAGGAGGAGGCCAGCATTAACATAGCTGCCTATCAGCAAAAAATGAGAAGGGTGTACAACAGAAGGGTAAATGAGAGAAGCTTCCAAGTGGGAGACCTGGTCTTAAGGAAAACGCAGGCGGTGGGAAAATCACGAGAGCATGGAAAGCTGAGAGACAACTGGGAGGGCCCATATGAGGTAACCCAGATTAAGGGGCCAGGCATCTACAGGATCGCCAACCTTGAAGGCCAAGAGTTAGATGCCCTCTAGAATGCAGACACTTTGAAGAAATACTACGTCTAAAACTAGGAAGTTAGGTGGCTCTTTTATTCAAAGAAAACAGGCGGAGGACGGTCAAAACAGAAATGTCGACGACTCCGACCACAAATGATTGTAGCAATCCCCGAAGAAATGAAAAGTTTGCAGTTCATACTCGTTGCCTGTTCAAAATTAGCAATTTTTCACACACAAACGAGCATGGGGCAATGGGGGGAGGCCCCCTGTTGCTGAAACTAAGGAAAATAGACCCCCCAACAAAATTTTAAGTCCCCTTGCCTACCTCCGGGCAGACAGGGGGCAGGCCCCCTGGACTTCGACCAGAAGCCAGGGTCAGGCCAGGCCCCATGCGCCGAACAAACAAGGACTGGGAGCAATCCCCCCAACCTTGTATAAAAAACGCCAAAAACCCCCCTCCCTGCCTCTAGGCAGGCAGGGGGCAGGCCCTCTGGACTTCGAACAAAAGCCAGGTTCAGGCCTGGCTTCGTACGCAAAAAAAAAAACAAGGACTGGGAGCAATCCCTCCAACCTTGTATAAAAAACGTCAAAAACCCCCTCCCTGCCTCTAGGCAGGCAGGGGGAAGGCCCCCTGGACTTCGAACAGAAGCCAGGGTCAGACCAGGCTTCGCACGCCAAAACAAACAAGGACTGGGGGAAATCTCCCCAACCTTGTATAAAAAACGCCAAAAACCCCCCTCCCTGCCTCTAGGCAGGCAGGGGGCAGGCCCTCTGGACTTCGAACAGAAGCCTGGGTCAGGCCAGGCTTCGCACGCCTAAACAAACAAGGACTGGGGGCAATACCTCCAACCTTGTATAAAAAACGCCAAAAACCCCCTCCCTGCCTCTAGGCAGGCAGGGGGCAAGCCCCCTGGACTTCAAATAGAAGCCAGGGTCAGGCCAGGCTTCGCACGCCAAAACAAACAAGGACTGTGGGCAATCCCCCCCAACCTTGTATAAAAAACACAAAAACCCCTCCCTGCCTCTGGGCAGGCAGAGGGCAGGCCTCCTGGACTTCAAACAGAAGCCAGGGTCAGGCCATATCTTAGAAAAGAAAAAAGAAGACAGAAATAAAAGAAAGACATTCATAACAGATTAAGTATTTTTACAAGAGAGCATTAAAAGATCCAAGAACAAGGGGACTAAAATATTACAAGGCAGCCGGCCACATCAAAGCTCGGCGCAAAGTTAAAAATCATCATAAGGATAAGCACAGCAGGATCAGGACAGGAGCCCTCAGAAGACAATTCCCCTGCACATTAAGCATTGGGAGCATCCTGACTGGGACCAGCAGCCTCCTCAGGCGGCCTGTTAGCCCGGGCTTCATTCTTGACAGAGTAAAGGCTTCTGAAGGCATCCTCGTTGAAATCAGGGAACATCTCCCTGATTACTTCCATGACAAGTTCCAGCGAAGAGTTGGCCCCATCCTGAAAACTTGTATCAACCGCGATTTCAGTTTCCTCCAAAATGGCATTTTTCTCCTTTTGCCATTCTTCGCCTTTAATCTTCAGATCATCCTGGGCCTGCTTAAGTTCCAAGTCAGCCTTGGACAGACGCTCCTCCAAGTCGACCGCCCTTCTTTTTGCATGCTCCATCTCAGCCAAAGACTTTTTTACCTGCTCCATGGCCAGCCTGCTCTCCTTCAAATCCGCCTCCAGCTTTGATACTTCCCTCACAGCCTTCTCCCCCTGAAGCTTCCATTGAGTCGCCTGACCCTTCGCTTCCTCCAGCTCACCCTCCTGCTTCGCCAGCTTATCCTTCAAATTGCTGATCAGGGCGACATCCCTCTCAACCATGGCCAGACGATCAGGAGGGGGAACCCTAGGGGTGACAACCAGCTCCTCATCACTCAGGCGGCTGAGAGCCGCCAGCTCAGTAGAGGCTTGCAGCACCCTGGAGGTGCGCTGGATGTACTGGATCACTTGGTTGGAGGTAGAAGTTACAGACTTGCTAAGGCGATCTGCCAAGACGGCACCAGAGTCTGAAAGCAGGTCAGACACGTCCACACTATCGCCCGCAGTATAGTGGAATTCCGTGTTCTCCTCTGAGAAGAGGGTGCCTGGAATGTCACGGGCAGGGCGTTTTGGCTCAGGAGTCTCAACATCGGCCTCCAGGTCAACCACATGTGTAGCCCCAGAAGGCTCTCTATCTCTCTTCCTCCTGCATTCCAAGGGGACGCTCTCCCCAGTTCCTTCAGAATCAGCAGGGCGTGATCCCTGGGGAGTATGAGTCCCAGCAGGGGAATCACCCCGCTTGCCAGCAGGGGAAGGGGTGGCCTCTGAGGTAACCTCCGCCTCTGCACCGTGGACATCAGAGGGAGGAGCCGTCGGCTTTGCAGGTGGCAGTCTTGGAGGGAGGGGGAGCCTTCGACTGGCTGAAAGACTCTTCACGTACTTCATTAGATTCTTCTCACCCTTCTTATAGTTTGAAGGAAGGGAGGGACGCTTTGAAACAATCAGGAAATTCTCGTTCAAGCCAAGTCTCCTTATCTCCTTCCTTGACCAAAGGCGATAATTGGAATCTGCAGGGCAAAAGAATAACCAGTTAAGAAAAAACATAGAAAAACAGAGCTTCAGAGCAACAAGGCCGGTGAAAATCCCTGAACTACCTTCTTCAAGGCCAGGAATCAGGCCCACTCGGCCCAAATAGTTATCTGTGGCTATGAGCTCTGCATGAGGGAGCCAAAAGCCAGGGCCACAAATGCCGGACTTATCAATAACAGCCACAAATTTCTTGATCAGTTTCTCGTCCAGCCTGTTCAGTTTTACCTCCAGGGCTTTCCCCTCAACGCCTGGATGGTACTCCTCACGAGTTTCCAGGCGAGTATGGACGTGATTCCTAAAGTGCCTAGGAATCTTCCACCCGGAAGCGTTGTGTACATATAAAAAATTGTTCTTCCAGTCTTTCAGACTGTTTAAAGCCGGCCAGACTAAAGTATATCCCTTCTGCCTTTGAAGGGACCAGTACCCAGGGGAGCCATCCCCCCTGATGAAGACACCATCTGTAGCCCCACCATATAACGCAGGGCGTCAATGGAGGGCCCCTCCCCATGAAAAATGCAGGTCAATGTATAGGATATTAACGACCTGATCGCCGTAGCAGTTAACTGGGCTATGGCCACATTCATCCTTCTGAAGGCCTCCTCCAGGAAGGGGTGCAGGGGGAATCGCAGGCCGAACTCTAAGCTTTTACGATAAACGGCTATGCAGCCGTCAGGGGGACAACATACTGTATCTTTTTCCCCTGAGACTACAATCGTGTACCCCTCCCCAAAATTGTAAAAACCCTCAATAGCCTCAGCAGCGTTAAGTGCTAAAATTAAATCTCGATTTTTGGCTTCTGGGTAAGTTCTCAAAGGGATCTGGTACTTGGCCTTATCTAAGTAATATGTCCTCCCCTTCTCTCTGGGGACAAGGGGACTGACAATTCTGGAGGGGTTTATCTCCATTGCCTCGTCGTCGAAATCGATGACATCAAAGGGGGCAGGTTCAGGGGAGTTGGCATCCTCTCCCTCCTCAAAGTGATCCTCCCCGGTAGACCTAACCCTAGAGGAAGAGGCCAGGTCAGCCCTACCCTCTATCCTCTCAAACGACGGATCGACGAATGTGAGAATACGAGCACGAGACATTGATTTAGGAAGGGAAAATATGAGGAAATTAAAAGACGAGGATACATGGTAAGATTCTAACCTAGAACGATGATCGCCGCTTGAAAATTCGAAGGGAAAAGCTCCTCGGTCTTAAGAAAAGTTCTCGACAATGGAAGAGTATGGAGAGGAATGAAGAGGTTTTTGAGTTTGAAAAAAGTGTGAAAGAGGGAAATAGGGGAAGGAGAGAGACTTATATAAGCCCAGATAACTAAAGGGTCGCCCCTAATAGTGCCTCCCCAAGAACTGCCCCACGTGTCACATTTTGAACATCAACCGCCCACCTCTTCCCAAGAAGAGCCTCGAAAAGGAAAAGGGTGTCAGAGGATTGATCATCCTGTAACGTCATCCCCGTATTCGTTAAAAAAAAACGCATAAAAAACCGCCTGATCTTTCATTCATTGAAAAAGGCCCAAAGATGGGCAAGTTACATTCAAGACAAAATAAAATAGAGTACAAAAGGAGCCTGACTCTCTGGCTCAATTAACCAACCTGCGAAACCTGAGCAGGCCTAGTCATCATTAGAGCCTGAGTAATTTCTTGGGTTGTAGTCATCCAGGGCTGACCCACAGTCCCAATCATCAGAGTCCTTGAAAGGGTCAGTAGGGAAGTGATCCTCACCACCGCCGGAGGAGTAGCCTTGACCTTCACTATCCCCAGAATCGCGGCTACTGATATCCCAGTCCCTGCCGTAAGGAACCGTCCTGACATCATCACAGGAACCACAACCCACCTTCTTCACATGAGAAGAACGGCCCGACTCAGGAGAAGAGTTAAACTCAGGGCAGTTAGGAACGAACTGCTCTGGGTGTAACCAGGGAAGCACGTATAGCACCCCCAATCAAAACAGCCAGAGCAGCGCTTAATCATGGGCCCAAGTGGGGATGAGGGTTGGATAGGACGCTTGCCTACCCTAACCGCTCTCCTTCTAGCAGCTCTCCTCCAGGCATGCCGAGAAGAGCGAAGCTGAAGTCGCCTGCTGCGACGCAGGGCCAGAAAAGCCGCCCTTAGATATCTCAACCTCCAGAATCCCTTGAAACAAAAAGTACCCACACGAACTCCGTAGCGAAGAACTGTTTTCTTAATCCAAGACATCGTTCTTTGAAATGAGGCTAGAAGAAGAATTTGAGGATGGAACGTGAAAATGGTGGAGACCAGAATTTATACAAAGGCAAGACCCACCATTTATGGCACTCCAACCACCTCAGTAAGAAGAAAAGCCAATCACCGAAAGGACACGCTGCCCAAAAATCCTCTCTGCAGGAGAGGTAATCATGAGCCAAGAACATTCCAACTCTTTGCATACCCAATACAGTTGAGTTTCTTTCCTCGAGAACACGCAACGCATTAAATGCTAAGGAGTCAACCTCCCATCCTAGAGATCGCCTGCCAAGGGGAGCCCTACTTCCCCTTAGCCGGCGAGGGCCAATTGATAGGGGTCGGTAGCCTGCATTGGGTCACCTGCCATTTGGGTCCCAGGATGGCCCGACCCAGAAATGAAGAAGAGCCTGCCCGGCAGGCCATTAAGCGAGGAGTCATCACTCCAAGGCACCCACCTGCCCGGCAGGGCAACACCGCCCGCTAAGCAGGGGAACCGAGACCCCCTGCCTTCTGATCCTCAGGGTGTCCACATACCTAGCAGGGGCAGGGGAAACCAGGGGCTCTCTCGTCATTTCGCCTAAGGTAAAGGGGAATGAGTGGATGAGGTGAAGCCACTTGTCACCCTCTCGTCCACCCATTCTCTCAATCTCTCTCCTTCATCTTCCTCTCTCTTGTGGGAAGGTATAAATACTCTTCCATTTCCCAGAAAGAGGGGGTCGGAATTTCTCTCTCTAGACTCTCACTCTATAACTGCCACCTAGTTTCTCACGAGCTAGGTTCCTAAAGGCAATTCACGGACTGACTTAGGCATCGGAGAGGGTTCCCCCGAACACCTCCGGGGCCCTGTGCGTTCATTGTGCAGGGACAGACCGTCTTCGCCGGGAAGGTCCAATCGTCAGAGTGAGGAGAAGGAGAGCCCAAAGGAAATCAAGTACTGTTCATCTAGGCATCAATAGCATTTGTTAGGATCCGAATTCAAAGTCGGATTTAATTGTTTCCATACCGGAACAATTTGGCGCCGTCTGAGGGGAAGATCTGGTTGTACCCACGAATCACCCACAAAAATCAACCAGTCAATCACAACAAAATGCCTGAAATTATAGAGGCGAGCTCTGGGGCGGGTCCGACGGTACCACCGATGATCCCCCCGTATGGAATGCCTGCACCTCCCAGGGGTGGGGCGTACCAGCCTTCGTGAGACGCCTGATGGAGGCGCTGCAGTCACAGCTGGGCAGGTTGGCCATCAGAGGACTAATTTAAACCTCACCCCTGCCCAGGTTCTGCAAACTGCAGCCTTCTTCTCAGCGATGCTTAATCAAGAGTTCACTCCAGAAGACTTGGTAGGCAGGATTGCTACTACTCCTAGGCAGCTTCACTTTGAGAGTGGAGGAGGTGCCAGTGGTACGAAGCGAACCGCCGCCAGGAACATTCAACGGAAAGCACTGAAAGTTGCTTAGGGGTACCAACAAGCCCAGAAACGCATTACCAATAATCAAGAGCACCCAGCTCAACAAGCGTTTTCTATACATACTACAGAGTCCACGGCTGCCAGGGAAAAGAGGGCTCTGTCTCAAGGCCTCCAAGACCGAATGAGGCATAGAGAGCCTGCATCTAAGCGTCTGGGGGAAAAGCAGGGCGGAGTCTTCTCTAGGTTGACGCCTGCAGCAGAAGAGCAGCCAGCTCCAGGGCTATCTCAAAGCCTGCAATCCAGGCTTAACCGGGGGCGGCCGCTTGAGTCAAGACATCGCCAGGACGACAACCTTGATCAGCCCCAGAAAAAGAGATCCAGACATCCCTCCCCTGATAAGGAGGACGAAGCTATGAGCAGGCTGCCACCAAGGCACCGCTCCCCCACTACAAGGAAACCGACCCCTGGAAAATGGGATGACCACGGTTACCACTCTGGGGGGAGCAGGTCACGAGTGGTAGGCAGGCCCACCAAAACTCCTCTCCACCCTGACGTACAAGAATACCCATCCCAAAAATTAAAATGCCCTCCGTCAAATTTGACGGGACCTCAGATCCAGAAGATCATTTGGCAGCATATGAAAGTCACATGGGCATGTACGATGTAGACGACGCAGTCTGGTGCAAAGTCTTTCCAACTACCCTGGTTGGACTAGCGCAGGGATGGTTCAGGGATCTTCGTAAGGGATCGATCAGCTTCTTCATAGAGTTGGCCGAAGCTTTCTTAGAACAATACGCAGGGAACAAGAGGCGTCGGCTCACTCGGTTTGACCTGATGACCCTAAAACAGAAAAAGGGGGAAAGTGTCAGAGAGTACCTAAAGAGATTTGACCTGTCCTACCAGCAGGTCAGGGAGATTGAAGACTCGACTGCTGCATACGCTTTGACCATCTCGCTGCTCCCAGGGGAGATGAAGAACCAGATGATCAGAGCTCAGCCTGAGACCCTGGCTAAAGCCAGAAAAATTGCCGAGGGCTTCATACTGCAGGAGGAGTTCCACAGCCTGCCGGATACCCCCGCAGGACCGACCAGTCCCCTGGGGGGACCGGGGTGGACGTGGCAGGAACGAGCAGAACGGACAGAAAGATGGGGGGGATACCCCAAGAAAAAAACGCACAGCGTACCAGCCCAGATTCGATAACTACACAGCCCTTAACAAATCCAGGGCGGAGATTTTCGAACTGGAGAAAGAGACGACTAAATGGAATCGCCCTAATAAGCCTCGCAGCCCAAAAGGAGACCCGAAAAAATTTTGCACGTTCCAGGATTGTGTGGGGAACACCACCGAGGAGTGCTGCCACCTGAAAGACAAAATTGAGAAGCTTATCAGGAATGGCTGGCTGAGCAATTACGCAGCAAGAAACAAAAGCCAGAAAGACGTAGCGGATAAGCCTGAAGGCACAGCGCAGACTCGCATGATAATCCATGTGATATCAGGGGATGCGGAGGGCCAAGCAAGCAGAAGAAGCCAAAAAAGGCAAATCCGAGAGCTGCAAAATCAAATCTACTATGCTGAGAAGGCAGGGAGTCCCAAAGGCACGACCCTGAGCATCACCCCCGAGGATGCAGGGCGGGTAATATATCTCCACAGTAACCCTCTGGTACTGTCCCTGGAAATCAACAACCACATCATAAAAATATGCATGGTAGATACGGGAGCATATACCAATCTATTGTATAAGGATGCATTTGAAAGGATGAACCAGGAAAAAAGGCACCTGAAGCCAACCCCTGGATCCCTGTATGGGTTTAGCGGGGCGGGTGTACTCCCCATGGGTATCATTGACTTGCCGGTAACATTCGGGGAAGGAATGTCAGGGCCTCATTTGTTGTAGTAGACGCGAGGTGTGCATACAACGCCCTGATATGCAGAGCTACCTTGGACGAAATCGAAGCAGCCATATCAATCAGGGCTCTGACTGTAGCCTATGTAACAGAATTTGGCATGGAAGGAAAATTTCATGGGGACCAGGAGTCAGCCAGACAATGCTATTTTGGGGCCCTGCAAACCCATGAAACCAAAAGAAAGGGAAAAAGAAAAGCTGACAGTTCCCCCAGCAGGGAGGGTGAGATCCCAGCCAGACAGCAGGCAGCTGACCACCTGGAACCTGGGGGGAGAGTATGCTGGTGGACCTAGAACCTGGCAGACAAGTCCTCATGGGAGCGGATCTGGAGGCATCCTAACAGACGGAGCTAATCAGGGTCCTGAGGGATAACAGGGACGTGTTCGCCTACTCGGCAGACGAAATGCCGGGGGTCGACCCGGCTTATATCGTTCACAGGCTGAACGTAAATCCGGAGGCCCGCCCTGTGAAGCAAAAGAAAAGAAACATGTCCGTAGAGAAGGACCTAGCCATAAAGAAGGAAATAGAAAAACTTTTGAAGGCAGATTTCATTGAAATCTGTGATTACCCTGAATGGCTGGCAAATGTTGTAATGGTGAAGAAATCCTCAGGCGCATGGAGAATGTGCGTGGACTTCACGAATCTCAACAAGGCCTGCCCGAAAGACTGTTTTCCCCTTCCCAGAATAGACCAGCTGGTAGACGCCACCAGTGGGTACTCCACGCTAAGCTTTCTGGATGCCTTTTCAGGGTACCATCAGGTGTACTTGTGGCAGCCTGACAGGGTGAGGTGTGCCTTCATCACCAGCCATGGCACTTATATGTACAAAATGATGTCGTTTGGATTAAAGAACGCAGGCGCCACCTACCAGCGATTAGTAGACAAGGTCTTTGAAAAACAGAAGGGTAGGAATTTGGAGGCCTACGTCGATGATGCAATCGTAAAAAGCAAAGGGGACAAGGAACACTTGACGGACTTACAAGAAACCTTCTCCTCCCTGCGCGCTTATAAGATGAAGCTCAACCCCAAGAAATGCACATTCAGAGTACGCTCCGGAAAGTTCCTGGGTTTTCTGGTCAGCGAAAGGGGAATAGACGCCAACCCTGAAAAGGTTCAGGCAGTCTTAGACCTTCCAGAACCGAAGACCATCAGAGATATCCAGGCCCTAACTGGCAGGATGGCTACCCTTGCACGCTTCATCGCCAGGTCAGCAGACAAATCAACTCTGTTCTTCAAGGTGTTGAAAGGCAACAGATAGTTTAAATGGGAAGACGAGCAAAAGGAAGCCTTTAGACAACTAAAGGAACATTTGAAAAAACTCCCTACCCTGGCAAGACCAGTGGCAAGGGAAAAAATTTTCCTTTACATCGCTGTGACCAACTCGACAGGAAGTGCAGTCATCTTAAGGAAGGAAGTAGGCTCTCAACAGCCTATATACTTCGTGAGTCATGCCCTGGGGGCAGCCGAGAAAATTTACCCAATGGTTGAGAAGGCAGCATACGCAGTCGTCGTTGCAGCCCGAAAGCTCTGACCATACTTCGAAGCACACCCTATTGTAGTGCTAACAGACCAACCATTGCAAAAAGTCTTGGAAAAATTCAAGAAATCAGAAAGGTTGCTGAAATGGGCCGTCAAGTTAAGCGGGCTCGGAATATCCTATCAGCCCAGGGCAGCCATCAAAGCACAAGCCCTGGCGGATTTCCTGGTCGAATGCTCTCATTCAGAGGAAGATGATCCCCCCACCGGAGAATGGGTGGTATATACGGACGGATCTTCCATGACCAACGGTGCAGGGGTAGGGGTCGTATTGACCAACCCTGAAGGAACGGACTTTGAGCATGCTCTCAGGTTCACCTTCCCTGCATCCAACAACGAGGCTGAGTATGAGGCCGTCCTTGCAGGCATAAAATCGGCCAAAGTCGCAGGAGCAGAGCGGGTTATTCTAGCAACAGACTCCCAGCTCATCGTCAACCAAATCAATGGAGAATATGAAGCAAGAGACCAAGCAATGGCTGCGTATTTGGAAAGGGTGAAGCAAGAATTGTCAGGACTTAAGTCCTATGAAATCAAACAGATCCCCCGGTCCCAGAATAACCGGGCAGATGCTCTGTCAAAACTGGCCAACTCCAGCTTGCAAGACATACGAAGATCGGTCTGGGTGGACGTGGTCCAAGAAAAATCTACCACCCCATGCCAACCAGTCAGTGTCGTGGAGGAGAATGGCCCTGGAAATTGGATGACTCCAATCATCCAATTCAAAAAACATGGAATCCTACCACTTGACCCCACTCAAAAAAGAAAAACGCTGGCAACGGCCGCATGGTTTATACTAATAGGAGATGACCTGTCAAGAAGTCGTTTTCCTCACCCCTACTCAAATGTCTGGGGGCAGGACAGGCGGAGGAGGTCCTAGACGACATTCAATCAGGAATTTGCAGGCATCACATAGGAGGAAGGTCCCTAGCCCACAAAGCTCTGAGGGCAGGATACCACTGGCTGACCGTGCTAGCGGGCGCAAAAGATCGGACTCGAAAATGCAGAAAGTGCCAACTCTTTGCCCCATCAATCCATGCTCCAGCCCAGGAGCTCAGGCCAATCCTTTCCCCCATTCCTTTCGCTCAATGGGGAATGGACATATTGGGCCCCTTCACTGCAGCCACAGGAGGTCGGAAGTTCTTAATAGTAGGGATTGACTACTTTACAAAATGGATCGAAGCTGAAGCAGTCCCTAACATCACTGAGCATGCAGTCTGGAAAGTCATCTGGAGGAATATCATAACCAGATTTGGCCTACCAAAGATGCTAGTTTTCGATCATGGCAGGCAGTTTGAAAACGATCCCCGGAGAATCTGGCTAGAGGGACACGGAATAGCAGTCGCCTATTCCACCGTCTGCCACTGATGGTAGGATTTGCCGTGGGTCCTACCGATCAAGTAATACCAACTATACCTAACGTTAGCTAGGGTAAGTCGGGTCGTGTCCACGGAGACGGTTGTAAGTGTCTAGACTAGGTCTACCTAGAAACAAGGCTAAGTCACAAACAAACACAAAGAGAACGATAATTGACAATCTATGATGGGAGAAGAGGTAAGGACCAGACTAGTAACGAACTAACTATAACAAGGCTAAAAGAAATAACAAGAGACAAACTAAACAATGAATAAGGGAAACGGTTACTGACTAGGAGGATGAATCAAATATGGAAGGGAGTAGGGTTAGGTCGGGTTCTTAAGTGTAGTAGGGTAATTGGGTGATCAAGGGTGTAGGTGTCTCCTAGTTGCTAGAGTCGGTTTGCGCTCTCGCGTCTAAACCTAGGTCATGGTCGGTTCGCACTCTCGCGTCAAAACCCAAGTCCGCACTCTCGTGTCTAAGACTATACCCGACACAATCACACACTAGTCAAACAATGAGAAGATGAAGACAAATATGGGAAGCATTGGCCACTACTACCCACACAAGCAATTCAACAAACACATAGAGTGCCCAATATGTGACTAGCAACAAAGATTCACCTTTACCCCTAATCAAACCCTAATCACCCATAATCCACACCTAATCCCCCTACTAACCCCACAAGGGATCTACTCACTCATTATCAAGATAAAACTAACATGAACAAGAGAAAACAACATAATAATCAAAACATCCATGATGAACAAACAATAACAATAAGCAATATGTAAAGATTCAAACTTGATGAACAAACAAAGAACCAAAGTAAAAGGGAGAAGAGGATTATACCAAACTAGCAAAGGATGAAAAATATGTGAACTTGAATTAATAAGAAACCTAAAATAAAACTCCAAGGTTGTCAAGCTTGGAATAATCTTCAAGAATCTCCTTAATACAAGACTAATTACAAAGATTAACTAAAGATTAAAGGAAGATTAAACTAATGAGGGGAACACTAATCTAGGGTTTTTAATGTTCAAGAGAGGCCTAAGAGAGTCTAGGGTAATGTAAGATGTCTAAACAATACAATGGAGGAGTATTTATAAGGTTACAAGAATGAAGGAGAAGGAAAGAAACAAACACGGGCTACAGCAGGGTCATCCCGACCGGGACGAAATGGTCCCGACCGGGACGAAGTGATCCCGACCGGGACGGCATGGTCTCGACCGGGACGGACCCAAAACAGAACCCTTCGCATTTGTGCACCTCATCCCGGACGAGATGAGGTCCTTCCCGACGGGGATGGGTCTTGTAGGCCTCCAATATGAGCTTTAAGGTCCCTCCTTGACTCTCATGGGTTTCTCATCGATTCTTGGGGCTCAGGATCGAGTCCTAGGGGCTCGGGATCGGGTCCCAAGGTCTCGGGATCGAATCCAAGGCGTCGAGTGATCATTCCTTCACTTCGTTGGCTCCAAAAAGTGTGTGAAACGAGTCGGAATCGTTCCAATTCTTCATGAATGGTCTCGGGAACCTGAAACGAACTAGAGGAAGCATAAGTAGCCCATGAACCGCTTCCAAGGAGCGATTCCACAAGGAAAATGGGACCAAAACACAAAAAATTAGGCACTAAAAACTACGCTTATCAACTCCCCCACACTTAACCCTTACTCGCCCTCGAGTAAGCACAAACTAACTACTAAACTAGCCGAGCGGGTATTAGCGCACCCTACGCCCTTTCAAATCACGCGAGTACACTTAGAGGAAAAGTGCACTCCGCAAGGCAAGTAAGGTCTTGCGACAAAACTGTGGATGCAACCGGACACGAAAACACACAAACAAACAAACAAACATAAAAAACAAACAAACAAACGGTTGCACCCAAGAAGAAACAAATACCGCTTCCCTCTACAAAGCGGTGAAAGAAGCACCGGTTAAGGACTGAAGGTAAGTAACGACGTTCCCAAGCTATCAATACAAACCAAAATGGACAAAACCCTAATAGTATGACGACAAAGCAACTAAAACGTTGGTAACTTAACTAGGTTCCTCCTAACCTTCTAAGAACGTAATACGAGACGATCGACGGGATGGAAAAGGGATGAACCACGGTGTTAGTCGACACTGTAGGTAAGTGAGACCCCGCCCCCTTTAGCAGTGAGCCAAGAGGGTCGTCCCATGCCCAAAACCGCCCAACTAGTCCAAGTAAAAGGTGGATAAGGTTTGCAAAATGAGGGAAGACCGACCATTACCGCTATCATCCTTCCTAGGGACTCGGTCCTTTGGTAGGCTCTTCACGGTAATAGTCGGAAAAAGGCTTATTTTGAGTGTGAGAATCTTTTTGTGAGACGGTTTTCTTTTGGCATTTTTCTTTCTTTTGCATTTTTGCTTTGTGTGTGTGTTGCTATGCCATTTCTTTTTCATCTTTTGTATTTTCTTTTTGGCTTTTTGTGCCTTTTCTTTTTCTTCAATCCTTTCTTTCTTTCATTTTCTTTCTTTTCTTTTTCTTTTCTTTGCCCTTTTGGCTAGATTTGAGTTGTAGGCATTTCTTTTTCGCAACTAAGAAAGAGATTTCAACAAATTGCAACTTTATTTTGTGGATATGTGTAGGAGGTTGGTGAATGGGTAAGTCGGTACGGGCCCTTCCCTTCAAACCCACAAAAAGGGGAGAAACTTGGACTGGTCAAAGCAATTCTGAACATAGTCACCTAAGGGACGGGACTCAACAACCAAGGCCTTTTCACACCATGGGTGGTCATAATGGTCAATATGCAAATCCCGTAGTAAATCCCTAGTAAGCTAGGTGGACTCAAGGTAAGAAACCAACAAAATCATTGATTTAGGGTCATTCTACTAGACTAAAGTCCAAGACTCGATTCATACTACTAGAAAGGGAAAGTAAACACTTGCACACTAGCCTCAAAATCGGGTTTTCGAAAACCTTTTTACATACTAGACACAACTACACATCACAAGACAAAGACAAGACGAAAACGAAAGAAAAAGAGACAAAGGCAACAAAACAAGACAAAACAAAACAAACACGTAAAGAGAACAAACACCACCCCAAATTTCCAAATAAGCAACCAATCAACCACAAATCTTCACAAAGCTCCACCCGAGCACACATCATCACAAATCTCCTCCACACTCCACAAGAGATAAAGAGGAAAAAGGGATAGAAAGGCGTTACCGGATGTCTCGAAAGCCTTCCAAAGTCAACGGTGATTAAGCGACCTACAAGGAAAAAGGGAGGCAAACACACACAACACAATAAAAGTACGACACCACGACACAAAAAGAGAAATACAAAAAAAGAAGATCTTTTTTATTTTTGTAAACAAATTCAAATTTTTAGGGTTTTTAAAGATTTTTCGAAAAAACTACGAAAATAAAACTAACTACGATAGACTATCGCTCCCCCACACTTAAACCGAGCAATGTCCTCATGCTCGATCGTAGTGTGTGGAGACACCAAAAAGAAAAGAAAAGAAACTACGAAAATAAATCTAAGGAATAAAAATGAAGCGAAGAAAAGGGTAGAATGTGTCCGGCCGGGGTGTAGTCAAGTCACCATGGGCCGAGACAAGAAAAGATATGGATGGGGGGGAAAATAAATAAAAAAATAAAAATAAAAAAATAAAAGGAAATGGGAGGGGAGGACTAGGTGTAATCAAGTCACCTAGCCCGGATTCCGCCCAAATCCGACTAAATCCTATAAAAAAAGGCGAAAATCTTGCAAATTTGGATTTTGAAATGACTCTCGATGTAGTCACGTCACCGAGAGTCGGGAGCAACAATTACCAAGGCCCCGAGGGCCACCATGACACAAAAGTGTATATGGGGAAGGGAACAAACAAAGGAAGACAAGCTATAAAAGACGGAAAAGAAAGGATAGTTGCCGTACCGATCGGTTAGCAACTCACTCACTCCATCGTTCAAAGTTCGATAACGGCCCATAGCTAGTCTTCGTCGTCGTTATTTCTCTTCATTCTTGATTAGGCCGCATGGTTGGAGTACAAAGGTATAAAGAGGTGGGATTTGATGTGAAAATCGGTGTAAAGTGAAGAGAAAGTGAGGTGAATGTGTGTATATGAAGTGTATGGGTCATATGATAAGGGCAAGGATAGGAAGGAAGGTTGGGAGGGGGTATAAAGTGGTAGGGTGGGCTCACATGACAAAGAAGAGGCAAAAGGAGGAGCAGGGGACCATCCCGGTCGGGATGGATGGTCCCGGTCGGTATGACACGCCCGTCCCGGTCGGGAAGCTGCCTTCCCGATCGGGATGCACTCTTCTCGGCCGGGAAGAGTCTTCTACCCCTCAATAACTCCAAAAGCTTGTCCCAAGCTTCAAAAACCCGACTCCCTTTCGCACAACCCAAGCTCTAACAATAACCACTCCTCTCTAGGAATCATCTTCACTTCACATCTATCAAATGGGCTCAAAACATTCATCAAAATCCCTCCCTCACATCACTCATCAAAAATACCAAATCACAAGAATTTCACAAAACCTAAAAGTATTACAAGGAAGAGATATATACAATAAGACGGTTGTTTTGGAACTCCGTCAAACCAATGATGGTGCATTCTTCAATCATTTTCTTAACAACACTTGGCTAATTCCATCTCCATCAAGGGCTCGAAGTAACAAATCGAAGGCTCTTGCAAAGTCTTCAATCTAGCTTATGATGTAACCATCCACACTACAAGGCTCTTCACAACCTTGTCTCGATGTTCCCGGGGCATCCCGATCTACTAAGTTCAATGGCTTGAACTTGTACTTTCGAGCCTTCGGTATATACCCAAACGTCATCTATCCTCATGTGGCCCCAAGGGAGGCTCATCTTTCTTCTTGTCTCGGCGCTTGTCTTCAACCTCATGATATGGGCACTCATTCGCCTCAAGCTCGGAGTCATCATCCTCAAGCTCATAGAAGTCGTTCTTCAATCTTTTTCCCGACTCATCCCCTAGATTGATGTTTTTCATGGTGTGGATCATCTTACAAGACTCATCATTAGTAGGCAGGTGTTGCCTTGGTGGTCAAACACGAGTTTTTCTTCGCCTAACTCAAATGTGATCCTACCGTTCTTCATATCAATCGTAGCACCGGCGGTATGTAGAAATGGGCGCCCAAGGATAATGGGAGTGATAGCATCTTCCGGCATGTCAAGCACAAGAAAGTCGACCGGAATGAAGAACTTCCTGATTCTAATTGGCACATCTTCCAACATCCCCAAAGGTCGGTTGAGGGAACTATCGGCCATTTGGAGTGTAAAGGAAGTACTCTTGAGCTCCTTCATCCCAAGTCGCTCACAAATGGAATAGGGAATGATGCTTACACTCGCACCCAAATCACATAGTGCTCTCTCAATCTTGAAGTTGCCTATGGTGCACGGGATCGAGAAACTACCCGGATCCTTCAACTTGGGAAGCGTAGAACCTTGAATAAGCTCGCTCACCACTCTTGTGAATGCTATGGTCTCTTCCTTGTCGACGGATCTCTTCCTAGCCAAGATTTCTTTCATGAATCTTCCGTATGCCGGGATTTGGGTAAGTAGATCGGTAAATGGGACACTCACATCCAATTTCTTCACAATATTGAGGAACTTGTCATATTGGACATCCACCTTGGTCTTCATTTGCCTTGTTGGGAAAGGCAACTTAATATGAACCTTGTTTTGCTCAATAGGGGTGGACTTCTCAAATGAGACTTTCCCTTTACCCTTGTCTTTTCCTTGAAGTGGGGGAAGCTTGTCTTCTTGGGGTTTCTCAATCTCCCACAAGACTTGCTCCTCTATTGGATTTCCCAAGCTTGGATCTTCTTGAATTGGAAACACAACTTCTTTCATTGGTACGTGCTCATTAGGGGATAAGGGGGAGTTATAAAATGAACCACTCCTCAAGGTAATGGCATTCACATGCTCAAATTTCACCGTTTCACCTTGAGGAGGTAGTTGCCCCTTTTGCCTTGAAGAGCTACCCGAAGCAAGTTGAGCTATTTGGGTCTCGAGCATCTTCATATGCGCATCTCTTGCCAAGTTATCCCTTTGAAGTTGAGCAATGATTTCTTGTTGGGTTCTTTGTGTCTCCAATTGACTTCTTTGCATGTCCAACATTGACTTTTGCATGTCGAAATCCCGAGGGGGAGATTGTTGGTTATGAGGAGTGTTTGTGATGGCTAGAAGAATGCCATAATCATGAATAGGAAACCGACTCCTTTGCTTGCTTTCATGTTGAGTACCTTGAGATCCTTGTTGTTGTTGATGGTTCCCTTGGAACCAATGAGAGTTACCTTGATTAAGGCCTTGATTGTTACCTTGGTTGTAGTTATGGTGTCCTTGGGAGTGTTGGTTCCCTTGGAAACCACCTTGATTGAAGTTCCCTTGTTGGAACCCTTGATTGTTGTTGAAGGTACCTTGGTTATGTTGCTTGAAATTGTTAAATGGCCTTAGGTTGCCTTGATAACCTTGGTATCCTTGATTTTTGTCCCTTAAGGGAGGTGGCACATATGGACAGTGTTATAGAGATTGTTGTTGGGGAACTCGTTGGGAAGCTTGAAACATATGGGGATAGGAGGCACCTTGCTTGAACGCTTGAAAGGCGTTCACTTGCTCAATACTACCAAGACAATGTAAAGGCTCATGTCCTACTATCCCGCAAGTATCGCATATCCCATGGTAAGATGTAGGAGATACAACTCCCAAAGCATTAACTTGTTGAATGGAATGTTGGTGGGAGGCACTTGCACTTTGACCTTGATCAAAATGGCTTTGGAGCTTCTTGTCAATAGATTCCATGTGGGTTTTTAGTTGAGCTCCTAGATCAATGCTTAGTTGTGTAATGGCATCGATCTCGTGCCTTTCTCCTCGATTCGCCTTCCTAGGCCTTGAGTATTGAGAGTTGTGTACCGCCATCTCCTCGATTCTTGACCAAGTTTGGTCATCATCCACCTCGGTAAACCTTCCATTCGATCCCATATTGAGTATGGCCCTTGAGTCTTCATATAACCCGTTCCAAAATTGTTGAACAAGGAACCATGTGAGGAGATCTGCCAAGACGGCACCAGAGTCTGAAAGCAGGGCAGACACGTCCACACTATCGCCCGCAGTATAGTGGAATTCCGTGTTCTCCTCTGAGAAGAGGGTGCCTGGAATGTCACGGGCAGGGCGTTTTGGCTCAGGAGTCTCAACATCGGCCTCCAGGTCAACCACATGTGTAGCCCTAGAAGGCTCTCTATCTCTCTTCCTTCTGTATTCCAAGGGGACGCTCTCCCCAGTTCCTTCAGAATCAGCAGGGCGTGATCCCTGGGGAGTGTGAGTCTCGGCAGGGGAATCACCCCGCTTGCCAGCAGGGGAAGGGGTGGCCTCTGAGGTAACCTCCGCCTCTGCACTGTGGACATCAGAGGGAGGAGTCGTCGGCTTTGCAGGTGGCAGTCTTGGAGGTAGGTGGAGCCTTCGACTGGCTGAAAGACTCTTCACGTACTTCATTAGATTCTTCTCACCCTTCTTATAGTTTGAAGGAAGGGAGGGACGCTTTGAAACAATTAGGAAATCCTCGTTCAAGCCAAGTCTCCTTATCTCATTCCTTGACCAAAGGCGAGAATTGGAATCTGCAGGGCAAAAGAATAACCAGTTAAGAAAAAACATAGAAAAACAGAGCTTCAGAGCAACAAGGCCGGTGAAAATCCCTGAACTACCTTCTTCAAGGCCAGGAATCAGGCCCACTCGGACCAAATAGTTATCTGTGGCTATGAGCTCTGCATGAGGGAGCCAGAAGCCAGGGCCACAAACGCCGGACTTGTTAATAACAGCCACAAATTTCTTGATCAGTTTCTCGTCCAACCTGTTCAGTTTTACCTCCAGGGCTTTCCCCTCAACGCCTGGATGGTACTCCTCACGAGTTTCCAGGCGAGTATGGACGTGATTCCTAAAGTGCCTAAGAATCTTCCACCCGGAAGCGCTGTGTACATATAAAAAATTGTTCTTCCAGTCTTTCAGACTGTTTAAAGCCGACCAGACTAAAGTATATCCCTTCTGCCTTAGAAGGGACCAGTACCCAGGGGAGCCATCCCCCCAGATGAAGACACCATCTGTAGCCCCACCATATAACGCAGGGCGTCAATGGAGGGGGCCTCCCCATGAAAAATGCAGGTCCATGTATAGGATATTAACGACCTGATCGCCGTAGCAGTTAACTGGGCTATGGCCACATTCATCCTCCTGAAGGCCTCCTCCAGGAAGGGGTGCAGTGGGAATCGCAGGCCGAACTCTAAGCTTTTAAGATAAACGGCTATGCAGCCATCAGGGGGACAACATACTGTATCTTTTTCCCCTGGGACTACAATCGTGTACCCCTCCCCGAAATTGTAAAAACCGTCAATAGCCTCAGCAACGTTAAGTGCTAAAATTAAATCTCTATTTTTGGCTTCTGGGTAAGTTCTCAAAGGGATCTGGTACTTGGCCTTATCTAAGTAATATGTCCTCCTCTTCTCTCTGGGGACAAGGGGACCGGCAATTCTGGAGGGGTTTATCTCCATTGCCTCGTCGTCGGAATCGACGACATCAAAGGGGGCAGGTTCAGGGGAGTTGGCATCCTCTCCCTCCTCAAAGTGATCCTCCCCAGTAGACCAAACCCTAAAGGAAGAGGCCAGATCAGCCCTACACTCCTCCCTACCCTCCGTCCTCTCAAACGACGGATCGACGAATGTGAGAATACGAGCACGAGACAATGATTTAGGAAGAGAAAATATGAGGAAACTAAAAGACGAGGATACAGGGTAAGATTCTAACCTAGAACGATGATCGCCGCTTGAAAATCCGAAGGGAAAAGCTCCTCAGTCTTAAGAAAAGTTCTCGACAATGGAAGAGTATGGAGAGGAATGAAGAGGTTTTTGAGTTTGAAAAAAGTGTGAAAGAGGGAAATAGGGGGAGGAGAGAGACTTGTATAAGCCCAGATAACGGAAGGGTCGCCCCTAACAGTGCCTCCCCAAGAACTGCCCCACGTGTCACATTTTGAACATCAACCGCCCACCTCTTCCCAAGAAGAGCCTCGAAAAGGCAAAGGGTGTCAGAGGATTGATCATCCTGTAACGTCATCCCCGTATTCGTTCAAAAAAACGCATAAAAAACCGCTTGATCTTTCATTCATTGAAAAAGGCCCAAAGATGGGCAAGTTACATTCAAGACAAAATAAAATAGAGTACAAATGGAGCCTGACTCTCTGGCTCAATTAACCAGCCTGCGAAACCTGAGCAGGCCTAGTCATCATCAGGGCCTGAGTAATTCCTTGGGCTGTAGTCATCCAGGGCTGACCCCCAGTCCCAATCATCAAAGTCCTTGAAATGGTCAATAGGGAAGTCATCCTCACCACCGCCGGAGGAGTAGCCTTGACCTTCACTATCCCCAGAATCGCGGCTACTGATATCCCAGTCCCTACCGTAGAGAACCGTCCTGACATCATCACAGGAACCACAACCCACCTTATTCACAGGAGAAGAAGGGCCCGACTCAGGAGAAGAGTTAAACTCAGGGCAGTTAGGAACGAACTGCTCTGGATGTAACCAAGGGAAGCACGTATAGCACCCCCGATCAAAACAACCAGAGCAGCGCTTAATCATGGGCCCAAGTGGGGATGAGGGTTGGATAGGACGCTTGCCTACCCTAACAGCCCTCCTCCTGGCATGCCGAGAAGAGCGAAGCTGAAGTCGCCTGCTGCGACGCAGGGCCAGAAAAGCCGCCCTTGGATATCTCAACCTCCAGAATCCCTTGAAACGAAAAGTACCCACACGAACTCCGTAGCGAAGAACTGTTTTCTTAATCCAAGACATCATTCTTTGAAATGAGGCTAGAAGAAGAATTTGAGAATGGAACGTGAAAATGGTGGAGACCAGAATTTATACAAAGGCAAGACCCACCATTTATGGCACTCCAACCACCTCAGTAAGAAGAAAACCCAATCACCGAAAGGACACGCTGCCCAAAAATCCTCTTTGCAGGAGAGGTAATCATGAGCCAAGAACATTCCAACTCTTTGCATACCCATTGCAGTTGAGTTTCTTTCCTCGGGAACACGCAGCGCATTAAATGCTAAGGAGTCAACCTCCCATCCTAGAGATCGCCTGCCAAGGGGAGCCCTGCTTCCCCTTAGCCGGCGAGGGCCAATTGATGGGGGTCGGTAGCCTGCATTAGGTCACCTGCCATTTGGGTCCCAGGATGGCCCGACCCAGGAATGAAGAAAGGCCTGCCCGGCAGGCCATTAGGCGAGGAGTCATCACTCCAAGGCACCCACCTGCCCGGCATGGCAACACCGCCCGCCAAGCAGCGCAACCGAGACCCCCTGCCTTCTGATCCTCAGGGTGTCCACATACCCAGCAGGGGCAGAGGAAACTAGGGGCTCTCCCGTCATTTCGCCTAAGGTAAAGGGGAATGAGTGGATGAGGTAAAGCCACTTGTCACCCTCTCGTCCACCCATTCTCTCAATCTCTCTCCTTCACCTTCCTCTCTCTTGTGGGAAGGTATAAATACTCTTCCATTTCCCACAAAGAGGGGGTCGGAATTTCTCTCTCTAGACTCTCACTCTATAACTGCCACCTAGTTCCTCACGAGCTAGGTTCCTAAAGGCAATTCACGGACTGACTTAGGCATCGGAGAGGGTTCCCCCGGACACCTCCGGGGCCCTGTGCGTTCATTGTGCAGGGACAGACCGTCTTCACCGGGAAGGTCCGATCGTCAGAGTGAGGAGAAGAAGAGCCCAAAGGAAGTCAAGCACAGTTCATCTAGGCATCAATAGCATTTGTTAAGATCCGAATTCAAAGTCAGATTTAATTGTTTCCATACCGGAATACCTTTAAAATAATTTATGAAGACCCTTTTGAAACATGACCAAAATAAAACAAAAACGAAATACAAAGTTTTGAAATTTATAACTCAAAATGTTAAAATTTCATGAAAATCAAAATTTGTAGATTAGTCAAATTTTTCATAACATAAGTTTGGAGAAAATAATAAATGGATAAATAGAGTCAAAGTCAACGACAAATCGAAACAAAAGTTTTCAAACCCGATAAGAAGTCGAAAAGGATTGACTGAAGAAGAAGAAGCGAGATTAAAGAAAGTTAAGGGAAGGACGAAATTGAGAGTCAAAAAGAGCTCTCAAGGGTTAGAGAATAAATTAACCATCTTGAGATTCCAGGTACGACTCCTACAACACGGGTTCCTAATTTCCATCAAATAACGTTAAGTCCAATATTAGGCACTAGGTGGTACTACTGGTCACAATCCCAAAAAGTCTTACGTGATCATCCAATCGTTCAGACGACTCGATACTAATCCACAATTGTATTACAATCTAATCTCATCCATTAAAATTCCAACGGTCATCATAACACACCCAAACTCGCAATCGATAAGATTCATTAATCCAAAGCTCATAAGGTTTGAACTCGAAGTATACTCCAAATTTCTCGAGTCATGAACACTAGACAAGGTCCACTAATTTAACAAGGCTCGGGTACAAAATCCTCAAAAATGATCCCTAACATGTTTAATATCACAAGTACAGAAGTTGGGAAAAGTACAATGAATCCTCAAACTCGCTCAAACCTATAGGTAATGGCGCAAACACTAACATTTTCAAACACGTCCATCGACTAATGTTTCTGACAAATCCATCAAATTTCATATTGCAACCGCGAAACCACCCAAAATATTTATTAACTCAACGAAGCCACAATCTCGTTGGTCTAAGGATTCTGAACTATAAATCCATCAAGATGATTCGCATTATGTATTCCTCAAAACAACGGGATAAATCCAACCTTTAATAGTGCAATATGTTTCTCTTCTTCAAGGTTAACAACAATTTAGCCAAGTTAGATCACTCAACTCCAAAGTTTATAGGTTACAACCTTAAACAACGATCAATGATCTAATCCTTAAGAAATACGGGTAATCTATGTCAACCAAAATTTCAAATGATATTAATGAAAACTTTTGATGGTACCACAACACTCAGGTTAACACTTTAAACAGTACTCTATGATCCCAAATATTCTCGATGCATCCATCCAATAAGCATTAGGTGAGAATCCCAAAGTAATATTATCTGTTACACTTAGTTCGGTTCTAGATTAGGTATTAGGTATCCATCAAATATGATATACTCTTACTACTCCAAAATATATTGAACTCTATGTACTCCAAAATAATCAAAGTAACCTATAACCCAAGGTTCAGTGTCTAAAGTATCATCCTAATTCCATCAACCAACAATTTGACATTCAAATTAAACCTCAAGAATTACTTACTTGCTTAGAAGATAGGGTAGACTCACAATCCTCGAACCAGGTAACAAGGGTTTACTAAACCTCAAACATCAATAACTTTTCACAGGGTTCACTGGGACGGAAATCGGTCTAACCAAAGAATCTCAAGAGAAAAGATGGTAAAGTAGGAGAATAGAACAGGGATTCACCAAGAGAATGAAGATGAGAATATAAAAGAGAAGAATAAGAAGAGGTAGAGGAAGGAAGAAAATAATCGATGATCCTATATAACTAAGATTTAAAACAAGAGGAGAATCTTCGGGCCTCCAGAGTTCACGAGGGAACTAAATGGGTTACTTCATCTTCTTGTAGAGGAACGAGCACGCCAGGTCGCTCCATCTGGATCTACTGCAACATCATGGAACATGAATCTACTCTTGATCCTCTAACTTGCAGGTTGAGCAAACTAAATTTGGGGTGAAAGGTCACCATTGTATCTTCCTTTGCACGAAGTTGTCTACTCGAGTCAGCAGGCATTGAGAGTTCTAAGCAGGTCTTGTCCCGATCTGGAGCAACATCATGTTCATTGATCTTCTTCCAGACAAAAGAAACAAATATTCAATGCTAGTCATTGAGTTACAAGAACAAATAATCCTAACAGTTAAGTCCTTATTTTGGTTTCTACCCACCTCTCACTAGTATTCCTTTAATGTTCAAATCATTTACTAATATTTTTCCTAGAATCAGGTGTAAGCGTCGGGAGCAACAATTCTCTGATACCAACTGTAATCCCCTAGAAATTCTAACGCAATACAGTGGCGGAAACACTGTAGATTTGGGATTAAAACACACTGATATTCTATATTTTAAGAAAAGAACGGTCAGTCAATACAGAGGCCACTTTTTACAAAAGGGCTAAAATAAATATTCTCCAAAAAGGATTACAAAAATCCATAAATAAACATGAATGAAGAAAGAGTAGAATCCATGCTACTCGCTAGCTCACACCCAAAATCCAGCAGCAAATACCTGTCATGTTATAAACATAACAGCCACGTCAGTGGGAAGTAACTCGGACGTTCTCCCAGCCATATTATATCATATGGAAAAATAATAGTATTACTATATCAAAATAGTTAAAATGGAAAACATTAAAACGATATGATAAAAATAAATTTTCAGAGAAAACTTAAAATATTTGCCAACCTGCAAATCAAAACCAATCGATAATAATAATTTTCAAAAATGGCGTTATGGAAATTCGATTAGTGTGCACAAGGCTAGGCTTTCACTAGGATAATACTGGAAACTAGTTTCGAGAACTGTAGACTTAACTCATAACAGAATCAAGTCTCTAACTAGGCAACTCAACTATAACAGGACTGCGCGCAGCGAGGTCCTGGTTTAAGTAGTATACACCCCTCCTGGACACAAACCATGTCTAGTTCAACCCGACGCGACTTACACGATGCGATATCTAAGTTTAAGGGCACAATGCACACTCTCCTGAACACAAACCTTGCTCAGTTCAACGACCAAATGTGCCCCAAATGGGCACACCGACTTTATAGCTGATGGCAAAAACGTACACCACAGATTATTACTTTAACCCCACACTTGACTTTATTCCATAACTCCAAAACAGTCATTATCGATATTCAAAAGATATAATCAATATAAATAATATGAGGATAAAATGAATAAATATTTTAAATTAAAAGACAAACTTTCTATAAATAGAAACTTACTAAAAATAGTCTTATAGAAAATACGTAAGATATTAAAATTAGTGAAATGTATAAAATAGCATTTCTAACGAAATTAATGTTTTATTATTATCGTCGTTATCGTAACTTTAATATATTTCTAAATTCGTTACAAAAAAAAATATATAATATCTCAATATATCGTATTTTATAAATAATTAGGAAATCGAGTTAAAACTATAAATTTTCAGAGAGGAGATATTTTAAGAAAAACGATATAAAAATTAGTTGAGTCAACGAGTTTTATAAATGAAATGAGATTTATAAAGATTTCAAATTATTTTTAACAAATACATTTTATCAGTAAATAATACTGATTTTACTAAAAATAATCAGTCGTAGACAAATGAGAAATTATTAGGGAAAAATAGTCTCGACTAGAAGTGTATTTAAAACAAAATCGACTATTTTCTTATTTATTAATATAAGTCGTCAAACGAAATTAATTTATTGAACAAGTATGAAAATCTCGATTATAATATAAAAATACGATTTTGAGTGAAAATTATAAATTAACGAAATATGAAGAAAATATAAAATCGATATTATTTAGTTACTAGTGTCACGATAACCAACAAAATATTATAACGATCGTAAATAATTAAATTACTAACGATTTATAAAACGATATCGGAAACTTGTAAAATATTTGTAAGGCACAATTTAAAATAATATTTTTAGCAAATAATAAATAGCTAAAATTTAGAAAACGGAAGTTAAAATATTTACTACATACTACTACTCAAACATACGATATAAAATCGAGTAACGTCCTAAAGTTACCTTAAGTCGATATTCGAATCGCTCTCGTACTTGCCCACTAGCATAGTCCGAGCTCCAAATCTTCAATAGCACGCCCTAACCATCGTGTCGTGAATCGTTAGCCTTCCAAGTACGCTCCACTTAGATATTCGAGACACAAAGAAACAGAAATAAAGGAGTCGGATTAAGAAGAATAGAGGGATAGAAGAATAAAGGGGCAGAATTGGTAGCAGCATCGACAACATCAGTCATCAAGGTAGATTATTGCAGCGGACACAAAGCACGATATAGAGAACAACTTAAGAGCACCGAAAGAATAGAGAGGTGCCAAGTATGAACATCAAAAGCATCAATAAAATGGCAGGAGGGGATGACGAAGGCAAAGGGAAGGAGAAATCAAACGACATCAACCAGACATCTAACAGTAGCAATAATCAAATGTGACAGCAGCGTATAGCAGCAGAAAAACGACAAAAAGAGCAGCATAGTGGATCGATAACAGTGGCAGTAAACGCAACGCCCAACTGCAGCATCCCAAATAGTGATAGAACGACATGGAAAACAGAACATCGACAAAACAAACCGATGAGAAAAAAGGACGAGAACAGTAGCAGTAAACAATGAACTGCAACAACAGGTAGCAGCAAAATGACGAATCAACAGCACAGCAGAGAAGACGAACAACGAACAAAAACCAAAGAGGAAGAAGAAAAGGAAAAAAAGAATAAGAAGAAGGAGAAGAAGAAAACAGCAGCACTCCAATCATAACAACAACGACACCATCAATCGGCAGAACAAACGAGGACGAAAAAGAAGGAAACAGAGGAACGATAAAATGAAACGACAATAGACTCGTAATAGGCAGAAGAGCGCACAATCAGCAAAAAGAATAGGAACTCGAGGAAGAGAAATGGACCACAAAACAGACGCACAAAACGAGATGACTACGAAACAACGAAAGAATCGATCGACGAAAACGACGACACACAAATCTAATGAACGAAATAGGGAACAAGAACAAGCATAAGGGGACGAAGAAGACATACGAAAGCAGAACTTAGCAGCGGCAGCATAAGGAATGACAAATAGCAGCAGCGCAACAGAAGAAGAGAAAACAGCAGCCGCAGAAAAGGTGACAGTAACAGCAGCAGCAGAGAATCGAGGAGAAGACTGGAGAAGGAAGGTAAAGATACGATAAAATGGGGAATGAATGAAGAAAATGTAACGGAAGAAAAAAATGATGAATGAAGAGGTGGTCAAGAGAGTGTTAAATGGGATAACAATAAAAGATGGGAAAATGAACAAGTGGAACGGTGGAAAGAAAGAAAAAGGAGATGAATGTATAATATGAAGGGTTGAAATCAACTCAACAATAAATAAATAAAGAAATGTATGGACTCAGAAATAAGTATACGTTGAACGGAACAATTAAATGAATTGGGTAGGAGCCGAATTCCGTAACGATAAGTTGACTGACCCACGAATCGGGTTAAAATGAGTTAATAAAATTAATAAATAATCGGACCGTCAAATACAATGAGTAAATAGATTATTCGAGACGAAAACGAAGCTTAGAACTAAATAATTAAACGGTCGAATAGTATTTCCCGATAAATAATAAACTTTCGATAAAGTGAATTAAATTGATTTCTCGAGGAAAGAAAATAAATATTTTGACGAAACTTAAAATAAATGAGTTTTGAGCTGAAAATAGAAATTCGAGCTTAAAAATAAAAGAATTTAGAATTTAAATCGTCGAAATAGATTTTTGATAAAAATTAAATTAAATGCATAAAATGAATCGAAACAGACATAAAAATATGTTTTAAATAAAAGAAGAGTGTCCAAGTCAAATAGATTTTTAGGAGTTTGAAACGATTAAACAATAAATTCGTTTTATAATAATTTTAAGAATACGAGTTAAATCGTAAAAATAAAAATACGAACATAATTTTAATTTAATTTATAAAATCAGGGGTGTTACAATAATCCGGGCGCCTCAGGTCGCGCGTCCAAAGCCTGGACCACTGAAGACCATGCGCCTGAGGATTGGGGCGCTGAGGAATATGCGTCCCACTAGTCCAGCACAAGACTAAGACAAGAAAAAATGAGGCTTAATATCCAATATACGCAAAACACGCACCCTTTAAACAAGCAAACGAACAACGACGAAGCAATTACTAATCGATACCACTAAAGCACACCTACAGGCCGACCCCGAACAAAAAGCAATAATAAAGCAAGCATAAAGGACCACGACCAACGAGAATGCTCGCGCTTGACCGCGTGATAAAACAAACAAAACAAATCTACAATCCCAAAGCACTCAAAGCAATTTGTTAGTTTAAAACATGCCCCAAAGCACTCGAAGCAATCTGTTATCCTAGCAAGTCCCTAAGCGCTCAATTTACATTCCAGGGGGATTATTATTTTAACACATTCCCGGAAGAATTCACTAAGCAAATGCAAGCCTAAGAACTAATTCAAACACCATTATGCACTCGTTAAGAGCTTACACATCAACACTAGTAATTTAAAGGCAAAACAATCAATAAATCCAAACAACCACTCATCAAATGACCAGGGATAGTCAGAAACTACCCCGAAGAAAACAACAGACCAGGGATTGTCAGAAACTATTCCGAAGAAAGAAATAGACCAGGGATAGTCATAAAGTATCCCGAAGAAAGTAATAGTCCAGGGATAGTCAGTAACTATCCCGAAGAAAGGAATAGACCAGGGATAGTCAGAAACTATCCCAAAGAAAGTAATAAACCAGGGATAGTCAGAAACTATCCCGAAGAAAGCAATAGTCCAGGGATAGTCAGAAACTATCCTGAAGAAAGCAATAAACCAGGGATAGTCAGAAACTATCCCGAAGAAGGCAATAGTCCAGGGATAGTCAAAAACTATCCCGAAGAAAGCAACAGACAAGGGATAGTCAGAAACTATCCCGAAGAAACCAATAGTCCAGGGATAGTCAGAAACTATCCCGAAGAAACCAATAGTCCAGGGATAGTCAGAAACTATCCCGAAGAAAGTAATAGTCCAAGGATAGTCAGAAACTATCCTGAAGAAAGCAACAGACCAGGGGTAGTCAGAAACTATCCCAAAGAAAGCAAAAGTCCCGGAATGGATGGGATCCTATTCCGAAGAAAACAAAACTAAATCTAACGCAATCACCCGAGAGGGATAAATCTAACGCAGCCACCCAAGAGGGATAAATCTAACGCAGCCACGCGAGAGGTATAAATCTAACGCAGCCACCCGAGAGGGATAAATCTAACGCAGCCACCCGAGAGGGACAAATCTAACGCAGCCACCCGAGAAGGGTAAATCTAACTTAATGCAACCACCCGCAAGGGATTAAATCAAAAACACAAATAAATACTTAAGCAAAAGGTCTGATACTACTAAAACAGCAAACCCGAGACGAGACGACAAGCACGGGCATGGGCCCCGACAGGCAACCACAGGCAAAGACGTCAGGTATAATTTCTAAGCCTTGGCTGGCGAGCCTCACCACGTAGTCCAACGCACTTAAAATGACCCGACCAGACAGCCACCAGGTCGTAATCCTCGATTGACCTCGGTGGCTATACTTTTACTTCCGCCTTGTCCAAGCCTCAGTCAAAGTGGAGGCTTCTGTGGACACCCAGATTTGGAGCTGGTGGCTGCAGGAGTGCCCAACAAACACCCGATGACGATCGGACTGCAACGCGACGCGGGTTCACGATGTTTTAGATAGTTTTTCTATCGAACGGATCAAATAACTACTCAGAAAAATTAAATTAACATCATGGCAGCCTTAGTCGTGTCATTACGATTGCATAGATACTAATTAGAGTCAATTCTGACACTGGGACCCCGAGTCGGTCTCGAAACCACGAACCGAGTCAGCACCGCGCCAAGCGAACCTCGGGATGCACACCCGACGCCCGTTAGGTGCAACGGCACTAGGTCAAGCCGGAGAAGCCTTAACCCCCAAGCATGGTAAAATACGTGCACTTCTCAGTTTTGAAAAGTATCAAAATCGTATCATCAAAACTCCGAGCGCCTCACCTTGCGCGCCTGGGTCTTCACACGCCTAAGCCCAAGCGCCTGAGTTCAGGTGTGCCTGAACTTAGGCGTTCATTCAGGTGACGAGGGCCGAAAACACCTATAAATACCCGCCTCCACCCTCTTCGTTCGACACATCTCATTCTCATTCTCTCTTCCCTCTTCACTCGTTAAGAGTTTCTCGCTAAGGGCTCGCACTCCGACCCCCGAGGCAAACGATACACTCGATCGTAGTTCCGATAAAAGCGAAATCGATGCTACTTCTCACCTTCGAGCAGTCACTCGATCCCGAGGTGCCTGTGTTCGACTAGCCGTCCCGAGTCTAAACGGAGTTCTGCCGGATTAGCCACAGAACTAGCAAATAGTAGCGGAGCTCTGTCGGATTAGCCGCAGGAGGGTCCAACGGTAACAGAACTCTGCCGAAATCACCAGACAAGCTAGGAGGACCGCCTTTGAAGTCGAATCGTCACTAGGTTGTCATCTAAACAAAACTTTACACTCTTGCACTTTCATTATGTACTACGATAATGTCAAACGTGGACATTAGGTCCGTCACACCTACTAAAACACGTAACGTCCCAACTTCAACCATAAACTAAAATACCCTAAATAGATCCGAGTAGTTCCGAGATTCGTTCTCAAGCATCTATGCATCGTGTCTCAAGCATCTATGCATCGTGTCCCGTTTAGCATATACTCCGAGGGTGAAACTCCTCACTACGTGATTTACTTAAGTTCGCATTTACAGTTTTCATATGATTTATTACTTTTATGACTTTATAATCGCATGCTAAATCACCTAACATGGAAATCAAAATGTAAACAAGCTAAAACTGAACAAAGCGATGGTCGAGTTCTGTATTAGTCCCGGTGCTCGTCATGCATGGTTCGACGCATCCCTATTAATACCGAGCCGACGCATCTTAAGCAGAATACCGGGTAAGGTATACCACGAGAATGACTAATATCCGTATTATCGCGTTAAAACTGATTGGCTAATACGTATAATACTAGTACTCTCTACTCTCCTATGTGCATCTTTTCATGGCCTGCTTGTCATGTGAAATCGCATGCAAAGAATGTAAACACAACTACTTCGACGACAAAACTTACTTGTCCTTACACAACCGACATAGCAAAAGGCATAGGGTTAAAACAGTGGATGTTACATTATTTCCGCCACAACAAAGTGTGGACATGACATAGGTCCACCCCGACGCGGCCACGCGCGGGTTTGGGGAGGCGAATGAATCTCCATATGAGATGGGTCGAATTGAAATTTAAATCAAAGTGGAGTCGCCACCGAACTTTGTGGGAGTTCGGGCCCATTCGAACCCACTCTATATCTTAGTGGGCCATGCACAAAGTATGGCCCATTCTGATCTCAGATTTTATGGGGTTCGTCTCTTTGCATTTGATACCGATACCGACATTATCAGATACCGTGTATTGAATGACTCTCGTGCGCCAACGGTTTCGGGCATCCGGAAACCGAGGTTCTGAGTAAGGGGTGAGGGTACGTGTTGGGAAGTTCACAAAGAACACCCAACCCCGCCCGCACATTAGCGGCCTCTACTAAGATATCGTTTGATGTTTTAATACGCGTGTTAGTAATACGATGAAATGATATGCAAACATTGTTTTGCCTAAACATGCGAGAATTTGAATGGGTTGTTAAGTCGATTTAATGCATCTAAATTTAACGTCAAAATTGTTTTAAAATGCGAGGTTCGTTTTAGTATAATAAAACAAATAATGAATAATAATAAACAAAGAACAAAGAACAAACGGGTTAGTAACGGTTTACAAATTGAATAAACGATGTGAATATGATGTAATGCATGGTTTTGAAAAGTTTATGACACGTGATTGACTTGACACGCGTTGACCGAAGTCATAAAAATATTTTATCGGGACTTGGATGATGCGGAAAACTCACGGTTTTCAGGGAACCACGCGACCCGCGCGGAGGGTGCGCGACTTGCGTAGCCACGCGACTCGCATGAGGCGCATGCGACTCGCGTGGCGGACTGTTCTCAAAATTGTTTTTTTTTAGAAAATCGATAATTTTGCTAAGTCGCGTAAAAATATGATACGATTCATACTCGACTTAAATTTTCGATACTCGTTATATTCGATATTCGATTATGGAATCGATATCAAATATTCGAAGTGATTTTTAGAAAAGATGTTTTGTAAGTTGTTTTGAAAATCGAATTAAAACAATATGAACTCTCTCCGCGTCGAAATCGCCGTATGTTGTTTATGTGACAATTTTTTAGCATCAACGAGATAAATTTGGTTCTTTTGGTACGTTACTTGACTATAGAGTCGGTATCGTGTTTTAAGAACGTTTATTTTGTATATAAAAAAATTGTAGTGATAATATTGATATTAGAAAGAAAAAAAAAATCAAAAAAATCAAAAATAAAAAGTAAAAAAAAAACGTGAAAGACGGAATAAAAGGAAGAGATAAAAGGAGAAAGTGGGATTTGTGACACCCTCAACTTACATGCTTAATTATCTCAAAAACGGACTCGTAGTAGCGGCCTAAGCGCGGGACCGTTAAGATGTATATAGGAGAGTTATGGTGTGTATAATTGGGAAGTGATTTGACGAGTTTTGCTCTCGGGTCTTTGACGAGTTTTGATCTCGGGTTTCCTAAAGGATTTCTAGAGAAAAAATCGGGATTGGATGTGTATAATTAGCCTAGGATTGCTGGAATTTCGGTTGTGTATTGTTGTTGTGATGTCAGGAATTGTAATTGTTGTTTTAATTGTGTGTGCAAGGAGGTGTATTTATAGGAGAGGTTCCCGGCCTTGTCTTGGATGAGAAGAAACCTGCTTTGGATAGGAAAATGTTGCTTGGAGGGGAAGAAACACCGGTTGGGGTGAAGTAGGATTCCGGTTTTTGGATGGAAAAAGGAATCCGGTTTTGGATAGGAAAAGCTTGCTTAATTCTTCTTCGTTGCTGATTTTTTGTAGTATTTGACTCCGAATTGTCGAAGCTTGCGCGGCTGATTTCTATGCCTCGGAAATGCCTTTGACCGGGGTTTGACCCGATCGCTAAAAGAGGGTTTTGCCCCTGGTCTCGGTTTTGACCCAAATTAGTCTCATTTGATTGGAAACGACCCACTGGGCCTGAATTTGAGGTCAGTTTGGTGAGATTTTTACTCCGCTAAAAGCTCGTGCCAACTACTATTGATTCCGAGTCCAAAATCGAGTGTATTAAGTCATGTTTACGTCCGATCATCATCGGGTGTTTTTTGGAAACTGCTATAGACACCTAACGGCCAAATGTGGGTGTCTACACAAAGGAACGAAGTTATCAGCCCACCAATTTATTAGTAGAGGACGCTACGTGCAGGCGGGATTGGGTGTCGATGTCCAGCGAACGTTGGCTTCCCAATACGTACCCTCAACCCTTACTCAGAATCGACGGTTTCCGGATGTCCGAAACCATTAGGAATGAGAGTCATTCCAGACATGGAGTGCTTAAGGGTACAAGTCTTTATCTTTAGGTCCCGTGCCCCTCAGCTTTGAGCCGGCTAAGGATCAAAGTTGACTTGAACGGTTTCCGAGTCCCCATAATTGACTCGGTGGCGACTCCACAAATCGGCAATGAATTCGGTTCACTAAAAAGGTCACCTTACCAAACATATCGGCCTTTAAACATTTACAACCACGACTCGATCAATTCCAACGGAAACACGGGCGCTCGCGCCCGTCTAGTACAAGTCCGAATCGTCGTCCGAATCGAGGTCCGAAACTTCGCCCCGAACTAACGCGAGATCGGACCGGCCCAGGACCGGGAGGGGGCCGTGTGGGTGGCCGCCGTGATTGGAAACCGGGTCAGTCCCGCGCGGGGCATCGGGCGGTGCGGACGGATGTCCACACGTACTAGGAATCTCGAGATGGTTAATTTATTCTGTAATCCTTGAGAGCTCTATTTGAATCTTAATTTCATTCTCCCCTTAGCTTTTCTAAAATCATGCTACTTCTTCTTCGGCCAATCCCTTCGACTTCTTTATTGGGTTTGAAAACTTTTGTTTCGATTTGTCGTTGACCTTGACTTTATTTATCCGTTTACCATTTTCCTGAACCTATGTTATGAAAAGTTTGACTAATTTAAAAATTTTGATTTTCATGAAATTCTAACATTTTGAAGCATAACTTCAAACTTTAAAACTCTCCGTTTTGTAAAAACTTTAAGCAACTTAAACTTTTCGGCTATCGTGAAATTTTAACATTTTCAGTTATAAATTTCAAAACTTTGTACTTCATTTTTTGGTTTATTTTTGGTTAATAACATATATTCAGTCTTGTTTCAAAATGCCTTAATTATTTATGTTGAAGTATCTCGAACTTGTTTCAATTTTCAATTTTCAACCATGTTTAAATTTTACGAAAACTTTCATACTCGCAAATATTTTGATTTCTATGGGATTATGATGTAAAATAGTTTTACATTTTCGAAAAACATCGTATGACTAAGTTTGTGTTTCATTGTCGATAGACTTTAAATCTGTTATTGAAAATGTTTGACAACTGGTTCGATGTTATTTACTAACTACAAAATTGATTTCTCAAATTTTTGTTTGGTCCTAAGTTCAAAGGCATATGGCATCAAACAAGCTATGTGGATAAACCTCAACAGAATAGAGTGGAAAGAAAACATATATTGACACCTCCTTGAGATCAATAGAGCACTTAGATTCTGCTCAAAATTTACCACTCTCCTTCTGGAGGATTGTGTGCTCACAACTGCTCATATTATTAACATATTGCCTACTCCCCTTCTACAGAATAAAACACCATATGTATGAGGTCCTCTTCATCAAGCCTCCAAATTATGAAAGAATGAAAGTATTTGGGTGCTTGACCAGGACTTATAATCTAAGTAGGGTCAAAGACAAGTTCTAACCAAGGGGTATATACCATGCATGTATATTCCTAGGCAATCCTCCCTCACAAAAGGGATACAAGATGTATGATAATATAGTGAAAAAGACTATCTTTGTTACAAGTGATGTTAAGTTCTTTGAACAAGTATTCCCCAGCAAAAATTCAAAACTTTGCTCAACACATACCCATGTTGCATTCAGGCAATTTCAGGATATTATCCTTCATACCACCATAAGAAGTCTCACAAAATTCCTTGATACAACAGATACTTCACCAACATCTTCTGAAAATGACAATCCTTCTCTTGCAAATGACAATACTGAGTCAGAGGAAGGAGGCTCAGATGAGCCTGTTAATGTAACACCCCTGATTTGTATAAATGAAAATTTATTCATATTTTATTTTGTTTTCGCTTTAACTCGTAAATCTTAAAATTATTATAAAACAAATTTATTTTTCAATCATTTCGAACTCCTAAAATTTTATTTATCTCGCAAAGTCTTTTTATGTTTAAAACGTAACTTTGATTTCATTTCGATTTCTCCGTTTATTTAACTCTTATCGAAAGTCTATTTCGGCGATTTATATTCTAAACTCTTTTCATTTATTTATATTTAAGCTCGAATTTCTATTTTCAGCTCGAAGCTCATTTATTTTAAGTTTCGTCAAAACATCTATTACCTTTCCTCGAGAAATCCATTTAATTCACTTTATAGAATATTTATTATTTATCGGGAAATACTATTTCATCGTCTAATTATTTATTTCTATAAACTTCATTTTCGTCTCGAATAATTATTTATATCTCGAGAAACGTTTATTTTACTCGTTTTATTACTCTGCCCAATTATTTGTATTAATTCGATTTTAATTCGATTTCGTGGGTCAGTCAACTTATTGTCTCGGAAACCGTCTCCTACTTGTACCTATTCGATTAATTGGTTTTCCTAACCCCTCATTTAACACTTGACCACTTGATTCATTTCCTCTTCCTCTTTTTCCATTTCTGCAGTCCATCGCTTCTTCATGCATCCCCCCTAATCATCTTGTTTTCCCACTGTTTTTAATGTAAACACGTCCCCCTTTTCCCCTTACTGTTGATTCAACGCATTTCCCTTTTCCACCTCTTCGTTCCTCCGTCCTTCTTATTCTTTTTGCTTTGTCTGCCAACTTATCCCTCCGTATTGATTCATTCGGCAGCCACCATCACCATCCTTTTTGCATCCATACCATCCATCATCTTCATTCATCGTCATCAATCGATCCCTTGCTCTGTTCGTAGCCTTGCCTTCGCTTTCTCCTTTGTCTTCTCGACCAGCACACTCCTGTTTTTCCTCTGGTGTGTACTGCAGTCAACCTAGTCGCCTATTAGACATCGGTATCGATTTCTCCTGTCTTTCCTGCGTCCATTCTTGTTGCTCTATATCTATCTCATTTTTCTCCTTCTCTATGTTTCTGTTCTTATTTCGGGTTTGTTTCTATATTGTCTCTTTTGTCCTGTTGATGCTCCTGATGTTGCCTTCCGCACTTGTTTGTGAAATCGGATTCGAACCTCTAATGTTGTCTTTTGTCGCCTGATTTCATTTTTGGTGACCCCTTTATCCTTTTTCTCTTTCCCGTCTGTTTATTTTTTTCTTTTTGACCGATTCTTTCCTCGTTTTCTTCTTTATCTTCAGATTTCATACTTACTCATGTGATTCCTCTTGCTGCTGCTTCTCGTGTCATTTTGTGTTCTGTTGATGGTTCTTCTACTACTTGTTACCACCGTTGTTGTTGTCGGTACGTCGTCATTGTTGCTGCGTTTTTGGTTGTTGCGCTGCTGCTCGCTGTTGTCGTGTTTGTTATAGTTGTTGTGGGCCAGCTCGGTTGTATTCTCGTGTTGTTGGTGCGTTACTATTTTCTGGTTACTATTCGTGGTTGTTGTTTTCACTATTGTCCTCGTTACCGTTATTCTATTTGAGTCCCTTCTCTCTCCCTCGTTTTTCTTCTCCTTAACCTTCTTCTTCTCATCGTCCTTTTCCGTTCTTCGTATTCTGATTTCTATCAATGTGTAGACACCCGCATTTTGCCTGCTAGTGTTTATAGCAGTTTCCAACAAAACAGCCGATGATGATAGGACGTAAACATGACTTAATACGCCCGAATTTGGACTCAGAATCAGTAGTATCTGGCGTGAGCTTTTAGCGGGGTACAAATCTCACCAAACCGACCTCAAATTCATGCCCAGTGGGTCGTTTCTAGTCAAATAAGACTAATTTGGGTCAAAACCGACACCGGAAATAAAGCCGTCATTTGGCGACCGTGTCAAACCCCGGTCAAAGTCGTTTCCGAGACGCAAAACAGCCATACAAGCTTCAAGAGTCCGACTCAAAGTCAAAAACCTCAAAATATCTCGGTCCATCTGACCCACTCGATCGAGTGTTAGTGGGCCTTCAAAAAGCCTGTTGTTGCCTTTTCGTTGGGACACTCGATCGAGTCAGCAGGGGCACTCGATCGAGTGACCCTGGGTCGAGGGGGCTGATTTTTCATATAAATACACCCCCTTTGCAACCTTCATTCAACATAATGAATACCCCATAATTTCAGCAATCCTAAGCATACTATACACATATCTAATCCCGATTTTCCCTCTAGAAGTCCTCTAGGAAACCCGAGAAAACCGATCCTACACACAAACACCATAACTCTTCCTATATCCCTGATACTCCCACGCAAACGTCGTTACTACGAGTCCATAACCGAGGCCAAGTTAAGCATGTAGGTTGAGGATGTTATAAAATCCTGCTTTCTCTCTTTTCTTTCTTCTCCTTCTCGTCTTTTTCGTCCTTTTTTCCGTTTTTTTCATTTTTTTCGTTATCGTCATAATTAGATAATAAACATCGCGCATACATAAATTTATAAAACGATCTTGAATCGAATACGTTTAAATATGAATCTCGTATAAGACCCTTCTAATCTCTTTACGAGTTGTAACAGAGGTGATGCCCTCTCGAGGAGCATCGCCCTAAACACTCAAGAGCGTGATGGGATCACAAATATTCTTCGTTAAACATATCTGATTCCCCTTTTTAAGGTTAGAACGAAACCTGTTGATGCAAATCGAACATCACATAATCCGCAAGGATTGATAACGATGTCGTGACGTGGAGGGAATCGACTTTCGCTCTAATCAAACAAGTAAAACGTTATCCTAAAGATGCGCTACCGACTCCGTAGTCGAATATCATGTCTAAAAGAATTAATCGATAGACTATACTAGCACAAACCCGTTGACGCCGAATTAATTGTCACACGGTCCGAAACGGTTGATTACGACATTATAACACGGAGGGAATCGATATTCGTTCTAGCCAAACTCAAATAGATTTTATAACGTTTTTTAAAAAAAAATCGATAACTGATCTAGTAACCGTACAATTTACGTTATGTGCGTTATAAACCGAGTCAAGTTTAAATTATATAATATTTTCACGCTACTCGGCTAGTTATCAATTCAAACATTAAAAACCAGAATTACTACGTTAACCGAACCCCGAGCAGCTGCTCGAACAGGGGGCACTCGATCGAGTGGCACCCCAAAATCGAGGCAGGGGTTTTTTTTAGAGGCACTCGATCGAGTCCCTCCCATGACTCGACCGAGTGGCCTCTGTCACGCTAAAATCATGAGCCTTCAACATATTTCAAGCCTCGATAAATCTCTTTTTAACGACTTCGGTCACCACGTGTCAAGTTCATCACGTGTTTTACTACTTTTTTTACCACGCACTTTACAATTCGCTAATCATCTAGTCTACTAATTATTGTTATTATATCGTTTAATTATTTTATTTCGGTTGTCGTATTGTATTTCCAGGTTGTATTCCGCCCGCTACAAAAAAAGATACGAGGAGATGCGACCCCCTCCTAGATATTTGATACTTTCTGCTACAAAAAAACTTGTAATACCAAATCCATTCGGAATTCCATCAATTATTCGTCTATCAATAAAAGAAACTAACTCGGACAACCCTCGTACACCGTTAATTAAAAATGTTGCATATAAATCATCATTTGTAATCTATTGTTTTAAGTTTTATTTTTGTTGCTTGTATTTATCACTCTCGTAAACGAACCTCGCATGCTAAATAACTTCGACGTTAGTTTAGATGCATTAAACGACATAGTTAAACATAATTCACATGTTTAGTTAAAAAGCATTGTTTGCATAACATTCAACCGTCAAACTAGCACGCGTACACGAAAAACGAACGATATCTAAGTAGAGGTCGCTAAGAGGGCGGGGTTGGGTGTCCTTAGTGGGTTTCCCAACACGTACCCTCACCCCTTACTCAAAATCATGGTTTCCGGATGTCCGAAACCGTTTGCCCACGAGAGTCATTTGGTGCAAGATTCTCGATAACTCGGCATCGGTATCGTAATGCAAAGGAACGAACCCCTAAACTCTAGCATTGAAAGCGGGACGTGCTTTGTGCACAAACGCCTAGATGTAGAGTGGGTTCGAACGGGTCCGATTTCCCACAAAATTCGGTGGCGACTCCTAATTAGATTTAAATTTCGACCCGAGAACCATCTCACACGAGATTCATTCGCCTCCCCAAACCCGCGCGTGGCCCCGTTGAGGTGGACCTATGTCATGTCCACAATTTGGCGACTCCGCTGGGGATACCTGATGTACCACTAATCATCGGGGTTCCTAGGGTGAGACTCAAAAGGAAATTATTCGAATATTAATGTACGCATTTTAGTTCGATGGTTCATGCATAACCCAAATCTTTCCCGGGCCGGTCACTTGTGACTGACGTCCCACTATACCGCGGTGCATTCTTAAATGGGTGCGCTAAAAACTTCTATGGCCGAACTCGTATGGGTTTTGCGGCATGTTCTAAGACCAATTCGGCTTAGGAAGTCTGTCCTGATTTACGAGAAAGTCGTCGTTGTTGGTATAGACCCGATTTCGACCGACCGAGACTTAGTTTAAAGCATACATGGTGTCGTAATATTGCTTTCATGACTACATGCTACTTGGTTTTCAAGTCATCTTTTTCGAAAACCGTTATTTCAAAAAATGCATCTTTTCAAAATTATTCAATTTTCAAAACTCAGAAAGCTACCGAAATTTAGACTTACGATTTGACTCAAAATGACCTATTTTTAGCCGGTATGCTGCCCATTTCAAAATTCAAAAAAAAAATTCAAACCTTCAAAAAACCGGCCCCGACGGCTTTTTTCGCCACTTTCAAAAGTCGGGACCGTCCTCCGATTTTTCTCGGAATTCAAACCTTTTCAAAAAAAATCTTCCTTATCTTAGGACTTACTGCATTTAGTATTGTCGGGTCTTTTCCTAAGTCGTCGAAGGCTCTAGTGTCGAAACTCCGTCGATTTTACATCACGGGTTTCCTCCCTATCCTAGTCTGCCTTATTCGTCAAAGGCATGACCAACCTACATAGGGCATACCCCTACAAAGGAAAGTCTATATAAACACTCGAGTCAAAAGTCTGGGGAAGTCTCACGTGAACCTTCCTTCAAATAGGACCCGGCCCACATAGCCGAGTCATGAGGAAGCTACACCACCCACGAGTCACCCGTCTAGGCGTCTGTCTCCAGTCATTTTCTTGGCTAGTCTTTTCCTTGCTCGGGATGCACTATTTTGATTCCAAGATCTGGGTCAGTTTCTGATTACTCGGTATTCTTACAGACAGGCCATCGTTAACCAGACACAAGCGCAAAATGAAAGATTCCTTGAATAAGTTGTCAGCCTCATTGGACGCTATGGTCGTCAAGCAGACTCAGATCAATGCCCAATTGACAGCTATAAGGTCTAACCAAATGGCTATTGTTACTCGTTTGAGTGTCGTGGAGCGGGGAACTCCTGCCGCTGGGACTGAGACCACTGGGCCCTTAGCTGAACTAGTTAGCGCGGTCCGCTAATTGAAGAACAAGTTCACCTAGCAGGGGAAAACAACATCCATTGGGAGAATGCCCGAGACTACTCCCCGGTGAATGACAAGCTTCCCGCAAACCTGAACCTCACAGGTTTGCCCAAGTTCGAGGGAACCGAAGACCCATTACTACATGTGCAGGCCTTCAAAGAATTCATGGCTATTAGGGGAGTGGATTCTTCGATGTTCAAGAATCTCTTTGCTGCATCCCAAGAGAAGCACCCAAAAGCTTGGTACTACAGGCTGGACCCCAAGAAATATCCAACTTGGGATGACGTGGCAACGGAGTTCGCTCGGAATTACGCTGATAATACCGAGATTCAGATCACGATGCGCTCCTTGGAGGTTATGGCCCAGGAGCCCAAAGAAGGTTTTACCAAATACCTTCAACGCTGGAGGGCCGAAAGTGTGAAACTAGTGGACAAGCCCAGTGAAAAGAATTTGGTGGAGGCCTTTGTCAAGAACCTCCTCCCCACTTACCGGGTCCACCTCCGGTATGCTGTTATACCCAATTTCACCACCCTTACTGAAATGGGTATAAGGATCGAGGATGACCTAAGGCAAGAGAGCCTTACTAAGGCCTCGGGCAAAGGATACCAAGGGGCTACCTCTTCATATCAAGGGGCTACCTCTTCCACCTCCAAGACCCCAGCTGCGACTCGCAGCATTTTCGACGCGGTTAATCTACTTGATACCCCGTCCAAGAAGAATACCACACCTCGGGTATTCACTGATATAGGTACTACCTATACATATGCCTTACAAAGGCTATCATCAAAGGGCCTGATCCAACCGATAGGCCCAACTTCTGAAGTCCCGATCGAGCGACGCTCCAAAGCCTATAATGCCCAAGCTTATTGCCAATACCACCAAGGCAATGAGCATGATACCGAAAAATGTTGGAAGCTGAAGCACCTGATCCAGGATCTGATCGAGAGTGGTAAAATCCCATTACCCGGAGACAAGCCGAGTAATAAAGACAATCCCTTTAGCGCCCATGCCAATTTCATCGGAGAAATGATTGACTGTTCACATCTTATTTCTCCATTTCTCCCGCAATTGAACGGGATCTGGTTTGACGACGAGGACGATGTGTACCTCGCCAAAGAGGAAGTTGTCCCCATTACTCCCGAGGAGATCAAGAAGGCTAAGTCCAAGGTCTTAGCCAGTAACCACCTTGGTCGTTCCTATCAAGCCACTAGCTCTAGGGACGCCCCTATCCCGATAACCATCACTGAGCCAATCAGGACGGAAGTCGCCCCCGAAGAGCCAACCACCGAAAAGGCTCTCGTGAAGCAACTAAAGAAAACTAAAGTTGACCTCTCTATATGGCAGCTCCTGGTTAGCTCACAAGAACATCGAGAGGCACTCACTAAGGCCCTCGATCAACTCAAGATCGACTCCTCGGCTACTCCTGCTGAAATGGTAGCCACTGTCCTGCCCCAGTTAAAGGGCAAAGCTCGGAAAGAAGGCCCACTGATCACCTTCTCTGAAGCCGATCTGCCACCGTTCGCGGCTACCCACAACCTAGCCCTCTATATCACGGTGATCTGCCGCGGGAAATATCTCCCGATGACCCTAATTGATGACGGGTCCGCGGTCAACGTCCTCCCCTTGAGGACCGCCAAAGCCATCGGCATTACCGAGGCCGATTATTTTCCGACTGCTCAGACCATCCAGGCTTTTGATGGGAGCCCAAAGTCGGTAGTTGGGGCCGTGAAACTGACCATCATAACGGGCCCAAGAGAAAAAGAGTTGGAGTTTCAAGTGATCGATGTCACCTCTTCCTTTAACCTCCTCCTAGGGAGGCCATGGATCCACGCCGTCAAGGCGGTATCCTCCACCCTTCACCGGAAAATCAAGTTGCCCTTACACGATAGTGTCATCACCTTGGAGGCGACCCCTATGACTGTGGCTAGCTGTAACGCCACAGGCCGCCCGGACCTTTGGGGGTTTGATTTTATAGGGATGATCGAAGAGGATTATCTTTTTTGGCCCTACTTCACAACTAGCATCGACCCGATGCTACAAAATATAGGGTACTTTCCGGGGGCTACCACCCAACCCAATCTTCCAGCTGGGAAGATTATCGATGTCCTTAAAGATGAAGACTCTCACCTGGGCTTCGGTTATGGTACAACTCCGGGCAGCATTGTCCGAGCAAGTATTAAAAAGACCTGCAACATCATTAAGGGTATCTACTTGAGCCTTTATAGCCCACGGATGACTGACTACTTCGTCACGCCGGTATTCAGAGCTGTCCAGGTTGGTCTGTACCAGCCCAAGGCTGTGCACCCTGGGACCCACTTGGCCCAGGACTGCAACTACATCCCGGATGACGTGTTCGCCCTCATCCATTCGAAAAGATGCCAACGATGCTGAGCCCGCGCTAGGGCAACTTTTCGGGGAAGAAACCATAGCCCCGACTCCAAAGGAAGCCTTGGTCAACCTTATTCTCCGCAGCAATAGGTTCGAACCAACTAAGCTAATCTCGGATGTTGGCTCCGAGACGGGGAACAGGGCCTGGAGGAAGATTGTCAAGTTGACTGACAGTCAAGGAAGGACTTACAAGCTGATCACCGGAGAAGGAGATATGCCCGAGTCTGAGTCTGAGTCTGAGTCTGAGGTCGAGTCTAGGAGGTCCGGTGCTAGAGTCACTCCTGTAACCACCCCCCTCCCTTTAGTTACTCCTGCTACTGGTGCTTCGGGGTCTGTCCCGAGCGCCTTACCTATCCCGTCACTGACCAATGATCAGATGACTGCTCTTTTCGAGATATTTTCAAAATTTTGAATCAATAATAACAACCGTTCTGCTTACGACTTGCCTTATTTTTAAAATGCTTTCAATTTCAAAAATATTATATGTAGTGACATTGAGAAACCCGATGAACAGGTATCCTTACCACCGCATCTGATCGAGCAATTAGAGCAAAGGGAATCCCGGAATCCGGTAATCGAGGAAACCGAGTCTGTAAATGTGGGAACAACCTTAGAACCTCAGATGCTTAAGATGGGGTTATCCTTAGATCCCGAGGAGAGACAGCAATTCACGAGCCTCCTCCAATAATTCAAAGACGTCTTCGCATGGTCCTACAAGGACATGCCGGGGATAGACCGGGAAATAGCCGAGCATCACATACCGATCAAAGATGGGTGCAAACCGGTTAAACAGAAACTCCGCAGGATGAGGCCTGATGAATGGTCTCTCAAGGTCAAAGAAGAAGTCGACAAACGGTTCAAAGCCGGCTTCATACAAGTGTTCGAATATCCGGACTGGGTTGCAAACATCGTGTCGGTTCCTAAAAAGGAGGGTAAGGTGCGTGTCTGCGTAGATTTTTGGGATCTTAACAAGGCGAGCCCGAAAGACGATTTCCCGTTACCACACATCAACATACTGGTGAATAACATGGCCGATCACGTCCTTCTATCATTTATGGACGGGTATGTCGGGTATAATCAGAGCAAGATGGCGGAAGAAGATATGAGTAAGACCACCTTCATTACACCATGGGGTTCTTACTGGTATACCGTCATGCCTTACGTTCTCATTAATGTCGGGGCCACATACCAACGGACCGCTACAACCTTATTACACGACATGATGCATAAGGAAGTAGAGGTTTACGTGGACGACATGATCGTCAAGTCTAAAAACCGGGACGATCACATCACCGCCCTGAGAAAATTCTTCACCCGATTGCGCAAATACAACATGAGGCTAAACCCTCAAAAGTACAGTTTCTGGGTAACATCTGGCAAATTACTGGGTCATATCGTTAGCCAACGTGGCATCAAAGTCAACTCAGCTAAAACCAAAGCCATTACCGAGATGCAGCCTCCTAAAACCGAAAAGAAGATAAGAGGATTTCTCGGGAAAGTCCAGTACATCATCCGATTCAAAACTGACCATGGTATGTGAACCGATTTTCAAAACACTGAAAGTAGGGGAGCGAATATTGTGGGATGATAAATGTCAAGCGGCTTTCGACACAATCAAGGAAATTATGTCTGCTCCGCCAGTTTTAATGCCACCTCAACCCGGTTTGCCTTTGTCGTTATACCTAACAACGACCGAGACAGCCATGGGGGCTATGCTGGCTCAGACATTTGACTCCGAAGAACGAGCTATCTACTACATCAGCAAAAAGTTCTTAGAGTATGAATGCAAATACACCATGCTCGAGAAAACGTGTTTAGCTCTGGTCTGGGCCACTAAAAAGCTCCGACATTATATGCTCAGCTACGAGGTGCAAGTATTATCCAAAATGGATCCAATCAAGTACCTCTTCGAAAAGCCCATCCTCAATGGCAGAATGTCTAGATGGACTCTAATGTTGACAGAGTTTGATCTAAAGTACGTACCGTTAAAAGCCATTAAGGGCCGGGTAGTAGCCGAGTTTCTCGCTGATAGTCCCGTAACTAAAGAAGGACACACCGACACGTGATCCTTCCCAGATGAAGATATTTTCCATACCGATAAAGAAACACGGGACTTATACTTCGACGGGGCATCCAATTTCCGAGGGTTCGCAGTCGGAATTCTTTTAATCTCGCCAAAAGGGGAACATACTCTTGTGTCCATCAAACTGGACTTCGATGTTACTAATAACGTCGCCGAGTATGAGGCATGCATCCGTGGGCTACAAGCCGCCGCCAACTTGAGGGTCACGAATCTCCGGGTACACGGCGACTCATCCTTGGTCATTAGCCAAGCGCTTCAAAAGTGGAAAACTCATAACGCCAATCTCGTGGCCTACCAGGCACGAGTAAGGTTTCTCGAGAAATAGTTCCAAATGGTAGAGTATATATACCTACCTTGGGAAGAAAATCAGTTTGCAGATGCACTCTTCGAATTATCATCTTTACTAAATATTCCCGATCACCTGACCAATATGCCGATTTGTGTCGAAAGACGGTCCGAGCCGGCATATATCCACGACATTGAAGACATTGTGATAACTGATCCCGAGCCATGGTATCAAGCTGTTTTGACATACCTGACGTCAGGGGAATATCCTCCCGGGACTGACGGCCGGGCCAAGAAAGCTTTACGAAGGCTAGCTACCCAGTTCGTCCGTACCGACGACGGGCAACTATACAAGAAAATGGCACAGGGGGCTCTTCTCCTATCTGTTGATAAGATTAAGGTTGAGAAGGTCATGGCTGAAGTGTACGACGGCGAGTGCGGTCCGCATATGAATGCCCAAATGTTTGTCCAAAAGATCATGAGGCTCGAATACTACTGAAATAATATGGAAACCGACTGCCAGTTATATGTTAAGCATTGCCATAACTGTCAAATCTTCGCCAATGAGCGACATATGCCGTCATCCCTATTGTATACCATGACGTCACCTTGGCCATTTTCGACGTGGGGTATCAACATAATCGGGAAAATAAATCCCTCCGGTACCGGCGGACATTGCTTCATTTTGGTAGCTATCGACTATTTCACCAAATGGGTCGAAGTTGAATCTTACCGTATTCTCAATGCCAAGCATGTTGCCAAGTTTATCCAAAACAAGATAATATGTCGATATGGGATCCCGCATAAATTTATCTGTGACCACGGGACCCATTTTCAAGCCGAAACAGCGGCCTTGTTGACCAAGTATAAAATTCAAAGGCATACCTCCTCGCCCTACCGTCCTCAAACAAATGGAGCGGTAGAAGTAGTTAATAAAACGATTATCACCATACTCAAAAAGATGGCTGATAATTACCGGGATTGTCCCGATAAAATATCTTTTGCGCTATGGGGATACCGGACGTCAATCTGCACCGCGACCGGTGCAACGCCGTATTACCTGACATACGAGATGGAAGCAGTCCAGCCAGTCGAGTTGGAAGTGTCTTCTCTCCGAATCCTATTAGAAAGTCAGGTGCCTGAAGCTGATTGGGTCCGTGCACGATATGACTCGCTCGTTCTATTAGACGAACGACGATCTCATGCCCTCAACAATATTCAGATTTATCAAAAGAGGATCCAACAGACCTTCAATAAAAGGGTAAGGCCCAGAAACATTAAAGAAGGGGATTTGGTTCTCAAGTCTGTTCGAGCTTTATTACAGTGGACCCGAGGGAAAAATTCAAACCCAATTGGGCGAGGCCGTATTTGGTGAAGAAGAATTTATCAGGCGGTGCTGTGATGTTGACGGACCTGGACGGGAATGAGTTCGTTAACCCAACCAACCTAGACCAGCTGAAGCGTTACTACCCCTAAGCCCTTTCTCAACGTCAATAGCAAAAGTTTATCAAAATCATTTTTTTACATAAACTTTCAAAAGGCAGGTCAATAAGCTAGAATTATTTATTCTACTATTGTAAACATCTTAAACCAATAGTCTTGGTGTATTTCGAGATTGCAAATTTATTTTAAAAAAAAAAAAGAAAAGAAAAAAAGAGAGATACCCGATAAACTCGGGAAATTGCAAAAATTCAAAATAAAAATCCAAAAAAAGCACACGACACTATAAATAAATAATAGTAGTACTTAAATAATAAAAACTAAGGGCTCGGTATTTAGGGCATTTTGCCCTTTCCCTTGTCCTTGGCCTCTTTGGTCGTCCACTGGCGACGACGTGAGGCGAGCGCTCCCGAATCACCACGGGAACTTCCTTGGCCCGGACTCGTTTCTTCGAACTCGAGTCCTCAATCACTTCAACTTGCCCAAGTGGGGCCCTCACTCGTTCCGGCAATCGATCGCGTGGGCCCAGTCGATCTTGGGCCGCCAGTCTCGGCCCAAGCTTCTCTCCAAGTCAGTCTGGGGGCTTAGCCGCCCCCGTGAGCCGCTAGCACCGGCCTCTTTAGCCCGAGTCTTAGTTTTTGACTTAAGACCCGACTCCAATCGGACGAGGGTAGCATGACTCTCTCCTTCGTCAAAGAACCCCTATTGTCTTTCACTGTCTCTCGGCGAACCAGGTCGAAAGCCGCATCAACCTTCAAAGCGTTACGGACCTCCTCTGAGTCCTCGGAAGTCCATTTCCGATATAATTCTGAAACCCAAACGGTTTGTCAAGGGCGGGGTATGGTCCACATGGCACGAGTAAACCAGCGTTGTAGCCACGTGTCACACATAGCGTCCGTCAATTGGAGCGAAACGCTAATAATTGCTTCAGTCTCGGGGATTCACTGAGACGAATCGAACTGCCTCAGAATACGGTCCGGATAAATATGGACGGTCCAGTCCAGTGACAGGATCACCAGGTAGCGAGCTTTGTCCCTCTTGGCTAGCCCCGTCAATTTCAAGAGGTACCACCAAGCAATGGTCCACCTAACCAAGGACCCACCATGGAATTTTAGCTCCTCGTCCCAATAAGTTCGGTTTATGTAATGACTCAAGCTTATCCACCGTCTCCTTGAGCTAATCTGGCTGCTACGATAGTTGGATATACGCACTGGGGGCTCTATGATCGACAAACGCTCGGATAGCCAGATCTGATGAGAAAGAATGCAAATTTCCGTAAGCAAAATTTTGGGTTCGCTGGCAGGCACTCGATCGAGTGTCACACCATACTCGATCGAGTGGCTCATCTGAAACCAGGCAGGCGGTCTTTATCAAGGTCACTCAATCAAGTGATGGCTCTACTCGATCGAGTGACCCCTGTGCATCAGAATTTCGTGTAAAAAAAAAGCGCGAGACGTATACCTGCAAGAGACGGATGCTCCCCGTCAGTTGACGGTCTGGGTCGAGTCTTCGAGCATCAAGACCTGTAATGATCTCCCCTGTTGACAGCTAAGCCGGGCTGTGACCCGTCTCCATCTGATCAACTATGCCAATCAGCCTAATCTGACCCAAGCACGAGTCAGCTTCCATCTTGTCCTCAAAAACGTATCGGTGCAGCATACAAAAGGCAAAACCTTGCGGCTATGAGTAGGAGTAACTCTTACACTGCCGAAATTCATGAACTTATCGGCTAGGTCAAACAAAGAAACAGAATCTCCCCGCACCATACGGTCCGTCTCAGCATGGGACAAACCAAGAAAACCCCTTAACCTCCTCCTCGGATCAGGGTAAAACGGAGGAATAGCATGACGAGTATTAGGGCACCAACCGCCGATAACTACAATCTCTTCAGGGAGAGGACATACTTCTCCTCGAGGAAACGCGAAAACGTGATGGGTAGTATCCCAAAAAGTTAGGCAGGCATCTAGAAAGTGCGAATCAACCCTAAGGCGTTGAAGCGGGAATAAAGCAGTCATTCCCATCTGAGTCAGTTGGACTTTTTCTTCATCCCGAAAATACTGGGACCACCCCTGAAGCATTGGCAGTCAAATTCTCGATACCCATAGCAGATACTTTTTCTTGAAAGACTAAAGGATTTTGAGAAAAGAGAAGGAAATTTGGGTTAAGATGCAGAAAATTGAAGCAGGGAGCCCTCTATTTATAATAAGGAAATCCTGTTAGCATCCCTAACTACCTTAAGAATAGGAATTCTGTCAATGCCGCCTTGAGCCCACTCGGGCCCGACCCAAGGCTTCAAAGCGCTTTTTTGAATCCGATACAAGAATCGAGTCATCCCGAGCATTCCTAAGTCTTTTCAAAAAATTCAAAATTTCCAAAAATTTTGAAAAACAAAATTTTTATTTCCTTAACGTGAGTCAGTGTTTCACCTAAATGTTACATACAAGTTGTTATGTGTCAGCATATAGGTACACTCAAGACTTCAGAAGCAAGTCTCTGCGCAGCTCATTTACTCTCCACGGAGCTATCATCGTCAGAACAGGTATGACCCTCAGCTTATGGTTGACGAGCCCTTCACGCAAGTCAAACGAACTATAAGCAACCCGACCGGAAGACTGTCAGGTCGTAATCTTTGATTGGCCTGGTAGCTACTCTGACTTTTGCCTTGTCCAACCCTCAGTCAGAGTGGGAGCTCTGTAGACACCCGCATTTTGCCTGCTAGTGTCTATAGCAGTTTCCAACAAAACACCCAATGATGATAGGACGTAAACATGACTTAATACGCCCGAATTTGGACTCGGAATCAATAGTATCTGGCGTGAGCTTTTAGCGGGGTACAAATCTCACCAAACCGACCTCAAATTCAGGCCCAGCGGTTCGTTTCTAGTCAAATAAAACTAATTTGGGTCAAAACCGACACCGAAAATAAAGCCGTCTTTTAGCGACCGGGTCAAACCCCGGTCAAAGTCATTTCCGAGATGCAAAACAGCCATACAAGCTTCAAGAGTCCGACTCAAAGTCAAAAACCTCAAAATATCTCGGTCCAACTGACCCACTCGATCGAGTGTCAGCCCACTCGGTCGAGTGGGCCTTCAAAAAGCCCGATTTTGCCTTTTCGTTGGGCCACTCGATCGAGTCAGCAGGGGCACTCGATCGAGTGACCCTAGGTCGAGGAGGCTGATTTTTCCTATAAATACACCCCATTTGCAACCTTCATTCAACAGAATGAATACCTCACAATTTCAGCAATCCTAAGCATACTATACACACATTCAATCCCGATTTTCCCTCTAGAAGTCCTCTAGGAAACCCGAGAAAACCAATCCTACACACAAACACCATAACTCTTCCTATATCCTCGATACTCCCGCGCAAACGTCGTTACTACGAGTCCATAACCGAGGCCAATTTAAGCGTGTAGGTTGAGGGTGTTATAAATTCCTGCTTCCTCTCTTTTCCTTCTTCTCCTTCTCATCTTTTTCGTCCTTTTTTCCGGGTTTTTTTCATTTTTTCGTTATCGTCGTAATTAAATAATAAACATCGCGCATACATAAATTTATAAAACGATCTTGAATCGAATACGTTTAAAGATGAATCTCGTATAAGACCCTTCTAATCCCTTTACGAGTTGTAACAGAGGTGGTGCCCTCTCGAGGAGCATCGCCCTAAACACTCAAGAGCGTGATGGGATCACAAATATTCCTCGTTAAACATATCTGATTCCCCTTTTTAAGGTTAGAACGAAACCTGTTGATCCAAATCGAACATCACATAATCTGCAAGGATTGATAACGATGTCGTGACGCGGAGGGAATCGACATTCGCTCTAATCAAACAAGTAAAACGTTATCCTAAAGATGTGCTACCGACTCCGTAGTCGAATATCATGTCTAAAAGAATTAATCGATAGACTATACTAGCACCAACCCGTTGACGCCGAATTAATTGTCACACGGTCCGAAAGGGTTGATTACGACATTATAATGCGGAGGGAATCGATATTTGTACTAGCCAAACTCAAATAGATTTTATAACGTTTTTTTTTTAAATAATCGATAACCGATCTCGTAATCGTACAATTTACGTTATGTGCGTCATAAACTGAGTCAAGTTTAAATTACATAATATTTTCACGCTACTCGGCTAGTTATCAATTCAAACATTAAAAATCGGAATTGCTACGTTAACCGACCCCCGAGTTTTTTTTGATCGAGTTCCTCCCGTGACTCGACAGAGTGGCCTCTGTCACACTAAAATTGTGAGCCTTCAACATATTTCAAACCTCGATAAATCTCTTTTTAACGACTTCGGTCACCACATGTCAAGTCCATCACGTGTTTTACTACTTTTTTACCACGCACTGTACAATTTGCTAATCATCTAGTCTACTAATTATTGTTATTATATCGTTTAATTATTTTATTTCGTTTGTTGTATTGTATTTCCGGGTTGTATTCTGCCCGCGTATTTGTAATCTATTGTTTTAAGTTTTATTTTTGTTGCTTGTATTTATCGCTCTCGTAAACGAACCTCGCATGCTAAATAACTTCGACGTTAGTTTAGATGCATTAAACCACATTGTTAAACATAATTCACATGTTTAGTTAAAAAACATTGTTTGCATAACATTCAACCGTCAAACTAGCACGTGTACACGAAAAACGAACGATATCTAAGTAGAAGCCGCTAAGAGCGGGCGGGGTTGGGTGTCCTTTGTGGGCTTCCCAACACGTACCCTCACCCCTTACTCAGAACCATGGTTTCCGGATGTCCGAAACCGTTGGCACACGAGAGTCATTTGATGCACGATTCCCGATAACTCGGCATCGGTATCGTAATGCAAAGGAACGAACCCCTAAACTCTAGCATTGAAAGCGGGTCGTGCTTTGTGCACAAAACGTCTAAATGTAGAGTGGATTCGAACGGGTCCAAATTCCCACAAAATTTGCACAAAATTTGGTGGCGACTCCTAATTAGATTTAAATATTGACCCGAGAACCATCTCACACGAGATTCATTTGCTATGCCTCCCCAAACCCGTGCGTGGCCGCGTCGAGGTGGACCTATGTCATGTCCACACAATGTCTATGTCGTTGCTTTTTTCCACCCACGTTTGTTCATTGCTCTTCTTGACCCGTTTGTGATTTCTCCAACGTTTTTGTGTGACTCAAGTGTTTTCCAACTTTCTCTTATTCTGACTTCTTTGTTTTCGTGTATACGTGTTTTGAGAGCTGTTAGAGCCTCAAGATTTTTGGTGGAACAAGGGTCGGAAGGATCGAAGCTTGGTCAAATAGATGGAAGGACAAGCATGTGATCAATGCGGGTATCAACTCAAGGTAACTTTAGGACGTTACTCGATTTTATATTGTATGTTTGAGTAGTAGTATGTAGTAAATACTTTACCTTCGATTTTCTAAATCTTACCTATTTATTAATTGCTAAAATTATTTTAAATCGTGTGCTTTATAAATGTTTTACGAGTATTCGATATCGTTTTATAAATCGTTAGTAATTTAATTATTTATGATCGTTATAATATTTTGTTGGTTATCGTGACACTAGTAACTAAATAATATTGATTTCATATTTTCGTCATATTTTGTTAACTTCTAATTTTTAACTTAAAATCGTATTTTAATACAATAATCGAGATTTGAGGACATGTTAATTAAATTAATTTCATCCTATGACTTATATTAATAAATGAGAAAATAGTCGATATTATTTTAAATATAATTTTATTCGAGACTGTTTCACTAATAATTTCTTATTTGTTTACAATTGACTATTTTTAGTAAAAATCCGTATTATTATTAATAAAAGCTATTTGCTAAAAATGATTTGAAGCTTTTGTAAAATTCATTTCATTTAAAAAACTCGTTGACTCAATTAATTTTGATATCGTTTTCTTAAAACATCTTGATGGTGGGATTTGTCGTGGGTCCCGCCGTCAATAAAAGTCCGACTATTCCTAGTGGGTAGCTAGGGCAAGTAGGGTCGTGTCCACGGAGACGGTATTATAAAGTCTAGACTAGGTCCACTCACAAACAAGGCTAAGCTACACAAACAAACACAAGAAATGATAATTGATGGATTATGATGTGAGAAGAGGTATGGAAATGGACTAACAATGAACTAGCTATAACAACAACTAATGAACAACTAAAGGATAACTAAGCAAATAACTAGAGAAGATGATCGACTAAAGAGATAGAGAATTCAACTATGGAAAAGAGTAGGGTTAGGTCGGGTTCATAAGTGTAGTAGGGTAATTGGGGTGGTCAAGGGTGTAAGTGTCTCCTAGTTGCTAGAGTCGGTCCGGGCTCTCGCTACGTAGACCAACGCCGAGGTAAGTTCGCGCTCTCGCTTCTAAGACTAACCTCAACACAACCACAAAATAGACAAACAATGAGAAGATGAGCACAAGTATGGGGAGCATTGGCCACTACTACTCACACAAGCAAATCAACGAACAGATAGAGTGCCCATTATGTGACTAACAACAAAAGAGTCACCTTTACCCCTAATCAAACCCTAATCATCCATAATCTACCCTTAATCCCCCTACTAACCCCACAAGGAGACTACTCACTCATTATCAAGAACAAACCAACAATAATAAGAGAAAACAACATGAAAAACCAAAAATCCAGTATGAACAATAAGAACAATAACAAGAATAATATAAAAGGATTGAAACTAGATTGAATAAACAAGAATAAGAGTAGAAAAGATTATACCAACAACCAAATGAAGAAAAAGATGTAAACTTGCATAAACAAGAACCCAAATCAACTCCAAGGATGTCAAGCTTGGAGAAATCTTCAAGAACCCACTTAATACAAGATTATCTAAACTAGATTAACTAGAGATTAACTAGAGATTAAAAGAAGCTAATTAGGGTTTTGAATTCTTAAGAGAGGCCTGAAACAATCTAGGGTAAGTTATCTCTTAAACATTACAAAAGAGGAGTATTTATAGGGTTACAAGAATGAAGGAGGAAGAATAAAGAGTCCCGCGGCTGCAGCTCTTTCATCCCGCCCGGGACGGTTCGGTCCCGACCGGGACGGGTCCAAAACAGAAGCTATGCTATTCGTGCACCTCATCCCGGACGGGATGAGGCCATACCCGTCGGGGATGAGTCTTGTAGGCCTCCAATATGATCTTTAAGGTTCCTCCTTGCTTCACACGGACTTCTCATCGACTCTCGGGTCTCGGGATCGAGTCTAAGGGGCTCGGGATCGGGTCCCAAGGTCTCGGGGTCGAATCCAAGGCATCGAGTGATCGTTCCTCCGCTTCGTTGGCTCCGAAAAGTGTATGTATTGAGTCAGAATCGCTCCAACTCTTCATGAATGGTCTCGGGAACCTGAAACGAGCTAGAGGAAGCATAAGTAGCCCATGAACCGCTCCCAAGGAGCGATTCTGCAAGGAAATGGGACCAAAACACAGCAAATTAGGCACTACAAACTACACTTATCAACTCCTCCACACTTAACCCTTACTCGCCCTCGAGTAAGCACATGCTAACTACTAAACTAGCCGAGCGGGTATTAGCGCACCCTACGCCCTTTCAACTCACGCGAGTACACTTAGAGGAAAAGTGCACTCCGCAAGGCAAGTGAGGTCTTGCGACAAAACCGTGGATGCAACCGGACACAAAAACACATAAACAAACAAACACACAAAAGGTTGCACCCGAAGAGAAACAAATACCGCTTCCCTCTAAAAAGCGGTGAAAGAAGCACCGGTTTAGGACTCGAGGCAAGTGACAACGTTCCCAAGCTATCAATACAAACCAAAATGGACCAAACTCTAATAGTATGACGACAAAGCAACAAAAACGTTGATAACTTACCTAGGTCCTTCTAACATTCTAAGAACGTACTACGGGACGATCGGCAGGATGGAAAAGGGATGAACCACAGTGTTAGTCGACACTGTAGGTAAGTGAGACCCCGCCCCTTTAGCAATGAGCCAAGAGGGTCGTCCCATGTCCGAAACCGCCTAACTAGTCCAAGTAAAAAGGTGGAAATAATTGCAAAGTGAGGGAAGACCGACCTTTGCCGCTATCATCCTTCCTAGGGACTCGGTCCTTTGATAGGCTCTTCACGGCAAAAGTCGGAAAAAGGCTTATTTTTGTGGGGTTAGGATCTTTTTTTTGTGAGACGATTTTCTTTTGGTATTTTCTCTTTTCTTTTTCATACTTGCTTTGTATGTTGCCATGCCATTTTTTTTTCTTCTTTTCTATTTTCTTTTTGGCTTTCTTTTTGTGCCTTTTCTTTTTCTTCAATCTTTTCTTTCCTTTCATTTTCTTTCTTTTCTTTTCTTTTCCCTTTTTGCTTGATTTGAATTGTAGGCATTTCTTTGCAACAAAAAAGGGAGATTTCAACAAATTGCAAATTTATTTGGTGGATATGTGTAGGAGGTAGGTGAATGGGCAAGTCGGGACGGGCCCTTCCCTTCAAACCCACAAAAAGGGGAGAACTTGTACTAGTCGAGCAATGTCAAACAAGGTCACCTAAGGGACGGGACTCGGCAACCAAGGCCTTTTCACACCGTGGGTGGTCAAAATGGTCAAAATGCAAATCCCGTAGTAAATCCCTAGTAAGCTAGGTGGACTCAAGGTAAAGGACCAACAAAATCATTGATTTAGGGTCATTCTACTAGACTAAAGTCCAAGACTCGATTCATACCACTAGGAAGGGAAAGTAAACACTCGCACACTAGCCTCTAAACCTGGTTTTCGAAAACCTTTTTTAAACACACAAGACACAACTAACACAACACAAAACGAAGACATGACGAAAATGAACGAAAAAGGGAGGCAAAACACACAAAACAAAACAAACATATAAACAAAACAAACAAAGGGAACAAACACCACCCCTAACTTCCAAATAAGCAACCAACCAACACCAAACTTTACAAAGCTCCTCCCGAGCACACATTATCACAATTCTCCTCCGAACATCACAAGAGGTAAAGAGGAAAAAGGGATAAAAGGCGTTACCGGATGTCTTGAAAGCCTTCCAAAGTTAGCGGCGATTAGGCGACCTAAGAGGAAAAAGGGAGGCAAAACACGCACAACAAAACACATATACAATACAACGACATAAAAAGGAAAACACACAAAAGGAAAATCTTTTTGATTTTTGTGAAAAAAATTCAAATTTTTAGGATTTTTAAAGATTTTACGAAAAACTACTAGAATAAAACTAACTACGATAGAATATCGCTCCCCCACACTTAAGCCGAGCAATGTCCTCATGCTCGACCATAGTGTATGGAGACACAAAAGAAAACAAACTACGAAAATAAAGCTAAAAATCAAAAAGAAAAGTGGAGAAGATGGTAGAATGTGTCCGGCCGGGGTGTAGTCAAGTCACCATGGGCCGAGACAAGAAAAGATATGGATGGGGGAAGAAATAAAAAGAAAGAAATAAAAGGGAATGGGAGGGGAGGACTAGGTGTGATCAAGTCACCTAGCCCGGATTCCGTCCAAATCCGACTAACTTCTACCAAAGAGGGTGAAAATTTTGTAAATTTGGATTTTGAAATGACTCTTGATGTAGTCACGTCATCGAGAGTCGGGAGGAACAAATACCAAGGCCCCGAGGGCCACCATGACACAAAAGTGTATAAGGGAAAGAGGAACTAACAAAAGAAGACAAGCTATAAAAGACGGAAAAGAAAGGATAGTTGTCGTACCATGTGGTTAGCAACTCACTCGCTCCATCGTCTCATAAGTCAATATCGGCACGTAGCTAGTCGTCATTGTTATTCCTCTCCAATCGCGATACGGATCCATGGTTGGGGCACAAAGGTATAATGAGGTGGGTTTTTGATGTGAAAGTCGGTGTAAGGTGAAGAGAAAGTGAGGTGAAAATGTGTATGTGAGGTGTAGGGGTCATATAATGAGAGTAAGGACATGTAGGGAGGTTGGGAGGGGGTATAAAGTGGTAGGGTGGGCTCAAACGACGAAGAAAAGGCCAAAGGAGGAACAGGGGGTCCATCCCGGTCGGGATGGATGGTCCCGGTCGGGATGACCTGCCCGTCCCGGTTGGGAAGACCTCGTCCCGGTCGGGATGGCACTCCAGTAGACCCAATTTTTGTCACACTCATCCCGGACGGGATGACACCCTTCCCGGTCGGGATGGGTCATCCTTCCCGGTCGGGATGCACTCTACTTGGCCGGGAAGAGTCCTCTTACCCTCTATAACTCCAAAAGCTTGTTCCAAGCTTCAAAAACCGACTCCCCTTCGCACGATCCAAGCTCTAACATTAATCCTTCCATCCTAGGAGACACTTTCACTTCACACCTATCACAATAAACACAAATACAACATCAAATTCCCTCCCTCACACCGCTCATCAATAATCCAAATAATCAAGAATTTCACAAAACTAAAAGAAATTACAAGGGAAAGAGATATATATAATGAGACGGTTCTTTTGGAACTCCGTCAAACCAAGGGTGGTGCACTCTTCAATCTTTTTCAACAACACTATAACTATTCCATCTCCATCGAGGGCACGAAGAAACAAGTCGAAGGCCCTAGCAAAGTCTTCAATCAAGATAGTAATATAAGCATCCAAATACCAAGGCTCTCCATGACCTTGTCTCGACGTTCCCGGGGCATCCCGATCTTGTAAGTTCAATGGCTTGAACTTATACTTTTGACCTTCGGGATATACCCAAACGTCCATTTGTCCTCGTGCGGTCCCAAGGGAGGCTCATCTTGCTTCTTGCCTTTCAACTTGTCATCAAACCCATGATATGGGCACTCATCTTCTCCAATCTCGGAGTCATCATCCTCAAGCTCATATGAATTATTCTTCAAGCTTTGTCCCAACTCAACCCCTAGATCAATGTCTTTCGTGGCGTGGATCATATTGCAAGACTCATCGTTAGTCGGCGAATTGTTGCCTTGGAGGTCAAACACGATCTTTTCTTCGCCTAACTCGAATGTGATCATACCATTCTTCACATCAATCATAGCACCGGCAGTGTGTAGAAATGGGCGCCCAAGGATAATGGGAGTGATAGCATTCTCCGGCGTCAAGCACAATGAAGTCGACTAGAATGAAGAACTTCCCGATTCTCACCGGCACATCCTCTAGCATCCCCAATGGTCGGTTGAATGAACTAACGGCCATTTGGAGTGTAACGGAAGTGCGCTTTAGCTTCTTCATCCCGAGTCGGCAACAAATGGAATAAGGAATGATGCTCACACTCGCGCCCAAGTCACATAATGCTCTCTCGATCTTGTAATTGCCTATGGTGCATGGGATCGAGAAACTACCCGGATCTTTCAACTTTGGAAGCGTGGAACCTTGAATAAGCTCGTTCACCACCCTTGTGAACGCAATAGTCTCTTCCTTGTCGATGGATCTCTTCCTAGCTAGGATTTCTCGCATGAATCTTCCATATGCCGGGATTTGGGTAAGTAACTCGGTGAATGGGACATTAACATCCAATTTCTTCACAATGTCTAGGAATTTGTCAAATTGGATATCCACCTTAGTCTTCATTTGCCTTGTTGGGAAAGGCAACTTGATTTGAACCTTGTTTTGCTCAATAGGGGTGGACTTCTCACATGACACTTTTCCTTTACCCTTGTCTTTTCCTTGAAGTGGGGGAAGCTTGTCTTCTTGGGGTTTCTCGATCTCCCATAAGACTTGCTCCTCCATTGGATCTTCCTTGCTTGAGCTTCCTTGAGATTCAACTTTCTTTGTTGGTTCTTGCATTGGTTCTTGCTCACTAGGGAATGAAGGGGAGTCATAAGATGTACCTCTCCTCGTGGTAATAGCATTTACATGCTCAACTTTTGGTGTTTCACCTTGAGGAGGTAGTTGCCCCTTTTGCCTTGAGGAGCTTCCCGAAGCAAGTTGAGATATTTGGGTCTCAAGCATCTTCGTATGAGAATCTCTCGCCATGTTATCCCTTTGAATAAAAGCATAGAACTCTTGTTGGTTCCTTGCCATCTCCATTTGGTTTTTATGCATATCCGTCATAGATTTTTGAATGTTGAAATCTCGAGGTGGAGATTGTGGATTATGCGGAGTATCGGTGATGGCTAGAGGAATGCCATAGTCATGAGTAGGAGATCGGCTCCTAGGCTTGCTTTGTTGTTGTTGACTTTGAGTTGCTTGTTGTTGACGGTTCCCTTGGAACCCATGAGAATTGCCTTGATTAAGGCCTTGATTGTTGCCATGGTTGTGGTTTTGATACCCTTGGTTTTGGTTTTGTTGTCCTTGAAAGTTTTGGTTTCCTTGGAAACCACCTTGATTGAAGTTTCCTTGTTGGAACCCTTGATTGTTGTTGTGGAAGGTACCTTGGTTATTTTGCTTGAAATTGTTGAAGGGCCTTGAGTTGCCTTGATAACCTTGGTAACCTTGGTTGTTGTCCCTTAAGGGAGGTGGAACATAGGGACGAAGTTGTAGAGCTTGTTGTTGAGGGACTTGATTGGAAGCTTGGTATTGATTAGAATAGGAGGCACCTTGCTTGAACGCTTGAAAGGCGTTCACTTGCTCAACGCTTCCTTGACAATGCATAGGATCATGACCAACGATTCCACAAGTATCACACATCCCATAATAAGGCAAAGGAGGTGCAAATCCCAAAGCATTCACTTCTTGAATCGAGTGTTGGTTGGAGGAACTAATACTTTGAACTTGATTGAGGTGGCCTTGGAGCTTCTTGTCAATATTCTCCATATGGGTCTTCAATTGAGCTCCAAGGTCAATGCTTAATTGAGTAATAGCATCAACCTCGTGCCTACCTCCTCGATTTGCCTTCCTAGGCCTTAAGTATTGAGAATTATGAACCGCCATCTCCTCGATTCTTGCCCATGTTTGGTCATCATCGACCTCGGTGAACCTACCATTGGAGCCCATATTAAGAATAGCTCTTGAGTCCTCATAAAGACCGTTCCAAAATTGTTGGACTAAGAACCATGGTGCAAGTCCATGGTGGGGGCACGATCTAACCAATGATTTAAACCTCTCCCAAGCTTCATAAAGGGTTTCCTCATCCCGTTGTTGGAAACCGGTGATGGAGGCCCTTAGCAAATTAGTCTTCTCCGGAGGGTAGAACTTTTGGTAGAACGCCAATGCAAGTTTCTTCCAAGTATCGATGCCCATGGTTGCCCTATCGAGACTCTTGATCCATTGCTTCGCTTTTCCGATTAATGAGAATGGAAATAATACCCATCGTATTTGATCTTGAGTAACCCCGGTTTGAGAAATGGCGTCACAATAATCGGAGAAAGTCTCCATGTGTTGGTGCGGGTCTTCGGTGGGCAAACCACTAAATTGATTTCTCTCCACAAGTTGGATGAATTGAGTCTTGGCCATAAAATTTCCGGCATAAGCGGCCGGTAGAGTATTCGGTCCCGGCAAGACATCTTCCGTAAATGTGGAGTGAGACGAAAACTTCGGCATAATTGGATGTAAGGGAGATGGTGGTGTAGACGGAGTTGAAGTAGATGTAGAGGGGGAACTAGGACTAGAATTTCCAAAGGGATTGATGAAATTCGCTTCGGCCGTCTCTCTAGATGCTTCGTCAAAGTCGGTTCCTTGAGCTTGCTTTTGATGGGTATTACTAGCGCTTGGTTGAGAGATCCTAACCCGGTTAATCGTCCGTTGGCGAAAGGCTCGAAAAAGCCTTTCCGGCTCTGGATTAAAGAGAAAGAAGTCGCCTCCCCCCCTAGGCATACACTACACACTAGAGCAAACGTGAGAACACCTAGTGCTTTATGGGCACTAGGTAACGACAATAAACAAGCACAATCGAAAGACAAAGATAAAAGAAAGCTAAGAAAACAAGACAAAACTACAAAATATGCACAAGAGGTGATAGAAGGGCACAAAGAAGGGTAACTAAGTCTAGCTATAAGCAAACTAAGTCTAAACAATGCACCGTCCCCGGCAACGGCGCCAAATTGATGGTGGGATTTGCCGTGGGTCCCGCCGTCAATAAAAGTCCGACTATTCCTAGTGGGTAGCTAGGGCAATTAGGGTCGTGTCCACGGAGACGGTATTATAAAGTCTAGACTAGGTCCACTCACAAACAAGGCTGATTGGGGGTGGGTCGCCTGACAATCAACTGCCTGCTATGCAGGCCCCGGGACGATTCCTGTCGGAGAGTCGAAAGACCAACCCCCGGCAAGGACCGAGAACAAAGCATGAAAACGCTAAAGGTTGGCCGTCAGCCGCCGGGAGCGCAGGCCGATGCAGCCTGTCAGAGCTTGGCAGTCCCCTACTTGGAGACTGCCTGCCCTGGGGAAATCCCTGGCCGACAGGGCCAGGATCCCCAGGGGCCCTCTCGTCATTTCGCCTAAGGTAATTGGGAATGGATGGATGGGAAGCCGCCACTTGTCACTTTCCCATCCAACCATTCCTCTTTCTCTTCTCTCTCTTGTGGGAAGGTATAAATACCTCCCCATTTCCCACATGAGGGGGGTTGGATTTTCTCTCTCTAGACTCTTACTCTTAAAACGCCGCCTAGTTCCTCACGAGCTAGGTTCGTAAAGGCATTTCACGGACTGACTCGGAGAGGGTTTCCTCGGACAACCTCCGAGGCCCTGTGCGTTCATTGTGCAGGGAGCAGGCCATTTTCCGCCGGGAAAGTCCGATTTCAGGAGTGAGAGAAAGGGGAGATCAAGGGAATCAAGCGACTAGTTACCCGTTATCGATTCAATTACATTACCCGGATTCTAAGCCGGGAGAACCGTTTCCGTAACCGGAACAATTTGGCGCCGTCTGTGGGGAACTTACGGTTGTGCTCACGAGTTACCCACTAAAATCAACCACTCATAACCACAAAATTAAACACAATCATGCCAGAAATTGTCGATGACAGTGCAGGAGCGGGTCCGACGGTCCCTCCGGTGACCCCCCTGTACGGAATGCCGCTGTCGGAGAGGGTCCCTCCTGCCACAATCCTTGGGGTAGAGGGAACCAATCCTCTCGACAGATCTAACGCTGCTGCGACACCCGAGCTGGGGGCACGCCCTGGACGTGCTCTCAACCTGACCCCAGCTCAGATGGCGCAGGCAGCCGCGTTCTTCTCTGCGATGCTAGATCAGGAATTCACACCTGAGGACTTGGTAGGCAGGGTCGCATCGGCTCCTAGGCAACCGTCCCCAGTCAGCAGGGACGAGGCCGGGGGCACGAGGCGGACCGCCGCCAGAAACGCTCAGAGAAAAGCGAGAAGAACAGCCCAAGTGTATACGCATGTGCAGAGGCGCATTACCACTGACAAACCAGAACCACCTGTCCAGCAGGCGTTCTCTATTCACACGACAGAATCAGCGTCTGGAGGGCAGGAAGGCTTATCTCAAGGATTACAGGAGCGCATGAGGCCCAGGGAGCCCATGTCAAAACGCTTAGGGGAAAGGCCAGGCGGAGTTTTCTCCAGGCTAACACCTGCAGCCAAGGAACAGTCAGCCCCTGGCTTATCCCAAAGCTTGCAATCCAGACTCAACCGAGGGCAACCGCTCGAGTCCAGGTACCATCAGGGTGAAAACCTCTGCCACTCCCAGAGGAAGAGGCCCAGACAGACCTCCTCGGGAACAGAGGATGAAGCAGCTAGCAGGCCGCCGCCGAGGCACCGCTCCCCCAGTACGAGGAAACCAACCCATAAACAATGGGAATCTCATGGTAACCAGTCTGGGGAAAGCAGGTCACGACTGGTAGGCAGGCCTACGAAAACCCCGTTGCACCCTGAGGTACAAGAGTACCCCATTCCAAAAATCAAAATGCCCACCATCAAATTTGACGGGACGACGGACCCTGAGGACCACCTGGCAGCCTTTGAGAGCCACATGGGCATGTATGATGTAGATGATGCCATCTGGTGCAAAGTTTTCCCTACCACCCTGGTGGGACTTGCACAGGGGTGGTTCAGAGATCTCCGCCAGGGGTCAATCAGATTCTTCATAGAGCTGGCTGAAATTTTCCTTGAACAGTATGCCGGAAATAAGAGAAGACGACTTACTCGTTTCGATCTCATGACCCTGAAACAAAAGAAGGGTGAGAGTGTGAGAGAATACATGAGAAGATTCGATCTATCCTACCAACAGGTTAGGGAGATCGACGATTCCACCGCCGCCTACGCCCTGACAATCTCCCTACTTCCAGGGGAAATGAAAAACCAGATGATCAGGGCCCAGCCCGAAACCTTGGCCATGGCCAGGAAGATTGCTGAGGGGTTCATTCTGCAGGAGGAGTTCCACGGCCTGACGGACACCCCTGCAGGCCAAACAAAGCCTCAAGGGGGACCGCAGGGTGGAAGGGGCAGAGGTGAACCAGGGAAGCAGAAAGAAGAAGGAGACACTCCCAAGAAAGAACGCCCAGTCTACCAACCCAGATTCGATAGTTACACCGCTCTGAACAAATCCAGGGCGGAAATCTTCGAACTAGAAAAAGAAACTGCCAAATGGAACCGTCCAAGCAAACCTCGCAGCCCAAAAGGCGACCCAAAGAAATTCTGCACTTTCCACGACTGCATTGGCCACACCACCGAAGAGTGCCGTCACCTGAAAGATGAAATCGAGAAATTAATCAGGAACGGATGGTTGGCCAACTACGCAGCTAAAAACAAGTCTCAGAAAGAAGTGCCTGAAAAACCCGAAGGGTCAGTGCAGAACCGGATGGTAATCCACGTGATTTCAGGGGGCACTGAGGGCCAGCTCAGTCGAAGAAGTCAAAAAAGGCAAATGCGCGAGCTGAGAAACCAGATCTGCTACGCTGAGAGAGAGGGGAGCCCAAAGGGAGTGACACTAAGTATCACCCCTGATGATGCAGGACGGGTGATATATCCGCACAGTGATCCTCTGGTGCTGTCCCTAGAAATCAGCAACCACATTGTGCGAAGATGTATGGTAGATACAGGCGCATATACAAATCTTTTATACAAGGATGCTTTCGAAAAAATGGGCCTGGAAAAAAGGCATCTACGGCCTGCTCCCGGATCCCTGTACGGATTCAGTGGGGCCGGCGTACTGCCCATGGGCGTCATCGACTTGCCTGTAACCTTCGGGGAAGGTTCCGCAGCCCGGAATGTCAGGGCAACCTTTGTTGTTGTGGATGCAAGGTCTGCCTATAATGCCCTGATCGGCAGGGCCACGCTGGATGAAATCGAGGCCGCAATCTCCATCAGAGCTCTCACCATTGCGTATGTCACGGACTTCGGGCTGGAAGGAAAGATACGTGGGGACCAGGAGTCAGCCAGACAATGCTACTCCGTGGCCCTACAAGAGCACGAGAGGGACAGAAAAGGAAAAAGAAAAGCTGACAGTTCCCCCTGCAGGGAAGGCGAAGTCCCAGTCGAGCACCCGACGCCCGACCGCCTGGAACCAGGAGGCGAAAGCATGCTGGTAGACTTAGAACCAGGAAGACAGGTCCTGGTAGGAACAGGTTTAGAGGAATCCTATCAGGCCGAACTGGTCAAACTTCTGAGAAAAAACAAAGACGTGTTTGCCTATTCTGCAGACGAGATGCCCGGCGTTGATCCCTCATGCATCGTTCACAAGCTGAACGTAAGCATGGATGCTCGCCCTGTAAAGCAAAAGAAACGAAACATGTCTGCAGAAAAAGACGCAGCAATCAAGGAAGAAATCGACAAACTCTTGAAAGCAGACTTCATTGAAGTCTGCGACTACCCAGAATGGCTGGCAAATGTTGTCATGGTCAAAAAGTCGTCTGGAGCATGGAGAATGTGCGTCGACTTTACGAACCTCAACAAAGCCTGCCCGAAAGACTGCTACCCGCTCCCTCGGATCGATCAATTGGTAGACGCCACCAGTGGCTACACCATGCTAAGCTTCTTAGACGCCTTTTCAGGCTACCACCAAGTGTACTTGTGGCAGCCAGACAGGGTGAAGTGTGCGTTCATCACTAGTTCGGGCACTTACATGTATAAGATGATGCCCTTCGGGCTCAAAAATGCGGGAGCTACGTACCAGCGTCTGGTTGACAAAGTGTTTGAAAAACAAAAAGGCAGAAACATTGAGGCTTACGTTGATGATGCCATCGTAAAAAGCAGGGAAGACAGGGAGCACCTGACAGACTTGCAGGAAACCTTCAATTCCCTGCGCGCTTACAAAATGAAACTAAATCCGAAAAAATGCACGTTTGGAGTACGCTCCGGAAAATTCCTAGGATTCTTGGTCAGTTCTCGGGGTATAGATGCCAACCCTGAAAAAATTCAGGCAGTTCTAAACCTCCCTGAGCCCAAGACCATCAGGGACATCCAGCGCCTGACGGGACGAATGGCCGCCTTGGCACAATTCATAGCCCGATCAGCAGACAGAGCCACTCCTTTTTTCAAAATTCTGAAAGGAAACAAACAGTTCAAATGGGAAAGCGAGCAGAAAGAGGCCTTCGAGCAACTGAAGGACCATCTTAAGAGGCTCCCTACCCTGGCAAGACCAGTAGCAGGAGAGAAACTCTTCCTCTACATTGCGGTAACTAATATAACTGTCAGCGCGGTCATCCTACGGGAAGAGGCAGGCACCCAGCAACCTATATACTTTGTGAGTCATGCGCTGGGGGCAGCTGAGAAGAATTATCCGATGGTTGAAAAAGCCGCCTACGCGGTCATAATTGCAGCCAGGAAGCTCAGACCTTATTTTGACGCGCATCCAGTCATAATCCTCACCGACCAACCCCTGGAAAAGGTGTTGGAAAAATTCGAAAAATCGGGAAGACTGTTGAAATGGGCAATTGAGCTGAGTGGGCTAGGTATCTCTTACCAGCCGAGAACAGCCATCAAAGCCCAAGCTCTGGCGGACTTTTTGGCTGAGTGCTCCCACTCAGGGGAAGAGGAAGCCCCCGCCCAAGAATGGGTCGTATACACTGATGGGTCCTCAACGGCCAACGGCGCAGGCGCAGGCGTCGTATTAACCAGCCCAGAAGGGACCGACTTTGAGCATGCTCTCAGGTTCGTTTTCCCAGCATCAAACAATGAAGCAGAGTATGAAGCAGTACTCGCAGGCGTCAGGCTGGCTAAAGCCGCAGGGGCGGAACGAATTGTTTTAGCAACAGACTCCCAGCTCATCGCCAACCAAATCAATGGAGAATACGAGGCAAGAGACCAAGCAATGGCCGCATACCTAGAGATGGTAAAGGGAGAATTGTCCGGCCTAAAATCATATGAGGTCAAACAAATTCCCCGATCTCAGAACAACAGAGCAGATGCCCTGTCAAAACTGGCAAGCTCCAGTCTGCAGGACATCCGAAGATCCGTATGGGTCGACGTTTTACACGAGAAGTCTACTGAACCCTGTCAAACGATTAGTGCCGTGGAAGAAGAGCTGGAAAGCTGGATGACCCCTCTCGTCCAGTACAAGAGGCACGGTATCTTACCGTCAGACTCGCTACAAAAAAGGAAGATACAGGCTAAAGCAGCCTGGTTCATATTCATTAATGGAGAACTCTACAAAAAATCTTTTACTTACCCCCTGCTTAAATGCCTACGTGCGGATCAGGCCGTTGAAGTATTGGATGATATCCACTCAGGGATTTGTGGGCATCACATTGGCGGGAGGTCGCTGGCCCACAAGGCCCTCAGGGCAGGCTATTACTGGCCAACCATGCTGGCAGATGCCAAGAGCCTGACCCAGAAATGCAGAAAATGCCAACTTTTTGCCCCATCAATCCATGCCCCAGCTCAGGAGCTCAGGCCAATCCTATCTCCCATCCCTTTTGCTCAATGGGGGATGGACATCCTAGGACCCTTCACGGTGGCCACAGGGGGCAGAAAATTCTTAATTGTCGCCATAGACTACTTCACCAAATGGGTGGAGGCTGAAGCAGTACCTAACATCACTGAGCCGGCAGTCAGGAAGGTGATCTGGCGAAATGTCATCACCCGGTTCGGTGTACCAAAAATGCTGGTATTTGACCACGGAAGGCAGTTCGATAATGACCCACTAAGAAACTGGCTGGAAGGCCACAACATCTTGGTCGCCTACTCAGCCGTCTGCCATCCTCAAACCAATGGACAGGCGGAAGCAGCCAACAAACAAATTCTGAACGGCCTGAAGAAAATGGTGGATGACTGCAAAGGCAGGTGGGCTGATGAACTCCCCAGTATACTCTGGTCCATCAGAACGACCAGAAAGGAGTCTACAGGCCAGACCCCATTTGGCCTAGTATATGGAGCAGAGGCTTTATTGCCAATTGAGACAAGGATTCCCTCTCTACGTTCCCTGCAGTACAACCAGGCTGAGAATGAGGCCGCAATGGTTGAAGCCCTGGACCTGGTAAATGAGCTAAGAGAGGAAGCCAGTACCAATATCGCTGCCTATCAGCAGCGAATGAGGAAAGCTTTCAATAGCAAAGTCCGACAGAGGAGCTTCCAGGTGGGCGAATTAGTTCTGAGAAAAACACAGGCGATTGGAAAATCAAGAGAGCATGGGAAGCTAAGTGCCAATTGGGAGGGCCCATACCAAATAACTCAGGTTTTGGGTCCAGGCACGTACAGGATAGCCAATCTGGAGGGACAAGAGCTAGGCGCTCATTGGAATGCAGATACACTAAAGAAATATTACGTCTAAGCAAGAGTGTAGGCAATTTTCACTTTTACTAGAGTAAAAAGGCGGAGGACGATCAGAAATGTCGACGGCTCCGACCACCCCTATGTCAAGAAAAAATTTTTAAGAGATGAGAAAATGCAGACTTATACTCGTTGCCTGTTCACACTTGCGTCTTTCACACACAAACGAGCAGGGGGCAATAGGGGGAGGCCCCCCTGTTGCCAAAATTGGGAAAAGTGAACCCCCCAACGCAAACCCTGCTTACCTCTGGGCAGGCAGGGGGCAGGCCCCCTGGACTTTGAACGAAAAGCCAGGAGCAGGCCATACCAACAAGGACTGGGGGCAGGCCCCCCAACCTTGTATGAAAAACGCAAAAAGCTACCCTGCTTACCTCTGGGCAGGCAGGGGGCAGGCCCCCTGGACTTTGAACGAAAAGCCAGGAGCAGGCCATACCAACAAGGACTGGGGGCAGGCCCCCCAACCTTGTATAAAAAACACCAAAAGCTACCCTGCTTACCTCTGGGCAGGCAGGGGGCAGGCCCCCTGGACTTTGAACGAAAAGCCAGGAGCAGGCCATACCAACAAGGACTGGGGGCAGGCCCCCCAACCTTGTATAAAAAACACCAAAAGCTACCCTGCTTACCTCTGGGCAGGCAGGGGGCAGGCCCCCTGGACTTTGAACGAAAAGCCAGGAGCAGGCCATACCAACAAGGACTGGGGGCAGGCCCCCCAACCTTGTATAAAAAACACAAAAGGCTACCCTGCTTACCTCTGGGCAGGCAGGGGGCAGGCCCCCTGGACTTTGAACGAAAAGCCAGGAGCAGGCCATACCTACAAGAACTGGGGGCAGGCCCCCCAACCTTGTATAAAAAACGCTGAGGAATCTCCCTTCCTACCCCTAGGCAGGCAGGGGGCAGGCTCCCTAGATTTTAAACAAAAACCAGGGACAAGCCAAGCAAACAAAAACCCTCCTACCTACAGGCGGGTGGGTTGCAAATCAAACTTATGAAGAATCAAAATACACGAGCAAACAGAAAATTCACATATAAAAGAAAAAGTAGCGTCGAGGAAATACAAGACAAGTTTTCAAAGTTTTCAAGACAAATAGTTACAACCAGGGGTATGGCAGCCGGCCACCAAAGGGCTCGGCGCGCAAAAAGGCAAAGAAGTTAAAGCGTTAGCACAGGCGCAGCAGGAGACGAGCAAGAGCCCTCTGAGGAAGACTGCCCTCCATGTTAAGCAGGGGGAGCGTCTGGACCGGAAGCGTCTCCCTCAGACAGCCTACGCATTTGAGCTTCATCCTTAGCTGTGTAAAGGGCCCGGAAAGCATCTTCGTCAAAACCCGGGAACATCTCCCTGACAGCTTCCATCACAACCTTCAGGCAGGAGTTAGCACCATTAACAAAGCCCGCCGACACCGCCACTTCCACCTCCTGGAGAATCTCACTCTTCTCTTTCTCCCAACCCTCGGTCTTCGTCGCCAGATCCTCGGTCTTCGCCGCCAAATCGCCAAGGGCCGTCTGCAGATCAGAGTTTGCCTTAGAAAGGCGCTCACCAAGGTCAACAACGCTCTTCTTAGCATGGTCCAGTTCAGCCAAAGCCTTTCTGGCCCGCTCCAGTTCAGCAAAGGCCTGCTGTGCTCTCTTGGACTCCTCTCCCAGGCGAGACACCTCCCGTGTAGCCTTCTCGCTTTCAAACTTCCAGTGGATAGCCCGACCCCTGGCCTCTTCTAGCTCAATCTCCTTTTTCGCCAGCTGATCCTTCAGGCTGGCGATAAGAGCAACGTCCCTTTCAACTGCAGAAAGGCGGTCTGGGTTGGCTAGTTCCTCGTCACTCAGGCGACCAAGGGCGGCCAGCTCCGCGGAAGCCTGCATAATTCGGGAGGTGCGCTTAATATACTGGGTCACTTGACTGGCAGCGGACTTGACAGTTTTGAGAAGATGGTCAGTTAAAACCGCCCCTGAGTCGGAGAGTAGGGCAGAAATATCCTGGCTGTCGCCCGCATTGTAGTGGAACTCAACGTTCTCCTCAGATAAAAGGGTGGCGGGGATCTCCGGAGCAAAACGCTTGGGTTCAGGCGTGGCAGTCTCCAAATCCACCACCTGGTCAACGTTAGGGGCCTCCCGACTCCTCTTTCTGACCAGTGACCGAGGGGTACTCTCCCCGGTCTCCTCGGAGCCTGCAGCCCGCGGCTGCGAGGGAATCTGAATCCCTGCTGAAGGGCCCTCTTGTCTGCCAATAGGCGAAGGGGTAGCCTCAAAAGCAATCGCCCTCGCAGCTGGCGAGGGGGTAGCCTCAGAAACCGCCGTCTTGGCGGGCGTAACTCGAGGAGGAGGGGGAAGCCTTGGCCTACTGAATGACAGGCCCTTCAAATGCTTCATCAGATTCTTTTCGCCTCTCTTGAAACCAGGGGGAAGAGAAGGGCGGCTTTGGATAACAGTGAGGTGCTCGTCCAGGCCCAGGCGCCTCACCTCCCCCTTTTTCCAGATAAAAGTGGCAAGAGCTGCAAGACAAACAAACAGGCTGTCAAGGCATTTTCAAAATAATAAAGAGTAAGAAGGAATCACCAGCGCTCCTGAACTACCTTTGTCTAGACCCGGATTCATGCCCAACCGGGTCAAATAATTATCAGTCGCTATAAGCTCCGCATGAGGGAGCCATAAGGTGGGGCCATACACCCCGTACTTGTTAGTATGGCCTGCAAAGTAGGCCGTCAACTCTTTCTCCTTCTCACTTAACTTCACCTCCAAGGCCTTTCCACCCACGCCAGGGTGATACTCCTCAGGGGTCTCCATCCTGGTGTGGACATGATTCCTGAAGTGACGAGGAATCTTCCACCCATGGGTGCTGTGTATGTAAAGGAAATTGTTCTTCCAATCCCTCAAGCTGTCCATACCAGGCCACACCAAACAGTGTCCCTTCTGCCTCAAGAGGGACCAATAACCAGGGGAGCCCGTACTCCCAGAAGAAACCATCTGTAATCCCACCATAAATCGCAGGGCGTCGATAGAAGGCTCCATGCGGTGAAAGAGACAGGTCCAGACATATGAGATCAGCGCCCTGACAGCTGTGGCTGTCAGCTGGGCAACGGCGACGTTCATGCGCCTGAAGATCTCCTCTAAAGCAGGATGGAGGGGAAAGCGAAGGCCGAACTCTAAACATTTATGGTAAACCGCTATGCACCCATCCGGAGGGTTGCATACAGTATCCTTTTCATTGGGGATAACAACTGTATACCCCTCCCCGAAGTTATAGAGCCGCTCAATCACGACGGCGGCGTTCTTGGCGAGGATCACCCCCCGGCTTTTTGGGTCAGGGAAAGTACTCAGAGGGATGCGGTATTTAGTCCTGTCTAAATAATAAACCCTACCCTTTTCCCGACGAACGAGGGGACCGGAAGTTCGGGAAGGGTTAATTTCCAACGCCTCATCGTCCGAATCGACAGCATCGAACGAAGGGGGATCAGGGGAATTACCGCCCCCACTGTCCGCCGAGTATTCCTCCTCAAAATCAACCTCCTTAGAGGAGGAGGCAAAATCCATCCCTTCTCCCCTCTTTGATGGGTCGATAAAGGGCAAAATCCTTTCGCGGGTTCCAGACATGGCTACTCTAAAAAGATACGGAATAAAGGAAATCGAAGAGAGAAAAAAGAGTGGAGGATGAAAATCTGACCTAAGATCGCCTGACAGCACGCCGCAAGCCCGAAGAAAGAGGTCTCAGGGAAATGAGGGTGCAAGGTAGGATACGATTCGTCAGTACTCCAGGGTTTTTGATAAGAGAGAGAATGAAAGAAGGATTGAAAAGAAAAAAAAAATGAAAGAATGAACAGCCGAGCGCTTTTATAGAGAGGAAGGCATGCCAAGAGTCGCCCAACCCTCAGAGGCTCACCCAAGGGCTACGGCCCACGTGTCACCCCTAGGGGGGATGTGCTCTAGACAGCTTCCCAAGAAGAACCTCGGGAAGACCAAAGGATGTCAGGAGGTTGGTCACCCTGTGACGTCCCCCTAAAAAAAAAAAAAAAAAAAAAAAAAAAAAAAAAAAAAAAAAATCGCAACACATAAACGCACCGCCTGATCTTCATTTCATTAAAGCCTTACAAAATAGAGTTACATCCTAAGACAGATACGGGAGGAAAAATACATGAGGCCCAAGAGTTTCGGCCTGACAGAAAAACAAAATGCCCTGCCACGCGGGCCTAGTCGTCCCCCAAGTCTGGGGAATAATCTCCAGGACTGCCTGGACTCCCGAGATCCGAACCCCAGTCCCAACTTGGGGAACCCTGAAAAGGGTCAGTGGAAGCCCCGTCTTCGTCCCCATCGCTCAGGCGGCCGAGACCTTCGCTGTCGTCAGAATCATGGCTGCTGTCTTCCCAATCCCTTCCAAAAGGGACAGCTCGGGACTCGTCGCAAGTGCGACAGCCTGTTTTCTTTACAGGCGAAGAAGGGCCCGATTCCAGGGAGGAATTTGTGTCAGAATTAGGGCCAAATTGTTCAGGGTGCAACCACGGAAAACACTCATGGCACCCCCTATCATAGCAGCCCCCTCCCTGGGGGCAACGCCTAAATCTAGGCGCAGCAGGAGAGGACCTCCTAGGGCGTTTGCCCATCCTGATAGAGGCCTTCTGACCCCTCCGGCGAAGGCGGAGTCGTGAACGGCGGCTTCGGCAAACAGCTAAATAAGCGGCTCGTGCATACCTAAGTCGCCAAAACCCTCTGAAGATAAAGGAAACGTGTTTGACTCCACGGCGAACTGCACTTTTCTTGATCCAAGCCATATTTAAAATGAAGAAAAATGAAGAGATTGAAAGTAAAATGAAGCACAAATGACCAAGGAAGCTGCAGACTTTATACCAAGGAGAACTCCGCATTAATGAGCGCTCCAACCACCCTGGGAGGGGAGCCACCAATCAGGAACTCCTCACGGTTCCCCAAAATCCGCCCAGAAGAAAAGAGCAATCATTACGGAAGTATTCTTGCCTCTTGGCATTCCTGACAGGAACAGTACAAAGTTCCATTGGGAAGGCGCGGAGCATTAAATGCTGCGACAGACATGGAAGTCAACCCCCCTCCAAGCAAGAATCGCCAGCAGAGGAGAAGTCTCACTTCCCTCCTACTGACGAGGGCCAATTGATTGGGGGTGGGTCGCCTGACAATCAACTGCCTGCTATGCAGGCCCCGGGACGATTCCTGTCGGAGAGTCGAAAGACCAACCCCCGGCAAGGACCGAGAACAAAGCATGAAAACGCTAAAGGTTGGCCGTCAGCCGCCGGGAGCGCAGGCCGATGCAGCCTGTCAGAGCTTGGCAGTCCCCTACTTGGAGACTGCCTGCCCTGGGGAAATCCCTGGCCGACAGGGCCAGGATCCCCAGGGGCCCTCTCGTCATTTCGCCTAAGGTAATTGGGAATGGATGGATGGGAAGCCGCCACTTGTCACTTTCCCATCCAACCATTCCTCTTTCTCTTCTCTCTCTTGTGGGAAGGTATAAATACCTCCCCATTTCCCACATGAGGGGGGTTGGATTTTCTCTCTCTAGACTCTTACTCTTAAAACGCCGCCTAGTTCCTCACGAGCTAGGTTCGTAAAGGCATTTCACGGACTGACTTAGGCATCGGAGAGGGTTTCCTCGGACAACCTCCGAGGCCCTGTGCGTTCATTGTGCAGGGAGCAGGCCATTTTCCGCCGGGAAAGTCCGATTTCAGGAGTGAGAGAAAGGGGAGATCAAGGGAATCAAGCGACTAGTTACCCGTTATCGATTCAATTACATTACCCGGATTCTAAGCCGGGAGAACCGTTTCCGTAACCGGAACAAAGGCAAAGTTACACAAACAAACACAAGAAATGATAATTGATGGATTATGATGTGAGAAGAGGTATGGAAATGGACTAACAATGAACTAGCTATAACAACAACTAATGAACAACTAAAGGATAACTAAGCAAATAACTAGAGAAGATGATCGACTAAAGAGATAGAGAATTCAACTATGGAAAAGAGTAGGGTTAGGTCGGGTTCATAAGTGTAGTAGGGTAATTGGGGTGGTCAAGGGTGTAGGTGTCTCCTAGTTGCTAGAGTCGGTCCGGGCTCTCGCTACGTAGACCAACGCCGAGGTAAGTTCGCGCTCTCGCTTCTAAGACTAACCTCAACACAACCACAAAATAGACAAACAATGAGAAGATGAGCACAAGTATGGGGAGCATTGGTCACTACTACTCACACAAGCAAATCAACGAACACATAGAGTGCCCATTATGTGACTAACAACAAAAGAGTCACCTTTACCCCTAATCAAACCCTAATCATCCATAATCTACCCTTAATCCCCCTACTAACCCCACAAGGAGACTACTCACTCATTATCAAGAACAAACCAACAATAATAAGAGAAAACAACATGAAAAACCAAACATCCATTATGAACAATAAGAACAATAACAAGAACAATATAAAAGGATTGAAACTAGATTGAATAAACAAGAATAAGAGTAGAGAAGATTATACCAACAACCAAATGAATAAAAAGATGTAAACTTGCATAAACAAGAACCCATATCAACTCCAAGGATGTCAAGCTTGGAGAAATCTTCAAGAACCCACTTAATACAAGATTATCTAAACTAGATTAAACTAAGATTAACTAGAGATTAAAAGAAGCTAATTAGGGTTTTGAATTCTTAAGAGAGGCCTAAAACAATCTAGGGTAAGTTATCTCTTAAACATTACAAAGGAGGAGTATTTATAGGGTTACAAGAATGAAGGAGGAAGAATAAAGAGTCCCGCGGCTGCAGCTCTCTCATCCCGCCCGGGACGGTTCGGTCCCGACCGGGACGGTCTGATCCCAACCGGAACGGGTTGGTCCCGACCGGGACGGGTCCAAAACAGAAGCTATCCTATTCGTGCACCTCATCCCGGACGGGATGAGGCCATACCCGTCGGGGATGAGTCTTGTAGGCCTCCAATATGATCTTTAAGGTTCCTCCTTGCTTCACACGGACTTCTCATCGACTCTCGGGTCTCGAGATCGAGTCTAAGGGGCTCGGGATCGGGTCCCAAGGTCTCGGGGTCGAATCCAAGGCATCGAGTGATCGTTCCTCCGCTTTGTTGGCTCCGAAAAGTGTATGTATTGAGTCGGAATCGCTCCAACTCTTCATGAATGGTCTCGGGAACCTGAAACGAGTTAGAGGAAGCATAAGTAGCCCATGAACCGCTCCCAAGGAGCGATTCTGCAAGGAAATGGGACCAAAACACAGCAAATTAGGCACTACAAACTACACTTATCACATCTCTTTTCTGAAAATTTATCATTTTAACTCGATTCTTCTAATTATTTAGAAAATACTATACTTTGACTTATCCTATTTGATTTATAGTTTTGGTAACGGATTTAGAAATAAATTAAAGTTACGATAACGACGATAATAATAAAATTTTAATTTCGTTAGAAATGCTATTTTAAATTCATTTCACTTATTTTAAATAATATTCAAAACTCACGTATTTTCCATAAGACTATTTCTATTTTAAGTAAGTTTCTAAAATTAGTAAGTTTCTATTTATAGAAAGGTTCCCGTTTAATATAAAATATTTATTCCTTTTATCTTCATATTATTTATAATGATTATATTTATTTTTGAATATCAATAATGGCTTGTATTAGAGTTATGAAATAACAACAAGTGTGAGCTTAGAGTAATATATTCTAGGATCTACGTTTTTGCCATCAACTATAAGGCTAGTGTATCCGGAATCGGTACATTGGTTGTTGAACCGGGTGACAAGTGTCCCGGGAGTTGTGTACATTTTGACCTTAAGCTTAGGCCTCGCAGTAAGTCGCCGTCATAAGTTGAACTGGGTGACAAGTAATCCCAGGAGGGTTGTGCATTGTCTTAAACTAGGGACACGCATTTATAAGTCGACATCCTATTATGGTTGAGTATCCTAGTTAGAGACCGAAGTTTGATTTGTTTGAACTAAGTTCTCGAAGCTAGTTTTAGTATTCTCCTAGTGAAAGTCTAGCCTTCTACACTGAATATTTCCATAACGCCAGTTTTGAATATTATTATTATCGACTGATTTTTAATTTGCAGGTTGGCAAATGTTTTAAGTTTTCTCCGAAAGCTTATTCTTATTATATCGTTTTAATCTTTTCCATTTTAATTATTTTGATATAATAATACTATCATTTTATATCGATATGATATAATATGGCTGAGAGAACGTCCGAGTTACTCCCCACTGATGTGGCTGTTATGTTTGTAACATGACAGGTATTTGCTTATGGGTTTTAGGTATAAGCTAGCGAGTAGCGTAGATCCTACTCTTTCTTCATTCACGATTTATGGATTTGTATAAACTTGTTTGGAGAATTTCCTTTTAGCCCTTTTGTAAAAAGCGGCATTGGTATTGACTTACCATTTCTTTTAATAAGATATAGTTTGTCAGTGTGTTTTAAATCCCAACTCTACAGTGTTTCCGCCACTGTATTGCATTAGAATTTCTACGGGATTACAGTTAATGCCCTCCTTAACAAACCAAGAAGGGAAAGGAGAGCCCCTGAATGAGCTATAGACTTGGTGGTTACCAACCCAGTAGTGGTACCTACTAGTATTGCAAATGTGGTCCAATTACATTTGGACCCATCACAACCTACGAAGAGGCCATCAAAGATCCCAAGTGGATCCAAGTTATTCAACTCGATCTACAAGCCTTACATGTCAACAACACTTGGGTCTTTACTGACTTGCCTAAAGGAAGGAATGAAAACCATATATAGGATGTAAATGGAATTACAAAACCAAATTCAATCCTAATGGTTCCATTGAAAGACACAAAGCCAGGTTAGTGGTGTAGAGATTCAGACAGATGTATGTGGTAGATTATGATGAAACCTTTACACCAATAGCAAAGATGTCAACCGTTATGGCTCTAATGTCTGTTATTGTATCACCAACTGGGAAACATGTCAAATGGATGTGGCAAATCCCTCTCTTCATGAGGATCTAGTGGAAGATGTGTACATGAAGGTGCCTCAGGGCTACTATGATGGAATACTACAGAGTAATGGACAGGGAGAGCAAGAAAGATCAAGTGGAAATGTCTGCAAACTTCTCAAATAACTGTATCAGTTTAAGTAGGCGCCCATGCAATATTTTTCTAAATTATCATAGGCTCTTATTGCTTGTGGATTCAGGAAATCTCATGCAGATCACTCCTTATTTGTCAAGCAACACAGTGGGAGTATCACTATTGTGTTGATCTATGTAGATGACATGGTCATTGCAGGAGACAACTAATATGAAATACAATCACTCAAGACACAGTTGAATTCCTTGTTTCATATGAAAGACCTTGGAGAACTTGCATACTTCTTAGGCTTAAAAGTAACAAGAAATGGTGTTGGCATATTCATCTCCCAACAAAAATACACTCTTGATCTACTCAAGGCCTTTGGAATGGACAAGTCTAGGACAACTCACCTTCCAATAAACCTAATCCTCAAACTAGAACCAGGCAAAGGCACACCTTATTACCACAACCTGATCTATATAGAAAACTGGGTGGTAAGCTGATCTATCTCACCATTTCTCAGATATATCCTTTTCTGTTCAACTCTTGAGTCAATTCCTGGAAATTCCCACCTTTAATCATATGCAAGCTGCAAGAAGGGTTCTCAAATATCTGAAATCTGCCCCGGGTCAAGGAATTGTGATTGCCGGCCACTCTGTAGCACAACTTATTGCATACTGTAACTCATACTGGGCATCATGTCTCTTCAATAGGAGATCCACCACAGGTTATTATATACTCCTGGGTGATTCCCCCATTTCATGGAAGTCTAAAAAGCCGTCAGTGGTATCTAGATCCTCAATTGAGGCTGAGTACAGGGTCATGGCTATGACAACACGTGAGGTAACTTGGCCGTTTCAACTCTTGTAAGATTTGGGTCTAAAACATTTAGGTCCTGCTCATCTCAAGTGTGATAATCAAGCAGCTCTTGCCATTGCTGCCAACCCACTATATCATGAACGTACCAAACACATTGAGGTAGATTGTCACTTCATTCGAGAAAAAAATGCAAGGCCTACTTACTACTCCTTCCAACCCACTATGATTTACCACTTTTATTCAAATGTGATGGATTAAAATAATAAGTCGGTAAATCATAGTGGGTTGGAGGGAGTACATCCTATGTCAATACCAAAGATCAGGTTGCTGATGTGTTCACCAATCAGCACAAATATCTACTGTCCAAGATGAGAGTTACATCTAGCCTTCACTCTCATCTTGAGGGGGAGTGTAAAGAAGAATACAACAAATTGTCCAATTCAACCAACATTAATATGGGTACTCAAATGACATAAAGAAGAATGTTGTCACATTCAAGGGCCACAAGAAAAGGTGCCTAGGAAGACTTGGGTGATGTGATGAGTCATATGAACAAGTAAATAGTAGAGTCTAATGTAGACTTGACTTGTTGTAGAGTCCTATGGATAATAAGCTACTTCATGTTGAGTATTGTCCAACATAGTTCCAATATATGCTTTTCTGAATTCTCATTACAATGTAACACAAAAACGATCATCAATACAATACAACTACTTGATGTACTTTCATCATCAATGTCTTGTACTCCCATGCTAAACTAAATTACATTAAAACTCATTAGTGTCCTTGATATATTGGTCTATATTGACAAATTAGAATGATGACAAAACCAAGTGAAAAGCGAATTCAATTCTTTTTTGCGGTTTTTCGACGTCAAAATAACATTTATCAACTTTTAAACCTGTGTAAACTTATTTTCAACCGACAACACACCCATTGTTAGACCTCGCAAACGGGTCAATTAGGTCGTATCATACTTCATAATACCCTTGTTTTTGAGGATTGATGTCTTATTCTTTTGGACTGAAACTGACTGAACTTAACTTAACTGAACTTAATTTAACTGAAACTGACTGAAATATAGAGACAAAATATGCCTCCTGGAGCTGAACTGAACTGAAACTGACTGAATATAAGTCCAAAAGAACAGGGCCTGAGTCAGACGTGGTCATTTCAGGTTCGGATCCCTTTCGGGTTTAACTTTTTAGGGATCTCGACTCACATGTGACAATAAACATACATGACGGATAGATATGTTGAGTCAGTTTGAATTATGAGCAAAATTCGGGCGTCGAGTCTGATCAAGGATAAGCAAGGATGTTCGTGTCAGGTTATTAATCGAACATGATAAATTGAGATTTTTTGATTGCTAATTTCTAATAAAATGGATTTTTCAAGGAGTGACCCTAAAACCAATGTAAAAATGTACTCTGGTCACTCCGTGCTCGATTACTCTCACATAACGAGTCATAAGACCATGTTTATCCATGATCCTTCTTCACCAAGGTCCAACATATAAACACAATTCTTTATTCATAACCTACTTTATCAAACCCAGACTAACTTTTCTATCTTTAACACTTTCTTTTCACCATGGTCCCATATATATATATTATTTTTTATTGATTTTCACATGAATTAAAAAAATCATTTATCATTCATTTAACCAACAAAAACATGCCGCAGCAAGATGAACAAAGGGTGAAAGAGGTCCCCTTCCCACCTAGTAAAGCCCAAAACAAAACCTTGATCCAAATTTTTTTTATTAGTTTCATGTCTTTCACCCTACTTCCCACCTTTTTTTTTCCACCCACTAAACATTGGCCTAAACTCACGCACACTATAAAGCTTCTATACAAAACCCCGTTTTTTTGGCAATCTAAAACCCCCCTTTTACACTCTTCACCACTCCACTCAAAACAACCGCCATGGATGACAGCTTATACGACGAGTTCGGCAACTACATCGGCCCCGAAATCGACTCCGACAACGACTCTCTCTCCTCCGACAACGACGATGACAACATCCCCGACTCCCGCCCCTCCGACGACGATGACTCACCTTCCGCCGCCGCCAACGGCCACCTGATCTCCGCCGGAGATGACGACGTGGACATGGTGGATAACCAGGTGGTCCTGGCCGAAGACAAGAAGTACTATCCGACTGCCGAAGAAGTATACGGCGAGGACGTCGAAACCCTAGTCATGGACGAAGACGAGCTCCCCCTCGAACATCCCATTATCAAGCCTGTTAAAGCGCTTAACTTCGAACTCGGCGTCAAGGACTCCTCCACCTATGTCTCCACTCAGTTCTTACTCGGTCTCATGGCGAACCCTAATTTGGTCAGGAATGTCGCGCTTGTTGGACATCTTCACCATGGCAAGACGCTCTTCATGGATATGCTTGTTGAGCAGACTCATCACATTTCCACCTTCGACGCCAAAAATGAGAAGCATTTGAGGTACTGGCCAATTTGTGGATTTCAGGAAATTATTTTGTTTATTACAAGTGTGTTTGATTGATTCTGTTTGTCTGTGTATTTGATTGCTTCCTTTATTTGCATTGATTCGAGGTTAGCTATCGAAATTATGTGGTTTGGAGCTAGTTTATTAGTACCGTTGATTCTAAGAAATGGCTAGGTTTGCGGTATTGAGGAATATATACTGTCTATTTAATGCATTCGTTGGTATAATGTTGTTTTTTGCTGATGTATAGGCACTGATTTGAAGCTAGCTATCAAAATTATGTCGTTTGAGGTGTTTTTTAGTGCCTTTGCCCCTTGATTTTACGTAATCGGTAATTGCTAGATTGGTGGCATTGAGTAGTAGATACTGCCTATTAGAAGCATTCGATTGGTGCAACATTGTGTTAGTGGTTGGTATATTGGGAATGATTTGAGTTTACGTGCCTTCGAACCAATCAATCTTGACTTCTCATTGATGAAGGATTATAGGAAGTTTCCTGTTTTACAACATAAATCATACCAGTAGTAGATACTGGAACTGCTTGGATGTCAGCCTAAAAGTAGGCACCACTGGAGGAATGGCTCGCTGTCGCCATTGTGTATGAGGTTTCACATGCTAGAAATAGCTGTATCTGTAGGGGATAGAAAACAAGCAAGGGCAACATTGTCAAAGCTACTCACTACATTGTGGGTGTTAGGATGCTAGAAAAAAGCAAAATGAAACATTCTGCTCAGGTATTGGAGGCTCTAAATGGTGTTTAGCTTGGTCTGGGTGGTTTTTGCGTTTGCGAAGCTTCAATTCATTTGAATTGCTGGATTAAGTCTGTATTTTGAAATATGAAATTCAAATTCAGTTGAAGCTGTTTGGTAAAGTAAAAAAAAAAAAAAAACTCCCAGCTCAATGCCATTGGTTGGGAAAAAATAAGTCCGTTTTAAAATTTAAAATAGATAAGATACAATATTGAACTCATACACAGAACGTTAGGAATAATAAAGGGAGATTGAACATCATCTAAAATTCAATTTCATAGCTACTACTTACAATTGCTCACAAACAACGAACTTCCATTTCGACCTTACAGTTGCTTTCCGCGGGACATCACTAATTAAATCAATTAAACATTCAAGATTTTTTTCTTCTTGCAGTAATATGGCTGGTTTGGGTGTAATTCCAGTGAAAATTTCTTTTTAAGTTACAATTGATAGAAGCTGCAAGCAATCCGAAACCCTAAATAACTTTTGCTATGAAGTGGTGATCGTGGCGGCCAATGCTGGCAGCACATCTGATTGGCGTGACGGAGGTGGTTGAAGGCGAAGGTCTTGTACTCTTGTTGTAGATGCAGATCGTCACAAGGAGGAACTCAAGGGTGGAGACCGGAGTTGCTGCGGAGTGGTGATGGATTGTTTGTTGGGCCGGTGTGAATTTCACCGCAGAGTTGCTTGTGACAAATGGTGGGAACGGGGATGGGTTAGTGGTTTGGAGGTTGTCTCTGGTGTGGAGTGTGATGGTGTTGGAGAAGACACCGGGGTTTGGAAATGAGAAATGGTAGAAGTGGTATTTCAAGAGGGTCCAAACACATTGGTTTGGAATTTGGGCCAAATTCAACATATTTTCAAATCCAACATATTTTCAAATCCAAATATCTTGATTTGTCAAACAATGGATTTGAGTGAAATCAGATCGTTGTTTCCAAAAGGACCAAAAAAAATGGTGGTTATTACTTTTTGTAGGACCTCTATTGTAATTACCCATTTTTGTTGAATATAATAGAGATCCCTTTCTTGCAAAAAAAAAAGAGAGTATAATTTTGTCAGCTTCAATTGATAGCAAATGAGCAAAATGAATGAGTATTGATTGTGAGAGGAGACAGTTAGAGAAGTTTGAAAAGAGGAGGTAGCATTTCTTATTGTTAGAAGTGCTGAATTTGTGGGTTGTTTATTTTTAGAGGCTTTGCTACATTATTTGGCACATAAAATTCTGGGTTTTATTGCTGGAGAGTGTTTTGCAATTCTTTAACTTTGATTGATAAAATGGAACATTGCAATTTGTAAGTAATATGTTCTCTAAGTCTATTGAGTGATTTATTTTGTGATTTAATTGATGTTCGGCTTCTCGTCGTTAAGATTAGGCCTTTGCAGGCTGTCACTGGTTATATTAGCATAGTTAGACTCTTGCATGTTGTGTCACATTTTCTCCAATTCAATCAAATATATACTTTTTTCAATATGTCCTCTGCTTTTTAAAGTATTCAAATGATTTTAGTGGAAGGAGTATTTATTAGACTCTAGTAGCACTTTCTGTTCTGGATGTTTTAGTTGGAGTTTCGTTGATAAGGGACTTAGAAAATGAAATATTATATATTTTGTTGTAGGTATACTGATACAAGGGTTGATGAGCAAGAGAGGAGGATTTCGATTAAGACAATGCCAATGTCGCTTGTTCTTGAGGATGGTAACTCGAAGTCGTTTCTTATTAATATCATGGATGCCCCAGGTCATGTGAATTTCTCAGATGAGATGAGTGCCGCTCTCCGGCTTGCTGATGGGGCTGTTCTCGTCGTTGATGCTGCTGAGGGTGTCATGGTGAGAAATTGGTTTTGTTTTTGTTGGCTGTGTGTCTGTGTGTGGTTCATGATGTTTAATTATTTGATCCTGACGTCCTATTATTTTGACATTAGGTTTTGCTACTATCATTCTATGAAAAGCAACATCTGAAAGGGCACCTAAAGTCAAGCCCCTTAAGATATTTAACAATGCATTTTCTTTTTATATATTTTTTGAGCTTATTGCTCTGCATAATTCATGGTGGTACTTTTTGTGCTTTGTTTCCTTTATGAGTTTGTGCCGCTTGTGTCTTTTAGACTCACATTTCTCTTAGTGGTATCATTCCAATTTATTCTTTATTTTGTGGGTGGGGTGTGGGAATCTCCATTCTAATTGCCATGAGTTATCTGGTTGATTTTTTAAGTGTTACAAGCCAGAATGTTGTTACCTTATATATGCTTGATAGTGTACTCCATAATTTTCTATTGTGATAGGTCAATACTGAGAGAGCCATACGACATGCCATTCAGGAGTGTCTTCCAATCGTTGTTGTCATCAATAAGGTATTAAATCGTTCCCAGCTTGATTCATGCTTGCATAATGTGTTTTGGTTTGGTTATGACTTATGATCTTATGTTTTTTGCTTTCCATCACCCTTTTATTTCTACCCTTCTTTTTTTCTTTGTGTTGTCTCTTTCCGGCTCACCTTGGTAGTTTTTTTTGCCAACAAAATAAGTAATTCCAATTAATGGAGCTGCAAAGGTGATGGTTTGTTTGGCTGACTAAAAAAAGGAATTACAATTTCCCAAGAATTTGAGTTTCTCGAATAAGGATGAAGTTTTTTAAGTAGACGGTGCAGATAAGTGTGAATTCTGGTGAGTTCTAATTGTATATTTGACCAAACGGTTTTTCTTAATCTCATTAACTATGTGAAATATTACCTGGAATTGAGAATATCTATGTTGAACCAAACTACCAAAGAGTCACCGAGGCTTTGTTGTTATTATTTAGTACGTATAAATCATTGTGCTCAAAATGTTTATGCATTTCCCCCCTTTTTTCTCAGGTTGACAGATTGATAACTGAGCTTAAATTACCGCCGAAAGATGCCTACCATAAATTAAGACATACGATAGAGATCATCAATAACCATATTAGTGCAATGTCCTCAACTTCTAGTAGTGTCCAAGTCATCGATCCAGCTGCAGGAAATGTCTGTTTTGCTAGTGCAACTGCTGGATGGTCGTTCACTTTGCAGTCATTTGCCAAACTTTACGTGAAACTGCACGGTATACCATTTGATGCCAACAAGTTTGCCTCTCGTCTTTGGGGAGACATGTACTATCATGAAGACACCAGGACATTCAAGAGAAAACCTTCTGTTAGCGGAGGTGAAAGGTCTTTTGTCCAGTTCATCCTTGAGCCGCTGTATAAGATATATAGCCAAGTCATTGGAGAGCATAGAAAGAGTGTTGAGGCAACACTGGCAGAGTTAGGTGTCACACTTCCAAATTCAGCCTATAGGCTAAATGTTCGGCCATTGCTAAGACTTGCTTGTAGCTCAGTTTTTGGTACGGCAACGGGGTTTACTGATATGCTAGTGCATCATGTTCCTTGTGGCAAAGAGGCTGCTTCACGGAAAGTTGATCATATATATACTGGGCCAAAAGATTCTGTCATATACAAGTCAATGGAGAATTGTGATACTTCAGGACCCCTCATGGTCAATATCACCAAACTCTATCCTAAAGCAGATTGCAGTGTTTTTGACGCGTTTGGTCGAGTCTACAGTGGTGTTCTTCAAACAGGGCAGGCTGTCCGTGTGTTGGGAGAGGGCTACTCGCCAGAGGACGAGGAGGATATGACAGAAAAAGAAGTAACAAAGTTGTGGGTTTACCAAGCACGCTACAGGATACCTATTAGCAAGGCTCCACCTGGTTCATGGGTTCTCATTGAGGGTGTGGATGCCTCTATAATGAAGACTGCTACACTTTCCAATGTTAATTATGATGAGGATGTATACATATTCCGTCCTCTCCAGTTCAACACACTTTCGGTTGTGAAAACGGCCACGGAGCCACTAAATCCTAGCGAATTACCAAAGATGGTTGAGGGGCTTAGAAAAATTAGCAAGAGCTACCCTCTTGCCATCACGAAAGTAGAAGAATCTGGAGAGCATACAATTCTTGGCACTGGGGAGTTATACCTTGATTCCATCATGAAGGACCTTAGGGAACGGTATTCTGAAGTGGAAGTGAAGGTTTGTTTGTTTTGATTTTTTTTCTTCGTTTGTCACTAACTCTTCTGCTTTGGTTGTGAACTTATGATTTGGACTGTCTTATAGAATAGCTGCCTCATTTTCAATCTTTCTTTTCAAAATTTGGATTTAGTTTTCTAGTCTGTTGCATAGATAAGCTTACAGTATTTATTTAATACTTTTCAGGTAGCAGATCCAGTTGTCTCATTTTGTGAAACAGTGGAAGAGCAATCATCAATGAAGTGTTTTGCTGAAACACCAAATAAGAAAAATAAAATCACTATGGTATGCTATCTATTCATTCAAGTTGCATTTGTTTTTTCCAGCAGTTATGGAAGGTGCCTGTCTACCTATGGATCTAAAATTATCCCCTATGTAGATTGCAGAGCAGTTGGAGAAAGGGCTCGCTGAGGATATTGAGCATGGCGTTGTTAGCATCGATTGGCCACGTAGGAAACTGGGAGACTTCTTTCAAAATAAGTATGACTGGGATCTGCTGGCTGCCCGTTCTGTTTGGGCATTTGGTCCTGATAAACAGGTTTGATTTTCTGAAAACATTGAATTAGCTCGACATTTTCATCGAAGTTTATAATTAGATCCTTTTATCTAATTGTCATTTAACTTATATAGGGACCTAATATATTGCTTGATGACACACTTCCTGCTGATGTTGACAAGAACTTGTTGAATTCCGTGAAGGATTCTATTGTTCAAGGGTAAGTCTAAATTTTTATTGTCCTTGAAATCGTGGTGCCCTCCATCTGTCCGCTAATATTATGTTTGTTTGTGAAGATTTCAGTGGGGTGCGCGTGAAGGACCCCTCTGTGATGAACCAATGAGAAATGTCAAATTCAAGATGGTGGATGCTAAGATTGCAGCTGAGCCATTGCATCGGGGAACCGGACAGATCATTCCTACAGCACGACGTGCTGCATACTCGGCTTTCCTTTTGGCGAGTCCTCGTCTTCAGGAGCCGTATTATCATGTGGAGGTGTCTAATTGTTCATGTTGCCATTAATTCTTTTTAATTTTTTCCACATTTCTTCTGAAGTTGCATATCATATGTTCGTTTCAGATACAAACCCCAATAGATTGTGTATCTGCCATCTATACGGTGGTTTCTCGAAGACGTGGCCATGTGACTGCTGATGTCCCACAACCGGGGACCCCGGCATATCTTTTAAAGGTTGGTTACACAATGCATATGTACTCGTTTGCACATCCTGTTAGAAGCGATCTTATGTTTTTTCCCATACTAAATCTTGATAGATGCTGATATCCTCTTGTCAATTATCATTGTTCTAACTGTGGGCTCATCTATTGTTTTCTAGGCATTTTTGCCCGTGATAGAGTCATTTGGATTTGAGACTGATTTGAGGTATCATACTCAAGGTCAGGCCTTTTGCTCCTCCGTTTTTGACCACTGGGATACTGTCCCTGGAGATCCATTAGACAAGAGCATTGTCCTACGGCCTCTTGAACCTGCACCTAATTCACATCTTGCACGGGAGTTTATGGTTAAAACGAGACGTAGAAAGGTACGTGTCTTTGTGGCTTTACTTGTCTAAATGTTCCTTGACCATAATACAGTAACCCTAGCCTTCTTTTGTATCGTGGAACTATGCTGCTTTTATTTTCTCAAAAGAATACTGTTGTTATTCTTGTGACTTTGGGATATAAGGGCCATAATCAATATTTGGAAAACCCAACTCATTCCTTAAATCAAGAAATGGACTGTGCTTATGCTACTTTGACCTTTCGGCTGGACTCCGGGTAGATGGGTTTGGAGAGAGAAGGAAGGGCGGGGGTGAGATTCACAGGTACATTTATTTGAACTCGAGGATAGGTGTCACGTCAGTTCAACCATACGAGAAACTTTCACGTCACTTTAATAGTTGGATCATCCTTGTATAGTTCTTACTCCTTGCTAACATCAACAAGTTCAAATTTAACTTGGTGTTTTCAATGTTTATATTTGCAGGGAATGAGTGAAGATGTGAGTATCAATAAATTTTTCGACGAGGCTATGGTTGTGGAGCTGGCTCAACAGGCTGCAGGCCTTCATATGCAGATGCTGTAGAGAGGGTAAATGAACATGCTGTTTTTTTTTTTGGGGGGGGGGGGGGGGGGCGCGTTCAGACCTAGTACTCCGACTCGGTTATCAAGCATGCGAATATGCTTCTCTGCATATTTGCGGTAGATGTTTTGTTGTTTGTTATTTTATATGCACCGATCTATGCCTGATGCAGAGCCTCCATCAATATTTTGTTAGCGGAAGTTCATTAGTCAGGCGAGAACGGATGTTATAACTGTTGTACCAGCTTCCATTAAGCGTTTGGTAGTTTTCTATATGAATTGATGTATTTTCTTTATTACCAACAATGAGGCTGAGCTGATCGTAGTACTGCTAGGTTAGACTAATTACTCTGTTTTTGTGATAGATGTTTGTTCATTAAACCAAACTAAATAGTACGAGTATGCTTTGATTTAGCTCATTTTACTGCATTGCTTCACAGTCGGTTTTCATTTAATCAGACAATGTGTCTATTTGGTATTTGTCGATTATTTTCCACATTTTACGCAGGCTATGCGATTTAAACCTATATGAATTGTCTTTTTAAGTTGATTTTAATCGTCGAAGTTGTGCCTGATTTATAAGTCCACTTCCACATTGTGTGCAATGAAATATATGCTGCTACAACAGTCATTTACATTGGCTATATACCAAGCACATTACTACCGATGCATCTGATCAGGTTTTTCCATTACTTTATAATCTGCGTTTATCTTTTGTACTCGTGATCAAAGAAAACCTCTAATTACTGATTCGTAGTATCAGTTTGCATGATAAAGCAATTACTGTTTCTTGTCCCATCTCTTTTAGATTTGTATAATCTCCGCAGTCTTTTTTTTTTCAACGATTGTCTCGATATTTCGTGATTTTGTCCATATATGGGCACCTTTTCCATTTAGTTCTTTGTCATGGACGGTCTCCTCTGATGGATATATCTTAAGATTGAAACGAGTCATATAACACCCCATTCGAGTATGCGACACTTTTTGCTGCTGCCTTAGTATGTATCTTGCTTTTGACCAACTTTAATTTTAAGACGAATGCTTTCATCTTAAACAAACTAGTGTGATACCCGTGACACGTCACATGGTTGTGAACAAATCTTTTTATAATTGAAAGTTAGTAAGAGCAAAAACATTGGAGGTGTAGTTTGGTAGTGGCAACACGAATGTTATTTCGGCATTTGGTAAGCAAATTCAAAGAAAAATGACTGTATTTCTAGGTTAGAACCCGTCACAAAACTTTTCAAAAGGAGATTGGATGTAAAAAATGAGAGGTCAGAAAAACACGGATATTTTGGGTGGTTGTGTGTATAAGTGTCATTGGTAAAAGAATGTGTAAGCAATGAATTGGAAGTATTACGGGTTTCAAAAAATGCGTCGATGTACTTGACTAATCTAATATAAAAAAAACTTACGCAAGTGTGTAGACACCCAGATTTGGACCTGGTGCTGCAGGAGCGCCCAACAAACACCCGATGACGATCGGACTGCAACGCGACGCGAGTTCGCGATGTTTTAGATAGTTTTTCTATAGAACAGATCAAATAAATTACTCGAAAAAATTAAACTAACATCAAGGCAGCCCTAGTCGTGTCATTACGGTCGCATAGACACTAATTATAGTCAATTCCGACACCGGGATCCCGAGTCAGTCCCGAAACTCGAACTGAGTCAGCACCGCGCCAAGTGAACCTCGGGATGCACACCCGAGGCCCACTAAACACCACGACGCTAGGTCAAAGCGGGGGAGATTTAACCCCCAAGCATTGTATTATACGCTCGCCTCTCGGTTTTGGAAAGTATCAAAATTGTATCTTCAAAATCCTGGGCGCCTCACCTTGCGCGCCTGAGTCTTCACACGCCTAAACCCAGGCACCTGAATTCTGGTGCACCTGGACTCAGACGCCTATCCCGGTGACGAGAGCCGAAAACACCTATAAATACCCCCCTCCACCCTCTTCATTCGACACACAATTCATACATTTCTCTCTTCCCTCTTCACTCGTAAAGAGTTTCTCGCTAAGGGCTCGCACTCCGACACCCGAGGCAAACGATCCACTCGATCGTAGTTCCGATAAAGCGACATCAACGCTACTTCTCACCTTCGAGCACTCCACTCGATCCCGAGGTGCTTGTGTTCGACTAGCCATTCATAGTCTAGTAACGGAATTCTGTCGGGTTAGCCGCAGAATCAGTCAGTAGGAGCGGAGCTCTGTCGGAATAGCCGCAGGAAGGGCCGACGGTAACGGAACTCTGCCGAAATCACTAGGCAAGCAAGGAGGATCCGCCTTTTGAAGTCGAATCGTCACTACGTTGTCATCTAAATAAAACTTTACATTTTTGTACTTTTAATATGCACTACGATAATGTCAAACGTGGACACTAGGTCCACTACACATACTAAAACACGTAACGTCCCAACTTAAACCACAAATACTAAAATACTCTAAATAGACCCGAGTAATTCTGAGATCCGTTCTCAACCATCTATGCATCGTGTCCCGTTTAGCGTATATTCCGAGGGTGCAACTCCTCACTATGTGTTTACTTACATTCGCATTTACAGTTTTTCATATGATTTACTCCCTCCGGTTTTATATGTTTGCCCCATATTGATTTGCACATAAATTAAGAAATTGGAAAATTGTGTATGGAAAGTACAATGATGAAGAAATAAAGGTGGACTAATAGGTATAAAGTAGTGATTAAAGTGTAAATATAGTGGCAAAATAGGTAAACAATAAAAATTCATAGGGACAATATGGTAATATATATAAGACCAATATGAAAAGTGGAGAAATGGGACAAACAATTAAAATTTGCCAAATAAGGAATACGGGGCAAACATAAAAAACCAGAGGGAGTATTACTTTTATGACCTTATACTCGCATGCTAAATCACCTAACACGAAATTTAAAACGTAAATCAACTAAAATTGAACAAAATGATGGTCGGTTTCCGTATTAGTCCCGGTGCTCACCATGTGTGGTTCGACGCATCCCTATTAATACCGAGCCGACGCATCTTAAGCAGAATACCGGGTAAGGCATACTACGAGAACGACTAATATCCGTATTATCGCGTTAAAACTGACTTGCTAATACCTATAATATTAGTACTCTCTACTCTCCAATGTGCATCTTTTCATGGCCTGCTTGTCACGTGAAATCGCATGCAAAGAATGTAAACACACTACTTCGACGACAAAACTTACTTGTCCTTAAACAACCGACATAGCAAAAGGTATAGGGTGAAAACAATGGATGTTACAGTACTTCCGCCACAACAAACGAACAAAGTTATCAGCCCACCGATTGATTAGTAGTGGCCGCTATAGTGCGGGCGGGATTGAGTGTCGATGTCTATTGGATGTTGGCTTCCCAATACGTACCCTCACCTCTTACTCAGAATCGACGGTTTCCGGATGTCCAAAATCTTTGGCAATGAGAGTCATTCCAAGCATGGAGTGCTTAAGGGTACAAGTCTTTATCTTTAGGTCCCGTGCCCCTCAGCTTTGAGCCGGCTAAGGATTAAAGTTGACTTGAACGGTTTCCGAGTCCCCATAATTGACTCGGTGGCGACTCCACAGATCGGCAACGAATTCGGTTCACTAAAAAGGTCGCCTTACCAAACATATCGACCTTTAAAAATTTAAAACCACGACTCGATCGACCGCAAACGAAAAAAACACGGGCGCACGCGCCCGTCTAGTACAAGTCCGGATCGTCATCCGAATCGAGGTCCGAAACATCGCCCCGTACGCGAGATCGGATCGGCCCCCGATCGGGAGGGGGCCGTGTGGGTGGCTGCCGCCATTGGAAAATCGGGTCTGTAATCCCCTATAAATTCTAACGCAATACAGTGGCGGAAACACTGTAGATTTGGGATTAAAACACACTGATGTTCTATATTTTAGAAAAAGAACGGTCAGTCAATACAAATGCCACTTTTTACAAAAGGGCTAAAAATAAAAATCCTTCAATGGGTTTAACAATCCATAAACAAACATAATTAAAGCAGAGTAGGATCCATGCCAATCGCTAGCGCACACCAAACCCCGGAACACAGAATACCTGTCATGTTATAAACATAACAGCCACAATTCAGTGGGGAGTAACTCAGACAGTTCTCCCAGCCATATTACATACTCCCTCCGTTCCAATCATTTCCATGCATTTGGATATTATGCACTATTCATAGATGAGAAGAATTATCGACATAACTTTTAATATATACGATAAAATATAGTTATGTGAGATCTTGTTTAAATTGTCTAATCGAATACATCATGAATATCAAATTTTTATAATTTTTATAAATCCGTAGCTAAAGATATAGACAAAAGAAAATGTGCATTGACAAGTGTGAAAAAGCAAACGTATGGAATTGATTGGAACGAAGGGAGTAATATATAGGCAATAGAAACATAATATATGAAAATAGATTAAAACTCAAAGCATTATATATATCAAAATAAATTCAAAACCAGAAAACAATTCAGCAGCCTGACAGCGTCAAAACGAATAATGGAATATAAAACCGATGATCAGTACAACTTTTACTACTAGAGATATGTCAAAACAACACCGAAGTGTAACTTAGTGCCCACGAAGCGACCCCTAAGCCTCACTGGTTAAGGAACTTAGTGCCCACGAAGCGAATCCTAAGCTCTCTCACCAGACAACTCAAACTATAATAGGACTGCGTTCAGCGAGGTCCTAGCCTAAGTACATGCGCATGACTCCTGAGCATAAACGATACCCAGTTCGACAATCAATGTATCCCTGACGCAGATACACTGACCATATAGCTGATGGTAACAACCAACATATCCTAGACTTATATACTGCAACTTCTCATTTCCAACATTATTCCACATTCAAACCATTATAAGTATTTTATCCGAAGATATCTTAAATATTCCCAAAATAGTAACTTTCCAAAGATAGAAACTTTCTTCAAATAGTAACTTTCCAAAATAGGTATTATTATAATTAGAAATCGTTTAACATATGAGTTATATAAAATATTTAATATTAGACCTTGAGACATAAACATTTAGATAAATGTATAATTAATGATTAAAAGTGAAGGAAAGTAAAAATCATAATTATTTCTCAAAAGGTTGGAGTATAAGTAATTAAAAGTAATAAATTACAAATTTACAGATTTTTCAGATTTGCAATGTCTTACTATAAAATTCATAAATAAATTATTAAAAATCAAAACGATATAAGATCAGTGAGGTTAAAAACTTTAAAAGCTTAGCTACAACGTTTGTTTCTGGAGAAAATCGAAATTCTTAACTTAAGAAGGGTTTTTATTCGTAGTTTTATAAACTGTCAGAATCTGACACCCGATAGTATTTCTTTGATAAAAGACGTTTAAATATTTATTTTAAAACAAATTCATTTAGAAACACAACTAGACTCTTTAAAGTTAATGTACGTAAATTACCAAAATTAAATTCAAAGTTTATCATAGGTTTTAAATTAGGTTTTACAACAACTGATAGATTCGCAAACTAATCCGTCGCAGTTTCATAAACGATTTTTTGTGACGAAAATACTTGGAATTAATTTATGGAATTATAATTTTTTATGGAATTTATGGAATTATAATTTTGTGACGAAAATCACGAAAATTAAGAAATTAATTCTTATTTATACGTTTTAGTCTTGGCATTATAATAATTTTAGAAGCTTCGAAACATATTATCATAGTATAGTTCAAACACGTTTACTAGTATAAGAATTCGATTTAAAACGATACTACAAGCAACTACAACATATATATCATGCAATACCGAGTCATGCCATCATCTGTTACCTTCATCGAGATCCGAGTTAATAAAATGACCGTCTTCATCGGATCTAGCACGATAGCCTACGAAAAATTAAAACATATGGTATTAGAACCACATCAGAAGGGAATAGAAAGAGGAAAACGAGATGGAGAATAAGAGTAATTAAATTACCCTCGGATTAGAATGAACGAAGGAGAAGAGATACGTAACAAGCTGAGCAGCAATAACGTAATTAAACAGAATTGGAGGAGGATGAGTTTTACGTACAATGAAGAAAGAGTAATCGAAGAGTTTGGGGATTATAAAAAAAATGGAGTAAATAACGTAATAACAACAACCACTAGAGAAGTAGAGAGGGAAGCAGTTGAGTAGAACTAGGATAAATAAAAACATGTGCTTAAATTAATAAAATATTTAGTGACTCATCTGGTTAGTGACGAATAATTTACGGTGTGATTGAAATCATTAGTAAAAATAAATAACCAGCATACAAATAAATTAGGTTAAAATCGCATAAGAAAATAATTAGACCCAAACTTCGAGATGGGCTAAAATATTATTTTGTCGTAACATTAAATATTTGGTTCAGGTTCGAAGTTGATCAAAATAATTAGTTGACTCGAAAAATCAAATGGGTCAATCTCGAGTTTAAATAATTGTTTGTAAGGAAATTGAGTTTATCGACGAATAAATAGTTTTCAACGAAAATGAATTAAATTGATTTATCGAAAGCAAAATGATGATTTTTCAATAAAAGTTTAATAAAATAATTTCTCGAATAAATAATAAAACGTTTTAACGAGTTTCGAGTTGAAAATAGAAATTCGAGCTAAAATAAAGATTTTAGGAGTTTAAGACGAAGTCAAAGTAAATCCGATAAGATTTAAAATGAAGGATTACAGGTTAAATCCCAAACCAAATAAAATATGGATACAAATTTAATTTATAAAAATTAGGGGTGTTACAGAGTCAGTTCCGCGCGGGCGCGCGCGGGACGCCGGGCTGTGCCGACGGACGCCCACAGTTTGGCAACTACGCTGGGAAATTGGAAACAAGTTTCCAGTGGTGGTGTAACTCGAACGAGGTCGGTGAAGCTCATTTCCTAGTTCCTAGTTGTGGTCACTACAGGTTTTGGCCCTAAAAAGCCCACCCTAACCGATATCAGGACCAATCGACCTCTTCGCGGTAAGATCCTTATAGACACGCGAAGAGATCCTCGGTTGACGCTCCGGCCGCCTAACGCGTACCCCGTAGATATACTAAGCGAATGGTCTAAGCCAACGGTACGACACTCATCTCCCCAGATGACCTGTCGACACCTAAGTAAGGGCTATTCGTGGGCGGTAGCCTACCCTAACCTACCCGTGTCTGCATCCTGCATGAGTGTATGCATTCCTAGTTATGTGTAGCGTGTTTGAACAACCCAATTAAAACACTAAAATCTGGATTCAACAACGCCAACATATTCAACCGCACCCAACTCCGTTATCGAAAAATACCTCCTCTTTTCAAAACGACCTTTTGAACACCGATACTCCGGTCAAACCATGATTTCCAAAAAAAAAGAGAAAACGTTTTAGATGCCGTCATCATGGTAAATTTTACACTCACTACTTTAAAAAAAAATATTTTTTTAGCGCCATCGCATTGGCCAAAAGCAAAACTCGTAGTTTTCCAACAACAACGAGAGCTGCTAATAAATGCCAAATTCCCAATCAATGAGATCAAGGCACCTTAAGCGGTTACATTTTATTTTTTCACACATACCGTTAACACGACCGAAGCTTCAATTAATGAAGCCATCCGAAACGGTCACATTCACAAAACATCATTTTTACACACCGTCACCACCATCAAAATACTAAGGATGGACAAATGTGACCGCACATAAAAAAAAGAAGGCTTTCTAAAAATTATCTTTGTTACCTAAACTCGGTAATAAAACCTGTTCACGTTTTCAAAACACCGTCACCAGACATAACGTTCTGTCACAAACACCACCTACACCATAAATGTCGAACTGACTAATTAATAGTAGTTTCGATAAAAGCACCACGTCATCACTTTCAAAACCGGTTTCCTTAAGAACTGTGCTTCTTTTGAAAAACCACCATTTGCACTTTTGCTATCATCCAATCTTTGACGCACATATAGCAACACACTTTCGCGTCACCCCAATTTTACGAATCGTCCTTTTCAAAAAGACTTCCTTTGAAAAAGCGCGATCGTTTTAAAAAAAAAACGTCAAAATTCTTTGATCCTGAGCCGGGATCACTATCAACTTCTTACGTCGTACAACTGTGTGATTAACTGTCTGTGTTAGTGACTAGGGTCACCTCTATTCGAGGTCTTATATTTTGGGTCATCTCATCCCGAGAAAGTCCTCTTGAATCTCACCTCCGAGATTTGTGTCAAATCGTCTCGTTCTGGAGACATAGATTCACTAGGTGTTACGCCGAGTACACCGAGAGTCTAAAGCACCCGAGTCCCGAATCCGATGACCGCAAACACGCGTAAATCGAGGGTCTCATTTCCATGTCGCTCAGTTATGAGCATCCCTCGAGTCTCTAAGTCATCTGGAGGGTCCAGTCTCATCTTCAGTTCTGTTTCGCAGATCTAGAAATGTCATCCAGCAACAACCTCGAACCACTCAGCACCATGCTAGGGCTTGTCAAGGAGCTCCAAAACAACGTGGCCCAAGTAACGGCCGCCTATGACAACATCCTCCTCCAGCTCGGCAAGCTCGAAGGAGCTGCCAACAAAGCACGAAACCTCCGAGAGCAGGCGGATGAAAAGCCCTTCATACCTAGGGACAGGATGAGACTCGGGCCTGCTAGGTTCGTCTCAGCCCTTGGAGGACGCCCCTTTAGAAGCCTCACTGACCTAGGCATAACCTACGCCGAGGCTTTAAGAGTTACCAATGAGGACTGGCAGCTGTCGCAACTGGTCCCTACTCCAGACCCACCTCGTGAAGCTCGAGGTGCAGACTGAGACCCCAGTGCCTACTGCCTATATCGTCAGGATAGAAGGCGCGATACAGAGTACTACGACCGCCTCAAACACGACATCCAAGACCTGGTGGATGCCGGAACCTTCCCCCCTGTGAAGGCACAAACGGCGCGACTCGCCATCGGGGAGACCAGTGACAAGGCAACCGCGTCTGTGGTGGTGAGAACGAGAGGCACCATCAAGGTGCTCTTCCCTGGAGGGAGCCTCGATGCTTAGAGGCGCAGTCGGTCTTAGTCGCAGTCTAGTTCATCTTAGGGCCTAAACTGACTAATATTAATAAATGTTTTTTTTTTCTTCTTCTTATCGAGTCCGAGAGATGTGAGGGAACATGTCCTCCACCTCCCCCCTACAAACAAAATCACGGGTATCTAGCCCGTTTATTATTATATCAATAAACGACTCTTTTTTTTTTTGGTGAAATGTGAGGGTTATATTACTTCAAAAAATGGGACAATTTACAACCATATACAGTTAGCAATCAATAAACGACTCTTTTCTTTAACAAACGTGCCTTGATAATCGTTCGACCTCTTCTAATAACTTACTTAATTGCTTGAAACTCGACACTATGCCATTTATCAATAACAATTAAATAAAGCGCGAGGGCTACAACAAACGGTCCCCTACAACTTCACCCTAAAAGGAGACTAGGAACAACTACCCTAAGTTCAACTCACAACTGGTTCCCCTAACCAAACAACAATACGACCATATACCCATATCAGTCAAACTAGATTTTCCCGTTACCGACAACGCGGCCGAACACGAAGCCTGCCTAATAGAATTAAAAGCCGCCGTAACCCTAGAAGTTAAAAACCTTAGGGTACACAGGGATTCTTCCCTAGTAGTCAACCAAGCCACGGGCACCTGGAAGGTTTATAGCGAAAGCCTAGCTCCATACAAAACAGAAATAGAAACTATATCCCGGAAATTCATCGAAATTGAGTTCATTCACATACCTCACGAAGAAAACCAATTCGCTGACGTCCTATCCAAACTAGCCTCACTAATAAACATGCCTGACCATATTTTCTCTATGCCAATCTGCGTAGAGAGAAGTGAACAACCGACCTACATCCATAACCTCGAAACCGATGATACCTCCGAAGAACCCTGGTACAAAGCAATCCTGGACTTTAAAACCAACGGATCATACCCACCCAACACAAACACCAAAAACAAAAGAGCCTTAAGAATACAAGCCGCCCATTACGTCCTAAACCAAGGACTTCTATACAAACGAACCCCACAAGGAGTCCTCCTTAGATGCATAAATAAAACTCAATCCGAGAGAGTCATGGAGGAAGTACACGATGGAGAGTGCGGATCCCACATGAGCGCGCATCTATTAGCCCGAAAAATAATGAGACTGAGCTATTACTGGATTACCCTAGAGACAGACTGTCAACATCATGTCCGTCACTGCCACAATTGCCAAATATTTGCCAACATCCAACACCTACCACCATATCCTCTCCATACTATAGCCACACCCTGATCTTTCTCTACTTGGGGAATTGACATCATAGGAAAAGTATACCCATCCGGGACCGGCAGACACTGCTTTATACTAGTGGCCGTCGATTATTTCACCAAATGGGTAGAAGCCGCTTCTTACACCGTACTAACCTCCAAACAAGTAGTAAAATTCCTACAAAATAACATCATCTGCCGCTATGACATACCTCATGAAATAATCAGTGATCATGGGGCTCATTTCGGGGCCGACACCCAAAAACTCATCGACAAATACAAAATCCAAAGACACAAATCCTCACCCTATAGACCTCAGACAAACGGGGCCGTAGAAGCAGCCAACAAAACCATAATCACGATCCTTACGAAAATGATAGATAACTACCGAGATTGGCCAAGCAAAATACCCTTCGTATTATGGGGGTACTAAACATCCTACCGAACACCCACCGGAGTACACCATATTACTTAACCTACGGCTCCGAAGTCGTGTAACCCGTAGAGCCACAAAACCATCACTAAGGATACTAGCCGAGAGCGGCATTCCCGAGGAAGAATGGGACCAAAAACGATATGACGAGCTAGTACTCTTAGACGAGCGTAGGATACATGCCCTATCCAATGTACAAGCCTACCAACAACGTATACAACGAGCCTTTAATAAACGAGTGAAATCCCAAAACATACATGAGGGAGACTTAGTAGTCAAATCCATCAGAGCACCCCTTCCCATCGACCCTAGAAGAAAGTTCAAACCAAACTGGGCAGACCCCTACTTGGTCAAGAAAATACTCTCGGGGGGAGCCGTAGTCCTCACCGACCTAGACGACCAAGAATTCTCAACCCCGACCAACAAGGACCAACTCAAGCGATACTACCCATAAACATCCTAACAACCTCATCCTGATCTCCGAATTAGGGCGAAAACCCATGTGTAGACACCCACATTTGGCCATTAGGTGTCTATGGCAGTTTCCGAGAAACACCCGATGATGATCGGACACAAACATGCTTTAACGTACTCGAACATGGGCTCGAAATCATGGGCATTTGGCTTGGGCTTTTTACGGAGTACAAATCTCACAAAATCAACCTCAAAATCAGGCCCAGTGGATCATTTTGAGTCAAATAAGACTAATTTGGGTCGAATCCGACACCAGGGGTAAAACCGTCTTTTTGCGACCGAGTCAAAACCCGGTCAAAGATATTTTCGAGACAAGGAAACCGGCCGTGTCATCCCATGAGTCCCTTTTGAGCTCAAACACTACAGAAAATCAGCTACAAAAAAATATTAAACAATTCCGTTAAGGGTAGAATTCGATCTCCAACAGGAATCCTATCCGAACACCCGATCAAGCACTCGACCGAGCATGAAATACTCGGCCGAGCAGCCTAATAACAGCCGGCTTCCATGCCTTCTTCGCCAAGCAAACGGAATTCTCGTTCCTCTCGACTTCTTACATTTCCTATCCAAACCGGCATTTCTTGTCGTTCAAGCAAGAATACCTCTTCTAGCTTCTCTTCTATAAATAAGACTCTCACATACACAATTCAACAGATCATCGATCATCGAGACAGGCATCCTTCACATCGATTCAACATCAATCACGTCTACGATTCACAACACACATACAACCCATACACGTAGCATCGAAAATATAAAACCCGAGACCCGAAGAAACCGGCCACCCGACACCCTACAGGACCAAAAACCACCACTACTCACCGACATTAACTCGACGCTCCCGTGTCTAAGCCACATTCCGACGACCCCCGTTCCGAGTAAACAAAGCATGTAGGTTGAGGGTGTAAAATCAAACCTGTTCTTTCCTTTCTCTCTTCCCTTCTTCTCGTTTTTTTCTCTTTTTCGTCGGTCCGTTGTTTTTATGGGTCTTCGTCGCATCTTCTATTTTCTATAATATCGATACTACAAACTATTTTTATACAAAACAACGTTCTTAAAATACGATATCGATTCTCTAGTTGAAAATCGTATCAAAAAAGAACTAAATCAATCTCGTTGATGCTAAAAAAATCGTCCTTTGGTTTTAAATATAATATGATGATTTTGACGTGGAGAGAATCAACATCTTTTCATTCAATTTTTTCTTCTTTTCAAAAACGATTTTCTAAAAAAATGTTTTTTTTTTCTAAAAACTATTCCGAATATTTGATATCGATTTCATAATCGAATATCGAATATAACGAATATCGAAAATTTAAATCGAGTATAAGTTAATCTATATTTGTACGCGATTTAATAAAATTATCAATTTTTCGGAAAAACAAACTCGAAAACAGGCCGCCATGCGACTCGCACAAGTCCCGTGCGAGCCGCATGAAAGCGTGAGTCGCGCCATCTTCATGCGGGTCGCGCGACCTCCTGAAGTCCGCGGCATCGAAACTCAAATCCGTCTTATTTCTTTTAACATCTTTCCTTTATTAAAACGACGTTTTTCCTTGGCATATTTCATGTTTTGATAAATATTTTTTTTCAACCTCGGTCGACACACGTGTTATAAAACTTTTCAAATAGTCATTCATATTATTGCATCCATATCTTTTATTCAATTTAGCAATCGTTACTAACCCGTTTGTTCATCCTTTTCTAGCAATCTCTTTTCATCTTTTACTTTGTTCTATTATACTAAAACAACCTCGCATGCTAAAACAACTTTGACGTTAAACTTTAGATGCGTTAAACCGACTTAGCAACCCATTTAATTCTCGCATGTTTAGGGAAAACAATGTTTGCATATCATTTCATCGTTCAACTAACACGCGTATTTCAAAATCAAACGATATCTTAGTAGAGGCCGCTAATGTGCGGGCGGGGTTGGGTGTTCTTTGTGAACTTCCCAACACGTACCCTCACCCCTTACTCAGAACCATGGTTTCCAGATGTCCGAATCCATTGGCACACGAGAGTCATTCAATACACGATATTCGATAATGTCGGTATCGGTATCAAATGCAAAGGGACAAACCCGATAAACTCTGACATAGGAAATGGGCCACACTTTATACATGGCCCACTACGACATAGAGTGGGTTCGAACGGGCCCGAACTCCCACAAAGTTCGCTGGCGACTCCAACTTCGATTTAAATTTCAATTCGACCCATCTCATATGGAGATTCATTCGCCTCCCCAAACCCGCGCGTGGCCGCGTCGGGGTGGACCTATGTCATGTCCACAATTTGGCGACTCCGCTGGGGATTAACTGATTCGTGACGTACCATCGGCATCCTCAGGTGAGACTCGAATAGAAATCGTTTGACTAGTACAATACGCGTTTTAGTTTTACGGTTCATGCATAACCCCATATTTTCCCGGGCTGGTACTGGTGACCGACATCCCATTATACCATTGATGTAGTCCGAATTGGATATGTCAAAAGGTGTTCATAGCAGATTCGTATGGGTTTTACGGCATGTTCTAAGCTCAACTCGACTTAGGAAGTCCGCCCCGATTCTCGAATAGGCTATGTACACTGGTATAGACCCTTTATAGACTGACCGAGACTTAGTTTAAGAGCATACATGGTGTAGTTAAAATGTTTCCATGACTACGTGCTTCTTGATCTACATCCTTTTCAAAAAAATCGTCACTTCAAAAATTGCATCCTTTTTCAAAATATCCAATTTCAAAACCCCGGGCATATACCGAATTTAGGACCTATGATTTTACTCAAAATAGCCCTTTTTCTAGCCAGTATTATGCCCAATTTAAAACTCGAAATTATTTTCGAACTTACAAAATCGTCGCTCGGTTCGATTTCCGTTTTTTTTTTTCCTTAAAAAAAAAAGGGTCATCTCCCGAATTTTCTTTCGGGCTTTCAGAAAAGAAAAATCCATTTCAAAACCTTCTTTTCTTAGGACTTCCCGTATTTAGCAGTGTCGGGTCGTGTCGTAAGTCATCGAGGTCTCTAGCGTCGAAACTCCGTCGATCTTACATCACGGGTTTCCTCCCTATCCCAGTCCGCCTTGTTAGACTAAGGCAAGGCCCACCTACGTAGGACATACTCCTACAAAGGAGGGCCCGTTTACACAATCGAGTCCAAAGTCTGAGGAACGTCCCACGTGAACCTCTTTTAAAACAGGACCCAGCCCACACAGCTGGATCTTAAAGGAGGCCCACTTTTCACAAGTCACCCGTCTAGGCGTCTTTTCTGAGTCATTTTCTTCATAGTCTACTTTTCTCTTGCTCGGGTTGTACTTTTGCTCTAGGGTTTGACTAGTTGCTGATTGCGCGGTATTCTTACAGACAGGCCGCCCTTCACCCGAACCATGACGCAACAAGCCATAGATGAGTTGAGGGCCTCGTTGACCAAATTGGAAACTATGATCACGAGGATGAGGGGGGATCAGATCGCCATCCTCACCCGAGTAAGCGGCGTGGAACAAGAAACTCCTAGTGGCTCCGTCGAGACTGTTGGGCCTTTAGCTGAATTGGCCAGCGCAGTCCACAAACTGCAGGAACAGGTCCATTTGTCGACCCAAAACTCAATCCACACGGAGAATGCTTGAACCTATACACCCCTGACCGATGAGCTGTCTGCCAATCTCAACCTGACGGGCCTACTAATGTTCAAGGGTACTGAAGACCCGGTCCACCATATCCGGGCCTTCAAGGAATTCATGGCCCTTAAGGGAGTTAAGTCAAACATGTTCAAGCATCTGTTCGCTTCTTCCCTCGAGAAGCACCCGAGAGCCTGGTACTACAGGCTCAATTCCAAGAAATACAAGACTTGGGACGATGTAGCAACGGAGTTCACCCGAAACTATGCGGACAATACCGAGATCCAGACTACCATGCATACTCTGGAGGTCATGGCCCAAGAGCCCAAAGAGGGATTCACCAAGTATCTTCAAAGGTGGAGGGCTGAAAGCGTGAAGCCGGTTGACAAGCCCAGCGAAAAGGTGCTAGTGGAGGCCTTTGTCAAGAACCTCCTTCCTTCTTACCGGGTCCATCTCCGGTATGCCGTCATACCCAATTTCGCTACCTTAACCGAAATGGGTACAAGAATTGAAGATGACTTAAGGCTAGAGAACCTTACTAAGGCCTCTGCCAAAGGGTATCAAGGGGCCAGCTCGACCACCAGCAAGCCCGCAACTTCAGCTGCAACCCGCAGCATCTTTGACGAGGTCAACTCACTAGATACCTCACCCAAAAAGAATACTCCAACTCGGGTATTTACAAACATAGGGACCACCTACGCTCATGCCTTACAAAGGCTTTCCTCCAAAGGCCTGATCCAGCCGATAGGCCCAACTCCGGAAGTCCCGGTCGAGAAACGATTCAAAGCCTATAACATCCAGGCCTATTGCCATTATCACCGAGGCAATGGGCACGATACCGAGAAGTGCTGGAAGTTGAAACATCTTATCCAAGATTTGATTGAAAGCGGGAAAATTCCATTGCCCGGGGACAAGCCACGCAATAAAGACAACCCGTTCAATACTCATGCCATCTTTTCCGGGGATGTGATCGATTGTTCCCATCTAATCTCGCCTTTCGTCCCACAGATTAACGTGATCTGAAATGACGATGAAGACGACGTTTACTTACCAAAAGGGGAAGCTGTCCCTATCACCCTTGAGGAGGTCCGGAAGGCCAAATGCAAAGCCTTAGCTGGCAACCACCACGTCACCACCGGCCGGTCCGCCCTGGAAGCCGCCACTCAGCCAGCCCAGGTCGAGCCGACCCCTGAAGAGCCAAATACTGATACGGCTCTGGTCAAACAACTTAAAAGGGCTAGAGTGGATCTCACCATATTGCAGCTTTTGGTTAGTTCCCAAGCACATCGAGAGGCGCTTACTAAGGCCCTCGATCAGATCAAAGTTGACTCATGGGTTACCCCAGCTGAAATGGTAGCCGCCGTCATGCCCCATCTCAAAAGCAAATCTAAGGAAGAAGATCCGCTCATCACCTTCTTAGAGTCCGACCTGCCACCGTTCGGGACGGCCCACAACTTAGCTCTCTATGTTACAGTGATCTGCCGGGGCAAATACCTCCCGATGACCCTAATTGATGACGGGTCTGCCGTAAACGTCCTTCCCTTAAGGACTGCCAAGACCCTTGGCATCACCGAGGCCGATTATCTTCCGACGGCACAAACTATCCAAGCTTTTGACGGAAGCCCAAAATCAGTTGCTGGGGCCGTCAAACTAACAATTATAACCGGCCCGATAGAGAAAGAGCTAGAATTTCAAGTGATTGATGTCACTTTATCTTTCAATTTGCTGCTCGGGAGGCCGTGGATTCACGCGGTCAAAGCTGTATCCTCCACCCTTCACAGGAAGGTCAAGATGTCTCTACAAGATGGGATCATCACTCTCGAGGCTACCCCCATAGGCGTGTCAAGCTGCAACACGGCAGGCCAGACTGACCCACGAGGTTTCAATTTCGTGGGAATGGTTGAAGAAGAGTATCTCTTCAAGCCTTACTTCACCACCAGCATCGACACGATGCTGCAGAACTTGGGCTATTTGCCGGGGGCTACTTCAAGGCCCTATCTTCCAGCTGGGAAGGTTCTCAAGGTCCTAAATGACGGACAATCTCGATGCGGTTTGGGTTACACTATGACCCCAGAACACATGGACAGAACCAATACAATCAAGTTTGTCACTCCGGTGTTCGCAGCTATTCAAATGGGGCTCTATCAGCCCGCTATCTCGTATCCCGAGGCCAAATTGGCTCGGGAATGCAATTTCATCCTGGATGACATCTTTACCCTCATCCAGGTCGAGTCGAAGGAAGGTGCGAGCAATACTGAGCCCATACTTGGACTCTTATTCAGGGAAGATAAAGTCATCCCGACTCCCAAGGAGGAACTAGTGAATCTGATCCTCCGCAGCAGCAGGTTCGATCCAACCAAGCTGATCTCCGAAGTTGGTGCTGACACTGGGAAGAGAGCTTGGAGGAAGACAACCAAGTGGACCGACAACTAGGGTCGAGTCTACAAGCTGACTACCGGTGAAGGGGATATGCCGGATACTGAATCCGAGTCCTAGTCTAAGTCAGAGTCAGAGTCGGAGTCTGAGTCCAAGTCTAGAGGGTCCAGTACTAGGATCGAGTCTGTAATACCTCTTCCTTTATTAGCACCCACCGGAGCCCCGGAGTCTGTCCCGAGGGCTCTCCCTATCCCGCCACTGACCAACGATCAGATGACCACTCTCTTAGAGCTCTTTTCAAAATTTACTATCAATAATAACGAAATCCGTTCCGCTTACGACTTGTCTTATTTCCAAAATTCTTTCAAATCCAAAATTTTTATATGCAATGACATTGAGAAGCCCGATGAACAGGTACCTCTACCTCCACATCTGATCGAGCAGCTCGAGCAAAGGGAATCTCGAGATCCAGTAATTGAGGAAACCGATTCCATCAATGTAGGAACCCCTTTAGAGCCTCAGATGCCTAAGTTGGGCTTATCTTTAGATCCCGAGGAGAAACAACAATTCACGGATCTTCTCCAAGAATTCAAGGACGTCTTCGCATGGTCCTACAAGGACATGTCGGGAATAGATCGAGAGATAGCTGAACACCGTATACCCATCAAAGACAGGTGTAAACCGGTGAAACAAAAACTCTGAAGGATGAGGCCCGAATGGTTTCTCAAAGTCAAAGAAGAAGTTGATAAGCAATTCAAAGCGGGCTTTATACAGGTGTCTGAATATCCAGACTGGGTTGCAAACATCGTGCCGGTACCCAAGAAAGATGGTAAAGTACGGGTATGTTTAGACTTCCGGGACCTTAACAAGGCCAGCCCGAAAGACGATTTTCCGCTACCACACATCGACATACTGGTGGATAACACAGCCGATCATGCCCTTCTATCATTCGTGGACGGATATGCCGGCTACAATCAAATCAAAATGGTAGAAGAAGATATGAGTAAGACCACCTTTATCACACCTTGGCGTACTTACTGTTACACCGTTATGTCATTTGGGCTTATCAATGCCGGGGCCACTTATCAACGGACCGCCACCACTTTATTACATGATATGATGCACAAAGAAGTGAAGGTCTATGTGGACGACATGATCGTCAAGTCCAAAGATCGAAACTGGCACATTGTAGCCCTAAGAAAATTCTTTACCCGACTACGAAAATACAATATGAGACTGAATCCTCAAAAATGCAGTTTCGGGGTAACATCGGGCAAGCTATTGGGCCATATCGTTAGCGACATTGAGGTTGACCCAGCCAAAATCAAGGCCATAACCGAGATGCAACCACCCAAAACCGAAAAGGAAATAAGGGGGTTTCTCGGGAAAGTCCAATACATCAGCCGGTTTATTGCAAAGCTAACCATGGTCTGTGAGCCCATTTTCAAGAAGTTGAAGATAGGAGAACGAACACTGTGGGACGATAAATGTCAAAAGGCTTTCGATAAGATCAAGGAGATTCTATCCTCTCCACCGGTGCTAATGCCGCCTCAACCAGGCTTGCCTTTGTCGTATACCTAACAACGACCGAGACAGCCATGGGGGCTATGCTGGCACAAACAGTCGATTCCGAAGAACGGGCTATCTATTACATCAGCAAAAAGTTCTTAGAGTACGAGTACAAGTATACAATGCTCGAAAAGACGTGCTTAGCTTTAGTATGGGCCACTAAAAAGCTCCGACACTACATGGTTAGTCACAAAGTACATGTGCTATCCAAAATGGATCCCATCAAGTACTTATTCGAAAAGCCCATCCTTAACGGCCGGATATCCAGATGGACTTTGATGCTAGCAGAGTTTGACCTCAAGTTCGTACCATTAAAGGCCATTAAAGGCCGGGTAGTAGCAGATTTCATTGCCGATAGCCCGATATCCGAGGAGGGACACACCGATACTTGGGCCTTCCCAGACAAAGATATATTCCATACTGACACCGAAACATGGGATTTATATTTTGACGGGGCATCCAACTTCCGAGGATTTGGGGTCGGGATTTTGCTGATCTCACCACAGGGGGAACACACCCCGTTATCCATCAAGTTGGATTTCGATGTGACAAACAACGCAGTCGAATATGAAGCATGCATTCACGGGTTGCAAGCTGCCGCTGATTTAGGAGTAACAAACCTCCGGGTCCACGGTGACTCATCTTTAGTCATAAACCAAGCTTTACAGAAGTGGAAAACTCGGAACGCCAATCTCGTAGCTTACCAAGCGTGAGTAAGGGTTCTCGAAAAACAATTCCAAAAGGTAGAATACATTTATCTACCTCGGGAGGAAAACCAGTTTGCAGATGCGCTTTCCAAGTTGGCATCATTACTGAATATCCCGGAGCATCTGACCAGCACGCCGATTTGCGTCGAAAGACGGTCCGAGCCGGCATTTATCCACGCTATTCAAGATATCGAAATAGCTGATCCAGAATCTTAGTACCAGGCCATTCTAAACTATTTAACGTCGGGAGAATATCCCCTGGGAGCTGAAAATCGTGCCAAGAAAGCCCTGCGAAGGTGGGCCACCCAGTTCATTCGCACGGACGATGAGCAGTTGTATAAGAAGACGGCACAGGGGGCTTTACTCCTATGCATCGAAAAAACGCAAGCCAAAAAGGTCATGGCTGAGGTACACGATGGTGAAAATGGTCCGCATATGGACGCCCATATGCTAGCCGAAAAATCACGAGACTCGGGTATTATTGGAACACCATGGAAACGGACTGTCAATTATACGTCAAACACTGCCATAATTGTCAGATCTTTGCTAATGTACAGCATATGCCGTCATCCCTATTGTATACTATGACTTCACCATGACCATTCTCGACATGGGGAATTGATATAATTGGGAAGGTGAACCCTTCCGAGACAGGGGGTCACTGCTTTATTTTAGTGGCTATTGACTATTTCACCAAATGGGTTGAAGCCGAGTCATACCGGATTTTGAATGCCAAACATGTGGCTAAGTTCATCCAAAACAAGATTATATGTCGATACGGGATTCTGCACGAGTTCATCAGTGAACACAGGATCCACTTCCAAGCTGAAACCGCCACTTTACTGGAAAAGTATAAAATCCAAAGGCATACATCTTCGCCTTACCGTCCCCAAACAAATGGAGCGGTAGAGGAAGCTAATAAAACAAATGTCACCATACTTAAAAAGATGGCTGAGAATTACCGGGACTGGCCGGACAAGATACCTTTCGCTTTGTGGGGGTATCGGACATCAATTCGCACCGCAACCGGAGTAACTCCATATTATCTGACATATGGAATGAAAGTAGTCTAACCAGTTGAACTAGAAGTACCATCCCTCAGAATTTTACTCGAGAGCCAGGTACCTGAAGCAGATTGGGTCCAAGCCCGATACGATTCGCTAGTTCTCTTGGACGAACGGCGATCCCGGGCCCTTAACAATATTCAGATATATCAAAAGAGGATACAACGGGCTTTCAACAAAAGAGTTAGGCCCAGAAATATTAAAGAAGGAGATCTGGTCCTAAAATCCGTTCGGGCCTTACTACCAGTGGACCCAAGGGGAAAATTCAAACCCAATTGGGCTGGGCCATATTTAGTAAAGAAAATCCTTTCGGGAGGAGCAGTGATGCTGACAGACTTGGACGGGAGCGAGTTCGTCAACCCAACTAACCTGGATCAGTTGAAGCGTTACTACCCATAAGCCTTATCTCAATGTCATTTGCAAAAATTTATAAAAATTCAACTTTTTATAAATTTTCAAAAATTATAAGCAAGTCAATAGCTAGGATTATTTATCCTATTGTCGCACATCTCGAAGTAATAGTCTTGATGTATTTCGAAAATTGGAAAAAAAAATCTATTCTTGAACTACGTTTGGTTTGATTCCACTAATTGTGGATACGTAGGCAACCCCTCAAAAGGGTGCAACCACTGCAATAACGAAAGATGGGAACGGTACTCACTAATATGTCTTTTATTAAAAAAACCGATAAACTCGGAAATTTCAAAAAATACATCACACGAAAAACCACGAAAAAATCACACCACAAAAATAGTAGTAATACTTAAATAATAAATTTAGGAGACTACTCGTGCATTTTTCCTTTCCCCTTGTCTTTTGGGTCGCGCGGAGCCCGAGGTCGACGGGGCGGGGGCGAACGTTCCCTAATCACAAGGGGAACTTCCTTTGCTCGAACCCGTTTCTTCGACAGCGGGTCTTCTGCCATTGTCACTGGTCCAAGCCGAGCCCGTACGTGCTTGGGAAGTCTGTCTCGAGGACCAAGTCGGTCCTGAACCCTTAATTTTGGGCCGAGTTTCCTTTCCAAATCTGTCTGGGGGCTCACTTTCCCCCCTGCACCCTTAGTACTGGACCCTTCAGTTTGAGTCCTAGTCTTCCCTTTATGACCTGACATCAGCCGAACCAAAGTAGCCGGAGTATCACCCTCGTCAAAGAAACTCCTATTATCTTTAGCTTGTTCTCGGCGCAACAGGTCAAAAGCCTCGTCGGTCTTCAGGGCAGCCCAGGCTTTAGCAGAATCCGCCTTTTTCCATTTCATATAAGAATCGGATACCCAGATCGAGTAGAGTCTTTGAAACAGACCAAGTAGCCCGAGTATACCACCGCTGCATCCAGGTGTCGCACATCACGTCCGTCAGTTGGGTAGATTCACTCACAACCGCCTCAATTTCTGGGATTCTTTGGGGCCGACCATATTGCCTAAGTATGCGATTGGGGTAAAGGTGAATTGTCTGCCTAAAAGATAGGATCACCTGATATCGTGCCCTATCTCTCGATTCCAAGCCGGTCCAAACATAAATAGGCCACCAGGGCACGGTCCATCGAATTAACGGGCCTCAATGAAAAGACAGTACTTCGTCCCAATATTTCTGGGTATTATGACGAGAAAAGTCAATGGTTCGTCTCCTCGTCATCACTTGGTTAGGGCGATATCGGGTCACGTCAAGCAGAGGATCCACGATTGATAGCCTCTCAAATAGCCAAAGTTGAAAAAACCGCAAAAAATTGGAAAAAACCGCGCAAAAAAAAAATCAAAAAAAAAACGTGAAAAAAAAATCAAAAAAAAAACGTGAAAAAAATCAAAAATCGCGGAAAAATCGAGAAAATCGCAAAAATCGGGGAATAGGCATATACCTGTAGAAGATGGGTGCTCCCGGTTAACCGAATTGACGAATCCCTTTTGCGATTGTCCAAACCTTGGATAATCTCTCCTGTAATCAGCCAAGCTGGACTATGCTCCGTTTTCGTCAAGTCAACCACAGTGAAAAGTCGGACATGGCCCATGCAAGGTAGCAAATCCATATGACCTTCGAAGGCGTAAACATGGAGCATACAAAAAGCGAAGGCCCTACGGCTATGAACCGACCTGACCCGAACATCGTGTGGATTCATGAATTTTTCAGCCAGGTCAATCAAAGAAACAGTATCTCCCTCCAGCATACGAGATACCTCCATATGAGAAAGCCCTAAAATTTCCCGTAGTTTTCTCCTTGGATCGTGAACTGAAAACGGGATAGCAGGGCGAAGTATGGGATTCCACCCTCCTACGGCAGCAATTTCCTCAGGGATAGGACAAATTTCTCCTCGAGGGAAGCCAAAAACATGATAAGTATCGTCCCAATAGGACAAGCAAGCATCTAGAAAGTGACGGTCCACTTGCGTCTGACGGATTGTGAATAATTGGGTTATACCATTTTGATTTAGAATAACCTTATCTGCATCTCTGAAGTAACGGGACCAATCCTGCAACATTCCGATTAAACGATCGATTCCCATAATGGAATTTCTAAAAAAGAAAGGATGATATTCTTGGAATTTGTTTCTCTTTAGAAGGGAGGGAATTGTGAGAATTATGAGAAAAATAAAGCAAGGCATGGGTATTTATAGCCTTAAACCCGAACTTTTCTCCTTGTTTAGGATTCCTAATCCCAGGAGGTTTAGCATACATGCCCCATCCCAGAGTTTAGCTAAGTCATCCCGAGCATTCCTATTCCTTTTCAGAGTCATATAATACTCTAATTTTCAAAATTTCTTCAAATTCAAAAATTCAAAACCTTTCTCAAAATTTTTATTCCCCAGCACGAGTCATTTCTCCTAAAAATGTTACATGCGAAGCATTGCATAAATCATTACAGGACGATTCAAGCAAGACCATACGACTAAGCTCCCCAGCGGCATTTTCTACGGGATGGACCCACGTATAGGTACACCCGGGACTTACGCGACAAGTCCAAATTCCCCACGGAGTCATCATCGTCAGCTCAGGTATATTTCTAGTCCGTGGCCGGCGGGCCCTTCACGCAAGTCTAATGGACTTTAAACGACCCGATCGGAAGTCTGCTAGGTCTTAATTTGACCTGGTAGCTACTCTGATTTTCGCCCTGTCCAAGCCTCAGTCAGAGTGGGGGCTCTGTAGACACCCACATTTGGCCATTAGGTGTCTATGGTAGTTTCCGACAAACACCCGATGATGATCGGACGCAAACATGCTTTAACGTACTCGAATATGGGCTCGAAATCATGGGCATTTGGCTTAGGCTTTTTACGGAGTACAAATCTCCCAAAATCAACCTCAAAATCAGGCCCAGTGGGTCATTTCGAGTCAAATAAGACTAATTTGGGTCGAATCCGACACCAGGGGTAAACCATCTTTTAGCGACTGAGTCAAAACCCGGTCAAAGATATTTTCGATACATGCAAACCGGCCGTGTCATCCCATGAGTCCGTTTTGAGCTCAAACACTACAGAAAATCAGCTACAAAAAATATTAAATAATTCCGTTAAGGGTAGAATTCGATCTCCAATAGGAATCGTATCCGAACACTCGATTAAGCACTCGACCGAGCATGAAATACTCGTCCGAGCAGCCTAATAACAGCCGGCTTCCATGCCTTCTTCGCCAAGCAAACGGAATTCTCGTTCCTCTCGACTTCTTACATTTCCTATCCAAACCGGTATTTCTTGTCGTTCAAGCAAGAATACCTCTTCTAGCTTCTCTCCTATAAAATAGGACCCTCACATACACAATTCAACAGATCATCGATCATCGAGACAAACATCCTTCCATCGATTCAACATCAATCACGTCTACGATTCACAACACACATACAACCCATACACGTAGCATCGAAAATAAAAACCCGAGACCCGAAGAAACCAGCCACCCGACACCCTACACGACCAAAAACCACCACAGCTCACCAACATTAACTCGACGCTCCCGTGTCTAAGCCACATTCCGCCGAGCCCCGTTCCGAGTAAACAAAGCATGTAGGTTGAGGGTGTAAAATCAAACCCGTTCTTTCCTTTCTCTCTTCCCTTCTTCTCGTTTTTTTTCTCTTTTTCGTCGGTCCATTTTTTTATGGGTCTTCGTCGCATCTTCTATTATCTATAATATCGATACTACAAACTATTTTTATACAAAACAACGTTCTTAAAATACGATATCGATTCTCTAGTCGAATATCGTATCAAAAAAGAACTAAATCAATCTCGTTGATGCTAAAAAAATCGTCCTTTAGTTTTAAATATAATACGACGATTTTGACGCGGAGAGAATCAACATCTTTTCATTCAATTTTTTCTTCTTTTCAAAAATGATTTTCTAAAAAAACGTTTTTTTTCTAAAAACTATTCCGAATATTTGATATCGATTTCATAATCGAATATCGAATATAACGAATATCGAAAATTTAAATCGAGTATAAGTTAATCTATATTTGTACGCTATTTAATAAAATTATCTATTTTTCGGAAAAACAAACTCGAAAACAGGCCGCCATGCGACTCGCACAAGTCCCGTGCGAGCCGCATGAAAGCGTGAGTCGCGCCATCTTCATGCGGGTCGCGCGGCCTCCTGAAATCCACGGCATCGAAACTCAAATCCGTCTTATTTCTTTTAACATCTTTGGTTTATTAAAACGACGGTTTTTCTTGGCATATTTCAGGTTTCGATAAATATTTTTTTTCAACCTCGGTCGACACACGTGTCATAATACTTTTCAAAAAGTCATTCATATTATTGCATCCATATCTTTTATTCAATTTAGCAATCGTTACTAACCCGTTTGTTCATCCTTTTCTAGCAATCTCTTTTCATCTTTTTCTTTGTTCTATTGTACTAAAACAACCTCGCATGCTAAAACAACTTTGACGTTAAACTTTAGATGCATTAAACCGACTTAGCAACCCATTCAATTCTTGCATGTTTAGGGAAAATAATGTTTGCATATCATTTCATCGTTCAACTAACACGCGTATTTCAAAATCAAACGATATCTTAGTAGAGGCCGCTAATGTGCGGGCGGGATTGGGCGTTCTTTGTGAACTTCCCAACACGTACCCTCACCCCTTACTCAGAACCATGGTTTCCAGATGTCCGAATCCATTGGCACACGAGAGTCATTCAATACACGATATCTGATAATGTCGGTATCGGTATCAAATGCAAAGGGACGAACCCGATAAACTCTGACATCGGAAATGGGCCACACTTTATACATGGCCCACTACGACATAGAGTGGGTTCGAACGGGCCCGAACTCCCACAAAGTTCGGTGGGGACTCCAACTTTGATTTAAATTTCAATTCGACCCATCTCATATGGAGATTCATTCGCCTCCCCAAACCCGCGCGTGGCCACGTCGGGGTGGACCTATGTCATGTCTACACCATGCAAAACAAAAAAAACCGTGAAAAAAAACAACGAAAAAATCCGCATTGATAATTGGCATAGCGAGTGTGGACATGATAGGTCCACCCCGACCCGGCCACGCGTGGGTTTGGGGAGGCGAATGAATCTCCATATGAGAATGGATCGAATTGAAATTTAAATCGAAGTGGAGTCGCCACCGAACTTTGTGAGAGTTCGGGGCCGTTCGAACCCACTCTATATCGTAGTGGGCTGTATAGAGAATACGGTCCATTTCCGATGTTAGAGTTTATTGGGCTCGTCCCTTTGCATTTGATACCGATACCGATATTATCGGATACCGTGTATTGAATGACTCTCGTGCGCCAACGATTTCTGTAATACCCGTATTTTATAGTGAGTCAAACCGAGTCATTATTTCTTACTAGGTCGAACCGGAGCACGTATCGGACCTGGGCTCAATCGATGTATGTAGTATCAACCCAAAATCTAGCCCACATGTGCTTAATATAATAATAGACCACAATACCCTAACCCTACACCCTTATAAGCTCACAATCTCACATCACCAACTTACACAAAAACACACGGCATCACTTTGTGTACAATACAAAACGCACAACGCATCGCCACACGAACAAGGAGAAGCAAAGGGAGAACCCTAGGAGTCGGATCGAGCCACCGGTAGGCTAGAACTCGGTCTTACGTGCGACCTAGGTATGCCAAACCGTTTTATTTATGTTTGTGGTATGACTAGTGAATAATTATGTTGGTGCATCGGTGTCGGATCAGAATTAGTATTGTCATTGGTCGTTGCTGTTGCTGTTATATTAGTCATGTCGTATTAATCATCGTCGGTGTCGAGTAACCAATAGTGCGTGTTATAGTAATTGGGTTAGGCGTAACTATTATCGGTAGGTGTTATTGTTGTACATCGCTTTGTAGTGGTCGAGTTCTTGGGTGGCGTTATTGTGGTTGCCGATTGTTGTCGTTATCATAACTGTTGAAGTGTCCTGGTCGTGTTTGGTTCTCTTTTTGTCGGGTTTTGTGTATTATATTGTTGTTTCGTACGCCATTGTCGTGAGGGGATGAAGTGAGTAAGTGCGTAAGATGTTGCCGTGGAACTCTTGGTAATTCATGGTGGAAGCAATAGTGGTAATAATCTAATACTATTGAAGTGCTGCTGATTAGTAGTAGTAATAATCTAATAATATTGGGGTAAGTGTTGCCGGTTAGTGGTGGTAATCTAGTAATTAATGATGACGAGATGTTGATGTTGTTGAAGTGAAGTAAAATAGTAGTAATAGGAATGCTATCGTAATACGTTAACTGGAATGCTATAATTACTATAAGTGTAGTAGTAATAACCTTATTGTTGATGTTGCTGTAAGTAGTAGTAATAATAATTACTCCTATAATAATTACCATGGGTGGTTGTAGTCCAATTTAACGGGAATGCTATCGTTGTTGTCTCATAAATTAAATACGTTATAATTGTTATTGATTTAAATGTATAATATTCTATTAGGATCGGACTTCGTAGAATCTCCGTGGTGAATTATACTACCGATGCTGTGGTGACCTGCTAACTAGGTAAGGTTTTCCTTACTTAGAATGTGTTAATACTTTAATGTCATACGAGCTATGTATTTATGATATAAGATTGATATGGATGAGATTGAGTAGTGTAGCGAAATCCTGACCGGGAGGTCCATTGAGTAGTGTAGCGAAATCCTGACCGGGAGGTCCATTGAGTAGTGTAGCGGAAATTATTGGTACCGTGAAGTACCAAGAATATGGCGATGAATTATTGATTGGTACAGATGGTGGTACTGAGATGGTTGAGACTGAATGTTTTATTTTACGTTCATGGTTTTTTTTATGTTAGCATATTCTAACCGCTTCTTCTGTCTAATTTGTCACCCTATTTTTATTGGGGGCCTGCGACGATCCAATTGACATTTTCGGTCTTTTGGGGAGCAGAGTATCGATGCAGATATGGATCATTGATGTGTGCTTAACTGAAGGGAATTGCTGTTCGGGAAGGGAGTGTGTGGCCACCATTGTTATACTCTTAGCGTGTTTCCTTTATTAGTACTTAATAGATTGTTTAATTCATGTAGTCATTTTGGGTTTTGTAACCATACTTAGTCTCGAACGTGGATTTCATCCTTTTGAATAATCTATTAAACTCGGTTGTGTTTCAGTATTGTTTTGTGATGAGACTACTGCCTCGGTTAACCCGAGATGGTAACACTCTCATTTATCCGGGAAGGCCTAGTTAAGGCTTTTGGATAAACGAGGGTGTTACAGTTTCGGGCATCCGGAAACCGAGGTTCTGAGTAAGAGGTGAGGGTACGTGTTGAGAAGTTCACAAAGAATACCCAACCCCGCCCGCACATTAGCGGCCTCTACTAAGATATCGATTGACTCTCTAATACGCGCGTTAGTTGAACGACGAAAATGTTATGCAAACAATATGTTCCCTAGACATGCGAAAAATGAATGAGTTTCTATGTCGATTTAATGCAACTAATTCTAACGTCGAAGTTAAATTTAGCATGTGAAGGTTCATTTCAGTAGAATAAAATAAACAATGAAAATCAACAAGAAAATGACAATCTTGTTAGTAACGGTATAACGATAATAACGGTTCGTAGAATGATGCAATATGGAATGACATAAATAAGACGATGCTTGATTTTGAAAAAGTGATACTTCACGTGATGGATTGACACGTGTCGACTTAAGTCATAAAAAACGTTAATGAGACTCGAATGGCCTTGTAGGACTCACGGATTGACGTGATAAAGGGGCCACTCGACCGAGTCATTGAGGGACTCGAACGAGTGGACCTCTGGAGAGGCTTCTGTCCGAATTTCGAGACGTAACTCGACCGAGTTATGAGGGAACACGACCGAGTGCACGGCCACTCGATCGAGTCATTGTGAGACTCGATCGAGTGGTTGTAACAATAGCATTCTGTCTCGTTTTTTGGGGTGCCACTCGACCGAGTGGACTAGGCACTCGATCGAGTGCCCCCTGTACGAACCAGGGTTCGCTTTGCAATTTGTTGTCAATTTCGAAATTGCTTTTGATTTTGATAATTTAATGACTTTCTTGAATCGGGCATAAATATTGTGGTGTTTATACTCGATTCTTGACTTCGATACTCGTCATACCCATACTCGATTATTGAATCGATATGGAATATTAGAGCGATAACTTGAAGAAAATAATATAAGTCGTTTAAATTAACTAAAACGATATGGATCTTCTCCACGTTTATAGTGTCGTATTCTATCGAATAAGGTGACAACTATTTTAGCATCAACGAAGATCGTGTTAGTTAAGTTGTTTGACTAATCGTTTAGATTCGACATCCAATTATTGAATTGGTATCGCATCTAATAGATCGACATTTTACATGAATTGAAAGACTTGATTCCTTCGGCTTCCCGACATCGTAACGAATCCCTAGGGATTATGTGATGTCGGATCCGCGTCAACGGGTTTCGACCCTAATTGAAAAAAGTACTCGTTTTGAAAATTGTTTTGAAAATCGATGAAATATGCATTTGATGACGAAATAAGAAAATTATGGTTGATGTTAATTCACCTCAACAATCAAGCGATCGGGGTGATGGGATAAGCGACCGGTAACGCTGAGTGCAATACTCTTGTATATTCGGGTTTCCTTATCCCGTCATCCCTCACATTCAACACGAATTGACGAGTATTTTAGTATTTTATACTAGTTATATTATCGGTATTATAGATGCGACAATAATGTAAAAAAACGAAAAAAAGAAGATGAAGATGACGAGAGTGTAAGGAGAAGAAAGGAGAACGGGTTTTGCACCCTCAACCTACATGTTCTTGTCTCGGATGGGACTCGCTTGATTGTGACCTAGGCACGGGAGTTCGAGGTTTACGTAGATTAAGTTATGGTGGTTTAAGGTTTGTCTCCTAGGTACTAGGGTTAGGGTTTGAGTGTATAGGATTAAGGTTGATTAGGGTTTGTTTAGGGTTGAATGAGGATTTCTTGAGGTGTGAAGATGTGTAAAACTTGTGTTGATGTGTGTGCATGAGGGGGTATATATAGGCCAAGCTATGCTCCCCCGTCTAGGGTTACTCGACTGAGTATGCCTCTGACTCGGTCGAGTGCCCCAAAGCAACGCAATCGGGTTTGAATGAGGGCCCACTCGATCGAGTGGGCTGAGCACTCGATCGAGTGGGTCAGCTGGTACGAGAGGTCCGAGTTGTTTGGACTTCGGGTTGGATATTTTGTGGGTTTTATATTTGGGTTGGACTTATGACATTTGAATGGCTGTTTTTTGCGTCTCGGAACGGCTTTGACCGGGATTTGACCCAATCGCTAAAAGTCGGTTTTATTTCCGGTGTCGGTTTTGACCCAAATTAGTCTTGTTTTATTGGAAACGGCCCACTGAGCCTGGATTTGAGGTTGGTTTTGTGAGATTTGTACTCCGTAAAGAGCCTTAGCCAGCAGTCAATGGTTTCGAGCCCATATCCGAGCGCGTAGAAGCACGTTTGCGTTCGATCATCATCGGGTGTTTTTTGGAAACTGCCATAGACACCTGACAGTCAAAATGTGGGTGTCTACAGAGCCCCCACTCTGACTGAGGCTTGGACAAGGCGAAAGTCAGAGTAGCTACCAGGCCAATCGAGGATTGAAACCTGTCAGACTTTCGATCGGGTCGTTTATAGTCCATTAGACTCGCGTGAAGGGCTCGCCAGCCATAGGATAGAAGTCATTCCTGAGCTGATGATGATAACTCCGTGGGAAATCGGACTTGTCGCATAAGTCCTGGGTGCGCCTATACGTGGGCCCATCCCGTGCCATTCCGGGGAAAATGTCGCCTCGGGCTTTCCGCTGGGGAGTTATGTGAGCTGTACGGGCTTGCTTTTGAAGCCTCGAGTCGTACCTGTATAAGTCACATAAAATTTTGCATCCAACACTTAGGTAAAAATATGACTCGCGCTGGGGAATAGTGATTTTTGCTTAGTTTTTTTTTTTGAAATCAAAGTCCTGAAAGCAACTCACGTGCTAGGAGATAGGTTTTCAAAATTGAAAAGGGTAGAAAAGAAATTTGCATTTTAAATAGACCGAAATTTGACCTTGTCAAAAAGGATTTTCTCAAATGGCTAAGTTTTGCAAATTTTAAAGCGGGAATTTGAAGAGAGAGTCCTACCGACAGACTCGACTCTGAACGTGACAGGACGAGTTGACAGACACGACTTGGACTCTTAAAGTGGTTGGACTGTGACTCTGTAGGGGGGTGGGCCACCTAAGATGACAAGACTCTTAAGTTGCGCTATTCCGTAGCCTAGGCGAGTGGCAACACGGTCGAACATCGAAATGGGATAGATATGCTATAGGAGACTTGCAGTAGTCTGTAATAGGACTCTTGTAGTCTTGTGCTCTTCTGGATTTTTGATTTTAGGGTACCTTCCCAAAGTGGGTAGTGCTTCGAGTCCTGACAGACTCTCGTCTTCGACTGAGCCGAGTATTAGGACACACTGCAGAAAAGAGGCTAGTTTTTGAAAGTATTTTGGATTTTGAGAGTGGATGGAGGTTTTCTGCCTAAGAGAAGCCCCTAGGACGACAAAGCTAGCTATTGAGAACATGACAGTGTCGTGATAGGAATGACGGTGCTTTTTGAATGTGTGTCAATGTGGGTGGTTGTGCCTCCGTTGAAAGGCTGCCTACGTATTTACGTGCAGTGAAATCAAACCATGCCGTAGTTCAGTGGATTGGAAGATATATTATGGTACCTAGTCTAATAGGACTTTGTGTGTAACTAGCCGTATTGACGGTGTAGGCTAGGTGCATTCCCAACGATGTCTTGATCAAAGGGCTAGAATAGTTAGGATGTTGATCCTGTGACCGTGAGCGTTCTCCGGGGTAGCCCCCAGGGGTGGTGTGAACTATTTGGGCATGTTCTATGCCGACCGCAGGTTGGGCTCCCGTGTTCGGGGTTGGTAACTGGTTTGGATGAGAAGAATTGGGATGAGATTTGACGAGTTCTGCTCTCGGGGCTTTGATGAGTTTTGCTCTCGGGGATTTGATGAGTTTTTCTCTCGGGGATTTGATGAGTTTTGCTCTAGAGGATTTGATGAGTTTTGCTCTCGGGGATTTGATGAGTTTTGCTCTCGGGGATTTGATGAGTTTTGCTCTCGGGTGAATTTTGTTATGTCGTGTTGTGTTGTTGTGCAAGGGGAAAGTCGAGCAAAAATGGCTCGAACTTTGATCAGGATAGGTTTTGATAATGCGGGATCTGGTTTCCATGTCTGGCCCTAATAGTTAGGGGTATCCTATGGAGCTTGAATCCTCAAAATTCCGGGCTGTCTCTAGCCTAGGTCTCGGGAAGGTCTTGAGGGTTGTAATGTGGGAAGGCTAAATGTGGTGTTAGATGACCAACTTGATCGTTTCTCCCCTATTGGATGGTATGGATATCGGTAATTTTGAATTAACCGTATTCCGGTCAAAGGAATTTCATTTGGGCCGACCGTTGACCCCGGTCATGGGCTCTTTTAATTTTTTTGGTTGACCTCTTAGCTCTGGTCATGGGATTCTTCATTTGGATTGACCGCTTAACCTCGGTCATGGGTGCCTCTTTTTTTTTGATAATGGCCTGTTTTTTGTTTTGGCCTTTTGCTTTTTCCTGGACTTTTGATTTTTTTTTGTCCAGTTTTTCTTTTTTCTTGGAATTTTTTTGTCCAGTTTTTTTTTTGTCAAACTAACACCTAAGTTAGGGATTGGTCAGTCTTATTGGAGGGGTGTTTTATTGTGGGAAATGGGCTTGCCTCCCGTCTTGAACCCAAACTAGGAGACTACCTAGATTTATCATAGGATTCGATACCGCTCCCTAAGGGTAGTTATGTGACTTTCTATACCAGACATGGAACAGGTAAACGAAAACACGGGTCTCAATTTCCTGTAGTCATTATAGATGTGCCTGTAATAGTCACGTGCATGTGCTCACAGTGTATGATGTTGTTCATCATGTTCTCGGAAACACATAAGGAAAGTATATATGAGAAAGAATATTGAAAGCTGATTTTATTGAATTTTGGAAAGAGGACAGAATACAATTGACTCTGACTCTGACTTTGAAATTGAAATAAATAGTATAACCTAGACTCGGACTCAGACTTGGACTTAAATCAAATCCGGACTCTTGGATTCATGGGAGGTAGATTGGATGCTTTGGTCATCGGGCCCTGTATAGTCCATGAGGGGCTTTGCAAGTGATAATGTTTCCAAAACGGGAGCCCTCCCGGCATCGAGGGAATCTTGGATGAGGTGTTTCAGTTTTCAGCACTGCTCTGTATCGTGTCCCCTCCCTCTATGGAATTTGCAGTAATGCTCGGCGTTCCATGATTTGGAGCATTTTTCTGAAGGTGGGTCGACAGTTGGGCCTATAGTTAATATTAGGCCCTTCGAAACCAACCTCTGGAAAGCGACGGTGTAGGACATATCCAAGTGGGTAAATGTCTTTACCTTTGACTGGTTCTTGATTTTCGGAGAGGTGACTTGAAGGTTACCTCTCTCGGTCTTGCCATCTTGAGGGTATTGGACAGTTTCCTAAGAATGTTCACCCTTCAACTGGCTCAGTTGGGTGATTGGCTGCCTTACCCGCTCTAGCTGTGTTAGACGGGATCGAGTTCTTACAAGGTCTTTTTCGATGGTGGTCACCCTGGTATTTAGGTTATCTAAGGCGGTATTGATTTTTGAGAAGATATTGTTAATGGAGCAAGACAGCATAAGCATACTCCTCTGCATATCCCCTTTCTCGACGGCACGGGATTTGTTGTGGTTTGGTGGGGTCTCGTTCATAGGGTCCCTGATCGGAAGAAACGACAGGTGTTAGAACTCGCCTAAGCTCGATTTTGCGCAAGTGCAAGAGAGGGAATCAAACTAAACACGGCCCGGGGTGACGGGTCGACAAAGACTCTCAGACCGGGATACTCGAATGTTGACCTAGACGAGGTAACGACCGCGAATTAGACTCGAGCTGCAGAAAGGTGAGTCCGAAAATGGGGCGACCGTGTTTGACCGTGCCACGTGCTCGGGCAAACCGTGGTGACCTAACCCTAGGTGACTCGAGTGTTGGACGAGCGACCCGTAAGGATCACGAACCTTTTGTTATAGGGCTATGCCTTGTAAAAGGTTGACTCGGCCTCGAGGAAAGGCAGACGGGGTAAGGGAAGAAACTTTCAATGTAAGATCGGCAGAGTTTCGACGCTAGAGACCCTCGACTCGACCCGAATAAAGACGGCCCTGTGATTAGGGTGGACCCTTAAGTTAAAGGACTTTCGAATTAGGACGACTCGACTAACGGATTGAAAGACGGGCGAAATTCCCTTAGGAAAGGTCGTGAGGACCGTCCCGCTAGAGGGAAGGGTCGCGTGGGACTTTCTAATTTAGACTCGAGGGTGTAAGCGAGCTTTCCTTAGTAGGGGTATGCCCTATGTTGGTTAGCCTTGCCTTAGTCAAATAAGGCGGAGTGGGATAGGGAGGAAACTCGTGACGTAAGATCGACGGAGTTTCGACGCGAAAGACCTTCGACGACTTACGACACGTCCCGACACATGCTAAATACGGGAAGTCCTAAGAAGAGGAAGGTTTTGAAAAGGATTTATAGTTTGTTTAAATCCGAAAGAAATTCAGTGGAGGGGGACCCGATTTTTCGAGAAAAATCGGAAAACATATCGGGCCACGGTTTTGAAAGTTCGAAAATATTTCGAGTTTTGAAATGGGCAGAATACCGGTTAGAAATAGGCTATTTTAAGTAAAGTCATAAGTCCTAAATTTGGTATACGTCCCGGGTTTTGAAATTGGATAGTTTGAAGAGGATGCAAATTTTGAAAAAGACGGTTTTGAAAAAAAAAACGAGACGGAAACCAAGTAGCATATAGTCACGCAAGCATTATAACGACACTATGTATGCTTTACACTAAGTCTCGGTCGGTCTATAAAGGGTCTATACCAGTGCGCATAGTCTAGACGTTGATCGGCACGGACTTTCTAAGTCGAGTTGAGCTTAGAACATGCCGCGAAACCCACTCGAATCGACTATGGACACCTTTGACATATCCATATTGGAGTACATCACGGTATAGTGGGACGTCGGTCGCAAGTACCGGCCCGGGAAAATATAGGGTTATGCATGAACCGTAAAACTAAGACGCGTATTGTACTAGTCAAACGATTTCTATTCGAGTCTCACCCTGAGGATGCCGATGGTAAGTCACGCATCAGTTAATCCCCAGCGGAGTCGCCAAATTGTGGACATGACATAGGTCCACCCCGACGCGGCCACGCGCGGGTTTAGGGAGGCGAATGAATCTCCATATGAGAATGGATCGAATCGAAATTTAAATCGAAGTGGAGTCGCCACCGAACTTTGTGAGAGTTCGGGCCCGTTCGAACCCACTCTATGTCGTACTGGGCCGTATACAAAATACGGCCCATTTCCGATGTCAGAGTTTATTGGGCTCGTCCCTTTGCATTTGATACCGATACCGACATTATCGGATACCGTGTATTGAATGACTCTCGTGCGCCAACGGTTTCGGGCATCCGGAAACCAAGGTTCTGAGTAAGGGGTGAGGGTACGTGTTGGGAAGTTCACAAAGAACACCCAACCCCGCCCGCACATTAGCGGCCTCTACTAAAATATCGATTGACTCTCTAATACGCGCCTTAGTTGAACGATGAAAATGTTATGCAAACAATATGTTCCCTAGACATGCGAAAAATGGAGAGGGTTTCTATGTCGATTTAATGCAACTAATTCTAACGTCGAAGTTAAATTTAGCATGCGAAGGTTCATTTCAGTACAATAAAATAAACAATGAAAATCAATAAGAAAATGACAAACTTGTTAGTAACGGTATAACGATAATAACGGTTTGTAGAATGATGCAATATGGAATGACGTAAATAAGATGATGCTTGATTTTGAAAAAGTGATACTTCACGTGATGGATTGACACGTGTCTACCTAAGTCATAAAAAACGTTAATGAGACTCGAATGGCCTTGTAGGACTCACGAATTGACGTGATAAAGGGGCCACTCGGCCGAGTCATTGAGGGACTCGACCGAGTGGACCTCTGGAAAGGCTTCTGTCCGGATTTCGAGACGTCACTCGACCGAGTTATGAGGGAACTCGACCGAGTGCACGGTCACTCGACCGAGTCATTGCGAGACTCGATCGAGTGGTTGTCAGAATAGCATTCTGTCTCGTTTTTGGGTTGCCACTCAAATGAGTGGACTAGGCACTCGATCGAGTGCCCCCTGTACGAACCAGGGTTCGCTTTGCAATTTGTTGTCGATTTCGAAATTGCTTTTGATTTTGATAATTTAATGACTTTGTTGAATCGGTCATAAATATTGTGGGATTTATACTCGATTCTTGACTTCGATACTCGTCATACCCATACTCGATTATTGAATCGATATGAAATATTAGAGCGATAACTTGAAGAAAATAATATAAGTCGTTTAAATTAACTAAAACGATATGGATCTTCTCCACGTTTATAGTGTCGTATTCTATCGAATAAGGTGACAACTATTTTAGCATCAACGAAGATCATGTTAGTTAAGTTGTTTGACTAAATCGTTTAGATTCGACATCCAATTATTGAATTGGTATCGCATCAAATAGATCGACACTTTACATGAATTGAAAGACTTGATTCCCTCGGCTTCCCGACATCGTAACGAATCCCTAGGGATTATGTGATGTCGGATCCGCGTCAACGAGTTTCAATCCTAACTGAAAAAAGTGCTCGTTTTGAAAATAGTATTGAAAATCGATGAAATATGCGTTTGATGACGAAATAAGAAAATTATGGTTGATGTTAATTCGCCTCAACAATCAAGCTATCGGGGTGATAGGATAAGCGACCGGCAACGCTGAGTGCAATACTCTTGTATATTCGGGTTTCCTTATCCCGTCATCCCTCACGTTCGACACGAATTGACGAGTATTTTAGTATTTTATACTACTTATATTATCGGTATTATAGATGCGACAATAAAGTAAAAAAACGAAAAAAAGAAGATGAAGATGACGAGAGAGTGAGGAGAAGAAAGGAGAACGAGTTTTGCACCCTCAACCTACATGTTCTTGTCTCGGATATGACTCGCTTGATTGTGGCCTAGGCACGGGAGTTCGAGGTTTACCTAGATTAAGTTATGGTGGTTTAGGGTTTGTCTCCTAGGTACTAGGGTTAGGGTTTGAGTGTATAGGATTAAGGTTGATTAGGGTTTGTTTAGGGTTGAATGAGGATTTCTTGAGGTGTAAAGATGTGTAAAACTTGTGTTGATGTGTGTGCATGAGGGTGTATATATAGGCCAAGCTATGCACCCTCGTCTAGGGTTACTCGATCGAGTATGCCTCTGACTCGGTCGAGTGCCCCTAAGCAACGTAGTCGGGCTTGAATGAGGGCCCACTCGATCGATTGGGCTGAGCACTCGATCGATTGGGCTGAGCACTCGATTGAGTGGGTCAGCTGGTACGAGAGGTCCGGGTTGTTTGGACCTCGGGTTGGATATTTTGTGGGTTTTATATTTGGGTTGGACTAATGACATTTGAATGGCTGTTTTTTGCGTCTTGGAACGGCTTTGACCGGGGTTTGACCCAATCGCTAAAAGTCGGTTTTATTTCCGGTGTCGGTTTTGACCCAAATTAGTCTTGTTTTATTGGAAACGGCCCACTGAGCCTGGATTTGAGGTTGGTTTTGTGAGATTTGTACTCCGTAATGGGCCTTAGCCAGCAGTCAATGGTTTCGAGCCCATATCCGAGCGCGTAGAAGCACGTTTGCGTCCGATCATCATCGGTTGTATTTTGGAAACTGCTAGAGACACCTGGCAGTCAAAATATAGGTGTCTACAGCGAGGCAAAAGCAAAATCACTCAAACATAAAGAACTACGAACATGTTTTATTCCGTCTAAAAGCGGATACGTAGGCAACCCTCCTTCGGGTACAACCAACCAACCATATAAAAAAAATCGATTACTCGATTCACATGCAAACTAGAACTTTTTTCGCGTTCCGATTTACGAGTGATTCAAATGACGTAGCACAAACGATGAGCCGAGGATGGAGTGGAAACCCGAAAGGGCGCTCCGGGTAAAATGAAGAATCGAGTTGCGAGCCGTCAAAAAAAATGGTGAGCCGAAGACGGAGTGAAAATCCGAAAGGGCGCTCCGGGCAAAATGAAGAATCGAGTTGCGAGACACCACAAAAAAAATAATAAATAAAAAAATAATAATGTGCTTCTCATTAACAATAAAAGTTAGTTAAGTCGAGCCTTTGTCGAGGCCTTTACATCAAACATCTGAAATTCGACTATCTCGGAAGATGACGACACGTCAAAACACCACAAAAAAAAACTAGTACTAATACGCCACATCATATCAATTAATAGAACATAATACAAAACGGCTAAGCTCTACCAGTCCAACTTCCTACTCCCGCCGCAATCTAGGCAAGCTTGTTCGGGTCCTTCACCATTGACCCCTCATAATACAAGCTTCCACCGCCCTAGCCAAAGGCGAGCTCAGCCAACCATGTTTCTTCTCACCGCTAGCACCATCAACATGAGTCTCATCAGTCTTGGCCCATATAGATGAACTGATGGTACTAGGATCGGTAACGCTGTCTTTGGTCAGGCACTTAGTGACATTTCCTCGAGTCGCCTCCTCATCCTTTAGTGCCGCTGTCTTCCTAACTTTCGAATTGATCTGTCCTGACGGGTGTTCAACAACCCCCCCGCTGGATGCAAGTAATGTCGGTCGGTCCCAAAGAAAACTTTAGTCTCCTCCAACGAAGAAAGGTCCAAAAATGACGAAACCGCTCCACATAAGCATCATCTTCCGAAGGCACACAAGGTCGAACCGAGTTCCACCCGCCTATAACGTCTAGCTCTTCGGGAGAGGACAAATCTTACCCCCGGGAAAAGCAAAAACATGACCTTTTGAGTCCCAAAACTTAGAGCATGCCAGTAGGAAGTCTTCTTGCACCTTCACTCGACTCAACGCAATGATCATTGACAAACCGTCATTTGAACAAACCTCGGGGTCACATTTCTTAAAATAACCCGCCCACTCGGTTAGGAGATTTCCGAAACCTGACATGACCCCAAGTATGGATATTCTAGACACTATGGATATTCTAGTATGTCTAAAACGAGCACCCACAACCCGTATATATAGCCCTAATCCCACAATAATTAGGAAACAACAAAAATTTCCATAAACGAGACTTGAACCGCTCAAGCCCAAGTGCTCAAATCTCCAGCCGCCCGAGCCCAAGCGACCCGGAACCCGACAGCCTTAACCCAGGCGTCTATCCCTAAGCAGACAACCTCTCAAGCGACCCAAAAATAGAGACGTCGATCCCGTGTCGCCACCGCAACTACCACCTGACAACCTCGAACATTGTGAACGATCTCCCGAAGTCACTAAAACCCTCTCCGGAGACCGAAATACCCATGCGGGAGTTGCAAGGACACCTTTCACCCGTCGGACACACCAGACTTAGGTGTCTTTTCATTTTTTTCTTTTAGGGGGATAAGCTACCCCACCTAGGCGTGTTGTAGCCTTCAACGGTTATTGTAAATCGCATTGTCATGAATACACGAAAGTGGTCCAACTTTTTTTTGTTTTTGGCTTCATCCTAAAAATAAATGTCGAGACAACTACACTCTCCTTCTAGCACACTCGATCGAAACAACTTTTTACGTGTCGCACCATGTCAGGTCAAACATTTTAGTCGACGTACTATCTGATCTGATTCCCGGCTCAAACTAACGCATTTCAAAATATCCGAAAAGCTGTTTTCGTAATCTCATGCAACCCCAACGCATCCTAAATGTGAAGTGATTACTTGTCAATCTAGGTCAACATTTCACCAAACGAAAACACAAGACTGAATTCAAATACTAAAAATCTAAAAAAATATACAAAACATAGAAATTCATACACAAATCGGGTTCATAAAACTAGGGAGGACCCCTAGAAGCTGCGACTATAGCTATTACGAGCTCACCAGTGTTGTCGTCGAAACTTAGATCCTCTAGATCCAGAAGAGGAGACTCACTACCATCCATCCCCAACAGCATATCTAGGGTAGCTGTCTCGGGAATCCCTCCAACATCCTCGGTAGCATCCGTGACATGACCCGTAGCCTTAGCCTCGGCCTCTCTCTCCATCCCAACCCTTTGCCTAGCTCCACCCTGCACGGAGGTCTCGCCCTGAGGCCGAGCCAGCCGCTCCTTAAGTTGAGCATTCTCGTCGGCCCGAGATTGCAGGAGCTGTCGTGCCTCAGCCGCTTCCGCCTCAAGCTCGATCACCCGAGTCTCCAACTGCCCCACCATATCAGGAATATCCTGCAAATGCAACCCGCACTTTAGGAAAACATACAAACAACCTAGAAAAATCAACCCTAGGTACACGCACTCACCGATCGAGGCCCCGAAGTGTCACGGGAGACTCTCGAAGCGTAGGCCCGGAAGCAGTTGACAGCCTGCCACAACCGCTGATGGCAAGCTGACGAAACCTGAAAGGAGAAACCACACAAGTTAGTCAAACAAAATTTAACTCTTAGAACCCAAATCCAAAACAGAAACTGATGCTTACCCGATATACCCGGTCGCGCCACTCTATCCCGGCATCCATCTCCTCGGCGGAACACGGGGGAGAGGCTCAGTGAAAGCGACCCCAGCTGCATCTACCCTGAGTAGCGTCAAGGGGAAGTCTGGGGGCTGGATAGCATCAGCCGGGTCGGCCAGCTTAGAGAGAGGCGAGTCGGTCAGAGAACAAATAAACACTAAACCGTAAAACGAACGAGCTTTAAAACCAAAGATTGAGCCCTTACCACGAGGCGGTGGCAAGCTAGCCGCTGGCTGATATGAGATAGATAGGAGGCACCAGGCACCAGAAGTGCATCGCCTCCTTCTCCATCCCTGCCCTCGAGGACCTCTAGGTGGTCGGTGGCCTAAACATGGTCCGGGGAGGGTCAACCGGCACCTTGAAGTCGTCATACAAGAACTGACGCACCAACCGTTCGCCCAAATACCAAACCGGGCGGAACTCCGCGGGAAGGAGCATCCTCTTGTAGCTCCAAGGCCTCAACTCCGCTGCCACATATCCAGGCACACTCTCGTAGTCGGCCCAAGGACGGGCCACAAACTACACAAACAAAACTAACATTCTAATGAACCTGAACCCTTGGGGGCTACTAAGTATGACAAGCTATGGGTAAGAGACTTACATCCTCGAGGCGCAGTTGGTTCACCAGCATGTTCTCCGACGAGTAGTGGCTGGTTGTACTCTTAGGTTGGGTCAGCCTCCATTCAATCCCCGCCGGGAATCTGGTCAGACGAGCCCGCACCATTTTAGGCGCCAGGCAAGGGAAGTAGGAATAAATCCAGGCCTGCAAAAAACCAGAACCAAAACACGTCTTTAGCAGATTTAAACCAAACTAAGTGAAACCCAAAGAAACGAACACAGAAATAATTACTAACCTCCAGCACAAGACTTGGGCCCACGATGGGCAATGCTGACGCCAATTCCAACTGCAACGGCCTCACCATGACTTGCAAGCAGCGAGTCATCTTCGCGAAAGCCACGGTCACCCAGTCAAAACGTCCTAACTGATCAAGATCAGCTAGGAGAGGCAAAATCCTAGTACTAAACGTCTCGCCCTTATCCGAGAAGTGGGTCGATGCTAGGAAGTACACAACCGGGCATCCTGCTCCGGCGTGTTGGGTGCTCGACCCTCTAACACCGTCACCCGCTCAAAGTGATCGGTGATGTACGAACTCACCAGAGCATGAGGCGTACTGTAAGCCTCACGCTCCAAACAATCTCCGATGAGGCCCCGGACCTCATCACTATCTAGCCTAGGGCCCCCGGCAGCCCATCTAATCCTCTCAGGACCCCAGAGTAAAACCATAATAACCCCGAAATCCTCTAAAGTCATCCCGACTTCCCCAAAGGACATGTGGAAGGTCGAGGTAGTGTCGTGAAAGCGATCTATCATCGCTCTAATCACCATAAGGTTGCACTTAGTCTTGCAACCCACCAACCGAACCCATTGTTCGACCACGGGACCCTGGGCGGTCCTCGCGATAATCCCCTTTGCCGCGGGGGTCAACTTTTGAGAATAGATCTCAAGGCATGTAGTGTAACCCGAGAAGGACCTCATCGAACCTGGGGACTGCAAACCGAAACGATAAAAGTATAAACGAAACAAACCAAACCCAACCCGAGCCAAAATTCGAAACGTAAACTAACGAACACGAATAAGGATACTCACCAGACCCTGCACAATGCGGTGAGAAATGTGTAGGTCGGGACGAAACAACAATTGGTGACCGTCCCAGTCCCGGGCCCACTCAGGATCTTCGTAACCGATTTCCTCGTCCTCTAGTACGGGAATCGGGACGTGGCCCTCCTATCAATTGTCTCGGAAAGCCTCTGCCTCCTTACCTTATCAAAGTCGGCCTCATTGATGGCCTCTTGATCACGACGCTGCGACGAAACGCTTCGTCGTCTTCTGCGGATCCCGCGGGGAGTCAGTGAACTCGTCTCAGCGGCCTCGCCACTAGTACCAACCGTAGAAGCTCCCTCAGGATGCTCGGTATCACCTCTAGCTACAAAACCAAAAAAAATACAAAAAGCCCATGCCTCAGGTCAGACTAAAGCAACTTAAACGGGTCAAAATAAGGTCAAGATTTCGGATAGAGATATCGAAATTCCGAAAGGACCACTAACACCTATTTTCAACCCCGAGCACGATGGAAGTGGTTTCGAAAAAATCCGGCATCGTTATGACGCCTTTTGGTCCGTCGTAAGTCACACAAAACCCCACGGAAGGCCCTAGAGGCCATTCTAACTCACAAAAATTGACAAAAAGAGTTACCCACATCGTCACAAACACTAATCGAGCAAGATTGCATAAGACAAGTACGGAAATTGTCGAGAAATCGGTCCCTAACCCTAAGCATTTCGAGTTTATCTCTATAGAAGGTTGTTGTCATACCTCCAAGTATCCTATCAAGCTTCTAACCACTTTAACAAGCTCTATTCAACCCTAATTTAACAATGGGATTAAGCACAAACATCGAAACTTAGCAAATTTAAAACATCCAAATCGATTTTCTAGAGTTTCAACGAAATCGACCCACAATCAATCAGATTAAGCAAAATCGATAGTAGACAAGTAAAGAGCACTTACCCGGAGTGAACATTCTCACGTATCGCGGAAATCGAGACGGAAATTGATTAGAAAAATTGAAGCACCGATATTGAGGCGAAGAGGGGCGCGCGTTTGACTTATGAGACGAATGAATCGTCTGCCCAAATGATCGCTGACTTAAACGAACCCGACCCACAAAATCCTGGGCGCCTCAGGTCGCGCGTCCAAAACCTGGACCGCTGGGGGCTAGGCGCCTGAGGATTGGGGCGTAGATGAATGCGCGTCCGACCGGTCCAGCACAAGACTAAGACAAAACAAACGAGGCTTAACGTCCAGTATACACAAAACACACACCCATTAAAACGAGTAAATTAACAACGACGAAGAAGTTACTAATCGATGCCGATAAAGCACGCCTATAACAAAAAGAAATAATAAAATAAGCATAAGAACCACGCCTAACAAGAACACCCACACTCGAGCACATAATAAAACAAACCAAACAAAGCCGATCTAAGCAAAATCCGAATAAATCCCAAATGCGTAACATTTCAAAGCAAAGCAAAGCAAACCCGAACAAAATAAGACAAACCCGCAAAGCAAGTGCAACTTAACTAAAACGAATAAACGCCAGCAAACATCTTCGAGCCCCACGGGTCATAGTTATCCAGAGGACAATTTAAATTTGAGCGGATACTGACACACTCGAAGGAGTCTTATACCTTCACAGCAATTTAAATTCGAGCGGATACTGACACACTCGAAGGAGTCTTATACCTCCACAACAATTTAAATTCGAGCGGATACTGACACGCTCGAAGGAGTCTTATACCTCCACAACAATTTAAATTCGAGCGGATACTGACACACTCGAAGGAGTCTTATACCTCCACAACAATTTAAATTCGAGCGGATACTGACACGCTCGAAGGAGTCTTATACCTCCACAGCAATTTGAGTCTGAGCGGATACTGACACGCTCAGATGTATTTAGCCTAACGGGTCTTAGTTATCTGGAAGGCACAACAACAACAACTTGAGTTTGAGCGGATACAACAACACCTATATAACCTCCCTTCACACTCTTCATTCGACACACAATTCATACATTTCTCTCTTCCCTCTTCACTCGTAAAGAATTTCTCGCTATGGGCTCGCACTCTGACACCCAAGGCAAACGATCCACTCGATCGTAGTTCCGATAAAGCGACATCGACGCTAGTCCTCACCTTCGAGCACTACACTCGATCCTGAGGTGCTTCTGTTCGACAAGCCATTCAGAGTCTAGTAACGAAATTCTGCCGAGTTAGCCGCAGAATCAGTCAGTAGCAGCGGAGCTCTGCCGGAATAGCCGCAGGAAGGGCCGACGATAACGAAACTCTGCCGAAATCACTAGGCAAGCTAGGAGGATCCGCCTTTTGAAGTCGAATCGTCACTAGGTTGTCATCTAAACAAAATTTCACATTTTTGTACTTTTAATATGCATTACGATAATGTCAAACGTGGACACTAGGTCCACTACACATACTAAAACACGTAACGTCCCAACTTCAACCACAAATACTAAAATACTCTAAATAGACCTAAGTAATTCTGAGATCCGTTCTCAACCATCTATGCATCGTGTCCCGTTTAGCGTATATTCCGAGGGTGCAACTCTTCACTATGTGATTTACTTACATTCGCATTTACAGTTTTTCGTATGATTTATTGCTTTTATGACCTTATACTTGCATGCTAAATCACCTAACACGAAATTCAAAACGTAAATCAACTAAAATTGAACAAAACGATGGTCGGGTTCCGTATTAGTCCCGGTGCTCACCATGTGTGGTTCAACGCATCCCTATTAATACCGAGCTGACGCATCTTAAGCAGAATACCAGGTAAGGTATACCAGGAGAACGACTAATATCCGTATTATCGCGTTAAAACTGACTTGCTAATACCTATAATATTAGTACTCTTTACTCTCTCCAATGTGCATCTTTTCATGGCCTGCTTGTCACGTGAAATCGCATGCAAAGAATGTAAACACAACTACTTCGACGACAAAACTTACTTAAACAACCGACATAGCAAAAGGTATAGGATGAAAACAATGGATGTTACAGTACTTCCGCCACAACAAAGGAACAAAGTTATCAGCCCACCGATTGATTAGTAGAGGCCGCTATAGTGCGGGCGGGATAGGGTGTCGATGTCTATTGGATGTTGGCTTCCCAATACGTACCCTCATCCCTTACTCAGAATCGATGGTTTCCGGATGTCCGAAACCATTGGCAATGAGAGTCATTCCAGGCATGAAGTGATTAAGGGTACAAGTCTTTATCTTTATATAGATCCCGTGCCCCTCATCTTTGAGCCGACTAAGGATCAAAGTTGACTTGAACGGTTTCCGAGTCCCCATAATTGACTCGGTGGCGACTCCACAAATCGGCAACGAATTCGGTTCACTAAAAAGGTCGCCTTACCAAACATATCAGCCTTTAAACATTTATAACCACGTCTCGATCGACCCCAAACGAAAAACACGAGCGCACGCGCCCTTCTAGTACAAGTTCGGTTCGTCATCCGAATCGAGGTCCAAAACATCACCCCGTACGTGAGATCGGACCGACCCTCGACCGAGAGGGGGCCGCGTGGGTGGCCGCCGCCATTGGAAAACCAAGTCGGTCCCGTGCGGAGCGTCGGGCGGTGCGGACGGACGTCCACAAAGTGAAGTAGCTAAGCTAATATTATGTCTTATAATTTTAGATAACTTCTTTTAGAAGATAAAATACATAAACGGGTCACTACGTATGAAGATGTGGCGGTTTGTCATACGTATGAAAAAGTTATTCTATAGTTGTTGCTTAAGTCTTCTTCTTTGTGACGGATATATCAGATTATCAGTCACAAATTGATGACGGGTTAAATAATATCACATGGTTTGATGAGACAAACTGATAACAATTTATTGTCTTTATTTTACCCAAGCAAATATTATTTTACTAGGTAGAAATTTGCGACACGATTTTGTCATCATTGTGTTAATACAAAATGTAAGTACATGGTTAATATTTCATACGGAGTACGGAGTAAATGATAAACCATGCATTGTTTTCACGCAAATAGACAAACATCAAACTATATACCTCAACTTTCACCCATTCACTGTATTTAAATTTTTACGTATCAACTACTTCATTCATTTCATACATAGAATCATTCATCGTGTAATTAAATATTTATAGTATAATATCCATGAGTAATCACCAGGCATAAATATTGATTAATCATTGTATTCTGATAGAGTAAAATATAAAAAATCTTTTGATGTGAACAACGATTAAAAGAAAAATAATTGTTTTTTATGACGACGTAAAAGCAAGAATGGGATTTGCTCCACGATCATCTTAAAAACTTGGTACGTTATAATCAATCATACAGATATATTTTTATTATTGGAGAATATTTAATTTCAATAAAAGGTATACAAAACCTATTGAACCCATTAAACAAACGTAAATAGCAATATAAAATGCAACATAGTATAGATAAATATATACTCTCTGTAGAAAATTAGGGAGAAGCCATTTTCTTTCCTTAACGAAAAAGGAAAGTTCCCCCCTTATCTTTGAAGTTTGACGATCGGATTAGTAGTTATTCTAATTTCGATCTTTTGTTTCTCTGTGCTTAGTTTGATTGGTGAGTGCTAAGCTACGAAGATAGCCTGCGAAGGAGGTGTTTGTAAGGCTTTTAGGGTTACTTTTTAGAGTGACAGAATTCAGTTTTTTCTAGAGGATCTTTATCATTGTGTTTCAATTACACTGATTGGGGAGGAAACTGAAGGTATTGGAGCGCGTTCGCCAAGAGTGCAGACGCATGCACTGTAGAAAATGTTTAGTTTCCCAAGTTTTCTTCAGTGGCAGAGCTATTTCTTTTATGGGGTATTTATATAGTCGAATGGAGTGCCAGTTCGATTCATCCTTTAATCAAAAGAAGAACAAGAAAATCAAAAAGAAAAACTCTTTCTTTCAATCATGTAGTAAGTCAAAGATTAATAGGTTGGAAGCAATGAACGATGATGAATATAATATGGTTAACGGGGAGGTAGAGAGGAGAAGGGCTATTTAAAATGAGCACATTAACATTGGGAATGAGCATCTCAATGAGGATGATTCCATATTTCGTCGTCTTCTGATGACAGTAGTAGTTCTGGTGAAGGGAGGGGCTTTAGGAGAGGTAGAATGTAACACCTCTGATTTTATAAATTTAAATTAATTTAAAGTTATGTTCGTATTTTTAAATTTACGATTTGGGTGTTACATAGAATGCCTAATGGTCACGTTCCTAATGGACACCTCTCAAATGGTCAGGTACGACAACAGGAAATGAGGGTAGAAGATGACATGGATGTCTTTGATGAGGATGATGAACCAGGGCGATTTAATATACCTGAGCAGCCACCTAGATGGGAAAGGGAGGATGAGTTCGGTCAGGAATGGAGGTTACCGAGAGCGGGTGGGATTCTTACTCTTAACCCAGAGATTATTAGGGGTAATTTGGATATGTATAGCAAGTGTGTGCTGGGTTTCTTGGTTGATTATAGAGAGTTCGATGCCTTTGCTATAAACTTAGCAATTGAGGCCAAATGGACTACAAGAAACACTGTAACAGTGTACAAGATGGATGATTTATTCATCTTCTATTGTGAGGATGAAAGAGATAAGTAAGACATTATTTACCAGAGTGTGGCATCTTTTTATGGAGGGCTGATGGTTTTCAGGGAGTGGGAAAGAGAGTTGGTTCCTAGGACTGTTAGGTTTCCAATGGCCAATTTGTGGGTAAGGGTGGTAGGGTTACTGTTTGAATTCTTGAACAATGATGTTGGTAATGTTATAGGGAAAATGCTGGGTAGATTTTTCTGGGTTGAGCCTATGGATGTTTTCCATGTGAATGATTATATTAGAATAAGAGTTACTGTTATGTTAGATGATCCTTTGTTTCCAAGTTTTTTTCTAGCGTGTGAGGATGGGATGTTAGTTTGGATACAATTCAAGTACGAGGAAGTCTTTAAATATTGTGTCAGATATGGAAAGAAAGGTCACAATTATTCTAGATGCGCGGCGACACCAAGGCAAGTCTCTTCAAGAATCACTTCAGTTCTCAGAACGGTTGTTAGGCAAAGGTTTGTGATTTTTCAGGCCGAGACGAACCATGCCATGTTTAACCTGGACATGAGGGCTACACCGGCTCAAGCAGAGTTTGCAATAACCAGGATACAGCTAGGACATGAGAACTTGGGAGCATTTCAAGAAATTTTGTGGGAAGATAGACTGGTCAACTTCGATTTAGGAGTCACACCAGGGGGAAGGGTCAGAGCAGGTATGAGATACACTCCTAACAACATTCCTTTTGCAGGGGCCGTTCTTTACCCATTTGGTGGCAGAAATAGGCAGGAGCAGGGAGCAGGGGTGGTGAATTAGGATGGGATGGAGGTTAACGGTGGTATTCAGGATAACCCAGGATAGGAGAACAGGCAAATGGGTGATATAGCGAGAAGGTTACTGACTGAGGGCCCTCATGGAATGGGTGGGGTGATGGGGGACCCCAACCATGCCCCCCATGGTTTCCACTACGAGGACCCATACATCCAATCCATGAATATTGAGGAGGGATTTGATGTAACCAATCCAGATTGGATAAGGCAAGAGGACATTAGAAGAAGGGTTGAAGGAAATGTGACTACATCATTAAATGAGGATGAAGCAGAAGGACTTGTCCAAACTTTTTTTCCCCTAAAGGCTTTCCCATTTTTCAACATGAACCACAAAGAGAGGAGGTTAATCAGCGAAATGGAGAAGAGGAGGATCAAGACCAAAATAACAATAATAATCAAAGGAATGATGAAGAAAATTTGGAAGATAATGAAGGTGAGTTAGGGGATGATTTCATTGCGGAGGATGGGGAGACCGGAAGAAATAGGGAGGATGATGATAGGGGTGATTATCAACAACCGATAGATATTCCAATTGAGAATAAGGATGTTGTTGTGGAAAGAGAACAAGAAAACTTTACTACTGACAGGGTGTATACAAAGGAAGAGATGGATGAGAATGGTTTTCGGAGGGGAGGGGGGGATAGGTTAGATTAGGGGGGGCTGAAGGTACCCATAGAGAGATACCCTTACAAGACCGTTCTGTGGAGAGCTATGAGGATATGGACCTTGTGGAGGAAGGCTATGATGAAGATGTTGTGCTACTGGAGGAGATTTTTCATGGAGGACCTTTTAGAGTGGAGCAGGATATTCAGGAGGAACTTTCTCAAGTTTCTGCTGAAGAGGAAACTATGAATTAGTGGTCTAGACGTACTAGGATATGGAGTAGGGGTGAGTCCATTAGATCTAGTCAGAATCTGGGAAATAAAAACTCGTTTGAAAACAGGAGGAAGAAGAGGAAAGCTCATTCAGAGCCAGGGGTGATGTATGAATCACGGGACAACTTGGCAGAGGAGGAAGTGTACTTGTCTGATGAAAGTAGCTACATTAACAAGAAGTGCAGGAGGGGAGGAAATGAAGAGGGTGGGTGGTTCTGGCAAGTTAGCTTGGAAATGGGTGAAGACGAGCAGATGGATGAAGCCCTTGCGAAGGTTGAGCCAGATCTGTAGGGGTCTTTCGGATCCGCTCAACCCTACAGTTCCTAAAATAAGAGCGCTCTTTCTTGTTTTAGTAATTTCGATTTTATTTTTTTCGATGAGACGAAGTGCATTAGTTCTGAAGTGACTAGTTTATGTAGGCCTTTTGGCTATTATCATTTTGTGGGGTCGGATGCCAGGAGATCTAGTGGGGGGTTGTAGAGATCTAGTGGGGGGTTGTACGTAGGATGGAAGGTTGAATCGGCGTTTTCTTGTGTTTTTGTATGCCCCAATTTTGTTATTTTGCTATCTAATATGATAAGCGGATTTCCCTGCTATTTGATTCTGGTTTATGGTGAGCCGGACGTATCTCTAAGAGATGGTGTTTGTGAGGAATTGGGAGATTGGATTGAGTCATTCAATTTTCCTTTTCTTCTTATTGGCGATTTCAATCAAGTGGATCATTTAGACGACAAATTAAGTAAATCGACTAGGGTTATTCTAGGGATGAAATCTTTTTGTCTTTGGAAACTTGACCATGATTTCGTTGATTTGCACTTTAAAGGACCAAAATTCACATGGTGCAATAACAGAAAAGGAGAAGATTTGGCTTTCGAAAGACTTGATAAGGCTTATGCATCATGTGACTGGATCCAACTTTACCCCGAGTCAGGAGTGACTCACTTACCGATTCAATTATCTGATCATGCCCCAATCATTTTTAACAGCAATATGGCGCTAGACAAAAGAAGAGGACCATATAATATGGAAGTATGGAGTCTTAACTCGGAAGAAGGAATTGAGGTAGTAGGGAATAGTTGGAAACTAAATACTAAGGGGTCAAAAGGTTTCATTCTGATGAGGAAGCTAGAGTTGGTTAAACGACATCTTATGTCCTGGTCATTAGATAAAAAGAGGGAATGGAATAGAAATTGGGATGACTTTAACTATGAGCTCTCGGTAGAACTTGAAAAAAGGTTTGAAGGAGGTAATGAAGATGAGTATGATAGAGTTCATGGGAAGCTTTAGGAGTTTGCTAAGGCAGCCGCAATTTATTGGAGATAACGAGCCAAAGTCAAATGGGCAGCTGAAGGGGATGCTTGTACTAAGTATTTTTTCAATTATGTAAAAGGACGAAGGAGTCAAAATTATATCTATAGTATTAAACAGCAAGATGGTAATTGGACGCAGAATGTGGAAGTTATATGAGAGACGACTTTTAAGAATTATTTTAAGACCCTATTTAAAGTTAATCACCAGAAGGTGGAGTTTGAGGAGTATGATCGTCAGAATAAGGGTTTTTTTGATATATTGAGAGGAAGTATTAGGGAAGAGGAGAAGGACTACTTGAGTAGAAAATTCACTCCTAAAGAAGTAAGAGCTGTTGTTTTCCAATTAGGGGACTTGAAATCGCCTAGACCTGATGGTGTGCCAGCAGAGTTTTATAAGAAGTGTTGGGCTTTCATTAAGAATGATGTCATAGAAGCGGTCTGTGCTTGTCTGAACTCTGGGTTCGTTTTGAAAGAAATGAATAAAACCTTCATTACGCTTGTTCCGAAAGTTAATTGCCCAGAGAAGGTGGAGCAGTATAAACCAATTAGCTTGTGTAATGTTATTATGAAAACCATCATGAAATGTATCGCCAACCGAATGAAGAGGTTTATGCCAAGAATCATTGGCGAGTATCAGAATGCATTTATGCCGAAGAGATTAATTCAGGATAATATTCTTATGGCTGATGAATGTATGCACAAGCTTAATAATCACAAGAAAGGAAGGGTGGGTGAGATTGCGTTCAAAGCTGACATGAGTAAGGCCTATGATGGGATTGATTGGAACTTCTTGAGATGTGCACTGAAAGGGATGGGATTCCCGAAGAATTTTACGATGCTTATTATGAATTGTGTCACCTTGGTCTTCTACAGTATTCTTATTAATGGAGTGCCTATTGATTTCTTTAAGCCTTCGTGTGGATTACGTCAAGGTGATCCCCTTTCCCCTTATCTTTTCGTCGTTTGTTCTAAAGTCCTTTCGAGACATTTGACTGAGAGGGGAGTTTCCAAGGATATTGTTGGGATCAAGGTGGCGAAGAATGCTTCTCCTATTTTGCATTTGCTCTTTGCGGATGATTCGCTCTTATTCCCTGAAGGTAAATCAGAGAATATTACAAATTTTAATAGACTGTTTAATCAATTCTGCGAATTATCTGGCCAAAAAGTTAATAGGGAAAAATCTGCTATGGGTTTTAGTCCTAACTGTAAGGTGAGAGTGATTCGTGATAGTCTAAAAATCTTCCAACTAAAACCTTGTGCCAAGTTGGGCAAATACTTGGGTATTCCTGATATTAGTGATACTGAGGCAAAAAATCTTCTGGGAAGAATTTATGAGCAGGTTTTATCGCGTATCGGTTCGTGGAAAGGTACCCTTCTCTCTCCTTCTGGACGGTTAACTTTAATTCATTCCGTGCTTGCCAATCTCTCAAGTTATCTTCTATCGGTATTTAAGATTCCTATAAGTGTAGCTAATAAAGTGAATGCTCTGTTGGCACATTTTTAGTGGGATGGAATTAAAGAAGGGAGAACCGATCATTGGAGGTCGATTAAATATCTAAGCTTGCTAAAGTTTTTGGGAGGACTTGGGATCAAAAGTACTTCGTTAACCAATCATGCTTTGCTGGCGAAGAATGCGTGGAGAATTATAAGAAATAAAGACGGTCTTCTTAGCAAGATTTTTTCTGGAAAGTATGGATATATTAGGAATTCTCAATAATTCAGGGACACTAAGATTAAAGATAATAAATCCAGGGTTTGGAAAGGAATCCTTGTTGGCTTGTTGGAAGAGAGGTGTTGGATTATGGGTTGGGTTGGAAAGTTGGTTTTTCAGAAGAGAATGGTGGACCGGTTATTAATATTCTGCAAGATAAATGGATTAATGGGGGAATTCCAGTTTTCAAAATTGGTGTCAATACAGAGGAACTGTTTACAAATGGAAGGAGTTGGAGACTTGAAGATTTTATTACTTCAGATAAGAGGTGGGATGTAGAAAAAAATCGCTATGTCTTCTCCAAGGAATGGGGTGACAAGATCCAGGCCATTCCAACTCCTAAGGCAAATAAAGCTAACCGGTGTTATTGGACGAAAATTGGGAATGGAGAGTATAGTGTCAAAAGTGGTTATTTGGAATTGATTCAGAAGTATTATGATGTTGGCATGATGGTTAATAGAAATGGGTGTAGATTTTCATTTTTTTTTGTCTTTCTGCAAGAAAGTGCTTTGGAGGCTTCCAGGACCGGCTAAATGGAAAATATTATATTGGAAGATTCTATCCAATGCTCTACCGGCTGAAAGGATGAAGAGGCAACTGACGGGGCAACATCACTGTGTTCTATGCTATAAGGGGGAAGAGGACGAGACTGGCGAACTGGAAACTCTGGATCATCTGTTTCGCGATTGTTCGGTTAGTAGGCAATTTTGGCTTTCCACTTCCTCCGCTTAGTGTTCAAGAAGGGGATATTATGAGCTTCAGGGATTGGCTTATGAAGACTACTACGAGGTTCTTTGAAAGTGATGACGATTGGAAGGATCTTTTCTATTTCGTCAATGCCCTTTATAACATTTGGTTATTTAGGAACAGTGTCATCTTCGAGAGATCCACTAATGATATCAGTGGATTACTGATAAGACATGAAGAGTCGCGTAAGACTATCAACTCGGTGTGGGAATATTTGAAGAATAGAAGAGACAGAAAGAGGGAAAGCGTCCCTCGAGAAGGAAGTTCAAAAAATGAAGATATTAGGGAACGAGTAAGGGGCTCTAAGGAAATTTGGTTGATTGTCTAGGTGCAGGACAACAACAGGCGTTCAACAACGGTTATGAACGTTGATGCAGGATGGAGAGAGACCGGAGAAGCTTCTGCTGGATGGATCATTACGAGAAACAGCAGGCATAGGAATCAAAGTGGTAATGATCGATTTTGGGCGGAATCGGCACTACAAGCAGAGACTATTGCTATTTCAAAAGCTATCCAGTGGGCGTATAGGATTGATATTTTCATCTTACTCTTCAAACTGATTGCTTGCAGTTTGTCGACCAGATAATCGGAGCTGAAGAACCTCACCACTGCATTAAAGACCTGATCGAGGAGATATTAGGAGAAGCTGCTTTGTTTAATTGTGTATCGATTAAGTTCATTCCTCGAATTCTTAATTCTGCCGCGCATAACCTGGCTTCTTCAGTTATGCGTGGTAAATAAGGAGCTTTTGTACGATGGCAAAAAAAAAGTATAGATAAATATAATCAAATATGGAGTATACATTGCTATTAGACATGTCAGATCACGACTCAACCCGACCCGCCTGACACGTTTTTTAAAGCCATGAGCCGGTTATTCCAACCACAATCCGTTTGACACGAACCCAAAATGACCTGTTAATTTATGGTCGAAACCTAACACGACCCATTCGACCTCTTAGATCAAAGAGAATTTAGAGTATTAAAATTACTACAACAAACTTTTAATAATTTAAATTACAAACATGAACAAATGTTCAATTTAATATGACTTTTTTTTACTCGTATCATTTAGTAATAGAATAATTTTAAAGATTGATTTTTAATATTTTTACGTATTGTGCAATTAATATTTTTTATTGTGCAAAACTATTTTTAGTGTTATACCCGTGATATATCGTGGGGTTGAGCAATTTTTTGTTAGAGACAATTATTTGGGTTATAGATGTAGTAGACACGTTAATCGACAATGCAAAATAATAAATCTTTTACGCCTACAACATCTAAATGTAATGACAATGTTTGGAATAATCGGACATATGTATTCGTATTTTAATAACACGACTCATGACCCGTATAATCCGACACATATGTTGACCGTTCCGTATTCGACTGAACGCATTCTTTTACATTCATTTCTTCCAGAAAGATCCCTTATTTCTGCCCAACATTTTCAAAACCCTAATCTTTTCAGGTTTTGTGCCCGACGTTGAACAATAAAAATTAAGATCCAGATCTAAAAAAAACTCATCAAGGAAGGAGAAGATTATTATGATCCACATAACTTAGTTCATAATCCCTTTTTACTTCATAAGTTGTCTTTCATTGATTGAAGAAGGATCAGATTTTTTTTATGAAAATGGAAGATAATTTACCATTAATTGACTTCACATTAACATCACCCATTCGACCCTTAGATCAATGATAATTTATTTAAATTAATCAATCAATATATATATATATATGTGTGTGTGTGTGTGTGTGTGTGTGTGTGTATTTTGGTAAAGGTAAGTAATATTAATCAAACAATCATGCACAATGTCCTATACGACGAGTAACATAACTAGCATCTTTAGCTTTCAATATGCGCTTATTAAGCCTTCGAAAATAACTACTAAGCTTGGTTTTGATTGCTTTTCCAACTAACTTAGGTCGAATTAAGATCTCATCGATTCTACATCCGTTTCGTTGATTCTAAATGTGATAGACCGTAGCATTGATCACCCCATTTACCACTGCTCTTTTCAACTTTGAACCTCAACCATGTAATCTCCATGTGATATCTATACTAACCGGGATGTGGGACTGCACCCAAGTAACCATGTCACACACCAAACGCTTGCTGTATACACAATAGCAGAATAGATGCTCCTGGTCTTCAGTATAACGTGAACATATGCAGCATTGGTCATCACCAATGAAGTTTAGGTTGCATAGTCTTTCTTTGGTATTCATCACTTGCATCTGATATAGCCAATTGACGAAACGATGCTTCGGAAAGGTCCATTTCTCCCACACTAACCTGTACCGGTTCACCTCCGTCCCCTTGTCTCGAATCCACTGATATCCTTTAGAAATGTTATACGAATTGTACTCGTTCCATTCCTCATTCCCATATCCTGTCATGAATGTCTCTTTGACTAGGCATATCTTCCGCCAACCCCAACTTTGTGTCATTTGTAGGTTGATATTCCAACCAATCATTCCCCTTCAAGTAAATGTGTTGAACCCATTTGACCCATAACTTATCTGGTTGGCTTATCACCCACCATGCCATTTTCCCTATAGCCACCTTATTCTAGTTACTACTTTGTGTCAAGTTTAGTCCTCCCTCTCTATACGGTTTGCAGATCTTTTCCCACGATACAAGTGGGCTGCGGATGTACTCGGTTCCTCCATCCCACAAGTAGTTCCGACAAATGGCCACAATGTGTTTAATCACCCCTTTAGGGAGCAAGAAGATGGACGCCCAGTAATTATGGAGCGTGCTAAAAACCGATTTGATCAGAACCAATCGTCCTGCATATGAGAGTTTACAAGCCCCAAGTCGTCTAATTGGTTCCAGTACGTTGTTAATTAGTGGTTGACAGTCCATGATGGTGAGCCTAGACGCCTTAATAGGGACCCCAAGATACTTGAAAGGCAACTAACCCTCCTTACATCCCGAGACTTCTAGGATATCCTGTTTCACAGCTTGGCTAACTCCATTAAAATAGATGTTCGATTTACCTTGGCTAAGCTTAAGGGCTGATGTACCAGAAAACGAAGGTGCGTAAGAGAACCATAATGGACCGAACATCACCTTTGCTGAACATTAATAAATCGTCCGCGAACATCAGACTAGCAAGTTTTAGTTGCTTGCATAATGGACGGAATCTGAACTCCCGTGTAAATGTTGTATGGTTCAATAGCCTCGTCAAATACTCCATACATATAGTAAATAACAGAGGCGAGAGGGGATCCCCTTGTCGTAAACCTCTTTTCCCTTGGAAAAAACCAAATGAATCACCATTAAGCATGAGGGAATAAGTTGCAGTTCGAACACATTGCAGAATAAGCTGTATGAATTGTTTAGGAAATTCAAGCGCATTCAACATTTGTTCCAAGAAAGCCCATTCTATAGAATCGTATGCTTTTTGCATATCCATTTTAATTAGGCATCTGGGTGAAACCGTCTTCCTCGAGTATAGTCGGATTAAGTCTTGACAAATGAGAATATTCTCCACAATACTACGCCCCTTGATGAAACCACTTTGCGTAGGTGATATTATCTCAGGTAAAACCGCTGCCAAGCGTGTACAAAGTAGCTTGGATATACATTTATATATGGTATTGTAGCACGCTATTGGCCAGAATTGGAGAACCGTATTTGGCCTGTCAACCTTGGGGATTAATGTTATTGCAATTGTATTTAGTTGTTTCAGCATCTGTTCTGATTGGAAAAAATCTTGGATGGCCTCACACACTTCATCCCCTATTAGATGCCAAGTTGCTTTGAAAAAATGGCTCGAGTACCCGTTAGGTCTAGGGGCTTTATCATCCGGGATGCTAAACATTGTTGTCTTGATTTCCTCTTTCGTAACAGGCACCAGTAACCTCTCATGATGGACATCGTTATATAAAGGTCCTGCTCTTGCAATTCGCTTTGAAACCTGCACCGTATAAAGGTCCTGCTCATATCCCCAAGTAAGGACATGTAGTACTCCAGAAATGCTCCTTGAATGCCATCTACTATCACATGAGTTGTTCCCTTCTGATCAGTTATTTGATGAACTGTTTCACTACACGCCTGGCCTTAAGAGACCCATGGAAATATGTAGTATTCATATATCTTCTTTCTGGATCCACTTATTCTTAGTCTTCTGCTGTAGGTAGCTCATTCTGGCATTATGTAGAACTCGAAATGTGTCATGGGCTTACTGTTCTTCCTTCCTCAGATTATATCACCCGTATCCACTGAGAGCCTCTTCTGCAGATCAAGCAGCCTGACCTGTGCATTATCTGCCTGTGTCTCAATGTTAGCAAAATGCGCATTATTCAACCGCTTTAGTGGGATTTTGAGCCTCCGCAGCTTAGACACTACCTGGTACATTTTTGTATCGAAAATTGGGGCATGCCAAGACTCCTTCACAATATCCTCAAATTGCTTTGGTTGACTCCACATATTATGAAACTTGAATTCCCTTTTTCTTATTAGTGGCTTTCTCTACTACTGTACAATGCACCGGTTGGGAAGTATACATATGTGCCTGTACAAGGCACTGGTCAGGGTCCCAGAGAACTCAAATTCTACCCCCTGATGCTTATTATTACTAATCATAATACACCATCTACTAAAACCTTGATAAACAACTTTATTATGATTTTTAGCTTTGATCTTAGTCTCTAGTCGCCCAAAAAGTCCTATTTTATTCGCTCGTAAAAATTTACACACCTCCATCTGTTTTTTCACCCAATTCATCCCCTCACATTCCAGTAGACCCTTTCTTAGAGAAGCTTCCAATAAAATTTTCCATATAAGTGGGGCTCTGTACATCAATTATATCCACAGTCTCCCCAGGATCCTGATCCTGCACTTTCATGTTAAGTTCAGTTTCTGGCAGTGGTGGACTGTAACCATAAGTAATGTCCTTGGTCCCTTCTTTATCCTGAATCATTCGTTTGGTTGGTGCAGAGACAGGTTACCAAACCTTTTTTGTCACTAGATTGTGGCAGAGTTTTACCACCTTTTGTTCGACATTTCTTTACTTCATCAACCATCCTTTTACATCCACTGCAAAGGACAGGCTTCCAATCATATTCAACATCCACTGTTACAGTAATCCTGTTTTCATCCTCAAACTGAATCATAGATGGTAATGACTGTTCCACAGTGACTTCCACTAGTAAGCGTGCATAAACTAGACAATTTTTCATTTCAGTAGCTTCATCTTTCTTCACATAAGGTCCAATAAGCGCTGCTATTTCGCTCAAACTGTTGCCCCAAAACTTGAGAGGTAGTTTGTGCAACCTCACCCAAGTGGGGCCAACTTTCACATCTTCTGATGGTGGTAATTGTCGCGGGTCCCGCCACCAGATGAGTCCAACTAGACCTAACACGTAGCTAGGGTAAGTTGGGTTGAGTCCTCGGGGACGGTAGTAGGCATCTAGACTAGGGTCAACTCACAAACAAGACTAAATCACCGACACAACACAAAGGGAGACTAACTAACATGAACTGATTTACTATGATGATCGGAGGGGATGAAAGTGGACTAACAATGAACTATGTATAACATGAACTAATTGGATCAACTAAAGCAAAAACAATCAACTAACTAGATGAGAAAATTGCTAACAAGAAGGAGAAATCAAATTGGAAAAAGGTGGGGTTAGTTTGGGTTCATAAGTATGGTAGGATAGTTAGGAAATCGAGGGTGCAAGCTTCACCTAGTTACTAAGGTCGGTCCGTGCTCTCGCGTCAAAGACAAAACCCGAATACTCATGCAAGATGCTACCCAATACACAAGAATTCAATCACAGATCAACCACACAATGAGACACTAGTAGAAAATTACCCTTTGGAACCGGTTGTAAACTACCCTTTGGAACCTTTTTTCAAAGGTTCTACTGCAACAGATTCCTTAGGTCTGGAGCTTTGGAACCCGTTGTAAGAAGGTTCCATAGATGACCTTTGGAACCGGTTCCAAAGGATATACCATTGGAACCTAGTGTAATTACAACTGGTTCCAAAGGGTGTACCATTGAAACCTGTTATTATTCACAACCGGTTCCTAAAGTATACCATTGGAACCTGTTGTGATTCACAACCGGTTCCAAAGGGTGTTTCATTGGAATCTGTTGCAATTCACAACCGGTTTTAAAGGGTACCTCATTGAAACCTATGATCATTTAGACGTGGTTCCAAAGGCATGTCATTTTATCATTTATTTATATTTTGAAACCGGTGACAAATGTTATTGGTTTTAATTACAAAATTGAATTTTCGTATCTCTGAGAATGGTATATAAAAAACAGATCAAAGCACGCCAATTATAATATTTGTCGAAAATTGGGCAGCACCTCCCTACAATTTGATTAAGCCAAAATCAAAATCATATCACTGCAATGTTTAAATAGCACAACCAAATCCATAACCAATCCACACCTCCAACTACTTAAGTAACATCTCCAGTAGAATGCCCCACGTCTAGCTATCAACATGACTACAATATATATCTAATCACAAAAGTTAACAAAGTCACAAACGTACTACATCATCAACTCTATGCACTTCTGAGACCAATATTCACGAACTTGGTTCATATCTTCCGTCGTCATTCTTGATTTTGAAACACACTAACAAATAAAAAGAATAGTAACGATGGATTAGCGGTTACACCCATAATTACTTTATAACAGAAAAACTAAGATTAAGTAAAAAAACCTGAATTAAGCTTTCTTGACTCTTAGAGTAAAATACGGTGATGTCGTACATCCACTTCATGACATAGTATCCACATTCAAAGGCTCCATATTGTTGAGGACACTGAAATTGTATGAACCAAAAAGGTGTTATAAATCATTATTCACCAAGATAGTTTAATTCATCAATTGCGCTACAATCATTGCTTTAATTTAGTCATCTCCGACACAAAATTTGTACAGAAAACAAAAGACAACAGTGAGATAGCTAAAATGGAGTAAACATTTTTAAGAACTCAAAATCATTAACCTGATTTCATGAACTATCGCAATCAACGCATTAAGTTTAAATTAAATGGCAACTACTAACCCATGTAAAAAAATGAAATAATTAAACAAGTTAAAGCTTAATAATGTTGTTTACCTCGATCATTTTCACTTCGAGACTATATTTTTTAACCGTATGACGTCACACATTCCAAGCCCTTACATTATAAACATTAAAAATTATTAGACTATTATTTTTATTGTAAAGGTTTTACTTAAGATACTATTTTGATGACTAATTAATAAACATAACTTACAATTGCAGATGTAGTATTACGATGTCCAAGTTATGTTTATCTTTATTCGAGTCAAAAATATATGCTATGTTTTCCCAAGGGCAAATGACAAGCAACAACCAATTCTTGCTGTATATAATATACTTACGATTAGTAAGTATGAAATAATATAAAATAACTAAGTAATTAATTTAAAGAACCTTAGAGACTTGCCTTGCATAGAATGCACCCATCACATATTTCTTGTCTTCTTGAATTAGCGTGACATCTTTGATGTAGTTTTCTATCGACCGTGGATCATACAAGTATGAACTAAGACACACGGGACACATGAAGCCAACACCTTCTTCTGTCACTCCTAATTTTTGTCCATAATCATGTAGGAACCTATTTTAAGAACATAGAGTAAACATTCAAAATGAATATACAGAACATACATATAATAAAACTAATCCTAGATTTTAACATAATTGAAAATAATACAAAACATCAAGTTTATACCTTCCCCAAGCTTGAATTATTGTTAGATTTAGAGCATCGTAATTGCACATTTCCCTAATATCCTCGAAACTTAAGTTCATAAATGCTATGTTTTTATACTTAACAGAATAATTAACGATAGCTTAATGTCATAAATAAGCAAACTTGGATGACATTGAATGATATGTTCACCAGTTAAGTTTAGCGGGATAAGGGCGAATATTATGTTTCTTTTCTGGGCAAAGGTTCACCAGTTAGCATTTATGAACCCGTTGACAATAAGCATAGCTTGAATTATTGTTAGATTTTGCTTTCTATGTTTGGTGGTAATACTATGTTGATAATTTGTCCGGCAAGTGAATGACAGCATCACTATTTTAATGTGATAATATATATTTGTCTCTGTTAGAAAATCCGAGTCATATATATAATGAGTAACTCCTATACATGATATTATTACAATAAATTTTCACACACAAAAAAAAATACATGAGTAATAATTATTTTTCTAAGAATTTGAGAAAAAAAAATAAACAAATGGATAATTCAATAAAAAACAGCAGAGATGAAGAATTAATCCGTCTCGAAAAATCAAAATCAGAAGTTAAAGGATTAGTCGATTCAGGAATCACCAAAGTCCTCAACATCTTCATCTATCCAAACCAACCCAAACCCGAATCTGACCCCAAACCCGAACCTAAACCCCGTCTAAGAATCCCCATAATCAATCTCGAAGACTGTGAAAAAGACGGTAAAAACAGAGCGCGTGTAGTGAGTGAAGTACTGGAGGCGTCGAGGACATGGGGAATGTTTCAGCTGGTAAACCATGGAGTACCTAAGGAAGTTGTTACAGGAGTTTTGGACTGTGTTCAGGAGTTTAATGAGTTGCATGCGGAATTGAAAACCGAGTTTTATTCGCGTGGGGAGGAAGAGGAAGAGACGGGGAGTGGGAGGAGAAAGGTGGTTCCCTTTGCCTTTGCCCAGAAAAGAAACATAATACTGTTGTTTTGTTGCCTTTGCCCTTATCCCGCTATTAACTATCCTTATCGCGATTATAGCCTTCGCCTGCTTAGGATGGTATAAGCTTCTTTCTTACGAGACATTTCCTTGCTCATGATTTTGTTAATAGTTTTTCTGTGTTTAGCTCACTTTTATAGGACAATAAGCATGTAGCTCTACTGTGACAGTTTGTGGTTTTGTTAGGGCCCACATTGGTTGATTAGTGACACCTGAGAAGAGATTCTGTGAACAAAGTCGCCAAACGGAAGGGAAAAGTTTGTTTAATATGTCAACCTCAAAAGGAAGTTCTGGTGATAGAGTTGGTAGTGGTAAGGGACCAAAACGTGCTTTGCCTTCCTGGATGAGTGCAAGAGATGATAAAGAAGATGATAAACCAAGTGCAAACGATGATAGACATGTGGAAAGCGCGCTGAAAAAATGAGAGAGCAAGGTAAAGAGATGAAAGATAATGGCGAGGGATCCGGAGGCAAGAAAAAATCCTCTTCAGCTGGCAAACACGTTAATATGAAAAAATTATTGATAATTTCAGAGCCATAATAATGTACCAAAACATAGCATTTATGAACTTAACAGAAGGGAACAAAACCCATTACGATGCATATTCTTCTTACTTGCATTTATAATTTCGTAGCGCAGTTTCTTCTTGATATTCATCTCTTAACAGAAGGGAACAAAATTGAGCATAAAGTCACAGTAAAAAAACGAGCTAAACTCAATAACTCAACGAACATTTCGTAGCACAGTAAAAAAACGCGAATATTCACGGCGAACATTTCGTATCATTTTGAAGCTAAACTCACTAACTCAATCGATTTCAACAACAACAAAAAGGATCAATCGAAGCACAAAAATCGCAAAACAAGTAGAAAAACAGAGAAAATTAACCGCGAACATTTCGGATCATTTTCAAGCTAAACTCACTAACTCAATCGATTTCAACAATACACAAAACGATCAATCGAAGCACAAAAATTGCAAAACAAGCAGAAAAACAGAGAAAATTAACGAAGAAAAACAGAGAAAATTAACAAAAAATAGCGGAGAAAATCAATGGCGGATGTTCGTGGTGGCGATTCAATCCTAATTTACCTGACTGTAGGTGGCTCAGTTATTCCAATCCGTGTTCTAGAGTCTGAAACTATTGCTTCTGCGAAGCTTAGGATTCAAAATCGAAAAGGCTTTTTGGCCTCAAAGATCAAGAGTTGATTCGTGATGGTGAGGAGCTCGAGGAGTGTCAAATTCAAGAGTATTGTAGAAATAGTGATGCTGTCATTCACTTGGTGGTTCGGAAATTTGCCAAAGTTAGAGCCAAGCCCATTGAGAATGATTTTGAAATGTCGGGTTCTCCTTCGTGTCTTCTTCTGATATGGCGTCTTCGTCTTCTACTTTGTGTTGCCCGATTAGGGTTCTTCGTGTCGCCCAATTCGTCTTCTACTTCTGAAAATTAGTGTTCTTCGTGTCCCCAATTCGTCTTCTACTTCTGAAAATTAGGGTTCTTCGTGTCCCCAATTCGTCTTCTACTTCTGAAAATTAGGGTTGTTCGTGGTAGCGTTTTTGTTTTGGTGCTGGTAGCTTATCAGCTAGGGTTCTGAAAATTAGGGTTCTTCGTGTCTGAATTCTCAATTCTTAGTATTTCATTTAGGGTTCAATTTCTAAGAAGAAAACTTAGGATTTTATGTTTTATGATTTGTAATTTATAAGTCTTTGGAACCATTTGTTAGGAAAATAGGTTCCATTGATGGAGAAGTTTTTAATAAGATTCAAAGATTTTAACATATACATTTGGCACCTCTTTTTAGTTAACAACTGGTTTCATTGGTAAGGTCTTTGGAACCGGTTGAACCTACAAAAGGTGCCAAAGTATTTTAATATGGTCTAAAAAATTTAGACACTACCTTTGGCACCTCTTTTAGTGAACAACCAGTTCCATTGATAAGGTCTTTGGAACCGGTTCAATTTACAACAGGTGCCAATCATTTTTTTGGTCATCTAAAGAACCTCTTGTTCTTACAACCGGTTCCTTTTGATAGGTTCCAATGGCATTAATTCTACTAGTGAGAAGAGGAAAACTAGCATGACAAGGATGGTCAATTCTACTCAAACAAGCAATTCAACAAACACATAGAGTACTCAACATGTGACTAGTAACAAAGAATCCACCTTTACCCTCAATCAAGCCCTAATCATCCATCCACACTTAATCCCCCTACTAACCCCACAATAAGTCTACTCACACATAATCAAACTAACAATACTACAAACAAGAGAAATCAACACAAACATCCAAACATTCATTATGAACTAACAAGAACAATGAACAACATGTAAAGATTAAAACTTGAATAACTAAACAAGGATTAAGAGAAAAGAGAATAAGAAGATTATACCAACTAATAAGAGGATGAAAAGATGAGAACTTGTATTAAAGAAACACCCAAAAATCTTCACCAAAAGTTGTCAAGGATTGATGGATTCTTCAAGAGATTCCTTAATACAAGATTTACTAACTAGATTAAGCTAAGATTAACAAGGATTAAGAAAAGATTATTGTAAACTAAGCTAAGGATGAAGAGAGTCTAATTAGGGTTTAGAATAATGTAGAGTAGTGTAAAGTCCTTAAACAATACAAAGGAAGGGTATATATAAGGGTTCACGAGCAAAGGAATTGAAAAGAAGAAACACGGGCTGCAGCTGACCCTTCCCGGCCGGGAAGGATGGTGATCCCGACCGAGATGGGTGGTCCCGACCGGGAAGACACTTGGTCCCGGCCGGGATGGGTGATCAGTGGCCTGTCTTCGCTTGCACTCTTCATCCCGATCGTGATGGCCCATATCCCGACCGGGATGGGTCTTGTAGGCCTCAAATATGATCTCAAGGGTCCCTACTTGCTCTTCATGGGCTTCTCATCGATTATCGGTGCTCAGGAATGGGTCCCGAGGGCTCAATAATGGGTCCCAAGGGCTCGGGATCGAGTCTAAGCTACCGGGTGATCGTTGCTTCTCTTCGTTGGCTCCAAATGTGTCGGAAATGACTCGGAATCGTTCCACCTCTCCAAGATTGGTCTTTGGAACCTAAAATGAACTAGAAGAAGCGTAAGTAGCCTGGAAACCGCTCCAAAGAGCGATTCCACAAGAGAAACCGGGACCAAACACAGCAAATAAGCACTACAAAACACACTTATCAACTCCCCCACACATAACTCTTACTCGCCCTCGAGTAAGCACAAACTAACTAAAAACTAAGAAAAACTAGACTACTAACCGAGCGGGTATTAACACACCCTACGCCCTTTTAACTCGTGCCAGAACACTTAGAGGAAAAGTGCTCTCCGCAAGGCAAGTGAGGTATTGCGACAAAACTGCGGATACAACCGAACACGAAAACACATAAGCAAACACACAAACAAACAAACAAACAAACAAACAAACACCAAACGGTTGAATCCAAGAAGAAACAAATACCGCTTCCCTCTACAAAGCGGTGAAAGAAGCACCGGTTAAGGACTCAAGGCAAGTGACAACGTTCCCAAACTAATAACACAAACCGAAATGGACAAAATCCTAATAGTATGACGACAAAGCAATAAAGACGTTGGTAACTTACCTAGGTTCCTCCTAACCTTCTAAGAACGTACTACGGAACGATAGGCGGGATGGAAAAAGGATGAACCACGGAGTTAGTCGACACTGTAGGTAAGTGAAGTCCCGCCCCCTTTAGCGATTAGCCAAGAGGGTCGTCCCATGCTAAAAAAAACCGCCCAACTAGTCCAAGTAAAAAGGGGATAAGGTTGCAAAGTGAGGGAAGACCAACTATTTACCGCTATCATCCTTCCTAGGGACTCGGTCCTTTGGTAGGCTCTTCACGGTAATAGTTGGAAACAAGCTTATTTTTTAGGGTGAGAGTTCTTTTTGTGAGATGATTTTCTTTGGCATTCTTTTCTTTTGCATTTGGCTTTTGAGTTGCTATGCCACTTCTTTTTCTTTTTTTGTATTTTGTTTTTCTTTTGTTGTGCCTTTTCTTTTTCTTCTTTCTTTTCTTTCTTTCTTTTTCTTTCTTTTTCTTTCTTGAAACTTATTTGTGGAAATGTGTAGGAGGTAGGAAAAATGGGTGAGTCGGGAGCGCGCTTTCCCTTCTAACCCATAAAAAAAAGTGGAAAACTTGGACTAATCACACAATTCCGAACATGGTCACCTAAGGGACGGGACTCGACAACCAAGGTCTTTTCACTCCATGGGTGGTCATAATGGTCAAAATGCAAATCCCGTAGTAAATCCCTAGTAGACTAGGTGGACTCAAGGTAAGAAACCAACGAAATCATTGATTTAAAGTCATTCTACTAGACTAAAGTCCAAGACTCGACTCACATCAATAGAAAGGGAAAGTAAGCACTTGCGCACTAGCCTCAGAACCGGGTTTTTGAAAACCTTTTATTACACACTAGACACAACTAAACAAGACAAAACAAAGACACAACAAAACAAAAAAAACGAAAGGAAAAGAGACGAACACAACAAAACAAAACAAAACACAAGAGAAGAGAACAAGCACACAAAGAAAACAAACACCACCCCGAAACTTCCAAACAAGTCACCACATCAACCACAAACTTCACAAAGCTCCACCCGAGCACACCATCACAAATCTCCTCCAAACTCCACAAAAAAAGGGAAAAATGAGAAAGAATTGAAGGGGTATTACCGGATGTCTTGAGCCTTTCGAAACTCACGGCGATCAAGGAACCTACAAGGAAATGGGGAGGCAAAACACACACAATACAACAAAAATATGACACAACGACACAAAAGGAAAAGACACAAAGGAAAATCTTTTTAGCTTTTATGAAAAAATTTCAAATTTTTAGGAGTTTTTTAAGATTTTTTGAAAAAAAAACTACAAAAATAAAACTAAACTAGACTAATATATCGCTCCCCCACACTTAAACCGAGCAATATCCTCATGCTCGATCTGTAGTGTGTGGAGACACTAAAAAGAAGAGAAAAATCGAAAATAAAGCTAAAAATCGAAAATGAAAATGAAGAAAGGGTAGAATGTGTCCGGCCGGGGTGTAATCAAGTCACCAAGGGCCGAGACAAGAAAAGATATGGATGAGGGAAGAAATAAAAAAGAAGAAAATAAAAGGAAATGGGAGGGGAGGGCTAGGTGTAATCAAGTCACCTAGCCCAGATTCCGCCCGAATCCGACTAAATTCTACCAAATGAAAATAAAATAAAGAAAAGTGAAATTACTTGTCAATTTGGATTTTTGAAATGACTCTCGATGTAGTCACGTCATCGAGAGTCGGGAGCAATGACTACCAAGGTCCCCGAGGGCCACCAAGACACCAAAAACATAAAGGGAAGGGGAACAAACGAATAAAGACTAGCAATAAAAGACAAAAAAAAAGGAGAGTCGTCTACCAAACGGTTAGCAACTCACGACTTCATTGCCTCAATGATCATGATAGGCACGTTGCTTGTCTTCCTCATCGATATTCCTCTTCATGCTCAATGTAATCGCACGGTTGAAGTTCTAGGCTTGCATTGGTGTAATGGGGGTGGGATTTGAGGTTAAAGTCAGTGTATAGTGATGATAAAGGTGCATAAATGAAGTGCAAGAGTGGGACGATAGAGGCAAGGGTATCGAGGAAGGTTGGGAGGGGGTGTAAAACGGTTGGGCGGGGCTTAAACGAGGTATCAAAGGCAAACGAGGCTGCTGAGGACCATCCCGGTCGTGACCAACCTCATCTCGGTCGGAATGGTCCCTTCCCGGTTGGGATGACCATGATCCCGGTCGGGATGGACAGGCAGTAGCTCCAACTTTCGTGCACACATCATCTCGGTCGGGATGAGACCCTTCCCGGTCGGGATGACTCTTCTAGTCCTTCAATCCTCTAGAAAACTCCACCCACAAGTCAACTATTACATCGGGATTTAGAATCCCACCCCCAAAAGCTTGTCAAAAGCTCAAAAACCCGACTTCCTTGCTCAAGAACCAAGCTCTATCAACAACTACTCTTCTCTAAACTTCATCTTCACTTCACACCTATCAAATAAGCTCAAAACATCCATCAAAATCCCTTCCTCACATCGCTCATCAAATAACCAAACGACAAGAATTCCACAAACACACAAATCCAAAAACCACACAAATACAACTACAAACACAAAAGATAAGGAAAAGATATATACAACTCGACGGTTCTTGAGGAACTCCATCAAACCTAGGATGGTGGCTTCTTCAATCATTTTTCATCAAAATGGTACACAACTCCCTCGTCTTCAAGGGCTTGAAGTAACAAATCGAAGGCTCTCGATAAATCTTCGATCAAGCTTGTGAAATACCAATTCATACTCCAAGGTTCTTCACAACCTTGCCTTGACGTTCCCGGGGCATCCCGATCCACTAAGTTCAACGACTTGAACTTTTACTTTCGATCCTTCGGTATATACCCAAACGTCCATCTATCTTCACAAGGCCTCAAGGGAGGCTCAACTTTCTTCTCAATAACCAACTCAGCTTCAATAATGTCACATGGGCATTTATCTGCCCCAAGCTCGGAATCATCGTCTTCACTTCCACACAAGTTCTTGTCATTCAAGCTTCCACTCGACTCATTCCCTAGATCTTTGTCACTAAAGGCGTGGATCATATTACATGACTCTTCAAATGTAGGCGAGGTGTTGCCTTGGAGGTCAAACACTAGCTTTTCATCGCCTAGCTCAAATGTAATCCTACCCTTCTTGACATCGATCGTTGCACCGGCGGTATGTAGAAACGGGCGCCCAAGGATAATAGGAGTGATTGCATCCTCCGGCATATCAAGCACGAGAAAGTCGACCGGAATGAAGAATTTCCCTATTCTTAATGGCACATCCTCTAACATTCCTAATGGTCGATTAAGCGAACGCTCGGCCATTTGGAGTGTGATCGAGGTACACTTAAGCTCTTTCATCCCAAGTCGCTCACAAATAGAATAGGGAAGAATGTTCACACTCGCTCCCAAATCACATAATGCCCTTTCAATCTTCAAGTTCCCTATGGTGCACGGGATTGAGAAACTACCCGGATCCTTCAACTTAGGAAGTGTAGAGCCTTGTATGAGCTCGCTCACCTCTTTTGTGAACGCTATGGTCTCTTCCTTGTCAAAGGATCTCTTCCTAGCCAATACTTGTTTCATGAACTTGTCATATGCCGGGACTTGGGTAATTAGCTCGGTGAAAGGGATATTCACATCCAATTTCTTCACTATATCCACAAACTTGTCGATTTGAACATCCACCTTAGTCTTCATTTGCCTTGTTGGAAAAGGCAACTTGATGTGTATCTTGTCTTGCTCAATAGGTTGGGACTTTTCAATTGACACTTTCTTCTTTCCTTTGTCTTTCTCTTGGGGTGAGGGGAGCTTGTCTTCATTAGGTTTTTCAACCTCCCATAAGACTTGCTCTTCAATGAGATTTCCCCAATTTTCATCGCCCTGAGATGAAGATTCTACTTCTTTCATTGCTTCATGCTCGTTAGGATACAAGGGAGAATCATAGGATGCACCGCTCCTCAAGGTGATGGCATTCACATGTTCAAATTTTGTTGGTACACCTTGAGGAGGTAGTTGACCCTTTTGTCTTGAAGAACTACCCGAAGCTACTTGAGCTAGTTGGGTTTCAAGCATTTTCACATGCGTATCTCTTGCCTTGTTTTCCATTTGAAGGTGAGTAAAGAATTCTTGTTGAGCTTTTTGCATCTCCAATTGACTTCTTTGTATCTCCAAGATTGTCTTTTGCATCTCCGGATCTCTAGGTGGATATTGTTGATTGTGTGTGTGAAATTGCATAACGGACCTGGGCCACACCCGAGATGGGAAGAGTCCACTCACAAGACAAGAGGGTTCCACTCTAAAACCAATTGGCCATAGAGGGAGTAACCCCTTGCTTTATAAGGTGGATCATCTTACTCTCATCTTTCCATGTGGGACACATGTGATTACTTGGGTTTAGGGCTCTGATACCATGTGAAATTGCATAACGGACCTGGGCCACACCCGAGATGGGAAGTGATGTGAGTTAGAATGAACTTTGAACAAGTTATTTGGTGATTGATAGTAAATTGAAATGAACGAAACAAAGCAACGAAATCAGATTGAAATAGTTGCTGTAAAGTGATGATTGAACGTAACCAAGGATAGTGTGCTAAGTGAGATAGACCTATATCTCAACAAAGTTGGTGCTAATTCAAACACTCGATTGAAATAGCGAGTATAGAGCTTGTAACGCGACTTACTCTAATACTTTGTCTTGTGAACTACAAAGACGAAAAGGAAAGCAAAGCTTAACTCAGATTTTGTTTGATGAAGATTGAATGATTTATTCATCTAATGGGTGGCTATTTATAGCCTACAAAACGACCCAAAGAAAGACCAACCAGAATAGTCAAGCCTCTTAAAGTGAGTGATACAAACAAAGAAAGAGAAAAGAATTTAGACAACTAGATACAATGAACAAGTGTGAACACTAGCAGCCACTATTTTGCTCCAATTCAGATGCAATGCTTCTTTGTTTGCTTTAGTAGGTTGGTGTGTTTTTGCACTTGGTAAATGTATCTTCTAGTCTTGAAAGCAATTAATCACATTGCTGATTATTTGAACTTAGAAATCGTATTGGAGCCATGTATCTTTAGCTCCATTTATTCTGTCTAGCTTGTGTTCATACAAGCTAACTAAGTGCTTGGAGAAGGTATACTACCAAGATGGTGGATGAGATAATGGGGACCGAGTTAGGATCACTTGGCTTAAGTGTGAGCTCATCAAATGAGGCTACTTTATTCGGATCATCTCCTCTCCCTTTGAAAGGAATTGTCCTCAATTCTAAAATTCCATCGTCATCTTTGTAGGGAGACAAGTCTCCTATGTTGAAAGTAGCATGAATTTCATAATCATCCGGTAACTCAACCTTTTAGGCATTGTTATTTACTCTGGCTATGATCTTGTGAGGACCCTCTGTATGAGCTATTAACTTGTGCTTTCTCTTGCTTGGAAATCTTTCCTTTCTTAAGTGAACCCATAATGGATCACCCTCTTGGAACGACCTTCTTTTGTAAGCTTCATTTACCTCCTTGATCCTTTTCCGAATCTGTTCATGGAGCTTTCTCCATAATGTGTTCCACAAGTAGCTAAGGAACTTGGAATCTTGATCAGAAACAATGGGCTTGGGAATCCCATGTAGGCGTACCAATCCTCGAAAGTAAAAGTCAGGCCTTTTGCTAGCATCATCATTTATGTAACAAATAATGAAGTGAGCCATTTTGGAGAATGGCAAGTACTCTCTTGGTTCGAAAGGACTCTTTGAGAAATGACATGTTACGCATTTGCCCACAATGTTTTGAATACTCCCTTGTATCTTTAGCCAGAAGAGTTCTTTTAACACCTCTAAGGTCCTGGTCACGTCAAAATGTGCAGCTGGCCCTCCTCCATGAGCTTCTCTAACTAGAAACTCTGAAATGGGATGTTTAGGAACACAAAGATGGTTCCCTTTAAAAAGAAAATCTTCCTGCAAAACAAACTCATCAAAAGTACTAAGAGCACCAGCCTTGTACTTGGTGAATACTTCACCAAAATCAGCATCCACAGAGTAGTAGTCCTTCAAAGTCTCAAATCCAAGCGATCTTACATTTAGGGTGGATAAGTGTGTGTAGCGACAAGATAAAGCATCAGCCACGACATTGCTCTTACCATCCTTATATCTGGAAGAGAAATGAAAGGGTTGCGAGAGTTCCACCCATTTGGTATGTCTTGGACTTAGCTTTTGTGAGCCATTGATGTACTTTAAGGACTCATGATCTCTACTAGGTGTCAAACCAGCTGGTAATTCATTAGAAATGACAACACCCAGTTCCTTTAGCAACTCCTCAAATCGTTTCCCTTCAAACCCATTATCAACCCTAACTGATTCCTCTCTAGTAACCATGACAAAGACACACTCTCCCTCTTCTATGGCATGTTCTACCACATTTTTACTAGCAAATATGGAGAGGTTGGGTTTCTTGACTCGATTAGCTAACATGGTACACACATCTTGAGGTGTCATGGGTTTTAGCACAATTTTCTTTCCCCTATCCCTCAATTCATACTCATTCTTTCTCCCATGGTGAACTACATCCCTATCAAACTGCCAAGGATGACCCAATAGTATGTGACAAGCATCCATAGGAATAACGTCACATAAGACCTCATCAACATAGGAACCCATGGTCAAACCAACCCTTACTTGTTTAGTGACCCTCACTTTGTTCCCGTTATCTAACCAATGTAGTGCACAAGGTTTAGGGTGATTAGTAGTAGCTAGACTTAGTTTGGTTACCATTTCAGCTGAGGCAACGTTGGTACAACTACCTCCATCAATTATTAAACTACACCATTTTTTGTTAACTTGACACTTAGTATGGAATAGTTGGTCTCTTTGTTCAGTATCGTGTTGAATGGGGTTAGCATGTAGAGTACGTAGTACTAAGAGTGTATCATAAGTTGGGGGTTCATAAGCCTCAATATCTTCCTCTTCCTCTTCCTCGTTAACATTGAAAACAGCCCCTATACGTTGTTCCTCTTCCCATATTTCATCCCTAACAGTGATCACTTCTCTTAAGGTCACAACTCTCCTATTAGGACAAGCGTTTTTGTAGTGACCAAACCCTTGACACTTGAAACAACGTACTTTGGTTAGACTAGTTTCAGTGGGTGTTTTAGTAGTAGATTGAAGTGGGGTTGCTAGGTTATTCTTAATGGTGAGGGGTTGATTAGTATTAGTAGAATTGAACCTATTACCTTCATCAGTTCGCGGCCAAGTATGACCCTTACTAGACTCACCCTCATGTTTTGCCTTCCCTTGTGCCTCAATTTTTAAACACAGCCCACATAATGTATCAAAGTCAGAATAAGGACATAAATCGACCGTATTAGCAATACTACGATTTAACCCATGCAAGAATCTAGCCATTTTTATTTCTTCATTTTCTTCTACTTCTCCCATTAAAACCAAATTCTCAAACTCATCAATATACTCATTAACACTTAACCTCCCTTGTGTCAGATTAGCAATCTTTTTGTACAAGGACAACTTATGTGTAGTTGGAACATACCTCTTACGTAGCTTACGTTTTAAGGACTCCCACGATGAGATTTTACTCTTACCAGCCCTAGTGCGTTTCACCTTCAGCCCCTCATACCAAAGAGATGCCCCCTTGCTTAGTTTCAGAATTGCATACTTGCACCTTTCCTCGTCTTCTAGGTCCTTGAAATCGAAGAGCTTCTCAATGTTTCGCTCCCACTCCAAGTACACTTCTGGATGAGTACCACCCATGAACTCAGGGAGTTCATTCACTTTGATTCTGTCCACGGGCTCCCTTCTTGCTTGGAAACGAGAATTCATGGGTTGAAAGTTCTCCAACGCCTTCTTTAGGTGCTCCAAGAAATTAGGGTCGTCAAAGTTCACTCCTCCTGCCATGCTTTACGTCTTAGGAAGACCAAAGCTCTGATACCACTAATGATGTGAGTTAGAATGAACTTTGAACAAGTTATTTGGTGATTGATAGTAAATTGAAATGAACGAAACAAAGCAACGAAATCAGATTGAAATAGTTGCTGTAAGGTGATGATAGAACGTAACCAAGGATAGTGTGCTAAGTGAGATAGACCTATATCTCAACAAAGCTGGTGCTAATTCAAACACTCGATTGAAATAGCGAGTATAGAGCTTGTAACGCGACTTACTCTAATACTTTGTCTTGTGAACTACAAAGACGAAAAGGAAAGCAAAGCTTAACTCAGATTTTGTTTGATGAAGATTGAATGATTTATTCATCTAATGGGTGGCTATTTATAGCCTACAAAACGACCCAAAGAAAGGCCAACCAGAATAGTCAAGCCTCTTAAAGTGAGTGATACAAACAAAGAAAGGGAAAAGAATTTAGACAACTAGATACAATGAACAAGTGTGAACACTAGCAGCCACTATTTTGCTCCAATTCACATGCAATGCTTATTTGTTTGCTTTAGTAGGGTGGTGTGTTTTTGCACTTGGTAAATGTATCTTCTAGTCTTGAAAGCAATTAATCACATTGCTGATTATTTGAACTTAGAAATCGTATTGGAGCCATGTATCTTTAGCTCCATTTATTCTGTCTAGCTTGTGTTCATACAAGCTAAGTGCTTGGAGAAGGTATACTACCAAGATGGTGGATGAGATAATGGGGACCGAGTTAGGATCACTTGGCTTAAGTGTGAGCTCATCAAATGAGGCTGCTTTATTCGGATCAGTGGAGTATTGGTAATGGCTAGGGGAATGCCATAATCATGAATTGGAGACCGGCTTCTTTGCTTGCTTTCTTGTTGAGTATTTTGGAACCCTTGTTGTTGTTGAAAGTTCCCTTGGAACCCTTGAGAGTTGCCTTGATTTAGGCCTTGAGAGCTACCTTGATTGTGATTGTGGTAACCTTGATTGTTGCTTTGGTATCCTTGAGATTGTTGGTTTCCTTGGAAACCACCTTGATGATTGAAGTTCCCTTGCTTATGGAACCCTTGATTGTTGTTGAAGGCACCTTGGTTATGTTGTTGGAAGTTGTTGAAAGGCCTTGGATTGCCTTGATAACCTTGGAAGCCTTGGTTGTTGTCCCTTAAGGGAGGAGGAACATAGGGTAAACGGTATTGTTGTTGAGCTTGTTGTTGAGAAGCTTGGAACATATGAGAATTTGGCACATTTTGAGGCCTGTAAGGGAAGTATGGGACACCTTGCTTGTATGCTTGAAAAGCATTCACTTGCTCGATGCTACTTCGACAATAAGAAGGCTCATGCCCATGTATACCGCAAATCTCACATATCCCATAGTAAGATGTAGGTGTAACCGTACCCATAGCATTAACTTGATGAACCGATTGTTGACTGGAGAAACTAGTGCTTTGACCTTGATTAAAATGATTTTGGAGCTTCTTGTCAATAGTATCCATGTGTGTCTTCAATTGTGCTCCAAGGTCGGCACTTAATTGTGTAATGGCATCAATCTCATGCCTTCCCCCTCTAATTTCTTTCCTTGGCCTAGAGTATTGAGAGTTATGGACCGTCATTTCTTCAATTCTTGACCAAGTTTGGTCATCATCTACCTCGGTGAACCTTCCATTGGAGCCCATATTGAGTATGGCTCTTGAGTCCACGTATAAACCGTTCCAAATGTAACACCCTTGATTTTATAAATTAAAATTTTGTTCGTGTTTTTATTTTTACGATTTAACTCGTAATTCTTAAAATTATTATAAAACAAATTTATCGTTTAATTGTTTCAAACTCCTAAAACTCTATTTGACTCGGAAACTCTTCTTATATTTAAAACATATTTCTACTTCTGTTTTGATTTAATTTATACATTTAATTTAATTTTTATCGAAAATCTATTTCGACGATTTAAATTCTAAATTCTTTTTATTTTTTTTATGTTTAAGCTCGAATTCCTATTTTTCGGCTCGAAGCTCATTTATTTAAAGTTTCGTCAAAATATCTATTACCTTTCTCGAGAAATCAATTTAATTCACTTTTTCGAAAAGTTATTATTTATCGAGAGATACTTTTCAACGTCTAATTAATTATTTCTATAAACTTCATTTTCGTCTTAAATATTTTATTTACTCATTTTATTTGACGGCCCGATTATTTATTAATTTTATCGAGTCGTTTTTGATTCAACTCGTGGGTCAGTCAACTTCGTTACTGAATTTGTATCGTACCCGATTTAGTTAATTTGACTGAATTCATCCCACTTGTACGTACACCCCCCCCCCCCCCCTTGTTTTCTCTTTTCTCCACCGCTTAAACGTCCCCCTTAATTCACTGATGATTCATTCATCTCCCCTTTTCTCGTCCACCTCTTCGTTCCATCTCCATCTCCCTCTTACTTCTTATTATTTTTGCTTTTCCTGCCAGCTGGTCCCTCCGTATAACTCCATCATTTACCTCCATCGATCTTCTTCATTTCATGCTCCAACGATCAACAATCTTGCCTCGTAACTTCCTCCTTCGTTGCCCCTGTTTTCCCCTGTGTTCTTGTCTTTCTGCGTGTGATCTCTGCTGCCGCGGTACGCCTCCTGCTGCTGCCGTGATTTCTGTTGTTTTTCTCGGCTCTGAGGTCAGTTTTGTCGCCCTTTACTGTCCTCGTTGTCTTTCTCGGTTTCGGTTCGTTTTGCTGCTGCGTATTTCTGGTGTTGTTGCGTCTTTCTGCTGCGTGTTGCGCTTGTCCAATTCACCGATCTCCTTCTTTTATTTCTTCTCCTTCTTCTTCTTCTTTGTATTTGTTGCTGTTCGCTGCTATGTCGATTGATGTACTGATCGTCTTTGTTGTTAGTACGTTTATGCTGTTTGTCTTCTTCTTATTCTTCGTCGTCGTCGTTTACTACGTTTTCGGTTGTCCTCGTCATGTCAATTTCTATCTTCTTTTGTCATCCTTACGCTGCTGCGTTTCTCCGTCATTCTTTTAGTTCTGCTGCTAATACTCTCGCTACTGCTGTCTGCTTTTGTTGTATGCGGTTTAATCGTCGATTTTGTCTCTCTGTCGGTCTTCTTCTTTTTCTTCTTATTGGCATGCTGCTGTCCCTCTGTTTGGTTGTATTCGTTCTCAATCCTTCTCCTTTTTCGTTCTTGATTTGCTTTTCCTCGCTGCTGTTGCGGTTGATATTCGAGTCGATTCGTCGTCATTCGATTGTTGTACGTGCTACTGCTACTGTCTCGATGTCATATGCTGCTTCTTACTGCTCCATCTGATTTCATGTGTCCGCTGCTGCTAGATGCCTATGCTGGTGCTGTGTTCGTTTTGTTGTTGTCGCTGTCCTTACGTTTTTCTTTCTCCTTCTCGCTTTTTTCCTTTTCTTCTCGACCTTCTTCTGTTCTCATTCTTCTCCTTCTTTTTCTACTGCTGTTTGGTTCTCTCGTACCTGATCTGGTGTAGTGCTATCCGGCGTTGCCGTTCTAGTCGTCCGGATGGATTTCCCGAAAGGCCTCGGAGTTCTGTTGAATAGCAAGACTCGGGAACGACTTTCAGATTCAAAGGTTGGAGCTTGAACTAATCAAGAAGGACGAATACGTATCCGTTTCAGACTCGACTCAAGGTAACTTTAGGACGTTACTCGATTTTATATCGTATGTTTGAGTAGTAGTATGTAGTAAATATTTTAACTTCGGTTTTCTAATTTTAGCTATTTATTATTTGCTAAATATTTTTTTTTAAAATTGTATACCTTATAAATATTTTACGAGTTTTCGATATCGTTTTATAAATCGTTAGTGATTTAATTAATTACGATCGTTGTAATATTTTGTTGGTTATCGTGACACTAGTAACTAAATAGTATCGATTTTATATTTTCGTCATATTTCGTTAATTTATAAATTTAACTTAAAATCGTGTTTTTAAATTATAATCGAGATTTGTATACTTGTTCAATAAATTAATTTTCATTTTACGATTTATACTAATAAATGAGAAAATAGTCGATTTTGTTTAAATATATTTTTAGTCGAGACTATTTTCACTAATAATTTCTTATTTGTTTTCGATTGACTATTTTTATTAAAATTCGTATTATTTATTAATAAAAGCTATTTGCTAAAAATAATTTGAAACCTTTGAAAAATTCATTTCATTTATAAAACTCGTCGACTCAATTAATTTTGATATTGTTTTTCTTAAAACATCTCTTTTCTAAATTCTATATTTTTAACTCGATTTCTTAATTATTTATAAAATACTATATATTGACTTATTATATTTTATTTATATTTTGAGTAAAGAATTTAGAAAAATAATAAAGTTACGATAACGACGATAATAATAAAATGTTAATTTCGTTAGAAATGCTATTTTTATATATTTCACTAATTTTAATGATTTACATATTTCTATAAGAATTTTTCTATTTTAAGTAAGTTTCTAAAATTAGTAAATTTCTATACATAGAAAGTTTCATTTTAACATAAAATGTTTATTTCTTTTACCTTCATATTATTCACCTTGAACATTCTATTTGTTTATCGATAATGACTTGGTTTTGGAGTTATGGAATGAGGACAAGTGTACGGGTAGAGTAATACAGTCTAGGGTATACGTTTTGCCATCAACTATAAAGTTGGTGTGTCTATGTTGAGACGCATTGGTCGTTGAACTGAGCATGGTTTGTGTTTAGGAGTGTGTATATTTTGACCTTAAACTTAGATATCGCATCGTGTAAGTCGCCGTCGGGTTGAACTGGATTACGGTTGGTGTCCAGGAGGGGTGTACATTACTTAAGCCAGGACCTCGCTGCACGCAGTCCTGTTATAGTTGAGTTGCCTAGTTAGAGACCGAAGTCTAATTTGTTTTGGTTAAGTTCTCGAAGCTAGTTTAGTATGATCCTAGTGAAAGTCTATTCCGTAGCACTGATTGATTTCCATAACGCCATTTTGAATTTTATTATTATCGATTGGTTTGATTTGCAGGTTGGCAAATGTTTTAAGTTTCCTCCGAGAACTTATTTTATTATATCGTTTTAATGTTTTCTCTTTTTAAATATTTTGATATAATAATACTATTATTTTTCCATATGATATAATATGGCTGGGAGAACGTTCGAGTTACTCCCCACTGACGTGGCTGTTATGTTTATAACATGACAGGTATTTGCTGCTGGGTTTTGGGTGTGAGCTAGCGAGTATCGTGGATCCTACTCTTTCTTTATTCATGTAATTTATGGATTTGTACAACCCGTTTGGTGAAAATTCTTTTTAGCCCTTTTGTAAAAAGAGGCATTTGTTTTGACTTACCATTTCTTTTAATAAGATATAGTTTGTCAGTGTGTTTTAATCCCAACTCTACAGTGTTCCGCCACTGTATTGCGTTAGATTTTCTAGGGGATTACACCAAAATTGTTGGACCAAGAACCATTGTGAAAGCTCATGGTGGGGGCACGATCTAACCAAGGCCTTGAACCGCTCCCATGCTTCATAAAGGCTCTCTTCATCCCGTTGTTGGAAACCGGTGATGGAGGCCCTTAGCAAATTCGTCTTTTCCGGAGGGTAAAACTTTTGGTAGAACGTCAATGCAAGTTTCTTCCAAGTATCAATCCTCATGGTTGCCCTATCGAGACTCTTGATCCATTGCTTCGCTTTTCCAATGAGAGAGAACGGGAAAAGTACCCAACGAATTTGATTTTGAGTAACCCCGGGTTGAGATATAGCGTCACAATAATCGGAGAAGGTCTCCATGTGTTGATGCGGGTCTTCGGTGGGCAAACCACTAAATTGATTTCTTTCTACAAGTTGGATGAATTGTGTCTTCGCCACAAAATTTCCGGCATAAGCGGTCGGTAAAGTGCTCGGTCCCGGCAAGACATCCTCCGTGAATGTAGAATGAGATGAGAACTTCGGCATTGTTGGATAAGCGGGAGATGATGGTGTTGATGGTGTTGATGTAGATGTTGAAGGAGAACTAGGTTGAGAAGAGTGACTAGAAGAAGTACCAAAGGGATTGATGAAGGTCCCTTCGGTATTGCCTTGAGGTTGTTCGTTCAAGTCAAATCCTTGGGCTTGTTCTTCAATGATATTGCTAGTACCCGGTTGAGAATTTTTAACCCGATCAATCGTCTGTTGGCGAAAGGCTCTAAAGAGTCTCTCCGGCTCTAGATTGAAGAGAAAGAAGTCGTCTCTCCTCCTAGGCATGCACTACACACTTGGAACAAACTTGAGAATACCTAGTGCTTTATGGGCACTAGGTAGAGACAATAAACAAACACAACCCAAGACAAAGAGAGGAGAAAGCTATAAAAACAAAGAAGAAGACTACAAAATATGCACAATGGATAGAAAAGAAAAACACAAAACGGTAACTAAGTCTAGCTAATAAGCAAACTAAGTCTAAACATGCACCGTCCCCGGCAACGGTGCCAAATTGATGGTGGTAATTGCCGCGGGTCCCGCCACCAAATGAGTCCAACTAGACCTAACACGTAGCTAGGGTAAGTCGGGTCGAGTCCTCGGGGACGGTAGTAGGCGTCTAGACAAGGGTCAACTCACAAACAAGAATAAATCACCGACACAACACAAAGGGAGACTAACTAACAAGAACTGATTTACTATGATGATCGGAGGGGATGAAAGTGGACTAACAATGAACTATGTATAACATGAACTAATTGGATCAACTAAAGCAAAAACAATCAACTAACTAGATGAGAAAATTGCTAACAAGAAGGAGAAATCAAATTGGGAAAAGGTAGGGTTAGTTTGGGTTCATAAGTATGGTAGGATAGTTAGGAAATCGAGGGTGCAAGCTTCACCTAGTTACTAAGGTCGGTCCGCGCTCTCGCGTCAAAGACAAAACCTGAATACTCATGCAAGATGCTACCCAATACACAAGAATTCAATCACAGATCAACCACACAATGAGATGAGGAAAACTAGCATGAGAAGGATGGTCAATTCTACTCAAACAAGCAATTCAACAAACACATAGAGTATTCAACATGTGACTAGTAACAAAGAATCCACCTTTACCCTCAATCAAGCCCTAATCATCCATAATCCGCACTTAATCCCCCTACTAACCCCACAATAAGTCTACTCACACATAATCAAACTAACAATACTACAAACAAGAGAAATCAACACAAACATCCAAACATTCATTATGAACTAACAAGAACAATGAACAATATGTAAAGATTAAAACTTGAATAACTAAACAAGGATTAAGAGAAAAGAGAATAAGAAGATTATACCAACTAATAAGAGGATGAAAAGATGAGAACTTGTATTAAAAGAACACCCAAAAATCTCCACCAAAAGTTGTCAAGGATTGATGGATTCTTCAAGAGATTCCTTAATACAAGATTTACTAACTAGATTAAGCTGGATTAAGAAAAGATTAATGTAAACTAAGCTAAGGATGAAGAGAGTCTAATTAGGGTTTAGAATAATGTAGAGTAGTGTAAAGTCCTTAAACAATACAAAGGAAGGGTATATATAAGGGTTCACGAGCAAAGGAATTGAAAAGAAGAAACACGGGCTGCAGCTGACCCTTCCCGGCCGGGAAGGATGGTGTTCCCGACCAGGATGGGTGGTCCCGACCGGGAAGACGCTTGGTCCCGGCCGGGATGGGTGATCAGTGGCCTGTCTTCGCTTGCACTCTTCATCCCGGTCGTGATGGCCCACATCCCGACCGGGATGGGTTTGTAGGCCTCAAATATGATCTCAAGGGTCCCTACTTGCTCTTCATGGGCTTCTCATCGATTCTTGGTGCTCGGGAATGGGTCCCGAGTGCTCGGGAATGGGTCCCAAGGGCTCGGGATCGAGTCTAAGCTACCGGGTGATCGTTGCTTCTCTTCGTTGGCTCCAAATGTGTCGGAAACGACTCGGAATCATTCCACCTCTCCAAGATTGGTCTTAGGAACCTGAAATGAACTAGAAGAAGCGTAAGTAGCCTGGAAACCACTCCAAAGAGCGATTCCACAAGAGAAACCGGGACCAAACACAACAAATAAGCACTACAAAACACATTTATCATCTTCCTTCTCCAAGTCAATGTCAGGCTGCCAAGCCTTTAGGATCATCGGTTTGTTATCAAATAAATAGTAACCGCCTTGTAGCACTACATTTTTCATGGCTTCAGTTTGGAATCTCACCAGAAATATGCCGTTAGTCATGAATGATATCTTGTCGATGTTGTGATGCTTCCATATTCTCCTCAAGAAACCCTCTAGCACCTCCCATGGTGGATTAACACCCACAACAAATTCATATATTGTTGTTTTCCAGTATTTAATCTCATCCTGAACATCTTCTTCTGTGAGTTTTAGTTTGCCTTTTCCATAGGTGTAATACATACGTTACGTTTGCCCTGGACTTGAAACCAACTGCTCTAGTTATCATCCTCATCAATGTCATTCTCTTCTAAAGATTTGGCCTCATCCAGTATTGTGTCCTCATCCACATCTTATACAAACCCCCCATCATCCGATCCTAACGCATATGGAGGTACTCCCATAATTAATTGCATGGATTTCTCTATCAATGGCACGTCCGGATTCGGTTGTTTACGTGACTTTCCATCATCTGGTTTAGAGCTGTTCTTTGTCTTTCTCCTGGTGATATTAGTGATTGCCGGATAGTTCGCGCTTGGTGACTTGGGCATGGTGCCGTAGTCTCCCGGAATTCGCCAGTCCTCACTTTCTCTCACTAGGGTTCTTAATATCAATCAATATATCAATATATATTAATAAAGCATGGACTTTTCGAGGGATATGATTGGTCCAAATTTTTTAATTTATTTTTTAAGTTAAATAAAGAATATAAAAAATTTTATATGAAAAAAAATCCTACCCCACCTAAGACTCGATTTTTTTTAAATTTAAATAAAGAATATAAAAATTTGTTAAAAAAACAATCCTACTCCATTTAAGACTAAAAAAAAGTATCACTATATAAACCGACGATTATCACCTCGGTGTTAAAAAAATTCCGAAGATTATAAACTTAAGTAAAAATTATTCACGTCAAAAAATTATGATGTGGTGATAAATTCTATATTAATAAGAGTAATCATCCGTTATATTAACCAAAATTTAAAAATTATCTTAAATTTTGTCAAATTCTATGTAAATAAGAGTGCAATCATTCGTTCCTAGTTATTAACCAAAATCAATCATTCGTTCTTAGTTATCATCGAACAATAAATGAAAAATAATAAATTATACTGTATGTCTAATTAATCATGTACGTATTCAGTCCTAGAGTTTATATGTCTAAAAACGTCAAAACTGATTGAATGCTATATTTAAGGGTAAGATTAGCTGCCGAACTTTGTTTTAGTTCCATTTAAGGATCTGAACTCTTTAATTTTACGATTAAGGGTTGAAATTAGCACCGACAATTAATGTTACTCGACCTCGCAAAAAATAAAGTGTGAGCATAATATGAAAACACATGAAACGGGTCCAGCTGATCGGGTTATACGGGTCAGATCAAATATGAGTTGGGTTATACGGGTCAAGGGGTTTAGGGTCAGAAATAGTTTCGAACGCATATATTTTTTACCAACTTTTTAAGTCCATCAAAAATAATAATAATAATAATAATAATAATAATAATAATAATAATTAATATTATTAATATTATTATTATTATTATTATGTTTGTAGTTCAAAAATATTGATTCGATTTTTAAAATTATTTTTTATTAAATGATACAGTAAAAAAGGTTGTACAATATTAAATTGAATATTTTGTAATTTAAAATACGTATTTATTTTTTAATTATAAATTCAAATATAATATTTAAACTTAAATATTTTATTAATTTTAATAAATTCTCACTGACCGAACGGGTTGAATGGGATGGGTCAGGTTTCGACCCTAAATTAACGGGTCATATTGGGATCGGTCAAACGGGTTGCGGGTCGAAAAAATGGGTTTACGACCATAAAAAGAGGGTTGATTACAAACATCAAAACTGTATCTAAATATTTTAACTGATTTAAATAATTAATCAGGTACGTATTCGATCCTATAAAGAGTTTATATGTCTAAAAACAATAGAGCAAAACCGATTGAAAGATATTTAAGGGTAAGATTAGTACCCGAACTATACTTTTAATTTCGTTTAAGGGTCTGAACTCTGATCTTTTAACTTTACGGTTACGGGTTGAAAACTAAGATCATCATTTAAAGTTATTCAACCCCTCAAAAATAAAGCGAAAGCGTAATATGTATACCTGTCAAATGGGTCCAGCGGGTCGGGTCCAAATATGGGTCAAATCAAATATAAGTCGGGTTATATGGATCACGGTTCGGATTAGAGTCGAAAATTGTTTCGAACGCCTATATATTTTATAAACTTTTTAAGTCCAACAAAAATATTTTTAATATTAATTTTTTTATTTTAATATTATTATTGTACTTTTTAATAATTTTTAAATTTAAAAAATAATAATTAATTCAATTATTAAAATTATTTTACAATTAATGATAAAAAAAGTTGTATTACATTGAATATTTATAATAAAAAACATTTATTTTTAATTATAAATCCAAATATAATATTTAGGTATGAATATTTTATTTAATTTTAATAAATTTTCACTAACCGAACGGGTCGGGTAAGGTATCGACCCTAAATTAACGAGTTATTTTGGGTTCAGTCAAACAAGTTGTGGGTCTAAAAAACGGTATTATGACCCTAATAGGGGGAGGGGTAAATTTCTTTTTTCTTTTAACTAATTTTTGAGATAGTATGACAATGTTACTTTCAGTTTTTTTAGTTTATCACATAATTTTTTTTAGTTAATCGGTGTGATAATACACGTACATAGTACCATGAATACTTTTCTTCTACTCTGTAATACATATCGTATTTGACTTCATATATGATATATCTCATTCATCATTTTCAGTTTTAATTCAATTTATATACTCCATAATATAACTTTAAATTGACCCGTGAATCTTCACGGGTGATAAAACTAGTTAGTTTGAATTGTAGTGATGGTGTGATTGATAGTGTGAGAGGTGGCAAACTCATCACATGCATACCGCTGCTACTGGTGACCCTTCCCTCCCTTATTTTTAATCTAATCTAAGTCATTCATTTTATCCATGATCAAAGACTACAAACATAATTTCTCAATCCATCCTAACTCCCTTGATCCTATTAATATATTTGAATTGAATTGAACTGAAAATATTTGAATATAATTAAGGAGGATAAATTGAACTAAATCCAACAAACATAAACTGAATGAAGTTGGATTGAATTCAACTAACCCATCTACAGTTCGTACACGTGTAAACTTTAGCTAACAAAACCTGTGAGTCAGAAAATGCTCACACTTCCCGCCCTATCACTGGAAGTGTAGTTTCCGACCACAAAAACTTGGGATTTTTGAAATAGTGGGTGTCCCGAGAGACGTTCTCTCATTAATTTTATTGAGAGATTAAATACAATTAACATAAAAAGTATACAAATATAAAGAGTATACACTTCTTGTAAAAATAGGTACAAAACAAACTTGTCATTTAAGAGTACGAATAAGACATAGAGTGGTACTGAAAAGTGGTCTCTCAATAAGTTATTGAGAGAACGTCTCTCCCAAGAATTTGTGTTTTTCCAAATCATCATTCATAATCATATAAATTTGTCAGCAAGTCTCCCTTGTAACGGATATATCCGTCATAAGGGTATGACAGGTCACGATTACTCACTTGATAAAGTAATCACCTACATTTCATCTTTCCTATACACTATGCTTTTTTGTTTTATATGTATTACTTAACCCGTCACATGTTTGTGAATAAATTTGCGTAAATTTGTTCCCTCGAGCATCCACGGAACTGTGCACAAGAAACTCAGTGACTCTTCTCCAACTTTCTAGACTCCATAAACAAACACACATCACTCCTCCCTCAGCTCCTACTTATTCAAATCACTCACTCTCATTTTACAATGTCCATCTTCAAATCATTCTTCTGTCACCGTTTCAATGGCTACCCTCTTTCTTTCTCCACCCTACTCTTCTTCATCATGGGTTTCCTCCCAATCTCCAAAGTTTCAGCCTTTCCCTTCTCTGAATCATCCCCGCCCCCCTTTTCCCTTGAGGCACCACTCCTTCCCAAAGCTCAAATTTTCCTTACAAGACGATATTCATAATGAAAGAGATCATTCCTCATCTTCCTCTGTAGCTTTTGTTGATGAAGTGGAAGACGGTAGGAGGAGTGATGATCAAGAAACCCACGATGCAGCCGCCGCAGGAGAAGAAGAAGAAGATGAAGAAGAAATATTGGATTGGAAAAGTGACGATGAGTTCAAGAAATTCATGGGAAATCCGTCAATCGAGGCGGCGATAAAGCTAGAGAAGAAGAGGGCTGATAGAAAGCTGAAGGAGCTTGATGCTGAGAGTAATAGTGATAATCCTGTTGTGGGGTTTTTAAGTAGGGTTGCTAGAGATAACCTGATTAGAGAGAAAGAGAGGCTCCACAAAGCTGAGCAAGCTTTCAAGGCCCTTGATCTCAACAAGGTCACTCACTTCATCCAACCCAACCCCTTTTCTTCTTTTACTATTTTCCTCATACAAGTACTCTATTTTACTCCCTATTTTACTCCCTTTGTTTCATTGATTTCTTCTAGATAATAATAAAATATCTAAAAAGTACAAAGAAAGTAAACAATAAAATAGGTAAAAGTACAGAGAAAGTAAACAATAAAATAGGTAAAAGTACAGAGAAAGTAAAATAAGCGTGTCATCTAGATAAGATAATTTTGATAAAAAAAAAAAAAGAAAGTAAGAAATAGTTGAAAAATGAATTATGGAAAATATTAACAAAATAGATGAAGTATTATTTATAAACAGTCAAATCCACTTACTACTAAGAGGATAACAATTTTAAGAAATGGGGTGAGGTGTCAACTTCTCATGAAATGTTTTTCCTTCAAAACACCATGACTTCAATTAGGAAACAAATTAATTAATAATTAAAATCCTATTTTATTATAAGTACTAATATCCACTTTCAATTCAAAGTAAATAAAATTATAATATCCAAATTCAATTCAAGTTAAATATTTATGTAATTAAAGTGCACTTTACGAGAAACAAAAAAATAAAAAGACCATTTTACCTGAGCTTGGTCCGAGAAACAACTATAATACGCAAAAAAAAAAAAACATACCGTTAATATACGAGAAGTCTCAATAGAGAATTAGTGAGAAAAAAAAATTTGTTCATCAAAAAATTACATTGGGTAAAATTACTCGAATATATTTATCATCTTTGAAATTCTAAATAATTTTCTTAGATCAAAATGTAAAGATTAAAAATGTGAAAAATTACTAACTTATCGATTAGATAATTATAAGTATCACTAAATATATTACTCCCTCTGGTTTTTTATGTTTGCCCCGTATTCCTTATTTGGCAAATTTTAATTGTTTGTCCCATTTCTCCACTTTTCATATTGGTCTTATATATATTACCATATTGTTCTTATGAATTTTTATTGTTTACCTATTTTGCCACTATATTTACACTTTAATCACTACTTTATACCTATTAGTCCACCTTTATTTCTTCATCATTGTACTTTCCATACACAATTTTCCAATTTCTTAATTTATGTGCAAATCAATATGGGGCAAACATATAAAACCGGAGGGAGTATATGATTAGATAAGATAAATTTAGAGACTAACAATTTATTTTTATCTATCTAATTGCTTATTATTTGACCCGTCACATGGAGAAGAATTTGTCAATTTATTCATACGATCGTCGACCAGGGTATGGGGTCCAATTTTATGCATTCCCTTTGATTCAAGTGCAAGCATAGTTTTTTCAGCTCTTGTGTCTGATGAGTTAGTGGGCCTTAATTGAACTCAACACAATGAGAAGTAAGTGAAGTTAAATTATATGGGCCGAATTGAATTGACGGAGATAAACTGAACTTAATAAGGCTAATATAACTGAACCGAGCTGAGTGAGGTTGGAGTGCTTGAATGGGGCTGGATTTGAATTTAACTGAAATGCTTTAGACTATGAATTTCATTTTTTTTGTGGTTCCAAGGAAACGACAAGATCTGAAGTAGATTGGTTTTCAACTCTGGGCAAGAGTATCACGATCCCACAACACCCTAATGGTCAACGATCTTACCACTTAAGCTAGCTGATATGTGAACTGATTTAGAATGTTTAGTTAAAAAAACGAAGGGGAGTCATTGTGATGTAAAAAGCAGAATTTGTTCAAGTATTGTATTTGATGGTAAATTTTGATGCTTAGTGTATTTAATAGATTTTTTTTACTGTACAGTTAAGGAATTGCTTTGGGTTTGATACATTTTTTGCGACTGATGTGCGAAGATTTGGGGATGGGGGCATATTTATTGGGAATTTGAGGAGGCCCATTGAAGAAGTCATGCCCAAATTACAGAGAAAGCTATCTGAGGCTGCAGGGACCGAGGTTTTATTATGGTTTATGGAAGAGAAAAAGGATGACATAACAAAACAGGTATTTAGATTTACGGTTCTTTCTTACCCTTTGAATTATTTGAATATTGAGGTGTATCTGTTGTGTAATCTGAATTACTTGAGATTGGTATACTTGCTTCGATGCTTCGATGCTTCTAGAAATGCTGATGCTATCACTTCATGAGTTCAAGCTCAAGCTTATACTCCTTAGTTTGTAGAAGCTTTTCCTTGAAAACTAAGTTGTTCTCTTCAATTAATGAAATTCCTATATGGAGGCTGTTTAACAACCGCCTAGCATTCCCATTCTTGTAGCCTTTATTTGCATGGTAATTTGACTAATAACGGAAGAAACTTTTGTGTAAAAAATATTGGATGTTTTTTGTTTCATACTACTAGTCTGGAACTATATACTCTATGCAATTCTGTGAATTAAAAGAAACTACGATGGACCTATTATGAATTATGATGGTGTGGATGGCGAGGACAATTTGAGGGTTGTTGTACTTGAATAGCTTTGTGATAGGAATGAAACTGCGATGTGCTTATAGCAACTCATAATTATAGAGCGCATGAATATTTGAAAATCTGCCCGGCACTTGGTTTTGAGTCAAAACAAATAAATGAGAACCATGGTTAGTTTTATGAATCACACTAGGCAAACCTCTTTAAGTTTGTTTTATTGATTTGTTCATTCCAGCTTATTGTTAATTTTGTACAGTATATGTTAAACAAAATTTGTTCTTTTCAGGTATGTTTGGTGCAACCAAAGTCGGAAATTGATCTCCAGTTTGAAGAAATTAAGTTGAGCACTCCATGGGGATTTTTAAGTGCTATACTCTTGGGTGTCACTACTTTCGGAACAATAGCTATAACAAGCGGTTTCTTTGTGAAGCCTGGTGCTACGGTTGATGATTACCTGGCTGATGTTGTACCCCTTTTTGGAGGTTTCCTCATCATTTTGGGTGTCTCTGAGGTAACATACATAGTATTTTTCTGTATTATTTATTTGTAAAGTTAGTCCGGGATTCTTCATTAACACAGTACTTTTATTGCCTGAAAAATCTTGTTAGAATTTTTTTTTTAGTAGGCATCATTTTGACCTGTGTTCTACTAGAAAATTGACCATGTCCTCATTTTTGGATTTTACTTGATCTTTGTCAATATAGTAGCTATGTTTGCGCATTGCATATAGCAAAGTATCCCTCTATCCCAATTATACTATCCGCATACTACACAAGTTACGAATTACTCTTGTTATGACAATTTATATATGTGGATAGTATATCTACACAATATACAAAGCTATTTGTAGTTGAGTTTTTATTTACTCCCTCCGATCGGTCATTTATTTACCTTTTTTATTCTTTGTGAGGAGTATTTTAATCAAAGGTAAATAAATGATGTGAGGAGTATTTTAATAAAAGGTAAATAAATGATCGAGATGGAGGTTAAACAAATGACCGAGACAAGGAGAGTATAAAAGTAGCTTTTTGATAAATCAAAGGCGACGTTTTATATTGTACGGAGTATGTCCACATATTAATCAAAGCAATTAATGGTCAATGTTGACATCGCTTGACGACTTGGATTAAATGGGTATAGTACTTGGGGGGTATAGTTATATTTACATAGATTGGCAATCTCTCTCCTGATTTTTACTTTTACCACCATGAGCATACATACAACTTGTTCAGTGCAGATGGCTCATGTGTGTCTCTTGGCATGGGTGTTATGAACACTCCTTGTGAGTTTTGGCCATGTATTTTGCCCTTAATCTCACTATATTGACAAATGCAGATTGCAACAAGGGTGACCGCAAATCAGTATGGGGTTAAGCTTAGCCCATCGTTCCTTGTTCCATCAAACTGGACGGGGTGCTTGGGAGTAATGAATAACTACGAGTCCCTCCTCCCGAATAAGAAAGCTCTTTTCGATATCCCTGTGGCTCGTACAGCCAGTGCATACTTGGCTTCCCTGGCTCTTGCAGTTACCGCCTTTATATCGGATGACAGCTTCAACGGAGGGGACAATGCCTTGTAAGGTTCCCTCACCCTTCATAGTTTTTTTTCCTTGTACATTCTCCTTGTCATATTTTACTTCAGTTTTGATTTTCAACGGATTTAGAGATTTACTGTTCTTTGGTTCTTGATTAAATGGACGAACTTTAATTTACTCCCTAAATTGGTTTCAATATCGCAATCCTCGCTATAAGCCATGTGAAACCGTGTCTTTGTGTCCTTCACACATGGGTTAGCCCTTGGGGCTTTTGGGTGAAGTGCATGAATCATCTATGGTAGCAATTCTAGAGCTGAATCAAACTTTCAGTTTTTAAAATGTGTGCTTGCAATGAAATTGTGATCTATATAATGTATCCGGTATTTGCAGGTTTGTGAGGCCTCAATTTTTTGAGAACAATCCTTTGTTTTCGTTCATACAGTATGTGATTGGACCTTACGCTGATGATCTTGGGAATGTATTGCCTAATGCCGTGGAAGGATTAGGAGTACCTGTGGATCCACTTGCCTTTGCTGGCCTTTTAGGTCAGGAAACATTACCCTCTCATTTATCTTCAATATTTTGGTACCTTCAAAAGTTGATCATGTTTATTCATGCATTCACATAAACTAATACAGAGTACTTCTAAAATCTTTGCCAAGGCTTTGTACATATTCCTTGCTCCATCTCTTCAAAATATGAAGATTTTTTTCTAACACTAGTTTTTTCGTATTTTGGTGAAAAGAGTACACTTACGAGGTTATTGATATCAATATGTTTTGAACCCTGTTTCATGTGTTACGCTCTTCATATCAGCTCACGTACTCATGCCTCACAGACTCATAGTCAACACGTCCACATGACTTTTAAGGTTTTTTTAACACTTTAGTTTAAGTAAAATATGAAGAGTTTTTTGTTAAATAGATGAATTCGACAGCACAACCATTAATTTAAAAGCGAATCTAACAAGTAACATAGCATGCTGCGTAGGTGAATTAGAGTCGGTATTCGATGGATGGCTTAATGGCATAATGTGTGTGTTCATTAGGAATGGTGGTGACTTCATTGAATCTGTTGCCTTGTGGGAGACTGGAAGGAGGCCGAATAGCACAAGCAATGTTTGGGAGGAGCACGGCAACATTGCTTTCATTTGTGACATCGTTGTTACTCGGCATTGGTGGTCTTAGTGGCAGTGTCCTCTGTCTAGCATGGGGATTATTTGCGACATTCTTTCGAGGAGGCGAGGAGATACCAGCTAAGGATGAGATAACGCCGTTAGGTGAGGATAGGTATGCATGGGGCATTGTCCTCTTCCTCGTTTGTTTCCTTACCCTCTTTCCCAATGGTGGGGGGACTTATTCAAGCTCCTTCTTTGGTGCCCCATTTTTTAGAGGTGATTTCTAGTTACAGTTGTATAGTTCTGAATTAGGCTAAGTGATTATGTATGTAATTACATGTAATGCTACGACTGTATCATTTGCTGTAAATTAATGGTTTTGGCGTTTTGCTTCATTTGACCCAATGATCGCAAAAATTAAGAAAATATCGTCTCTTATTAGCATTAATGAGCAGAAATTTTATCATAGGATTATTCAATAATAATAACTAGAACAATTTTGAACCTTCCCATAATAATTCAAACAATATTTTAACCTACATAAATCAGATTATTTCACCTTTGTTCTTTAACCTGCCGGGGTTTTTAAATACTCCATACAAGTACTGATCTTCTGTAATTATCCCAGAGTCTGGTCACTACCATTCCGTCAACTGTACACACAGGCCTCATCGCTCCGGAGCACCAATAAGTCCAAATGTGTGAGAACATCAGCACTTGTTAGGGTAAAGACACATTTGCAAAACACAATTCGCATAAATGCAGAAGCCGTAACTCGAGTCGGTCTCAAGCTCTAGACTATTTTGCAAAACTTTCAGTTGCAGTAAATAAGCTAGTTGAACGCTGAAAAGTCAAGTTTATAAGTTAGCCGAAAACTAGTTGGAAATTAGGAGTCGATAAGTTAGCTTGATCATTAAAAATGTGAAAAATACTTGAAAAGTTAGCTGATACTTCCTCTCATTCAATCTAAAGCTTACACTCGCTATATATGGATTATTCAATCCAAACATTACATTCCTTAAGGTAAGTACATTATAGATCAAGTGTGTCATCAGACAAATGTCTCATAGATAGAGACTTTCAAAACTAAGGGACAAGCCCCTGTAGACATCTCAATTTGTACTTGCTGTTAGGGGTGAGCAAAAATATACGATATGATATACACTTTCAATTATACTCCCTCCTAGTTTTTTTTATCTTCCCTCTTTCCTTTTTGACACTAGTTCAACAATCTTCCCTCTTTCCATTTTTGGGTTGTACTTTAATCAATACTAGTGTAATACCCGTGAAGAACCTTCACGGGTTGTTCATTTTAATTTATGTATAGATTTTATTGCATTAACAACTAAGATTAGATTATTCGTTAATAGACTTTTAGTTACTTTAGGTGTCATTAGGTAGGCGAAAACATGAACAACATATAGCTAGCATTTTACGCACTATCTTCGACATTCTTTGATCATGCACTTTCTACTACGTGCTGCATCCCTCTCATACCGATTAATTAGATAAGGGGTAAGTAAATGAACGAAGGTGGAGATGTCGACACGTCCTACCTCATTACTACTACGTAAGTACGGAGATTATAGAATGGATCATCCACCCAGTCATTAGCCGGCAACACGACATCTGAATAGATGTACCAAGAAGTCATCGCAAAGGTAAATTGTTATATTGTTTGTCATTCTAATAGTTTCATGTTCGTCCGGGAAGTTTGTTTGTTGTAACTTGTAATTAATTAATAAAGACTTTTTACAAAAATACCTTCTCTCGTATTTATATTTCTTATTTTCGATGTTGGACAAATTACAAATTTGGAGGTACTTAACATTTTGAACGGACCATTAATTAAGAGGCGAAAACGTTATTAGCTGGGCGGGCTGAGCAGCAATCCATACAGATTTGCTGATCCTATACTTTTTTGGACTGCTTAAAAGAATGAGGGATAGAAATTTGGGATGGGCCAGCTACCAATGTTGATGATCGAAGGTCAATTTGGGCCAAGAATAAGTTGAACATAAGTAACCGAATATATCGTCAGTTGTGACGTCTACTTATAGTCATATATAACTGAATATATCGTCAGTTGTGACGTCTACTTATACCGTAAAAAACGGGTCGCAGTAGAATTGAGGAACGGTTTTAGTATTATGGTTTACAATCCGAAACCCTCGACCAGAAAGTTGCGTGTTTTGACGTGTACTACATTATACTGAGCATTTGCGTTAAATGTTGATGCTCACGATTACATCTACGTTATTAAAAAAACGGAACTCGAACTGCACATACATTCGTAATATGTACCCACATTTACCTTGACCTTTCAAATTAGTGTCATCTAACAACATTCAAAACCACCTTTTTATTTACCAATAGCGAACCACCTAAATTCACACAACAGGTTGTAACTGGATTCACAGTAGTACCAAGTCGCAAATCTTACTTGGTTTATTTTATTAGGTATTTATTACTCCATCTTGAACTGTAAACCCGATTAGATTATTGACGGTTCTTCATCGAGACACATCCCGGAGAAAGCTGGTAACCCGAAGTACAAAATTGGGCTGCATAAACTTATGAAAGACCCAAAATACGAATGGCCCAAAAATAGAGGTCCGATGGGGTCAGTAACAATTGTCATAGATATGACTACCCCAAACCTTTGTTGGGCCAAACAATATCCCTATGTAAACGATTTGCAACATCAACCCAGCAACTGTAGTAATGAACATCGAGTATGCGGTGAGTGACATGAAATTAACGACACTATAACTTATTAGTACATTTTGTGACGGTATAAAAGTGTGGTAATTAACACGAATAGTCTGTGTTAGTACTAAGGCGGATAAAAAGCAAAAGCATAGACGAATGCACTAAGCGGAAGTCGAAGAGTTATTATCATCCCACTATATAGTTGAATACAGAAATTGACAACTTCATTTCACCAAGGGTAAAAAGTCCAACTTACATGCAAACCTAGTTGCTAAGGAGAAAGTATCCACACAACCGCCTCTTGCTAAGCACTCAAAATGTATAGACAATTGATGTGGCCGCCTAAGTGCATACTCGACAACATGTCGTACGACGTGCAAGACGGGTAGTATATCTGCCAGAATTTGCACATTCTGAAAATGAGACTAATCTACCTTGGGTATGATGTGGTTAGGTTAGACCCATGTATATCGCCGACGCTTGATTTTGAGAGGGCAGTCGTAGTTGATTTTGGAGCGAGGCTACCAAACTATTTCATGGCCTACAAACTTCAAAGGGAGTTTGAAAATGAAGGGATGACCAAGGAAGCAATGGTCGACCAACGGGATCACGAAGCCGGCCCACATTGCTGGGTTGCTTCTTGGGAGGATGAGAAGTATCTATCAACAGAGACAGACTACCGTATGGTGGCAATCTGGTGTCGTTATGTCGGGACGTACTTGGGCGAAGCTGAGGAATTCGGTACCTATGGACATGTTATGGACGCTTTGAAGGAAATCTACCGGGATTTCTACGTCGATTAAATGCATGGGAACGGAAGTAAGTATTTGAATTCAGTTTCGGTGTACATATATGGTTGTTAACCCCAATGCTTAAGAATGAACTTGCACGCAAGGTATTTTGTAAATTTTGAATTGCAGTGGCCGTAGTTTCATAATTACGTTTAATTTAAATTCAATAAACGATTGTAGTTTCAATTTCGGTTGTTGAATTGTGTCCGTAATACTAAATAAGTTACCGTAATACTACACAATAGCACTGACAGTGTAAAACGACAATTAATATCGGGTCCATTTAGTAGACGCACCGTAATTTTTGGAAACCATACGACGTAACGTAATAGATATACAACGGAATACGGTCTCCAAACAACGTTACTATATACGATCGCACTGCTGAAGAGGAAAATATTAGAGATAACAAAAATTATGCGGGAATATGGAGTAATAAAATTGATTACAATTATGGTAATGATGACACATTAACTCAATTGGCAAGCAAAGTGAAAATTTGAAAGTTTCCTCGAGTAACTTCCACATTTACTGCTGCTGCATTTACCATCATCACTAATTATGACATCACACTCAACTTCCACCAATTAATAACCATATGGGCAGAATCTTTATCATGCAAAGCTTCAAAATAACTACCCAACTATAACTCAAATATTCGATCATTCCCAAATCGAAATCCCTCTTCAACTCAAAATTAAATCGGAATCAAAGGGAAAGAAAAACTGTTATAGATGGCTGAGAAATTTGTGTACCCACCGACCGTGATCATGCACAATCTGCCTTACGAAGTTACACAGGAAGGGATTGTCATAGGCAATAGTTTCACCTATGTGAGGGATGAACTGATCAAGATGGGATACCCTGTGAGGAAGGTATTCCATGTGTGGAAAGGGAAGCCTGGAGTATTCAAGAGGGCTATTGCGATTGAGTTTTTCAGTGGCGAGCATAGGTATAGGAGTGCTTTCAGATTGCAGAAGTGCTTCGAGAGAGTTGGTAGGAGAAGATCGGACTTCGAGAAGACTTCAGACGGAATGACAGGGCCTCACCTGTGGGTTGCAACTTCTGCCGACAAAGGACTGGTGAAGGAAGGCAGGAATTGCATTTCTGTTTCGGCTGATTGGAAGAGGCTCGGTTACGGCAACGCGGATGCGGACAGCAGGTCAACGTACGTGTGCGTGTTTAATCAGCTGAAGCAACACAACCCTGGATTCTATGTCTGAAAGGTAACCCCTCCTGACTCAATGAAATGAGGTTTTTTTGGTAACCCTTGAACTTACTCCATCAATTAACTGTTTAACTATTTGTGGTTTATTGACTTGAAGTATAATATTCAAGTGTTTGTAATGGATTAATGGACCTCGGCTCGGATTGTTGCTATTTTCTTTAAGCTGTTCGTGGTTTGTGATATTTTGTCTATAATCGTGGACTTCGTACAATTATGTTAAAATCAAAACAATTTCGATATGATGGGCATGCTGAAACTGTATTTGAATCCTGTGATTGACATGCGTTGAACTTGCTGGAACTTGTGAACGGTGATGTTTTAGAACGGAATTTGTAAGCGCGTACAACAAACAGGGCATTCGGGGCGTAGTAATTGTAGGACAAATACGCAATACGTAAACCGGTGATACATTTTTAATAATAGCGCAACGACTTTCTTACACATTGCGTAGTGTACAACATAGATGTGATCCCGTGTTTGAGAAAATACCTTAATCGAAAGAATTTTCGTCTAACTTAAGAACCTCTAGACCCCTCTTATTGGGAACACTTGGTAACGCGACATCAGTCTGCGTTCGTATGAGAACGGGTTACTGTAAAAACAGACCAACATGAGAATAAGACTGTGCCTGATTTTGGTTTCTGTCCGTCATGAAACATACAGCGATCGGTGCTACGTCAATTTGTAATGGGTAATTAGACAGACTATTTTGATTGCGTCTCCTATTATGCTCTGCAATCAATCTCGTGTGACATATCTTTATGTTTTGTGAATGGTAGTGTTTAACAGTCTCCACTACCCATAGCGTGTAGTAACTGGATGATCAAATGTTAGTGTAGATAGTCCACAAACACTCGAACTGTCAAAAGCCAGGTCAATCGGTAGGAAGAAAATGTGAGATTCAGTAAAAGGATTGCTGTAAAAACAGAACGACATTAGAGAGAGACTGTGCCTGATTTTTTTTGTTTATGTTCGTTAAGAAACATACGGCGATTGTTGTCTACGTTCAATTTGTAATAGATACAGACTGTTGTGATTGCGTCTCCTATTATGCTCTACAATCAATCTGGTCAATGAATTGAGAACCGAATTTTTTATGATCGGGGTAGAGTGCAGTCATTTGATTATCAAAGGTCAGTGTCGATAGTCCACAAACACTCGAACTGTCGAAATCTAGGTCAATCGGCAGGAAAAAAATGTGAGATTCATTAAACGGAAAACATGTAATAGATTCAACGAAACAAACTATAGAATAAATTCAGATGAAATAGTTATGTGGTAAGTACAAAATATCAGCGCAGATTGGTGAAAATCTCCTTGAAAACAACGTTAGTAGTTGAGTCAGTATCGAATGAATCTTCGTCTAAAATTAATACTTTGAGACCCTTCTTCCTGGTGACCTTGGAAATAGCAATGTATAGTTGCCCGTGTGTAAATACCGGTTTGGGAAGAAAGAATCCAACACTTGCAAGAGATTGGCCCTGGCTTTTGTTTATCGTCATTGCGAAGCAAACTGCGAGCGGGAACTGACGCCTTTCGAACTTGAGTGGGAACTTCGTCTCATCAGATGAGGACAACTTTAGCCTCGGAATATAAACATGAGACCCCTTTCTGATACCGGTTATAACTTTTGCTTCAATGACACGATCACCGAGTTTTGAAACAACTAATCTGGTACCGTTACATAGACCGTTAGCTTGGTCAATATTTCGTAGTAACATGATAATCGCACCTACCTTAAGAAGTAATCTATGGCTTGGCAGTCCTGAAGCGCGAATGGTGTTTAGAACTTCAGTGGAGTAAAAATCGTGTACGTGCTGCCAAGTCTCCTGACTACTGATTTCATCAGAACTCAGATACTCAACCTCGACGCCAGGAAGAATAGACAGTACGTAATCGTTAACCTTCTCAACGACGTCATGAGTCGGTGCGAGCACAGCTCTCTGCTGGAGGTAATCCGTATCTGAATAGCGATTAAGGAGATCAGGGTACGTACTGTGGACTATTGAGGCAATTGGGTCGGAGCCGGGGTCAATGAGCATCTCTCGGGGAATTGTAATTTCAGCGATCCCGTCATTCATACCACCTGCAACACCATTACCAATAGACAATATCCAGTCCGAGAACTCTCTGATTTCCTCGACGGTTGATTCAGACTGTCCAACTTGAAGCCGCATATTGGTGGTTAGCTTGAGTACCTACAATTGAAGACCAACATATGCAGGTATGTAAGTAGTCATCGTCAGTTACATGTGACACATATATACAAATTTCTAAAGTTTAACATGATTGGAAAATAAGCTTGGAGAAAAAAATAATCTACATATTGAACTATTCGTAGAAGAACTTAGCAGTCACCTTAATATCTCTCCAGATAAGCAACGAACAGATTGTTGAATGAACAATATCCTGACGACTACCCTTGGGGACAACCGGGAGAATTTGCCTAAAATCACCACCCAAGACAACAACCTTGCCACCAAATGGTCTATAAGCAAGTTGTGGATTCACAAATCTCATTACATCTCTGAGACTCCTGTCAAGTGCCTCGAAACAGTAACGACTGACCATAGGAGCCTCGTCCCAGATGATTAGTTTGGTCATTGTTTGTAGTTCAGCCAGGTCTGAACCCGGCCTTATACCTGGGCACAAAGAGTTCTCGTCGACGTTAATAGGTATGCTAAACCTAGAGTGAGTTGTACGCCTTCTTGGCAAAAGTATAGCAGCTATCCCGCTAGAGGCCACTGGAAGGACTATCTGGCCCTTGCTTCTCAACGCGGCGCATAAAGTCTTCCAAATAAAAGTCTTCCCCGTACCACTGTAACCGTACATGAAGAAAAAACCGCCACACCCTGCTTCAACGACTCGCATAATCTCATTGTACACAGACTTCTGCTCACCAGTAATGGAGGACATGTAGCACTCATGCTCCAATCGCAACTGGTCACGATCACAGTTCAACTCGTCAGAAATCAATCTATTGGAGTCTAACGTGTGTAATTCGTAATCCGGCTGCGGCATATTAGGAAACTTAGAGAGGGAGCTTCCATTGGCTTGAAGCATCGACTCTATTTCAGATAGTGCATAATTCTGCAACTGCTGATCCGTGAGCTGCAGATCTGTGCAACATTATAAGCACATGTTAACAAATTTGATTGGTAAATAATGACAGCAAATGGTGGTCTACACTGACAGAACTGGTAAATGGACGAATGAAATGAAGGAAAAGAATAAAAAGGACTAATAGGTGACCAAAGTTAAGGAGCTCCCTTCGGCGACGACTTAAAATATCGTCGCATAAATGGTGCCACGTTTTTTTGCCAAACTTCCTCTGGTTAATCAGGCTGCCAGAGAATAATAATGTCGCGAACATATTGCGTAGGTATGTGGCTGTACCCCAGTAACTCGCCTCTTCTATTGCATCAATGTACTCCTTGTCGTCACCAAGCAAACCTAATGCGTAACACGGATCTTTGAAGGTATCGTGCACGACACCTCTAACAGTCCTTATATCTTTATAACACGTTGCACCGCGTACAAAGTTGAGCAGTATTCTCACGTAATATCTTTCGCCACCATTTGGGGACATGTGGTACATCCTTCCCAGGCTAAAACCTTGCTTGCGTGGTGCCCATGATTTGTTTTCTTTATACCAGACGAATTTGGTGGGAAACTCAGTGTACGTCAAATTCCTGGACTCGGGGTGGTCTGCGTTGTATGCCATCCAACCGACGAACTTGGTTCTAGCGCCATTGGATCGAGCAGCTATCTCGTCCAGCGGGTCGTCATCATTATATACGACATTCTGCTCATTGGGGAGATGGTACTCCAATCGAACAACGGGAGGAGTCCTGTAATGAATGTCGAATGAGAAAATACGCCACATTGCTTCGGGAGGAGACACGTACCTGCAGTCGTAGTACTCTTGTATGTGATCAATTTCGTTCGGGTTCCTCCTAGTTGCTGTAATCCCCTAGAAATTCTAACACAATACAGTGGCGGAAACACTGTAGAGTGGGATTAAAACACACTGACAAACTATATCTTATTAAAAGAAATGGTAAGTCAATACAAAGGCCTCTTTTTACAAAAGGGCTAAAAGAAAAATCTTCAAACATGTTAATACAAAACCATAAATTACAAGAATGAAGAAAGAGTAGGATCCACGTTACTCGCTAGCTCACACCCAAAACCCAGCAGCAAATACCTGTCATGTTATAAACATAACAGCCACGTCAGTGGGGAGTAACTCGGACGTTCTCCCAGCCATATTATACCATATGGAAAAATAATAGTATTACTATATCAAAATAATTAAAATGGGAAAACATTAAAACGATATAATAAAATAAGTTTTCAGTAAAACTTAAAATATTGTAACAATAAAAACCGAACGAGTTTTCAGAAGAAAACATCAAATATTTGCCAACCTGCAAACCAAAATGTATCAAAAATAATAAAAATATTCAAATGGCGTTATGGATAAGTTTAGTGTAGACGGCTAGACTTTCACTAGAAGAATACTAAAACTAGCTTCGAGAACTTAGTTCAAACTAATCAAACTTCGGTCTCTAACTAGGCTACTCAACCATAATAGAGCGGTGACTTATAAATGCGTGACCCTAGTTTAAGACAATGCACACCCCTCCTGGGATTACATGTCACCCAGTTCAACTTATGACGGCGACTTACTGCGAGGCCTAAGCTTAAGGTCAAAATGTACACAACTCCCGGGATACCTGTCACCCGGTTCAACAACCAATGTACCGATTCCTGATACACTAGCCTTATAGTTGATGGCAAAACCGTAAACCCTAGAATATATTACTCTAACCTCACACTTGTCCTTATTCCATAACTCCAAAACAAGCCATTATCGATACATAAAAGATATAATCATTATAAATAATAAGAAGATAAAAGGAATAAGCATTTTATATTAAAAGGGAAACTTTCTATAAATAGAAACTTACTAATTTTAGAAACTTACTTAAAATAGAAATATTGTTATAGAAAATTCGTAAGTTATTAAAATAAGTGAAATGTATAAAAATAGCATTTCTAACGAAATTATCATTTTATTATTATCGTCGTTATCGTAACTTTAATATATTTCTAAATCCGTTACTCAAAATATAAATAAAATATAATAAGTCAATACATAGTATATTATAAATAATTAAGAAATCGAGGTAAAACTATAGATTTTAGAAAAGAGGTGTTTTAAGAAAAACGATATCAAAATTAATTGAGTCAACGAGTTTTATGAGATTTACAAAGGCTTCAAATTATTTTTAATAAATAGCTTTTATTAATAAATAATACGGATTTTAATAAAAATAAGAAATCGTAGACAAATGAGAAATTATTAGGGAAAAATAGTCTCGAATAAAAATGTATTTAAAACAAAATCGACTGTTTTCTCATTTATTAGTATAAATCGTAAAAATTAATTTATTAAACAATTATACAAATCTCGATTATAATATAAAAATACGATTTTGAGTTAAAATTATAAATTAACGAAATATGAAGAAAATATGAGATCGTTATTATTTAGTTACTAATGTCACGATGACCAACAAAATATTATGACGATCGTAAATAATAAAATTACTAACGATTTATAAAACGATATCGAAAGTCGTAAAATTTTTACAAGGTACATAATTTAGAATAATATTTTTAGCAAATAATAAATAGCTAAAATTAGAAAACCGAAGTTAAAATATTTACTACATACTACTACTCAAACATACGATATAAATCGAGTAACGTCCTAAAGTTACCTCAAGATTATAGTCGAATTGATCCCGAACTTGTCTACTTGCATAGTCCAACCTCCAAATCTTCAATAGCACGCCTCAAGCTTCGTGTCGTGAGTTTCTAGCCTTCCAAGTATGCTCCACTACGAAAGTCGAGACAAAAAGAAACAGAAACAAAGAAATTGGAATAAGGAAAGTTGAAAGAGAATAGAGGTGACCCGGAAACATGGATAACAGATGAAGGACGAAGGGTTCGTCTACAAAATGAGACATGAAAAGAAAATAGGGGTAACCGGAATGTATGACAACGAACCAGAGGACTCGAAACGAGCAAGGGTAAGGAATAAGTAATAGAAATTAGATAAAATCGAAATGACAAAGAACAAGAAGAAGGGAAAGGGACACGAACAGAATAACAGTAACATAAACGTTGAACGGGACTCATCAATACGTATCATAGTGACCACAACTGCAAAGATATAAACAACAGCACACGGACAAGAAGCAGACGAGCAACAACACGCAGCGGTAGCAGTAAGAAAGCAGCGAAGAAGGAAGAAGAATGAGAAGACCGAAAAGTGGCAGAACAGGACAGAAAACGCAGCAGCACAGAACAACACAAACGGGCAGCAAAAGAAGAGGAAAGAGAAGACAGTAGCAGCATCAAAAACGAACCAAAGCAGACTGCAGAAACAGCAAAACAACCCAGCAACAGTACAACAAAAGAAGGAGAAGAAAAGGAAGAATGAATCGATACAGGAACCGAGCATAACAATGATAAGTAGCATCGCTTACATAACATGGAACAACAACTGCAGCAGAAATAAAGACGAAAGACAACAGTAGAACGTGATAGCAGTAGGAGTTAGTAGATCAAACAGCAGCAGCAGATTCCATGAAAGAAGAAGAGGAAGAGAAAACAATGGAAAACAAGCGTGATACAATAAACAACAGCAAAACCGACACAAACAGCGGCAAAACCGAACCATGGACAGCAGCGAAGGACAACGAACCAGAACAAAAACAGAGGGCAAAAAGAGTGACAAAAACACGGAGACAACGGCAGCGGCAACAAATAGAACGCCGAAGAAGGAGGAGGAGGAGATTACCATGACAAGACGACAGCAGCGACGCAGAGAGCGAATCGTGGAGGAGAAAAAGCAACAAAACGCAGCATCAGCAGCAGTTGAGGCGAACAGCAGCAGCATAATACGAACGCAGAAAAGGAACGAGGAAAGGACTGGAGGACGAAGATGCAGTCGCAGGGGAAAGAATGAATGGAGATGGAGAGTGAGCGGAGGAAGCAAGAAAAAAAAGAAACAGGGCGGAGTAACATGAAGTGGTGGGTTGATAGGAAGGCAAAGGGAGAGAATTAGTAAGGGGGGTGTACAAAAATAAAATGGGAATGAATGTAATGCAAGTGGGGGATTAAGGGTAAGAATCAGGTGGTTGATGAATCAGCAGTGAGTAAGAAAGAAAATACAGATTAATAAAATGAATCGGGTTAGGAACCAAATTCCGTAACGAAGTTGACTTACCCACGAGTTGAATCAAAAACGACTTGATAAAATTAATAAAATAATCGGGCCGACAAGTAAAATGGATAAATAATATATTCGGGATGAAATCGAAGTAGATAGAAATAAATAATTAGACGATCAAATAATATTTCCCGATAAATAATAAATTTTCGATAAAATGAATTAAATTGATTTCTCAAGGAAAGGAAATAAATGTTTTGACGAAACATAAAATAAATGAGCTTCGAGCCGAAAAATAGAAAATTCGAATTTAATATAAATAAATAAAAAGAATTTAGAATTTAAATCGTCGAAATAGACTTTCGATAAGAATTAAATTAATTGTATAAAATGAGTCGAAACAGAAATAAAAATATGTTTTAAATATAAGAAGAGTTTCCGAGTCAAATAGAATTTTAGAAGTTTAAATCGATTAAACGATAAATTTGTTTTATAATAATTTTAAGAATTATGAGTTAAACCGTAAAATAAAATAAAAATACGAATAACACTTTAATTTAATTTATTTATAGAATCAGGGGTGTTACAGTTGCCGCTTCGACAGTGACTCTGGCGTATCCTTTGTTCACATACTTGAATAAGTATTTAATGGATCGTGCTTGATTGCACCACTCGACGTTTATGTGGGCATGATATCTCGACAACAGCTCTGCGTTGTATGGAACGACGTAGCCATTGTGGACACTAACGCCGCCCTTCTCAACAGTTACACCATTGTCCCTTTTCTTGTACATGGGGTATCCATCACCGTCGACAGTTGTCCGTTCGCAAAAAGGTTTAGGGAACCTCTTTGTGCAAACAGCGTCAACCATGCAAGGAGAATTGGGATTAGCACGCCCGCACGGACCGTGGATCATTAAGTCCTTCACAGCTTCATAAAGTGATGGGTTTTCGGACCGGTCGGGAATCTTGGCGGAGATAATAGTGTCCACATCGCCAGCTTCTGGGAATTTGTCGTCCCTCTCCAAAAAAAAGAAGGATGTGAGCGTGAGGGAGACCTCTTTTCTGGAAGTCCACAGTGTAGACAACTACGGGCACATGGAAGATGACGATGGATAAGTTCAGTATTTAAAGCCTCAAAACAAATTAGCAGAACACAAAGCATTTGTACTCAGACCGGTTACCTGCTCTCGTCCTCCCAAAAACATGGTTGTCTTTAAAATCCTTGATGAAAAGGTCCAACTTTTGTTTGAATACACGGGTTACAATGTCGGGCCTATCCACTGGCTTCAGCCCCCTCTTCTTCACAAACCTAGTTATCTCTGGCCATTTTGGGTTGCAGGTGAAGGTGACAAACAGATCAAGGTATCCACACCAACGACAAATTTTCATCGTATCCTGATAAGTCTCACGCATGTATCCCTTACCACCGACAAAGCTTGAAGGGAGTATGTACTTAACGCCTACAGATGATGAGTCCGTCTCTCCACTAGTGGCAGCAGCACGCAACTGCTTGGCGTTTTCAGATCGAAGCTTCGGCTGGTTGAACTTTAAATATGTCAGCTGTTGTGCCTCTATCATTGTATATCCGTCGTCAATTAATTGCTGCAGTAATCGGCATCCTCGAAGTAAAGTATCGGGTTCTACGTCGGTTGGCCTGTCCTACAGGCGAAACGCGAACCACTCTCTTAAAGTTAACTTGTCGTGTGCCGTGGCAGGATTGCGACTTGCGTTGACGGATTCCTGACAGTGCTTGATACCGAGCCGGTAACCGTCCTCACCGTGCGGAAAAAATAGAGGGTACTGAAGCGCCAAGTATGATGGATGGAGTTCAGATATACGTTGAAGACGACCGCACCTTTCCTCGATTATTATGTCCCTGCTTTCAATAGTATCCTCAATATCACCGACTATAAGTGCGGCAACTTCAGAAACAGTCGAAAGATTATATTCACGTTCGTCTGTGCATCGTGCACAAATTAACCGCAACCTAACCTCACACCTTTCATCGAAGTTCAGTATGCTGTCCCTGGCCATACGAAATGACTATGCTAAGGGATTGTACGCGTCAAGCATAAACTTAATTTCAGTCATGATCCAGTCATCAAACCTATCTACACTGGATGACTGCCCCCTGCGCATAAGTACGCAGAACATTACAAACTGTTTAATGTATGGAAGACAAAACGCTGTGATGAAATGTGGAAGTTAACGTGAGGAAGATATGGCACCTTAACGTACGCTTCGTATTACTAATCTCATCGTTGGTGTCGTATATGTACAGTTGACAGAATCTGGGTGGCTCATTACTCACAGGCAACAAACTGCCGATTAGGTGAGAGTTTTGCCCACCAATTCTGTAAGTGTATGGGCCCCGACCCCTGTTTACAGAGTCATCTACTTTGCCGCCACTTGAAGTAAATGAGTGCGCTGAATTGTACATCCTGATATTGTCAATGAAGTGTCTGCTTTTGGGATGAAGACCATGTAAAAGGTTTTTGATAGGCTGGGGGGGTTCGGTGAGATACGGTAATTCAACAACACCATCTCTACAACACATGGTAAAATATGGGATAAGCGGTCTACGGTCCATTCTCGATCTCTCATTGTACCACATGTATGCGGAGCACTTCTGGCACTTATACTCCGGATCCCCTAAGTCATCGTACCCTTCCCATCCTGTGATATAATAAGGGAGAGACAAATTAAGGTTAGTAGGTAGGCGTCACTGGTATGTACAGTAATACACTAATTCAATAACCTGTAGTTACGGAGTGGCTGGGAGAGTCAATGTCTTCCACGGTTAAAGTCGACCCGAAAATGTCACGTGCTAAACTTTGAATAATAGTGTCACTTTGAGTAAACTGACGAAATCGTTTGTTGCTGCTGAGGCGCTGAAGTGTGGTTGGGTCGTTAACAGACGCCTCACGGATGACATCTACAACACGCTCAAGGGAAGCTGCGTCGTTGAACAGTAATTTAGACACCCACATTTTGACCGCCAGGTGTCTATAGAAGTTTCCAAAAAACACCCGATGATGATCGGATACAAACGTGTTTCTACGCGCTCGGATGTGGGCTCGAAGCCATGGATTGCTGGCTTAGGTCCTTTACGGAGTACAAATCTCACAAACTAACCTCAAATCCAGGCCCGGTGGGTCGTTTCCAATCAAATAAGACTAATTTGGGTCAAAACCGACACCAGAAATAAAACCGACTTTTAACGATTGGGTCAAACCCCGGTCAAAGCCATTCCGAGACACAAAAATCAGCCACTCAAACATCAAAAGTCCAATCCAAATACAAAACCCACAAAATATCCAAACCACAGTCCAAAAAACCGGACCCGTCCTCTGCGGCTGACCCACTCGATCGAGTGTCAGCCCACTCGATCGACTGGCCCTGTCATCGGCCCATCTGCAGTCTCTCGGGCCACTCGACCGAGTCCAGGGGTTACTCGGTCGAGTAACCCTAGACGGGGGTGCATAGCAATGCCTATATAAGCATCCCCTTGCATGCAAAATTGATCATCTTTTTGAACCCTAATTTTACACACATCTTTTCTACCCTAATTCAACCCTAATCAAACCCTAATCCTATACACATAAATCCTAACCCTAGCAACTAGGAATCCAAAACCCTAAACCACCACAACTTAATCTACGTAAGCCTCGAACTCTGGTGTCTAAGCCACGATCAAGCGAGTCCTATCGGAGACAAGAACATGTAGGTTGAGGGTGCAAAACCTGTTTTCCTTTCTTCTTCCCTCTCTCGTCATCTTCATCTCCTTTTTTCGTTTATTTATTTATTTTATTATCGCATCCATAATATCGATAATATAACTAGTATAAAATACTAAAATATTCGTCGATTCGTTTCGAGCATGAGTGATGGTGGGATAAGGAAACCCGAATATACAAGAGTATTGCACTCAGCGTTGCCGGTCGCTTATCCCATCACCCCGATCGCTTGATTGTTGAGGCGAATTAACTTCAACCATAATTTTCTTATTTCGTCATTCATCGCATATTACATCAATTCTCAAATCTATTTTCAAAACAAGTACTCTTTTCTTTAATAAGGGTCGAAACCCGTTGACGCGGATCCGACATCACATAATCCCTAAGGATTCATTACGATGTCGGGAAGCCGAGGGAATCAAGTCTTTCAATTCAATTGCAAAGTGTCAATCTGTTAGATTTGATACCAATTCAATAATTGGATGTCAAATCTAAACGATTTAGTCAAACAACTTAACTAACACGATCTTCGTTGATGCTAAAATAGTTGTCATCTTATTCGATAGAATACGACACTATAAAAGCGGAAAAGATCCATATCGTTTTAGTTAATTTAAACGACTTATATTATTTTCTTCAAGTATCACTCTAATATTCCATATCGATTCAATAATCGAATATGGGTATGACGAGTATTGAAGTCAAGAATCGAGTATAAATCCCACAATATTTATGCCCGATTCAACAAACTCATCAAATTATCAAAAGCAAAGGGCAATTTCAAAATCGATAACAAATTGAAAAGTGAACCCTAGTTCGTACAGGGGGCACTCAATCGAGTGCCTAGCTCACTCGGTCGAGTGGCACCCCAAAAACGAGACAGAATGCTATTTTGACAACCACTCGGCCGAGTCCTGCTATGACTCGATCGAGTGGCCATGCACTCGGTCGAGTTACCTCATAACTCGGTCGAGTGACGTCTCGAAATCCGGACATAAGCCTTTCCAGAGGTCCACTCGGTCGAGTCCCTCAATGACTCGGTCGAGTGGCCCCTTTATCACGTCAAGCCGTGAGTCCTACAAGGCCATTCGAGTCTCATTAACGTTTTTTATGACTTAAGTCGACACGTGTCAATCAATCACATGAAACATCACTTTTTTCAGAACCATGCATCGTCTTATTTACATCATTCCATATTGCATAATTCTACAAACCGTTATTATCGTTATACCGTTACTAACAAGTTTGTTATTTCTTGTCGATTTATTTTCATTGTTTATTTTATTGTACTAAAATGAACTCGCATGCTAAATTTAACTTCGACGTTAGAATTAGTTGCATTAAATCGACGTAGAAACCCATTCAATTTTTCACATGTCTAGGAAACATACTGTTTGCATAGCATTTTCCCCGTTCAACTAACGCGCGTATTAGAAAGTCACTCGATATCTTAGTAGAGGCCGCTAATGTGCGGGCGGGGTTGGGTGTCCTTTGTGGGCTTTCCAACACGTACCCTCATCCCTTACTTAGAACCTCGGTTTCCGGATGCCCGAAACCGTTGGCGCACGATAGTCGTTCAATACACGATAACCGGTAGTGACACTATCAGTATCGCAATGCAAAGGGACGAGCCCAATAAAATCTGACATCGGAAATGGGCCGTATTTTGTACACGGCCCACTACGACATAGAGTGGGTTCGAACGGGCCCGAACTCCCACAAAGTTCGGTGGCGACTCCACTTCGATTTAAATTTCAATTCGATCCATTCTCATATGGAGATTCATTCGCCTCCCCAAACCCGCGTGTGGCCGCGTCGGGGTGGACCTATGTCATGTCCACAATTTGGCGACTCCGCTGGGGATTAACTGATGCGTGACTTACCATCAGCATCCTCAGGGTGAGACTCGAATAGAAATCGTTTGACTAGTACATTATGCGTTTTAGTTTTACGGTTCAGGCATAACCCCATATTTTCCCGGGCCGGTACTCGTGACCGACGTCCCACTATACCGTGATGTACTCCAATATGGATATGTCAAAGGTGTCCATAGTTGATTCGAGTGGGTTTCGCGGCATGTTCTAAGCTCAACTCGACTTAGAAAGTTCGTCCCGATTAACGTCTAGACTATGTACACTGGTATAGACCCTTTCTAGACCGACCGAGACTTAGTGTAAAGCATACATGGCGTCGTTATAATGCTTGCCTGACTACGTGCTGCTTGGTTTCTAGGTCGTTCTTCAAAAACGTCAATTTTTCAAAGTACATCTTTTTTCAAGATATCCAATTTCAAAACCCGGGACGTATGCCGAATTTAGGACTATGATTTTACTCAAAATATCTTATCTCTAGCCGGTATTCTACCCATTTCAAAACCCGGGAAGTATACCGAATTTAGGACTTATGATTTTACTCAAAATAGCCTATTTCTAGCCGGTACTCTACCCATTTCAAAACCCGGGACGTATACAGAATTTAGGACTTATGATTTTACTCAAAATAGCCTATTTCTAGCCGGTATTCTGCCCATTTCAAAATTCGAAAATATTTTCGAACTCTCAAATTTGAGGCCCAATACATTTTTTTTCTAATTTTTGAAAAATTAGGCCTCTCTCCACCGAATTTTTTTTCGGATAAAAAAAAAGTCCTTTTCAAAACCATCCTCCTCTTAGGACTTCCCGTATTTAGCATGTGTCGGGTCGTGTCATAAGTCGTCGAGTTCTTTAGCGTCGAGACTCTGTCGATCTTACATCACGAGTTTCTTCCCTATCCCGTCTGCCTTATTAGACTAAGGCAAGGCCCACCTACGTAGGACATACTCCTACAAAGGAGGGCCCATCTACACATTCGAGTCCAAAGTCTGGGGATGTCTCACGTGGACCTTTCTTCGAACAGGACTCGACCCACCCGCCGAATCCTAAGGGAGGCCCACCTCTCACGAGTCACCCGTCTAGGTGTCTTTTCCAAGTCATTTCCTTTTCAGGCCTTTTCCTCACTCGGGGGCTACCCTCCAGTAGGGCGATCAATCACGGTTGCTTTAAGGGTCGTGTCCTACACGTGTCGTCTCACATACCCCACTTTCAAGTCACTTAGATGTTATGCCATCTGAGTCCTATCTGAGTCCTTGGCCTCACTTGGGGGCTATTCTCCGACGGAGCGGTTAATCACAGCCACTCTGAGAATCGCACCCTACACATTTGTCTTAGGAGAGTCTAACCCGAGTCAAACATGGTCGCTCCATTTTCGGACTCACCCTCGTGCAACTTGAGTCTTGTGGTCGGGTCCAAGCCAAGGTCGTTACCTCGTCTAGGTCAACGTTCGAGTATCCCGGTCCAAGAGTCTTTGTCGATCCGTAACCCTGGGCCATGTCTAATTTGACTCATTCTCTTGCATTTGCGCAAAGCCGAGCTTAGGCGAGTTCTAACACCTGTCGTTTCTTCCGATCAGGGACCCTATGAACGAGACACTACCAAACCACAACAAATCCCGCGCCGTCGAGAAAGGGGATATCCAGGGGAGCATGCTTATGCTATCTTGCTCCATTAACAATATCTTCTCAAAAATCAATACCGCCCTAGATAACCTATATGTCAGGGTGACCACCATCGAAGAGGATCTTGTAAGAACCCGATCCCGTCTAATACAACTAGAGTGGGTAAGACAACCAATCACCCAACCGAGCCATTTGAAAGGTGAAAACTCTTAAGAAATTGTCCGATACCCCCAAGATGGCAAGACCGAGAAAGGTAACCCTTAAGTCACCTCTCCAAAAATCAAGGATCAATCAAAGGTAAGGACATTTACCCACTTGGATATGTCCTACACCGTCGCTTTCCAGATGTTGGTTTCGAAGGGCCTAATACTACCTATAGGCCCAACAACCAACGTACAATTGGAAAAACGCTCCAAAGCATGGAACGCCGAGCATTACTGCAAATTCCACATAGGGAGGGGAGACGATACAGAACAGTGCTGGAAACTGAAACACCTCATCCAAGATTTCCTTGATGCCGGGAGGACTCCCGTTTTGGAAACATTATCACTTGCAAAGCCCCGCATGGACTATACAAGGCCCGATGACCAAAGCATCCAAGCTACCTCTCATGCATCCAAGAGTCCGGATTTGATTTAAATCCAAGTCCGAGTCCGAGTCTAAGATGTACTATCTATTTCAATTCCAAGGTCAGAGTCAGAGTCAATTGTATTTTGTCCTCTTTTTAAAATTCAATAAAATCATCTTTCAATATTCTTTCTCATATATACTTTCCTTATGTGTTTCCGAGAACGTGATGAACACCGTCATACACTGTGAGCACACGCACGTGACTATTATAGGCACATCTATAATGACTGCAGGAAACCGAGCCTGTGTTTTCCTTTTGCCTATTCCATGTCTGGTATAGAAAAGCCACATAATTACCCTAAGCAGGAGCGGTATCGAATCCTATGACAAATCTAGGTAATCTCCTAGTTTGGGTTCAAGAGGGGAGGCAAGCCCATTTCCCACAATAAACACCCCTCCAATAAGACTGACCAATCCCGACCCTAGGTGTTAGTCTGACCAAAAACAAACGGCCAAAACAAAAAGAGCTGGCCATGATAAAAAAAAAAGCTAGACAAAAAAAAGCAAAAGCCCAAAAAAAAAAATCAAAAGTCCAGGAAAAAGTAAAAGGCCAAAACAAAAAGCAGGTCATTATCAAAAAAAAAAAGCACCCATGACCGAGGTTAAGCGGTCAATCCAAATGAAGAATCCCATGACCGGGGCTAAGAGGTCAACAAAAAAAAACCATGACCACATTTAGCGATCAACTCAAGTGAAAGTCCCTTGACCAGGTACGGTCAATTCAAAATTATCAATACCCATACCATCCAATAGGAAGAGATAATCAGTTGGTCAGCTAACACCACATCTAGCCTTCCCACATTACAACCCTCAAGACCTTCCCGAGACCTAGGCTAGAGACAGCCCGGAACTTCGAGGATTCAAGCTCCATAGGATACCCCTAACCATTAGGACCAGACATGGAAACCAGATCCCACATTATCAACCTACCCCGATCGAAGTTCGAGTCATTTTTACTCGGCTTCCCCCTTTCCTACCACATTACAATACCTTACCCTCGTAGCCTTAGCTCCACAAAATCAAGCTCCAGATGTCAAAACATCAAAGCCACTTGTGACCTAGCACCACATTTCCAAAAACATCCAAACCAGTTACCAGCCCCAAACACGGGAACTCAACCTGCGGTCGGCATAGAACATGCCCAAATAGTTCACACCACCTATGGGGGCTACCCCGGAGAATGCTCACAGTCACAGGATCGACATCCTAACCATTCTAGCCCTCTGATCAAGACATCATTGGGAATGCACCTAGCCTACACCACTGCTATGGCTAGTTACACACAAAGTCCTATTAGACTAGGCACCATAATATATCTTTCTTCACTGAACTACGGCATGGTTTGATTTCACTACACGTGAATACGTAGGCAGCCTTTCAACAGAGGCACAACCACTCACATTGACACACATTCAAAAAGCACTATCATTCCGGTCACGACACTGTCATGTTCTCAGTAGCTAGCTTTGTCGTCCTGGGGGCTTCTCTTAGACAGAAGACCTCCGTCCACTCACATAGTCCAAATATTTTCAAAAAATTAGCCTCCTTTCTACATTGTGTCCTAATACTCGGCTCAGTCGAAGACGAGAATCTGTCAGGACTCGAAGCAATACCCACTTTGGGAAGGTACCCTAAAATCAAAAATCCAGAAGAGCACAAGACTACAACAGTCTCATTACAGACTACTGCAAGTCCCCTATAGCATATCTATCCCATTTCGATGTTCGACCGTGTTGCCACTCGCCTAGGCGACGGAATAGCGCAACTTAAGAGCCTCGTCATCTTAGGTGGCTCATCCCCCTACCGAGTCACGGTCCAACCCTTAGAGAGTCCAGTTCGTGTCTGTCAACTCGTCCTGTCACGTCCAGTGTCGAGTCTGTCGGTATACCTCTCTTTTCAAATTCTCGCTTTAAAATTTGCAAAACTTAGCCATTTGAGAAAATCCTTTTCGACAAGGACAAATTTTGGTCTATTTCAACTGCAAATTTCTTTTCTACCCCTTTCAATTTTGAAAACCTATTTCCTAGCACGTGAGTTGCTTTCAGGACTTTGATTTCAAAATGAAGCAAAAAATCACTTTCCCCAGCGCGAGTCATATTTTTACCTACGTGTTACATGCAAAATTTATGTAACTAATACAGGTACGACTCAAGGCTTCAAAAGCAAGCCCGTACAACTCACATATCTCCCCAGCGGAAAGCCCGAGGCGGCATTTTCCCCGGAATGGCACGGGCTGGGCCCACATATAGGCGCACTCAGGACTTATGCGACAAGTCCGATTCCCCACGGAGTTATCATCATCTACTCAGGTACGACTCGAGGCTTCAAAAGCAAGCCCATACAGCTCACATATCTCCCCAGCGGAAAGCCCGAGGCGACATTTTCCCCGGAATGGCACGGGAGGGGCCCACATATAGGCGCACCAGGACTTATGCGACAAGTCTGATTCCCCATGGAGTTATCATCATCAGCTCAGGTATGACTTCTATCCTATGGCTGGCGAGCCCTTCACGCAAGTCTATTGAACTATAAACGATCCGATCGGAAGTCTGCCAGGTTTCAATCCTCGATTGGCCTGGTAGCTACTCTGACTTTTGCCTTGTCCAAGCCTCAGTCAGAGTGAGGGCTTTGTAGACACCCACATTTTGACCGCCAGGTGTCTATAGCAGTTTTCAAAAAACACCCGATGATGATCGGACGCAAACGTGTTTCTACGCGCTCGGATGTGGGCTCGAAACCATGGATTGCTGGCTTAGGTCCTTTATGGAGTAAAAATCTCACAAAACTAACCTCAAATCCAAGCCCGGTGGGTCGTTTCCAATCAAATAAGACTAATTTGGGTCAAAACCGACACCAGAAATAAAATCGACTTTTAATGATTGGGTCAAACCCCGGTCAAGGCCATTCCGAGACACAAAAATCAGCCACTCAAACATCAAAAGTCCAACCCAAATACAAAACCCACAAAATATCCAAACCACAGTCCAAAAAATCGGACCCGTCCTCTGCGGCTGACCCACTCGATCGAGTGTCAGCCCACTCGATCGAGTGGGCCCTGTCATCGGCCCAGCTGCAGTCTCTCAGGCCACTCAACTGAGTCCAGGGGCTACTCGGTCGAGTAACCCTAGACGGGGGTGCATAGCAATGCCTATATAAGTACCCCTTGCATGCAAAATTGATCATCTTTTTGAACCCTAATTTTACACACATCTTTTCTACCCAATTCAACCCTAATCAAACCCTAATCCTATACACATAAACCCTAACCCTAGCAACTAGGAATCCAAAACCCTAAACCACCACAACTTAATCTACGTAAGCCTCGAACTCCGGTGTCTAAGCCACAATCAAGCGAGTCCTATCCGAGACAAGAACATGTAGGTTGAGGGTGCAAAACCCGTTTTCCTTTTTTCTTCCCTCTCTCGTCATCTTCATCTCTTTTTTTCGTTTTTTATTTATTTTATTATCGCAACCATAATATCGATAATATAACTAGTATAAAATACTAAAATATTCGTCGATTCGTGTCGAGCGTGAGTGATGGTGGGATAAGGAAACCCAAATATACAAGAGTATTGCACTCAGCGTTGCCGGTCGCTTATCCCATCACCCCGATCGCTTGATTGTTGAGGTGAATTAACTTCAACCATAATTTTTTTATTTCGTCATTCATTGCATATTTCATCGATTCTCAAATCTATTTTCAAAACAAGTACTCTTTTCTTTAATAAGGGTCGAAACCCGTTTACGCGGACCCGACATCACATAATCCCTAGGGATTCATTACGATGTCGGGAAGCCGAGGGAATCAAGTCTTTCAATTCAATCGCAAAGTGTCAATCTGTTAGATTTGATACCAATTCAATAATTGGATGTCAAATCTAAACAATTTAGTCAAACAACTTAACTAACACGATCTTCGTTGATGCTAAAATAGTTGTCATCTTATTGGATAGAATACGACACTATTAATGCGGAAAAGATCCATATCGTTTTAGTTAATTTAAACGACTTATATTATTTTCTTCAAGTATCGCTCTAATATTCCATATCGATTCAATAATCGAATATGGGTATGACGAGTATCGATGTCAAGAATCGAGTATAAATCCCACAATATTTATGCCCGATTCAACAAACTCATCAAATTATCAAAAGCAAAGGGCAATTTCAAAATCGATAACAAATTGCAAACCCAACCCTAGTTCGTACAGGAGGCACTCGATCGAGTGCCTAGCTCACTCGGTCGAGTGGCACCCCAAAAACGAGACAGAATGCTATTTTGACAACCACTTGGTCAAGTCCTGCTATGACTCGATCGAGTGGTCGTGCACTCGGTCGAGTTCCCTCATAACTCGGTCGAGCGACGTCTCGAAATCCGGACAGAAGCCTTTCCAGAGGTCCACTCGGTCGAGTCCCTCAATGACTCGGTCGAGTGGCCCCTTTATCACGTCAAGCCGTGAGTCCTACAAGGCCATTCAAGTCTCATTAACGTTTTTTATGACTTAAATCGACACGTGTCAATCAATCACGTGAAACATCACTTTTTTCAGAACCATGCATCGTCTTATTTACATCATTCCATATTGCATCATTCTACAAACCGTTATTATCGTTATACCGTTACTAAAAAGTTTGTTATTTCTTGTCGATTTATTTTCATTGTTTATTTTATTGTACTTAAATGAACTCGCATGCTAAATTTAACTTCGATGTTAGAATTAGTTGCATTAAATCGACGTAGAAACCCATTCAATTTTTCGCATGTCTAGGAAACATACTGTTTGCATAGCATTTTCCCCGTTCAACTAACGCGCGTATTAGAAAGTCACTCGATATCTTAGTAGAGGCCGCTAATGTGCGGGCGGGGTTGGGTGTCCTTTGTGGGCTTCCCAACACGTACCCTCACCCCTTACTCAGAACCTCGATTTCCGGATGCCCGAAACCATTGGCGCACGAGAGTCATTCAATACACGATAACCGGTAGTGACGGTATCGGTATCGCAATGCAAAGGGACGAGCCCAATAAACTCTGACATCGGAAATGGGCCGTATTTTGTACACGGCCCACTACGACATAGAGTGGGTTCGAACGGGCCCGAACTCCCACAAAGTTCGGTGGCGACTCCACTTCGATGTTAATTTCAATTCAATCCATTTTCATATGGAGATTCATTCGCCTCCCCAAACCCGCGCGTGGCCGCGTCGGGTGGACCTATGTCATGTCCACAAGTAATAATGAGCTACTATCCCAATTATGAATGCTATGTTACATTTGGTAACTGCAAAGAAAAAGTAACAACAAAAAATTAAACAACCTTCCGTGAGGTCATCAGTAGGTGGAGAGATGTGTGTGGATGCATTTGGGTCATATATGTTGCACGCTCTGCGCTCCCTAAACTTGATCACATGCCTGCGTCGTGCAAGCTTCGGCCGCCATTCCCGGTATGGATCTTTGTCACTGTACATTGCTTCTTCATATGAATTATGACCTTGGCGCCTATCTTCCTGTATGAGTCGACGGTCAACTCTGGCTTGTTGGGTGGTAAGGTACTTGGTAAGGTATTTTTCCAATTCGTTAGCTGCGGAACGATGAGAAGTAAGGCAGATTGAATGTATCCATAAAGACCGTAAAGAATACAAAATAAATTGGTTTAAAGACTACTGTGATACCTTCTTGAAGCTGCTGCTTGCTACGATCGAAAACATCAAGCTGGTCCAAATCGGTCTGTTCTGAAGTGACATCCACTTGCGGTCGATAATTACCAAGTTCGATGTTCCCCACATGAACTTCAAATAAAAAGGCGGATAGGAGTAAGAAACAGATTGTATTTCAATGTAAGGAAATTTGTTTCTAAGTTATGAATAACAGCTATAGAGGGAAGTAAAAAAACGCAAAACATAAGGAGCCTTATACAAAACTGCGAGATCTGAATTGGAAGCATTATTCAAGTCAGGTACCTGATGACGTTCGAGAACATTCGCCTAAATGGTTAACAGCTGCTGCAGAAGGTCCTGGCGGTTCTTCGGTAGGACAGTTTGAAATGTCTTGAAAGGCCTTTCTAGAATTTCCTACATTGGCTTGGTAAGATGAACGTGAAACACCTTCGTGTTAGTGAGTGTTTGGAGGATGAAACGATAGTTGTATAAACGAAGGCGAGACACTCATCTGAAATTAGAAATCTTACCACCACGATACCTGTTGACAACGGATGTATGACCACTTGCAGGCACATTCTCGGATAAGGAAGACTCGGAGACGTTGGGTGCAGGGTGGGGAGCAGACTTCCTCTTCTGGCGAACATTTTTGCGTTTAGTTGTTTTTTTGGTAATCATTCCATCGTTACACGTAACTGCTGTAACTGAATAAACCCTCAGAAATGGCTGCAAAATAATGGCGTCCGGTAACGCAGGAGCACATGGTAAAATCTTATACACCGTTCAGTAAAAATGCAAGCTGAAGTACAATAGCCACATCCATTTCCCATGATAAGTAACAATTAATTGAATTATGCTACCAATGCAATGGGTAAATGGGTTGTAATCCGTTATTTTGTTTAGTTGGAATTTGTTTGGACATTATGTACAAATATACATCAAAATTTGTGTCTTCTGAACTGTCAAAACTGAGATGTCGTACAGCCGACACTTATTTATTGTTGACAGTTTTGTGACAGACGATACACTTTAATATTAACTTGTAGATTATATCACATATAGACAAAAATGAAGCTCATATTGCACTAAGAAGAATAAAATTTAATTAGGTGCTGGAATGTGGTATTCGTGGAGCGTAACATCTAAACAATGAAAGACCGAGGGCAGGTGTGTGAGAGGAATATTACATCCCGGAACGTAAGTATGTATAATGCACGTTGTAACGTATTTCATGATATGTGAAAAAAAAGTCGTAGTAAATGAGTGAAGTAAAATGATAGGACGCATCGTAGTTAACGATGCACACGTACATAAACAGGCTGTCGGTGTCCGCGTCGCCGTAATCGAGTCTCTTTAAGTTACATAAAAAGAGGATAGTACAAAAGTTGTGATTCTGAAGAAATGACACGGAAATAAATTAAATAAGAATTATGCAAATTTCACTATGAAAATCTAAATAAGTATACAAAAAAAATACTATACTACACTTGAATATTAATTTGTAGATTATATCAGAGATAGACTAAAATCAAGATCATATTGCGATAAGAAGAATAAATTTTAATTAGGTTCTGGACTGTGGTATCCGTAGTGCGTAAAAACTAAACCATGGGAGCCCGAGGGCAGGTGTCTGAGAGGAATATTACATCCCGGAACGTAAGAATGTGTACTGGACGTTGTAACGTATTTCAGTAGTTGTGAAAAAATCTCGTAGTAAATGAGTGAAGTAATATGGTAGGACGCATCGTAATGAATTTTGTGATATGTGGAAAATGAAACGACACACACGTACATTAACAGGCTGCCGGTGTCCACGTCACATTAACCGATCCTCATTAAGTTACATTAAAAATGATAGTACAAAAGTTGTGAATCTGAAGAAATGACACGGAAGTAAATGACATAAAAAATAAGAAAAAAAATTGTGATGTGTGCAAAATTAAACTATAAAAATTAAATATGTATACAAAAAAGTAATTGTACTACACGTTAGAGAAGTGGTGTAAAAAGTTCTAAAATAAGACTGATTATAATATTATGCGAAGACAACAGTTCAATAACCGCCGACATATAAGTGTGGGAGTCCGATTACGTTGATAAGTAGAAATATGTATGTCCTGCACATAAGAACACGGCAAGTATATAAGTGAGACAAAAAAAGGAACAAAAAAAGAAGGTTATTTATTCTGAGACAGAAGACGTTGTACAGAACGAAAAGTAAGAGGAGTAGTAAAATACCTCGCTTGAAGACCTCTTACGGAATATTTTCTGAGACAGAAGACGTTGTCTCACCAATTAATCCAAAATGTGGTGGGGCAAAAACTGCTTCTTCCCTGCACTATTTATTCTAGAGTATACATGTACAGCAACGAACAAAAAAAAAGGTAAAATAGACAGTATAACGAAGTTCAGATAAGAAAATTGAGAGCGAATGGTCTGAAAATATTCCTCTTCAAGAGTGTAGATAAACAAAGTACAAATTGCCAGTCTTAAAGGGTGAAAAAAACACCAGTAGTAGATTAAAAATGTTTCTGAAAAATAATAGACGAAATTCGGACAACCAATTGGGAAGACATGTTGAAATGTTTTCAGGGAAGACGATTTAAAGTGAAGCAGATTTTCCTTTCTTGACAGCAGACTAAGCGTCAGAGGCACCACCGAATTGAGTACATGGTTCGACTTCAAGCACATCTCCATTCCTCTTCAGGGGTGTATGCCTCGGAGAGTTGGATGCAATTTCAGAGTCGACGACCTTAATGTTCAAAGAAAAAGGAGGGTCAGAAGTTTTGGTATAAGCTTGGAGTGGAAAACACGTCCACTTTAAAATCAAACACGTAACATATTAAAATGTGTGACGAAAATAAGGAAAACCTTACTGGAATTCGAAGTTCCCTGTATTTCATGTACTCCGACGGATGTGGCTGCCGCAAGTTGTGAAGGTTGTCCATGAACAACACGTTTGAAATTCGCATTGCTTAGAGCATTTTTTGATAGACCATACTCGTCCATTGTTTTCTGGAGACAAAAGAGTAAGTTGTGATCAAAGTAATTTTGAGACTTAAAAAATTAACGATGTGGAAAAAACACAGGAACAAAAATAGTTAAAAACCAACCTTAATTGCCTCTTCGTACTTCATGTGCCACATGTGTATTTTGTCTACGTCATCAGACATCCAGGAAACTGTGTAAGATGTAGACGACTGTTCAACATTGAACTTCTCGTCTATTTTTATCTTGAATAGGAAGCGGTTTTCAATGAAAGTGGCTAGCTCTGCAGGCATAGAATGACCTTCTCCTTTCTGGTGGAAGTAAAAGATTTGTGGTTAGGTTATACAAAACAAACATTGACAGTGAAATTTATTCGAATTGTACAGTTATAGAAATACCTTCTCCATCTTTGCAATCAACTCCGTGGCGGTGTAGTCGAGAAACTTTTCGACCTGATGATCAAATGCAACAAACTGACATTCGATCCCAGAGAAATCGACAACTGCAAACTTGACCTGAAACCTGTATCAATGATGACGACATTTGCTATTAAAAGACAAATCTGCCTTGCAAATACTTATTTGAATACACTTGCTGAGGTAGATATGGGAGACTCACTTAGGGTTGTTCTTCATGAAACCAGTTTTGCTTTCATCGCAATTCGGATTCTTGCAAAACCACCTCCCTTTATCGTTCTTCACTGCCTTTGATCTGCAAGACTTACAGCTGTTGTAGTACCACCCCGTTGTGGATTCAATGTCAATTATGGTTGCCACGGTATAGAACGACCCACCCTGTACATGATTTGAATGGTTGTCAAGAATGTGTAGAATAGTACATATCTAGAAAACTAATGTGATTGAGATATGACTAAACCTTTTCGCTTTCAACAATCTGTTTTACAGAAAGAACTTCATTTACCGGAATGTGGAAACTCTCACCGTCCGCAGCTTCGTCGAGGATCTGTAATGAATTGCTAGGAGCTTGAGATGAAAGACTGCAGGATCATATCACATCATGTTAAAAATAACAATATCAAAGAATCCACGCAAATTAGTGAATCGTAATAGTATAACTATATATATGTAGAACCTCTCTTGAAAGGCATCCACTTCGGGCAACTTTGGATTAACCTTAAATGTAGTTGCGTTGAAGGTAGTTTGCACAACCCAAGAATCTGATGTGTGAAAACAGAATGTTAGTTACTTCGAAAGAATCAGTGTGAAAAAAACATTAATACATTGGACGGCCAAGGGAGGTACTTACTGTCAAATAGCTTCGACTCCACACATCTAAGAACGACTACTTTGGACTGGTGAGGGCTGGGTAAAATAGCCAGTACCTCAGGTAGATCCAAAGCGTGCGGTGCCCACAAAGTGCATTGAAGAACGTCGCCACTAAGTAGACATGAAAAAGGGAACAAAGTTGTGACACAATTACAAATTCGGCGGTAGGACAAAAGAGGAGACATAAAAAGAGGCGTACTCTGTATCTTCCAACTTGATTTTTCTACACTTAAAACTATTCTTTGTTTCAGTAATAGGTCCAATATCGTAGACCTTACCAACAACATCTGCATATGAAGAAACTGATAAGTAACTGACGTACGGAGAAGTAGATTAGTAAGAAAACAACATATACAGTGCAAACTTCACCAAAGATACCTATGTACTGATTGGCTGCAATTTTGCCGTCGTTGATTGTTGTGTGCCAAATTTGGACCGTTTTTCCTCCCATTTAGACCCGTTTTTCCTCTGTTTTGCGAGAATAAAGTGCGATTATCGCCGTATTTTGAGTAATTCTCGCATTAGAGTCTCTCTTTTGCATTTTACGTGTTTTTGGTAGTTTTCTGTCTATTTTGACAGGATTTTCAACCAAAAACGTGTCCGAGCTTCTATGAGCATGAGAGAGAGGGAAACCGTCCGAAAAGCAAAACACACAACTTAAAATCCAAAGTTCAAACCCAAGAGGTGAAACTTTGAGCGAGAAGGAAAAACTATAAGTCCATTGGGCATCTTCACTGGAGAGGTCAAACTTGAAATGAATATATCTAGAGTTCTAGAAATCGGATCGAAGCGATTTTAGTTGGAGGTGAAAGCTTATCTTCTTAGCTTTCCAACGACATATCACACGCCCCAAACGGAGTTCAAACGAGAGAGTTATGGTCCCCTGAAGTCACAGGGCGAAATTTCGCCCGATGGTGTTCCTCCCCAGATTGCCATTTTGGACAAAAATTTCATAGGGTGAAATTTCACCCTATGAGTTGACCGGGCGAAATTTCGCCCATCGGGTGAAATTTTGCCCGATGGAGAAAAGCGCCAAAAACCGCAAAATGAGAAGAAAATTTCACCCGGTGGGATTAATTCGTCAAGCCGCAGGGCGAAGTTTCACCCCATGAAGACTCATTGGTCAAAGTTTCATCTCAAAGGACAAAGTCTCACTAATGGGCAAGGATTAGATTATGGGCTTGATGATTGTGTGACTCATTAAGGATTGGTATATATAGATAACCTAGGGTTACATTTCAAGGTGTTTCTTAAGTGAGCCTCTTAGGAGGAGTAGGGTAGAAAATCTCCTTAGTAGTAGTAGTAGTTTGTAGTAAGCTTTCATAGTAAAAATCTCCAAAAAACTTAGTAGATATTATTAGTATTAGATTAAATTACTCTATAATTTGTAATCAAGTTATCATCCTTGTTGAAGATTTGGGTTTATGTTGAAGATTGAAGAGTTTTGCAAGAATTGGTGACAAGTTCTTGTATTTTCTTCTCCAAGATTCAATCTTTATGTTAATCTTCATCTTCTTCCTTTAGTTTTCTCCATAATTGGTAGTTTCTTTCCCCTCTCTCTCTCTCTCCATTAATTAGTCTTGTTTTTTGTTGCTTTTTAATCCATTGTTAGTGTTTTTCTCTCTCCTTTGTTTGTTTCTCCATAGTTTGTGTTAGATTAATTGTTCCTCCTCTAGTTCAAGCATGTTTAGTCTTTCTCCTAGTCTCCTTAGTGTTAGTTTTATTATGGGTAGTGAGTAGATTTTAGTTAGGGAGTTAGGGGAGGAGGAATTCTAGATAAAGGTTTTATCTTGTGAGAATATTGCATTTGAGGGTGATTTGTCTTGATTGGAATTGTTGTGTCTTGATTGACTTAGCTTGATCACCTAGGTTGACTTGACTCACCCGGATCAATATGGGGAAACTCGGGGTTTGGGTAATTCCATCTAGAGACTTTAGTTTATTCGTCGCGAAAGCGGGTTTAGGCTTGGTTGGTAGGGAAACCGAAAGGTGGAACCTCCCTTATACATCTTGTGATAATTCTTGCAATGGCACCCTTACCTTAATTTCCAACTCCCCGACTCTCCCTAACGCCTTTCCCTTTGATAGTTTCTCGCCTTAGTTCCGTAGCTCGTTTAGTTGGTCTAGTTCTACTCGACCAAAACCCCCCCCCTTCTCTACCCAATCACTCTCGGACTTTGACTTGACCGACTTCACATAGACCGTCCCTGTGGATCGATCCCGACTTGCCGCTACTACGAAGTAGTATTTCGGAGTTTATAAATATTGTTTGATCGTGCGGGTCGCGACGCTCGCGCATCATTGATATCCTTAAAGCTAACAAAGCGGTAGCAGTTAGACGGTACTGAGACATCATTAGGCAGGTGAGTAACTTTAGTGGAGAACTCGACATTCAATCTACAGGTATGAGTGGTGGCCTTGTCTACGCCTACATTGGGGGCAATGGTCAAACTACGTAGACTGTACACCTGGCCGATGAGAAATTTATCCTTGAATCTACTCAACAACGGCTTTTTAATAGTTGCCTGAACCAAATCATTCTGGAATCACGGACAAAAAAAAAGGATTGAGAGAAAGTTCCACAACAATATACATATAACAGCACTAAAGAAAGAAATTACACAAATGAAGGTTATCACCTTAGCATCGATAAGCAGCAACTCAACAGCGTCAGTTGTATTCTTGTTCGTGTGGTTCGGCCTATTCCATCTGTAAATCACCCTGACGGTTAGATCCTTCAACCTGACACCTTGAGTAAGGTTAGCAATGGAAACCAAATTCGATCGAGACATAGTTCAAAGCGGGAGAAAAAAACGAAAACGAAATTAATAAATTCACGAAATTGGGGATAACTGGATACATGATAGAGAGATAACACACCATATAAATAGATTAATATGTGATTGAAACACAAATTAAGGAAACGAAGAGGCGGATATTGATTGACTGTGACATATTTCCGAGATGAATCATGATTATTGGCGTGGATTCCGATGAAGATGAGTAGTTAAAGAAATTGAAAAAGCCGGTAATGCATTCTCGAGAAGGATGAATGGACATTTACAACTATTCCTCGTGAAATGGAGGACAACATAAATGAGGAAGCAAATCAGAATGGAAGAAGATGGATGATCGGAATATTAATTTGGTACTGGAGGTGATTGATTATGCCTCGTGAACTGATGATGAGATTTAATGACCTGGTTTTAATTTCGTGTAAGTAACGTACTACATGTTTTTATTGCATATTAGTTACTTAGTGATTCCTTGGATCAGTGGTTTGCGCATATGGGTTATGTCCTGGAGGTCGCGGGTTCGATTCCCTGTGTCATTGTGGGGGGGGGGATTGTATCAAAAGTTAGGACTTATTTCTGAATGGGGGATCCTCATTGTGCCACATCATTGGAAATGGTCCTTGCTTTAATATATAAGAGATAAGAGATTTTATTGTTCTTTCAATTCTATATTCTTTCCTTTACTCACATACCCCACCATATTTCTACTTTATACCCCACATTTTCTTACTTTAATCAATTATTTAATATGTTCTTAATTTTTGTGCCCAAAAAAATAGGGAAGAAATAAAAAACTAGGAGGGAGTACGAATTTTTGGATATCCGATACAAATAACCAGATATATGATACAGTTTTCCTTAAAACCATAGCGGATACGTATCGGGGAAAATTGAAATCGAAAATCCGGTTTTTTAAAAACAGTAAAAAAAAATATGAAAAATATAATACTAATTTGAATTATACAATAAAGAATTCAAAACTCACCAATTATTCTCAATGGTAAAAAAAAAAACGAAACTATTAGTGAATTTATGATACTCCCTCCATTCAAATCCACTTGTCACTATTCATTTTGGCACATTTGTCGAGACGTGTTTTACACTAGCGATATCTTTCATTTTACATTAACAAAAATTATAAAAATTTGATATTCTTAATGTGCTCATAAAGACGAATCAAACAAAATCCCACATGACTATATTCTCACTTATAGATTGTCGAGAATATCGAAGATTCTCCTCAAGTGTGAATAGTGTCAAAAAATGAAATGTGACAAGTGGATTTGAATGGAGGAAGTAGTATGTAATGAAACGTAATATTTTGTTAGAATAATGGTATCACAACACATCCTACCATTTTTTTTTGAATATTTTTATGTATTTTTATCATATCAATTGATATAAAACGTAACGTTGCTAAAAAATCAATTAACTACTCTTAAGTAAAAGTGAAAATTTGTTTTAAAAAAAAGAAAAATATAATAATCGGATATCGAGGAAAAAACCGGATCGGATATGAATCAGAATTTTTATTTATTTTAAAACCGGATATCCGATACGGTTTACAACCGGATCGGATATCCGTTTTTGCTCACCCCTACTTGCTGTCCACCGAAGCTGCTGGCCAACACCCGATGATGATGGGACTTTAACATATTGCGATTTTACGATGTTTCGGATGATTTTTTCTATAGTTCGGATAAAAATATTACTCGAAAATATTAATTCAACATCTAGATTGTCTTAGTCGAGTCGTTCCGGTCGCGTCGCCACTAATTAGACTCAATTATGGCCCCGGGGTCCCGAATTGGTCCAAGAATGCAAAGTCAAACTCGAGTCAAACTGAGTCAAGTCTCGAAAACAAAACTTGAGGTCCAAATGACGGACTGTGTCACCTTGCCGTCAAAGCAAACCCGCGAGATACTGTTTAGATCACGTATCTCACCGTTTAGGAAACGTTTGCAACTTGCGACGCCAAGAAGTTCAGGCGCGCGAACCCCGCGTTGCAGAATCGAGTCGCATGGGCCCAGGCGCCTCAAGCCCAGGTCTTATGGAGACACACACCTAAGCGCCAATTTTAATCTAAAAAATTCTATAAATACCTCTCCCCTCAACTATTCAACACAAAAATGAACGCACGACTCACAACCTGGGGAGTTCTAACTCGATAAAAAAAAACATAATTTCGATCCTTCGAACTTTTAAGAATTCATAATTCTACAAGTTTAAAATAATAACATCCCGAATCCTTGATTCACAATTGACAAGTTCTTAATTCAAATCCCTAATCTCCCGATCTTTTGGATTTGTAAGCAGACCAATCTGATTCACACCCCAATACCCCGTATAGAACTTTTCTCTACAAAATACGATTTCTTAATCAAACTCGTTTCTATTAAATCAAAGTTAAAGAATTAGAAGTCGAATTAAAATACTAAATATATACTAAAATGAGTTATATCAACGATTAAGCACACAAAATCAACATGAATAAAAATGGGTGGTGCTCTTCGCAGTACGCATTTGTAGACACCCGCATTTTGACTGCCAGGTGTCTATGGCAGTTTCCAAAAAACACCCGATGATGATCGGACGCTAACGTGCTTCTATGCGCTCGGATGCGGGCTCAAATACATTAATCGCTGGCTAACACACTTACAGAGTACAAATCTCACAAAATCAACCTCGAATCCAGGCCCAGCGGACCGTTCCGAGCCAAACAAGACTAATTTGGGCCAAAACCGACACCGAAATTAAAACCGACTTTTTGCGATTGGGTCAACCCTGGTCAAGGTCGTTTCCGAGACATACAAAACAACCATTCACAACATCAAAAGTCCAACTCAAGAAGCAAAACCAACAGTCCATCTTCAGACGGGCCATCAGGTCAAGTCCGTCAAGGCAAAACCCTAGACACCAAAGTGCATGATCATGCCTATATAAACACCCCCATGCAACACACTTTCACACATTGAAAAAAAAACCCTAGAGCAACCCTACACACACATACAACATCTATTACAAACCCTAATCAAACCCTAGCAATTCTACACTAGCAAAAAACCCTAAACCCAGTTTTAGGAATCAATCCCGAGCCACCATAACTTAACCTCCATAAAACCTCGAAGACTCTTGGGTTAAAGCCACGGTTACGAGTTCGATCCGAGACAAGAACATGTAGGTTGAGGGTGTCAAAACCCCGTTCTCTCCTTCTTCTCTTCCTCTCGTCATCTTCTTCGCTTTTTCTTACTTTTTATTTTTTATTTTTTTTTCCTTTATTGCATCATAATATCGATAATACTAATACAAAACATTAAAATACTTATCGATTTGTGTCGAATAAGAGGGGTATCGGAATAAGGAAACACGAATATACAAGTGTACTGCACACAGCGTTGACGGTCGCTTGTTCCAATACCCCGATTATTTGATTATTGAGATAAGTTAACTTAAACAATATTTTTTTTATTTCGTTTGCATCATTATCATTAGTCGTATATTTACATTATTTTTCAAAAACAAGCATTATATTTAATAAGGGTCGAAACCCGTTGATGCGGATCCGACATCAAACAATTCGCAAGAATTAATTATGATGTCGGGATGCGGAGGGAATCAAGTCGAGTTTTTTTAATTAAAGTATCGATCTATTAGATTCGATACCAATTCCATAATTGGATGTCGAATCTAATGATTTAGTCAAATAAATTAATTAACACGATTTTCGTTGATGCTAATATAGATGTCCTCTAATTCAATTGGATTAATTACGACATTAATAAACGCGGAGAAAATTTATATCGTGCTAGTTAATTTAAAACGACTTACATTATTTTCTTTATTTTTTCACTCTAGTATTCCATATCGATTCCATAATCGGATATGGGATATAACGAGCATCAAAATCAAAATCGAGTATAAATTATTCCAAGTATTTAATATCGATTTCATAATCGAATATTGAATACGACGAATATCGAAAATATTAAGTCGAGTGCAAATTACGCAATATTTGTACGCGATTTAATAAAATCATCAATTTTCCGAAGAAAACAATTTCGCTCTTTTTTTATTATTATTCTTCGAACATCATTTTTTTAGACAAAACATTTTTTTTAGATCTCAATATATTTTTCCTTGACCTCGGTCAACACGTGTTAATCCATCACGTGACCTACTATTCTTTCCAAAATCATGCATTCATCACATCTATATCTTTATTCAATTTATTACTCGTTACATCGTTACTAACGGTTTGATTGTTTCTTTTGTCGATTTTTGTCGTTTATTTTATTTTACTAAAATGAACCCACATGCTAAAATTCCACTTTGACGTAGAATTAATTGCATTAAATCGACATAGAAACCCTTTTCAATTCCATTCACATGTTTAGGGAAAATAATCTTTGCATATCTTTTTCCCGTTCAATTAACGCGCGTATTGGAAAGTCATTCGAATTCTTAGTAGAGGCCGCTAATGTGCGTGCGGGGTTGGGTGTCCTTTGTGGGCTTCCCAACACGTACCCTCACCCCTTACTCAGAACCTCGGTTTCCGGATGCCCGAAACCGTTGGCGCACGAGAGTCATTCAATACACAATATCCGATAATGTCGGTATTGGTATCAAATGCAAAGGGACGAGCCCAATAAACTCTGACATCGGAAATGGGCCGTATTTTGTATACGGACCACTACGACATAGAGTGGGCTCGAATGGTTCCGAATAACCACAAAATTCGGTGGCGACTCCACATAGACCTAAATTTCAATTCGATCCGTTTCATATGGAGATTCATTCGCCTACCCAAACCCGCGCGTGGCCGCGTCGGGGTGGACCTATGTCATGTCCACAATTTGGCGACTCCGCTGGGGATTAACTGATGCGTGACTTACCATCGGCATCCTCAGGGTGAGACTCGAATAGAAATCGTTTGACAAATACAATGCGCGTGTTAGTTTTACGGTTCATGCATAACCCATATTTTCCCGGGCCGGTACTGGTGACCGACGTCCCACTATACCATTGATGTATTCCAATATGGATATGTCAAAAGGTGTCCATAGTCGATTCGAGTGGGTTTCGCGGCATGTTCTAAGCTCAATTCGACTTAGAGAGTCTGTCCCGATCAACGTCTAGACTATGTACACTGGTATAGACCCTTTCAGACCGACCGAGACTTAGTATAGAGCATACATGGCGTCGTTATAATGCTTGTGTGACTACGTGCTACTTGGTTTCCGAGTCATTTTCAAAAATATCAACTTTTCAAAAATTACATCCTCCTTTTCAAGATATTCAATTTTCAAAACCCGGGACATACCGAATTTAGGACTTATGATTTTACTCAAAATAGCCTATTTTCTAGCCGGTATGCTGCCCAAATCAAAACTCGAACTTTCAAAACTCGTGGCCCAATGACTTTTCGTCCTCTTTTTCGGAAATTTGGGCCATTCACCGAGTCCACTCGGTCCTTCTTCAAAAATCAATCGATTTTCAAAAACTTCCCTCCTCTTAGGACTTCCCATATTTAGCAGTGTCGGGTCATGTCTTAAGTTGTCAAGTTTCTCTAGCATCGAAGCTCTGTCGATCTTACATCACGAGCTTCTTCCCTATCCCAGTCCGCCTTATTAGACTAAGGCAAGGCCCACCTAAGTAGGACATACTCTTACGAAGGAGGGCCCGTCAACACAATCGAGTCAAAAGTCTGGGGATGTCCCACGTGAACCTTTCTTCGAATAGGACTAGGCCCACTAGCCGAATCCTAAGGAAGGCCCACACTTCACAAGTCACCCGTCTAGGTGTCTTCCTCGAGTCATTTCCCTTTTAGTCTCGTTCGGGATGTACTTTCTATTCCGGGATTTCTGGGCTAGTTTCTGATTACGCGGTGTTCTTACAGACAGGCCAGCCACAACCCGACATCAACGCAAGATGGACGAATTGAAAAATGCCCTAACCAAAATCGAGACTCAACTGACCTCCATCCTCGCTAACCAAGCAACTTTGGACACTCGCCTGAGCACTGTAGAGAAGACGGTCCCAGTTGAAGGAGCTGATTCCACTGGGCCCATAGCCGAATTGGTCAGTGTTGTTCGCAGGCTCGAGGAGCAAGTCCACCTGTCAACAAGCAACTCAATCCACTCTGAAAATGCTCGCATTTATTCACCTTTGAATGACGAGTTACCGGCCAACCTCAACTTAACGGGAATTCCTATGTTTGAGGGTACCGAAGATCCGGTCCATCATATCCGGGCTTTCAAGGACTTCATGGCAGTCAAAGGAGTAAAGTCCACCATGGTTCAAGCACCTATTCCCTTCCTCTTTGGAGAAGCATCCCAGGGCCTGGTTCTACAGGCTCGACCCCAAGAAATACAAGACTTGGGATGATGTGGCGACCGAATTCGCTCGGAACTACGCCGATAACACTGAAATCCAGACTACAATGCGTACTCTGGAGGTAATGGCCCAAGAGCCCAAAGAAGGGTTCACAAAATATCTGCAAAGGTGGAGGGCTGAGAGTGTGAAGCTGGTCGACAAGCCCGGCGAGAAGGCCTTAGTGGAAGCCTTCGTCAAAAATCTACTCCCATCCTACCGGGTCCACCTCCGGTATGCCATCATCCCAAACTTTGCTGTCCTTACTGAAATGGGCACGAGAATCGAGGATGACTTGAGGCTAGAGAGCCTGACTAAGGCCTCTACCAAAGGCTATCAAGGGGCAAGTTCATCCACAATCAAGCCCACACCCGCAGCTGCAACTCGCAGCATCTTCGACGAGGTAAACCTGCTCGACACCTCCTCTAAAAAGAATACACCAAATCGGGTATTCACAGATATAGGGACTACCTATACTTATGCCTTACAGAGGCTATCCTCAAAGGGCCTAATCCAACCGATAGGCCCGACTGCAGAACCTCCAGTGGAAAAAAGGCCCAAAACTTACAATGCCCAGGCCTATTGTTAGTATCACCGGGGCAACGGGCATGATACTGAAAAATGTTGGAGGTTAAAACACCTGATCCAGGACCTTATCGAGAGCGGGAAAATCCCGTTGCCCGGAGACAAGCCGAGCAACAAAGAAAACCCATTCAGCGCTCATGCTATCTTCACCGGTGAGGTAATTGACTGTTCTCACCTCATCTCTCCTTATATCCCACAAGTCAACGGGATATGGTTCGACGATGAGGATGATGTATACTTAACCAAAGGGGAAGCTGTCCCCATCACCCTTGAAGAGGTCCGACAGGCTAAGTCCAAGGCTTTAGCCACCAATCATCTCGCCGCAGCGGGGCGTTCCATTCCTATATCCGTCACTGAACCCGCCAGGACGGAGCCTACCCTCGAAGAACCAAGCCCAGATACGGCTCTGGTCCAACAAATGAAGAGGGTCCGAGCCGATCTAACCATATGGCAACTATTGGTTAGCTCACAAGCTCATCGGGAAGCACTGACTAAGGCTCTCGATGAAATCAAGGTTGATTCAGAGGCTACCCCTGCTGAAATGGTAGCCACCATCATGCCCTACCTTAAGGGCAAATCCAAAGAAGAAGGCCCACTCATAACCTTCTCTGAAGCTGATCTGCCACCATTTGGGCCCAATCACAATCTGGCCCTATACATCACGGTCATCTGCAAAGGTAAATATCTCCCGATGACCCTTATCGACGATGGATCAGCCGTGAATGTCCTTCCTCTAAGGACCGCAAAAGCACTCGGCATCACCGATGCCGATTACCTTCCAACGGCGCAGACTATCCAGGCTTTCGACGGAAGCCCAAAACCTGTCGCCGGGGCCGTGAAATTAAAGATCATAACGGGCCCAATCGAAAAGGAATTGGAATTTCAGGTGATAGATGTCACCTCATCATTCAATCTTTTGCTGGGAAGGCCTTGGATCCACGCAGTCAAGGCCGTGTCATCTACCCTCCATCGAAAAGTCAAGATGCCCCTCAAAGACGGTATCATCACGCTGGAGGCGACCCCAATTACCGTAGCAAGCTGCAACGCTACGGGCCGGGCCGACCCGCGAGGATTTGATTTCGTGGGCATGATCGAAGAAGAATATCTCTTTAGGCCCTACTTCACAACTAGCATCGACACGATGCTACAAAATCTGGGTTACCTACCCGGGATAACCTCAAGGCCATATCTTCCAGCTGGGAAGATTATCGAGGTCCTAAATGATGGCGAGTCACATTTCGGATTGGGGTATGCTATAACTCCGGAAAATATGGTTCGGGCCGGTATTCACAAGGCCATCGACATTATCAAGGGTACTTACATAAGCCCTTATAGCCTGAAGCTAACGGATTACTTCGTCACTCCAGTCTTCGAAGCCGTCCAAGTGGGCCTCTACCAACCCACCATCACATATCCCCGGACCAAAAAGGCTCGGGAATGCAATTTCATCCCTGATGATATATTCACCATCGTCCAGGCCGAATAAAAGGAGGGCGAAGACAACTCCGAGCCCGTGCTGGGGCTCTTATTCGGAGAAGACCAAGCCGTCCCCGCTCCAAAGAGAGACTTGGTCAACCTGATCCTCCGCAGCGATCGGTTCGACCCAACCAAGCTAATCACCGAGGTCGGCGCCAACACCGAAACGAGGGCTTGGAGGAAGACCGTAAAGTGGACCGACGGCCAAGGACGGGTCTACAAGCTGACCACTGGCGAGGGAGACATGCCGGATACCGAGTCTGAGTTAGAGTCAGAGTCGGAGTCTGAGTCCGAGTCTAGAGGGTCTGGTGCTAAGGTCGAGTCTGTAACCCCTCTTCCCTTATCCACTGAGGTCTCGAGGCCTGTCCCAAGACCTCTCCCTATACCGCCACTGACCAATGATCAGATGGCAGCTCTATTCGAGCTATTTTCAAAATTTACCATCAATAATAATAACGAACACCGTTCTGCTTACGACTTGTCTTATTTCCAAAATATTCTCAATTTCAAAAATTTTATATGCAATGACATTGAGAAACCCGACGAACAGGTACCCCTACCTCAACATCTGGTCGAGCAGCTCGAGCAAAGGGAATCCCGAGATCCGGTAATCGAAGAAATCGAGTCCATCAACGTGGGAACCACTTTAGAGCCCCAGATGCTTAAGTTGGGTCTATCTTTAGATTCAGAGGAGAGAAAACAATTCACCGACCTCCTCCAGGAATTTAAAGATGTCTTTGCATGGTCCTACAAGGACATGCCGGGTATAGACCGGGAGATAGCCGAACACCGAATACCCATCAAAGATGGGTGCAAGCCGGTAAAGCAAAAACTCAGAAGAATGAAGCCCGAGTGGTCTCTTAAAGTCAAGGAAGAGGTCGATAAACAATTTAAAGCAGGCTTTATACAAGTGTCTGAATATCCAAACTGGGTTGCAAACATCGTGCCGGTACCCAAGAAGGATGGCAAGGTGCGGGTTTGCGTGGACTTCCGGGATCTTAACAAGGCAAGCCCAAAAGACGATTTTCCGTTACCACACATCGACATACTGGTGGATAACACGGCCGATCATGCCCTTCTATCGTTCATGGACGGGTATGCCGGGTACAATCAGATTAAAATGGCAGAAGAGGACATGGGTAAGACCACCTTCATTACACCTTGGGGTACTTACTGTTACACCGTCATGCCATTTGGGCTTATCAACGCCGGGGCCACTTATCAACGGACCGCCACTACCTTGCTCCACGACATGATGCATAAGGAAGTGGAGGTCTATGTGGACGACATGATCGTCAAATCCAAGGACCGAAGCGGGCACATTTCAGCCCTAAGAAAGTTTTTCACCCGGCTACGTAAATACAACATGAGACTGAACCCACAAAAATGCAGTTTTGGGGTAACGTCGGGCAAATTACTGGGCCATATCGTTAGCCAACGCGGCATCGAGGTCGACCCAGCTAAAATCAAAGCCATCACCGAGATGCAACCACCCAAGACCGAAAAGGAAATAAGGGGGTTTCTCGGAAAAGTCCAATACATCAGCCGGTTCATTTTGAAACTAACCATGATATGCGAACCCATCTTCAAAAAGCTAAAAATCGGAGAACGGGTGCTATGGGACGGCAAATGTCAAGCGGCTTTTGACAAAATCAAGGAGATGCTGTCTGCTCCGCCGGTACTAATGCCACCTCAACACGGTCTGCCTTTGTCGTTATACCTAACGACGACGGAGACGGCCATGGGGGCTATGCTGGCCCAGACAGTCGATTCAGAAGAGCGGGCTATTTACTACATCAGTAAAAAGTTCCTCGAATATGAGTGCAAATATACAATGCTTGAAAAGACGTGCCTAGCATTGGTTTGGGCCACTAAAAAGCTCCGACATTACATGCTCAGTCACGAGGTACATGTGTTATCCAAAATGGATCCTATCAAGTACTTATTTGAGAAGCCCATCCTCAACGGCAGGATGTCAAGATGGACTCTAATGTTATCCGAGTTTGACCTCAAATTTGTACCATTAAAAGCCATCAAAGGTCGGGTAGTTGCCGAGTTCCTCGCTGACGGCCCAATATCCGAAGAAGGCCACACCGATACATGGGCCTTTCCTGATGAAGACATATTCCATACCGATACGGAAGTGTGGGACTTATATTTCGATGGGGCATCCAACTTCCGAGGATTTGGGGTCGGAATCCTGTTAATTTCACCCCGAGGGGAACACACTCCCTTGTCCATCAAGTTGGACTTCGACGTGACCAACAACGCAGCCGAATACGAAGCATGCATTCACGGGTTGCAAGCCGCCGCTGATTTAGGGGTAACAAACCTCCGGGTCCACGGTGATTCATCATTAGTCATCAATCAAGCACTCCAAAAATGGAAAACTCGGAACGCCAATCTCGTGGCTTACCAAGCACGGGTAAGGGTTCTAGAGAAACAATTTCAAAAGGTAGAATACATCTATCTGCCCCGGGAAGAGAATCAGTTCGCAGATGCACTTTCCAAATTAGCATCTTTACTGAACATCCCGGATCACCTGACCAGCATGCCAATCTGTGTCGAAAGACGGTCCGAGCCAGCCTACATCCACGCCATTCAGGATATCGAGATAACTGACCCGGAGCCTTGGTATCAAGCTGTCCTAACCTACCTGACAACGGGAGAGTACCCCCCGGAAGCTGAAAATCGGGCCAAAAAGGCCCTACGAAGATTAGCAACCCAATTTGTTCGAACTGATGACGGGCAATTGTACAAAAAGACGGCACAGGGGGCTCTACTCCTATGCATCGACAAAATACAGGCCGAAAAGGTCATGGCCGAGGTCCATGATGGTGAAAACGGCCCGCATATGAACGCCCATATGCTAGCCCGAAAAATCATGAGGCTCGGGTACTATTGGAACACCATGGAAACAGACTGTCAGTTGTATGTCAAACACTGCCATAACTGTCAGATCTTCGCCAATGTACAGCATATGTCATCTTCCCTATTATATACCATGACATCACCATGGCCATTTTCGACATGGGGTATTGACATAATTGGAAAGGTGCATCCTTCCGGGACGGGGGGTCATTGCTTCATCTTGGTGGCCATCGACTACTTCACCAAATGGGTCGAAGCCGAGTCATACCGTGTCTTGAACGCCAAGCACGTGGCCAAATTTATCCAAAATAAAATAATATGCCGGTATGGGATCCCGCACGAGTTCATCAGCGACCACGGGACCCACTTTCAAGCTGAAACTACCGCATTGCTGGCAAAATACAAAATTCAAAGGCATACATCTTCGCCTTACCGACCTCAAACAAATGGAGCGGTAGAAGCAGCCAATAAAACAATTGTCACCATACTTAAAAAGATGGCTGAAAATTACCGGGACTGGCCCGACAAAATACCTTTTGCCCTATGGGGATATCGAACCTCAATCCGCACCGCGACCGGGGCAACCCCGTATTACTTGACATACGGAATGGAAGCAGTCCAACCAGTCGAGCTAGAGGTGCCATCCCTTAGGATCCTACTTGAAAGCCAAGTACCTGAGGCAGATTGGGTCCAAGCGCGATACGATTCGCTAGTCCTTTTAGACGAACGGCGATCCCGGGCTCTCAACAACATTCAAATATATCAAAAAAGGATCCAACGGGCTTTCAACAAACGGGTTAGGCCCAGGAACATCAAGGAAGGGGATCTGGTCCTAAAATCGGTTCGTGCCTTACTGCCGGTTGACCCAAGGGGTAAATTCAAACCCAACTGGGCTGGGCCATACTTAGTCAATAAGGTCCTATCAGGAGGAGCGGTGATGCTGACAGACTTGGACGGGAACGAATTCGTCAACCCAACCAACTTGGACCAGCTGAAGCGCTACTACCCATAAACCCCCATCTCAATGTCATTTGCAAAAATTTATAAAAATTTGTCCTTTTTATAAATTTTCAAAATTTTAGACAAGTCAATAAGCTAGAACTAATATATTCTACTGTCGCACATCTTGAATTAATAATCCTGATGTATTTCGAAAATTGCAAAAAAAAAAAAATCAATCAAATCAAATTTTGAACTACGTTAGGTTTGATTTCGCCATTTGCGGATACGTAGGCAACCCTTCAAAAGGGTACAACCGCTGCAACAAACGAAAGACGGGATCAGTGTTCAATAATATGTCCTTTATTAATATCTTGATAAACTCGGGATTACAAAAAAAAAAAAAAAAACGCCAAAACGGCATTCACACAAAAAGATCACACCACAAAAATAATAATAATATTCAAATAATAAAATAAGGAGACTAGTATCCGGGCATCTTCCCCTTCCCCTTGTCCTTCGGGTCGCGTGGAGCCTGGGGTCTTCGGGGTGGTGGCGAGCGTTCCCGAATCACAAGTGAAACCTCCTTAGCCCGAGCCCGTTTCTTTGACGACGGGTCTTCAATCACGGTCTTCGGCCCAAGTCGGGCCTGCACATGCTCAGGCAGTCTATCCCGTGGGCCAAGTCGGTCCTGCACGGGTAGTCTTGGGCCCAGTCTCCTTTCCAAGTCCATCTGGGGGCTCACTTTCCCCCAAGCACCTTTAGCACTAGACCCTTCAGCTTGAGTCTTAGTCTTCTTCTTGTGACCAGACATTAGACGAACTAGGGTAGCTGGAGTGTCACCATCATCGAAGAATCCCCTATTGTCTTTAGCTTGCTCCCTCCTCAACAGGTCAAAAGCTTCGTCAACCTTCAGCGCAGCTCGGGCTTTAGCATCAATGGCTTTGGTCCACTTCATGTAAGAATCTGAAACCCAGATTGAGTGGCGAGATTTGACAACGGGCCAAGTATGCCGTGTGTACCATCTTTGCATCCAGGTATCACACATTACATCAGTCAGTTGGGTAGGGTCACTCACAACTGCTTCAACTTCAGGGATTCGCTGGGTCCATCCATACTGCCTTAGTATGCGATCTGGGTAGAGATGAACCGTCTGCCTGAAAGATAGGATCACCTGATAGCGGGCTCTGTCCCTCGGGTCCAAGCCACTCCAAAGGTAGATGGGCCACCACGGAACGACCCATCGAATTAGCGGACCACCATGGAAAGACAAAACCTCGTCCCAATACTTTTGCGTAATCTGACGAGAGAAATCAATGGCCCGCCTCCTCATCATCACCTAGTTATGACGATAGTTGCCCGCATCAAGGGGAGGGTCTATCACTGATAGCCTCTCATAAAGCCAAATCTGCAAAAAGGAAACAAAACATGAGTAAAAAAAATCAAAAAAATCGAAAATCAAAAAAAATTGCAAAGTAACATACTTGCAGCAATCGGGTGCTCCCAGTAAGACGAATTGACGAGTCTCTCTTACGGCTGTCCAATCCTTGGATAATCTCGCCCGTGATCAGCCAAGCCGGGTTGTGTTCAGTCTCCATCAAATCTACTACGGTCAAAAGATGGGTGTTTCCCATGTAGGATAACAAATCCATGTGACCCTCGAAAGCATATACGTGGAGCATACAGAAAGAAAAGGCCCTGCGGCTGTAAGCCGTTCTTACCCGAACATCAAGAGAATTCATAAATTTCTCAGCCAAGTCGATCAGAGAAATCTTATCGCCTTCCATCATGCGGGATACCTCATTGTGAGAAAGCCCTAGAAATTCTCGAAGCTTCCTCCTCGGGTCATAGATCGAGTACGGGACGGCTGGACGAAGCACCGGGTTCCATCCTCCTATAGCGGCAATCTCCTCAGGCAAAGGGCAAACCTCGCCCCGGGGAAAAGCAAAGACATGATATATGTCATCCCAGTAAGCCAAGCATGCATCCAGGAAATAGCGATCAACCACCATCTGACGGAACGGATACAGCTGAGTTATACGCGTCTGGTTGAGCGCCACCCTATCTATGTCCCTAAAGCGACGGGACCACTCCTGCAGCATAACGGTCAATCTATCGATTCCCATGGCTAATTCCTTAAGAAAATAAGATCTTCTTTTTGCCTTAAGGGAAATAAAGAGACTTTCTTTAAAGAAGGGATTGATTTGTAATGAGAATTGTGGAGAAATCAAGGGCAAGAGAGGACTATATATAGCATTAGCCTTGCAAACTGTTTAGGAAAATTTTCTAATCCTAATTGGAATCAAGCCGCAAGCCTAGTCTCGATACTAGCACGGAAATCTCCATCCCGAACTTTCCTAATCCTTGTTAGGAGTCAAAAATCTCAAAGTTTCCAAAATTCAAAAATCTCAAGATTTCAAATTTCAAAATTTCAAAAAAATCATTTTCCCCAGCGCGAGTCACTTTACTATCTACGTGTTGCATGCATTTTATGTGACTTATACAGGTACGACTCAAACAGGGACGTGCAACCCACGATATCTCCCCAGCGGAAGCCAACGGCGGCATTTCACGGGATGGGCCTACATACAGGCACACCCAGGACTTATGCGACAAGTCCAATTCCCCACGGAGTTATCGGCTCAGGTATGACTTCTAGCTTACGGCTGGCGAGCCCTTCACGCGAGTCTAATGGACTATAAACGACCCGACCGGAAGTCCGCCAGGTTTCAATCCTCGATTGGCCTGGTGGCTACTCTGACTTTCGCCTTGTCCAAGCCTCAGTCAGAGTGGGGGCTCTGTAGACACCCGCATTTTGACTGCCAGGTGTCTATGGCAGTTTCCAAAAAACACCCGATGATGATCGGACGCTAACGTGCTTCTATGCGCTCGGATGCGGGCTCAAATCCATTAATCGCTGGCTAACACACTTACAGAGTACAAATCTCACAAAATCAACCTCGAATCCAGGCCCAGCGGACCGTTCCGAGCCAAACAAGACTAATTTGGGCCAAAACCGACACCGGAATTAAAACCGACTTTTTGCGATTGGGTCAACCTTGGTCAAGGTCGTTTCCGAGACATACAAAACAACCATTCACAACATCAAAAGTCCAACTCAAGAAGCAAAACCAACAGTCCATCTTCAGACGGGCCATCAGGTCAAGTCCGTCAAGGCAAAACCCTAGACACCAAAGTGCATGATCTTGCCTATATAAACACCCCCATGCAACACACTTTCACACATTGAAAAAAAAACCCTAGAGCAACCCTACACACACATACAACATCTATTACAAACCCTAATCAAACCCTAGCAATTCTACACTAGCAAAAAACCCTAAACCCAGTTTTAGGAATCAATCCCGAGCCACCATAACTTAACCTCCATAAAACCTCGAAGACTCTTGGGTTAAAGCCACGGTTACGAGTTCGATCCGAGACAAGAACATGTAGGTTGAGGGTGTCAAAACCCCGTTCTCTCCTTCTCTTCCTCTCGTCATCTTCTTCGCTTTTTCTTACTTTTTTATTTTTTTTTCCTTTATTGCATCATAATATCGATAATACTAATACAAAACATTAAAATACTTATCGATTTGTGTCGAATAAGAGGGGTATCGGAATAAGGAAACACGAATATACAAGTGTACTGCACACAGCGTTGACGGTCGCTTGTTCCAATACCCCGATTATTTGATTATTGAGATAAGTTAACTTAAACAATATTTTTTTTTTTTCGTTTGCATCATTATCATTAGTCGTATATTTACATTATTTTTCAAAAACAAGCATTATATTTAATAAGGGTCGAAACCCGTTGATGCGGATCCGACATCAAACAATTCGCAAGAATTAATTATGATGTCGGGATGCGGAGGGAATCAAGTCGAGTTTTTTTAATTAAAGTATCGATCTATTAGATTCGATACCAATTCCATAATTGGATGTCGAATCTAATGATTTAGTCAAATAAATTAATTAACACGATTTTCGTTGATGCTAATATAGATGTCCTCTAATTCAATTGGATTAATTACGACATTAATAAACGTGGAGAAAATTTATATCGTGCTAGTTAATTTAAAACGACTTACATTATTTTCTTTATTTTTTCACTCTAGTATTCCATATCGATTCCATAATCGGATATGGGATATAACGAGCATCAAAATCAAAATCGAGTATAAATTATTCCAAGTATTTAATATCGATTTCATAATCGAATATTGAATACGACGAATATCGAAAATATTAAGTCGAGTGCAAATTACGCAATATTTGTACGCGATTTAATAAAATCATCAATTTTCCGAAGAAAACAATTTCGCTCTTTTTTTATTATTATTCTTCGAACATCATTTTTTTAGACAAAACATTTTTTTTAGATCTCGATATATTTTTCCTTGACCTCGGTCAACACGTGTTAATCCATCACGTGACCTACTATTCTTTCCAAAATCATGCATTCATCACATCTATATCTTTATTCAATTTATTACTCGTTACATCGTTACTAACGGTTTGATTGTTTCTTTTGTCGATTTTTGTCGTTTATTTTATTTTACTAAAATGAACCCACATGCTAAAATTCCACTTTGACGTAGAATTAATTGCATTAAATCGACATAGAAACCCTTTTCAATTCCATTCACATGTTTAGGGAAAATAATCTTTGCATATCTTTTTCCCGTTCAATTAACGCGCGTATTGGAAAGTCATTCGAATTCTTAGTAGAGGCCGCTAATGTGCGGGCGGGGTTGGGTGTCCTTTGTGGGCTTCCCAACACGTACCCTCACCCCTTACTCAGAACCTCGGTTTCCGGATGCCCGAAACCGTTGGCGCACGAGAGTCATTCAATACACAATATCCGATAATGTCAGTATTGGTATCAAATGCAAAGGGACGAGCCCAATAAACTCTGACATCGGAAATGGGCCGTATTTTGTATACGGACCACTACGACATAGAGTGGGCTCGAATGGTTCCGAATAACCACAAAATTCGGTGGCGACTCCACATAGACCTAAATTTCAATTCGATCCGCTTCATATGGAGATTCATTCGCCTACCCAAACCCGCGCGTGGCCGCGTCGGGGTGGACCTACGTCATGTCCACAGCATTTTACTCGACGCAGTACCGTTTTCTCGATTTTTCCCCTCTCATTTCCCCTCCCTCAAATTCGATCTTTTGTTTTTCCTCTCTTTTGTTTTTCTCTTTTGGTTTTCCTCTCTTTTGTTTTTCTCTTCTCCGTATCTACTTTACTCAACGCAGTACATTTTTTTTACTTTTATGCAGTACATTTATTTTAAAATTTCATGCAATACATTTAATTTAATCTTTGATATAAAGTATTTTTTAACTTTATCGACACAGTACATTTCTTTTATCACGAAATAAACATGTTTTTTTTTCAATTTTGACGCAGTACAGAAATAAGAAGAAAAAATCACAACACACAAGTCTCCGCACAAAACAATGAAAAAGTAACCCTTCAAGACTACCGAAATTTACTTTCAAACCCTCAGTATATACTCAGTTCATAATTGTATTACACTATCCGATTGTATACTTCCAGTTTAATACCCAGTATTAAAGTATTAAATCCAAGAATTGAGTTTCTAAACCAAAAAAAATAGAAAGTATAATGTTTGCTAGAACCCTAATTTCAATAACAATAAACAAAAAATCGATTATTTTGAACTTTGAAACAAAAAAACTTAATTTAAATAATTAATGCTAATTAATGATTGATACATGTTCTTCAATCAAAATCGTATCCATGATCTATTTTAAATTTGATAAATTGAATAAATGTGTAGTTAGATTTGAAGTTATTCAATGATAATTGAAAAAGAAGAAGATGGTTTTTAGGGATAGGGTAGAGGGGATGGGAGAAGAATGAAATTATGTCCCTTTCCTGATAAGGGTATGCAATGAAAATATATGGGTAAAAAGTACTGCGTCGAGTAAAATGCGTACTGCGAAGAGTAACTCCGATAAAAATCAACATGAATAAAATTATAAATATGAGGTAAAACGATACAAAATTTATAGCGTATTAGCAGTGACTTAGGTTCTCTTGGGCATCGAATAATCACCACACGGCCGATCACATTTAGACGATGAAATAATATTTCCCGATAAATAATAAATCTTCGATAAAGTGAAATAAATTGATTTCTCGAGGAAAGGTAATAAATGTTTGACGAAACACAAAATAAATGAGTTTCGAGCCGAAAATAGAATTTCGAGCTTAAATATAAATAAATAAAAATGAATTTAGAATTTAAATCGTCGAAATAGACTTTTGATAAGAATTAAATGTATAAAATAAATCGAAATAGAAATAAAAATATGTTTTAAATATAAGAAAAGTTTACAAGACAAATAGAATTTTAGGAGTGTGAAACGATTAAACGATGAATTCGTTTTATAATAATTTTAAGAATTACTCGTACGAGTTAAATTGTAAACAAAATAAAATACGAACATAACAATAATTTAAATTAATTTATAAAATGGTGTTACAGATTGAATTGATATTGATTGATTTATTCGCCGTATATGATACAGTATATGATTCGTATCCAATCAGTGGAGTCCAAGACGGGCAAATATGAAACTAGTGGAAAGTAGTGTATTGGCCCGTGAAAATTCACGGGTTGTTACGTTTTTTGTGTTTGTGTAATTCTCTCTACGGTATTTGAAAATTTTATTTCACTTTTATTCTGTGCTGTTGTTTTCATTTTCACGATGAGTACAAAGTTACTATCGTCCTAATTCATTGATCGGCTATATGTGATATCAATCAATTTTTAAATATTATTACCCGACTATAAAAGCTTACCGTGTGTGATGTTGCGCTTTTTTTGTTTAGTGGACGACATTTTAACGGATGTTGATGTGAGATTGTATTAGCTTAAACTTTTAGAGATAACTTTATATTGGCGTTGGTATAATAAAACATTCTTGCTTCGTAAATCTAACACATTACGTGAGATATATTGAATAGATTAGTGAGACACTACATATTTATATCAAGACTAACAATTACTAATTTCTTTCAATAAACCCAAAATTAGTACTCATATATATATATTGATACTCAATCTTTTATAACATAATCGAGTTTATATTTGTAGACACCCGCATTTTGACTGCCAGGTGTCTATGGTAGTTTCTCAAAAAAACACCCGATGATGATCGGATGCTAACGTGTTTCTACGCGCTCGGATATGGGCTCAAATCCATTAGTTGTTGGCTAATGCACTTACGGAGTACAAATCTCACAAAATCAACCTCGAATCCAAGCCCAGTGGACCGTTTCGAGTCAAACAAGACTAATTTGGGCCAAAACCGACACCGAAAATAAAACCGACTTTTTAGCGATTGGGTCAACCCTGGTCAAAGTCATCTCCGAGAGATACAAAACAACCATTCCAACATCAAAAGTCCAAGTCAAACACAAACTCATCAAAAACCCAGGTCACGGTCCAAAACAATGGACCCGCGCGAGCCAGCTGGGCCACTCGATCGAGTGCCCCACCCACAAGATCGAGTGGGCCTATTTCAAGCCCGACGGCTGACGCACTGGGCCACTCGACCGAGTCAGCTGGTTACTCGGTCGAGTAACCCTAACCGGGGTCCTTGCCTTTGCCTATATAAGCAACCCCATGCAACATCAATGGAACAACTTTTTTTTTGCCCTAATCAAACCCTAAACTTTACACACCTCGAAACCCTAATCCAAACTCTACTCTACACCGAGCAAACCCTCGCCCTAGCCTAGGAATCGAAACCCTAAACCTAGCTTTAGAAATTCAACACCCTAACCACCACAACTCACCCTACATATCTCGAAACTCCCGTGCAAGCCGTCACTACGAGTCCATACCGAGCATAAGAAACATGTAGGTTGAGGGTGCCAATTCCCGTTCTTCCCTTCTTCTCTTCCTCTCGTCATTTTTCTCTTCTTTTTTTGTTTTTATTTATTTAATTATCACATCATAATATCGATAATACAACTAGTATAAAACATTAAAGTACTCGTGGATTTGTGTCGAGTGTGAGTGATGGTGGGATAAGAAAACCCGAATATACAAGTGTACTGCACACAGCGTTGCCGGTCGCTTATCCCATCACCACGATCGCTTGATTATTGAGACGAGTTAACCTAAACAATAATTCATTTATTTTCGTTTGCATCATTGTTGAAATCACACATTCATATCGATTTTCAAAACAAGCATTCTATTTTAATAAGGGTCGAAACCCGTTGACGCGGATCCGACATCACATAATCTCAAGGATTCATTACGATGTCGGAAAAGCCGAGGGAATCAAGTCCTCTATTTCAAGCAAAGTGTCGATCCATTAGAGTCGATACCAATTCCATAATTGGATGTCGAATCTAACGATCTAGTCAATTTAATTAACTAACGCAATTTTCTTTCGTTGATGCTAAAATAATTGTCATATGATTCGCTAGAATCACGACATTATTAAAACGTGGAGAAAATCGATTCATATCGCGATAGTTAATTCAAACGACTTAAAACAATTTTCCTTTATTTTCACTCTAGTATTCCATATCGATTCAATAATTGAATATGGGATACGACGAGCATTCAAATTTAGAATCGAGTATAAATTCCATAATATTTATGCTCAATTCATCAAATCGTCAAAATCAAAAGCAATTTCACAAAATAGCAAACGAACCTGGTTCGTACAGGTGCCACTCGACCGAGTGCCTACGCCACTCGATCGAGTGACATCACAAAAACCTAAACAAAATGTCTTTACGACCTCCACTCGGTCGAGTCTCACAGTGACTCGGTCGAGTGGCAACGTACTCGGTCGAGTTGGTCAATAACTCGGTCGAGTAGGGTCATAAAATCCGGACAGAACCTTTTTCATAGGTCCACTCGGTCGAGTCCCACAATGACCCAGTCGAGTGGCTCTTTATCACGGTAAACCGTGAGTCCTACAATAGCATTAGGGTTTCGTTAACCTTTTTTTGTGACTTAGGTCAACATGTGCCTAATTAATCATGTGAAACATCTTTTCAAAACCATTCATTATCTCTTTTACATCATTCATCTTTGCACAAACCGTTAATATCGTTATACCGTTACTAACCATTTGTTGTTTCTTTTGTCAATTTTGGTTGTTTATTTTAACGTACTAAAATGAACCCACATGCTAAAATACAACTTCGACGTTAATATTTTAGTTGCATTAAATCGACATAGAAACCCTTTCAATTCCCCGCATGCTTATGGAAGATAATCTTTGCATATCATTTTCCCGTTTAACTAACGCGCGTATTCAAAAGTCAATCGATATCCTAGTAGAGGCCGCTAATGTGCGGGCGGGGTTGGGTGTCCTTTGTGGGCTTCCCAACACGTACCCTCACCCCTTACTCATAACCTCGGTTTCCGGATGCCCGAAACCGTTGGCGCATGAGAGTCATTCAATACACGATAACCGGTAGTGACGGTATCGGTATCAAATGCTAAGGGACGAACCCAATAAACTCTGACATCAGAAATGGGCCGTATTTCGTACACGGCCCACTACGACATAGAGTGGGTTCGAAGGGGCCCGTACTCCCACAAAGTTCGGTGGCGACTTCACTTCGATTTAAATTTTCATTCGATCCGTTTCATATGGAAATTCATTCGCCTACCCAAACCCGCGCGTGGCCGCGTCGGGGTGGAATTATGTCATGTCCACAATTTGGCGACTCCGCTGGGGATTAACTGATGCGTGACTTACCATCGGCATCCTCAGGGTGAGACTCGAATAGAAATCGTTTGACTAGTACAATCGTTTGACCGACGTCCCACTATACCGTTGATGTACTCCAATATGGATATGTCAAAAGGTGTCCATAGTCGATTCGAGTGGGTTTCGCGGCATGTTCTAAGCTCAACTCGACTTAGAGAGTCCGTCCCGATCAACGTCTAGACTATGTACGCTGGTATAGACCCTCTTAGACCGACCGAGACTTAGTATAGAGCATACATGGCGTCGTTATAATGCTTGTGTGACTACGTGCTATTTGGTTTCCGTGTCGTTTTCAAAAAAACCGTCAACTTTTCAAAAAAATTACATCTTTTTCAAGATATTCAGTTTTCAAAACCCGGGACATACTGAATTTAGGACTTATGATTTTACCCAAAATAGCCTACTTCTAGCCGGTATGCTGCCCAATTCAAAACCGAGGCCCGATACACTTTCCGATTTTCTCGAAAAATCGTGCCTTTCCCCGAGTTCTCTCGGACTTCCCAAAAACCATCAATTTTCAAAACTTTCCCCTTCTTAGGACTTCCCGTATTTAGCAGTGTCAGGTCATGTCGTAAGTTGTCAAGGTCTTTAGCGTCGAAACTCCGCCGATCCTACATCGCGAGTTTCTTCCCCATCCCAGTCTGTCTTATTAGACTAAGGCAAGGCCCACCTACGTAGGACAAACCCCTACAAAGGAGGGCCCGTTTACACAATCGAGTCAAAAGTCTGGGGATGTCTCACGTGAACCTTCCTTCGAACAGGACTAGGCCCACTCGCCAAGTCCTAAGGAAGGCCCACACTTCACAAGTCACCCGTCTAGGTGTCTTTTCTTGAGTCATTTCCCTTTTTAGTCTTGTTCGGGATGTACTTTCTATTCCGGGATTCGGGCTAGTTTCTGATTACGCGGTGTTCTTACAGACAGGCCACCCGAAACGAGACATCAACGACAAATGGATCAATTCAAGGACGCGTTGTCCAAGATCGAGACTCAACTGACCTCCATCCAGGCTAGCCAAGCAACGTTAGACACCCGTTTGAGCGCCGTAGAAAAAACAGCCCCTGTTGACGGGTCAGAGACCACTGGGCCCATAGCTGAACTTATCAGCGTTGTTCGCAGGCTCGAAGAACAAGTTCACCTGTCGACGAACAACTCGATCCACACCGAAAATGCTCGTTCCTATTCACCTTTGAATGACAAGCTGCCTGCTAACCTTAACCTTACGGGAATTCCGATGTTTGATGGTACTGAAGACCCGGTCCATCACATCCGGGCTTTCAAAGACTTTATGGCGGTCAAGGGGGTAAAGTCCGCCATGTTCAAGCACTTATTCCCTTCCTCTCTCGAGAAGCACCCTAAGGCCTGGTTCTATAGGCTGGACCCCAAGAAATACAAGACTTGGGATGATGTGGCGACCGAATTTGTTCGGAACTACGCTGACAATACTGAAATCCAGACTACAATGCGTACTCTGGAGGTGATGGCCCAAGAGCCCAAAGAAGGGTTCACAAAATATTTGCAAAGATGGTGGGCCAAGAGTGTGAAGCTGGTCGACAAGCCCAGTGAGAAGGTCCTAGTGGAGGCTTTTGTCAAGAACCTCCTCCCATCCTACCGGGTCCATCTCCGGTATGCTATCATCCCTAAATTCGCCGCCCTCACTGAAATGGGCACAAGAATAGAGGACGACCTAAGGTTAGAGAGCCTGACTAAGGCCTCTACCAAAGGCTATCAAGGGGCAAGTTCATCCACGAGCAAGCCCACACCCGCAGCTGCAACTCGCAGCATCTTCGATGAGATAAATCTACTCGACACCTCATCCAAAAAGAATACACCAAATCGGGTATTCACAGATATAGGGACTACCTATACTTATGCCTTACAAAGGCTATCTTCGAAGGGTCTGATCCAACCAATAGGCCCGATGCCCGAGCTTCCAGTGGAGAAAAGGCCCAAAAGTTATAACGCCCAGGCCTACTGCCAATATCATCGTGCTAATGGGCATGATACTGAAAAGTGTTGGAGACTGAAGCATCTAATCCAGGACCTAATCGAGAGCGGGAAGATCCCGTTGCCCGGAGACAAGCCGAGCAACAAAGAAAACCCGTTCAGTGCCCACGCAATATTCACCGGTGAGGTAATTGACTGTTCTCACCTCATCTCCCCTTATATCCCACAAATTAACGGGATATGGTTCGATGACGATGATGATGTGTACCTAACCAAAGGGGAGGCCGTCCCCATCACCCTTGAAGAGGTCCGAAAGGCTAAGTCCAAAGCCTTAGCCACTCACCACCTCGCCGCAGCTGGGCGTTCTATTCCTGCATCCGTTACTGAACCTGCCAGGATGGAACCTACTCTTGAAGAACCAAGCAACGACACCGCTTTGGTCCAAAAAATGAAGAGGGTTCGAGCTGATCTAACCATATGGCAACTACTGGTTAGCTCACAAGCACATCAAGAAGCACTGACTAAGGCCCTCCATGAAATCAAGGTCGACTCACAGGTTACCCCCTCAGAAATGGTAGCCACTATTATGCCTTACCTTAAAGGCAAGTCCAAGGAAGAAGGCCCGCTCATAACCTTCTCTGAGTCCGACCTACCGGCATTCGGGCCCAATCACAATTTGGCCCTGTGTATCACGGTTATCTGCCGAGGTAAATACCTCCCGATGACGCTTATCGACGACGGATCTGCCGTAAATGTCCTTCTCCTAAGGACCGCTAAAGCTCTCGGCATCACCTATGCCGACTACCTCCCTACAGCACAGACTATCCAAGCTTTCGACGGAAGCCCAAAGCCGGTGGCCGGGGCCGTTAAGTTAACAATAATAACGGGCCCAATCGAGAAAGAGTTGGAGTTCCAGGTGATTGATGTCACCTCGTCCTTTAACTTACTATTAGGAAGGCCTTGGATCCACGCAGTCAAGGCCGTATCCTCCACTCTCCACCGAAAAGTCAAGATGCCACTTCGGGACGGCATCGTCACACTAGAGGCTACTCCAATTACCGTAGCAAGCTGCAATGCTACGGACCGGGCCGACCCACGAGGATTTGATTTCGTGGGCATGATCGAAGAAGAGTATCTCTTTAGGCCTTACTTCACAACTAGCATCGACACGATGCTACAAAACTTGGGATACTTACCAGGGGCTACCTCAAGGCCATATCTTCCAGCTGGGAAGATTATTGAGGTCCTAAATGATGGCGAGTCACAATTCGGGCTAGGGTATGCTATAACCCCCGAAAACATGGTCCGGGCCGGGATCCACAAGGCCACCAACATTCTCAAGGGTACTTACATAGGCCCTTATAGCCCGAAGTTAACTGATTACTTCGTCACTCCAGTTTTCGGAGCTATTCAAGTGGGCCTCTACCAACCCACCATCACATATCCCGAGACCAAAACGGCTCGGGAATGCAATTTCATCTCCGATGATATATTCACCCTTGTTCAAACTGAGTCCAAGGAAGGGGAAAACAACTCTGAGCCCGTGCTGGGGCTCCTATTTGGAGAAGACAAAGTCGTCCCCACACCAAAAGATGATCTGGTCAATCTGATCCTCTGCAGCAATCGGTTTGACCCAACAAAGCTAATCACCGAAGTTGGTGCAGATACAAGAAGAAGGGCCTGGAGGAAGACCATCAAGTGGACTGATGGCCAAGGACGGACCTACAAGTTGACCACCGGCGAAGGAGATATGCCGGATACCGAGTCTGAGTCTGAGTCGGAGTCGGAGTCTGAGTCCGAGTCTAGAGGGTCTGGTGCTAGAGTCGAGTCTGTAACCCCTCTTCCCTTATCCAATGAGGTCTCGGGGCCTCTCCGAAGACCTCTCCCAATCCCGCTACTGACCAACGATCAGATGGCCGCTCTTTTCGAGCTTTTCACAAAATTTACTATTAATAATAATAACGAAAACCGTTCCGCTTACGACTTGTCTTATTTCCAAAATTTCCTCAATTTCAAAGATTTTATATGCAATGACATTGAGAAACCCGACGAACAGGTACCTCTACCTCCACATCTGATCGAGCAGCTCGAACAAAGGGAGTCCCGAGATCCGATAATCGAAGAAACCGAGTCCATCAACGTGGGAACCACTTTAGAGCCCCAGATGCTTATGTTGGGCCTATCCTTAGATCCAGAGGAGAGAAAACAATTCACAGACCTCCTCCAAGAGTTCAAAGATGTTTTCGCATGGTCCTACAAGGACATGCCGGGTATAGATCGGGAAATAGCCGAACACCGAATACCCATCAAAGATGGGTGCAAACCAGTAAAGCAGAAACTCCGAAGGATGAAGCCCGAATGGTCTCTCAAGGTCAAAGAGGAAGTAGACAAACAATTCAAAGCGGGCTTTATACAAGTGTCTGAATATCCAGACTGGGTCGCAAACATCGTGTCGGTACCCAAGAAGGACGGCAAGGTGCGGGTATGCGTGGACTTCCGAGACCTTAACAAGGCCAGCCTAAAAGATGATTTTCCGTTACCACACATCGACATACTGGTGGATAACACGGCCGATCATGCCCTTCTATCATTCATGGATGGGTATGCCGGATACAATCAAATCAAAATGGCAAAAGAGGATATGAGTAAGACCACCTTCCTTACACCTCGGGGTACTTACTGTTACACTGTTATGCCATTTGGGCTTATCAACGCTGGGGCCACTTATCAACGGACCGCCACTACTTTACTACATGACATGATGCACAAAGAAGTGAAGGTCTACGTGGACGATATGATCGTTAAGTCCAAAGACCGGAATGGGCACATTGCGGCCCTAAGAAAATTCTTTACCCGACTGCGCAAATACAACATGAGACTAAATCCTCAAAAATGCAGTTTCGGGGTAACATCGAGCAAATTACTGGGCCATATCGTTAGCCAACGCGGCATCGAGGTCGACCCAGCTAAAATCAAAGCCATCACCGAGATGCAGCCGCCCAAGACCGAAAAAGAAATACGGGGGTTTCTCGGGAAAGTCTAATACATCAGCCAGTTCATTTCAAAATTAACCATGGTATGTGAGCCCATTTTCAAGAAACTGAAGATAGGGGAACGGGTAATGTGGGATGACAAATGTCAAGCGGCTTTTGGTAAAATCAAGGAGATTCTGTCTGCTCCGCCAGTATTAATGCCACCTCAACCCAGCTTGCCTTTGTTATTATACCTAACAAGGACTGAGACAGCCATGGGGGCTATGCTGGCCCAGACAGTTGATTCAGAAGAACGGGTTATTTACTACATCAGTAAAAAGTTCCTCGAATATGAATGCAAATACACAATGCTCGAAAAGACGTGCCTAGCATTGGTCTGGGCCACTAAAAAGCTCCGACATTACATGCTTAGCCACCAGGTACATGTATTATCCAAAATGGATCCTATCAAGTACCTGTTCGAGAAGCCCATCCTTAATGGCAGAATGTCCAGATGGACTTTAATGTTAGCTGAGTTTGACCTCAAGTTTGTACCATTAAAAGCCATCAAAGGCCGGGTAGTGGCAGAGTTCCTCGCCGATAGCCCAATATCTGAAGAGGACCATACCAACACTTGGGCCTTTCCTGAGGAAGACAAGTTCCATACTGACACCGAAACAAGGGATTTGTATTTTGATGGAGCATCCAACTTTCGAGGATTCGGGGTCGGGATTCTGTTAATCTCACCACGAGGGGAACACACTCCCTTATCCATCAAATTGGACTTTGACGTGACCAACAACGCAGCCGAATACGAAGTATGCATTCACGGGCTGCAAGCCGCCGCCGATTTAGGGGTAACAAATCTCCGGGTCCACGGTGATTCGTCATTGGTCATCAATCAAGCGCTCCAAAAATGGAAAACTCAGAACGCCAATCTCGTGGCTTATCAAGCACGGGTAAGGGTTCTAGAAAAACAATTCCAAAAGGTGGAATACATTTATCTGCCCCGGGAAGAAAATCAGTTTTGCAGATGCACTTTCCAAATTAACATCTTTACTGAACATCCCGGATCACCTGACCAGCATGCCGATCTGTGTCGAAAGACGGTCCGAGTCGGCGTACGTACACGCCATCCAGGACATCGAGCTACCCTTTCTGGAACCATGGTATCAGTCAGTCTTAACCCACTTGGCAACGGGAGAGTATCCCCCGGGAACTGAATACCGGGCCAAGAAAGCCTTACGAAGATTGGCAACCCAATTTGTTCGCACGGACGACGGGCAATTATACAAAAAGACGGCACAGGGGGCTCTCCTCCTATGTATCGATAAAGCACAGGCTGAAAAGGTTATGGCCAAAGTACACGACGGTGAAAATGGCCCGCATATGAACGCCCATATGCTAGCCCGAAAAATCATGAGGCTCGGATATTACTGGAATACCATGGAAACAGACTGTCAGTTATACGTTAAGCACTGCCATAACTGTCAGATCTTTGCTAATGTACAGCACATGCCATCTTCCCTATTATATACAATGACATCACCATGGCCATTTTCGACATGGGGTATTGACATAATTGGAAAGGTGCATCCTTCCGGGACGGGAGGTCACTGCTTCATTTTGGTGGCCATCGACTACTTCACCAAATGGGTCGAAGCCGAGTCATACCGTGTCTTGAACGCCAAGCACGTGGCCAAATTTATCCAAAACAAGATCATATGCCGGTATGGGATCCCTCACGAATTTATTAGCGATCACGGGACCCACTTTCAAGCTGAAACTGCCGCATTGCTGGCAAAATATAAAATTCAAAGGCATACATCTTCACCTTACCGACCCCAAACAAATGGAGCGGTAGAAGCGGCTAACAAAACAATTGTCACTATACTTAAAAAGATGGCTGAGAATTACCGGGACTGGCCCGACAAAATACCCTTTGCCCTATGGGGATATCGAACCTCGATCCGCACCGCAACCGGAGCAACCCCGTATTACTTGACATACGGAATGGAAGCGGTCCAACCGGTCGAGCTAGAAGTACCATCCCTCAGGATTTTACTTGAAAGCCAAGTACCTAAAGCAGATTGGGTCCAAGCCCGATACGATTCGCTAGTTCTTCTAGACGAACGGCGATCACGGGCCCTCAGCAATATCCAAATATATTAAAAGAGGATCCAACGGGCTTTCAACAAAAGGGTTAGGCCCAGAAACATCAAAGAAGGGGATCTGGTCCTAAAATCGGTTCGTGCCTTACTACCGATTGACCCAAGGGGTAAATTCAAACCCAATTGGGCTGGGCCATACTTAGTCAAGAAGGTCCTGTCAGGAGGAGCGGTGATGCTGACAGACTTGGACGGGAACGAATTTGTCAACCCAACCAACTTGGACCAGCTGAAGCGCTACTACCCATAAACCCCATCTCAATGTCATTTGCAAAAAATTTATAAAAATTTGTCTTTTTATAAATTTTCAAAAATTATAGACAAGTCAATAAGTTAGAATTAATTATTCTACTGTCGCACATCTCGAATTAATAATCTTGATGTATTTCGAAAATTGCAAAAAAAATCAATCAATCAATTTTGAACTACGTTTGGTTTGATTCCGCTAATTGTGGATACGTAGGCAACCCCTCCAAAGGGTACAACCATTGCAATAAACGAAAAGACGGGAACGGTATTCATTAATACGTCTTTATTAAACCGATAGACTCGGGAATTACAACAACAACAACAACAACAACAAAAACAAAAAAACGCCAAAAACGACACACACACACACAAAAAAATCACACCCAAAAATAATAATAATAATATTCAAATAATAATAATGGAGACTAATATCCGGGCATTTTGCCCTTCCCCTTGTCCTTCGGGTCGCGTGGAGCCTGAGGTCTTCGAGGTGGTGGCGAGCGTTCCCGAATCACAAGTGGAACCTCCTTAGCACGAGCCCGTTTCTTCGACGACGGGTCTTCTACCACAGTCTTCGGTCCAATGCGAGCCCGCACGTGCTCAGGTAATCTATCCCGTGGGCCAAGTCGGTCCTGCACGGGTAGTCTTGGGCCCAGTCTCATTTCCAAGTCAGTCTGGGGGCTCACCTTCCCCCAAGCACCTTTAGCACTAGAGCCTCCAGCTTGAGTCTTGGTCTTCTTCTTTGGTCCTGACATAAGACGAACTAGGGTAGCAGGAGTGTCTCCTTCGTCAAAAAAGCCCATGTTGTCCTTAGCTTGCTCCCTTCGCAGCAGGTCTAAAGCTTCATCAACCTTCAGAGCAGCTCGGGCTTTAGCATCGCCCGCTTTGGTCCATTTCGTGTAAGAGTCTGAAACCCAGATCGAGTGGCGAGATTTGGTGATGGGCCAGGTGTGCCGGGTGTACCATCTTTGCATCCATGTATCGCACATCACATCAGTCAGTTGGGTAGGGTCACTCACAACTGCTTCGACTTCAGGGATTCGCTGGATCCATCCATACTGCCTTAGTATGCGATCCGGATAAAGATGAACGGTTTGCCTGAAAGATAATATCACCTGATAACGGGCTCTGTCCCTCGGGTCCAAGCCGGTCCAAAGATAGATGGGCCACCACGGAACTACCCATCGAATTAACGGACCACCATGGAATGACAATACCTCGTCCCAATATTTCTGGGTAATCTGACGAGAAAAGTCAATGGCCCGCCTCCTCGTCATCACCTGGTTATGACGATAGTTGCTCGCATCGAGGGAAGGATCTATCACTGATAACATCTCATATAGCTAAATCTGCAAAAGGAAACAAAAACATGAGTTTTTAAGGCAAACTAGGCGTCCGCCTAAGGCCACTCGGTCGAGTGCCTGGCAATACTAAAAACACGGAGTATAGCGACTGAAGACTTCTGACGGACAACAAATTCCGTAACAATCTCCAAAAATATCGACGGAATTTAAATATTTTTGACGGATACTATTTGCGACGGAAAAGCCGTTGCTTTTAGACTAAAATCCGTCACAATTGTATAAATAGCGACGGAATTGTGACGGCTAGGCCGTCGCTATGATTTTTAGACAAAATAAGAACCTGCGATGGTCATCCTCCCTTTCATTCAACCTAATTCATAAACCCTCTTCATTCGACCCAATTCCAAAAATTGCGATGACACTCTAACCCTCTCCTTTCCTTTCCGCTCTTGCCGGCGTTCTTGTCGGCCGTCCTGCATTCTGTCTTTCTTTCCTTTTCATTCCCGCGTCTCCTCTGCTGCATTTCCGTCTCCGTTTTTGCCACCTCCGGTTTGTCGCCGTCTGCGTCTCTACAGCTGCCACCTCCGTCGGGCTTTGTCGCCGTCTCCTTGACAACCTCCGATTCTTTCAACACTAATTAGGTATTCAGTCATCAACCCTAATTTTTTTATATGATTTTGGTTGAATGTATGAGTATATGATATGTATACTGAGTAACTGAAATTGACTAGTCTAAAGAGTCGATTTTGCTTTTTGCAATTGCTATCATAATTATCTACAATCATTGATTCTCCCCTGCTCGTATATGCATTTTCTACCATAGTCGGATTTGGTTTTTGTACTGTTTTGCTGGAATATGTAGCCTGTTTTTGTTAATTGTGTAGCCTGTTTTTGTTCTTACTTCTTGCTGTTATCTAATACTCCCTTGAAAAACTATCTAAAGAAACCTTCATAATGGGTTGGAAATGATGTGCAGAAGGTGTTTTACTCTACATTGATTAAAGGAAATCACATGTCAAAGTTCACTTAATTTCTGCCCAAAATGTGGAATCTTTCTTTTTTAAACCCCCTGGCCCCTGCTACCAGCACCAAACAAATCTCATTCTAATTTCCATGCTTTTATTTCTTCATTTTTGGTTTTGCTTTAATTTAGACCTCATTCTAATATTATGATATTTGATTCTCTCATCTGATTTCTGAACTACATACTTGAATGGCTAATCACTAATCAGTAGAAGTAATAGTAATAGTGGAGCTAGTAAATATACAGTGTAATTAAGGAGATTAATTTGGTGTGCATTGATGATATAGAGTATCGGTATCCAAATCCCAATTGTACTAATTATAATTATGATTATTCCACTTTACACAATTGGGATTACAGATGGATGTCAATAATTGAAGTTATCTTAAATGACAACAACTTGAGAGTTTTTAGATGTTGACTTCAATAAACAAACAAATGTAAATGTTGACTTCAATGAACTACTAGTGCCTTTTCTTTTTATTTTTTTAATGCTAAATTACACCTTCGAGCAGCTAACGATGAAAAGTCGAGGAAAAAATCGCAATAACGATTAAAATAATACTTCATAGTCCGTATAACACCTCAAAAGTTATGTATGAATGCATATAAGAAAAGGGAAAACTGTGTTATGCGAAACCTTTTTGAAATATAGGAGCAACTTTGAATACAAAGCACAACGGTTAAAATCAAGATGTTTTCAACGTTCATCTTTACTTTAAAATTAAGATGTTTTGAATACAGGCAAAAGTGGATGTTAATCATACACCACCCTTCTTACTTTAAATCAATTTTTCCCTTTCATTTAAATTATTTCTCCATAAAATAAACTAAAGTGTTTTCAATGTTCATCTTTACTCTACTTAATCTTCTTCAAATTATTCGCTTATGGTAAAGTAATTCCTAGTCAATGCCTTATAAATGGTAGAAAAGAATATGATGGAAGTGTAGTATTAAAGAAGAAGGCATTATGTACAATGGAGTATTGTAAATCATTAGATGTTTACATCCTTGTTACCCATGCTAAATTAGTTAAATGAGTCATTTGTTTTGGATACATTTAGGTGTGCGCCATCATCAATCATCAACCAGTAGCAAGTAGAGTTAGATTAGGATCGGTATTATTTGGATCAGCTCATAAAAGAATGTAAGACGTAGACATGCTCAATTCCAACTCGAGTATTATTAGAGTTTATATATTCTGAGCATGAATATATACATGGACCAAGTCTCACTAAGATTTTCGTAAACTTAAAAGAGGACAGGTCCGGTTAAGGGCAGGGGTAGTCATACACGCGACCGTGATGACGAGGACGAGGCCATACATGACGATGCAGACTCAGATGGTTCTTTGGAGGGTCGTGCTACTGATAATAACGAGCGCATTTATCTCTCACGGTAAGATAAGGGTCGTTGGTAAGATACTGATATATAATTGATTTTAATTATTGTGGATTGCAATTTTCATATTTTTGTTGTTATAATGAATTCTAATGGACTTCTTTAGGTGGGATGATAAAGAAATCGGTAAGTTGTTGGAGAGGAGGCAAGGCGCGACAGGGAGGAGGCAAGACGTGATCGAGAGGAAACAACGCGGATGAAGGATTTCTTGCGGAAGAAGATGGGTACCCGGCAGACGAAACGTGCTCCACCGAGATGACTTTGCTGATGACGGGCACGGTTTTGGAAGCAGGCTGGTCAACCCAGTCGGTTAGACTTGAACTATTATATAACTTAGTATCGCTTTTAGTATCTAAGTTAGTGTAATATTAATTTAGAATACGCTTAGTTAACCTAACTCGTCAAATTTTTAGGTTATGTTCGTATCGCATTTAAAACTAACTTAGCTTCGCTTAATGTTATGTAAATTTTCCGTGTGTTTCTATGCTGGTCGATCTCATTTGTTGATGTATTGTTGGGTGTTCTTTTTCCCGCTATGCGGTCGACATAAGATTTTGAGTAAAAGTCACTGAAATGACATTGAGCATTAACGTTGGCTTCCAATTTTTGGGCAAATGGAGGATAGAAAACCGCCTGTAATATTTCGTCGCAACCTAGAAAACATTTGTGACGGCTGTTCCGTCGCAAAACATAATGTGTGATGGCTAAACTGTCACAAATGCCGTCACAATTTTTGAAATTGTGATGGCCATGCCGTCACAAATTTTAAATTTTTTACGGCCATGTCGTCACAAAATAATTCTTGTTGTGATGGACGAGCCGTCACAAATGTATTTGTGACGAACTAGCCGTCACAAAATTATTTTTTGTGACAGCAAGACGCGACAGATTTTTTCGACGGGTAGTCCGTCGTAAATGATGTTTTGCGACGGATTTGACAATTTTGTGACGGCCCTGTCCGTCGCAAACCGCTGTGTTTTTTTGTAGTGTGGGACACTCGATCGAGTGGTACCCCTGAAAACAAACAGGGGGCTTTTACGAGGGCACTCGAGCGAGTGCCAGGGTGACTCGATCGAGTGGTACCTCTGGGAGCAGATCAGGAGGTTTCTACGAGGGCACTCGGTCGAGTGCCAGGGTGACTCGATCGAGTGCCCACTGCAGCAGGCAATCCGCGAAAAAAATCAAAAAAATCGAAAAGTCGAGAAATTGGAAAAATAATAAAAATCTGACATACTTGCAGCAATCGGGTGCTCCCGGAAAGGCGAATTGATGAGTCCCTCTTGCGGTTGTCCAATCCTTGGAAAATCTCGCCCGTGATCAGCCAAGTCGGGCTGTGTTCAGTCTCCATCAAGTCCACTACGGTCAAAAGACGGGTGTTTCCCATGCAGGATAGCAAATCCATGTGACCCTCGAAAGCATAAACATGGAGCATGCAGAAAGAAAAAGCCCTACGGCTGTAAGCCGGTCTGACCCGAACATCAAGAGGATTCATAAATTTCTCAGCCAAGTCGATCAGAGAAATATTATCACCCTCCATCATACGGGATACCTCGTTGTGAGAGAGCCCTAGAAATTCTCGAAGCTTCCTCCTTGGGTCATAGATCGAGTACGGGACAGCGGGACGAAGTATCGGATTCCATCCTCCTATAGCTGCAATCTCCTCAGGTAAAGGGCAGACTTCGCCCCGAGGAAAGGCAAAGACATGATATATGTCGTCCCAGTAAGCCAAGCATGCATCCAAGAAATAACGATCAATCACCATCTGACGGAACGGGTACAGCTGAGTTATGCCTGTCTGGTTGAGAGCTACCCTATCTGTGTCCCTGAAGCGTCGGGACCATTCTTGCAGCATCACGGTTAATCTATCAATTCCCATGGCTACTCTCGTGAAAGGATTGAAAAGGTTTTCTTTCTGAGAAGGGAGTGAATTGTAATGGGATTGTGAGGAAAATCAATGATAAGAGGGGCTATATATAGCAATCAACCTTACACCCTCTTTCCATATCTCTCCTTACACCATAGTTTCCTAATCCTAATTGGAATCAACCCACAAGCCTAGTCTCGATACTAGCACGGAAATATCCATCCCGAACTTTCTTAATTTCTTTAGGAATCAAAATTTCAAAAAATCTCAAAGTTTCCAAATTCCAAAAATCTCAAAATTTCAAAATTTCAAAATTCAAACTTTCAAAAATTCAAAAAATCATTTTCCCCAGCGCGAGTCATCTTACTACCTACGTGTTGCGTGCATTTTATGTGACTTATACAGGTACGACTCAAACAGGGACGTGCAACTCACTATATCTCCCCAGCGGAAGCCAACGGCGGCATTTCACGGGATGGGCCTACATACAGGCGCACCCGGGACTTATGCGACAAGTCCAATTCCCCACGGAGTTATCGTCATCAGCTCGGGTATGACTTCTAGCTTACGGCTGGCGAGCTCTTCACGCGAGTCTAACGGACTATAAACGACCCGGCCGGAAGTCCGCCAGGTTTCAATCCTCGATTGGCCTGGTGGCTACTCTGACTTTCGCCTTGTCCAAGCCTCAGTCAGAGTGGGGGCTCTGTAGACACCCGCATTTTGACTGCCAGGTGTCTATGGTAGTTTCCCAAAAAACACCCGATGATGATCGGACGCTAACGTGTTTCTACGCGCTCGGATATGGGCTCAAATCCATTAGTTGTTGGCTAATGCATTTACGGAGTACAAATCTCACAAAATAAACCTCGAATCCAGGCCCAGTGGACCGTTTCGAGTCAAACAAGACTAATTTGGACCAAAACCGACACCGGAAATAAAACCGACTTTTTAGCGATTGGGTCAACCCTGGTCAAAGTCGTCTCCGAGACATACAAAACAACCATTCCAACATCAAAAGTCCAAGTCAAACACAAACTCATCAAAAACCCAGGTCGTCCAAAACAATGGACCCGCGCGACCCAGCTGGGCCACTCGATCTAGTGCCCCACCCACTCGATCAAGTGGGCCTATTTCAAGCCCGACGGCTGACGCACTGGGTCACTCGACCGAGTCAGCTGGTTACTCGGTCGAGTAACCCTAACCGGGGTCCTTGCCTTTGCCTATATAAGGGGTCCTTGCCTTTGCCTATATAAGCAACCCCATGCAACATCAATGGAACAACTAGTTTTTGCCCTAATCAAACCCTAATCTTTACACACCTCGAAACCCTAATCCAAACTCTACTCTACACCGAGCAAACCCTAGCCTTAGCCTAGGAATCGAAACCCTAAACCTAGCTTTAGGAATTCAACACCCTAACCACCACAACTCACCCTACATATCTCGAAACTCTCGTGCAAGTCGTCACTACGAGTCCATACCGAGCATAAGAAACATGTAGGTTAAGGGTGTCAATTCCCGTTCTTCCCTTCTTCTCTTCCTCTCGTCATTTTTCTCTTCTTTTTTTGTTTTTTTTTTTAATTTAATTATCGCATCATAATATCGATAATACAACTAGTATAAAACATTAAAGTACTCGTGGATTTGTGTCGAGTGTGAGTGATGGTGTGATAAGAAAACCCGAATATACAAGTGTACAGCACACAGCGTTGCCGGTCGCTTATCCTATCACCACGATCGCTTAATTATTGAAACGAGTTAACCTAAACAATAATTCATTTATTTTCGTTTGCATCATTGTTCAAATCACACATTCATATCGATTTTCAAAACAAGCATTCTATTTTAATAAGGGTCGAAACCCGTTGACGCGGATCCGACATCACATAATGTAACACCCCGTTATTTTCCGAGTCATTTTAAGGCGTTACTTTTCTATTTTATTTAAATCGGGTCATTAAGTCGGGAAAAGTATTTCCGATGTCTTTATAAAATTAAAGAATTTTGGGTCGTCTTATTACAAATCGGTTTTGACTTTTAAAAAAAAAGCGGAACGTTACTTTATAGACTGACTTTTTATCGGGTTAAAATTTGGGTCAAATACAGATAAGGAAAGAAAGGACAAAAAAAATAATAAGAGCTTATTCTATTTAAACCCCATGCCCTTTTCCAATTCACCTAATTCATCCAACCTTACTTCAACCAACTGCTGCCGCAATACTCCCTTCCTCTGTTTTCTTGCTTTCGGGTTTTCACCATTCAATCACCGTTTTTTTTTCCCTTGTAAGTTTTCTACTCTAATTCATTTCAATTTATTAAATCTTGTTTAGTGTATTATTTTGTGTACTTTTATAAATCGACTCAAGTCTTAAATATCATGGGTCAAAATTAAGGGGATGTTGTGTCAAACAATTTGGTTATAGGTGTTGATATCAAATTATTTCGATTGTATTATTTTGCTCGTGAATTAGTAATTGGTGAGTTGGGTTAGTTTGAGGGAGGCATGGGCAGGAAGAGTAGTGCAGATGTGGGTTCTTTGATGATGCAGTGATGATGATGTGATGATGCAGTGAGGATGATTTAAAGTTGATGTTGGCGTACTGTTGCTAATTTTGTTAGAATTAATTACGGTTGATTTCTCCATCACGTGGAGTTTAATTTATTTATCGAGGTATCCGGTTTTTTGTCAAGTAATTTGGATCGAGTAATATTTTACATTATCGAGGGAGTAAATAATTAGTGTTTTGAGGTTGAGTGGTTTCAGTAGTATAGATGGGTATTATATAGGTTGGACCGTTTTAATGTTAATTAGTTATTGAATTATATTTTATATTATTTATAGCTTGTGGGTTCGAGGAGAAAGAATTCTTGGACTAATAATAGCTGAGTTTGTCCGTCTTGAGAGGTAAGGACGTTTTACCCTTTTCACCTTAAGTAAAGAGCATGTTCTGATCAAAATATATTTTTATAACGGTTTTGTAAATTATTTCGTCGATCGTTAATATTTTTATAATACTCGTAATGTTTGGATATTGAACCTTGTGACACTACTCACATATTGGTACTATTTTGGTAAATTTTTAGTAACTTATAACAGACTCTGGGAGTTCTGTTGGTCTAGACGGTTTTAAGGTGCGTCTAAGACGTTCCTGGGACTTTGTCCCGAAACTATTTTTGAGTGAGGATTGTCCGGCCCTCACTTGCTAGGGAGTTAGACTTTCTCCTTTGACAGTTTAATCCTACTGGCTGTCCAAATGTGAGAGGTGCGCACTATTATGAGTCTAGCTAAGCACAGGTGGTTACCTCTAGACCGTGCAAGGGTAGGACCTTAGCACACAGGTTGCGAAAAATATATATTTTTTGGTTGGTTTGGTTTTGACTATTCTTTTTATGGTATTCTGGTATTTAAACGACGATTTTAATTCTGGTTTTAGTTTGTTATTATTATGACTATTATTATTATTGTTATCATTATTATTTCACTATTTATTATATTATTATATTTTTGCTCAGCTTTGCTGACATCCTTTTGTTTTGGGTCGTTCCCCCGCTGGAACCTGTACCTATTTGTGTTTTTGGGTATAGCTGATAGGTACATGTGATTTGCTGCATGGGTGCATTCTGGTATCGGGTTATGCTGAGCGAGGAAGGACTTTTATAATTTAACTTTGACTACAAACTATTTACATTATTATTGGATTTATTGGTTTGCTATTGTTTTAAATCGTTTTGGATTTTGTAAGACTTAAGACTGCCGCTGCAACGTTTTCAATTTAATTAGCTATCAATTTCTATTTTATTTATTTATTATTTATCATTTTCCTTGCACTTGGCTCGGTAAGCTAAGTGTGGAGTAACAGCTTTGAGTTTTCCCTTTTTGGTTTATTATTTTGGTTGAGAAAATTTAGGGCTGTTACAGTTGGTATCAGAGCTATAGGTTTTCCAAAATGTTTTGCAAAATTTGAAATGGTTTTTAAAAAAAACAGAGAGTTGGGTGGTTTGGGTGCATTGCATACGCATGATTTATATATTCATATTTGTATATGTATGATAATATTTTGTACTATTACCCTTACCGGAACTGTGAATGCTACTTATGTTATTATTTGTGATAGAACGGTCTTATGCTTGTACTTAATAGAACCTTGTTTTTATATATAGTAACCATGCCTCCGCGAAGGGAAAACGAAAACAACAATACTGATATGGCTGCTATGATGACTCAACTTATAGCTCAAAACACAGTTCTTGTCGAAGTTGTGCAACAAATGACTACTGTTGCGCGGAATATGAATGAGAGGGTTGAAAATGAAAATGATCTTATACCTACTGTTGTTGGAATGTCTGAAGTGGTACAGAAGAAGAGGTCGTCGTCTTTTACTGGGAAAGGGGATCCTACTGAGCTAGATAACTAGATTAGGGAGATAGAGAAAATTTTCTTGGTTGTTGGGTGCCCACATGAGTTTCAAGCTAGGATCGCTGTTTTCTATTTGAAGGAGGAAGCAGATATCTGGTGGCAGACTGTGAAAGATGATTTCATGAAACCTAAGAGGGTGAGAAATGCTAATGGTACCGTCATACTTCATGATAAAGACTGGGATGACCTTAAAGGCTTACTTGAGGAAGAATTTTTCCCCGACCATGTGAAGAACCAAAAACTGGCTGAGTTTGGGGATCTAAAGCAGACAGATGAGATGAGTGTGAAGGATTTTTATAACAAATTCATTGAACTTAGCAGATTCGCTACGGATTTGGTGCCGACTGAGCGAATTAAAGCGGCAAGGTTTGAGGATAAGTTAAATTGGAAGATTAAGGGTAGGTTTGCTGGGGAGACCTTCACTTCATTGAGGGATATTTATGCTAGAGCTGTGAACATTGAGAGGAGTAACCAGAAAATGGAGGCTGAGTTGGGATCTAGTGTGACCAAAAAGAGGGAGTATCAGGGGAGTCAATCTGACACCGCAACTAAGAGAGGAAATTTCCATAATAACAACAACCCTCAGATTAAGTCCCGATCTTTTGGCGGGAATGTGAAAGAAGAAGGGAATAACTGGAATGGTAAGAGTCAGGGGACAGGCCAAGTCTTTACCAGACATTATTATTGCAAGATATGCAAGGGAGATCACCCAGGAGTTGACTGTCAGGGAAATAGGGTGACATGCCACTGGTGTGGAAAATTAGGACACCGTGAGTTTGAATGTACTAATAAGAAGGCGGGAAGACCCCGTAGTGCACCATCTGCTAGTGTGAGTGTAAATCAGGGTAACCGATTCCAGGGTCAGGGAAGAACACAGAGTTATGGTGGGTCTGCATCTAATAACACTTATAAGAACCCGGCTCCGACACAGGGCAACACTACAGTAGTTAGTAAGCCCGCAGGACAAGTGAATGAGGCACAGAGTACTAAGAAGCCCACTGGGAAGCTCTATGTCATGAATAGAGAAGAAGCAGAAAATACAGACATCGTTTCGGGTAACTTTCTTGTGAATTCTATTTCAGCTCATGTTTTGTTTGATTCTGGTGCATCTCACTCTTTTATTTCAACTAAGTTTGTGGATAAAATGAATGTTGAATCTAGTGAAATTGTGGATTATGATTTTGCTATGCCATCTGGGGACTTAGTGAACTGTAAAAGAATTTTTAAGGATGTGTCTGTGTTTATTGGTGATCATGATTTTAAGGCAAACCTGATAGAATTTCCGTTACCTCACTTTGATGTGATTTTGGGGATGGATTGGCTCGGGTCTCACCGGGCTAATATTGATTGTGCACAGAGTAAAGTTTCCTTGAGGGAGCCTAAAAATGTGAGGGTATCTTATAGGGGTCATGTAAAGGGTCCTAGAGTGAAACTTATTTCTGCTATGAAAGTGAAAAAGCATTTATCTAGGGGAGCTGAGTTGATTTTGTGTCATGTAAAAGATTTGAGGGTGGAATATCCTGACTTGAGTGAAGTTCCAGTAGTGAGTGAGTTTGTTGATGTGTTTCCTGAGGAAATACCTGGAATGCCGCCAGCTAGAGAAGTTGAGTTTAAAATCGACTTAGTGCCAGGAACAGGTCCAATTGCTAAATCACCATATCGAATGGCACCGTTAGAAATGCAAGAACTTAAGAAACAATTAGATGAATTGATGGAGAAAGGGTATATTAGGCCTAGTGTGTCGCCTTGGGGTGCCCCTGTTTTATTTGTGAAAAAGAAAGATGGAACTTTGAGGTTGTGTATTGATTATCGGGAATTGAACCAAGTTACTGTCAAGAATAGGTATCCTTTACCTAGGATTGATGATTTGTTTGACCAGTTGAAGGGGGCTTCTGTTTTCTCTAAGATAGACTTGCGATCTGGGTACCATCAATTGAAGATAGCACCTGAGGATGTACCTAAGACTGCATTTTTCACTAGATATGGCCATTATGAGTTTACTGTGATGCCTTTTGGGTTGACTAATGCACCTGCTGTGTTTATGGACTTGATGAACCGAACTTTTAGGACTTACCTGGATAAATTTGTTGTGGTGTTCATTGATGACATACTGATTTATTCGAGGAGTGAGGATGAGCATGAGGAACATTTACGTATTGTTCTGAATATCTTGAGAGAAAAACAGTTGTATGCCAAATTTTTGAAATGTGAGTTCTGGTTGGATCAAGTAGCTTTTCTGGGGCATATTATATCTAAGGATGGGGTATCAGTAGATCCTGCTAAGATTAAAGTTGTTAAGGAGTGGCCTAGACCGAAATCTGTGACTGAAATTCGTAGCTTTTTGGGTTTAGCTGGTTACTATAAGAGATTTGTGAAAGATTTTTCTAAAATAGCTAGACCAATGACCACACTGATGAGGAAAGCCACAAAATTTCATTGGGATGAGGGATGTGAGGAGTCGTTTCAGATTTTGAAGGAGAAGTTGACCACTGCTCCGGTGTTAGCCTTACCGGATGGAAATGAAGCTTATGAAGTTTATACTGATGCATCTAAGAATGGGTTAGGTTGTGTTCTTATGCAGAATAGGAGAGTGATTGCCTATGCTTCTAGGCAGTTGAAACCTTATAAAGAAAATTATCCCACTCATGATTTAGAATTAGCAGCCGTAGTCTTTGCCTTGAAGATTTGGAGACATTATTTATTTGGTGTACCCTTTAAGGTTTTCTCTGATCATAAAAGCTTAAAATATATATTCACTCAAAAGGAGCTTAATATGAGACAGAGGAGGTGGTTAGAGTTGATTAAGGACTACGAGGTCGAGATCCAGTATCATGAAGGAAAGGCTAATGTGGTGGCCGACGTCTTAAGTAGAAAATCTCTCCATACGGTACAGTTAGTGATGAATCGTGATAAGTTAAGGGAAGAATTTGTGAACTTTGCGATCCAAATGGCGAAGCCAAGAACCCCGTCTAATGTGTTGTCTGTTGAGAGTGATTTGATAGGGGAGATTAGAGAATTGTAGGTTGGTGATAAGTATTTGCAGGATAAGTTAGTGAATGAGCCTACCTTGTTCCGGCGCGACGAGAGTGGATTGATTAAGGTTCATGATAGAGTTTGTGTGCCTAACGACTAGGAGATAAAGAAAAGAATAATGACTGAGGCACATGCAACACCGTATTCTGTTCATCCTGGGGGTGATAAAATGTATGAGGACTTGAAATTAGCATTTTGGTGGTCCGGTATGAAGAAACATATTGCAGATTTTGTGTCTCGATGCTTGATATGTCAGAAGGTTAAGAGTGAACATAGGAGACCTCAAGGGAAGTTGCAACCTTTAGAAGTTCCCGAGTGGAAGTGGAGTTCAATCTCCATGGATTTTGTAGCTGGTTTGCCAAGGTCACAGAAAGGTAATAATATGATTTGGGTGATAATTGATAGGCTGACTAAGAGTGCACATTTTATTCCGATGAAAGATACTTGGAAGAAGAAGCAGCTTGCTGATGCTTATGTACATCATGTGGTAAGACTTCATGGAGTTCCTAAGAATATTGTGTCAGATAGGGATGCCAGATTTGTTTCAATATTTTGGGAGAAACTTCAGACAGCTTTGGGAACCAAACTTAATATGAGCACAGCATTTCATCCAGCTACCGATGGTCAGACTGAAAGAACAAATCAAATACTTGAGGATATGTTGCGAGCTTGTATCTTACAGTTTCAGGGAGGCTGGGAGGACAAGTTAGATCTTATTGAGTTCTCTTATAATAACAGTTATCAGGCTACAATTTAGATGGCACCATTTGAGGCATTGTACGGATGCAAGTGTAGGAGTCTGATATGTTGGGGTGATATTAGTGAGAATGTGATTCTAGGGCCTGAGATGATCACTGAAATGGTTGAGAGTGTTAGGATTATACAGGACAGGATGAAGGCAGCTCAAGACCGTCAGAAGAGCTATGCTGATAAGACTCGTAGGCACGTGGAATTTGAGGTTGGTGACAAAGTTCTTTTGCGTGTCTCGCCTACTAAAGGAGTAATGCGGTTCGGTAAGAAGGGCAAATTGAGCCCGAAGTTTATTGGTTCGTATGAAATTTTGGAGCGTATTGGCGAGGTGGCTTATCGACTTGATTTATCAGCTGATCTAGAACGAGTGCATAATGTATTCCATGTTTCCCAGCTAAGGAAATACATCAGTGATCCATCACATGTGTTAGACCCGGAGACTATTGAGCTTGATGAGACTATGACTTACGAGGAGACTCCTGTTCAGATTTTGGATAGTAAGGTGCGTAAAACCCGTAGAACTGAAACAAGAATGGTCAAAGTTTTGTGGAATAATAACAATGTGGGGGAGGCTACTTGGGAAGTTGAGTCAGCCATAAAAGAAAAATACCCTCATCTTTTTGCTTAAGGTAAATTTTCTTGCTTCGTGGACGAAGCTTTATTTTAAGGGGGATAGAAAATATGCATGACTACCTTATTTAGTACTTGATTTTTGTGTTGGATTAACCTTGTTGTGTGGTTTCATGTTATTATTGCTTATTGGTTACAAATATGAACCTATTGGTTGTTGTTGGTTATTGTTGGATTGGTTTTTCCATTGGTTATTGTTGGTTATTGTGGCATATTGGCTCTTCGTTAATTTTTGAAATACTTGTTTACTTATATTCGTGGTTTAGTTGTGCTTTATGTACATTTTTTTTAAAAAAAAAGTTGAACTGGTGAATTTCAAAACTTTGAAAATATTTAATTATTATTTACCCGGCATGCTCTTAGCTTCTAAGTGACACTTTTGAGGATTGTGAGTATTTTGTGGATTCCAACTCTTGCATTATTTCGAGGAATTTGTTCTGTTTTTGTGGAATTAGGTGGCGGTGAAGTTGTGGTACTTTAAAGATTGAGGAATTAGGTGCTTTGGATTTTTGGGGATTTAGAGGTGTGAGTGATCTTATCGGTTACATGTTTGTTTTGGTGGATTTTGGATGTATATAGAGTAAATGGTTTATTTTGGACATATATGAGGAACTTTGGCGAATTTGGATGTATGGAGTGAATGGTCATTTTTGGGACACTTATAGTAATGTGAGACTTTATTTTGAGGACGAGTTTAAACTTCGAGGACGAAGTTTTGTTTTAAGGAGGGAAGTCTGTAACACCCCGTTATTTTCCTAGTCATTTTAAGGCATTACTTTTCTATTTTATTTAAATCGGGTCATTAAGTCGGGAAAAGTATTTCCGATGTCTTTATAAAATTAAAGTATTTTGGGTCGTCTTATTATAAATCGGTTTTGACTTTAAAAAAAAGGAACGTTACTTTATAGACTGACTTTGTATCGGGTTAAAATTTGGGTCAAATATAGATAAGGAAAGAAAGGACAAAAAAATAATAAGAGCTTATTCTATTTAAACCCCACGCCCTTGTCCAATTCACCTAATTCATCCAACCTTACTTCAACCAACTGCTGCCGCAATACTCCCTTCCTCTGTTTTCTTGCTTTCGGGTTTTCACCATTCAATCACCGTTTTTTTTCCCTTGTAAGTTTTCTACTCTAATTCATTTCAATTTATTAAATCTTGTTTAGTGTATTGTTTTGTGTACTTTTATAAATATCATGGGTCGAAATTAAGGGGATGTTGTGTCAAACAATTTGGTTATAGGTGTTGATATCAAATTATTTCGATTGTATTATTTTGCTCGTGGATTAGTAATTGGTGAGTTGGGTTAGTTTGAGGGAGGCGTGGGCAGGAAGAGTAGTGCAGATGTGGGTTCTTTGATGATGCAGTGATGATGATGTGATGATGCAGTGAGGATGATTTAAAGTTGATGTTGGCGTACTGTTGCTAATTTTGTTAGAATTAATTACGGTTGATTTCTCCATCACGTGGAGTTTAATTTATTTATCGAGGTATCCGGTTTTTGGTCAAGTAATTTGGATCGAGTAATATTTTACATTATCGAGGGGGTAAATAATTAGTGTTTTGAGGTTGAGTGGTTTCAGTAGTATAGATGGGTATTATATAGGTTGGACCGTTTTAATGTTAATTAGTTATTGAATTATATTTTATATTATTTGTAGCTTGTGGGTTCGAGGAGAAAAAATTCTTGGACTAATAATAGCTGAGTTTGTCCGTCTTGAGAGGTTAGGACGTTTTACCCTTTTCACCTTAAGTAAAGAGCATGTTCGGATCAAAATATATTTTTATAACGGTTTTGTAAATTATTTCGTCGATCGTTAATATTTTTATAATACTCATGTTTGGATATTGAACCTTGTGACACTACTCACATATTGGTACTATTTTGGTAAATTTTTAGTAACTTATAACTAGTATAGTCCCCGTGCAAAATGCACGGCTTATATAAAAGGTAAAATTGCTAATCAATACACGAATAATAATAGATCTCAGACTCACATATCCATTTGTGTTAAAAATTTAATACTTGATCAAAATATATTCCTCCGTAGCATATTTTAAAATGAAACTTCACTTACGTTCTAAAAAAAGTTTTGTTGTTAGTATTATACATGGATGTACTTCGAATTAACAATTTATGCAACACATACTATATTACGGAGTAACAACTATGCAACAGTGTTACATAGTTAAATATGGACTTATCTTTAGAAAAATAGTGATTTTTTTATTACATCGTGATTTTTGTTGGTCATGTCATCTTCTAATCTAAAAAAAATTGTACAAATTTGTTGGGCTAATTGTAACTGTGCATAAGATATTTATTTATTGGGCTAAATGCAAGTCCATTGCTAAGTGTTTTTAGGCGGGAAAAAATTTCGTTATATCGCGACATGTGGCATTGACTTTTTTAATGGTTTCTCTTTTAGTATATAGAAGGATAGACTCTGGGAGTTCTGTTGGTCTAGACGGTTTTAAGGTGCGTCTAAGACGTTCCTGGGACTTTGTCCCGAAACTATTTTTGAGTGAGGATTGTCCGGCCCTCACTTGCTAGGGAGTTAGACTTTCTCCTTTGGCAGTTTCATCCTACCGGCTGTTCAAATGTGAGAGGTGCGCACTATTATGAGTCTAGCTAAGCACAGGTGGTTACCTCTAGACCGTGCAAGGGTAGGACCTTAGCACACAGGTTGCGAAAAATATATATTTTTTGGTTGGTTTGGTTTTGACTATTCTTTTTATGGTATTCTGATATTTAAACGACGATTTTAATTCCGGTTTTAGTTTGTTATTATTATGACTATTATTATTATTGTTATCATTATTTCACTATTTATTATATTATTATATTTTTGCTCAGCTTTGCTGACGTCCTTTTGTTTTGGGTCGTTCCCCCGCTGGAACCTGTACCTATTTGTGTTTTTGGGTACAGCTGATAGGTACACGTGATTTGCTGCATGGGTGCATTCTGGTATCGGGTTATGCTGAGCGAGGAAGGACTTTTATAATTTAACTTTGACTACAAACTATTTACATTATTATTGGATTTATTGGTTTGCTATTGTTTTAAACCGTTTTGGATTTTGAAAGACTTAAGACTTCCGCTGCAACGTTTTCAATTTAATTAGCTATCAATTTCTATTTTATTTATTTATTATTTATCCTTTTCCTTGCACTTGGCTCGGTAAGTTAAGTGTGGAGTAACAGCTTTGAGTTTTCCGTTTTTGGTTTATTATTTTGGTTGAGAAAATTTAGGGTTGTTACACATAATCTCAAGGATTCATTACGATGTCGGAAAAGCCGAGGGAATCAAGTCCTCTATTTCAAGCAAAGTGTCGATCCGTTAGAGTCGATACCAATTCCATAATTGGATGTCGAATCTAACGATCTAGTCAATTTAATTAACTAACGCAATTTTCTTTCGTTGATGCTAAAATAATTGTCATACGATTCGCTAGAATCACGACATTATTAAAACGCGGAGAAAATCGATTCATATCGCGATAGTTAATTCAAACGACTTAAAACAATTTTCCTTTATTTTCACTCTAGTATTCCATATCGATTCAATAATCAAATATGGGATACGACGAGCATTCAAATTTAGAATCGAGTATAAATTCCATAATATTTATGCTCAATTCATCAAATCGTCAAAATCAAAAGCAATTTCGAAATCGACAACAAAATTGCAAACAAACCTGGTTCGTACAGGTGCCACTCGACCGAGTGCCTACGTGATAAGTGTAGTTTGTAGTGCCTATTTTGCTGTGTTTTGGTCCCAATTTCCTTGCGGAATCGCTCCTTGGGAGCGGTTCATGGGCTACTTATGCTTCCTCTAGCTCGTTTCAGGTTCCCGAGCATGAAGAGTTGGAGCGATTCCGACTCAATACATACACTTTTCGGAGCCAACGAAGTGGAGGAACGATCACTCGATGCCTTGGATTCAACCCCGAGACCTTGGGACCCAATCCCGAGCCCCTTAGACTCGATCCCGAGACCCGAGAGTCGATAAGAAGTCCATGTGAAGCAAGGGGGAACCTTAAAGATCTTATTGGAGGCCTACAAGACTCATCCCCGACGGGTATGGCCTCATCCCGTCCGGGATGAAGTGCACAAAAGAGGGGTGTTCTGTTATGGGTCCTTCCCGGTCGGGACCATCCCTTCCCGGTCGGGACCATTCCCTTCCCGGTCGGGACCATGGTGCTGCTGCGCGTGACTCTTTAATTCATCCTCCCTCATTCTTGTAACCTTATAAATACTCCCCTCTTGTATTGTTTAGGGATACTACCTTACATTAGACTCTCTTAAGCCTCTCTACAAGATAAAACCCTAGATTTAGAGTTCATCTTTTTAGATTAACCTTCCTTTAATCCTTAGTTAATCTTTGTTAATCTAGTTTAGTTAGTCTTGTATTAAGAGGATACTTGAAGATTCATCCAAGCTTGACAACCTTGGAGTTGATTTGGGTTTCTTATTTATGCAAGTTTACATCTTTTTCATCATCTTGTTGTTGGTATAATCCCCTCTACTCTTGTTCTTGTTTATTTAATCAAGTTTGAATCTTTTTATATTGTTATTGTTATTGTTCTTGTTCTTCATTATGGATGTTTGGTTTGTGATGTTGTTTTCTCTTACTATTGTTAGTTTATTCTTGATAATGAGTGAGTAGTCTCCTTGTGGGTTAGTAGGGGGATTAAGGGTAGAATATGGGTGATTAGGGTTTGATTAGGGGTAAAGGGTGAATCTTTGTTGTTAGTCACATATTAGGCACACTATGTGTTTGTTGAAATGCTTGTTTGATGATAAGTGTAGTTTGTAGTGCATTTTTCGTAGTATTTTGGTCCCATTTTCCTTGTGGAATCGCTCCTTGGGAGCGATTCATGGGCTACTTATGCTTCCTCTAGCTCGTTTCAGGTTCCCGAGACAATTCGTGAGAAGTTGGAGTGATTCCGACTCAATACATACACTTTTCGGAGCCAACGAAGTGGAGGAACGATCACTCGATGCCTTGGATCCGACCCCGAGACCTTGGGACCCAATTCCGAGCCTCCGAGACCCGATCTCGAGTCCCGAGAATCGATGAGAAGTTCATGTGAAGCAAGGAGGAACCAAAAGGATCATATTGGAGGCCTACAAGACTCATCCCCGACGGGTATGCACCTCATCCCGTCGGGGATGAAGTGCACTTTTAGAGGAGCCACTGCCAGGCCGTCCCGGTCGGGACCAAACCGTCCCGGTCGGGACCACTGGCCGTCCCGGTCGGGACCACCGTGCTGTAGCCGCAACTCCTTTATTTCATCCTCCTTCATTCTTGTACCCCTATAAATACTTCCCTCTTGTATTGTTTATGTATCTTACATTAACCTAGACTCTCTTAAGCCTCTCTACAAACATTCAAACCCTAGATTAGTGTTCTTCATATTAGCTTTAATCTCTCCTTAATCCTAGTTTAATCTTAGTTAATTAGTTTTGTAATTAAGAAGATTCTTGAAGACTCACCCAAGCTTGACAACCTTGGGGTTTTATTTGGGTTTCTTATTAATTCAAGTTATCATCTTTTTCATCCAATTGTAGTGGGTATAATTTCGCTTATCTTAATCTTTGTTTTATCATCAAGTTTTAATCATTGATTATTGTTTATTGTTCTTGATTGTTCACTATGAATGTTTTGATGTTTGTGATGTTTTCTCTTTTCATTGTTGTAGTTAGTATGATTATGAGTGAGTAGGATCCCTTGTGGGTTAGTAGGGGGATTAAGGGTAGAATATGGATGATTAGGGTTTGATTGGGGGTAAAGGGTGAATCTTTGTTGTTAGTCACATATTTGGCACACCATGTGTTTGTTGATATGCTTGTATGAGTTGTAGTGGTCATGCTTCTCATGCTAGTCTTCCTCTACTCATTGTTTGTCTTGTATGTGGTCATGTTGAGGATAGTCGTAGTCACGAGAGTGCGGACTAGGGTCTAAGTTGCGAGAGCCCGGACCTACCTCGACATCGGTCTAAGTTGCGAGAGCCCGGACCGATTCTAGCAATTAGGAGGCACCTACACCCTTGACTACCCAAGTCACCCTACTACACTTATGAACCCGACCTAACCCACTCCTTCTTCATATTTGATTCATCTCATTAGTTAGTCATCATTTCCTTAGTTTGCTAGTTGGTTTGATTATTAGCATTGTTATAGTATAATTCATCATTAGTCTAGTTCTTACCTCTCCTCCATCATAGTTTTCCATTTATCGCTTATTTGTGTTTGTTTGTGTGACCTAGTCTCGTTTTAGGCCAACCTAGTCTAAGCATTGCGACACCGTCTCCGTGGACACGACCCGACTTACCCTAACTACCGTTAGGTGCTAGCCGGTTATTATTTGATCGGTGGGATCCACGACAAATCCCACCATCAATTTGGCGCCGTTGCCGGGGACGGTGCACTGTTTAGACTTAGTTTGCTTATATCTAGACTTAGTTACCCTTCTTTGTGCCCTTCTATCATCTCTTGTGCATATTCTCTAGATTTTTCTTGTTTCCTTAGTTTTATTTCCTTCTTTTTTCTTTGTCTCTAGTTGTGCTTGTTTATTGTCGTTACCTAGTGCCCATAAAGCACTAGGTGTTCTCACGTTTGTTCTAGTGTGTAGTGTATGCCTAGGCGGGGAGGCGAATTCTTTCTCTTTAATCCAGAGCCGGAGAGGCTTTTTCGAGCTTTTCGCCAACGGACGATTAACCGGGTTAGGATCTCTCAACCAAGTGCAAGCAATACTCATCAAGAGCAAGCTCAAGGAAACGATTTTGAGCAAGCATCTCGAGAGACGGCCGAAGGGAATTTCACCAATCCCTTTGGATATTCTAGTCCTAGTTCCCCCTCTACATCTACTTCAACTCCGTCTTCACCACCATCTCCCTTACATCCAATAATGCCGAAGTTTTCATCCCACTCTACATTCACGAAAGACGTCTTGCCGGGACCCAATGCTCTACCGGCCGCTTATGCCGGAAATTTTACGGCCAAGACTCACTTCATACAACTTGTGGAAAGGAATCAATTTAGTGGTTTGCCCACCGAAGACCCGCACCAACACATGGAGACTTTCTCCGATTATTGCGACGCTATCTCTCAACCCGGGGTTACTCAAGATCAAATTCGTTGGGTACTCTTCCCGTTTTCTCTTATTGGAAAAGCGAAGCAATGGATTAAGAGTCTCGATAGGGCAACCATGGGCATCGACACTTGGAAGAAGCTTGCATTGGCGTTCTACCAAACTTTCTACCCTCCGGAAAAGACTAATTTGCTTAGGGCCTCCATCACCGGTTTCCAACAAAGGGATGAAGAGAGCCTATATGAAGCTTGGGAGCGGTTTAAATCTTTGGTGAGATCGTGCCCCCACCATGGACTTTCACAATGGTTCTTGGTCCAACAATTTTGGAACGGTCTTTATGAGGACTCAAGGACTATACTCAATATGGGCTCCAATGGTAGGTTTACCGAGGTCGATGACGACCAAACTTGGGCAAGAATCGAGGAAATGGCGGTGCATAATTCGCAATACTCTAGGCCTAGGAAGGCAAATCGAGGAGGTAGGCACGAGGTTGATGCTATTACTCAACTAAGCATTAACCTTGGAGCTCAATTGAAGACACACATGGAGACCATTGACAAGAAGCTCCAAGGTCACCTCACTCAAGTTCAAAGCATTGGTTCCTCCAACCAAGCCTCAATTTATGAAGTGAATTCTTTGGGATTTGCACCTCCTTTGCCTTATTATGGGATGTGTGATACTTGTGGAATCGTTGGTCATGATCCTATGAATTGTAGAGGAAGTATTGAACAAGTGAACGCCTTTCAAGCGTTCAAGTAAGGTGCCTCCTACTCTAATCAATACCAAGCTTCCAATCAAGTCCCTCAACAACAAGCCTTTCAACACCAACAACAACATCGTCCCTATGTTCCACCTCCCTTAAGGGACAACAACCAAGGTTACCAAGGCAACTCAAGGCCTTTCAACAACTTCAAGCAAAGTAACCAAGGTTCATTCAACAACAATCAAGGGTTCCAACAAGGGAACTTCAATCAAGGCGGTTTCCAAGGAAACCAAAACTTTCAAAGACAACAAAACCACAACCAAGGCCTTAATCAAGGCAATTCTCATGGGTTCCAAGGGAACCGTCAACAACAAGCTACACAAGGTAATCAACAACAAAGCAAGCCTAGGAGCCGGTCTCCTACTCATGATTATGGCATTCCTCTCGCCATCACCGATACTCCGCATAATCCATCATCTCCACCACGGGATTTCGACATTCAAAAATCTATGATGGATATGCAAAAGAGTCAAATGGACATATCAAGAAACCATCAAGAGCTCTTTGCTTATATTCAAGGGGAAAACGCGTCAAGAGATGCCCGTATGAAGATGCTTGAAACTCAAGTATCTCAACTTGCTTCGGGGAGCTCCTCAAGACAAAAGGGGCAATTACCTTCTCAAGGTGAAACACCGACATTTGAGTATGTAAATGCTATCACCACAAGGAGAGGTACATCTTATGAATCCCCTCCATTCCCTAGTGAGCAAGAGCCAATGCAAGAACCGACAAAGAAAATGGCACCTCCAATTCAAGAAAGCTCGAGCTTTGATAATCCAATGGAGGAGCAAGTCTTATGGGAGATCGAGAGACCCCAAGAAGACAAGCTTCCCCCACTTCAAGCAAAAGACAAGGGTAAAAGGAAAGTGTCGTTTGAAGAGTCCACACCTATTGAGCAAAACAAGATCCAAATCAAGTTGCCTTTCCCAACAAGGCAAATGAAGACCAAGGTGGATAGCCAATATGACAAGTTCCTTAGTATCGTGAAGAACTTGGATGTGATTGTCCCATTTACCGAGCTACTTACCCAAATCCCGGCATATGGAAAATTTTTGAGAGAAATCTTGGCTAGGAAGAGATCCATCGACAAGGAAGAGACCATTGCGTTCACAAGAGTGGTGAGCGAGCTCATTCAAGGTTCTACGCTTCCAAAGTTGAAGGATCCGGGTAGATTTTCGATCCCTTGCACATAGGGCACTACAAGATCGAAAGAGCATTATGCGATTTGGGTGCGAGTGTGAGCATCATCCCTTATTCTATTTGTTGCCGACTTGGGATGAAGGAGCTTAAAAGTACTTCTATCACGCTCCAAATGGCCGATAGTTCATTCAACCGACCATTGGGGATGCTAGAGGATGTGCCGGTGAGAATCGGTAAGTTTTTCATTCTGGTTGACTTCATTGTGCTCGCTATGCAGGAAGATGCAATCACTCCCATTATTTTTGGGCGCCTATTTCTACACACCGTCGGTGCTATGATCGATGTGAAGAATGGTAGGATCACCTTCGAGCTAGGCGAAGAGAAGCTAGTGTTTGACCTTCAAGGTAACACTTCGCCTACTAATGATGAGTCTTGCAATATGATCAAAGCCAAGAAAAACATTGATCTAGGGGTTGAGTCGGGACAAAGCTTGAACAAGAATTCTTGTGAACTTGAGGATGATGACTCCGAGATTGGAGAGGATGAGTGCCCATGTCATGGGCTTGATGACAAGTTGAAGAGCAAGAAGGATGAGCCTCCCTTGGGGCCACTTGAAGACCGGTGGACGTTCGGGTATGTCCACAAAGACCAAAAGTACAAGTTCAAGTCGTTGAACTTGGAAGATCGGGATGCCCCGGGAACGTCAAGGCAAGGCCATGAAGAGCCTTGGTATGTGGTCGGTTATATCTCAAGCTTGATTGAAGACTTTGCTAGGGCCTTCGACTTGTTCCTTCGTGCCCTTGATGGAGATGGAACTAGTTTTGGTTGTTGAAAAAGATTGAAGAACATACCACCTTGGTTTGACGGAGTTCCACAAGAACCGTCTCTTTTTATATATCTCTATCCCTTGTAGTTTGTTTTGTTTTGTGAATTTCTTGATTACTTGGATTGATTGATGAGCGATGTGAGGGAGGGAATTTGATGTGTTATTTGAGTTTATTGTGATAGGTGTGAAGTGAAAGTGCCTCCTAGGAAGGAGTGGTCATTATTTGAGCTTGGATCGTGTGAAGGAAAGTCGGTTTTTGAAGCTTGGAACAAGCTTTTGGGAGCTATAGAGGTTATAAGACTCTTCCCGGCCTAGAATAGGTCATCCCGTCCGGGATGGAAGGCCCATCCCGACCGGGAAGGATGTCATCCCGTCCGGGATGAGGTGCACAAAAGATGGGTTCACTGACAGCTCATCCCGACCGGGACGAGGTCTTCCCGACCGGGACGAGATGGTCATCCCGACCGGGACCACCCATCCCGACCGGGATGGACCCCCTGTCCTCCTTTGGCCTTTTCTTCGTCATTTGAGTCCACCCAACCATCGTATACCCCCTCCCAACCTCCCTACATGTTCTTACCCTCATTATATGACCCTTACACCTCACATACACATTCACCTCGCTTTCTCGTCACTTTAAACCGACTTTCACATCAAAACCCACCCCATTTTTACTTTGGTGAGCCAACCATGGAACCGTACCGCGATTGAGAAGGAATAACGACGACGACGACTTGCTACATGCCGATATTTATCTATGAGACGATGGAGCGAGTGAGTTGCTAACCGTACGGTACGGCAACTATCCTCTCTTTTCCGTTTTTATAGCTTGTCTTCATTTGTTTATTCCCTTTCCCTTATATCAATTGTGTCATGGTGGCCTTCGAGGCCTTAGTATGGTTGCTCCCGACTCTCGATGACGTGACTACATCGAGAGTCATTTCAAAATCCGAATTTTCAAGATTTTCACCCTTTTTTTGTAGGATTTAGTCGGATTTGGGCGGAATCCGGGCTAGGTGACTTGATTACACCTAGTCCTCCCCTCCAATTTCCTTTTATTTCTTTCTTTTTATTTCTTCCCCCATCCATATCTTTTCTTGTCTCGGCCCATGGTGACTTGACTACACCCCGGCCGGACGCTTTTTACCCTTTTCTCCACTTTTTGATTTTTAGCTTTATTTTCGTAGTTTCTTTTCTTTTTCTTTTGTCTCTCCGCACACTACGATCAAGCATGAGGACATGGCTCGGTTTAAGTGTGGGGGAGCGGTATTCTATCGTAGTTAGTTTTATTTTTGTAGTTTTTCGAAAAATCTTTAAAAATCCTAAAAATTTGAAAAAATTTCACAAAAATCAAAAAGATTTTCCTTTTGTGTGTTTTCCTTTTTATGTCGATGTATTGTGCATTTGTTGTGTTGCGCGTGTTTTGCCTCCCTTTTTCCTTATAGGTTACTTGAATCACCGATAGCTTTGGAGAGCCTTCAAGACTTCCGGTAACATCTTATCCCTTTTTCCCTCTTTGTCTCTTGTGGAGTTTGGAGGAGATTGTGATGTTGTGTGCTCGGGAGGAGCTTTGTAAAGTTTGGTTGATTTGGTGGCTCATTTGGAAGCTAGGGGTGGTGTTTGTGTTATGTATGTGTTCGTTTTGTGTTGTTCTTGTTTTGTCGCTTTTGTTTCTTTTTCTTTCGTTTTCGTTGAGTCTTTGTTTTGTGTTTTGTTGTGTGTCTTGTGTGTAAATGGTTTTCGAAAACCCGGTTTAGAGGCTATTGTGCAAGTGTTTACTTTCCCTATCTAGTAGTATAGATCGAGTCTTGGACTTTAGTCTAGTAGAATGACCCTAAATCAATGATTTCGTTGGTTTCTTACCTTGAGTCCACCTAGCTTACTAGGGATTTACTACGGGATTTGCACCTTTGACCATTATGACCACCCACGGCGTGAAAAGGCCTTGGTTACCGAGTCTCGTCCCTTAGGTGACCGTGTCTAGAATCGTTTGATTAGTCCAAGTTCTCCACCTTTTTGTGGGTTTGAAAGGGGATGCGCAACCCCAACATACCCATTACCCTACCTCCTACACATATCCACACAATAATTTGCAACTTGTTGATCTTTCTCTTTCTAAATCACAAAGAGATGCCAAAAAGCCAAATCAAGCCAAAAGGGCAAAGAAAAATAAAAGAAAGAAAAGAATGAAGAAAAAGAAAAGGCACAAAAGCCAAAAAGAAAATAGAAAAGAAGAAAAAGAAATGGCATGGCAAAACAAAGCAAAAATGCAAAAGAAAAGAGAAAATGTCAAAAGAAAATCGTCTCACAAAAAGATTCTAACCCCACAAAAATAAGCCTTTTTCCGACTTTTGCCGTGAAGAGCCTACCAAAGGACCGAGTCCTTAGGAAGGAGGATAGCAGCAAGGGTCGGTCTTCCCTCATTTTGCATATTTCCACCTTTTTACTTGGACTAGTTAGGCGGTTTCGGACATGGGACGACCCTCTTGGCTCTTTGCTAAAGGGGGGCGGGGTCTCACTTACCTACAGTGTCGACTAACACCGTGGTTCATCCTTTTTCCATCCCGCCGATCGTCCCGTGGTACGTTCTTAGAAGGTTAGGAGGAACCGAGGTAAGTTACCAACGTTTTTATTGCTTTGTCGTCATACTATTAGGGTTTAGTCCATTTTGGTTTGTATTGCTAGCTTGGGAACGTTGTCACTTGCCTTGAGTCTTAAACCGGTGCTTCTTTCACCGCTTGTTTGAGGGAAGCGGTATTTGTTTTCTTTTGGGTGCAACCGATTTTTGTGTGTTTGTTTGTGTGCTTGTTTATTTATGTGTTTTGTGTCCGGTTGCATCCACGGTTTTGTCGCAAGACCCCACTTGCCTTGCGGAGTGCACTTTTCCTCTAAGTGCACTCGCGTGAGTTGAAAGGGCGTAGGGTGCGCTAATACCCACTCGGCTAGTTTAGTAGTTAGTAGGTGCTTACTCGAGGGCGAGTAAGGGTTAAGTGTAGGGGAGTTGATAAGTGTAGTTTGTAGTGCCTTTTTCTTAGTATTTTGGTCCCATTTTCCTTGTGGGAGCGATTCATGGGCTACTTATGCTTCCTCTAGCTCGTTTCAGGTTCTCGAGACCATTCGTGAGAAGTTGGAGTAATTCTGACTCAATACATACACTTTTCGGAGCCAACGAAGTGGAGGAACGATCACTCGATGCCTTGGATCCGACCCCGAGACCTTGGGACCCAATCCCGAGCCTCCGAGACCCGATCCCGAGTCCCGAGAATCGATGAGAAGTTCATGTGAAGCAAGGAGGAACCAAAAGGATCATATTGGAGGCCTACAAGACTCATCCCCGACGGGTATGCACCTCATCCCGTCGGGGATGAAGTGCGCTTTTAGAGGAGCCACTGCCAGGCCGTCCCGGTCGGGACCAACCCATCCCGGTCGGGACCACCGGCCGTCCCGGTCGGGACCACCGTGCTGTAGCCGCAACTCCTTTATTTCATCCTCCTTCATTCTTGTACCCCTATAAATACTTCCCTCTTGTATTGTTTATGTATCTTACATTAACCTAGACTCTCTTAAGCCTCTCTACAAAAATTCAAACCCTAGATTAGTGTTCTTCATATTAGCTTTAATCTCTCCTTAATCCTAGTTTAATCTTAGTTAATTAGTTTTGTAATTAAGAAGATTCTTGAAGACTCACCCAAGCTTGACAACCTTGGGGTTTTATTTGGGTTTCTTATTAATTCAAGTTCTCATCTTTTTCATCCAATTGTAGTGGGTATAATTTCTCTTCTCTTAATCTTTGTTTTATCATCAAGTTTTAATCATTGATTATTGTTTATTGTTCTTGACTGTTCACTATGAATGTTTTGATGTTTGTGATGTTGTTTTCTCTTTTCATTGTTGTAGTTAGTATGATTATGAGTGAGTAGATCCCTTGTGGGTTAGTAGGGGGATTAAGGGTAGAATATGGATGATTAGGGTTTGATTGGGGGTAAAGGGTGAATCTTTGTTGTTAGTCACATATTTGGCACACCATGTGTTTGTTGATATGCTTGTATGAGTTGTAGTGGCCATGCTTCTCATGCTAGTCTTCCTCTACTCATTGTTTGTCTTGTATGTGGTCATGTTGAGGATAGTCGTAGTCACGAGAGTGCGGACTAGGGTCTAAGTTGCGAGAGCCCGGACCTACCTCGACATCGGTCTAAGTTGCGAGAGCCCGGACCGATTCTAGCAATTAGGAGGCACCTACACCCTTGACTACCCAAGTCACCCTACTACACTTATGAACCCGACCTAACCCACTCCTTCTTCATATTTGATTCATCTCATTAGTTAGTCATCATTTCCTTAGTTTGCTAGTTGGTTTGATTATTAGCATTGTTTAGCATTGTTATAGTATAATTCATCATTAGTCTAGTTCTTACCTCTCCTCTATCATAGTTTTCCATTTATCGCTTATTTGTGTTTGTTTGTGTGACCTAGTCTCGTTTTAGGCCAACCAAGTCTAAGCATTGCGACACCGTCTCCGTGGACACGACCCGACTTACCCTAACTATCGTTAGGTGCTAGCCGGTTATTATTTGATCGGTGGGATCCAAGACAAATCCCACCATCATTTGAGTTGTAGTGGCCATGCTTCTCATGCTAGTCTTCCTCTACTCATTGTTTGTCTAGTATGTGATTATGTTGGGAATAGTCTTAGACATAAGAATGTGGACTAGGGTTTAGACGCGAGAGCGCGAACCCACCATGACATCGGTCTAAGTAGCGAGAGCCCGGACCGACTCTAGCAATTAGGAGACACCTACACCCTTGACCACCCCAATTACCCTACTACACTTATGAACCCGACCTAACCTACTTCTTTTCATATTTGATTTCATCTTCTTAGTTAGTCATCATTTCTCTAGTTCATTGTTTAGTTTGTGTTTAGTTATTTCATTTAGCATTGTTATAGCTAATTTGTTATTAGTCTTGTTCACTCCTCTTCTCCTATCCTAGTTTGTCAATCATCATTTCTTTGTGTTTGTTTGTGACTTAGTCTCGTTTTTAGGCTGATCTAGTCTAGACCTTACAATACCGTCTCCGTGGATATCGACCATACTTGCCCTAGCTACCCACTAGGAATAGTCGGTTATTTATTTGATCGGCGGGATCCACGGCGAATCCCACCATCAATTTGGCGCCGTTTCCGGGGATTTGTTTAGGCTTAGTTTGCTTATAGCTAGACTTGGTTACCCTTCTTTGTGCTCTTCTATCATCTCTTGTGCATATCCTCTAGATTTTTCTTTTTTCCTTAATTTTATTTCTCCCTCTTTTCTCTTTGTCTTTCGATTGTGCTTGTTTATTGTCGTTACCTAGTGCCAATAAAGCACTAGGTGTTCTCACGTTTACTCTAGTGCGTAGTGTATGTCTAGGCGGGGAGGCGACTTCTTTCTCTTTAATCCAGAGCTGGAAAGACTTTTTCGAGCCTTTCGCCAACGGACGATTAACCGGGTTAGAATCTCTCAACCAAGCGCAAGCAATACTCATCAAGAGCAAGCTCAAGGAAACGATTTTGAGGAAGCATCTCGAGAGACGGCCGAAGGGAATTTCACAAATCCCTTTGGATATTCTAGTCCTAGTTCCCCCTCTACATCTACTTCAACTCCGTCTTCACCACCATCTCCCTTACATCCAATTATGCCAAAGTTTTCGTCTCACTCTACATTTACGGAAGATGTCTTGCCGGGACCGAATGCTCTACCGGCCGCTTATGCCGGAAATTTTGTGGCCAAGACTCAATTCATCCAACTTGTGGAGAGAAATCAATTTAGTGGTTTGCCCACCGAAGACCTGCACCAACACATGGAGATTTTCTCCGATTATTGTGACACTATTTCTCAAACCGGGGTTACACAAGATCAAATCTGTTGGGTATTATTTCCATTCTCATTAATTGGAAAAGCGAAGCAATGGATCAAGAGTCTCGATAGGGCAACCATGGGTATCGATACTTGGAAGAAATTTGCATTGGCGTTCTACCAAAAGTTCTACCCTTCGGAGAAGACTAATTTGCTAAGGGCCTCCATCACCGGTTTCCAACAACGGGATGAAGAGAGCCTTTATGAAGCTTGGGAGAGGTTTAAATCTTTGGTTAGATCGTACCCCCACCATGGACTTTCACAATGATTTTTAGTCCAACAATTTTGGAACGGCCTTTATGAGGACTCAAGAACTATACTCAATATGGGCTCCAATGGTAGGTTCACCGAGGTCGATGATGACCAAACATGGGCAAGGATCGAGGAAATGGCGGTCCATAATTCTCAATACTCAAGGCCTAGGAAGGCAAATCGAGGAGGTAGGCACGAGGTTGATGCTATTACTCAATTAAGCATTGACCTTGGAGCTCAATTGAAAACACACATGGAGAATATTGACATGAAGCTCCAAGGCCACCTCAATCAAGTTCAAAGCATTAGTTCCTCCCACCAACACTCAATTCAAGAAGTGAATGCTTTGGGATTTGCACCTCCTTTGCCTTATTATGGGATGTGTGATACTTGTGGAGTCGTTGGTCATGATCCTATGCATTGTCAAGGAAGTATTGAGCAAGTGAACGCCTTTCAAGCGTTCTAGCAAGGTGCCTCCTATTCCAACCAATACCAAGCTTCCAGTCAAGTCCCTCAACAACAAGTTATGCAACCTCGTCCCTATGTTCCACCTCCCTTAAGGGACAACAATCAAGGTTATCAAGGTTATGTGGGTAACCCAAGGCCCTTCAACAACTTCAAGCAAAATAACCAAGGTACCTTCCACAACAACAATCAAGGTTTCCAACAAGGGAACTTCAATCAAGGTGGTTTCCAAGGAAACCAAAACTTCCAAGGACAACAAAATTACAACCATGGCAATAATCAAGGCAATTCTCATGGGTTCCAAGGGAACCGTCAACAACAAGCAACTCAAAGTCAACAACAACAAAGCAAGCCTAGGAGCCGATCTCCTACTCATGACTATGGCATTCCTCTAGCCATCACCGATACTCCGCACAATCCACAATCTCCACCTCGTGATTTCGACATTCAAAAATCTATGATGAAGATGCAAAGGGGTCAAATGGAGATGTCAAAAAACCAACAAGAGTTCTATGCTTTTATTCAAAGGGACAACATGGCGAGAGACGCTCATACGAAGATGCTTGAGACCCGAATAGCTCAACTTGCTTCGGGTAGCTCTTCAAGGCAAAAGGGGCCATTACCTCCTCAAGGAGAAACACCGAAATTTGAGCATGTAAATGTTATTACCACGAGGAGAGGTACATCTTATAACCCTCCCCCACCCCCTAATGAGCAAGAACCAACAAGAGAAGTTGTGCCTCCAATTCAAGAAGACCAAAGCTTAGGAACTTCTATAGAGGATCAAGTCTTATGGGAGATTGAGAAACCCCAAGAAGACGAGCTTCCCCCACTTCAAGGAAAAGACAAGGGTAAAAGGAAAGTGTCATTTGAAGAGTCCACCCCTATTGAGCAAAACAAGATCCAAATCAAGTTGCCTTTCCCAACAAGGCAAATGAAGACCAAGGTGGATAGCCAATATGACAAGTTCCTTAATATTGTGAAGAAGTTGGATGTGAGTGTCCCATTTACCGAGCTACTTACCCAAATCCCGGCATATGGACGATTCATGCGAGAAATCCTAACTAGGAAGAGATCCATCGACAAGGAAGAGACTATTGCGTTCACAAGGGTGGTGAGCGAGCTTATTCAAGGTTCTACGCTTCCAAAGTTGAAGGATCCGGGTAGTTTCTCGATCCCTTGCACCATAGGCAATTACAAGATCGAGAGGGCATTATGTGATTTGGGTGCGAGTGTGAGCATCATTCCTTATTCTATTTGTTGCCGACTTGGGATGAAGGAGCTTAAAAGTACTTCCATTACACTCCAAATGGCCGATAGTTCATTCAACCGACCATTGGGGATGCTAGAGGACGTGCCGATACGGATCGAGAAATTCTTCATTCCGGTCGATTTCATCATGCTCGATATGCCGGAAGATGCCAACACTCCCATTATCCTTGGGCGCCCATTTCTACACACCGCCGGTGCTATGATCGATGTGAAGAATGGTAGGATCACCTTCGAGTTAGGCGAAGAAAAGCTAGTGTTTGACCTCCAAGGCAACACTTCGCCTACTAATGATGAGTTTTGCAATATGATCCACGCCACGAAAGACATTGATCTAGGGGTTGAGTTGGGACAAAGCTTGAAGAAGAACTCTTGTGAACTTGAAGATGATGACTCCGAGATTGGAGAGGATGAGTGCCCATGTCATGGGTTTGATGACAAGTTGAAAGGTAAGAAGCAAGATGAGCCTCCCTTGGGGCCACATGAGGATCGATGGACGTTTGGGTATATCCCGAAGGATCGTAAGTATAAGTTCAAACCATTGAACTTGGTAGATCGCGATGCCCCAGGGACGTCAAACCAAGGTCATGGAGAACCTTGGGATGTGGACGGTTATATCTCGAGCTTGATTGAAGACTTTGCTAGAACCTTCAACTTGTTTCTTCGTGCCCTTGATGGAGATGGAACTAGTCATTGTTGTTGAAGAAAAATATTGAAGAATGCACCACCTTGGTTTGACGGAGTTCCACAAGAACCGTCTCTTTGTATATATCTCTATCTCTTGTAATCTCCTTTAGTTTTGTGAAATTCTTGATTATTTGGATTGTTGATGAGCGAGTGAGGGAGGAAATTTGATGTTGTGTTTGAGTTTATTGTGATAGGTGTGAAGTGAAAGTGTCTCCTAAGAAGGAAGGGTTAATGTTAGAGCTTGGATCGAGTGAAGGGAAGTCGGTTTTTGAAGCCCGGAATGAGCTTTTGGAGTTATAAAGGTTAGGAAGACTCTTCCCGGCCGAGAAGAGGTCATCCCGACCGGGAAGGATGAGTCATCCCGACCGGGAAGGGTGTCATCCCGTCCGGGATGAGTGTGACAGAAGATGGGTCTACTGGAGTGCCATCCCGACCGGGACGAAGGCTTCCCGACCGGGACGAAGGCTTCCCGACCGGGACGAGAAGGTCATCCCGACCGGGACCACCCATCCCGAGCCGGGATGGGCCCCCTGTTCCTCCTTTGGCCTTTTCTTCGTCGTTTGAGCCCACCCTACCACTTTATACCCCCTCCCAACCTCCCTACATGTCCTTCCTCTCATAATATGACCCCTACACCCCACATACACATTTTCACCTCACTTCCTCTTCACTTTACACCGACTTTCACATCAAAACCCACCTCATTATACCTTTGTGCTCCAACCATGGATCCGTATCGCGATTGGGGAGGAATTGCAATGACGACGACTAGCTACGTGCCGATATTGACTTATGAGACGATGGAGCGAGTGAGTTGCTAACCGTATGGTACGACAACTATCCTCTCTTTTCCGTTTCTTATAGCTTGTTTGCCCTTGTTTGTTCCCCTCCCCTTATACACTTTCGTGTCATGGTGGCCCTCGGGGCCTTGGTATTTGTTGCTCCCAACTCTCGATGATGTGATTACATCGAGAGTCATTTCAAAATCCAAATTTACAAGATTTTCACCCTTTTGTAGGAATTAGTCGGATTTGGGCGGAATCCGGGCTAGGTGACTTGATTACACCTAGTCCTCCCCTCCCATTCCCTTTTATTTCTTTCTTTTTATTTCTTCCCCCATTCATATCTTTTCTTGTCTCGGCCCATGGTGACTTGACTACACCCCGGCCGGACACATTCTACCCTTTTCTCCACTTTATTTTTGATTTTTTAGCTTTATTTTCGTAGTTTCTTTTCTTTTCTTTTGTGCTCCCATGCACTACGGTCGAGCATGAGGACATTGCTCAGTTTAAGTGTGGGGGAGCGATATTCTATCGTAGTTAGTTTTATTTTCGTAGTTTTTCGAAAAATCTTGAAAAAAACCCTAAAAATTTGAAAAAATTCTATAAAAAATCAAAAAGATTTTCTTTTGTGTGTTTTCATTTTTATGTCGTTGTATCGTATATGTGTTTTGTTGTGCGTGTTTTGCCTCCTTTTTTCCTCTTAGGTCGCCTAATCGCCGCTAACTTTGGAAAGCTTTCAAGACATCCGGTAACACATTTTATCCCTTTTTCCTCTTTACCTCTTGTGATGTTCGGAGGAGATTTGTGATGTTGTGTGCTCGGGAGGAGCTTTGTAAATTTTGGTGTTGGTTGGTGGCTTGTTTGGAAGCTCGGGCTGGTGTTTGTGTTGTTTATGTGTTTGTTTTGTTTTGTTTTTGTTTTGTGGCCTTTTGTCTCTTTTTCTTTCGTTCTCGTCGTGTCTTTGTGTTGTGTGTGTAGTTGTGTCTTGTGTGTAAAAAGGTTTTTGAAAACCCGGTTTAGAGGCTAGTGTGCGAGTGTTTACTTTCCCTTCCTAGTGGTATAAATCGAGTCTTGGACCTTAGTCTAGTAGAATCACCCTAAATCAATGATTTCGTTGGTTTCTTACCTTGAGTCCACCTAGCTTACTAGGGATTTACTACGGGATTTGCATTTTGACCATTTTGACCACCCACGGTGTGAAAAGGCCTTGGTTGCCGAGTCCCGTCCCCTAGGTGGCCATGTTCGGAATTGTTTGACTAGTCCAAGTTTTCCCCTTTTGTGTGGGTTTGAAGGGAATGACGCTCCCCGACTCACCCATTACCCTACCACACAATAAATTGCAATTTGTTGAAGTCTCTCTTTCTCAATTGCAAAGAAATGCCTATAATTCAAAAGGGCAAAGAAAAGAAAATGAAAGAAAGAAAAGATTGAAGAAAAAGAAAAGGCACAAAAAGCCAAAAAGAAAATAGAAAAGAAGAAAAAGAAATGGCATGGCAACACACAAAGCAAATATGCAAAAGAAAAGAGAAAATGCCAAAAGAAAATCGTTTCACAAAAAGAACCTAACCCCACAAAAATAAGCCTTTTTCCGACTTTTGCCGTGAAGAGCCTACCAAAGGACCGAGTCCCTAGGAAGGATGATAGCGGCAAAGGTCGGTCTTCCCTCACTTTGCAATTATTTCCACCATTTTACTTGGACTAGTTAGGCGGTTTCGGTCATGGGACGACCCTCTTGGCTCATTGCTAAAGGGGGCGGGGTCTCACTTACCTACAGTGTCGACTAACACCGTGGTTCATCCTTTTTCCATCCCGCCGATCGTCCCGTGTTACGTTCTTAGAAGGTTAGGAGGAACCGAGGTAAGTTACCAACGTTTTTATTGCTTTGTCGTCATACTATTAGGGTTTAGTCCATTTTGGTTTGTATTGCTAGCTTGGGAACGTTGTCACTTGCCTTGAGTCCTAAACCGGTGCTTCTTTCACCGCTTTTTAGAGGGAAGCGGTATTTGTTTCTTTTTGGGTGCAACCTTTTGTGTGTTTGTTTGTTTGTTTGTTTGTTTGTTTGTTTATGTGTTTTTGTGTCCGGTTGCATCCACGGTTTTGTCGCAAGACCTCACTTGCCTTGCGGAGAGCACTTATCCTCTAGGTGTTCTCGCGTGAGTCGAAAGGGCGTAGGGTGCGCTAATGCCCACTCGGCTAGTTTAGTAGTTAGTTTGTACTTACTCGAGGGCGAGTAAGGGTTAAGTGTGGGGGAGTTGATAAGTGTAGTTTGTAGTGCCTATTTTGCTGTGTTTTGGTCCCAATTTCCTTGCGGAATCGCTCCTTGGGAGCGGTTCATGGGCTACTTATGCTTCCTCTAGCTCGTTTCAGGTTTCCGAGACCATTCATGAAGAGTTGGAGCGATTCCGACTCAATACATACACTTTTCGGAGCCAACGAAATGGAGGAACGATCACTCGATGCCTTGGATTCGACCCCGAGACCTTGGGACCCGATCCCGAGCCCCTTAGACTCGATCCCGAGACCCGAGAGTCGATAAGAAGTCCATGTGAAGCAAGGGGGAACCTTAAAGATCTTATTGGAGGCCTACAAGACTCATCCCCGACGGGTATGGCCTCATCCCGTCCGGGATGAAGTGCACAAAAGAGGGGTGTTCTGTTCTGGGTCCTTCCCGGTCGGGACCATCCCTTCCCGGTCGGGACCATTCCCTTCCCGGTCGGGACCATGGTGCTGCTGCGCGTGACTCTTTAATTCATCCTCCCTCATTCTTGTAACCTTATAAATACTCCCCTCTTGTATTTTTTAGGGATACTACCTTACATTAGACTCTCTTAAGCCTCTCTACAAGATAAAACCCTAGATTTAGAGTTCATCTTTTTAGATTAACCTTCCTTTAATCCTTAGTTAATCTTTGTTAATCTAGTTTAGTTAGTCTTGTATTAAGAGGATACTTGAAGATTCATCCAAGCTTGACAACCTTGGAGTTGATTTGGGTTTCTTATTTATGCAAGTTTACATCTTTTTCATCATCTTGTTGTTGGTATAATAACCTCTACTCTTGTTCTTGTCTATTTAATCAAGTTTGAATCTTTTTATATTGTTATTGTTATTGTTCTTGTTCTTCATTATGGATGTTTGGTTTGTGATGTTGTTTTCTCTTACTATTGTTAGTTTATTCTTGATAATGAGTGAGTAGTCTCCTTGTGGGTTAGTAGGGGGATTAAGGGTAGAATATGGGTGATTAGGGTTTGATTAGGGGTAAAGGGTGAATCTTTGTTGTTAGTCACATATTGGGCACACTATGTGTTTGTTGAAATGCTTGTTTGAGTTGTAGTGACCATGCTTCTCATGCTAGTCTTCCTCTACTCATTGTTTGTCTAGTATGTGATTATGTTGAGAATAGTCTTAGACATAAGAATGTGGACTAGGGTTTAGACGCGAGAGCGCGAACCCACCTTGACATCGGTCTAAGTAGCGAGAGCCCGGACCGACTCTAGCAATTAGGAGACACCTACACCCTTGACCACCCCAATTACCCTACTACACTTATGAACCCGACCTAACCTACTTCTTTTCATATTTGATTTCGTCTTCTTAGTTAGTCATCATTTCTCTAGTTCATTGTTTTAGTTTGTGTTTAGTTATTTCATTTAGCATTGTTATAGCTAATTTGTTATTAGTCTTGTTCACTCCTCTTCTCCTATCCTAGTTTGTCAATCATCATTTCTTTGTGTTTGTTTGTGACTTAGTCTCATTTTTAGGCCGATCTAGTCTAGACCTTACAATACCGTCTTCGTGGATATCGACCCTACTTGCCCTAGCTACCCACTAGGAATAGTCGGTTATTTATTTGATCGGCGGGATCCACGGCGAATCCCACCATCACTACGCCACTTGATCGAGTGACATCACAAAAACCGAAACGAAATGTCTTTACGACCTCCACTCGGTCGAGTCTCACAGTGACTCGGTCGAGTGGCAACGTACTCGGTCAAGTTGGTCAATAACTCAGTCGAGTAGGGTCATAAAATCCGGACAGAACCTTTTTCAGAGGTCCACTCGGTCGAGTCCCACATTGACCCAGTCAAGTGGCCCTTTATCACGGTAAACCGTGAGTCCTACAATAGCATTAGGGTTTCGTTAACCGTTTTTTTGTGACTTAGGTGAACACGTGCCTAATTAATCACGTGAAACATCTTTTCAAAACCATTCATCATCTCTTTTACATCATTCATCTTTGCACAAACCGTTAATATCGTTATACCGTGACTAACCGTTTGTTGTTTCTTTTGTCAATTTTGGTTGTTTATTTTAACGTACTAAAATGAACCCACATGCTAAAATACAACTTCGACGTTAATATTTTAGTTGCATTAAATCGACATAGAAACCCTTTCAATTCATCGCATGCTTAGGGAAGATAATCTTTGCATATCATTTTCCCGTTTAACTAACGCGCGTATTCAAAAGTCAATCGATATCCTAGTAGAGGCCGCTAATGTGCGGGCGGGGTTGGGTGTCCTTTGTGGGCTTCCCAACACGTACCCTCACCCCTTACTCAGAACCTCGGTTTCCGGATGCCCGAAATCGTTGGCACACAATAGTCATTCAATACACGATAACCGGTAGTGACGGTATCGGTATCAAATGCTAAGGGACGAACCCAATAAACTCTGACATCGAAAATGGGCCGTATTTCGTACACGGCCCACTACGACATAGAGTGGGTTCGAACGGGCCCTAACTCCCACAAAGTTCGGTGGCGACTCCACTTCGATTTAAATTTCCATTCGATCTGTTTCATATGGAGATTCATTCGCCTACCCAAACCCGCGCGTGGCCGCGTCGGGGTGGACCTATGTCATCTGTCATGTCCACAATATTGTTAAATAATAACCCGTAACGACAACAAACGTTTAAATCGAGTTTATATCGTTAAATAAACCGTAACAACCAAAATTTATAAAGATAATAACTTGAATGATTGTATGACATAATGACACAGGACAAACATCTTTTTAGACTACACGACAGTGAATTTTATTTGAAGTATAAAGGTCATATTAAATTGACAGGTATTCTCATGAATTCTAATTTTTCGTGCAGATAGTTATTCAATTTTGTTAAAAGCATTCATTATCTTGATTAATTTGATTATAAGTTGACAGTTCTCAGTCTCATATATTAACTGGAATATCAATACACAGATGAGTGATTACTATAGATCAGTGATTAATTTGATTATAAGTTGACTGTGATTTTGATTACAGTTCTCAGCCTTTAATATTGAGTATAGACCAGTGATATTTTTAATTAACAATAAGAATTTAATACTATGAATGATGATTTTTTTTATTAATTCTCCCCTACATAATTTTTCATAAATTTTATTAATCACAAACAATCACAATATTACTACTTTTTTATACTATTTTTTGGATATAAATAATATACTAATAATAGAAACTTGCTTTGATATTGTATTACGGTTTTTTAATAGTTTAGGTTATTGTATTAGATTGGGATTATAAGATTGTACTCCGTATTAGGTTTTTAGGTGATTGATTTGGTGATATGTGTGTTAGGGTAAAATATATTGTTGCCGAAAATAATTGATTCGTTATTTGCTAATTATGTGCGGGATTGTGCAATGTGCGTAGATTGATTGAGACTCGTATTTGTAAAGGTCCGTTTTTTGATTCAAATGAATGAGTTGCCAAAATAAGCCTGAACTCACCACATGTGAGTATTTCAGAATGGTGAATTCTTAGCTGTGCCACGTCATTGACAGCGGTGTCTGTTTTAATATATAAATGATAAAGGATAGGTTAATCGGGGGCGGACCAGATCCCGGTCTGTCCAGTCTTCTTAGGCGGGAGTCTCCGACGAATATGATTCAGATTTCAGAATTATTAGATCCAACTCTAGTTTTAACCGAACCGGGCTGGGATTGAATAGTCACCTCAACTGAGTGAAGAAGGCTAATACCGGCGCAAACAACACAAACCTGCACTGCAATTGCACAAACAAAACAATTGTCACTTCTCTTTGTTTGATTTGAATCTAATCAAATTTCCACGAATTTTTCCAGGGTTTTTCAGGAGCTCCTAACTTTTCTCAATTTTATTCAGGTTCGTCACACCTCTATTACTCTCTATACAAACTTTTTTCTTGTTATTTTTAGTGTGCTGCAACTTTATTTTTAGTTTTGTTTTGGGTTTTTGTTTATTGATTTTATTTACTATTGACTGTTACATGCTCATTCCTTACTATTTTGATGTCTGTGTGGTGGGTTATGGTTAGGTTTTTGGTTGAATCTAGGTAATCAATTAGTACATGAATAAAGTTTGGAATTTTAAGCTAATTCTAAAACTTGGGTTTCAAAGTTTTGAAGAGACGGAATTGATTGAAGCGAAAAGGTTCTATTACAGGATAAAGAATACATGTAATTGGATCTTAATCACTTTTTTTTTAGAGAAAAAAAAATCATTTCAGTGCCAATGCATCATTTTAATCATGCAAGTGTTTCTCATAGGAAAGGTGCTTGGATATATGTGGGCAGCCTGATCGAAATCTTAGCTGATTGAGCTATGTATTGATTTATGAATTGATTCAAGTGTTTGTTGTTAGTGTGCTGCAACACTGTGATTCTCCCTTTGTTTCGTGTAACCGTTTCTTGTTGCACCTTCGCTTTTAAGATAACCCCTTTTGTGGGAAGGGAGGTCTGCCTGTTGATTTTACTTGTACGCTGTTTTTGTTACTTTTCACTAGCGAGGAAATACTAATCATACTTTCAATCATGCAGACGTCGTGGAAGTTAATTTCTAATGCTATTTGATTCTGATTAGCATCTTTTGTTGTCTCCTTTTCTTGTGATGATCAATTGTTTTTAAGCGCTCTCATTCACCCTCACAAAATATGTTTTAGGTGTCACTCCCTCAATTATGTGGGATTGAAATATTAGGAAATAATCTATAACTACCTAAATGAGGTGTATATGTGAGATTGTTTTTTACGACTATTTCTAGAGAAATATCGTGTATATGATGCATGTATTTGTTGGGATTAAAAAAATTAATTGCAACCATGCAACTTTGCATGGGTCAGTAGTAGTTATTTACAATCTGTTGCTATGATGTTAACTATATTTGATTCTACTACCATCCCTGTCAATAGTTATGTATTTCCATTTTGGTGTGTATAAATGAATTTCCGTTCTGGCCAAGTTTTTTTTTGTGTGAAAGATGTCGCATGTCGCATGTGGCTTGTAAAGTAGGAGCGAAAATCATATTATGTAAAGGTAAACGTGACCATTTATGTATTTTCTATAACTTCATGCCAAAAGCAATATATATAACAATTCATTGGGATGGAGGGAGTATCTATTGATGACTATATTTGTTTCTGATGGTTCTAGCCTAGAACACGTGATGTTAATGCATTCATATTTATTTATTTATTTTTGTAGTTAACCCTGTGAGAGAGCTGATCGCAACAATGGCGAACAACCCCCAATATTTGGGTGGACCGGGTCCGGTAGGCTTTCTGATTGATTAACTAGAGTTTTATTATTGAAGGTCAATCTGTTGTAAAGAAGATATACTAAACCTTTGTGGTCAGAAGAATAAATGGTTGAGTGCTCTTTACATTGTCATGCATCAAATTATGAAACGATTAAAAGAAGAAAGTGAACTTCAGCTTGTCTCACCATTGCTCTCTTCATCTTACAAAGACCTAGGGGTGATAACGTGTTGTGCCAAACACGAGCTTGACTTTGCTCTGCTAGCGCCCATCAAACAAAACCCGATCTTGAGCCAATTGCTAGCTCACCAAGTTTGAAAAAACTGAGCAATATCATGCTTGGGAGCTTAAACCTGAGCTCGAAGTGAACTCGAGCCTCTATATGATGTTTAAATTTTCATTTTTCTTTCATTCAATGAGAATATTTGATATGATGGAACAAATATATATTTTACGATAAATATTTTATTAAGTTACAAGAAAATATTAACTAATCACACAAGTTGGAGCCAGTCGCGAGCTTTCTGAGCTTACCAACGATAATTCGGTTTCACTCGTTAAGTTCTCAAGTGAAGCCTGAAAATGATGGTAATTAAGCACACATATTAAGTTCGAGTTGCTCGCGAGCTGTCTCGTCACATTATCACCCGCTTTTTTATCTTTTTGGCCAATATGTGTGCTGTTATGATCATGATGTCATATCAAGACTCAAGAGCTATTAAAAGTTGTTTTACTCTAATATGTTTCCTGTTGTTTTACAATTGGATGGGAACCTTGGGACTTAAACATGACATGCAGTATTTTAACTCATGGCAAATTAGTTTCATTATGATTTTGTAGTTTATCGCAGTCTTATTATGATGTGATCTGTTCAACCATAGGATCATGTATGATATTTGACATTTAGGACTAAAAGAAGTGTGGCTTATGATGACGATGAAGAGATGACAAATGATACCTCATTCAAAATTTCACATAATACCGATCTAAAGTGAGAGCTCAATGGTGAAACTCCTCCTTGGTCAGCTAACCTCGCAAATTTGGTGATTAAGGATATGCATTTCAGTGATACTTTGTTCACTGATTTACTTATGCAAATCCTAAGCAGGTCATTTGAGTGATATTTGTTATCGAGATAAAATTATTGGAATGTTGAATTTATAAAATATGTAAATCTTCTTGATGTTTTGCTAGTTGCTGAAGCTTCTTGTGTATACAGCTTCATCTAAAAAAGAATGCTTGTTTAGCCTTGTTGACGCCTTTGAATAAAAGCAATGCCTTGTCACAAATACATCGCCATGTTTCCTTGTTTAGCCTGCCAAAACTCATTAATTAGCTAGGATATTTTTGGGTGGCTAAAGATATAGAAAGCAATATTGATCACGATTTCTTGCTATTAAATCGTGATAGTTATCCGGGAATTTTTTCCTCTGTACATTATCTATTGATTGAGTTCAATTTCCTTTCCTCCTCTCTCGCTCTCGCTCTCCCTCCCCCGACCCACACCCACATTGTTCAGTCTATCTATATGCATGTATGGAATTGCATTTTTTTTGAATTCTCATAATCCCTTTTCTAGCTTAGTTATTCCTATTTTCTATCCTCTCTTATGACTCCATATCTCATCTTCCCATCTAACGACTTTATTTTTGGTTTTGGAAGCCTCTTCGTCCGATGGTTGGGTCCATTCCTCCCCTGCAAAATATTCCTCCACCCATGCCCCCTCAGGTAAAATTCTATGTTTATTATTGTCTCTGTGTAAGTGTAAAAATTCTCATCCGGAGTGATAAATTATCTTAGAGCTACCCAGATTATGGAATTTTTACGTGTTGGTATTATTTTTTAGTCAATTAATTAGTACTCCTATTAGTGGGAGATTCTAGTTGAATTAGGTTGGTCTCTCATCATATTAATGTGAGACTGTCGTGGCGTATCATAGGAGACTAACTGGTGAAAATACATGCACCTCCCCACAGTTCCGACCAGTGGCACCAATGCATCCGTCACAGCATTTTACACCGTCATCTCAGCAATATCAGTCCCTTGGCCCAGGTATTCCTCCGATGAATTTGGGAATGCCTCCGTCACAGAGCCATCCGATGCAGTTTGCTCAGTCAATTCAACAGGCACCTCCAAGACCTATGCCTCCAGGTCATCTTCCTCTATTATCACAGCCAATGCCATTGCCTAATGTTCCGTTAAACAGACCAATATCATCCGGGTTACCACAGCCTGGGCAAGATTTGCAGGTGCAAAATAATTTTCCGCCTTCCTCAGGCGGTCCACCAGTTGCCCCCTCAACATATGCTGTAAGTCTCTTCAGCACACCTGAATCTCATTGACTTGTCACACTGACTTCTAAGACACTCCTACCCAGTTATATGCTCCTGTTATTACTTTGGTGGTCAGATTTTATGATCTTATGATATTTCATCACATTTTGTCCTATTATACAATAGTTGCAACTTTCTAACACGAAATTATGAAAATATATATGTTCTCATAGATCAATTGTGACAAAATTGCCGAAGTTGACATTGGTTGACCACTAGAGTCCAATGTGTACAATACGAAAGGGATGGAGGAAGCGTGAGTTAAGTAATTAAAAATCTTAATGTTGCTCTTGGCATGTGCAGCCAAATGCTTATACAACTCCCCAGTACCAGCCAGTGTCTCAAATGGGTCTTCAAAGCAATCCTATAGCTGGCTTGCCTTTGATGGCTTCTGTGAAACAAGGCGCTGCTTTATTCACTCCTGTGCAACAGACGGGACAACCTTCACCGTCCCCTTCTAATATTAAAGTGGGTTTGTTATCTTGTTAATTCTTGTTTACACTGCTTAACAATCTCATAGTTCTGTTGTGCTTGTATCCTTTTGATGCTAAATATGGAACTTATGGCCTTGCACCTCTGTTTCTTTTCTTTTCCTCTCAACTTTCAGGAAGCTGATTCCCAGCCTAAGCCTGCAGAACAATCCTCTTCTGACTGGATCGAACACGTCAAGAATGGAAGAAGGTATTTGCCTTGTACTTAAACTATTTCGTCCTCAAGAAGGAGAAGAGGCATACTATGATTAGATCTAGATTATAGACATCAATTGAAATGTTAGTTTTCTTGAGATGTCATCCTTTCACAGTATCTCAATGCAAGTGTTTTGGCTGGTATGGTGGCAACAGAATTCTGTACTGTGTATGAGTAATGCCTTTTGCAAAACTCTTTTGTGTGCTGTGTTGCTCTTGTTAGATTGAGAAAGCATCAGCATTGTTACTAGGCAAAATCTTTGCAATTCATTTACATGAGGATTCCCTACCATATATGGTCCCCTGATTGAAGCTTTGAACTATTAGCTAAATACTTGTTAGCCAAGACTCTAGAATATATGTTCCCAAATCCTCATTTTGGACTCCCCCCTCCCCTCTAAGTTTCTCCCTAATCATGGCGTGGCATTTTCAAAAAACAGAAAAATGTGGATATGGCATTTTGCTGCTGTTATATGGCCTATGTTTGTTAGAGTTTTAAGTTTTTGATTGTCTTTTCATGATATGACCATAGAGTGACTTTAAGCTGTTACTCATTCAGATATTACTATAACAAGAAGACTCGGAAGTCTACCTGGGAAAAGCCCTTGGAACTGATGTCCCCTATCGAGGTTGGTGAAATTTGAGCAGGTTCCTTTCATCTTGAAGAGTTTCATCACTGCCTTGAAATCATTGTTGTCAGTTTTCACATTCATCCAGGCCAGGTTTTCGTGATCCAAGTTGCGGATGATGTAGATAGGTTTTTTCAAAGTTTTATAACAAACCAGTGTTGTTTGGTTAAGCTCCAAGAGTCCACGCGAATCAGTCTTATAAGTTGTGATTTTATTTGTTGGTTTTATGACCGATTAATTCGTCATGGAGCTCTCGTTGTTGGTAAACGACCATTTTTATATCCTGTTATTGATTGAAGGCGTGGTATTAAATCCAGGTCGCAATATTACTTTACTGAATTATCAAGGTTTTGAACGGTATCATGACCACATTTTGAAGCGGTATTCACTGCAACATGGCTTAGCGGCCAAGATAAGGTAAAACTATAGATTAAAAGACGCCAATGGAAACTATTGGCCTTCCTTCACCAAAGGGGTGCACCCAACTGATTGTCACCTATTTCCCTTAAGTCACATCCCTGTGAGCAGAGCACTTCTTCTTTTCAGTCACCTTTTCTCCAGCGTCACAGTCAAAACATGAAAACTAGAAATAAATTACACAAGGCACAAAGGATATACTTTTAATGCTAAGTGATAAGTTGTGCAATGTCATTATACTATATTTTTAATTCCCTGGTTTCCCTGGCGATGAGATACCGTATTATCTCCTCATTTGCCTACTTAGTCTTCTTCTCTTTGAACTGGGCATGGCCCAGGTATCTAACTAAAGTAATTCAGTTCAATCTCGTGGTGTCATTTTATGCTGACATATTTTGGTGGTATCATTTTATCTTTTTTTGCTACATATTTTAATCATCTAAATGCTCTAATTTTATCGTCTATGTTAGCTTAATGTAAAAATGGCTTTATGTTTTGTGTTTTATTTGTTAATTGTTTTTTTTATGTGTTTCCATTCTATTGTTTCTGTTTTCCCCTTACCTCTACTTACACGGCTATTGAAGTTTGGGTGTTGATACTCTGTGGGTCTTTTTGTACTTTGTCAGATGGCCGATGCTACTACTGATTGGAAGGAGTACAGGAGCCTTAATGGAAAAACGTAAGCAATATTCCTTACCTAGCATCTTCTTCTGAACCATCTCTTTTCTTTGATCAATTTGAGGGCCTGATCCATCTTAAATTATGGAAATCCGAATTTCTTTGATATCTTGTGGAGTTTAATTATGCGCAGGTACTTCTATAATAAAGTAACTAAACAATCGAAGTGGATAATTCCCGACGAGCTCAAGGTTGTTTCTTTTACTCTGCTGTGGCCGTTTGCTGGTTACTTTGAGCATTGTCCTGAGTTGTGAATAATACATAGATAAATACGTTGTACTTTACCTTCCCATGTGAGATATGACTATATTGAGTTTAACTAGCTATTTTGATTTTGGTTCTTGCAGTTGGCTAGGGAGCATGCAGAAAAGGCGTCTTGCACAACAGAAGTTTCTGAAGATGCTCATGTTTTAGCATCTGCTTCTCTTACTCAAGTTAGAACACCATGCAATGGTGATAATCCTGTGGTAAATTCAACCCCTGTTAAAGTGAAACCTGAGCCGGATCCATGTACTTCTCCAACCTCATCTTCTCCAAGTTTGGCAAATTTCCCTTGCGAGGAGCCTAGGACACAGGCAAACGCAGTTGAAGTTCAGTCTCCTGAAAACTGTGCTGCAACTCCGGGAACTGCTGACAACAATACTGTTTCGGCTGAAATTGTACTTGTGGCAACGTATGAATTCCGTGTTAAGTTGTATATGTTTTTTTGGGTGGAAAGGGAGTGACAAGACTGATAAAGGGGACTTAATGCCAGCGGGTTTTTAATCCAGTTCAGGAGTGACTTTGCCATCTAAGCTAGTTTACTTATACCGTATAAATGCATATGCCATCATGGGCGATGTCATAGGTTCTAATTGGGATATGTTTTGCTTGTGTTGAGAACAGTTTAAATGCTCTTTTGGGTCAAGAAAATGGAGATTCAACAAAAACTGTCAGAGTACAAGACATAGAGGTTGTGTTTCCGTCTATTGAATGCATGTCATATTTCTACGTGTGAATACTTTAGTTCAGCGTGACATTTAGGCGAAATTGATTATTTGCGTTAGGAAGCCAACCAAAGCACAAGCATTAGTGGAACGATAGATATTTCTTCCCGAGACGACAAACCTGTTGAACGTGAAGCACCAACATATGCTACAAAACAGGTGCGGCTTGGTTTGAACCCTTTTTTTGAATATGATATGGTCATTGTAAGAGTTGATTTTCATGTCCTTTTTTGCCTTTTCTTTTCGTCATCAATGCAGGAGGCAAAAGAAGCTTTTAAAACACTTCTTGAATCGGCAAATGTAGAATCTGACTGGACATGGGAGCAAGTAGGCTTCATCCTGTTTATATAATACGGAGTAGTTTTCTTCGGAGGCTATGGTCACTGGCTGATGTCATGTCGCTGATGTGCCAATTATTGGTTTTGCCTTTGTTTCAGACGATGAGGTTGATCATCAATGACAAAAGATATGGGGCTCTGAAATCACTTGGCGAAAGAAAGCAAGCTTTCAATGAGGTCTGACCTGTTATTTTAATTTTCGATAGTCATGCCATGAATGTTTCGCTGTTGTACTCATGGATTGTTTCTGACTCTTTTCAAATAATCTTTTAACCAGTACCTGACACATAAAAAGAAGCAGGAGGCTGAGGAAAGGCGTGCTAGAAACAAAAAGGCTAAGGAGGACTTCAAGAAAATGCTGGAAGTATTTGTTTTACTCACTTTGAGTCCCAATCATGCATGTTTTTTCTCTGATAACCCCCCCCCCCCTAATCTGCTCTTTTATTTTTTTTTGCAGGAATGTAGTGAGCTAACATCATCGACTAGATGGGGGTACTGCGCTGTCTCTTAGTATGTAAATCCAAACATATTTGTAGGAGTTTACCTGCATTATTGATTTTCCATCTCTTATAAACAGCAAAGCTGTAATTATGTTTGGTAATGACGAACGCTTCAAAGCTATTGAGCGAGGAAGAGATCGTGAAGATTTGTTTGAAGAATACTTATTTGAACTTGGAGAAAGGGTAAATATCTACTGGCTACTTAACCGAGTCTAATGATTCTTCATCAGTATGGAAATTATTAAACAGTGAAACCATTGGTAAATTCTGTGAGTGGGTTGGATTCCTAATAAATATTGAGTGATTGATAGCATATTACAAAAAAAATACGAGATGGTTTCACAATTTGTTAAACCTTTAATCAAATGAGGCTTTGGGTTTGTTTCACATGTAATATGATCTCATTAAATATATTTGCTGACTTATCACAACCCTCTGATTTTTTTGTCTAGGAAAGTGCAAAAGCAGAAGAAGACCATTTGCGGTATATAATGGAGTATAGGAAGTTTCTAGAATCTTGTGACTTCATTAAGGTATTCATCAGTCACATGACTCACATGACAGCTTTCTCGCAGAGTTTGTTCTTTTGATGAAGAACTATTTTTACCATAGCTTTAATCCTACTCATAGTCTATGTTACTGTGACACTTCGCGTAGCTTCCGTATCATGTTCAATATAACATGACACTTCAGCACTTCATTTTAGACCAAAAGTTCGCACAAAATAGGTGTATCCAACATTTCCAACACTCCGACATTGTCGTGTCTGATACTTTGACACCGTGCGTGTCTGATACGTCAAGAGGAATCAGAGTAACATAGCTCTTAATTACCTGATTAGCCTCCTTGGTATGACTTAATTCTGTGTGCTCTAGGGAAATAGTCAGTGGCGAAAAGTTAAAGACCGCTTGGAGGTGGATGAAAGATGTTCACGTCTCGAAACAATGGACCGGTTAAAATATTTTCAGGTGTTTTCCTTTTCTTGCCTGGAGATTGGATGGGCTCATGTTTCTATTGGAGCTAATGTCCTATATATTTTTGCAGGAATATGTTGGCGATTTGGAGAAAGAAGAGGAAGAGCAAAAGAGAATACAGAAGGTATATTGTGAGGGAGAAAGTTGGTATCTTTTGACTGCCTAGGTCTAAAGGAGGTTTTAAATTTTACAGATATGGAGTGACAAACGGTTAATGTGATGGAACTAACTAATCTTGCGCTTTTATTAATCTGCTTTGCCTTGTGTTGTTGCCAGGAAGAAATAAGGAAAGCTGAGCGGAAAAATCGTGATGAGTTTCGGAAGTTAATGGAGGGACATATTTCTGATGGCACTCTCACAGCCAAAACACTTTGGCGTGAGTATCACTCAATGGTTAGTCATGTGTTTCACTTTCTTGTATGATTCTACGTCTTGTCTTCCATATTCTCATCTAAATGGACAGTATGATTTTGTCTTTAAAACAGATTCATTTTTCTTAATACCCGTCAATTTTTTCTCATTTCCTGTTTCTCTATTAGGTTAAAGATTTACCAGCTTATCAGGCAGTCTCGTCGAATAGCTCAGGCTCAACTCCTAAAGAGTTGTTTGAAGATGTAGCTGAAGAGCTAAACAAAAAGGTTAGATGGCAGTATATTCTATCACATACCATGGAGAAGGTGCTTTGCGATATTTGATTTTGGATGCTTTGCTATATATATTTGCATTATATACTTTAAATTCATTCAGACTCATTCTTTGGTTATGGGTTATGATGGAATAAAGCAAAATTGTTCACTAAACTGGCTGCACCTCTTTATATTGTGGAGTAGCAGTCATTCGATCCACTTCTCAACTAAATTTTCATTTGGGTATTTCAGAAATAGTCTCTTCTTGCTGCTAACACAAGGGTAGGACTGCTTGTATCTGACTCCTCTTACCTCACAATTTGCGGGAGCCTTTTAGGCTCCTGGGTAATAGGCTGGTTGTGGTTGTGGTGGTGGTGACATGTGTATAAACTCTTTTGCATTGTCTGAGTTTGACTTCGATGGTAAAAATAACTAACTATATCCGATATTTACTCACGACATATAATAGCTACAACTTTCTAAAAATGTTTGATAAAAATATTTTGCTTTGATGTATTAAATGCGTAATTTTACATGTATCTCTGCATTTATTTGGAGGATCTAATAGTCTTAATGTTGGCTAATAACCAAAGTCAAATGAGGTCAGTAAAAGGATGGAGGTCGTACCAAGCATGTATGGCATATATCGTGGCTGATCCGTTCAGTAGTTTGAACCTGCAAATTAAAATTCTTTCACAACAGCCTACATTTCATAATATGAAACTTTAAAAAATTGCACGTTGCTATATGTATGAAACTTATACCATTAGTTCCATAACTGGAATTACATTTCATAATATTTGCTCATACTGTTAACAAACTGAATGTTCTGCAGTATGAAGAAGTTAGGACCCAGATAAAGGATATTGTGAAGTCTGAAAAGGTGAACTCCTATTGGCATTTAATACATCAGAGTTAAAAAGACTTAGCACGTGCATCTTTCCTTCGAAGCTAAATGTTTTTGACAATGCAGATTCCTTTATCTTCAACTTGGACTCTGGAAGACTTCAAGGCTGCCATTGCCAACGAGATCAGTGACCCTGAAGTGTCACAGGACAACATGAAGGTTGATGCCCCATCTGTCCTCTTTAAGTCCTTGTACTTGAAGTCCTCCCTACATTCACTCTATTTGCAATTCTCTTTTAGTTTTTTGGTCCGAGTTATTGGTTGTTGAAACTCGTATTTTATGTTACTATACAGCTAGTTTTTGAAGAGTTACTTGAGAGAGTTCGAGAAAAAGAAGAGAAAGAAGCCAAAAGGAAAAAACGTCTTGGAGATGAATTTTTCAACATCCTATGTTCGATCAAGGTAGTTATCAAGCATATATCAGCCGGTTGGATGTGCTTTGGAACTTTTGCTGAGGGCCATTAATTTTTATAAATTTCAGGATATTACCGGTGATTCACAATGGGAGGACGCTCTGCCTTTTTTCGTAGCTCGTGACGAGTTTAGGTGCGCCATTACGTTTTGATTCTAGAGACCTTATAAGTATGCTTGATAACACTCAAGCTATTGGAAAAAAAAGATTTTTTCAGTTTGCAAATTCGGTGGCGTAGATTTATGTTTTCTAATTTCTTATCACATTGGTATTCTTGAATGAATCATTTATATCCCTCTGTTATATGTCCTTGCATATAAAGAAACAATTTTTTTTTCAAATTGTTGGAATATAAACCCACATGTCAAGTCCCACATCAGTGATGAAGTAGAGGGTTGCTCACTTTGGAAGGCCTATGGGTGCTCCTCCTATTGCCAATTGGTTTTAGGAAAAGATGGAGTTTCCTTAGGCTTGTGAAGTGGAGTATCTCTACTCCCTTGAAGTATGTGCCAGACTCATTAGTATTCTAACATAAATCAAATTGAACCTTTCATGCCACCGGAGGAGGGCCCTCTCTTTAGAGGATTTCAAAATTCTGTTCCCACTCCGTTGCTCTCCCATGTTGTTGTCATAGGTCTGTTTGGTGGGCTTCACATGTGAGGGGGAGTCTTGTAAAGTAAATCCACATGTGAAGTCCCACACTGGTGGTGAAGTAGAGGGTTGCTCACTTTATAAAGGCCTAAGGGTGCTCCTATTGCCAATTGTTTTAAGAAAGGTGGAGTTTCCTTGGACTTGTGAAGTAGACTCTCTGTACTCCCTTCGGGTATGGCCATGTACATTCGTATTCTAACAAAAATCAACACTTGTTTGATGGGCGCTCTTAGATTTTTCTTGAAGAATGAAACGTCACTTATCCTTCTTATTGGCCGATGAGTCAAATAATTGACATTGATCAGCCACTATCTTTTTCTTGGGTTGGAGTTTGGTATTTGTGGCCACATTTTACATTAATACTCTTTGAGGGATTCACTTTAGTTGTTCGTAAAATTGTAGACCCTTGTGCTGTTCTTTCTCCATTCTATTGAGAGAAGATTTTTATTTACATTTTCTGATTGATTTTGTTCTACTCAGTATCTTATGACCCCTTTTCTGGATGTTGATTGATTACTATTTGTAAGCTTGTTTTTGACTAGCCAAAATTTCACCTGTGCCTATTTCAGGGCTATAGAAGAAGAGGCTTTTTCCAGGCAAATATTTGAAGAGTACCTTGGGGAACTAAAAGAAAAGGAGAAGGAGCGAAAGAGAAAAGAGGAAAAGGTATTCACATTACCATAATAACTTTGGTTCATCTCTAGTTTAATTTCGAATTCAACGTTCATCTCTAGTACACCATCTTTTTTGTTATCATGGTGGGCCTCTTTGGCCAACTCGATGATTTGGCTAGGAGTTCTGGAGTTGGGGTTTTGAGCCTTGACACTTGCAAACATGCTTAATACTAAGTACTCAGTACATTATGTGAGCTAATTTAACTGTTAAAGTCACTGGATAGTAGCGCTCGTGACTTCCGGGTTTGATAGACTCCAACCTCCACCCACAGAAAAAGGACATAATAGTATAATGCTCCCTGCATTGTATGTTAATACCAATGCGGTTATGCTATATTCCTGAAGTAAAAAACCCCTGATATATAGGTATTGAATACCTCTTTTGAGAGGTGAGACTGTAGACCTGCCAAAAGTCACAAAACAAAACCAAACCCGAAAATAATTGAAAATACCCGAATCTGTATCCGATTGAGCACCTGATATGAGTAACATCCCGTTTAAACCCGAATCAATCAAAATTGAACTGAATTCTACATACCGGAAAGGAATCCGAAACTGAAAACATTTGAATCGATTCTAACTGAACCAGCACCACCACCACCAACAACATTACCCCAGTGCCTCAATGGCACCCGCTAATTGCGGAGTGGGGGTGGGGGGTTAACTGAACCGATTGACCTTATTTAAAAGAGATGTTTTCTTATAAAAACACTCGAACTTTAAGAATTTTTGCATCAACTATTTATTTAGTAGTAATATTGAGTTATTTATTGTGGAATGCACAGTACCTTGGTAATAAAAAATTAATGGATGTTAATTGTCATCCAACTCAATAATACTATGACCCAAAACTCATCTGAAATTCTGAATTGATACTAACCTGTCCTAATTTACACCCGACTTGAAACAGCACAAACCAATTAAGGTGGATAACCGAAATTAATCCAGTAAACGGGTCTGATTTAACCCTATCCAAAATTGAACCGAATGAGTCATTTGTTGGGTCTAATTATCAGTATGGGAAAAGGGTCTGAAATTTGAATAGTGCACATTCACTTTTGACCTCTATCTGATTCTTTTTCCCAATTTCTCAGGTAATGAAAGAGAAAGAAAGGGAAAGAGAGAGAGAACGAGAGAGAAGGTCCAGGGACAGGCGGGAGAAAGATAGGAAGCGTGACAGAGACAGAGGAAAAGATCGAACTAAAAGGGATGAGGAAGATGCCGAACCTGATCTTAGCGATGCTTCTATATTGAACGAGAGCCGAAAATCTGGAAAAGACCGGGATAAGAAGCGTCGCAAGCGCCATCAAGATGCAGATAATAGCAGCTCTGATAGAAATGATGATCATTCTAGAAGCTCTCATAGGCATAGCAGTGAAAGGAAAAAATCAAGACATGTACATATCCTTTACCCTCTAATTATGGACATGGTGTCTTTTGTACATAGGCGTTACTTTTTTAGTATCCTTTAATTGAATCTGCTCTAACTTACTGTGTTAATCCCTGTCTGAGACTTGATCTCATAATTGGTTGTTGAGCCTTAAATTTGCTCGATTTCTCCCCTGAATGGGTCATGTTAACCATCAAAAACTTTATAACCTGTCTGCGATTTTCTGTAGCAGCTCTGATTTAGTTACTAGTACCATCCTATTACTTACCATACTTAAAAAAAAAGTTATGAACAAGGTGTCATCTACCTTGTGTTTTCACCTTTGAAATTTATAAGTTAACTTCTTTTGCCTGTATTGAATTTCTATGATTTTCCTTTTAATGCAGGTGGATTTGCCTGAATCTGACAGTGACATTAAGCATAAGAAGCACAAGAGAGAGCACTATACTAGTTCCCGTAGAAAGGCAGACAATGAAGAGCTTGAAGATGGGGAACTTGGTAAGTTTTGTTAGGCTCTCTTTAGTTATGAACTTATTTAATATTGCATAGTGAACACGTCTCTTTATAAGATGCTAGGCAATGGTTATGCCACTGTTTGCGCATTCCCTTCCATAAGCTCGAGATGGAGTGTCAAATAATATTGAAACAGCTATAGCATAGTCTCTTATTCGTGAAACGAATACATTTGCTAGAATGGCAGTAATATCTCACCACTTATGAGTTAAGAACTTTCTATGTGCTCTTCCGGATTATGATTAGTGGAATATTGGGTACTTATATGTTTGTCTGCACGATATGACGAACTAGTTAGGTTTGTTTTTCTTTGAGGTTGAATCCTTGTCAAAGGAAGTTTCTTCCTCAGTTCACTTTTAAACTTCCTACCTTGTTTATCACATAATAATAGGTAACGATAAGTTGCTAAAGTATGTGGGGCTTGAAACTATAATGACCTCAGATAGCATACAAACATGGAAAAAAGTCAAATTGGAAACTTAATAATGAACTTAGGGGGTGTCTGGTTCACTACTTTGAAATGGAATGGATTGGATTACATCTATTCTATTGTATGGTTGGGTTATTTTGGAATGAAGTTAGATATCTAACGAGTTCTAACTCCACCCTAACCCCTTGGAATCCCATCCCCACCTCTTCCCATTGGATTCTAACTCCATTCCCTTCTCGTCCAAAATGTACCGAAACAAACAATTTTCACATGTAATAGATTTAGAAGACCATACCTCTATGGATTCACCTTCCAATCCGTTCCATTCCAAACAAGTGAACCAAACAGCTTCTTAAGGAAGTGCTAGTTAGGTGTAATTTAATGCCTGGGTTATACTCCTTAAGTTATAACTACTCCATATATGATAAGTTTCCATGGAGACAAAAGCGACACTATTGTTTTATTGTGAATTACAGAGAACTGTGGATAATGCAAATGGCTCGCATTGGTAACATGCTCCTTTGCACACATTTTAGAGACAACCTGTTAAAATGTGTAAATTACAATGTTGTCCGTGTAGCGAGGACATGTATTCTTCATTAAATTTTTATGACACTATACTACCAGTTCTTAATTCTAGCGCCACTAGTGTCGTCGCCGCCATCATCGGCAGAAGCAATCACTAACTTACCACATAGGCCAAAAAAATGGGTGCTTAGTTTGAAATTCTCCGATGAGTGCATTTTTGTACATAATTTTTGCAAGATTACCTTCATTTTTGATATAGATCTGAAGATTTTGAAATGCATTTTTGGTTGCGAGAGGAGTCATGGAGTGATTGTTGGAAGGTGATGCGTGGTGGAGGCTGATGTGGTGAGCTGCCGCTGGTGTAGTGACTCAGCGGAGGGTATGAGGGTGTGTTTCGTGGTGAAGGTGTGTTGTATGGTGCCCAGTTGTGGTGTTTGATGGGCTGCTTTGCATGCTGGTGGAGTGATAGGTGGTGTGGAGATGCGGGTAGGGTTAGTTGTAAACATGTGGTTAAGGGATTTTGTTTGTGATTTTGAAATGCATGGAGTGATTGTGTAGATGATAATCAAGGACATTGTACGTAAATATTGGGTTTTAATAAGGACAATTACGTCTTTAAGTTGTTGCCCGAAAAGTAATGTTCACCAATCGTTTGGATTGTATTCAAAATGAAAGTGTTCCCATGGACTGGGTTGGTGGGAGGAACAATTATTCAATGCATTTATCGAAACAATTTCCGTAAATGAATCATATGGAAATATCTACTACGAGTACGTGTTTTGAAATCACATGTGAAATGCTGCATAAGTGCCATCTTTACAGAATTGCTTCTTTTCTTAAGAATAGTGCCTGTTTTGTACTCCAGGTAACTGGTGATGCGTATATGCTTATGAGTTATGACAATGTACAAGGAGATCAAACCGCATTCTTATATTGGAGCTGATGATGGTAGAGACTTGATCGCGCACCTGTTTTAAAAAGCGACAGGATCACCATATGTAAACGGGAAGGTATCATTTTTTTCAACGGATAAAGAAAGTACGGAAGATAATAATCTATGATCTATCCGTTTCATCTTTTAAAATATAAATTTAACTGACAGGTTGGTTGGTTGGTTAACTGATGTTTTGCGCCGTATTTCTGCTATTAGTTGGTTAGCAGTTTAGCATTCGATAAATTATCTAAAGCATGTGCCTTACAGTATTTTTGAGGAAAGATGTTTGTTGAGCCAAAAAAGAGTGAGCATGAGGTGTGTCAGTGTGTGTGTGTTCTTTTGTTGTGTGACAAAAGATGTTTGCCCCCAAAAAGTGAGCATAAGTAGTACTTGGTGGTGCCTGTGGTGCTAGAGTGCTACATTACTTTCATAACTGGAGTAATTGTCTAGTACACAGAACTGATTAAAAATGCCCAAAGGATGCTGGCAATGAGCTGTGCTATTTTGAAAGGTCTCACATTAAAAAATATCACGAGACCGTCTTATAGGAGAATTAATGTGAGGTCTTCCGAGAAACCGTATCACACTAAGTTAGTGAGAGACATGTAGAAAAAATAAAAACAAAATTAGTAGGATCGTTAACGCTAATGCATGAGAGACCATCTCTTCCAAGTTCTTGGATTGATGTTATATCTTGCATGGAAATTATGTTATGATTTCGGAGTTCTTTTATTGACAAATATTGGCATGTTGTTGCTAGGTGCACCGAGTTAGAAAAATAAACAAATATTTTCTCTTTGGCGTCCTACAATTCCAACTATTTTTCACTTTTGTGACAAAAATAAATCACCGAAAAAACTGAACAAAAGATAAAATCTCAAATTAATACAGAGTATATATTAATTAATATCTATTGAAAAAAATACGAATTATCGTCAAATCAAATACTCCGTATTAATAAAAGGTACCGAATTTGCAAAAATTGTAATTAGCATATTTGCTTGGATCAACTTTGAGCAACTGTAAAACGCAGCCTCAATTTGAATTTCAGCTTTTAACCAAAATTGCACAAAGTTACTCCTATTAAGAGTATACTTTAGATTTGTTACTGCAATTTAGTACTCCGTAGCATATAATATCAGTTTGTTTCTTTTTTTTCTTTATTTTATTTTATTTTCAAACTTTGATGATTGTTCTGTATTTTGTTTTCTCAAAAATTATTTGCATGAAGTACATAAATTTTTGTAATTGGTTAGACAATATGAAGCATTCTAACATGTACAAATTTTTTTGTAAATAAATGCCGATACGGAGGGCCTATTAAAATAGGCGAACTAATAAAAAACATTCTAAAAATTATTGTAATAAATCAAATTTATTTTTTGTAGGTAGAAATATACTCCCTATAATCCAATCCAATCTTACCATGTACTTTTTTTTTTGTCAAACTTGTTAAATTTTGACCTCAACAATAAACAATCAAATAAAAAAAATTTAAATATAATACAAACATATTTATATTTATTATAAAGTAAGGTTTCACGAAAAAATGTTGTCAAAAAAAATATAATATACAAATGGAGAAAAAAATACGGTCAAAGTGTTACCTCGTAGACCGCAAAAAGTCAAGTGGGAAGATTGGATTGGATTGGAGGGAGTATGTTATTTATGAAGTATGATATTTTTAATATTATGATTTCGGTTAGAAATATATAGTAAATAAATTTTACTAGTTATGAGACAATATAACTAAGTTTATAAATTGTGAGGCCTAATCTGAGCATCTTACCATCAATGAAAGTTCATTTGATTATCCCTATCATGTATATCAATTTAAATTAAAATGATTGTAGTATAGTTGCTATTGATTTTTTTTAGCTAGTATGAATGTGATTGAAATATAGGTTCCGTTGGCGGGCTTAACTAAACTGAAGTGAAATCGACTTTTTTTTGGTGAAATGTGAATTGAAATTGACTTAAGTGATTTTTTTTTGGTGTAAATGTAAGTTGTATTACTTAATGGACGAAATTACAACCAATTGTGTCATACAACCATCTCGTATTCCTCAGCCTAGTAGAGTTTCTATGTTCCTATAGTATCTACTCGGAATGTGTTTTCTAATACTTGTAATCTTAGCACAGATTTCATATTTAATCTGAGCTATTGCAAAAGTTGGTTTCTGAACTTCTTGATGAATTCTGTAATGATTCGTAGTCCACCAAGTGTGAGACCAAACTCCCACTATGGCCGCAGCAAGGACTTGTTTGTATAAAATGGACTTGTGCCTATAATTCCTCAACCAGGTGCTGATATTCAGTGTGGGTATCTGAATGCCTAACCAAATATAAAGAAGTGTGAAACACTCCTGTATGAACCTGCAGTCAACGTATAGCTCATGCGTTTCATCTGTTGAGTTACACAGGTAGCAGTTACATCCTTTGCATATCTGCGTTAATCTTCTGTGAGGCTATGTAGCCATGTTTAGGTAAGCTCATTCTATTCCAAACCATAGAATTCCATTTCACTTGCTGATGCTGAATTCTCAACCATTCATAGCCTTATGAGATTTTATAATGTCCACCTTGACCAATTAGAGAAGGGAAACAGTTGTTTTAGTAGAACAAGTTCTTAACCCAACAAATCTTATGTCAAGACCAGTTGGAGTTAAGAGAAGGCTAATAATCTTTCCATCTTGCGCCTTTGAGATATACATCAGGTACCCACTTAACCCACAAATGGTCAGCTTTTGATGTAATCCACAAGCATATTTTGCTATACATGCGAAGTTCCATGCTTTCAACTCTTTCAACCCCAGTTCCTCTTCATCCTTAGGGCAACATATTGTATCCCAAGCTATAAGAGGAGAGTTACAATGTTCACTTCCTTTCCAAAGTTAGTTCCAGCAAATGCTACTCATCTGGTTTATAACTGAGGTAGGCAGTCAGTGGCGAATCCAGGAATTGGGATGGGGGTGACATAAAATTTACAACATGAGCAATAACATAAAAATATCAGCAACTTGATTGTATATAATTCAACATATAATTTTGACGAGGGCGAGGGGTATATGGGTAATAGAACATGACGAGTTCAATTCAGTTCAAATTAGTTCAGTTCAGTTTAGTTTAATTCAAATTGGTTCAGTTCAGTTTAGTTTAATTCAAATTGGTTCAGTTCAATCATAAAGAACAAAGATTAAGTCTGTTTTAACTTACTAAACTAACTAACGATCTCTCAGGATCTTCCTTCAAAAACTGACTAAACTAACTCCAAAAAGAAGCCAAATCTTAGAATTTATTGCATCAAAAACTAAAATATATTGGAAAACAAGAAAAAATTCTCAAAGGATTCTCGTGAATACTACCTTGACTCTTTGAGTATACACAAATACGGAGTATAAACTTCACCCATCAATAATCAATTTAGCTTCAAAAAAATTCAAATAAACAAGTTAAATGCAACCCAAATTCCAACTAGAGCAAGTAGAACATCTCAAATTCTAAATTTCTACTGTAATAATTAGGGATCTTGAAAAAAAAAAAAACCTATAGACCTCATGGCATGACATGATGCTTATCTCTTAAAGCTTTGAAGATCACCAAGATTTTGTTTCACTGTTGTATTTGTGCTGATAATTTACGTGCGCTTTGGTTATTGCTTTCCCCCATTTTTTATTTTTATTTTTGTTAACTGCTTTCTCAGTTTTTCCCCAAAATAATGGGGGTGAGGGTTCACCCCCATCACCCCCTGTAAATTCGCCTCTGTAGGCAGTAGGAAAATGCAAGACCAGTACTGATGGATGGAGCTTAGGACAGAGTTTACTAGCACTAGTCTGCCTGAGTATGATAACTTCTTAGCACCAAAACCTCTTATCTTACTCACAATCTTTGCAGTAAGGATATGACATTGAATCACAGAAAGCTTCTTAGGTGACAAGAAATTTCAAGGTATTTAGGGGGCATTTGGTTCATCAAAGGGAAAGAGAATGAAATAAATAAAGGAAAAGAAATGAGATTATCCCAAATTTAGGTTGTTTGGTTTGCAATGAAAGAGAATGCATTTCAACCAACCTTCACCAAAATCTCAACATTAACAGTGTGTTATCGTAATATATTTATATATTATATTTGAAATAATTTTTTTTTATTTAATTTATTTAAATTATAAAAATAATAAAAAGTTAAATTCTGTGTAACTTTTTTACTCCCTTAATTCAAATCCAAACTACACATTTCTCTTTTACACATTTGTTGAGGCTTGTTTTGCACCATCGATATCTTTAATTTTACATTAGGAAAAATTATAAAAATTTGATATTCTTGACCTACTCGTAAAGATGAATAAAAAAAGATTCCACATGACTATATTTTGTCTTATAGATTGTCGAGAATATCGAAAATTCTCTTTAGTTGTGAATAGTGTCAAAAAAAGAAACGTGCACTTTGGATTTGAATGGATGAAGTATCTTTAAATAATAAACTAATTGTTAAATAATATAATTTTTATAATTTTTTTTTATTGTGAATACGGTAATTATAATAATTTTTACAGTACAATAAAATTTTACAAAAAATGTTTTTTTCTTTTTAATTGATAAAATTAAGGCATCAAAATTATTTTTTTTACCCAAATTCGACCCATATTTGACTTGTCCCGATAGTGTGGTGGTGGTCATAGTGGTGGTGGATGGACTTCGGTGGTGGTTGATGGTAATGGTGATGCTGATGTCCTGACGGTGGATTAGTGGGGAAACGGAATGTGTAGACACCCGCATTTGACTGCTAGTGTCTATAGCGGTCTCCAACAAAACATCCGATGATGATCGGACGCAAACGTGCTTTAATGCGCTCGAATATGGGCTCGAAATCAATAGTATATGACATGGGCTTTTGGCGGAGTATAAATCTCACAAAACCGACCTCAAATTTAGACCTAGTTGGTCGTTTCCAATAAAACAAGACTAATTTGAGCCAAAATTGTCACCTGAAATAAAACCGTCTTTTAGCGATCGGGTCAAAACTCGGTCAAAGTCGAAATCCGAAGCAAAGGACCAGCTATGCGTGCTTCTAGAAGCTGGCTAAGTCAACCAAATCAGGTCAAACCACGAAAATCTCAACTCTCCCTATAAACCCTCCACCTGTTTGACTCACTCGATCGGGTGGCTTGAACCGACTCGATCGAGTGCACTTACAAATCCAACGGACCGCCTCCGAACCGGGCACTCGATCGAGTGACCCTATGCCGGGGTGTACTCTATAAATACACTCATTCCTCTTCACTTCACAACTTTACACACAACATTTTCAACCCTTCACATTTCAGCCACATTCCAACCTTCAATCATCATCATCTCGACATCCCTTCATTTTACACACATACACGCATACAATCCCGAGATCGAAATCCGACAAAACCAAAGAGCAATCATTTCTACAAACCATACACACCATAACTCGCTTACATATCTCGACGCTCCCGTGCCTAAGCCACTATTAGACGAGCCCGTTTCCGAGAGACTAAAGCATGTAGGTTGAGGGTGTAAATTCAAATCCCGACTTCTCTCCTTATTCCCTCTTTTTTGTCGTCATTTACACACACACACACACACTATTATTATTAGTTGATATTAACGACGCTAACCTTTTATTTTCGCACTAACATTTTATTTCCATGTTATTAACCTTTTTTTATTTTTGCATTTTAACGTTTTATTTTACGTACTCTAACCACTAACATTTTTATCGTTTATTTACATATCGTCATAACACTAATACCGCGTATAATTATATAATATTTAAACCGCTTTCGGATCGAACACGTTTAATTACGGTTTCCGCTTCAAGTCCGTTTAATCCCTTTACAAGTTGTAACAGTGGTGGCACCCTTTCGAGGAGCGCCGCCCTAAACACTTAAGGGTGTAACGTGATCGTGGTAACACGTAGTTAAACATGTCCGATGCCATTTTCGAGTTAATACGAAACCTTTTGACGCGAAATCGAACATCACGTAATCCGTAAGGATAAGTAATGATGTCGTGATGCGGAGGGAACCGATTTTCGTCCTAATCAAACTAATAATGATTTCATAAAACTTTTTTTAAAATTCCCGATACCGGTTTCGTAATCATAAAATACGTGTTGCGAGTATCGAAAACCGAGTTGAATATAAATTGTATAATATTTTTACGTAGCTCAGCTAGTTATCGATTTTAAACCAAAACAAAATTCGAGGTTGCCATCTTTTCGAAAACAAACAACAGTTCGTACAAGGGCACTCGATCGAGTGCCATAGCTCACTCGATCGAGTGACCCCCTCAAAAACAGGCAGGGGGACCTCACGAAGGGCACTCGATCGAGTCCCTCCCATGACTCGATCGAGTGACCTTCATCATGTTTCACCATGAGCCTCCTAAGTAACGTAAGCCTAATCAATTTCTTTTTACGACTTTTAGTCGTCACGTGTCAAGTCCATCACGTGCCCACTTTTTCAAAATCATGCATTGCATTTTTTTATTCTAACCTATTTATATTATCGTCACCAATTCAATTATTCTATTTTGCTCGTTGTATTGTATTTCCGGGTTGTATTTCCGCCCGTGTATTTTGTATCTATTTTCGACTTTTCATTTTCGTTGTTTGCACTTATCGCACTTTTAACGAACCTCGCATGCTAAATCACTTCGACGTGAACCAAGATGCATTAAAATGACGTAGCAACCAATTCAATATTAATTCATCGTAAAATGTTGTTTGCATAACATTTCACCGAATCACTAGCGCGCATATTAAAAAATCGAACGATATCTTAGTAGAGGCCGTCATGTGCGGGTGGGGTTGGGTATCTTTTGTGGGCTTCCCAACACGTACCCTCACCTCTTACTCAGAATCTCGATTTCCGGAGGTCCGAAACCGTTGGCGTACGAGAGTCATTCGATATACGGTACCCGATAACATTTGCATCAGTATCGTAATGCAAAGGGACGAACCCCACAAGCTTTAGTATTAAAGTGGGCCATACTTTGTGCACGGTCCACCAAAATATAGAGTGAGTTCGAACGGGCCCGAACTCCCACAACGTTTGGTGGTGACTCCAACTTCGATTTAAATTTCAACCCGAGAACTATCTCACACGGGAAACATTTTGCCGACCAAACCCGCGCGTGGCCGCGTCGGGGTGGACGTATGTCATGTCCACAGAATGCAATACCTTGGAGGGGTTAGAAGTCAGAGGAGTTTGAGGGAAATGGAGGAGGGAAGAGAAAGATCTAATCGACCAAACAAACACAAACAAAGAGAATCATTAACTTTGATTCCCTTATCATTTTCTAAATACCTCAAACCAAACGATCCATTAAATTGTAGGTTGGTAGGTATCCCATTGAGCTGCACAATAATATTAGCCTCCTCTTGATTTATGTCTTTACAGTATAAATTGGATTTTGCTTTATTCATCTACAAACTAGAAGCGTTGGTAAATGTTGCAAAACATCAGATCATCAGCGAAACATAGATGACGGTTTGAAAATTATTGGTATTAATCCTCTTCAGTCTTGACTTTATTCTCTCTAGTCTCATGGTAAGTTGATACATTCGACTTCCTCTGATATTTTCCTCCAACAATCAACTTCAGTTGTCAACATCTTCTGACCACATGTTGAAATATTTAAATGAGTGTTTCTTTGTTATGACCTTGCAATCCAGATTCCGTATACAAGGACAATGGTCGAATAATCTTCAGGAAGGAAATTTGCATAAGTAGCCATTCATCATTACAGAGGGTCCGGTCAATCCTGGCATAAGTTCCATTGTCAGGTGCTTGCTTATTATTCCACGTGAAATGAGCTCCTATAGTTTTCATTTCTTTATGGGTGCACTCAATCTCTCATCCATATGAAGTACATTGTTGAAATCTCCAAGAATTACCCAAGCTCCACCACATGTTTGTAGCGTATTGATCGGTCCCATTGAGGTAACTATTCTGCAGGCTTGTTGAACCCATATATTATCATTGAACACCAGAATGAAGATCTTGGCTGGTCCTTCCTAATTCCGTAATTTTCATGTAACACATCAAGTATATCCACCTTGGAAACGGCAGGTTTCCACAAGCACCAGATCCTTCCTCCCTTATGCATATTATTCTACGTAATTATTGACCTTTCCTTAAAAATTGATGATGACTAATTATTTGCTTCAATCTTTAGTTTCTAATAACCCAAACATATTAACTTTATTAGAAGGGTTTTTTGTTAGAAGGCACCTAACATTTAGGTCTTCTGCAAAAAAGACACCTATAGTTTTTTTTTGCCCAAAAGCACCTTAAAATTACATTTGTTTGTTAAAAGACACCAAAACACCAACTTCCGTCAAAAAACTGTCAATATTGACGGTTCTCATCCTTTAATCTTCTTCCCTCAACCCTTAATCAACACTCACCCCTTAATCAAACATTCAAACCCCCAATTAACATCTTCCTTCCATCTTCCTTTACACTGTTACTTTTATTATCTCCCTTTTCTCATCCTCTTTGTTTCCCATAAGGCCACAATACTCCATTTTTCCTTTCAAAAAAACTTAATTTTCATCCAAAAACTCATTTTATTCTCCCCTTAATTGAACCACGCATAAAAATTCTTACAACAGAAACTTTAATTCAGTAATAGCTCAAAAATTTATCTAATAAACTCTAACACATACCCCAAAATTATACTCGAAATTAAGGGTAAATAACATAAAACAGAAATTGAATTCAAAATTTTAAGTTGTTGTTGATGACTTAATGATTAATTTATTAAGAATTAAGAGTTATAATTGAAAACTTAACGATTGAGCGAAAACTTGATGGTTTTGACTTAAGTAATGGAGATTGATTGAGATGTATGCAAATGAGGAGTAGCTAGAAACGAGGGTTTGATTAAGAAATGAGTGTTGAATTAAGGAAAAAGGTTAATTGGGTTTGATTAAGGAAGATAGTTGAATTAAGGAAATGGTTGATTGAGGTTGATTAAGGAACAAAGGGTTGATTAAGGGAGAATGATTGATTAAGGGATGAAGGAAGATGATTAAATGAAGAGGACCGTCAATATTAACGGTATTTCAACGGAACTTGGGGTTTGGTGCCTTTTGTTAGAATATGTGACTTGAAGTTGATATTTCCTAGTTTGGTGGTTGTCCCACATCTAAGAAAATAGGAAAGTGTGGTTCATGTACAACCTATATATTGTATTTTTTGTCCCACATCGGAAGATTAGGAAAGGTGAAGGAGTTCTATTCATATAAATAGGAGTCTCCCCTCCACCTTAGAATTCATCCAAAAATATTTGAGTCTCTTAAGTCATTACTTAGAGAGAGCTCATACGAGTCTGTAATTTGCATTCTCGACATAGTATAAGTTTTTCCCTTCGCCTGTGGACGTAGCTAACAAGTTGTTAGTGAACCACGTTAAATCTTGGTCTACAGTGTTGTTAGTGAACCACGAAGGGTATTAAGGCTACAGTGTCAGCCGAGGGAGCATCACCTACAAAGGGGAGCATCACAGTTGCCGAATTGGAGGAGATGGAGAAGAAAGCTCACTCCACCATTTTGCTATGTTTGGCGGATGACGTCATCACCGAAGTTGCTGACGAAGATACTGCCTTGGGGCTTTGGTCAAAGTTGGAGTCTTTGTTTATGACGAAGTCACTCACCAACAAGTTCCTTTTGAAGCAACGCATGTTTAGCCTCCGAATGCAAGATGGTATGTCCCTTAGAGATCATCTCGATAGATTAAATACTATATTGCTTGATTTACGTAATATAGATGTTAAGGTCGAGGATGAGGATGCTGCCTTAATACTGCTTGTTTCTTTGCCTAACTCGTATGAAAATTTTGTTGAGTCATTTGTTGTTGGGAAAGAAACCTTGACCCTAGAAGAGGTGAAGTCGGCCCTTCACACTAGGGAGTTGCGTCAAAAGGCGACAATTGACGTAGTTGAAAGTCATAATGTCGGGTTAGTAGTTAATACATCCAAGGGGAAGGGTCAAGGAGGTAAGAAAAAGAATAAGTCTAAATCTAAACCTAAGGGACCAAGCCCAAATAACCTTTGCCACATTTGTAAGGAACCAGGACATTGGAAGGCTGATTGTCCAAAGAAAAAGCCTTCAACTGCAGCCGTTGTCCAGGGTCAAAAGTATGATTCAGAGGATGATATAGCCTTAACTGTCAATAAGGTTCAACATCCTTCCGACAAATGGGTTTTAGACTCAGGTTGTTCATATCATATGTGTCCACATCGTGATTGGTTTTCCACTTATGAGAGCTTTAATGGTGGTAATGTTGTTATGGGAGATGATGCTGTCTGCAAAGTTTCTGGGAAAGGGTCAATCAAGATTAAAACATGTGATGGTATGATTCGTACTTTAACTAACGTAAGACATGTTCCTTTGTTGAAGAAAAATTTGATATCTCTTGGTGTTCTAGATGAAAAGGGTTTCACTTTTTCGGGTTCAGAAGGGACATTGAACGTTATGCAGGTTCCAAGATAATACTTACGGGTATCAAGAGAAATACCTTGTATTTATTGCAAGGTATGACATTGACAGGTTCTGCAGCTGTAGCGTCAGAGGATCGTCACACAAATGAGACTAAGTTATGGCATATGCGACTTGGTCACATGGGTAAACGGGGAATGCAGATATTATCCAAGAGGGATCTTCTGGGTAGGTATAAGATGAAGAATCTTAGTTTCTGCAAGCATTGTGTGTTCGGGAAGAAGCATCGTGCTAAGTTCGGTAAAGGGGTGCACACTATCAAGGGAACGCTTGATTATATCCATTCTGATTGTTGGGGTCCTGCTCGCGTAGAAGGTATTGGAGGTTTTCACTATTTTGTCCCTTTATAGATGATTTCTCCAGGTACACGTGGCTTTATTTGTTGAAGCACAATAGTGAGGTCCTTAAAACCTTCATTCAGTGGAAGGCGTTGGTGGAAAATCAAACGGGAAAGAAGATCAAAAGGCTACGAACGGATAATGGTCTGGAATTTTGTTTGTCTGAGTTCAATGAGCTTTGCAAGGATAATGGGATTTCTAGGCATCACACCATTAGGGGAACACCGCAGCAAAACGGTGTTGCAGAGCGCATGAATAAGACGTTGCTTGAGAGAGTTCGGTGCATGCTCTCCAATGCAGGATTGACTAGGAAGTTTTGGGGTGAAGCTGTGAAGACAGCCTGTTACTTGATAAATCGTGCACCTCATACGGGTATTGACTGCAAGACACCTTATGAGGTATGGTCTGGCAAGGATGCTGATTATTCATGTCTGAAGGTTTTTGGTTGTTTGGCCTATTATCATGTAAGTGAAGGAAAGCCAGAGTCGCGAGCCAAAAAAGGTTGCTTTATGGGATATGGAGATGGAGTGAAGGGATACCGCATCTGGTCTCCGTCAAAGAACCGCGTCATCCTTAGCAGGGATGTCACTTTCGATGAAAGCTCTATGTTTGTGTCTTCCGATAATTCAACAAGTCAAGATAAGAGTGATAGTCTCGAGAAACAGGTGGAGCCAGATATAGCGCCATCCGTGTTGTTACCAGGAACATCGATCCAAGTTACAGAAGAAGCTTCAGAGACTACTCCGGCTGGGGAGGAAAGTCAACTAGAAGGGTCCAGCGTTGATGAACCAGAGGCTTCTGATGGGCGTCCTAAACGGACAATAAGAGAGCCTAGTAGGTTGATCAAAGAGATAGAGGGGCGAAGAATTCGTTCCCAGAACTGCTATGCTGAAGAAATGGTGGGATATGCACTACAAGTAGCCGACGAAATTGAGTCATCTGAGCCACTATCTTATAGAGAAGCAGTTTCTAGTAGTGATTCTGCGCAATAGATCACTAATATGAGTGAGGAGATGGAGTCTCTTCACAAGAACAAGACATGGGAGCTAGTTAAGGTGCCACAAGGCAGGAAGGTGGTTGGTTGCAAGTGGGTATTCAAACGGAAAGAGGGAACAACAGAGGGTGAAAGCATCAGAACAAGGCACGTCTAGTCGCGAAAGGTTTTAGTCAGAGAGAAGGAGTTGACTACAATGAGATTTTTTCTCCTGTAGTGCGACACACTTTTATTCGAGTTCTCTTAGCGATGGTCGCTCATTATGATCTAGAATTAGAACAACTGGATGTGAGAACAACTTTCCTTCATGGGGAGTTAGAGGAAGATATCTTGATGAGTCAGCAAGAGGGGTTCGAAATTTTGGGAAAAGAGGCCTATGCTTGTAAGTTAAAGAAGTCTTTATACGGGCTCAAACAATCACCGAGACAGTGGTACAAGAAGTTTGACAACTTTATGGAAGGGCATGGCTACAATAGGAGTCCTTATGATTGTTGTGTTTATCATAACAAAATGGAGCATGGCTCGTATTTATACTTGGTCCTATACGTAGATGATATGCTCATAGCTGCGAAGAAGATGTCTTATGTTCAAAAGCTCAAGGTACTTCTCAGTTCCGAGTTTGATATGAAAGATTTGGGAGCAGCTAGGAAAATTCTCGGCATGGAGATTTATAAAGATCGGGTTTAGAATAAGCTTTTCTTGTCACAGAAAAGTTACATTTTGAAGGTTTTATCCAGGTTTGGGATGAGTGCGGCGAAACCTATAAACACTCCATCGGCTGCGAATGTTCAGTTATCTAATTCTTTTGCACCTCAAACTGAAGCTGAGAAGACATACATGTCAGGTGTTCCGTATGCTAGTGCAGTTGGTAGCTTGATGTACGCTATGGTTTGCACGAGGCCTGATATTGCGCATGCTATTAGTGTTGTAAGCAGGTTTATGGCTCAACCTGGCCGCGAACACTGGCAACAAGTTAAGCGGATATTCCGCTATTTGAGGGGAATGTCAGATGTCGGTCTTATATATGGGTGTGATACAACATGTTTGGTGACAGGTTATTCTGATTCTGATTATGCAGCAGATGTAGACGGTAGAAGATCGATGACTGGCTACGTATACACTCTTGGTGGATCTGTTGTTAGCTGGAAGGCTACTCTACAGTCGTCTGTTACTTTGTCAACAACAGAGGTTGAGTACATGGCTTTAACTGAAGCGGCCAAGGAGGGTATTTGGTTGAAAGGGTTAGTTAGCGATCTTGGGCTACATCATGATCAAGCAGTTGTGTACTGTGATAGCTTAAGTGCTATATGTCTTGCTAAGAACATGTGCATCATGAAAGAACCAAACACATTGATGTAAGGTATCATTTCCTACGTAGTGAGAAGCGCATCGTGGTGAAAAAGGTTGGGACAGCTGATAATCCAGCTGACATGTTCACTAAGCCGGTTCCGCCTAGCAAATTCAAACATTGTTTGGATTTGCTAAATGTTGACAGTTATATGTAAGCCCTTCGGGCTGTACAGCTCCACGGAGGGTATTAAGTCCTAGGTGGAGCAAGCCCATGCCTTGGGTGAAAAAGGCAAAGCCCGTGCCTTGGGTGAAAAAGATAGCCGAGGGAAGGGAGAAAAACGACTATTGATTGAAGACCGTTGAAAGATGCGATCATTCAAGTCAAGGTGGAGAATTGTTAGAATATGTGACTTGAAGTTGATATTTCCCAGTTTGGTGGCTGTCCCACATCTAAGGAAATACGAAAGTGTGGTTCATGTACAACCTATATATTGTAATTTTTGTCTCACATCGAAAGATTAGAAAAGGCGAGGGAGTTCTATTCATATAAATAGGAGTCTCTCCTCCACCTTAGAATCCATCCAAAAATATTTGAGTCTCTTAAGTCATTACTTAGAGAGAGCTCATACGAGTCTGTAATTTGCATTCTCGACATAGTAAAAGTTTTTCCCTTCGCCTGTGGACGTAGCTAACAAGTTGTTAGTGAACCACGTTAAATCTTGGTCTCTTTCTTTTATTATTGCCGTGTTTGTTAGCTTCTGCACAACACCTTTTAACAAAGAAATGTAAATTTAAGGTGTTCTTTGGCAAAAAAATAAATTATAGGTGCCTTTTTTGCAGAAGGCCTAAATGTTAGGTGTCTTCTGACAAAAAACTCTTATTAGTATGAAGAAACCATATCATTTCCTTCTGGTTCTTTGTTTTGTTCATGTTTCTTATGTTCCAGAAATCATTTCTATCCATTATTACTATTATGCAATGACTCCTCCTCTTTTCCTCCTACATTCCCAACTACATCCCCTTCCTTTTTAGGAAAAGATGTGAGTATCTATCTCCAGAAAAGCCCCCTGCCATCTGGTGTGTATATTGTAGCTCAGTTGATCTTATTGGTTTCGTTGCTGCTCTCACCAAAGCTTGATGCATTGCTGGCTCCCCGTAGTTGTACTTTCTGTACTGGTCTCCGGACTTTTGTGATTTTCTTATAGGTAGCCAATCATACTTCACTTGAATGACGTGCTCTTTGCCTTTCTCATCCAGAAAACGAATTGCATCATGGTAGGTGTGATTAATTTCAACCTCCACCCTTCCCTATCAGCCCTCAAATCTTCTTTAAACACTCTCTCTGTTCCCCAGAATTTGAGGTCAAGGTCCATCAATTTAATCCAATTGATAATTTCTTCACACCATACTTTACCAATTCAGCATCCTCAGGCCATTCGTGTATTATTACAGGTTTGTTATCAAACATTAGATGCTCAGATTATAAAGCAGTTAGTTGCAATTCCTTATCAAAGAAGCGAACGAAAAAGATAACATTCGATAGGAATGATACCTTATCAATTTTGAGGTGTTTCCACACACGAGGACATACCCTGCGATAATACTCCATAGAGGATTAGCTCCTACCATGAAGCCATATATTGCAGTATTCCAGAACTTTGTTTCTGCTTCAACATCCTCTTTTGTGAGCTGAAAAAGTGGAGTATGAGGTGTTCTAGCTCATCCTCGATGATATCCTCTAGAATTGTATTTGATTCAATCGAAATTTATTCTTCTGCAATGAAGTCATCCCGATCTCTCTCTTTCTTCTCTTCCTTCTTCTCGTTTCTTTTCCGTCGTCAAGCGTCGTCGTTTTTTTTATCGTTATTAATCTTACTACTATCGTAATTAGCAATAGAGCGTCATCTCTAGGATTCGATATCGACTCTATAGTCGAATATCGGATCTAAAGGAATTAAATCAATCTCGTTGATGCTAAGATAATCGTCACATAGTCTTAAAGGACATAATACGTCGATTTCGACGCGGAGAGAATCTATTTTCAAACAATTCATAATCACCTTTTCTAAAAATCACTCTGAATATTCGATATTGATTCCATAATCAAGTGTCGAATATGACGAGTATCAAAAATTTGAATCGAGCGTAAATCATATTATATTTATACGCGATCTAGCAAAATTATCGATTTTTCCAAAAAAGCAATTTTGAAATCAAAAAAATGAAACGAGTCATAGCTCGTATAGGGGGCACTCGATCGAGTGCCTAGCGCACTCGATCGAGTGGCACTCCAAATCAGAGGCAGAACACTTTTCTCGAGGACCACTCGATCGAGCGTCATACCTGACTCGACCAAGTGGCACCTCAAAATCGAAGCAGGAGGGTTTTTCAAGAGGCACTCGACCGAGTCCCTCCATGACTCGATAGAGTGACCTTTGTCACGACAAATCCGTGAGCCTTCAACATATTTCGAGCTTCGATAATTTTTTTAACGACTTCGGTCAACACGTGTCAATTCTATCACGTGTCTTAATCTTTTCAAAACCATGCATCATGTCATTTATGTCATTCTAATCTATTTTCAAACCGTTACTAACTCGTTTGTTTGTATTCTGAAGATTTATCTTCGTTGTTTGTTTTATTATACTAAAACGAACCTCACATGCTAAATACAACTTCGACTTAGTTCCAAAGATGCATTAAACGACGTAGTTAAACATAATTCATATGTTTAGTCGAAACACTGTTTGCATAACATTCAACCGTCAAACTAACGCGCGTACACGAACAACGAACAATATCTTAGTAAAGGCCGCTAAGTGCGGGTGGGGTTGGGTGTTTTTTGTGAACTTCCTAACACGTACCCTCACCCCTTACTCATAACTGTGGTTTCCGGATGTCCGAAACCATTGGCATACGAGAGTCATTCAATACACGATTACCGATAATGTCGGTATCGGTATCGCAATGCAAAGGGACAAACCCCATAAACTCTGAAATCGGAATGGGCCGTACTTTGTGCACGGCCCACTACGACATAGAGTGAGTTCGAACGGGCCCGAACTCCCACAAAGTTCGGTGGCGACTCCAACTTCGATTTAAATTTTCATTTGAGATCCATCTCACATGAGATTCATTCGCCTCCCAAAACCCGCGCGTGGCCGCGTCGAGGTGGACCTATGTCATGTCCACACATATGTGGAGGCACTTTGATAGACCCATGGTTGAAAAATATTTGTTGATTGGAATTGAAGGGCCTTTGTTGTTGATTCCATTGATACATATTTCTTGATTGGATCCGATACATACCTTTTGGAGTATGCTTTGCATTCCTAGCCTCAAGTTTCTTGGTTAGGTCTTTCACTTTCAATTGGAGTTTCAATTCATTGTTCATAGTAGAATTTGCATCTCCCATCTTCTTAGTATCTCGAGGTTGGCCCCAAAGAGAATCACATTTTGCCATTTTTTTTCCAAAAGTGCTCTAGATGCATCGACTCCAAGAGTGTAGAAATCTCCCCTAGCCACCGAATTTATATTTTCTTTCCATGTTAGGGATAAAGCTTCGAAAAAAGTTTGAGTTATTAACCATTTAGGAATGCTATGATGAGGGCACTTCCTAAGTAGATCATGAAACCTATCCCACGCTTCACTCAAGCTTTCATCTTCTTCTTGACGGAAGGTTTGGATTTCAATTCGGTATTGATTGGTTTTTGATGGAGGGAAGTACTTCTCTAAGAAAGCATTTGCAAGCTCGGGCCATGTTTGGAAAGTATTGTTCGGATGTCTTTGTAACCATCTCTTGGCATCGTCCCTCAAAGTCTTAGGCAAGAGGATGCGATGTAATTGGCATGAACTAAGACCGCTAAGCTTGACTTCAACTAGCTTTTATTTGAAAGAACATACATGTTCAAGAGCATCTTCTTGAGGGAACCCATGGAAGATATCTAATTGCACTTCATTGATCAAGGAAGCTTTAAGTTCAAAATCTTCAGGGATAGTTCCATAGAAAATGGGGAAAGGAAAATCCTCACGAGTGAGTTGTGAATGTGAACCGAGAGTTGTCATGTTTGCTTCTGGGAGGATTATTGGTGATGGAGGTGATTTGGGAGGTGTAAGGGTTGGAGAAATTTCTTGTGGAGATGATGTTTCTTGGTGATTTTGAGTGATGAGAGGTGTTGTAGAAGGTGAATTTAATGGAGTGAAAGGTGAAAGTGGATTATTAAAGGTGGAATTTATGGAGATAAGTGATGTGAATGGATTTGGAAAGAGTGGAAGGATATGATGTATGTTTGGTGGTGTGAGGTATGGATGTCGAATCACCTTTGTTGAGTAATTTCCATGGAATCTCATAACTTTAAATGTCATCTTTGGCTCGGGATCGAACCGAAGAAGCAATAATATGTCCCTGGGAACACACTCAAATAGAAGGTGACTCTCCTAGCACCAAGTGGCACTAGGGTAGAGAGAAATAAAAATGAAAACAATAACCAAACACAAAAGGACTAAAACTCAACTAATTAATCGGCGTCCCCGGTAACGGCGCCATTTTGAAGCGCGTCAGATTGTTGACTATCTAACGCAATCAAACAAAACTTATAAATACGACAAACTAACTACGTAGTAGCGGTAAGTCGGGATCGATCCTCAGGGATGGTCTATGTGAAGTCGGTCGAGTGTAAGTGTGGACATGACATAGGTCCACCCCGACGCGGCCACGCGCGGGTTTGGGGAGGCGAATGAATCTCCATATGAGATGATCAAATTGAAATTTAAATCGAAGTCGGAGTCGCCACCGAATTTTATGGTTATTCGGAACCGTTCGAGCCCACTCTATGTCGTAGTGGGCCGTGTACAAAATACGGCCCATTTCCGATGTCAGAGTTTATTGGGCTCGTCCCTTTGCATATCGATACAGATGCCGACTTGAGCGGTTAATCGTATATTGAATGACTCTCGTTGCCTATGGTTTCGGACATCCGGAAACCACGGTTCTGAGTAAGGGGTGAGGGTACGTGTTGGGAAGTTCACTAAGAACACCCAACCCCGCCCGCACATTAGCGGCCTCTACTAGGATATCGAATGCTTTTTTAATACGCGCGTTAGTTGAACGATGAATGATATGCAAACATTGTTTTCCTAAGCATGTGAGGAATTGAATGGGTTGCTAAGTCGGTTTAATGCATGAAAAATTAAACGTCAAAGTTGAATTTAGCATGTGAGGTTCGTTTTAGTATAATAAAACAAACGATAAAAAAGAATGAATTTGCTACAAGATGAACAAACGAGTTAGTATCGATTTGTGAAAAAATAATATAGCAAAAAATATGCGAGATCGAGAAAATAAATATTAATCGAAATCTGAAAAATATTGTTAAAAAGACGCTGTTTTGGATGCACTATCGGTTTCTCGATGCTAAGGAATTATGTTTTTTCAGGAATTATGTATGTCGAGGATTGTAGTAATTAATGGTGTCTATGATCGAAAGTCGTTGTTTTTATGTTGTATGCAAGGGGCTATTTATAGGGAGTTTCCGACCTTGGCTAGGAGGTGTGTTTGAGTCAGAATTACCGCTTGGGTAAGAAGCTGAGAAGAACGAGAATTCCGTTTTCTTGTGAAGGAAGAAAAGGAAATCTCGGCTGGTTGTGTGCTACCTGGCCGAGTATTTGCACTCGGTTGAGTGTTTGAATCGGTTTTCGGATAGGATTCCTGCTTGAGATCGAATCCTACCTCAAACGGAATTGTTTAATATTTTGTGTAGCTGTTTTTTTGTAGAGTTTGAGTAAGAACTGGACACATGAGATGCCACGGTCAGTCCACAATTCTCGGGAAATATCTTTGACCGGGTTTTGACTCGGTCGCTAAAAGACGATTTTACCCCTGGTGTCGGAATCGACCCAAATTAGTGTTATTTGACTCGAAACGACCCAATGAGCCTGAATTTTAGGTTGGTTTTGTGAAATTTGTACTCCGTAAAAAGCCCAAGCCAAATATCCATGATTTCGAGCGCATTTCCGAGTATGTTAAAGCATGTTAGCGTTCGATCATCATCGGGTATTTGTCGGAAACTGCTATAGACACCTGGCGGTCAAAATGTGGGTGTCTACAGAGCCCCCACTCTGACTGAGGCTTGGACAGGGCGAAAGTCAGAGTAGCTACCAGGCCAATCGAAGATTAAGACCTGGCAGACTTCCGATCGGGTCGTTTAAAGTCCATTAGACCTGTGTAAAGGGTCCGCCGATCACAGACTAGAAATGTACCTGAGCTGATGATAACTCCGTGGGGAATTGAACTCGTCGCATAAGACTTAAAATGGGCCTGTATGTGGGCCTAAAATGCCGTTGGGGAGTTATGCAAATCGCATGGTCCTGTTTGAGTCGTCCTGTACATATTTATGCTAAGTAGCAAAGTTTCGCATGTAATATTTGTAGGAAAAATGACTCGTGCTGGGGAATAAAAATTTTGAGAAAAGGTTTGAATTTTTGAGTTTGCAAAAGTCTTTGAAAAAATTAAAGAATTTTTGTGACTTTGAAAAGGAATAGGAATGCTCGGGATGACTTAGCTAAGCCTTAGGATAATGGCTTGTATGCTAAACACTCTAGGATTGGGAATCCTAAGGTGAAGAGGAGAACTTGGTTTTATGCTATAAATACCCCCTCCGTGCTTAATAAATTCTCATAATTCCACAATTCCCTCAATTTTTTAAAGAAAAGAATAGGTCCTGAAAATTTATTCTTTCTTTTTAGCAAATCAATTATGGGGATTGACCGATTAGTTGGGATGCTGCACGAGTGGTCCAAATATTTTAGGGATGCCGATAGGGCTATCCTAAACCAGAATGGCGTTACCCAATTGTCTGTGATCCGTCAGATGCAAGTAGACCGTCACTTCTTGGATGCTTGCCTGTCCTATTGGGACGATACCTATCATGTATTTAGTTTCCCTCGAGGAGAGATTTGCCCTATTCCTGATGAAATTGCTGCTGCAGGAGGATGGAATCCTATACTTCGTCCTGCTATTCCTTTTTCAGTTCCTGACCCAAGGAGGAAGCTACGGGAATTTTTAGGGCTTTCTTACATGGAGGTATCCCGTATGCTAGAAGGAGATACCGTTTCCTTGATCGATTTAGCTGAAAAATTTATGAACCCAGATGATGTTCGGGTCAGGCCGGTCCATAGCCGTAGGGCCTTTACTTTTTGCATGCTCCATGTCTATGCCTTTGAGGGACATATGGATTTATTATCTTGTATGGGCCATGTTAGACTTTTTACCGTGGCTGACCTGATGGAGACGGAGCATAGCCCGGCTTGGTTGATTATAGGGGAGATTATCCAGGATTTGGATAATCGCAAAAGGGATCCGTCAGTCCGGCTGACTGGGAGTACCCGGCTTCTACAGGTATGCTGCTTTTTTCTGGTTTGCGCGGTTTTCTCCCGATTTTCCCGGTTTTTGCGGTTTTCTCGGTTTTCACGTCTTTTTTTTTTTGACGTGATTTTGACGATTTTGATTTTTTTGCTGGTTTTTCGACTGTGGCTGTTTGAGAGGCTATCGATCTTGGATCCTCCCCTAGACGTGAGCCGGTATCAACCCAGGCAAGTAATGTCGAGAAGACGAGCTATTGCCTTTTCTCGCTTTAATATCCAAAAATACTGGGATGAGGTGCTATCTTTCCATGGAGGCCTGTTGATTCGTTGGGTCGTGCCATGGTGGCCAATTTACGTTTGGACCGGTCTAGAGTCTCGAGATAAGGCTAGATATCAGGTAATCCTATCTTTTAGACAGACTATCCACCTCTTTCCTGATCGCATACTTAGGCAATATGGTCGGGTGCAAAGAATCCCAGAAATCGAGGCCGTTGTGAGTGAATCTACTCAGCTGACGGATGTGATGTGTGACACCTGGATGCAAAGGTGGTATACACGAGCTACTTGGCCTGTTCTCAAAAACTCTCATTCGATCTGGGTAACCGATTCTTATGTAAGATGGACCCGAGCTGATTCAGCTAAAACTCGAGCTGCCTTAAAAACTGACGAGGCCTATGACCTGTTACGCCGAGAGCATGCTAAAGATAATAGAAGCTTCTTTGCCGAAGAAGCTACTTCGACAGGTCAGAAAGGGAGATCTAGGACTCAGACTGAAGGGTCCAGTACTAAGGGTGCACGGGGGAAGGTGAGCCCTCAGACGGAATTAGAAAGGAGACTAGGGCCAAGGCTGGCGGCTAAGGACCGACTTGGTCCTCGAGACAGGCTTCCCGAACCCGTTAGGGCTCGGCTTGGACCGGTGCAAATGGTGGATGACCCAAAATCGAAGAAGCGGGTTCGAACTAAAGAAATTCCCTTTGTGATTAGGGAACGTTCACCCCCACCCCGTCGGCCTCGGGCTCCACGTGACCCGAAAGATAAGGGGAAAGGAAAAATGTACGAGTAGTCTCCTAAATTTATTATTTAAGTATTACTACTATTTTTGTGGTGTGATTTTGTTTGTGTTTTTTTTTGTGATGTATTTTTGAAATAATAAAAATACATATTAGTGAATACCGTTCCCGTCTTTTCGTTATTGCAATGGTTGTACCCTTTTGAGGGGTTGCTTACGTATCCAAAATTAATGGAATCAAACCTTCCGTAGTTCAGAAGTATTTTTGCAATTTTTCGAATACATCAAGATTATTAATTCGAGATGTGTAACGGTAGGATAAATAATCCTAACTTATTGACTTGCTTAAAATTTTTGAAAATTCATAAAAAGACTATTTTTGTAAATTTTCGAAATGACATTGAGATAAGGTTTATGGGTAGTAACGCTTCAGCTGATCCAAGTTTGTTGGGTTGACGAACTCGTTTCCGTCCAAGTCTGTTAGCATTACTGCTCCTCCTGAAAGAATTTCTTCACTAGATATGGCCCAACCCAATTGGGTTTGAATTTTCCCCTTGGGTCCACTAGTAGTAAAGCTCGAACAGATTTTAGGACTAGATCGCCCTCCTTGATATTCCTGGGCCTAACCCTTTTGTTAAAAGCCCGTTGGATCCTTTTCTGATATATCTGAATATTATTCAGAGCCCGAGATCGTCGTTCGTCTAAGAGGACTAGTGAGTCATATCGGGCTTGGACCCAGTCCGCTTCAGGTACCTGACTCTCGAGTAGAATCCTAAGGGATGGTACTTCTAGCTCGATTGGCTGGACTGCTTCCATTCCATATGTCAGATAGTACGGAGTTGCTCCAGTGGCAGTTCGAATTGATGTCCGATATCCCCATAAGGCAAAGGGTATCTTGTCGGGCCAGTCCCGGTAATTCTCAACCATCTTTTTAAGAATGGTGACAATTGTTTTATTGGCCGCCTCCACCGCTCCATTTGTTTGAGGACGGTAAGGTGATGATGTATGCCTTTGGATCTTGTACTTTTCCAGCAAAGTGGCAGTTTCAGCTTGGAAATGGGTCCCGTGATCGCTGATGAACTCGTGCGGAATCCCGTATCGACATATAATCTTGTTTTGGATGAACTTAGCCACGTGTTTGGCATTCAAGATCCGGTATGACTCGGCTTCGACCCATTTAGTGGAATAGTCGATAGCCACTAGAATGAAACAGTGACCTCCCGTCCCGGAAGGGTTCACTTTCCCGATTATGTCAACTCCCCATGTTGAGAATGGCCATGGTGATGTCATTGTATATAATAAGGATGAAGGCATATGCTGGACATTGGCGAAAATCTGACAGTTATGGCAGTGTTTGACATATAACTGACAGTCAGTTTCCATGCTATTCCAATAGTAACCGAGTCTTGCGATTTTCCGGGCCAACATATGAGCGTTCATATGCGGACCGTTTTCACCATCATGTACCTCGGCCATGACTCTTTCGGCTCGAGTTTTGTCAATGCATAGGAGTAAAGCCCCCTGTGCTGTCTTCTTATATAACTGTCCATCGTCCGTGCGGATGAACTGGGTTGCCCATCTTCGTAGAGCTTTCTTGGCCCGATTTTCAGCTCCCGGAGGATATTCCCCTGACGTTAAGTAGGTTAGAATAGCCTGATACCAAGGTTCTGGATCAGTTATTTCAATATCTGAGATAGTGTGGATGTATGCGGGCTCAGACCGCCTTTCAACACAAATGGGCATGCTGGTTAGATGTGCTGGGATATTCAGTAAAGATGCTAATTTTGAGAGAGCATCTGCAAACTGGTTTTCTTCCCGAGGCAGATAGATGTACTCCACTTTTTGGAATTGTTTTTCGAGAACCCTTACTCGTGCTTGGTAAGCCACGAGATTCGCGTTCCGAGTCTTCCATTTTTGTAGGGTTTGATTTATGACTAGTGACAAGTCACCGTGGACCCGGAGGTTTGTTACTCCTAAATCGGCGGCGGCTTGCAACCCGCGAATGCATGCTCCGTATTCGGCTGCGTTGTTAGTCACGTCAAAATCTAGCTTGATGGATAATAGGGTGTGTTCCCCTTGTGGTGAGATTAGTAGAATCCCGACACCAAATCCTCGAAAGTTGGACGCTCCATCAAAATACAGATTCCATGTGTCGGTCTCGGTATGGAATATGTCTTCATCTGGGAAGGCCCAAGTATCGGTGTGATCTTCCTCGGATGCCGGACTATCGGCTAGGAATTCTGCTACTACCCGGCCCTTGATGGCTTTTAAAGGTACGAACTTGAGGTCGAACTCAGCTAGCATTAAAGTCCATCTGGATATACGGCCGTTGAGGATGGGCTTTTCGAACAGATACTTGATTGGATCCATTTTGGATAGCACGTGTACCTCGTGACTAAGCATGTAGTGTCGGAGCTTTTTAGTGGCCCATACTAAAGCTAGACACGTCTTCTCGAGCATTGTATACTTGCATTCGTATTCTAAGAACTTTTTACTGATGTAGTAAATAGCCCGTTCTTCGGAATCGACCGTCTGGGCTAGCATAGCGCCCATGGCAGTTTCGGTCGTTGTCAAGTATAGCGATAGAGGCAAACCATGCTGAGGTGGCATTAACACCGGTGGAGAGGATAGAATCTCCTTGATCTTGTCAAAAGCCATTTGACATTTGTCGTCCCATAGTGTTCGTTCTCCTATCTTCAGTTTCTTGAAAATGGGTTCACATACCATGGTTAGCTTTGAAATGAATCGACTTATATATTGGACTTTCCCGAGAAACCCCCTTATCTCCTTTTCGGTCTTAGGCGGTTGCATCTCGGTAATGGCCTTGATCTTTGCTGGGTCAACTTCGATGCCACGTTGGCTGACAATGTGGCCCAGTAATTTGCCCGATGTTACTCCGAAACTGCATTTTTGAGGGTTTAACCTCATATTGTACTTGCGTAGTCGGGTGAAGAACTTCCTTAGGGCTGCAATGTGCCCGTTTCGGTCCTTGGATTTGACAATCATATCGTCGACATAGACCTCCACTTCCTTATGCATCATGTCATGCAATAAAGTGGTGGCGGTCCGTTGATAAGTGGCACCAGCGTTAATAAGCCCAAATGGCATCACGGTACAGCAGTAAGTCCCCCAAGGTGTGATGAAGGTGGTCTTACTCATGTCTTCTTCCGCCATTTTGATCTGATTATATCCGGCGTACCCGTCCATAAATGATAGAAGGGCATGATCGGCTGTGTTATCCACCAATATGTCGATGTGTGGCAACGGAAAATCGTCTTTTGGGCTGGCCTTATTAAGGTCCCGAAAATCTACGCATACTCGGACTTTGCCATCCTTTTTGGGTACTGGTACTATGTTTGCAACCCAGTCTGGATATTCAAACACTTGGATAAAGCCCGCTTTGAATTGTTTATCAACTTCTTCCTTGACTTTGAGAGACCATTCGGGCCTCATTCTTCGGAGTTTCTGTTTTACCGGCTTGTACCCGTCTTTGATGGGTATTCGGTGTTCAGCTATCTCCCGGTCTATTCCCGGCATGTCCTTGTAGGACCATGCAAAGACGTCTTTGAATTCCTGGAGGAGGTCCGTGAATTGTTGTTTCTCCTCGGGATCTAAAGATAGGCCCAACCTAAGCATCTGGGGTTCTAAAGGGGTTCCTACATTGATGGAATCGGTTTCTTCGATTACCGGATTTCGGGACTCCCTTTGTTCAAGTTGCTCGACTAGATGCGGAGGCAATGGTACCTGTTCGTCGGGTTTCTCAATGTCATTGCAAGTAAGATTTTTGAAAACATTTTGAAAATAAGCCAAGTCGTAAGCAGAACGGTTATCGTTATTATTGATAGTGAATTTTGAAAAGAGCTCGAAGAGAGCTGCCATCTGATCGTTGGTCAGAGGCGGGATAGGGAGAGCCCTCGGGACAGACTCCGGGGCTCCCGATGGTGTGGCTAAAGAAGGGAGAGGGGTTACAGACTCGATCCTAGTACTGGACCCTCTAGACTTTGACTCAGACTCCGACTCCGACTCTGACTCTGACTCGGACTCAGATTCAGATTCGATAGCATGCATATCTTCTTCTCCATTAGTTAGCTTGTAGACTCGACCCTGACTGTCGGTCCACTTGGTTGTCTTCCTCCAGGCTCTCTTTCCGGTGTTGGCACCAACTTCAGAGACAACTTAGTTGGATCGAACCTGCTGCTGCGGAGAATCAAACTGACCAACTCCTGCTTAGGGGTCGGGATGACCTTGTCTTCCCCAAAGAGTAGTCCTAGGATGGGCTTAGTATTGTTTGTGCCCTCCTTTGATTCGGCCTGGATAAGAGCGAAGATGTCATCTGGGATGAAATTGCATTCCCGAGCCAGTTTGGTCCCGGGATATGAGATGGTGGGTTGATAGAGGTCCGTTTGGATAGCTCCGAACACCGGGGTGACGAACGTGACCGCCTTGGTCTGGTCCGTGTATCCGGATTCCATGCTGTAGCCTAGTCCGAGGCGAGATTGTTCGTTGTTTAGAGCTTCGATGATCTTCCCAGCTGGAAGATAAGGCCTTGATGTGACTCCAGGTAGGCAACCCAGGTTTTGTAGCATCGTATCAATGCTAGTGGTGAAGTATGGCTGGAAAAGGTACTCTTCCTCGATCATTCCCACAAAGTTGAAACCTCGTGGATCAGCTGAGCCTGCCGTGTTGCAGCTTGACACGGTTATGGGAGTAGCTTCAAGAGTGACGATCCCATCTTGTAAAGGTAGCTTGACCTTTCTATGAAGAGTGGAAGACACAGCTTTGACCGCGTGAATCCACGGTCTCCCGAGTAGCAGATTGAAAGATGAACATCGATCACTTGGAATTCTAACTCCTTCTCGATTGGGCCTGTTATGATGGTTAGCTTAACAGCCCCAGCAACTGATTTTGGACTTCCATCGAAAGCCTGGATAGTCTTCGCAGTCGGAAGGTAGTCAGCCTCGATAATGCCGAGGGCCTTCGTTGTCCTTAAAGGAAGGGCGTTTACTGCGGACCCGTCATCAACCAGGGTCATGGGTAGATACTTGTTGCGGCAGATCACCGTGATATATAGGGCCAAGTTATGGGTGGTCCCGAATGGTGGAAGGTCGGACTCGGAGAAAGTGATAAGTGGGCCTTCTCCTTTGGACTTGTCCTTGAGGTATGGCAAGATCGTGGCTACCATCTCGGTGGGGGTAACCGATGAGTCAACCTTGATTTCATCTAGGGCCCTAGTAAGTGTTGCCCGATGTTCTTGTGAACTAACCAAAAGCTGCCATATAGTAATATCAGTTCGGACCCTCTTTAGTTGCCTGACTAGGGCCGTGTCGGCGTTTGGCTCTTCGGGAGTGGGTTCCGTCCTGGAAGGTTCAGTGACGGTTTCCGGAGTGGCGAGACTGGTCGTGATGGTGTGTGTACCGGGCAGAGCTCTGGCTTTGGCTTTCCGGATCTCTTCGATGGTGACGGGGACAGTTTCCCCTTTGGCCAAGTAAACATCGTCTTCATCGTCGTTCCATATCCCGTTGATTTGGGAAATGAAAGGGGAAATGAGATGAGAGCAGTCAACTACCTCTCCAGTAAAAATGGCATGAGTAGCGAGAGGATTGTTTTTGTTACTTGGTTTGTCACTGGGTAGTGGTATCTTCCCACTTTCGATCAGATCTTGAATAAGATGTTTTAATTTCCATCATTTCTCCGTGTCATGCCCGTTGCCTTGGTGATAATGGCAATAGGCTTGAATGTTGTAGCTTTTGGATCGCTTTTCCACGGGAACTTCTGGAATTGAGCCTATCGGTTGGATTAGGCCTTTCGAAGACAGCCTTTGTAAGGCATTAGCATAGGTTGTCCCTATGTCGGTGAATACCCGACTTGGAGTATTCTTTTTGGTTGAGGTGTCCAATGAGTTAACCTCATCAAAGATGCTTCGGGCCGCCGTTGTGGTGGCGGGCTTGTTGGAGGAGGAACTGGCTCCTTGATACCCCTTGGTAGAGGCCTTAGTAAGGTTCTCTAGCCTTAGATCATCTTCGATCCTAGTACCCATTTCGGTCAGAGTGGCGAAGTCGGGTATGATGGCGTACCTGAGATGGACTCGGTAAGCAGGGAGGAGGTTTTTGACAAAGGCCTCCACTAGCACTTTTTCGGTGGGCTTGTCCACCAGCTTAACACTTTCGGTCCTCCACCTTTGAAGGTATTTGGTGAAACCCTCCTTAGGCTCTTGGGCCATAACTTCCAGAGTACGCATGGTGGTCTGGATTTCAGCATTATCCGCGTAGTTTCGCACGAATTCCATTGCAACATCGTCCCAGGTTTTGTATTTCTTGGGGTCAAGCCTGTAGTACCAGGCTTTTGGGTGTTTTTCCAGAGAGGAAGCAAAGAGATGCTTAAACATGGTCGATTTGACCCCCTTGACAGCCATAAAGTCCTTGAAAGCCCGAATGTGAAGTACCGGGTCTTCAGTCCCATCAAACATTGGCAAGCCCGTTAAGTTGAGGTTAGCGGGTAGTTCATCAGTTAAGGGTGAATAGGTACGGGCATTTTTCGTGAGAATAGTGTTTCTGGTGGTCGAGTGGACCTGTTCCTGCAGCTTTTGGACCGCGCCGGCCAGTGCGGCTAAAGGTCTGTCATCTTCGATCGAGGCATTGGGGGTTCCCTGTTCCACAACACTAACCCGAGTGACGATGGCAATTTGGTCCTCGCATTCTCCTCAATTGGTCCTGGATTTGTGTCAACGAGGCGGTCAAGTCGTCTATGGCTTTTTGCGTCATGGTTCGAGTGAAGGGTGGCCTGTCTGTAAGAGCACCACGTAATTAGCAACTTAACCCGAATCCTAAGAAAAGTACATCCCGAGCAAGGGAAAAAGAAGAAGACTAAAACGGTAATTACTCAGAAAAGACACCTAGACGGGCGACTTGTGAAAAGGTGGGCCTTCCTCAGGATCCAACGCTGTGGGTTGGGCCCTGTCCGAAGGAAGGTTCACATGAGACATTCCCAGACTTTTAGACTCGATTGTGTAAATGGGCCAACCTTTGTAGGAGTATGTTCAACGTAGGTGGGCCTTGCCTTAGTAGAATAAGGCGGACTAGGATAGGGGGGAAACTCGTAATGTAAGATCGACAGATTTTCGACGCTATAGACTTCAACGACTTATGACACGACCCGACACTGCTAAATACGGAAGTCTAAGAAAAGGAAGTTTTGAAATATGATTTTGAAAGCCCGAGTAAAATCGGGGAGGAAAAATCCGGCCCTTTTTCGAAAAAGAAAAAAGAAGTGGGCCGAATGACGGGTTTTGAAAGTTTCGAAAATATTTTCGAGTTTTGAATTGGGCATAATACCGGATAGAAAAAGGCTATTTTGAGTAAAATCATAAGTCCTACGTTCGGTATATGTCCGGGGTTTTGAAATTGGATATTCTGAGAAAGATGCAAAATTTTGAAGAATGACGGTTTTTGAAAAAGATGATGTGGATCAAGTAGCACGTTGTCATGGAAACAGTATAATGACGCCATGTATGCTCTTAGTCTAAGTCTCGGTCAGTCTATAAGGGTCTATACCAGTGTACATAGCCTATCGAGAATCGGGGCGGACTCCCTAACTCGAGTTGAGATTAGGACATGCCGTAAAACCCATACGAATCGGCTAATGGACACCTTTGACATCACCAATTTGGATTATATCAATGGTATAGTGGGACGTCGGTCACGAGTACCGGCCCGGGAAAATGGGGTTATGCATGAACTGTAAAACTAAAACGCGCATTGTACTAGTCAAACGATTTCTATTCGAGTCTCACCCTGAGGATACCGAAGGTTATTAACTCATCAGTAAATCCCCAGTGGAGTCGCCAAATTGTGGACATGACATAGGTCCACCCCGACGCGGCCACGCGCAAGTTTGGGGAGGCGAATGAATCTCCATATGAGATGATCAAATTGAAATTTAAATCGAAGTTGGAGTCGCCACCGAATTTTATGGTTATTCGGAACCGTTCGAGCCCACTCTATGTCGTAGTGGGCCGTGTACAAAATACGGCCCATTTCCGATGTCAGAGTTTATTGGGCTCGTCCCTTTGCATATCGATACAGATGCCGACTTGAGCGGTTAATCGTATATTGAATGACTCTCGTTGCCAATGGTTTCGGACATCCGGAAACCACGGTTCTGAGTAAGGGGTGAGGGTACGTGTTGGGAAGTTCATTAAGAACACCCAACCCCGCCCGCACATTAGCGGCCTCTACTAGGATATCGAATGCTTTTTTAATACGCGCGTTAGTTGAACGATGAATGATATGCAAACATTGTTTTCCTAAGCATGTGAGGAATTGAATGGGTTGCTAAGTCGGTTTAATGCATGAAAAATTAAACGTCAAAGTTGAATTTAGCATGTGAGGTTCGTTTTAGTATAATAAAACAAACGATAAAAAAGAATGAATTTGCTACAAGATGAACAAACGAGTTAGTATCGATTTGTGAAGAAATAATATAGCAAAAAATATGCGAGATCGAGAAAATAAATATTAATCGAAATCTGAAAAATATTGTTAAAAAGACGCTGTTTTGTAAAAAAAAAAACGATGTTCGAAAAATAATAAAAAGGAACGAGAAAGGACGCGGCAAAGCAGCCGGCCGCGCGGCTCGCCCGGGACGCCAGCGAGTCGCGTGGCAGCCTGTTTCGAAGTCGGTTTTCGAAAACTCGATGCTTTTATTAAATCGCGTACAAATATTTCATAATTCGTACTCGACTTAATATTTTCGATATTCGTTATATTCGATAGTTGACTACGAAATCAATATCAAATACTCGGAATAGTTTTGGAAAAGATGTAAATTTTAGAAATCGTTTCGTAGAATAAATAATAAAACGAACGAAAAGTTAAAAAAACGGTCTGGGTTTCAGGCCCGTGCGCGAGTCGCCTGGGCGTGGCGCGACTCGCGTGCGGGTCTGTCCGGTTTTATTTTTTGTTCGAAATTGCATACAAAATATGAATTAATTTGTATTCAATTCATGCTTTCGATATTCGTCGTATCCGATATTCGATTATGAAATCGATATCGGATGTTCGGAATGAATTAAAAAAAGGTTTTGTAAAATTGTTTGAAAAAAAGAATTTGAGCGAAAGAAAGATGTAACGATTTTTAGTATCGTCGAGATCTTAATATAATTTTTTTTGATACAATATTCGATTATAGAAAATCGATATCATATTTTTAAGAATGTTTGTTATGAAAATAGTTTTTTCGTTAATATCGATATTAGAAATAAAATAAAACGGCGCTTGACCCGTAAAAGGAGAAAAAACGACGAGGAAGAGAAGAGAAGAAAAGGAGAAATCGGGTTTGGTTACACCCTCAACCTACATGCTTTTGTTAACTCGGATCGGGGCTCGTCGGAATGTGGCTAGGCACGGGAGCGTCGAGGTGATGTCGGTCGGGCTAGGGTGGCTCGGTGAAGGTGACGGGTGAAGGGTGTCGGGTATCGGGACCAGTTTCCTTCGGGTTTTGGATGCACTATCGGTTTCTCGATGCTAAGGAATTATGTTTTTTCAGGAATTATGTATGTCAAGGATTGTAGTAATTAATGGTGTCTATGATCGAAAGTCGTTGTTTTTATGTTGTATGCAAGGGGCTATTTATAGGGAGTTCCCGACCTTGGCTAGGAGGTGTGTTTGAGTCAGAATTACCGCTTGGGTAAGAAGCTGAGAAGAACGAGAATTCCGTTTTCTTGTGAAGGAAGAAAAGGAAATCTCGGCTGGTTGTGTGCTACCTGGCCGAGTATTTGCACTCGGTTGAGTGTTTGAATCGGTTTTCGGATAGGATTCCTGCTTGAGATCGAATCCTACCTCAAACGGAATTGTTTAATATTTTGTGTAGCTGTTTTTTTGTAGAGTTTGAGTAAGAACTGGACACATGAGATGCCACGGTCAGTCCACAAGTCTCGGGAAATATCTTTGACCGGGTTTTGACTCGGTCGCTAAAAGACGGTTTTACCCCTGGTGTCGGAATCGACCCAAATTAGTGTTATTTGACTCGAAACGACCCAATGGGCCTGAATTTGAGGTTGGTTTTGTGAAATTTGTACTCCGTAAAAAGCCCAAGCCAAATATCCATGATTTCGAGCTCATTTCCGAGTATGTTAAAGCATGTTAGCGTCCGATCATCATTGGGTGTTTGTCGGAAACTGCTATAGACACCTGGCGGTTAAAATGTGGGTGTCTACAGTAAGTCAAACAGTGTTTGGGGTCTATTTTTGGGGTTTTTGGGGTTGAGTCTAGACTAAAAAGCGATAAACAATGAAAAGATAATCTAATAAGGAAAAGGTGTTAGGGGGAGTCGGGAATCGTAAATCAGGTTTTATGAGTCTCAGAATTATGGGTCGGTCACAAAGTCGATAAAGGAAGAATGCCACCTTTCGATTTCTTCACCCAACTTATCTAGATCCCACTTTCGCGGCGAAAAAGGGTAAGTCTCAAGTCAAGGTAACTCTTACCCCGAGTTTCTCCATATTGATAGAAGTCAGTCAAGGTCGATCTAGCCGCGGTCTAAGTCAACAAAGACCCAAAAATCTCAAACTTGATAAATCAACGAGCAAGCAAGCAAACCAAAATCCCTAAATTCATATTAACCAAGATCTTCCTTCCTTAACCCCCTAACAAGAAATCTACTGAAAATGCATAATGGAAGTTAATAAAACAATAACAAGGAAGAAAACAACTGAAACATGCATAATAATTAAATCTAAGGAAAATAACAACAAAATGATAAAAGAAATTGCGATCTAATAAATTAACTAGGAAACGATCTAAAACAATAAAAACGAGATCTAGAGAAATTAACAACGAAACGATGAACAAAATAAAACAATAAAAATGATCTGGAAACAATGCCAATGAAATCTAGCGAAAATAACCACAAAATGATGAAGAAAATAACGATCTACTAAAATAAACTATAAGACGATCAAAGAATGATGCAAGTAAAATAAATAAAAACTGAACAATAATGAAAGTACGAAATTAAATCTAGACTAGAGATTAGGGAGAGGAAGAAAAATATACCAACTACGAAGATAATCAACAATAAAGAAGAGGAAGATTGCAATAAAATGAGAAGAAGCTTGATGAAGATGACAATGGATTTGTCACTAATCTTTTGAAAATCTCCAAAAGAACTTCAATAAAAATTGCAAGAGAAATAAGAAACAAGAACTTGATTATAATAAAGGAAGAGTCTTGAACAATAATTAAAAAGAAATTAATTAGATCTAGAATAAGTGGAGATTTTTGGATTGCCACCCTCCAAAAATCTCTCTAAACTAATCTACTAAAAACTAATAAAATCTACTAATAATCTACTTATTTAATAGTTTAAGGTAGTGTTGTGGTAGTGTATAATGCCTCCCTTCCTCAAAATGAAGGTTTACATATAAATATATACAGGAGAGAAGATGAAAATCAAAAACCTTGTTCTCTAAGCCCAATAAAGTGACAACCCAATACCCTTTAACTGAATTTCACCCTATGAAACCCATCTGGCGAAACTTCACCCCCCGCTTTTGCATAACTCACCCACCGGGCAAAACTTTGCCCCGCGGTAATATCGATTTCGCCCGACCATTTCAATTCAATTTCTCCGAGTCTTCATTCAAATGTCGATTTATAATCTTCGAACTCGGATTCAGGTCCATCCGGGTCAACTCCGGAGTTGACGGTCAACGCCGGAGATAGTTGCCGGAAAACGGAGGGAAACAGCGGTGCTTGCGCGCGACTCCGGCGAGCCGCTACTGCTGTGCTGTTGCTGTTGGCTTCGCTTTGCCGCTCCTTGCCGGAGCTGCTGTCGTTGTGTTGTTGTTGTTCGCCTGAGAGGAGGACGACGGTGAGGTGGTCGGCAGGTGGGTCACGTGATGGGAGCAGGTGGTCGGAGGTGATTGTCGCTGTGTCGGTTGCTGCTGTGTCGACGGTTGATGTCGGAGCAGGGGTCTGGGTCGTGCCGGAGAAGGTGACGGAGTGTATGATGTTGGTTCGTGGTGGAGGCTACCACTGGTGGGGGTTGGATGGGGAGCAGGTCGGAGAAGTTGGTGGGCAGAGGTGTTGGTTGTTATCGTCGATGACTGATATGGGTCGCCGGTGCTGGTGGTCGGAGGCGGAGGTCAGGGTCTAAGGTGGTGTTTGATGGTGGTGAAGGAGGGAGTTGGGGGTTTGAATTGATGGAGGTAGTCAAGGTCAAGTAGTTGACAAGTAGTTGACCTTGACTTGTAAATGGGTTGGTTTGAGTTATTGGGTTGTAAATGTAATTGGGCTAGATTGAGAGTTGGGTTAAGTATAAAGGATGAGTAGGAGGGTTATGGGAATGAGATGGGTCATGGGTGGATTATATGGTCAAGGTCGGGTTTGACTTGGATCGCTTTGACTCGATCCTCTTGCTTTGACTCGCCTGTTTATTCACGAACACGTACAAAAACAAACAAAAGCAGTACCAAATTCTACGAAAAAGTTAATAAATACGAAAAAAACAAATTCAAACTAGAAAATACGAAATATAATAAAAAAAATGAGTTATATTGACGTTAAAGTACACAAAATCGAGTCAAATACGAGTGAAAATAGGGGGTAAAACGGTCCAAATTTGCGTGTTATCAACATAACAGAATTTGTAATCCCCTAGAAATTCTAACGCAATACAGTGGCGGAAACACTGTTGAGTCGGGAATAAAACACGCTGTAACTATGTCTTAATAAAATGAAACGGTAAGTCCAAACATTACGCCTAAAATAAAATGGCCAAAAATTAAACAATCCAAAAGAAAAGGGTTTAAACATCCACAAGACATAATTATTAAAAAGAAAATGAGCAGGATCCAATTGCCCGCTAGCCCACACCCGGAAATAATTATACCTGCCATGTTAAAACATAACAGCCACAATCAGTGGGGAGCAACGTCAACGTTCTCCCAGCCGTATAACATGATTTTAAAACTGTAATTACTACTATAGAAAAATAGTGAAAATGGAAAACAGTAAAAACAACATATTTGTAGACACCCACATTTACTGCCAGGTGTCTATAGCAGTTTCCAACAAACACCCGATGATGATCGGACGCAAACGTGCTTTAACGTACTCGGAAATGGGCTCGAAATCATGGATATTTAGCTTGGGCTTTTTACGGAGTACAAATTTCACAAAACCTACCTCAAATTCAGGCCCAGTAGGTCGTTTCGAGTCAAATAAGACTAATTTGGGTCGAATCCGACACCAGGGGCAAAACCGTCTTTTAGCGGCCAAGTCAAACCCGGTCAAAGATATTTTCTCGAGACTTGTGGGTCAGCCGTGTCACCCCACGTGACCGACTCAAGCTCGAATACTACAAAAAAATCAGCTACACAAATATTAAACAATTCCGTTAAAGGTAGAATTCGATCTCAAGTAGGAATTCTATCCGAAAACCGAATCAAATACTCGAACGAGCATAGGATACTCGGCCGAGCTCCCTCTTTCAGCCGAGATTCCCTTTCTTCTTCACCAAGTAACGGAATTCTCGTTCCTTTCAAATTCTTACGTTTCCTATCCAAACCGGTATTTTTTGTTGTCCAAGCAAGATACCTCTCTCAACCTCCTTCTCCTATAAATAGGACCCTTTGCATGCACATTAACATACAATATTCAGACTCGATTGATACACCTACACAATATTCATACACCTCGAGACTCTCACACTTAGCATCGAGAAACCAATAGTGTAACCCGAGACTACAAAAACCGGCCCCAATACCCGTCACCCTTCACGACCAAACCAAAACCACCACAACTCACCGACATCAACTCGACGCTCCCGTGCCTTAGCCACATTCCGCCGAGCCCCGATCCGAGATAACAAAAGCATGTAGGTTGAGGGTGTAATCAAACCCGAATTCTTTCTTTTCTCCCTTCCTTTCTCTCGTTTCTTCTTCTCTTTTTTGTATCGCGTCGTCGTCGGTCGTCCATTTTTTTAAGGGTCGTCGTCGTTCTTTTTTATCTAATATCGATACTACAAAAAAACTATTTTCATATAACGAACATTCTTAAAAATACGATACCGATTCTCTACTCGAGTATCGTATTAAAAGAATTACATTAATCTCGTTGATGCTAAAAAATCGTTACTTTTTACAAAATACGACGATTTTAACGCGGAGAGAACCAACATTCTTTTTCATTTCGTTCAAATTTTTCTTTCAAAACAGTTTTATAAAACCTTTTCTAAAAGTCATTCCGAATATTCGATATCGATTTCATAATCGAATATTGAATACAACGAATATCGAAAACATAAATCGAGTATAAATTAATTCATATTTATACGCGATCTATCGAAATTAACGATTTTTCGAAAATAAGCGAGCCGGGACAGACCCTCACGCGAGTCGCGCCCCTCCCAGGCGACTCGCGCGGGAGCCTGGAATCCGCGGCCTTCCTCTTCATTTTCTCAATTTTTCTTAAACATCGTTTTTTCTACAAAACGATTTTTCTAAACCTTTTCTTTTCATCTTTTCTAACATTATTCCGAATATTTGATATCGACTTCTTAATCGAATATTGAATACAACGAATATCGAAAAATATTGAATCGAGTACGAATTATGTGATATTTGTACGCGATTTAATTATCAATTTTCAAAAAATCGACCTCGAAACAGGCCGGGGCGCGAGTCGCGCGCACCCCGGGCGAGTCGCGTGGCCGACTGAAACGCAACACGTTCTTCGCTTTTTTATTATTTCTTCGAACATCGTTTTTAGACAAAACAGCGTCTTTTCAAATCTCGACTTTATTTTTATTGATTCTGGTCAGCACGTGTTAATCCATCACGTACCATAAACTTTTCAAAATCATGCATATTATCGTATTCATATTTTTATTCGATTTACAAACCGTTACTAACTTGTTTGTTCGTGTTTGTAGCAATTTCTTTTCTTTTGTTTTATTATACTAAAACGAATCTCACAAGCTAAAATACAACTTTGACGTTAATTTTAGTTGCATTAAACCGACTTAGCAACCCATTCAATTCTCGCATGTCTAGGGAAAACAATGTTTGCATATCATTTCATCGTTCAACTAACACGCGTATTCGAGAGTCAAACGATATCTTAGTAGAGGCCGCTATGTGCGGGCGGGGTTGGGTGTCCTTCGTGGGCTTCCCAACACGTACCCTCACCCCTTACTCAGAACCTCGGTTTCTGGATGTCCGAAAACATTGGCAACGAGAGTCATTCAATACGCGATATCCGATCAAGTCGGTATCGGTATCAAAATGCAAAGGGACGAACCCGATAAACTCTGACATCGGAAATGGGCCGTATTTTGTACACGACCCACTACGACATAGAGTGGGTTCGACCGGGCCCGAACTCCCACAATGTTCGGTGGCGACTCCAACTTCGATTTAAATTTCAATTCGATCCATTCTCATATGAAGATTCATTCGCCTCCCCAAACCCGCGCGTGGCCGCGTCGGGGTGGACCTATGTCATGTCCACAATTTGGCGACTCCGCTGAGGATTAACTGATGTGTGACTTACCATCGGCATCCTCAGGGTGAGACTCGAATAATAATCGTTTGACTAGTACAATACGCGTTTTAGTTTTACGGTTCATGCATAACCCCATCTTTCCCGGGCCGGTACTGGTGACCGACGTCCCACTATACCATTGATGTATTCCAAATTGGATATGTCGAAAGGTGTTCATAGCAGATTCGTATGGGTTTTACGGCATGTTCTAAGCTCAATTCGACTTAGGAAGTTCACCCCGATTCTCGAATAGGCTATGTACACTGGTATAGACCCTTATAGACTGACCGAGACTTAGCTTAAGAGCATACATGGTGTCATTATACTGTTTCCATGACTACGTGCTACTTGATCCACATCTTTTTCAAAAACCGTCATTTTCAAAATTTGCATCCTTTCCAAAATATCCAATTTCAAAACCCCGGACATATACCGAATTTAGGACTTATGATTTTACTCAAAATAACCTTTTTTCTAGCAGGTATTATGCCCAATTTAAAACTCGAAAATATATTTTCGAACTTTCAAAACCTTCGCCCGGTCCGCCTTTCCGTTTTCTTTCTCGAAAAAGGGCCGGTTCTCCCCGAATTTTTCGGGCTTTTCAAAAAAATCATCATATTTTAAAACTTCCTCTTCTTAGGACTTCCCGTATTTAGCAGTGTCGGGTCGTGTCATAAGTCGTCAAAGTCTTTAGCGTCGAAACTCTGTCGATCTTACATCACGAGTTTCCCCCCTATCCTAGTCCGCCTTATTTTACTAAGGCAAGGCCCACTTGCGTAGGACATACTCCTACAAAGGTTGGCCCATTTACACAAATCGAGTCTAAAGTCTGGGAATGTCTCACGTGAACCTTCCTTCGAACAGGGCTAGCCCACATGGCTGGATCCTAAGGGAGGCCCACCTTTTCACAAGTCACCCATCTAGGTGTCTTTTCCGAGTCATTACCGTCTTAGTCCTCTTCTTTTTCCCTTCCTCGGGATGCACTTTTTTTAGGATTCGGGTTAAGTTGCTGATTACGCGGTGTTCTTACAGACATGCCACCCTTCACTCAAACCATGACGAAAGAAGCCATTGATGAATTGACAGCTTCGTTGACCCAAATCCAAGACCAATTGAGACAAATGAGGGAAGACCAGATTGCCATCGTCACTTGGGTAAGTGTCGTGGAACAAGGAACCCCCAACGCTTCGATCGAGGATGACGGACCTTTGGCCGCATTAGCCGGCGCAGTCCGAAAGCTGCAAGAACAGGTCCACTCGACCACGAGAAACACCATCCTCACGGAAAATGCCCGTACTTATTCGCCCTTGACCGATGAACTGCCCGCTAACCTCAACTTAACGGGCTTACCAATGTTTGACGGGACTGAAGACCCGGTACTCCATATCCGGGTCTTCAAGGATTTTATGGCTGTTAAGGGGGTCAAATCGACCATGTTCAAGCATCTCTTTGCTTCCTCTCTGGAAAAGCACCTGAAAGCCTGGTACTACAGGCTTGATCCCAAGAAATACAAAACCTGGGACGATGTCGCAATGGAATTCACGCGAAACTACGCGGATAACGCCGAGATCTAGACTACAATGCGTACTCTGGAGGTTATGGCCCAAGAGCCTAAGGAGGGTTTCACCAAATACCTTCAAAGGTGGAGGGCTGAAAGTGTAAAGCTGGTGGACAAGCCCAGCGAAAAGGTGCTAGTGGAGGCCTTTGTCAAAAACCTCCTCCCCGCTTACCGGATCCATCTCCGGTACGCTATCATACCCGATTTTGCCACTCTGACCGAGATGGGTACAAGAATCGAAGACGATCTAAGGTTAGAGAGCCTCACTAAGGCCTCTGCCAAGGGGTATCAAGGAGCCAGTTCATCCTCCAGCAAGCCCGCAACTACAACTGCGGCCCGAAGCATCTTTGACGAGGTCAACTCATTAGACACCTCGACTAAAAAGAATACTCCAAATCGGGTATTCACTGATATAGGAACAACCTATGCTAATGCCTTACAAAGGCTGTCTTCAAAAGGCCTAATCCAACCGATTGGCCCAATCCCGGAAGTTCCCGTTGAAAAGCGATCCAAAAGCTACAATATTCAAGCCTATTGCCACTATCACCAAGGCAACGGGCACGACACTGAGAAATGCTGGAAGTTGAAGCATCTCATTCAGGATCTGATCGAAAGTGGTAAGATACCACTACCCAGTGATAAGCCAAGTAACAAAAATAATCCCCTTGCTACTCATGCCATTTTTACTGGAGAAGTAGTCGACTGCTCTCATCTCATTTCCCAAATCAACGGGATATGGAATGACGATGAAAATGACATTTACTTGGCTAAGGGGGAAGCTGTCCCCGTCACCATCGAAGACATCCGGAAAGCTAAAGCCAGAGCCCTGGCCGGCACACACACCATCACAGCCGGTCTCCCCACTCCAGGAACCGTCACTGAACCTTCCAGGACGGAACTTACTCCCGAAGAACCAAACGCTGACACGGCCCTAGTCAGACAACTAAAGAGGGTCCGAACTGATCTTACTATATGGCAACTTTTGGTTAGTTCTCAGGAGCATCGAACAACTCTTACTAGGGCTCTTGATGAAATTAAGGTTGACTCATCGGTTACCCCCACCGAAATGGTAGCCGCTATTTTGCCTCACCTCAAAGGCAAGTCCAAAGGAGAAGACCCACTTTTCACTTTCTCCGAGTCCGACCTCCCACCGTTTGGGGCCACCCATAACTTGGCCCTATATATCACGGTGATCTGCCGGAATAAATATCTCCCGATGACCCTAATTGATGATGGGTCCGCGGTAAACGTCCTTCCCTTGAGGACAGCTAAGGCCCTCGACATTACCAAGGCTGACTACCTTCCTACTACACAAACTATCCAGGCTTTCGATGGAAGCCCAAAATCAGTTGCTGGGGCCGTTAAGCTAACGGTCATAACGGGCCCGATAGAGAAGGAGTTAGAATTTAAGGTGATCGATGTCACCTCATATTTCAATCTGTTACTCAGGAGACCATGGATACACGCGGTCAAAGCCGTGTCTTCCACCCTTCACAGGAAGGTCAAACTACCTTTACAAGATGGGATCGTTACTCTCGAAGCTACCCCCATAACCGTGTCAAGCTGCAACACGGCAGGCTCAACCGACCCGCGAGGTTTCAACTTCGTGGGAATGATCGAGGAAGAATACCTTTTTCGACCCTATTTCACCACTAGCATCGACACGATGCTACAAAACTTGGGTTACCTACCAGGAGCTACCTCGAGACCTGACCTCCCAGCCGGAAAGATCATCGAGGTCTTAACTAATGAATAGTCAAGATTCGGCTTAAGGTATGATGTAACCCCGGAAAACGTAGTTCAGGCCGGTATTCAGAAGGCCATCAACATCTTCAAGGGTACCTACTTGGGCCCTTACAGTCCAAGATTGACTGATTACTTCGTCACTCCAGTGTTCGGAGCTGTTCAAGTGGGCCTCTATCAGCCCACCATCTCATATCCCGAGACCAAATTGGCTCGGGAATGTAATTTCATCCCAGATGACATCTTTGCCTTTATCCAGACCGAATCAAAGGAGGGCGCAAATAATACTGAGCCCGTTCTGGGACTTCTATTCGGGGAAGACAAGGTCGTCCCGACCCCTAAACAGGAGTTAGTCAACTTGATTCTCCGCAGCAGCAGGTTCGATCCAACCAAGCTGATCTCCGAAGTGGGTGCTGACACCGGGAAGAGAGCCTGGAGGAAGACAACTAAGTGGACCGACAGTCAGGGTCGAGTCTACAAGCTAACTACTGGTGAAGGAGATATGCATGGCGCTAAGTCCGAGTCCGAGTCAGAGTCAGAGTCAGAGTCGGAGTCTGAGTCCAAGTCTAGAGGGTCCAGTACTAGGATCGAGTGTGTAACCCCTCTCCCTTCTTTAGTCACACCATCGGGAGCCTCGGAGTCTGTCCCGAGGGCTCTCCCTATCCCGCCTCTGACCAACGATCAGATGGCAGCTCTTTTCAAGCTCTTTTCAAAATTCACTATCAATAATAACGATAACCGTTCTGCTTACGACTTGTCTTATTTTCAAAATATTTTCAAAAATCTTACTTGCAATGACATTGAGAAACCCGACGAACAGGTACCACTGCCTCCGCATCTAATCGAGCAACTCGAACAAAGGGAGTCCCGAAATCCGGTAATCGAAGAAACCGATTCCATCAACGTAGGAACCCCTTTAGAACCTCAGATGCTTAGGTTAGGTTTATCCTTAGATCCCGAGGAGAAACAACAATTCACGGATCTCCTCCGAGAATTTAAAGACGTCTTCGCATGATCCTACAAGGACATGCCGGGAATAGACCGGGAGATAGCTGAACACCGTATACCCATCAAAGACGGGTATAAGCCGGTAAAACAGAAACTCCGAAGAATGAGGCCCGAATGGTCTCTCAAAGTCAAGGAGGAAGTCGATAAACAATTCAAAGCGGGCTTTATTCAAGTGTCTGAATATCCAGAATGGGTTGCAAACATCGTGCCAGTACCCAAGAAAGACGGTAAAGTGCGGGTATGTGTAGACTTCCGGACCTTAATAAGGCCAGCCCAAAAGACGATTTTCCGTTACCACACATCGATATACTGGTGGATAACACGGCTGACCTTGCCCTTTTATCATTCATGGGCGGGTATGCCGGATACAATCAGATCAAAATGGCGGAGAAAGACATAAGTAAGACCACCTTCATTACACCTTGGGGTACTTACTGTTATACCGTGATGCCATTTGGACTTATCAATGCCGGTGCCACTTATCAGCGGACCGCCACCACTTTATTGCATGACATGATGCATAAGGAAGTGGAGGTCTACGTGGACGACATGATCGTCAAATCCAAGGACCGAAACGGGCACATCGCGGCCCTAAGAAAGTTCTTCACCCGATTACGCAAATACAATATGAGGCTGAACCCTCAAAAATGTAGTTTTGGGGTAGCATCGGGCAAGCTACAAGGCCATATTATCAGCCAGCGTGGCATCGAAGTTGACCCAGCAAAGATCAAAGCCATTACCAAGATGCAGCCACCCAAAACCGAAAAGGAGATAAGGGGGTTTCTCGGGAAGGTCCAATATATCAGCCGGTTCATCTCAAAGTTAACCATGGTATGTGAACCCATTTTCAAGAAACTGAAGATAGGAGAACGGACGCTATGGGACGACAAATGTCAGATGGCCTTCGATAAAATCAAGGAGATCCTATCTTCTCCACCGGTGCTAATGCCACCTCAGCATGGTTTGCCTCTGTCGTTATACCTAACAACGACCGAGACGGCCATGGGCGCTATGCTGGCCCAAACGGTCGATTCTGAAGAACGGGCTATTTACTACATCGGCAAAAAGTTTCTAGAGTACGAATGCAAGTATACGATGCTAAAAAAGACGTGCTTAGCTTTAGTTTGGGCCACTAAAAAGCTCCGACACTACATGCTTAGCCACGAGGTACATGTGCTATCCAAAATGGATCCAATCAAGTACCTATTCGAGAAGCCCATCCTCAACGGCCGCATATCCAGATGAACTTTAATGCTAGCTGAGTTCGACCTCAAATTCTTACCATTGAAAGTCATCAAATGCCGGGTAGTCGCGGAATTCCTTGCCGATAGTCCGGTATCCGAGGAAGGACACACCGATACTTGGGCCTTCCCAGATGAAGATATATTCCATACTGACACCAAAACTTGGGATTTATACTTTGATGGGGCGTCCAATTTCCGAGGATTTGGTGTCGGGATTTTCCTGATCTCGCCACAAGGGGAGCACACCCCGTTATCCATCAAGCTAGATTTTGACGTGACTAACAACGCAGCCGAGTATGAAACGTGCATCCACGGACTGCAAGCCGCCGCTGATTTAGGAGTAACAAACCTCCGGGTCCACGGTGACTCATCTTTAGTCATAAATCAAGCCCTACAAAAATGGAAGACTCGGAACGCAAATCTCGTAGCTTACCAAGCACGAGTAAGGGTTCTCGAAAAACAGTTCCAAAAGGTAGAATACATCTATCTACCTCGAGAAGAAAATCAGTTTGCAGATGCTCTTTCAAAATTAGCATCTTTACTGAATATCCCAGCGCATCTAACCAGCATGCCCATCTGCATCGAAAGACGATCCGAGCCAGCATATATTCACGCTATTCAGGATATGGAAATAACTGATCCAGAACCTTGGTATCAGGCTATTCTGACCTACTTAACGTCAGGAGAATATCCTCCGGGAGCTAAAAACTGGGCCAAGAAAGCCCTGCGAAGATGGGCCGCACAGTTCATCCGCACAGATGATGGACAGTTATATAAGAAGACAGCACAAGGGGCTTTACTCCTATGCATTGACAAAACGCGAGCCGAAAGAGGCATGGCTGAAGTACATGATGGTGAAAATGGCCCGCATATGAATGCCCATATGCTAGCCCGAAAAATCACGAGACTCGGCTATTATTGGAATAGCATGGAAACCGACTGTCAGTTATATGTAAAACACTGCCATAACTGTCAGATTTTTGCCAATGTACAACATATGCCTTCATCCCTATTATATACTATGACATCACCATGGCCATTCTCGACATGGGGAATTGATATAATTGGGAAAGTGAACCCTTCCGGGACAGGGGGTCACTGCTTCATTTGGGTGGCTATTGACTATTTCACCAAATGGGTTGAAGCTGAGTCATACCGAATCTTGAATGCCAAACATGTGGCTAAGTTCATCCAAAACAAAATTACATGTCGATACGGGATTCCGCACGAGTTCATCAGTGATCACGGGACCCACTTTCAAGCTGAAACTGCCACTTTGTTGGAAAAATACAAGATTCAAAGGCATACATCTTCGCCTTGCCGTCCCCAAACAAATGGAGCGGTAGAGGCAGCCAATAAAACAATTGTCACCATACTTAAAATGATGGCTGAGAATTATCGGGATTGGCCCGACAAGTTACCTTTCGCCCTATGGGGATATCGAACATCAATTCGAACTGCAACCGGAGCAACTCCATACTATCTGACATATGGAATGGAAGCGGTCCAGCCATTTGAGTTAGAAGTACCGTCCCTCAGAATTCTACTCGAGAGTCAGGTACCTGAAGCAGATTGGGTCCAAGCCCGATATGACTCGCTAATCCTCTTGGACGAACGACGATCTCGGGCCCTGAATAATATTCAGATATATCAAAAAAGGATCCAACGGGCTTTTAACAAAAGGGTTAGGCCCAGAAATATCAAAGAGGGCGATCTAGTCCTAAAATCCGTTCGAGCGTTGCTACCAGTTGACCCAAGGGGAAAATTCAAACCCAATTGGGCTGGGCCATACTTAGTAAAGAAAATCCTTTCGGGAGGAGCAGTAATGCTAACAGACTTGGACGGGAACGAATTTGTCAACCCAACCAACTTGGACCAGTTGAAGCGTTACTACCCCTAAACCCTACCTCAATGTCATTTGCAAGAATTTATAAAAATTTGTCTTTTTCAAAATTTTAAGCAAGTCAATAAGTTAGGATTACTTATCCTACCGTCGCACATCTCGAATTAATAATCTTGATGTATTTCGAAAAATTGCAAACAAATTTCTGAACTACGGAAGGTTTGATTCCGTTAATTATGGATACGTAGGCAACCCCTTGAAAGGATACAACCACTGCAATAACGAAAAGACAGGAACGGTATTCACTAATATGTCTTTTTATTATATAAAAAAAACCCCGATAAACTCGGGAATTTCAAAAATACATCACAAAAAAAAAACAACAAAAAATCACACCACAAAAATAGTAGTAATACTTAAATAATAAATTTAGGAGACTACTCGTACAGTTTTCCTTTCCCCTTATCTTTCGGGTCACGCGGAGCCCGAGGCCGACGAGGCGGGGGCGAACGTTCCCTAATCACAAGGGGAATTTTCTTTGCTCGAACCCGTTTCGTCGACAACGGGTCTTCTGCCACTTGCACCGGTCCAAGCCAAGCCCGTACGGGCTCGGGAACTCTGTCTCGAGGACCAAGTCGGTCCTTGACCGCCAATCTTGGGCCAAGTCTCCTTTCTAAGCCCGTCTGGGGGCTCACTTTCCCCCGTGCACCCTTAGTACTGGACCTTTCAGTCTGAGTCCTAGATTTCCCTTTCTGACTTGCCAGAGTAGCATCTTCATCAAAGAAGCTTCTATTATCTTTAGCATGTTCCCGACGCAACAGGTCGAAAGCCTCGTCAGTCTTCAAAGCAGCCCGGGCTTTAGCAGAATCAGCCTTTGTCCATCTGACGTAAGAATCGGATACCCAGATCGAATGAGGAGTCTTGGGAACGGACCAAGTGGCTCGGGTATACCACCTTTGCATCCAAGTGTCACACATTACGTCTGTCAACTGAGTGGATTCTCTCACGATTGCCTCGATTTCCAGGATTCTTTGGACTCGACCATATTGCCTAAGTATGCGATCGGGAAAGAGGTGAATTGTTTGTCTAAAAGATAGGATTACCTGATATCGAGCCCTATCTCGAGACTCTAAGCCGGTCCGGACATAAATGGGCCACCATGGGATGGTCCAGCAGATCAATGGGCCTTCATGGAAGGACTGCACTTCATCCCAGTATTTTTGAGTGTTGAGGCGAGAAAAGGCAATGGTCCGTCTCCTCGTCATCACTTGTTTAGGTTGATATCGGCTCACGTCTAAGGGAGGGTCCAAAATCGATAGCCTCTCGAACAGCCACAGCTGAAAAACCCGCGAAAATCAAAATCGCGAAAAATTGTCAAAAAACCGCGTCAAAAAAAAAATCTCGAAAACCGAGAAAATTGAAGAAAACCGCAGAAATCGAGAAAAAACCGGGAAAACCAGAAAATTGCAAAAAATCGAAAAATAAAAAATCGGCATACCTGTAAAAGACGGGTGCTCCTAGTCAACCGGGTTGACGGATCCCTTTTGCGATTATCCAAACCCTGGATAATCTCTCCTGTAATCAGCCAAGCCGGGCTGTGCTCCGTTTCCATCAGGTCAGCCACAGTGAAGAGTCTAACATGACCCATACAAGATAATAAATCCATATGGCCTTCAAAGGCGTAAACGTGGAGCATACAAAAAGTAAAGGCCCTACGGCTATGGACTGCCCTGACCCGGACGTCATCTAGGTTCATAAATTTTTCAGCCAAATCAATCGAGCAAACGGTATCTCCTTCCAACATACGGGATACCTCCATAGGAGAAAGCCCTAAAAATTCCCGTAATTTCCTCCTCGGGTCATGAACTTAAAACGGGATAGCAGGGCGAAGTATGGGATTCCACCCTCCTACAGCGGCAATTTCCTCAGGGATAGGACAGATTTTGCCTCGAGGAAAACCGAAAACGTGATAAGTATCGTTCCAATAGAACAAGCAAGCATCCAGGAAATGACGATCCACTTGCATTTGACGGATCGTGAATAACTGGGTGACACCATTCCGAGTCAGAATGACTTTATCTGCGTCTCTGAAGTATCGGGACCACTCTTGCAGCATTCCAATTAATCGGTCGATTCCCATAATTGGATTTCTAAAAAGAAGAATAAATTTCTCAGGGCTTGTTTTTCTTTAAAGAAGAGTGGGAATTGTGGGAATTGTGGAAAATTATGAAGCAGGGAGAGGGTATTTATAGCATGAAACCGGATTCTCCTCCTCACCTAAGGATTCCTAATCCCAGAGGATTTAGCATACAGGCCCTATCCTAGGATCTAGCTAAGTCATCTCGAGCATTACTATTTCTTTTCAGAGTAACAAATTCTCTAATTTTTCAAATCCAAAACTCAAAACCTTTCTCAAAATTTTTATTCCCCAGCGCGAGTCATATTTGTTTCGCCTACGTGTTGCATGCAAAATTTTATGTAACTTATACAGGTACAATTCAGGACCGCGCAATTCACATAACTCCCCAGCGCCATGTAACAGGATGAGCCCATATATAGGCGCACCTAAGTCTTATACGACGAGTCCAATTCCCTATGGAGTTATCATCATCAGCTAAGGTACATTTCTAGTCTGTGGCCGGCGGGCCCTTCACGCAGAGTGATAAGTGTAGTTTGTAGTGCCTAATTTACTGTATTTTGGTCCCATTTTCCTTGTGGAATCGCTCCTTGGGAGCGGTTTATGGGCTACTTATGCTTCCTTTAGCTCGTTTCAGGTTCCCGAGACCACTCATGAAGAGTTGGAGCGATTCCGACTCAATACATACACCTTTTGGAGCCAACGAAGTGAAGGAACGATCACTCGATGCCTTGGATTCGACCCCGAGACCTTGGGACCCAATCCCGAGCCTCAGAGACCCGATCCCGAGTCCCGAGAATCGATGAGAAACCCATGAGAACGAAGGAGGGACCAAAAAGATCATAATGGAGGCCTACAATGTCCTTCCCGGGCGGGATGATGCCTTCCCGATCGGGAAGGAGTGCACAATTGAAGATGGTTCTGTTTTGAGGCCTTCCCGACCGAGAAGGGGGCCTTCCCGACCGGGAAGGGGTCCTTCCCGACCGAGACCAATCCTTCCCGACCGGGAAGGGTCAGATACAGACCCGCGTCACTTGTTTCATCTCCCTACTCATTGTAACCCTATATATACCCTTCCTCTTGTATTCCTATGCTATGTTCTTCATTACCCATAAACCCTAGACTACTTTAGCATAGATTAGCTTAGATTAGTGTAGATTAGTCTTTAGTTTATCGTTAATCTTAGTAATTAGTCTTGTATTAAGGGAATTCTTCAAGATTCAACCAAGATTGACAACCTTGGGAGATTGTTTTGGGTTTTTCTTATTAATACAAGTTTCAATCTTCCATTCATCTTCTAGTATGGTATAATCTCTTTTCCCTTCTCTTTATCTTGTTTATTCATTCAAGTTTTAATCTTTGTTTATTGTTTTGTTCATTGTTCATAGTTTTCACTAGTTTCATTATATATGTTTTGTTGTTTGTGTGAATTTCTCTTGTTTATGTTAATGCTTGTTTAGATATGTGTGAGTAGACTTTTTGTAGGGTTAGTAGGGTGATTAAGTGTTGATTATGGATGATTAGGGTTTGATTGAGGGTAAAGGTTGATCCTTTTGTTACTAGTCACATGTTGAGCACTCCATGTGTTTGTTGAATTGCTTGTTTGAGTAGAATTGGCCATTCCTCTCATGCTAGTCTTCTTCTTCTTCTCATTTTGTGGTCGACTTGTGATTGAATTCTTGTGTTTTCGGGTTTAGTCTTTGACACGAGAGTGCGGATTTGGGTTTAGAAGCGAGAGCGCGGACCGACCTTGCATAAGAATTCGAGTTTTGTCTTTGACACGAGAGTGCGGACATAGGCCTTGACGCGAGAGCGCGGACCATCCTTAGTAACTAGGTGAACCTTGCACCATCGATCTCCTAACTATCCTACTACACTTATGAACCCGACCTAACCCTATTCTTTCCTTATTCTTTGTCCTTAGCTTAGTCTTAGTCTTAGTTTACCCCCTTCCTATCGTCCTAGGTTAGCTTAGTCCCGAGACCTAGTCTTGTATTTGGGTGACCTTAGTCTAGACACCTCTTTACCGTCCCCGTGGATTCGACCCGACTTGCCCTATCTACCCAGTTAGGAATAGTTGGTTTTTTATTGATCGGTGGGGATCCACGACAAATCCCCCCATCAATTTGGCGCCGTTGCCGGGGACGGTGCTAGTTTAGACGTTGTTTGCCTATTTACTTGACTTTGTCTTGTGTTTTGTGTTTTCTTTTTTCTTTTTGTTTTCTTTTGCTTCTTGTGTGTGCGAAGTTTATTTCCTTCTTGTCTAGTGCCCAAAAAGCACTAGACTTCTCACGTTTGCTCCTAGTCTACAGTTTGTGCCTAGAGGTGGTGACCATCTTCTTCTTTACAACTTAGAGCCGCTTTAACGGACCGTTGCTAGATTGAGAGGTCCTCAACCGGGTACGAGCCACGATTTTCGAGTATAGCATGAGGTCCGATCTAAACTCCCCACCCATAGAAGCCGCAACAAGCTACTCCTCTTTCTCCATGAATAGGGACTATGCCATGATGTCTCCAAACTACCACCAAGCTTCATTTGGTAATCGGGAAACCCGTGGGTATGAGCTTCAAGGATATGGAAGCCAATTTCCCCAAAACCCACCATATCACCAATCACCTCAACCTCACTACCAAGTAGCACTCCAAAACCCCAATGACCACCAAATGCCCAACTTGGAGTTATATCAATCATTTCTCCAATTTCAAAGGAGCCAACAAGAAATGGCCATTCAAATGCAAGAATTCTTGGCCCAATATCAAAGGGAAGCCGAGGCGATGGATGCTCGATTAAATGCGTTATCGGTGAAAACCGTAATGCTTTTATCCCGAACATCGCAACTCGATGAAGGGTGCTCACTTGAGCAAAGGGAGCAACCTAATCACGAAGCCGCCGATGATGGTCCTTTTGGTAGCGAAATTTCCCTTGAAGAGGCGAAAGAAGAGATAATCCTTGATGGAGAAGTTTTTGGTGAAGAATTGGGTGAGGATAGTGGGAATTTGAAGAGTTCCATTGATGAAAACACCGTTATAATAGAGGAGAGTCAAGAGTCTACCCCCTCTATACTTGTTGAACCGTCAATCCCCACCGCTTGCTCTCCTCTTGAGCTTCATGCCGCTTCTTGCGAGACTATTGTTGAGGATGTTGAACTTTGGGATGAGTTGAGTGAGGTGATAAGCGTTGTGAAGTCATGGGACATGAATGAAGAAATCAAGTCGCCCATATGTGACAATCCAATGAAGCATTGTGAACCCCTTGTATGTAATTTGGATCTTGGTTTAGAGGAGGTTGAAACCGCTTGCTTAAGTTTCAAATCTCTTCTTATTGATGATGTGGGGAAGAACAATGTTTTAGGATTTGAAGTTATTGGGCCGAAACTTGTTGATGACTTGGGTTTGCTTGATGATAAGAAGAGGGTTAAGCTCTCTTTCGACACTTGTGCCAGAATTTTGAGCTTTGGTTGTGCTAGAAGACGATGCTTAGGGAGGAAGAGATCGGTTAAGCTTGTAGGATGGATAGACCCCGGAGACGACATGCAAGATGACGTTGGGTCGTTGGATTTCTACTTCTTGCCTCCACCTTGGAGGCCGTGGAGGATAACTTGGCTTGGGCACTCTTTGGGCCTTCATTACGATGTCGGTCGTGCGTTTGACTTGCTCCTCCAATCCCTTGAGGGCTATGGTTGAAGAATGAGAGTCCACCATCCTCGGTTTGACGGAGTCCCTAAAGAACCGTCATGTTGTATATTCTTCTCCCTTCTTCTTTAGAGTTCTTGTGTTTGTAATTGTATCGTTTGTAACTTTGTTTCTAGGATTCGTTTGTTTTGTGTAATGCTTGATTATTTGGTTTGTTGATGAGCGATGTGAGGGAGGGAATTTGACGTGTGTATGAGCTTTGTTTGATAGGTGAAGTGAAGGTGATTCCTAGCGAGGAATGGTTATCGATAGAGCATGGATTGTGAGCAAGGGAACGGGTTTTTGAAGCTTTGAATAGCTTTTGGGGTTTTGGAAGCCACGAAGAGAGCGTCCCGACCGAGAAGAAGTCACCCCGACCGGGAAGGGTGAAGCATCCCGACCGGGAAGGATCCATCCCGATCGGGATAAGGGTACCATATTTTGGGTTTACTGGAGTGCCATCCCGATCGGGACGGGAGCTTCCCGACTGGGACGAGTATGTCATCCCGACCGGGACCACCCATCCCGACCGGGATGGCCCCCTACTCCCCCTTGTGCCTCTTCTTTGTCATTTGAGTCCACCCAACCATTGTACACCCCCTCCCAACCTCCCTTCTTCTCCTTGTTCCTATCATACGACCCTTACACTTTATTTACATGCCATCACTTCATTTCCTCTTCACTTTACACCGAGCCCCACATCAAATCTCACCCCCTCACACCATTACTACCTCAACCATGCGATACTTTCAAGTTTGAAGCGGGATGACAATAATGACGACAAGCAAAGAGATTATATTGACCAATGAGACGATGGAGCGAGTGAGTTGCTAACCGCATGGTACGGCAACTATCCTTTCTTTTCCATCTTTGATAGCTTGTCTTCTTTTGATATTTCCCCTTCCCTTATACACTTTTGTGTCATGGTGGCCCTCGGGGCCTTGGTATTTGTTGCTCCCGACTCTCGATGACGTGACTACATCGAGAGTCATTTCTAAGTCCAAATTTTACAAGATTTTCACCCCTTTTGGTAGAAATTAGTCGGATTTGGGCGGAATCCGGGCTAGGTGACTTGATCACACCTAGTCCTCCCCTCCCATTTTCTTTTATTCCTTTCTTTTTATTTCTCCTCCTTTCCATATCTTTTCTCGTCTCGGCCCATGGTGACTTGACTACACCCCGGCCGGACACATTCTACCATTTTCTCCACTTTATTTTTGATTTTTTGCTTTATTTTCGTAGTTTCTTTTCTTTTCTTTTGTGCTCCCATGCAGTACGGTCGAGCATGAGGACATTGCTCGGCTTAAGTGTGGGGGAGCGATATTCTATCGTAGTTAGTTTTATTTTCGTAGTTTTTCAAAAAATCTTTAAAAATCCTAAAAATTTGAAATTTTTTCACAAAAATAAAAAAGATTTTCCTTTTGTGTGTTTTCCTTTTTATATCGTTGTATCGTATATGTGTTTTGTTGTGCGTGTTTTGCCTCCCTTTTTCCTCTTAGGTCGCCTAATCGCCGCTAACTTCGGAAAGCTTTCAAGACATCCGGTAACACCTTATCCCTTTTTCCTCTTTACCTCTTGTGATGTTCGGAGGAGATTTGTGATGTTGTGTGCTCGGGAGGAGCTTTGTAAAGTTGGTGTTGGTTGGTGGCTTGTTTGGAAGCTCGGGGTGGTGTTTGTGTTGTTTATGTGTTTGTTTTGTTTTGTTTTTGTTTTGTGGCCTTTTGTCTCTTTTTCTTTCGTTTTCGTCGCGTCTTTGTTTTGTGTTGTGTAGTTGTGTCTTGTGTGTAAGTAGGTTTTTGAAAACCCGGTTCAGAGGCTAGTGTGCGAGTGTTTACTTTCCCTTCCTAGTGGTATAAATCGAGTCTTGGACTTTAATCTAGTAGAATGACCCTAAATCAATGAATTCGTTGGTCCTTTACCTTCAGTCCACCTAGCTTACTAGAGATTTACTACGGGATTTGCACCTTTGACCATTATGACCACCCACGGTGTGAAAAGGCCTTGGTTGCCGAATCCCGTCCCTTAGGTGACCATGTTTAGGATTGTTTGATTAGTCCAAGTTCTCCACTTTTTGTGGGTTTGAAGAGGGATCGCGACCCCCGACTTACCCATTTCTCTACCTCCTACACATTTCCACACAATAAAGTTGCAATATGTTGTAGTCTCTCTTTCTTAATTACCAAGAAATGCCTATCAATCAAATCAAGCCAAAAAGGGCAAAGAAAAGAAAATAAAAGAAAATGAAAGAAAGAGAAGATTGAAGAAAAAGAAAAGGCACAAAAAGCCAAAAAGAAAATATAAAAGAAGAAAAAGAAATGGCATGGCAACATACAAAGCAAGAATGCAAAAGAAAGAGAAAATGCCAAAAAGAAAATCGTCTCACAAAAAGATTCTAACCCCACAAAAATAAGCGTTTTTCCGACTTTTGCCGTGAAGAGCCTACCAAAGGACCGAGTCCCTAGGAAGGATGATAGCGGCAAAGGTCGGTCTTCCCTCACTTTGCAATTATTTCCACCTTTTTACTTGGACTAGTTAGGCGGTTTCGGACATGGGACGACCCTCTTGGCTCATTGCTAAAGGGGCGGGGTCTCACTTACCTACAGTGTCGACTAACACCGTGGTTCATCTTTTTTCCATCCCGCCGATCGTCCCGTAGTACGTTCTTAGAAGGTTAGGAGGAACCTAGGTAAGTTACCAACGTTTTTATTGCTTTGTCGTCATACTATTAGGTTTTGGTCCATCTTGGTTTGTATCGCTAGCTTGGGACCGTTGTCACTTGCCTTGAGTCCTAAACCGGTGCTTCTTTCACCGCTTTTTTGAGGGAAGCGGTATTTGTTTCTTTTTTTTTGGGTGCAACCTTTTGTGAGTTTGTTTGTATGTTTGTTTGTTTATGTGTTTTTGTGTCCGGTTGCATCCACGGTTTTGTCGCAAGACCTCACTTGCCTTGCGGAGAGCACTTATCCTCTAGGTGTTCTCGCATGAGTTGAAAGGGCGTAGGGTGCGCTAATACCCACTCGGCTAGTTTAGTAGTTAGCATGTGCTTACTCGAGGGCGAGTAAGGGTTAAGTGTGGGGGAGTTGATAAGTGTAGTTTGTAGTGCCTAATTTACGGTATTTTGGTCCCATTTTCCTTGTGGAATCGCTCCTTGGGAGCGGTTTATGGGCTATTTATGCTTCCTTTAGCTCGTTTCAGGTTCCCGAGACCACTCATGAAGAGTTGGAGCGATTCCGACTCAATACATACACCTTTTGGAGCCAACGAAGTGAAGGAACGATCACTCGATGCCTTGGATTCGACCCCGAGACCTTGGGACCCAATCCCGAGCCTCAGAGACCCGATCCCGAGTCCCGAGAATCGATGAGAAACCCATGAGAACCAAGGAGGGACCAAAAAGATCATAATGGAGGCCTACAATGTCCTTCCCGGGCGGGATGATGCCTTCCCGATCGGGAAGGAGTGCACAATTGAAGATGGTTCTGTTTTGAGGCCTTCCCGACCGAGAAGGGGGCCTTCCCGACCGGGAAGGGGTCCTTTCCGACCGAGACCAATCCTTCCCGACCGGGAAGGGTCAGATACAGACCCGCGTCACTTGTTTCATCTCCCTACTCATTGTAACCCTATATATACCCTTCCTCTTGTATTCCTATGCTATGTTCTTCATTACCCATAAACCCTAGACTACTTTAGCATAGATTAGCTTAGATTAGTGTAGATTAGTCTTTAGTTTATCGTTAATCTTAGTAATTAGTCTTGTATTAAGGGAATTCTTCAAGATTCAACCAAGATTGACAACCTTGGGAGATTGTTTTGGGTTTTTCTTATTAATACAAGTTTCAATCTTCCATTCATCTTCTAGTATGGTATAATCTATTTTCCCTTCTCTTTATCTTGTTTATTCATTCAAGTTTTAATCTTTGTTTATTGTTTTGTTCATTGTTCATAGTTTTCACTAGTTTCATTATATATGTTTTGTTGTTTGTGTGAATTTCTCTTGTTTATGTTAATGCTTGTTTAGATATGTGTGAGTAGACTTTTTGTAGGGTTAGTAGGGTGATTAAGTGTTGATTATGGATGATTAGGGTTTGATTGAGGGTAAAGGTTGATCCTTTTGTTACTAGTCACATGTTGAGCACTCCATGTGTTTGTTGAATTGCTTGTTTGAGTAGAATTGGCCATTCCTCTCATGCTAGTCTTCTTCTTCTTCTCATTTTGTGGTCGACTTGTGATTGAATTCTTGTGTTTTCGGGTTTAGTCTTTGACACGAGAGTGCGGATTTGGGTTTAGAAGCGAGAGCGTGGACCGACCTTGCATAAGAATTCGGGTTTTGTCTTTGACACGAGAGTGCGGACATAGGCCTTGACGCGAGAGCGCGGACCATCCTTAGTAACTAGGTGAACCTTGCACCATCGATCTCCTAACTATCCTACTACACTTATGAACCCGACCTAACCCTATTCTTTCCTTATTCTTTGTCCTTAGCTTAGTCTTAGTCTTAGTTTACCCCCCTTCCTATCGTCCTAGGTTAGCTTAGTCCCGAGACCTAGTCTTGTATTTGGGTGACCTTAGTCTAGACACCTCTTTACCGTCCCCGTGGATTCGACCCGACTTGCCCTATCTACCCAGTTAGGAATAGTTGGTTTTTTTATTGATCGGTGGGGATCCACGACAAATCCCCCCATCACAGAGTCTAATGGACTTTAAACGACCCGATCGGAAGTCTGCCAGGTCTTAATCTTCGATTGGCCTGGTAGCTACTCTGACTTTCGCCCTGTCCAAGCCTCAGTCAGAGTGGGGGCTCTGTAGACACCCACATTTACTGCCAGGTGTCTATAGCAGTTTCCGACAAACACCCGATGATGATCGGACGCAAACGTGCTTTAACGTACTCGGAAATGGGCTCGAAATCATGGATATTTAGCTTGGGCTTTTTACGGAGTACAAATTTCACAAAACCAACCTCAAATTCAGGCCCAGTAGGTCGTTTCGAGTCAAATAAGACTAATTTGGGTCGAATCCGACACCAGGGGCAAAACCGTCTTTTAGCGGCCAAGTCAAACCCGGTCAAAGATATTTTCGCGAGACTTGTGGGTCAGCCGTGTCACCCCACGTGACCGACTCAAGCTCGAATACTACAAAAAAATCAGCTACACAAATATTAAACAATTCCGTTAAAGGTAGAATTCGATCTCAAGTAGGAATTCTAACCGAAAACCTAATCAAATACTCGACCGAGCATAGGATACTCGGCCGAGCTCCCTCTTTCAGCCGAGATTCCCTTTCTTCTTCACCAAGTAACGGAATTCTCGTTCCTTTCAAATTCTTACGTTTCCTATCCAAACCGGTATTTCATGTTGTCCAAGCAAGATACCTCTCTCAACCTCCTTCTCCTATAAATAGGGCCCTTTGCATGCACATTAACATACAATATTCAGACACGATTGATACACCTACACAATATTCATACACCTCGAGACTCTCACACTTAGCATCGAGAAACCGATAGTGTAACCCGAGACTACAAAAACCGGCCCCAATACCCGTCACCCGTCACCCTTCACGACCAAACCAAAACCACCACAACTCACCGACATCAACCCGACGCTCCCGTGCCTTAGCCACATTCCGCCGAGCCCCGATCCGAGTTAACAAAAGCATGTAGGTTGAGGGTGTAATCAAACCCGAATTCTTTCTTTTCTCCCTTCCTTTCTTTCGTTTCTTCTTCTCTTTTTTGTATCGCGTCGTCGTCGGTCGTCCATTTTTTTAAGCGTCGTCGTCGTTCTTTTTTTATCTAATATCGATACTACAAAAAAACTATTTTCATATAACGAACATTCTTAAAAATACGATACCGATTCTCTAGTCGAGTATCGTATTAAAAGAATTACATTAAACTCGTTGATGCTAAAAAATCGTTACTTTTTACAAAATACGACGATTTTAACGCGGAGAGAACCAACATTCTTTTTCGTTTCGTTCAAATTTTTCTTTCAAAACAGTTTTATAAAACCTTTTCTAAAAGTCATTCCGAATATTCGATATCGATTTCATAATCGAATATCGAATACAACGAATATCGAAAGCATAAATCGAGTATAAATTAATTCATATTTATATGCGATCTATCGAAATTAACGATTTTTCGAAAATAAGCGAGCCGGGACAGACCCTCACGCGAGTCGCGCCCCTCCCAGGTGACTCGCACGGGAGCCTGGAATCCGCGGCCTTCCTCTTCATTTTCTCAATTTTTCTTAAACATCGTTTTTTCTACAAAACAATTTTTCTAAACCTTTTCTTTTCATCTTTTCTAACATTATTCCGAATATTTGATATCGACTTCTTAATCAAATATTGAATACAACGAATATCGAAAAATATTGAATCGAGTACGAATTATGCGATATTTGTACGCGATTTAATTATCGATTTTCAAAAAATCGACCTCGAAACAGGCCGTGGCGCGAGTCGCGCGCACTCCGGGCGAGTCGCGTGGCCGACTGAAACGCAACACGTTCTTCGCTTTTTTATTATTTCTTCGAACATCGTTTTTAGACAAAACAGCGTCTTTTCAGATCTCGACTTTATTTTTATTGATTCTGGTCAGCACGTGTTAATCCATCACGTACCATAAACTTTTCAAAATCATGCATATTATCGTATTCATATTTTTATTCGATTTACAAACCGTTACTAACTTGTTTGTTCGTGTTTGTAGCAATTTCTTTTTTTTTCGTTTGTTTTATTATACTAAAACGAATCTCACAAGCTAAAATACAACTTTGACGTGAATTTTAGTTGCATTAAACCGACTTAGCAACCCATTCAATTCTCGCATGTCTAGGGAAAACAATGTTTGCATATCATTTCATCGTTCAACTAACACGCGTATTCGAGAGTCAAACGATATCTTAGTAGAGGCCGCTATGTGCGGGCGGGGTTGGGTGTCCTTCGTGGGCTTCCCAACACGTACCCTCACCCCTTACTCAGAACCTCGGTTTCTGGATGTCCGAAACCATTGGCAACGAGAGTCATTCAATACGCGATATCCGATCAAGTCGGTATCGGTATCAAAATGCAAAGGGACGAACCCGATAAGCTCTGACATCGGAAATGGGCCGTATTTTGTACACGGCCGACTACGACATAGAGTGGGTTCGAACGGGCCCGAACTCCCAGAAAGTTCGGTGGCGACTCCAACTTCGATTTAAATTTCAATTCGATCCATTCTCATATGGAGATTCATTCGCCTCCCCAAACCCGCGCGTGGCCGCGTCGGGATGGACCTATGTCATGTCCACAATATTAAAAAATAAGCTTTCAGCGTAAACCAAAGTAACAAAATGGGTTTCCGAAGAAACATAAAAATATTTGCCAACCTGCAACCAATTTATATCGATAATAAATAAAATAATCAAAATGACGTTATGGATAGGGTTAGTGTAGAATCTAGACTTTCACTAGGAGAATACTAAAATCTAGCTTCGAGAACTTAGTTCAAACAAATCAAACTTCGGTCTCTAACTAGGCTACTCAACCATAATAGGACGGCGACTTATAAATGCGTGGCCCTAGTTTAAGATGATATGTTCACCCCTCCCGAGCACCATAAATACTCAGTTCAACCCGACGGCGTCTTACACTGCGAGGCACGAGCTTAAGAAAATATACATACACTCCCGAACACCATATATGCTCGGTTCAACAACCAGTGTGCCCCATAAAGACACACCAGCCTTATAGTTGATGGCAAAAATGTAAACCCCAGAATATATTACTCTAAACCCACACTTGTCCTTATTTCATAACTCTAAAACCAAATCATTATCGATATTTAAAAGGTATATTCATTGTAAACAATTTGGAGATAAAAGGAGTAATCATAATATTCTAAAAGAGGAAACTTTCTATTTTAGGTAACTTTCTATTTTTAGAAAATTTACTAAAAATAGCATCATATTAAAATAGCAAAAATATTAGTTTATACTAATTCAACATTTTTAGTAAATGATATAGATTTATAAAACTAATACTTTCGGCCTTAACGATATTAATTTCTAAAACGAGAACAATCGGGTTTATGACAATATTAAAATATCGTACAAGTGTTATGAAATGATTAAAAATGTCTTAAGCATTTTAATACTACTAATCAGAGTGTTTTCAAAAGTTACAAAGCTAAAATTCCCTAATTATTATTAGTTTTGACAATACGATTATAAATAGGATTTTACGGCAGATATTAAATATTTTAACGTCTTTTATTTAGTTAAACCAGTGAATATATTCGGTGTATGTTAAGGAATGATTTAACTCTTAAAGTTTTAGATTTAAAACTTTTCAAAACTGCTGGAAAATATTTCTTTTAGGTAAGACGAAACATTTTGACGATAAATCATAATTTGTCCAAAAATCGCTACTATTAATTAATGACTTCAATAAATAATACAAAAATTACGTAAAATAACTAAAATATATTTATGGACATTCTTTCCAGAAAAGAAAATTTTCCAGAATAATTAGACTCGGCTTTTTAAAAGGTTTTCTCGTTAATCGTCTAATCTCGACAATAACGATTAATAAAAATAGTACTTACAAAACGATTTACGTATTAATATCCAAAAATTATTATTAAACTTAAAAATTATTACTTTCCAGAAACTACCTTTTTTCCAGATTTCCAAAATCCCAGATTTAATAAATCCCGTTAAAACCGTCTTTTAAACCCGTTTACACAATTAACGATTCCATTAATAAAACTTATCGTTCCTAACATTTTATTAAAGCACTAAAATCATAAAGTTAAATTTTATTATGAAATCATCAGAATCATATTTTTTTCCAGATTTAATCATAGGACCAGAAATCGAGAATTTAAACGACAAACGCGGTTTTATCGATAAACGATGATTTAAAGTGATTAATTAATTCATCCACTTAACAATTCCGAAAAATTATGAAAAAATTCGGAAATTTTATTTCATCATAAAGTTTCACCACGTCAAAAATCAGATTAAAATAAAATGTATAAGTACTAGAACTAAAAATTGGCTTTTAATCGTTTTTGTTCGTAAACGATAATAATTCAATAATCGATAACTAAAATATCAGAAAAATAATAAATTATTAAAAATTATCAAAAACTTCATTTTTACAGAATATAATCATATATTACAAGTTTAGGTCGAATATTACGATTTTACAAACTAATACAACAATTTAATCGTTAATCTCGTAAAAGCGATAAAAATACCGAAACATGCAAATTTTCAACTTTTAAAAATTTTCCAGATTATATGACATACATATATTGTCAAAAATGAAATATAAAAATATACATGCAATTACACAATTAAAATCACGAAATACCGAATAACATCGAAGTTACCTCTAATCCAAGTCTGAATCGATAATATACTCGTCAGCCTCGGGATCGTCCACGAATCCTACAATATATAAAAATCATGGCAGAAAAATACCATGAGAAAAGCTAAAAATCAAGGTAAATAATGATCGAAAACGACATCGATTATTACCTTAACGAAGAAGTTGGAAAGAGGATTGATTCGACGATGAATATGAGACGATTAGGACTCGAATTGAACAAAAAATCAGCCAAGAGAAGGTGGTGAGTGTCACGGCCAAGGATGATGAGAAAGATGTTGTAGTAATTTTTTTTGTTAATGCAAAAATGAATGTAGAGTAAAGGAGGAGATGAAGGTTACTACACTTAAAGAGTGTGAATGAAATTAAAGCCTCCAAAATGAAGCATCCAAAGTGAACCTAGACCTATGTTGGCCGGCCAAGAGTAAAAGAGAGGGAGTAGGAATAGTTTGAGTATTAAAGCCTCTACTAAATGAAAAGAAAAGAATCTTATGTTTACGGTTTAAAGTGATAAAATGAAACGTGTTAGTAAAACGAAGTTAAATTGCTGCAAGAAGCTTTGTCGGTCCAAAATATGAGGAAAAGGTCTTAAATGATTTATAAGTTGATAAAAATAAGAATCGTAAAATAGTTAAAGGCATTTCAAAGAAATTCGAGTAAACCTCGCGTAAGAAAATAGTTATTCGCGAAGCTTTGTAATAAAATCATAAATAGCTTGTTCTTTAGTAACTAAAAATATTTCCTAGTTGAAAATATTATATAAACGTATTTAAACATTTTTGGGAAAAGGAACAACTTAAATCCGAGCTTAAAAACGTCAACTCAAAGAGAAATAGAATTCTTCGCGGAAAATTAATTAGTTACGAAGAAAACCAAATAAATAGATGTAAAAGAATTAAAATCTTTTAAAATAAAATTAAATGTCATTAAACTCAAAATTGAAGATAAACTTGAAAAATTGATGAAACATAAGCCAAAATGTAAAGAGTTATAACGATGTCATAACGGAAGAATAAAAATGCTAGGAAAATAGCGGGTGTTACAGAATTATTATAACTCAACATATGAATAATGTTACTCCAACATTACAAATGTGTTACTCTAATAGATACTTTGTGTGACTCCAACGTTACAAATGTTTACTCTAATCGATATTTTTTGTTACTGCAACGTTACAAACGTGTTACTCTAATAGATACTTTGTGTTACTCCAATGTTACAAACGTGTTACTCTAATAGATTCGTCTAACACATGAATATTGAATACTGATTGTGGTTCCTATTTTGTTGGATGTTATTGCTTTAAATACTTAATTATTGCCTTAAATACTTAATGGATGAATCTTTTATCATTTCAATCTCAACCATCTATCTATTAAGCTTTAGTGGCTTAGATTAGGACTTACGGACTCAAAAAATATTGATGACTCATCTGAACCCACCAATATGTGTATATATATATATATAGAGAGAGAGAGAGACGGGTTCCGGTGAGGCAGGGTAACTCCTTACACCCATTGAGGCACAATCTAGACCATTAGATTAAGATGGAACATACATCCAAATAAGTGTTATATACACTAAAAAAACTCATTATATACGTTATTAAACTCACTATATATATATACACACACACTTAAGAACTCAATATATACAATAAAATAATTGTTATATACACTCAAATAGTTTTTATGTACACCAATTAATCATCAATGGAACATACATCAAAACAACTGTTATATACACTAAAAAAACTCATTTTATACGCTATTAAACTCACTACGTATATACACTTAAGAACTCAATACATACAGTAAAATAATTGTTATATACACCCAATAATTAATATATACATCAGTTAATCATCAATGGAACATATATCAAAATAACTGTTATATACACTAAAAAACTCATTATATACGCTATTAAATACACTACGTATATACACTTAAGAACTCAATATATACAGTAAAATAGTTATTGTTATATATACACTCAAATGGTTACTATGTACACCAATTAATCAACATATATATACACTGAAATAATTGTCATATGTACTTAATTATTTGATGTAGTAGAATTTTATATACCCTAAAACAGTTATTATGTACACTGAAATTGTTTTTATATGCACCAAATTTTATTTTAATATTAAAAAAATGATTTTTTTTTTGGGTTTGATTTTTTGGATTTTTTTTTCTTTTGGGGAAAAAAATGTCCGGCAAAAAATGTTTTTTTTGGGGAAAAAAATGTGTTTATTTTTGGAAAAAATGTTTTTTTTCGGAAAAAGAAATGTTTTTTTTTTCGGGAAAAAAAATATTGATTTTTTTCCCCGGGAAAAAAAATTGGGGAATTTTTTTTTATGTGTGAATTTTTGTTTTAATCTTAGCCTTTAATTTGATTTTAATCTAATGGTTGAGATTGTGTTTTAATGGGTGCGACGAGTTGAGCTGCCTCAAAGGATCCTAGATATATATATATATATAGGCCAACATTTCTCAAATCGCCTACATTTTACCTTTCATTTTTGGCCATTGATTTTGATGAGATGAGTGGCTCAGATTTGAGGCTTTCAATATTAGAGAAAAAGAAAATCCACCTTCACTGACAGTTACATAGCACACAAATATTCTCTCAGATTCTGTATACGCTTATCTCCTCATTGGTCAAAATATTTCAGAAATATTTCACCAAGAATTAGGTAAAAGAAAAAGATTGATCCTTCTTTTTCACAAAATGATTTCACACGCTTAACTCCCATCTTCATAGTCTAACAGTGTCTTCAATTTTCGGTCGTTGAACTACCTAAGGTATTTCATTTTTTTTATTTTATTTCGTTCGCTTCGTTTAATTTTCAGAATTTAGGGGATACGTTGTTTCATTTAATTTTTTTGGATTTTGAGTTTGCGTTATTTAAATTTTTGTTCCTTCAATTCCGTCAAGTTTAAGAAGAATTGAAAAATTATTCTTGTTATAGTTTTGAACAAATTACGTTATTAATAGTTTGCTTCAATTTCGTTATTAATTCATAGATTAGTTTACAATAATTGTTATTGTACTATAGAATAATTGTTATTGTACTATAGAATAGTCAGAATAGTTGGTCGAAATTTCAATTGTTTGGGGTTTGATGATGGGTAACAAAAAATTAACGCTTATATATTTCAATTGATAACAAAAAATTCCAATTGGTTATTGGCAGTTAAAAAAATATATATGGCTGTTAAAAAATTTCAATTGAAAATTATTCCAATTTCAACGCTCGAAATTGTTCCAATTTCAATTTCAATTCCGTCTTATTTCGATTTCAATGTACTATTTTGTCCGTTACTTTTTATTAGTTCAATAATTTATTTTCGATTCTGATTTCCCGTTATGTTGATTTCGTCCAACAGTTCATTTTGTTTCTCTATATCACGTTATTTCATTTGCAATGTCACGTTGTTTCATTTTTTTTTCCAATTCCGATTTCACGATATAATAACGTTGTTTCGTTTAATCTTTTTGAATTTTGAGTTGACGTTATTTAAATTTTCGTTGCTTCAATTCCGACAAGTTTAAGAAGAATTGAAAAATCATTCTTGTTATAGTTTTGAAAAATTACTTTAGTAAGAGTTCGCTACAATTTCGTTGTTAATGTATAGCTTAGTTTACAATAATTGATATTGATCGGGGATAAAAACCCCCTGACGCATAGGCCCGACCCCCTTTACGGGTAGCCATCAACTAACCCAAAAAGACCTCTCTACTGATCACCATGCTGATGTCATGGGTGACATCACCCTACTACACCCTTTCCCCTATAAATACCCCACTTAGGGTGAGGGGAAAAAGGGGACAATGAATTCATTCACATATTTCTCCCTACTCTCTCTACCTCTCTTATCTCCCTGAATATCTATATTTAGTCATACATCTTACTGACTTGGGCGTCGGAGGCTCCGCCCCGGGGGTTCCCCGGGCCCGGAGTTCACCTTGCAGGATCATCGTCGGCACGCATCTGGAGCCGAGGAGAACCGCGAAGCTCAAGGTCAGGGACCCGTTTCCATACCGGAACAGATATTGTACTATAGAATAATTGTTATTGTACTATAGAATAGTCAGAGTAGTTGGACGAAATTTCAATTGTTTAGGGTTTGATGATGGGTTAAAAAAAATTAACGCTTATATAAATTTTTGTTGCTTCAATTCCGTCAAGTTTAAGAAGAATTGAAAAATTATTCTTGTTATAGTTTTGAAAAAATTTCATTAGTAAGAGTTTGCTTCAATTTCGTTATTAATGTATAGGTCAGTTTAAAATAATTTTTATTGTACTATAGAATAATTGTTATTGTACTATCAAATAGTCAGAGTAGTTGGACGAATTTTCGATTGTTTAGGGTTTGATGATGGGTTCACAAAAAAATTAACGCTCGAAAATTTCAATTGATAACAAAAAATTCTAATTGATGATTATTCCAATTTCAACGCTCGAAATTGTTCCAATTTCAATTTCAATTCCGTCTTATTTCGATTTCAATTTACTATTTTGTCCGTTACTTTTTATTAGTTCACTAATTAATTTTCGCTTCTGATTTCCCGTTATGTTGATTTCGTCCAATAGTTCATTTTTTTTTTCTATATCACGTTATTTCATTTGCAATGTCACGTTGTTTTTTTTTTCGATTTCGATTTCACCATATAATAACGTTGTTTCATTTAATCTTTTTAGATTTTGAGTTGACGTTATTTAAATTTTCATTGCTTCAATTCCGTCAAGTTTTAGAGGAATTGAAAAATTGCTCTACATTTTTGTCAGAATAATTGTTGTTGTTACAATAATAATTGTTATTATACTGTCGAATAATTGTCAAATGTAAGTGCACACAAACTGCATAACAATAGTCAATGTAACGCGTTAGAATAATTGTTGTCGAATTACAGAATAAAGTCGGTTCCACAATTTGTAGGGATACGAACTTCGTTGATCGCCTTGCGAATATTGTTTGGGATATTGACTTAGAGCCGTCAGAATTTGAAAAGAAATGGTGTCGAGTGATTGATGACTTTGAATTGGAGAGCAACACCTGGTTAACAGACATTTATAATATTAGGAAGAAATGGATACCTGCCTACTCGAGGGATCTGAAATTGGGCTGTATTTTAAGGACGACACAACGGTCCGAGAGCGAGAACAGTTTTTTCAAGAGGTTTGAGAGTGTGAATGGTACGCTAGTTGAGTTTTGGATGCGTTTTCAATCTGCTATGGACCAGCAACGTCACAATCAGAAATCACTTGATAACATAAGACATAATTATAAAATTAAATAAGCAGGATCCACACTGCTCACTAGCCCACACCCGGAACACGTATACCTGCCATGTTAAAACATAACAGCCACAATCAGTGGGGAGCAACGCCAACGTTCTCCCAGCCGTATAACAAGATTTTAAAACTGTAATTACTAATATAGAAAAATACTAAAACGGAAAACAGCAAAACATCATATTAAAATAAGCTTTTAGCGTAAAACAAAATAATCAAAAGGGTTTCCGAAGAAACATAAAAATATTTGCCAACCTGCGAACCAATTTATATCGATAATAAATAAAATATTCAAAATGGCGTTATGGATATTCGGTTAGTGTGCACAAGGCTAGACTTTCACTAGGAATGTACTAAAAACTAGCTTCGAGAACACAGACACCAACTTCACACGCAGCGAAGATCCAAGGTCTCTAACTAGGCAACTAAACCATAATAGGACGGCGACTTATCAATACGAGGTCCTAGCTTAAGTAATATACACCCCTCTTGGATACCAAATGTATCCAGTTCAACAGACGGCGACTAACACGATGCGATATCTAGCTTAAGGGCACAATGCACATATACTCCTGGACACCAAATGTATCCAGTTCAACAACCAATGCATCCCAAATGGATACACCAGCCTTATAGTTGATGGCAAAACAGTACATCCTAGACTGTATTACTCTAACCCCACACTTATCCTTATTCCATAACTCCAAAACAAAGTCATTATCGATCTTCAAAAGATATAATCATTGTAATAATAAGAGAACAAGAGAGTAATCATTATGTTCTAAAAGAGGAAACTTTCTATTTTAGGAAATTTCTATTTTTAGAAACTTTACTAAAAATAGCATCAAATAAAAAATATCGAAAATATTAGTTCATACTAACACAACTTTTTTAGTAAACGATATAGATTTATAAAACTAATACTTTCGGCCTTAACGATATTAATTGTTAAAGTGGGAACATTTGAGCTTATGAAATTATTAAAATATCTTCCAAGTGTTTATAAAATGAATACAAATGTCTTAAACATTTTAATACTACTAATCAGGGTGTTTTCAAAGTTTATAAAATTAAAATTCCCTAATTATTAATAGTTTTGACAATACGAACATAAATAGGATTTTACGGCAAATGTCAAATTAAATCTTTTAACGTCTTTTATTTAAATAAACCATTGAATATATTTAGAATATGTTACGGGATGATTTAACTCTTAAAGTTTCAGATTTAAACATTTCAAAATTGCTGGAAAAATAATTCTTTTAGGTAAGACGAAGCATTTTAACGATAAATCACAATTTGTTCAAAAATCAATATTTATTACTTAAAGACTTTAATCAATAGTACAAAAATTACTCAAAATAGCTAAAATATATTATGGACATTCTGTCCAGAAAAGAAAATTTTCCAGAATCCTAAAACTCGGTTTTTAAAGCGTTTTCTCGTTAATCGTCTAATCTCGACAATAACGATTAATAAAAATAGTAATTACAAAACGATTTAAGTATTAATATCCAAAAATTATTATTAAACCTAAAAATAATGATTTTCCAGAAAATACTATTTTTCCAGATTTCAAAAAATTCCAGATTTAATAAATCCCGCTAAAACCGTCTTTTAAACCCGTTTTCACAATTAACGATTCCATTAGTAAAACTTATCGTTCCCAACATTTTATTAAAGCACTAAAAATCATAAAATTACATTTTTATTATTGAATCATCAGAATCATATTTTTTTCATGATTTACACAAAAGACCAGAAATCGAGAATTTAAACGACAAACACGGTTTTAACGATAAATGATGATTTAAAGCTATTAATTAATTCATCCACTTAACAATTCAGAAGAATTATGAAAAACTTCAGAAACATCTATTTCATCAGAAAGTTTCACCACGTCAAAAATCAGATTAAAATAAAATGTTTAGGTACTAGAATTGAAAATCGACTTTTAATCGTTTTTGTCCGTAAACGGTAATAATTCAATAATCGATAACTAAAATATCAGAAAAATAATAAATTATTAAAAATCATCAAAAACATCATTTTTACATAATATAAACATATATTACATGTTTAGGCCGAATATTACGATTTTACAAATTAATATGACGATTTAATCGTTAATCTCGTAAAAGCGATAAAAATACCGAAACATGCAAATTTTCAACTTTTAAAATTTTTCCAGATATTATGACATACATATATTGTCAAAATAAAACATAAAAATATATACATGCAAATACAGAATTAAAATCATGAAATAACGAGTAACATCGACGTTACCTCTAATCCAAGTCTGAATCGATAATATATTCGTCGGCCTCGGGATCGTCCAGAAATCCTACCAAACACGAAAATCATGGCAGAAAAATACCATGAGAAAAATAATAAAATCAACGATCGAAAACAACATCGATTATTACCTTAACGAAGAGATCGGAAAGAGGATTGTTTTGACGATAAAAATGATGCGATCGAGACTCGAATTAAGCAAGAATTAACCTAGGAGGATAAAGGAGTGCCACGGCCAGAATGGAGGATAAGAAGATCTTTTTTCTTATGTTAAAATGAAATAAAGATGGAAGGGAAACGGATGGTTTGTGAATGAATGAAAGCAATAAAAATTTGATGAAAACTAGGTGAATATAGCCTAAGGTAGCTGGCCAACATAAGTGAGGGAGGATTATGAAGATTTTGGTAATTAAGCATCAAATAAATGAAAAGAAAATAATCTTACGTTTACGGTTTAACGTGACAAAATGAAACGTATAAATAATACGTAGTAAAATTGTGACAAGAAGCTTTGTCGGTCCAAAATGTGAGGAAATGGTCTCAAATAATTTATAAGTTGATAAAAAGTATAATCGTAAAATAGTTAAAGGCATTTCAAAGTATTTTGAGTAAACCTCGGGTAAGAAAATAATTATTCGCGAAACTTCGTATTAAAATCATAAATGGCTAAATTTTCGTAAATGAAAATATTTCTTAGTTGAAAATATTATATAAATATATTTAAACATTTTTAGGAAGAGGAATAACTTAAATCCGAGCTTAAAACGTCAATTCGAAGAGAAATAAAATTCCTCGCGGAAAATTAATTAGTTTACGAAGAAAATCAAATAAATAGATTTGAAAGAATTAAAATCTTTAAAAATAGAAATAAATATCATTAAACTCAAAAATGAAAATAGAGCTTAGTAAAATGATTAAATATTAGGCCGAAAAGTGATAGAGTTAAGACGGAGTCCTAACGGAAAGAATAAAAAGCTTAGAAAAATAGCGGGTGTTACAATCCTCCCCACTAAAAGAAAGTTTCGTCCTCGAAACTAAGATTAAGCAGGAAGGAACTCGAGGTTTACCTTACTCGAAGAGATGAAAATACGTATTCCGCATAAAAACAATTTCGGTTTTAAAAGAAAATTTTACAACTTTTAAAGTGATACGAAATCGAATACAAATATTTATTCCAAGAGGATTAAAATACTTTAAATTAATGAAATCATAAAGTAAAGTTATTTCTTAATATAACAACGTTAAATAACATTTGTAAACGAGATCGCAGGAAAAAGGGTAGCCAAAACACTCCCGAAACAAAAGTAAAACAATTTGATTAAGAAATTAGATAACATTTCGTTTTACGACGAAACTAAATTTAGTTCGGAAAAATCAAGCTTTGTAGTTAGTAAGATCAAATCAGTTGTTTGACGTTTTTCAATAACAGATTCAAATGCCCGGCGACAATAAAATGAAAACTTGCACACGCGAAATTATTTCAAAATGTTAAATCGCTTACATAATAATCTTATAGAAATCAAATATTTGTAGTTATGAAAGTTTCCATATAACATCGATCGCTTGAAAAATCAAAATTTGAACCAATTTGAAATACTTTAAAAATAAATAAATTATTAAGGTATTTGGAAACAGAATTTAATATAAACATCAACCAAAGATAAAACTAAAAAAAATGAAGTAAAAATATTCAAATTAAAATTCAAAATGTTAAATTTCACGATATTTAAAAGTTTAAGATAGTCAAACTTTTTACAAAACATGGAGTTTCACAATTTGAAATTATAACTCAAAATGTTAAAATTTTACGGTAGTTCAAAGTTTTTAAACTAGTCAGACTTCTCATAAAAATTTGGGGGTTCGAAAAAATGGTTGACGAATAAATAGAACAAGGGTAAACAATAAATCAAAGCGGAAGTTTTTAAATAAAACAAAGGGGGCCATGGGATAGGAGGTAGCCGAACCCAAGGAGTTAAAACGAACAAGATTAGCGGGGTAGGATGCACCTACAACAGGTGGGAAGAAGGCACAAAAAAAAAATAATGTTTGAAAACATACTCGTGACGATCTCCGAGTGTGCTTCAGCATCGGCTCTGCTCATCATAAAAATACGACCCTTGCGCTTAGTTGTAGCAACAGCACCGGCGACTGTGGCAGTAGTGGCAGCAGTCTTCTTCGGACAGTTGTATGAGCGATGACTGGGTTCTCCCCCAAGTGCAGCATGTGAAAGGAGTATCATCACAGTTTTTTCCCGCGTGGTAGTCCTTGTTGCATTTGTAACAAACGTTCTTCTTCTTGTTTGCGAACAACGGCGTGGAGTTGGGCTTCTTGTAATCATTGTCTAAAGAATGGAAATTCTTCGAAGAAGAGGTTTGGTTATTCTCAGAGTGGGAGAAAGGTCGTTTATAACCAGATGATGGGTTCATAGATTTCACCCGCTCGATTGAAGACTCTGCGTAAAGCGCAGCATTATAGAGCTCATTAACAGTTGTGAGACTCCGGGGCATATTGAGGGTGATATCGGCACTAAGGCCCTGTTCTTTTCGGCTGAAACAGGGCTGAGCTGAGCTGAGCTGGTCTGATAGGACCTGAGCTGGACTGATAGAAGTTGAGCTGAGCTGAGCTGAATTAAAAGAAGCTGAAACTAATAACTACTTATATAAATTATCTAATAATATTTTTTTTTTAAAAAGGAAAAAAATATAAAAAAATTCTAACACTAAATAATAATAATTATAATAATTAATTAATTATAATAGTAATAATAATAATAATAATTTATTTATTTATTTATTTATTTAATAATAATAGTAATGATAATAACAACAACATAGTACTCACTTCAATTAATTTGATTTTTACTTTTGTTTTTTTTTAGTATTTGGCAATAGAAAATGTTATGTATACATCTTTGATTACTAATATACAAAATTTTAAATTTTCATATTTTTAAATCTTAATACAATACAAATAATACTCATATGTTATATTGTGTGTGTGTGTGAGTTGTAAATATTTGAATGTAACATCTATTTCAAGACCTCAAAATATTATGGAGTGCATAATAATATTAATAATTATTATAATGACAATGATGGTAAAAAAAAGAAAATAATAATAATAACGATAATAATAACAATGACAATGATGATGACGACAACGACAATGACGATGATAATAATAATTTGTTACAGAGTATTATTATTATTAATATTAAGAGATACAAGTAATAAAAATAACAACAACAATAATATTATTATCATTATTATTAATTTTTTACGAAAAAAAAACTTGTATTAATATCGAAATGCAATAATAATAATAATAACAACAACAACAACAACAATAATAACAACTTATTGTAATTTGTTTCAATCTTTATGCAACTTCCGTTTCATATAAATAAATAAATAATTATAATAATAATAATAATAATAATAATAATTCGTTGATATTAATATATATTAATAATAATATTATTATTATTGAAGCATTATTTTAGGAGCTGAGCTGAAAATATTAGAGCTGAGCTAAGCTGAGCTTATAGGAGCTGGGCTGAGCTGATACGAGCTGGGCTGAGCTGGGCTGAGCTGATAGAAGCTGAGCTGGTCTGAAACGGGCTGAAAATAAGCTGAAAAGAACAGGGCCTAAGTCCTTCTCGATAAAAGAAAGGTCGGGAATTCTCGTTGGGTAGCAGGTCTCCAGCATAATTCGCCAGGAAATGGAACCGAGTAATGTACGCCTCTACAGACAAGGTGCCCTGGCGCAGAGCGCTGAATTCAGTCATCCTCTGATGCCTCAGCTTCTCAGGATAGAATCTCTGTCCTAGGAGGGCTTTGAACTGAGTCCAGTTGAATCCCGGAGTTTGAAGTGTAGTCGGGCCAACCTGGGTCCACCATCGATCCGCATTGTCTAACAGGTACAGCACAGCCAAGCCCACCTTCTGTTCCTCGGGGGCGGAGTAAATTCCGAACTGCCATTCCATCAGTCAAAACCAACGGTTCATGACTTCAGGGTCCACGGAGCCGTCATAAAAATCCAGTCTGCTTTTGGCCATTCCTTCAGCTGCGTGAGAGAAGCTAAAGGGTCTCTGGTGGTTCCGGTTTTTCGTTTCGTTCATAGCCTGCGCTATGTTGCGTAGCGTGTCAGCCAGTGCTTCCATCCCTCCTTGGTCATTGTTGTTGTTGTTGTTATTTCGGTTGCCCCTCCCGGCCATCTTGAAGATTACAGACAACAACATATAATCAATGCTAATCACCGATTTCAGGAACAAATAATCATAACAGTTAAGTCCTTATTTGTTTCAACCCATTTCTAACAATATCTTTATTTACTGTTTAAATAATTTACTGGTATTATCCCTAATTTCAGGTGTAAACGTTGGGAGAAATGATGCTCTGATACCAAATGTAATCCCCTAGAAAATCTAACGCGATACAGTGGCGGAAACACTGTAGAGTCGGGATTAAAGCACACTGTAACTATGTCTTAGTAAAATTAAAATGGTAAAGTCAAACAATAGGCCTTAAATAAAATGGCCAAAATTTAAAACAATCCACAAAACTGGTTTGAACAATCCATAGGACATAATTATAAAAATAAGTAGGATCCACACTGCTCGCTAGCCCACACCCGGAACACGTATACCTGCCATGTTAAAACATAACAGCCACAATCAGTGGGGAGCAACGCCAACGTTCTCCCAGCCGTATAACAGGATTTTAAAACTGTAATTACTATTATAGAAAAATAGTAAAAAGGAAAACAGTAAAACATCATATTAAAATAAGCTTTTAGCGTAAAACAAAATAATCAAAAGGGTTTCCGAAGAAACATAAAAATATTTGCCAACCTGCGAACCAATTTATATCGATAATAAATAAAATATTCAAAATGGCGTTATGGATATTCGGTTAGTGTGCACAAGGCTAGACTTTCATTAGGAATGTACTAAAAACTAGTTTCAATAACTCAGACACCAACTTCACACGCAGCGAAGATCCAAGGTCTCTAACTAGGCAACTAAACCATAATAGGACGGCGACTTATCAATGAGAGATCCTAGCTTAAGTAATATACACCCCTCCTGGATACCAAATGTATCCAGTTCAACTGACGGCGACTAACACGATGCGATATCTAGCTTAAGGGCACAATGCACATATACTCCTGGACACCAAATGTATCCAGTTCAACAACCAATGCATCCCAAATGGATACACCAGCCTTATAGTTGATGGCAAAACAGTACATCCTAGACTGTATTACTCTAACCCCACACTTATCCTTATTCCATAACTCCAAAACAAAGTCATTATCGATATTCAAAAGATATAATCATTGTAATAATAAGAGAACAAGAGAGTAATCATTATGTTCTAAAAGAGGAAACTTTCTATTTTAGGAAACTTCTATTTTTAGAAACTTTACTAAAAATAGCATCATATAAAAAATATCGAAAATATTAGTTCATACTAACACAACTTTTTAGTAAACGATATAGATTTATAAAACTAATACTTTCGGCCTTAACGATATTAATTGTTAAAGTGGGAACATTTGAGCTTATGAAATTATTAAAATATCTTCCAAGTGTTTATAAAATGAATACAAATGTCTTAAACATTTTAATACTACTAATCAGGGTGTTTTCAAAGTTTATAAAATTAAAATTCCCTAATTATTAATAGTTTCGACAATACCAGCATAAATAGGATTTTACGGCAAATGTCAAAATAAATCTTTTAACGTCTTTTTATTTAAATAAACCATTGAATATATTTAGAATATGTTATGGATGATTTAACTCTTGAAGTTTCAGATTTAAACATTTCAAAATTGCTGGAAAAATAATTCTTTTAGGTAAGACGAAGCATTTTAACGATAAATCACAATTTGTCCAAAAATCAATATTTATTACTTAAAGACTTTAATAAATAGTACAAAAATTACTCAAAATAGCTAAAATATATTATGGACATTCTGTCCGGAAAAGAAAATTTTCCAAAATCCTAAAACTCGGTTTTTAAAGCGTTTTCTCGTTAATCGTCTAATCTCGACAATAACGATTAATAAAAATAGTAATTACAAAATGATTTAAGTATTAATATCCAAAAATTATTATTAGACCTAAAAATAATGATTTTCCAGAAACTACTATTTTTCCAGATTTCAAAAAATTCCAGATTTAATAAATCTCGCTAAAACTGTCTTTTAAACCCGTTTTCACAATTAACGATTCCATTAATAAAACTTATCGTTCCCAACATTTTATTAAAGCACTAAAAATCATAAAATTACATTTTTATTATTAAATCATCATAATCATATTTTTTCATGATTTACACAAAAGACCAGAAATCGAGAATTTAAACGACAAACACGATTTTAACGATAAACGATGATTTAAAGCTATTAATTAATTCATCCACTTAACAATTCCGAAGAAATATGAAAAAATTCAGAAACATCTATTTCATCAGAAAGTTTCACCACGTCAAAAATCAGATTAAAATAAAATGTTTAGGTACTAGAATTAAAAAACGACTTTTAATCGTTTTTGTCCGTAAACGGTAATAATTCAATAATCGATAACTAAAATATCAGAAAAATAATAAATTATTAAAAATCATCAAAAACATCATTTTTACATAATATAAACATATATTACATGTTTAGGCCGAATATTACGATTTTACAAATTAATATGACGATTTAATCGTTAATCTCGTATAAGCGATAAAAATACCGACTCATGCAAATTTTCAACTTTTAAAATTTTTCCAGATTTTATGACATACATATATTGTCAAAATAAAAAATAAAAATTTATACATGCAAATACACAATTAAAATCATGAAATAACGAGTAACATCGACGTTACCTCTAATCCAAGTCTGAATCGATAATATATTCGTCGGCCTCGGGATCATCCACAAATCCTACCAAACACGAAAATCATGTCAGAAAAATACCATGAGAAAAATAATAAAATCAACGATCGAAAACAACATCGATTATTACCTTAACGAAGAGATCGGAAAGAGGATTGTTATGACGATAAAAATGATGCGATCGAGACTCGAATTAAGCAAGAATCAACCTAGGAGGATGAAGGAGTGCCACGGCCAGAATGGAGGAGAAGAAGATCTTTTTTCTTATGTTAAATTGAAATAAAGATGAAAGGGAAACGGATGGTTTGTGAATGAATGAAACAATAAAAATTTGATGAAAACTAGGTGAATATAGCCTAAGGTGGCTGGCCAACATAAGTGAGGGAGGATTATGAAGATTTTGGTAATTAAGCATCAAATAAATGAAAAGAAAATAATCTTACGTTTACGGTTTAACGTGACAAAATGAAACGTATAAATAATACGTAGTAAAATTGTGACAAGAAGCTTTGTCAGTCCAAAATGTGAGGAAATGGTCTCAAATAATTTATAAGTTGATAAAAAGTATAATCGTAAAATAGTTAAAGGCATTTCAAAGTATTTTGAGTAAACCTCGGGTAAGAAAATAATTATTCGCGAAACTTCGTATTAAAATCATAAATGGCTAAATTTTCGTAAATGAAAATATTTCTTAGTTGAAAATATTATATAAATATATTTAAACATTTTTAGGAAGAGGAATAACTTAAATCCGAGCTTAAAACGTCAATTCGAAGAGAAATAAAATTCCTCGCGGAAAATTAATTAGATTACGAAGAAAATCAAATAAATAGATTTGAAAGAATTAAAATCTTTAAAAATAGAAATAAATATCATTAAACTCAAAAATGAAAATAGAGCTTAGTAAAATGATTAAATATTAGGCCGAAAAGTGATAGAGTTAAGACGGAGTCCTAACGGAAAGAATAAAAAGCTTAGAAAAATAGCGGGTGTTACAATCCTCCCCACTATAAGAAAGTTTCGTCCTCGAAACTAAGATTAAGCAGGAAGGAACTCGAGGTTTACCTTACTCGAAGAGATGAAAATACGTATTCCGCATAAAAACAATTTCGGTTTTAAAAGAAAATTTTACAACTTTTAAAGTGATACGAAATCGAATACAAATATTTATTCCAAGAGGATTAAAATACTTTAAATTAATGAAATCATAAAGTAAAGTTATTTGTTAATATAACAACGTTAAATAACATTTGTAAAAGAGATCGAAGGAAAAAGGGTAGCCAAAACACTCCCGAAACAAAAGTAAAACAATTTGATTAAGAAATTCGATAACATTTAGTTTTATGACGAAACTAAATTTAGTTCGGAAAAATCAAGATTTGTAGTTAGTAAGATCAAATCAGTTGTTTGACGTTTTTGAATAAGAGATTCAAATGCCCAGCCACAATAAAATGAAAACTTGCACACGCGAAATTATTTCAAAATGTTAAATCGCTTTCATAATAATCTTATAGAAATCAAATATTTGTAGTTATGAAAGTTTCCATAAAAAATCGATCGCTTGAAAAATCAAAATTTGAACCAATTTGAAATACTCCCTCCGTTCCAATAAATTGTTTGCCTATTCCATATTGGGGCGTCTCAATGAATTGTTTGTATTTCTATTTTAGGAATGTTTTTTATATCCAATTTGACCCTTCTCATAAGTTTAGCTCCACATGTCACTTTCTCATTGGATCCCTTAACCTTGGTGCCAAAAGGAAAGGCAAACAATTCATTGGAACGGAGGGAGTACTTTAAAAATAATTAAATTATTAAGGTATTTGGAAACAGAATTTAACATCAATCAAAGATAAAACTAAAAAAAATGAAGTAAAAAGTATTTAAATTAAAATTCAAAAATGTTAAATTTCACGATATTCAAAAGTTTAAGATAGTCAAACTTTTACAAAACATGGGGTTTCACAATTTGAAATTATAACTCAAAATGTTAAAATTTTACGGTAGTTCAAAGTTTTTAATCTAGTCAGACTTCTCATAAAAATTTGGGGGTTCGAAAAAATGGTTGACGAATAAATAGAACAAGGGTAAACAATAAATCAAAGCGGAAGTTTTTAAATAAAAGAAAGGGGGTCCATGGGATGGGAGGTAGCCGAACCCAAGGAGTTAAGACGAACAAGATTAGCGGGGTAGGATGCACCTACAACAGGTGGGAAGAAGGCACGAAAAATAAAATAATGTTTGAAAACATACCCGTGACGATCTCCGGGTGTGCTTCAGCATCGGCTCTGCTCATCGTAAAGATACGACCCTTGCGCTTAGTTGTAGCAACAGCACCGGCGACTGTGGCAGTAGTGGCAGCAGTCTTCTTCGGACAGTTGTATGAGCGATGACCAGGTTCTCCCCCAAGTGAAGCATGTGAAAGGAGTATCATCACAGTTTTTTCCCGCGTGGTATTCCTTGTTGCATTTGTAACAAACGTTCTTCTTCTTGTTGCGAACAACGGCGTGGAGTTGGACTTCTTGTAATCATTGTCTGAAGAATGGAATTTCTTCGAAGAAGAGGTTTGGTTATTCTCAGAGTGGGAGAAAGGTCGTTTATAACCAGATGATGGGTTCATTGATTACACTCGCTCGATTGAAGACTCTACGTAAAGCGCAGCATTATAGAGCTCATTAACAGTTGTGAGACTCCGAGGCATGTTGAGGGTGATATCGGCTCGAAGTCCTCCTCGATAAAAGAAAGCTCGAGAATTCTCGTTGGGTAGCAGGTCTCCAGCATAATTCGCCAGGAAATGGAACCGAGTAGTGTACGCCTCTACAGACAAGGTGCCCTGGCGCAGAGCGCTGAATTCAGTCATCCTCTGATGCCTCAGCTCCTCAGGATAGAATCTCTGTCCTAGGAGGGCATTGAACTGAGTCCAGTTGAATCTCGGAGTTGGAAGTGTAGTCGGGCCAAACTGGGTCCACCATCGATCCGCATTGTCTAACAGGTACAGCACGGAAAAGCCCACCTTCAGATCCTCGGGGGCGGAATAAATTCCGAACTGCCATTCCATCATTCGAAACCAACAGTTCATGACCTCAGGGTCCACGGAGCCATCATAAAAATCCAGTATGCTTTTGGCCATTTCTTCAGCTGCGTGAGAGAAGCTAAAGGGTCTCTGGTGGTTCCGGTTTTTCGTCTCGTTCATAGCCTGCGCTATGTTGCGTAGCGTGTCAGCCAGTGCTTCGATCCCTCCTTGGTCATTGTTTTTTGTTGTTGTTGTTGTTGTTGTTGTTGCCCCTCCTGGCCATCTTGAAGATTACAGACAACAACATATAATCAATGCTAATCATCGATTTCAGGAACAGATAATCATAACAGTTAAGTCCTTATTTGTTTCTACCCATTTCTAACAATATCTTTATTTACTGTTTAAATAATTTACTGGTATTATCCCTAATTTCAGGGTTAAGCGTTGGGAGCAATGATGCTCTGATACCAATTGTAATCCCCTAGAAAATCTAACGCGATACAGTGGCGGAAACACTGTAGAGTCGGGATTAAAGCACACAGTAACTATGCCTTAGTAAAATTAAAATGGTAAAGTCAAACAATAGGGTTTAAATAAAATGGCCAAAATTTAAAACAATCCACAAAATTGGTTTGAACAATCCATAGGACATAATTATAAAAATAAATAAGCAGGATCCACACTGCTCGCTAGCCCACACCCGGAACACGTATACCTGCCATGTTAAAACATAACAGCCACAATCAGTGGGGAGCAACGCCATCGTTCTCCCAGCCGTATAACAGGATTTTAAAACTGTAATTACTATTATAGAAAAATAGTAAAAAGGAAAACAGTAAAACATCATATTAAAATAAGCTTTTAGCGTAAAACAAAATAATCAAAAGGGTTTCCGAAGAAACATAAAAATATTTGTCAACCTGCGAACCAATTTATATCGATAATAAATAAAATATTAAAAATGCCGTTATGGATATTCGGTTCGTGTGCACAAGGCTAGACTTTCACTAGGAATGTACTAAAAACTAGCTTCGAGAACTCAGACACCAACTTCACATGCAGCGAAGATCCAAGGTCTCTAACTAGGCAACTAAACCATAATAGGACGACGACTTATCAATGCGAGGTCCTAACTTAAGTAAAATACACCCCTTCTGGATACCAAATGTATCCAGTTCAACTGACGGCGACTAACACGATTTGATATCTAGCTTAAGGGCACAATGCACATATACTCCTCGACGCCAAATGTATCCAGTTCAACAACCAATGCATCCCAAATGGATACACCAGCCTTATAGTTGATGGCAAAACAGTACATCCTAGACTGTATTACTCTAACCCCACACTTATCCTTATTCCATAACTTCAAAACAAAGTCATTATCGATATTCAAAAGATATAATCATTGTAATAATAAGAGTACAAGCGAGTAATCATTATGTTCTAAAAGAGGAAACTTTCTATTTTAGGAAACTTCTATTTTTAGAAACTTTACTAAAAATCGCATCATATAAAAAATATCGAAAATATTAGTTCATGCTAACACAACTTTTTTAGTAAACGATATAGATTTATAAAACTAATACTTTCGGCCTTAACGATATTAATTGTTAAAGTGGGAACATTTGAGCTTATGAAATTATTAAAATATCTTCCAAGTGTTTATAAAATGAATACAAATGTCTTAAACATTTTAATACTACTAATCAGGGTGTTTTCAAAGTTTATAAAATTAAAATTCCCTAATTATTAATAGTTTCGACAATACCAGCATAAATAGGATTTTACGGCAAATGTCAAAAATAAATCTTTTAACGTCTTTTTATTTAAATAAACCATTGAATATATTTAGAATATGTTATGGATGATTTAACTCTTGAAGTTTCAGATTTAAACATTTCAAAATTGCTTGAAAAATAATTCTTTTAGGTAAGACGAAGCATTTTAACGATAAATCACAATTTGTCCAAAAATCAATATTTATTACTTAAAGACTTTAATAAATAGTACAAAAATTACTCAAAATAGCTAAAATATATTGTGGACATTCTGTCTAGAAAAGAAAATTTTCCAGAATCCTAAAACTTGGTTTTTAAAGCGTTTTCTCGTTAATCGTCTAATCTCGACAATAACGATTAATAAAAATAGTAATTACAAAACGATTTAAGTAATAATATCCAAAAATTATTATTAAACCTAAAAATAATGATTTTCCAGAAACTACTATTTCCAAATTTCAAAAAATTCCAGATTTAATAAATCTCGCTAAAACCGTCTTTTAAACCCGTTTTCACAATTAACGATTCCATTAATAAAACTTATCGTTCCCAACATTTTATTAAAGCACTAAAAATCATAAAATTACATTTTTATTATTAAATCATCAGAATCATATTTTTTTCATGATTTACACAAAAGACCAGAAATCGATAATTTAAACGACAAACACGGTTTTAACGATAAACGATGATTTAAAGCTATTAATTAATTCTTCCACTTAACAATTCCGAAGAAATATGATAAAATTAAGAAAAAATCTATTTCATCAGAAAGTTTCACCACGTCAAAAATCAGATTAAAATAAAATGTTTAGGTACTAGAATTAAAAATTGACTTTTAATCGTTTTTGTCCGTAAACGGTAATAATTCAATAATCGATAACTAAAATATCAGAAAAATACTAAATTATTAAAAAGCAGCAAAAGCATCATTTTTACATAATATAAACATATATTACATGTTTAGGCCGAATATTACGATTTTACAAATTAATATGACGATTTAATCGTTAATCTCGTAAGAGCGATAAAAATACCGAAACATGCAAATTTTCAACTTTTAAAATTTTTCCAGATTTTATGACATACATATATTGTCAAAATAAAACATAAAAATATATACATGCAAATACACAATTAAAATCATGAAATAATGAGTAACATCGACGTTACCTCTAATCCAAGTCTGAATCGATAATATATTCGTCAGCCTCGGGATCGTCCACAAATCCTACCAAACACAAAAACCATGGCAGAAAAATACCATGAGAAATATAATAAAATCAACGATCGAAAACAACATCGATTATTACCTTAACGAAGAGATCGGAAAGAGGATTGTTATGACGATAAAAATGATGCGATCGAGACTCGAATTAAGCAAGAATCAACCTAGGAGGATGAAGGAGTGCCACGGCCAAAATGGAGGAGAAGAAGATCTTTTTTCTTATGTTAAAATGAAATAAAGATGGAAGGGAAACTGATGGTTTGCGAATGAATGAAAGCAATAAAAATTTGATGAAAACTAGGTGAATATAGCCTAAGGTGGCTGGCCAACATAAGTGAGGGAGGATTATGAAGAGTTTGGTGATTAAGCACCAAATAAATGAAAAGGAAATAATCTTACGTTTACGGTTTAACGTGACAAAATGAAACGTATAAATAATACGTAGTAAAATTGTGATAAAAAACTTTGTCAGTTCAAAATGTGAGGAAATGGTCTAAAATAATTTATAAGTTGATAAAAAGTATAATCGTAAAATAGTTAAAGGCATTTCAAAGTAATTCGAGTAAACCTCGCGTAAGAAAATAATTATTCGCGAAAGTTCGTATTAAAATCATAAATGGCTAAATTTTCGTAAATAAAAATATTTCTAAGTTGAAATTATAATATAAATATATTTCAAGATTTTTAGGAAGAGGAATAACTTAAAGCCGAGCTTAAAACGTCAATTTGAAGAGAAATAAAATTCCTCGCGGAAAATAAATTAGTTTACGAAGAAAATCAAATAAATAGATTTGAAAGAATTAAAATCTTTAAAAATAGAAATAAATATCGTTAAACTCAAAAATAAAAATAGAGCTTAGTAAAATGATGAAATATGAGGCCGAAAAGTGACATAGTTAAGACGGAATCCTAACGGAAAGAATAAAAAGCATAGAAAAATAGCGGGTGTTACAATCCTCCCCACTAAAAGAAAGTTTCGTCCTTGAAACTAAGATTAAGCAGGAAGGAATTCGAGGTTTACCTTACTCGAAGAGATGAAAATACGTATTCCGCATAAAAACAATTTCGGTTTTAAAAGAAAATTTTACAACTTTTAAAGTGATACGAAATCGAATACAAATATTTATTCCAAGAGGATTAAAATACTTTAAATTAATGAAATCATAAAGTAAAGTTATTTGTTAATATAACAACGTTAAATAACATTTGTAAAAGAGATCGAAGGAAAAAGGGTAGCCAAAACACTCCTGAAACAAAAGTAAAACAATTTGATTAAGAAATTCGATAACATTTAGTTTTATGACGAAACTAAATTTAGTTCGGAAAAATCAAGCTTTGTAGTTAGTAAGATCAAATCAGTTGTTTGACATTTTTGAATAACAGATTCAAATGCCCAGCGACAATAAAATGAAAACTTGCACACGCGAAATTATTTCAAAATGTTAAATCGCTTACATAATAATCTTATAGAAATCAAATATTTGTAGTTATGAAAGTTTCCATAAAACATCGATCGCTTGAAAAATCAAAATTTGAACCAATTTGAAATACTCCCTCCGTTCCAATGAATTGTTTGCCTATTCCATATTGGGGCGTCTCAATGAATTGTTTGTCTTTCTATTTTAGAAAAGTTTTTTATATGCAATTTGACCCTTCTCATAAGTTTAGCTCCACATACACTTCCTCATTGGATCCCTTACCCTTGGTGCCAAAAGGAAAGGCAAACAATTCATTGGAACGGAGGGAGTACTTTAAAAATAATTAAATTATTAAGGTATTTGGAAACAGAATTTAACATCAACCAAAGATAAAACTAAAAAAAATGAAGTAAAAAGTATTTAAATTAAAATTCAAAAATGTTAATTTTCACGATATTCAAAAGTTTAAGATAGTCAAACTTTTTACAAAACATGGGGTTTCACAATTTGAAATTATAACTCAAAATGTTAAAATTTTACGGTAGTTCAACGTTTTTAATCTAGTCAGACTTCTCATAAAAATTTGGGGGTTCGAAAAAATGGTTGACGAATAAATAGAACAAGGGTAAACAATAAAACAATGCGGAAGTTTTTAAATAAAACAAAGGGGGTCCATGGGATGGGAGGTAGCCGAACCCAAGGAGTTAAAACGAACAAGATTAGCGGGGTAGGATGCACCTACAACAGGTGGGAAGAAGGCACGAAAAAAAAATAATGTTTGAAAACATACCCGTGACGATCTCCGGGTGTGCTTCAGCATCGGCTCTGCTCATCATAAAGATACGACCCTTGCGCTTAGTTGTAGCAACAGCACCGGCGACTGTGGCAGTAGTGGCAGCAGTCTTCTTCAGATAGTTGTATGAGCGATGACCAGGTTCTCCCCCAAGTGAAGCATGTGAAAGGAGTATCATCACAGTTTTTTCCCGCGTGGTAGTCCTTGTTGCATTTGTAACAAACGTTCTTCTTCTTGTTGCGAACAACGGCGTGGAGTTGGACTTCTTGTAATCATTGTCTGAAGAATGGAATTTCTTCGAAGAAGAGGTTTGGTTATTCTCAGAGTGGAAGAAAGGTCGTTTATAACCAGATGATGGGTTCATAGATTACACCCGCTCGATTGAAGACTCTATGTAAAGCGCAACATTATAGAGCTCATTAACAGTTGTGAGACTCCGGGGCATGTTGAGGGTGATATCGGCTCGAAGTCCTCCTCGATAAAAGAAAGCTCGGGAATTCTCGTTGGGTAGCAGGTCTCCAGCATAATTCGCCAGGAAATGGAACCGAGTAGTGTACGCCTCTACAGACAAGGTGCCCTGGCGCAGAGCGCTGAATTCAGTCATCCTCTGATGCCTCAGCTCCTCAGGATAGAATCTCTGTCCTAGGAGGGCCTTGATCTGAGTCCAGTTGAATCCCGGAGTTTGAAGTGTAGTCGGGCCAACCTGGGTCCACCATCGATCTGCATCGTCTGACAGGTACAACACAGCCAAGCCCACCTTGTGATCCTCGGGGGCGGAGTACATTCCGAACTGCCATTCCATCAGTCGAAACCAACGGTTCATGACTTCAGGGTCCACGGAGCCGTCATAAAAATCCAGTCTGCCTTTGGCCATTCCTTCAGCTGCGTGAGAGAAGCTAAAGGGTCTCTGGTGGTTCCGGTTTTTCATCTCGTTCATAGCCTGCGCTATGTTGCGTAGCGTGTCAGCCAGTGCTTCGATCCCTCCTTGGTCATTGTTGTTGTTGTGGTTGTTGTTGTTGTTGTTGTTGTTGTTGTTGTTTCGGTTGCCCCTCCCGGCCATCTTGAAGATTACAGACAACAACATATAATCAACGCTAATCATCGTTTTCAGGAACAGATAATCATAACAGTTAAGTCCTTATTTGTTTCTACCCATTTCTAACAATATCTTTATCTCCTGTTTAAATAATTTACTGGTATTTTCCCTAATTTCAGGTGTAAGTGTTGGGAGCAATGATGCTCTGTTACCAACTGTAATCCCCTAGAAAATCTAACCCGATACAGTGGCGGAAACACTGTAGAGTCGGGATTAAAGCACACTGTAACTATGTCTTAGTAAAATTAAAATGGTAAAGTCAAACAATAGGCCTTAAATAAAATGGCCAAAATTTAAAACAATACACAAAAGTGGTTTGAACAATCCATAGGACATAATTATAAAAATAAATAAGCAGAATCCAAACTGCTCGCTAGCTCACACCTGGAACACGTATACCTGCCATGTTAAAACATAACAGCCACAATCAGTGGGGAGCTACGTCTACGTTCTTCCAGCCGTATAACAGGATTTTAAAACTGTAATTACTATTATAGAAAAATAGTAAAAAGGACAACAGTAAAACATTATATTAAAATAAGCTTTTAGTGTAAAACAAAATAATCAAAAGGGTTTCCGAAGAAACATAAAAATATTTGCCAACCTGCGAACCAATTTATATCGATAATAAATAAAATATTCAAAATGACGTTATGGATATTCGGTTAGTGTGCACAAGGATAGACTTTCACTAGGAATGTACTAAAAACTAGCTTCGAGAACTCAGACACCAACTTCACACGCAGCGAAGATCCAAGGTCTCTAACTAGGCAACTCAACCATAATAGGGCGGCGACTTATCAATGCGAGGTCCTAGCTTAAGTAATATACACCCCTCCTGGATACCAAATGTATCTAGTTCAACTGACGGCGACTAACACGATGCGATATCTAGCTTAAGGGCACAATGCACATATACTCCTGGACACCAAATGTATCCAGTTCAACAACCAATGCATCCCAAATGGATACACCAGCCTTATAGTTGATGACAAAACATTACATCCTAGACTGTATTACTCTAACCCCACACTTATCCTTATTCCATAACTCCAAAACAAAGCCATTATCGATATTCAAAAGATATAATCATTGTAATAATAAGAGAACAAGAGAGTAATCATTATGTTCTAAAAGAGGAGACTTTATATTTTAGGAAACTTCTATTTTTAGAAAATTTACTAAAAATAGGATCATATAAAAAATATCGAAAAATATTAGTTCATACTAATACAACATTTTTAGTAAACGATATAGATTTATAAAACTAATACTTTCGGCCTTAACGATATTAATTGTTAAAGTGGGAACATTTGAACTTATGAAATTATTAAAATATCTTCCAAGTGTTTATAAGATGAACAAAAATGTCTTAAACATTTTAATACTACTAATCAGAGTGTTTTCAAAGTTTATAAAATTAAAATTCCCTAATTATTAATAGTTTCGACAATACGAACATAAATAGGATTTTACGGCAAATGTCAAATTAAATCTTTTAACGTCTTTTATTTAATTAAACCATTGAATATATTTAGAATATGTTAAGGGATGATTTAACTCTTAAAGTTTCAGATTTAAACATTTCAAAATTGTTGGAAAAATAATTCTTTTAGGTAAGACGAAGCATTTTAACGATAAATCACAATTTGTCCAAAAATCAATATTTATTACTTAAAAGACTTTAATAAATAGTACAAAAATTACTCAAAATAACTAAAATATATTATGGACATTCTTTCTAGAAAATAATTTTTTCTAGAATCCTAAAACTCGGTTTTTAAAGCGTTTTCTCGTTAATCGTCTAATCTCGACAATAACGATTAATAAAAATAGTAATTACAAAACGATTTAAGTATTAATATCCAAAATTATTATTAAACCTACAAATAATGATTTTCCAGAAACTACTATTTTTCCAGATTTCAAAAAATTCCAGATTTAATCAATCCCGCTAAAACCGTCTTTTAAACCCGTTTTCACAATTAACGATTCCATTAATAAAACTTATCGTTCCCAACATTTTATTAAAGCGCTAAAATTCATAAAATTACATCTTAGTATTAAATCATCAGAATCATATTTTTTTCATGATTTACACAAAAGACCAGAAATCGAGAATTTAAACGACAAACACGGTTTTAACGATAAACGATGATTTAAAGCTATTAATTAATTCATCCACTTAACAATTCCGAAGAATTATGAAAAACTTCATAAACATCAGAAAGTTTCACCACGTAAAAAATCAGATTAAAATAAAATGTTTAGGTACTAGAATTAAAAATCGACTTTTAATCGTTTTTGTCCGTAAACGGTAATAATTCAATAATCGATAACTAAAATATCAGAAAAATACTAAATTATTAAAATCATCAAAAACATCATTTTACATAATATAAACATATATTACATGTTTAGGCCGAATATTACGATTTTACAAATTAATATGACGATTTAATCGTTAATCTCGTAAAAGCGATAAAAATACCGAAACATGCAAATTTTCAACTTTTAAAATTTTTCCAGATTTTATGACATACATGTATTGTCAAAATAAAACATAAAAATATATACATGCAAATACACAATTAAAATCATGAAATATCGAGTAACATCGACGTTACCTCTAATCCAAGTCTGAATCGATAATATATTCGTCGGCCTCAGGATCGTCCACAAATCTTACCAAACACGAAAATCATGGCAGAAAAATACAATGAGAAAAAAATAAAATCAACGATAGAAAACAACATCGATTATTACCTTAACGAAGAGATCGGAAAGAGAATTGTTTTCAGGGGCGGATCCAGGATTCAAAACAATCTAGGGCTAAAAAATTTTTGCGATTTTTTTAGTGAATCATACATAACAAATTGAGTTCATTTTTGTAATATGTGAGGAAATATTAGAACATGTACTATAAAACATTAGAACAAGTTGCATACTTCCTCTAACTTTTTTATAACTTCCCACTAAATATTCATTTAGAAGGGAATAGAATAATGAAGTGAGAAGTTATAAAAGAGTTAGAGGAAATATTATAAAAGCAGAAAATTAAATGCTATTCTGTATTATAAAAATAAAAAACTTTATTATCATTTCCTAAATGTAGTGCATTTTTTTAATGCCGACATTCTCAATTTAATTTTGTTTTAAAAAATTGAGATGAGTATGGATAACACCGATTGACCAATCTATCACGTTATAATTTTATTTAGAGTAAGAGCAAATTTCAATTCTTACCCGCGATATAATATTTTTATTTGAAATAAAAGGAGTAAGCAATAATAGTAATTTATTTAAAGTGAAAAATATGGATCGCTACTTGATAAAAAGCAATGGAGAAAACAAAAAATTACTAAAATGCTCTACCTGGGAGTCGAACCATTGACATTCTAACATACTGTTACCACATCTACCAACTACGCTACTGTCTTCTATGTGTAATATATGGACATAATTTTTTCATATTCTGAAAACTACTTGGGCTATAGCCCAAGTAGCCTAAGGCTAAATCCGCCCCTGATTGTTTTGACGATAAAAATGATGCGATCGAGACTCAAATTAAGCAAGAATCAACTAGAAGGATGAAGGAGTGCCACGGCCAGAATGGAGGAGAAGAAGATTTTTTTTCTTATGTTAAAATGAAATAAACATGTAAGGGAAACGGATGGTTTGTGAATGAATGAAAGAAATAAAAATTTGATGAAAACTAGGTGAATATAGCCTAAGGTGGCTGGCCAACATAAGTGAGGGAGGATTATGAAGAGTTTGGTGATTAAGCATCAAATAAATGAAAAGAAATAATCTTACGTTTACGGTTTAACGAGACAAAATGAAATGTATAAATAATACGTAGTAAAATTGTGACAAGAAACTTTGTCGGTCCAAAATGAGAGGAAATGGTCTCAAATAATTTATAAGTTGATAAAAAGTATAATCGTAAAATAGTTAAAGGCATTTCAAAGTAATTCGAGTAAACCTCGCGTAAGAAAATAATTATTCGTGAAACTTCGTATTAAAATCATAAATGGCTAAATTTTCGTAAACGAAAATATTTCTTAGTTGAAAATATTATATAAATATATTTAAACATTTTTAGGAAGAGGAATAACTTAAATCCGAGCTTAAAACGTCAATTCGAGGAGAAATAAAATTCCTCGTGGAAAATAAATTAGTTTACGAAGAAAATCAAATAAATAGATTTGAAAGAATTAAAATCTTTAAAAATAGAAATAAATATCATTAAACTCAAAAATGAAAATAGAGTTTAGTATAATGATGAAATATGAGGCCGAAAAGTGACAGAGTTAAGATGGAGTCCTAATGGAAAGAATAAAAAGCTTAGAAAAATAGCGGGTGTTACAATTGATATAGGCAGATTTGAAGCATTCCTTGACTTTGCATACATTCTTCCAAGCGCAGTTATCAGTAGCTTTAGGACTGTAGTTATCCCAATCATCCCCCTTTAACTATACTTGGTTTACCCACCTGATCCGTAGCTTATCAGGTTGGCTATAAACCCAGTAGACTAGTTTGGCAATCGCAGCTTGATTCCATATACTTGGGCACTTAATGTTGAGACCACCCTTATATTTTGGTGCTTTGATCTTCTCCCATGCCACTGGTGGTGCCCTTATGTACTCAGGTCCTCCGGACCATAAATAATTTCTACATATAGCTTCAATACGTCTAATAATGCTAACAGGAATGAGGAATATTGATGCCCAGTAGCATTGGAGTGTATTAAGGACTGCATTGATCAGTGTAACTCTCCCTGCATATGACAATTTTCGAGCCCCTATACTTCTTATTCTAGCAATCGTTCAATCAAAAATCCTCTTATATTCATCCTTTGAATATCTACCAGCCTTTATTGGCACATCCACGTAATTGAATGGCATAATCCCTTCAGAAAACCCAATCACAGAAAGGTTATCGCTTTTGAAGTCATTAGTCATTCCATTGAAGAAAACTTCGGATTTCCCTATGTTCTTCTGTAACCCCGTTGTGCTAGAAAAGGTATTGAAGGCTCTCATCAGCAATATAATTGACTGAGCATTTCCTTTACAGAGTAAAAGAAGGTCATCCGCAAACATAAGATGGGTCATTTGCTTTCCTTGCATAAGGGATGGTATTGAACCTGATATTTCCTAGTAGCATACTTCAAGGTTCTTGTTAAGTATTCCATACACAAGGTAAACAAGAGGGGGGAGATTGGGTCGCCATGCCTCAAGCCTCTTTTGCCCTTGAAATACCAAAATTGGTTCTCATTCATAGACAAAGAAAAGGTAATGGTAGAGACACACACCATAATCTTCTGGATAAACTCCTGTGGGAATAGTAATGTCTGTAGCATCTGCTCGATGAAGTTCCATTCTACGAAATCATACGCTTTCTGAAGGTCTATCTTGAACATACATCTAGCAGATGTCCCTTTCCTTTCGTAAAGCTTCACCAAGTCCTGAGATATTAGAATGTTTTCTATTATTGACCCCCCATGTATGAACGCCCCCTGAGTTGCATCCACCAAATCAGGAAGGACCACTGATAACCTATTGCATAAAAGCTTTGATATCACCTTATATATATGTGTGTGTGTGTATATATATTTTATCAATAGGCGATGGGTCTAAAATGCGTTACTGAAGATGGCCTCTCCATTTTAGGTATCAAAGATAAGGTTGTTGCATTAATTTATTGTAACAGCAACCCAGTCTGGAAAAAATCCTGAATCGCGCTGCGAACTTGATCCCCCAAAGTCTTCCAGGCATCCCTAAAAAACCCACTCGTATATCCATCTGGCCCTAGCCCTTTGTCTTTTGGGATTGAGAACACGACCTTATTTATATCTTCATTTGAGACTGGTGCAAGCAATACTCCCCAGTGTTCAGTAGTGCAACTGTTTCCCATCTCAATAATTGATCTCCGTACTGGTAAAGTCTTCTTAGAGGTGCCAAGTAGCTGGTGATAATATTCGAGAAATGCACCCTGGATGGCCTCGGCTGTATTACACTGAACCCCCGCTACATTGTCAATCTGAGTTACTCTATTTCTACTGTATCTCTGGCTCAAGCAAGCATGGAAATACGCAGTATTTGAGTCGCCCTCCTTCATCCAATGTGCCTTTGCCTTTTGCTTAAGGTAACTATTTCTATCTTATTGCATCAGTCTAACTCATTGGAGCATCAAAATTTCCTCATTAATCGCTGCTTCATCAGTGGGGTTTTGGACCAGCTATTCCTGAATCCTCTCTAAATCCTGTTCAGCCCTCGAAGTCTGAATCTCAATCTCCGAATAGCATTTAGAGTTCAGTCTTTTCAGCACTGGATTTAGTGTCTTGAGTTTCTTAATAAGACAAAACATAAGAACTCCTTGAAACTCTTGACTCCAATGTTGTTGCACTCTCTTTAAAATTTGGAGCACCACTCCACGTATTAAAATATTTAAAGCTCCTCCTATGCCCTCCATCCCAGGGACACGAACTAACCACACAAGGAGTATGGTCTAGAGTGCCCTCATGATAGAAATGGATATTCCTCAACCTAAGCATTATTAATCAAAAAACCATCCAAATGACTGTATTTCCAACTCCCCACTTCTTGTTTGTTTGTCCAGGTGAAGTAAGACCCAGTCGAATGAATATCAAATAAGGAGCTTCCATCAATACAATCAATAAAATCCTCCATGTCTTCCCCTTTTGATTGACCTCCCAGCCTTTCATCCCTACTAATCACAGTGTTGAAATCACCTGCAACTCCCCAAAGGATATCAATGTATGCAGCATACCCTTTCAGTTTTTCCCACAACCATTTCCTATCACTTCCTTCATTCAAAGCATAAATCATTGTCAAGAAGAACTTTTTATTGGTAATCTTAACAGTAAGAAGTAAATGAATAAACTGAGCTTCTGAAGCAATAACATAGACATCGTACATTCCTGGTTTCCAAAGTACCCATACACACCCTCATGGATGGATATTAGCATTAGTCGTAACACTCCAACCATCCAAAAGATTGACCGCCAGGTCATCCAACTTGCCTCTCTTTAATTTTGTCTCTAAAAGACCAAACAAATCTACTTCTTGCTTTTTAACAAAATCTTTAACAATTATTTGCTTATTTACACTATTCAACCCTCTAACGTTCCAAAATCCAATCTTAAACATTAAGAGATATTAAAGGGTTACCATCTTCTAAGTCCATTTTTGGCTCATCATCACCATGAGCCACATCTTCCTCTTCATTTTCCGATACTGCTTTAAATGTCTTATCAGACATTCTCCCAATCACCCCAGCCTGTATAAGTGGAGGGTTATCAGTAGGCTTCAGCACCCCACCTATTGGCTTCTTCTGTATGGGCTTCCAGATCCTCTTTTGAGCATGGTCATTCCTTTGCTTTAGATTCTTCCTGCATAACCCCGTCATATGGCCTAACCCCTTACACTTTTCACATACTGTTGGTTTCCAGTCATACTCCAACTTTATCACAACTTTCTTCCCTTTCTCATCCAAATATTTTACATGATCAGGGAATTTATCTCCAACCTTTAATTCCACAAGGACCCTTGCAAACCCAAGTCTCATCTTATCAATTGTAGCTTGATCAGACTTGATAAATTTACCAACCATGCTTGCTATAGCAGGAAGACACTTACCCCAAAATCGCAGCGGCAATTCATGTAAATGTATCCATGTAGGCACTATTTTGACTTCATCGTTCAAAAGGTCCACACCAGCACTCCATAGTTTGACAATTAAGGGCTTATTGTCAAAAGGATGATAGCCCGCCCTCAACACTGCTTCTTTCTCTTTAGCCTCTTTAAAATGCACCAAAAACACTCCCTTAGGTATAAAGGACACTTTGTCAACACCATACTATCTCCAAACCCTGCGTATGAATCCCTCCAGGACCTCCCATGGAGGATTTGCACCAAGAACAAAACAATATACTGCCTGCTCCAAATACAAAATCACCTCTTTTGTATCATCAACCGTAAATTGCATTAGAGTGTCATCATTTTCCGTTTGCACTTCACTGTTTCTATTCGTATCATTGTTACCATCATTTTCATTACTTTTTTTACCTTGTTTACTACATTGCGTAATCCAAGGTATTTCATTAACATCTTCATCATCCTCAAAATATAGGCCTGGTATCTCATTCAATACATGTATAGCTTTTGTACGTAAACTATCATTCTCCTGAGGCCTCTTTGCTTTCGTACTTCGCATCCCACTTCCATTGCCTGCTTTAGGTGTGCTTGATTTGGTCGGTGTAGCTTGCTTCGTTCTTGTTTTTGAGGCGGAATTCCGATCCATGGCAGCCGCAGAATCGCCTCTCAATCTCTTTCAGATCGCCTCTCACACTCTTATTAGGGTTTCATTAAACAGATAAATCCCTACCTGTGTCTACCCATTTCTAAAAAAAATAATTTGCTGTTTGAATAATTTACTTATATTTTCCCTAATTTCCTGTGTAAGCATTGTGAGCAATGATGGTCTGATACCAACTATAATCCCTAGAAAATCTAACGCGATACAGTGGCGGAAACACTGTAAAGTTGGGATTAAAACACACTGTAACTATGTCATATCAATATAAAAAGGTAAAGTCAAACAGTAGGAACCTTAGTCTGACAGCCTAAGGTGATTAACCTGACAGTACAGACGAGGAACCTTAGTTGGAAGAAAAATGCTATGGTGATTAACGCTTGTTATTACAACTGTAATCCCCTAGAAAATCTAACGCAATACAGTGGCGGAAACACTGTAGAGTTGAGATTAAAACACACTAACAAACTATATCTTATTAAAAGAAATGGTAAGTCAATACAAAGGCCACTTTTTACAAAAGGGCTAAATAGAAAATTCTCCAAATGGGTTATACAAATCTGTAAATTTCAAGAATAAAGAAAGAGTAGGATCCATGCTACTCGCTAGCTCACACCCAAAACCCAGCAGCAAAAACCTGTCATGTTACAAATATAACATCCACGTCAGTGGGGAGTAACTCAGACGTTCTCCCAGCCAAATTACTCCATATGGAAAAAATAATAGTATTACTATATCAAAATAATTAAAAGGGAAAACATTAAAATGATATAATAAAAAAAAGGCTTTCGGAGAAACTGAAAATATTTGCCAACATGCAAATCAAAATGTATCGATAATAATAAAAATATTCAAAATGGCGTTATGGATAGGAGTAGTGATGAAGGCTAGACTTTCACTAGGAGAATATTAAAACTAGCTTCGAGAACTTAGTTCAAACAAATCAAACTTCGGTCTCTAACTAAGCTACTCAACCATAATAGGACGGCGACTTATAAATGCGTGGCCCTAGTTTAAGATAATATGCACACCCCTCCCGAGCACCATAAATACTCAGTTCAACCCGACGGCGTCTTACACTACGAGGCACGAGTTTAAGGTCAAAATGTACACACACTTCCGAATACCATAAATACTCGGTTCAACAACCAGTGTGCCCCATAAAGACACACCAGCCTTATAGTTGATGGCAAAAACGTAAACCCCGGAATATATTACTCTAAACCTCACACTTGTCCTTATTCCATAACTCCAAAACAGCCATTATCGATATATACAAGAGATATAATCATTATGTATAATATGAAGATAAAAGAAATAAACATTTTATATTAAAAGGGAAACTTTCTATAAATAGAAACTTACTAATTTTAGAAACTTGCTTAAAATAGAAAGTCTTAAAAGAAAATACGTAAGTTATTAAAATAAGTGAAATGTATAAAATAGCATTTCTAATGAAATTAACATTTTATTATTATCGTCGTTATCGTAACTTTAATATATTTCTAAATTTGTTACTCAAAATATAACGAAAATATAATAAGTCAATATATAGTATTTTATAAATAATTAGGAAATCGAGTTAAAATTATAAATTTTAGAAAAGAGATGTTTTAAGAAAAACGATATCAAAATTAATTGAGTCAACGAGTTTTATAAATGAAATGAATTTTATAAAGGTTTCAAATTACTTTTAAGAAATAGCTTTGATTTATAAATAATACAAATTTTTAATAAAAATAGTCAATCGGAAACAAATAGGAAATTATTAGTGAAAATAGTCTCGACTAAAATATTTAAAACTAAATCGACTATTTTCTCATTTATTAGTATAAATCGTAAAACGAAAATTAATTTATTAAACAAGTATACAAATCTTGATTATAATATGAAAATACGATTTTGAGTTAAAAATTAGAAATTAACGAAATATGACGAAAATATGAAATCGATATTATTTAGTTATTAGTGTCACGATAACCAACAAAATATTACAACGATCGTAAATAGTTAAATCACAAACGATTTATAAAACGACATCGAAAATTTGTAAAATATTTATAAGGTATACAATTTAAAATTAATATAATTAGCAAATAATAAATAGCTAAAATTAGAAAACCGAAGTTAAAATATTTATTACACACTACTACTCAAACATACAATATAAAATCGAGTAACGTCCTAAAGTTACCTGGGTCGAAAAGATAACCTCGAAACATCAGCTCGTCTAACAACCCGACCTCCAATCTTGAGCTCCAAAGTCGTGTTGAACACTCGTTCTAGTAAAACTTCATACTCCAACGGAATCGGGAAAAGGAACAGAAATAAAGGAATCGGGAAAAGGAACAGAAATAAAGGAATCGGATTAAGGATCGATAAAAGAAATAGAGGAATGAACGAGCCACAATTCAGGAGGGAACATCGGCAGTCAAACAACAAAAAAAAGTAACAAATGATGAAAATCGAAACTGGACGAAAACGAGCGAAGAAGAAGAAGAAAAATGAGAAAGAAGAAGATAGACGAAATCCGAGACATAACGGACAGTAGTAGCATCAGCAAATCAGGCGAAGAAAATCGTAGCAAGAGGACAAAAAAAACAGAGAAGAAGAAAGAATGTTAAGAAGGAAACACAAGCATCAACACGATGCGACATAGCAGTGAACGGACAGCACACAGACAGTAGAGAACAGTTACAACAACAAAAATAGAACCAAGGCCAGAACAACGTAGCAGCAGCGCACAAAGAGACGGAGAAGAACACGGACCGAACGACGATAACAAAAATGTGACAGCAGCTGCGGAACAAAAAGATGATCAAAGACGGGAAAACGCAGCAATTGGCAGAACAACGACAGTAGCAGCAACTTCAATAATAACAGTAGCAGCGGCAAAAGAAGGAGGAGAAAAGGAAGGAGAGCATAAATCGACCCAAAAGCAACAAAAGGCACGAAAAGGATAGCAGCAAAAGAGATGAAATGACAACGAATGAAAATTGAAAAACGACAAAACGAAAGGAAGAGAAAGAAACGGACAGCAGCATACCAATACCCATAACACTAGCAGCAGAAAGAACGGAAAATAAAAAGGGAAGAAGGTGGGATACGAACAGCAGCAGCAGTACCTTAACAATAGCATAACGCAGCAGCAGCAGCCAATTGCAGGGGCAAAACGCAGCAAAAAAAACAAAAGGACAGGGGAAACAGACAGCAGCGAGCAGCAGCGCAATAGCCAGCAGAGACAGCAGCACAGGCGTAGCAGCAGCAGCAGCGAAAAGGGGAAGGAAGAGGAGCGAGAAAGAAGAAGGAGATGGAGGTAGATGGTGAACGGTTTAGAGAATGATCGAAGTTGTGGAGGAGTGCAGGTATGAATAAAAAAAAAGGAAAGGGGAGATGAAGGTAGAGGAATGAGGCGGTGGACAAAGAGTAGCAAAAGGGAGGTGTATCGTGTACTCCCTCCATCCCACTATGATGTTCCCACTTTTAATCAAATGTGAGGAATAAAATAATGAAATGGGAACATCTCTTTGGGATGGAGGGAGTATGTAATAAGTGGGGAAGGGGAAAAGGATCGGCTCAATAAAAGAGAGTAAGAAAAAAAAATACGGATTAATTAAATGAATTGGATAGGAGACGAATTCCGTAACGATAAGTTGATTGACCCACGAAAATGAATTAAAATAAAATTAATAAAAATAATTGGGCCGACTAATAAAATTAGTAAAAGAAACGTTTCTCGAGATATAAATAATTATTCGAGACAAAAATGAAGTCTATAGAAATAAATAATTAAACGATGAAATAGTATTTCCCGAGGAAGGGTAATAATTTTTTTTGACGAAATTTAAAAATAAATGAGCTTCGAGCTGAAAATAAAAATTCGAGCTCAAATAAAAAAATAAATAAAAAGAATTTAGAATTTAAATCGTCGAAATAGACTTTCGATAAGAATTAGATTAAATGTATAAAATGAATCGAAATAGAAATAAAAATATGTTTTAAATCTGAGAAGAATTTCCTAGACAAATAAAATTTTAGTAATATGAAACGATTAAACGATAAATTCGTTCTCTAATAATTTTAAGAAGTACGAGTTAAATCGCAAACAAAATAAAAATACAAACATAATTTTAAATTAATTTAATTTATAAAATCAGGGGTGTTACAACAACGTTTGGCAACAAAGAAACAAAGCTAGAATTGAGGGTGCTCTTCAAAAACCCGAGATTGTGACTAGTTTGATCCAAAAGGAGCTTAGGGGAAGGCTACAACAGTTGATGCCCGAGGAGGAGCTGAGAATGAGCTGATATGAAGAAGATGATGTTGTTCTGCTGAATTGGTGCTCAGTGGAAAAATAGAATTGATGTTTGCTATTGTTATTTTTTGGTTTCTTTTTTCACTCACCCGTTTTTTTTTTTTTTTTTTTTTTTTTTTTTTTTTTTTTTTTTTGGTAAAGGGCAAGTATATAAAAAAAATCGGAACAACAAAAATGAAATGACTACATCAGGTTATGTAGCCATTTAGCATCCTTATCAGTTACAGGGTAATTAATCTTACACAAAATTCTATTCTTAACATCCGACACGATCAATTTGACTATCTCCCGTGGATGAATCATCATTCCATCAATTCTACACGAGTTTCTCTGCCTCCAAATATGGTAAATAGTCGCATTGATCATAGCTCGAATCACATTACATTGCAACTTCGAGCCCCGTATTTTCATAGCCCAGACCATTCCCGTGTTGCACGGGATTGATTTCCGCACCCACTTGCTCAAAAGACCCATCACCCGCGAGCTCCAACTGCAAGCAAAGAAAAGGTGTTCTAAACTCTCTTCTTCCTGCTCACAGATAAAGCAGCGATCCGAATCTGCAACCCCAATCCTAAAAAGTTTCTTCCTCGTACTAAGGGCCCCTCGAAACACAAGCCACGAGATGAAACTATGCCTCGGAGCACTCCACGCGCTCCATACAAGTCTCGCCCAAGGAACCCGCGAGTCTCGAGGTCTCAAGTCCTGATAGGCCCTCGAAATCGAGAAACAAGAATTCTCTCCATGCCAAAGACCATCCACAAACATATTCTTAATTTTTTCTTTAGCCTGACAAATTTTCCTCCACGCCCACGTAACATCTGAATGAGGGTGATAATCATACCACTCCACCCCCTTCAGATAGATGCTATTGACCCACCGAACCCACAGTCGGTCCGGCTGATCAAACACCCAAGAAGCTAGCTTTGCCACCGCTGCTTCATTCCAGATATACAAATCTCTAATTCCCAAACCTCCTTCATCTTTAGGCCGACAAATTTTTTCCCAACTAACCAAAGCTCGATTATTTCCTTCTACACCACCTTCCAATAAGAAATTACGACATAGTGAAATAATTCGAGCCATGACAAACTTAGGAATGATAAAAATCATTGCCCAATAATTATGCAATTGGGACAAAACAGATTGGACCAGAGTAAGTCTCCCAGCATAAGATAGCTTACGGGCTCCTATACCAGAGATCCTCGAGATAATGCGGGCAATCAAATTTCCACAATCAAGTTTACCTAAGCGATCTTTGCAGTATTGGATACCCATGTTGATATATATATATATATATATATATATATATAGAGTGAGGATCCGGTGAGTCTTCATCTTTAGATGAGTCCGTCCTTTCAATCTGGACCACACAATCAAACAAGATTGAATGGCTGAGATTGGACCACGTCATTAAGGAAGAGTAACAGGGCCTTTGCATACACAAACATCATAACTCTTTGATTTCATATTACTGTGACATTATTACTGTGACACTGCTACTGTGACATTATTACTGTGACACTGTTACTGTGACATTATTACTGTGACACTGCTACTGTAATTCCTTATTGATGTGACATTCATTGATTTCATATTACTGTGACACTGGTACTGTGACATTATTACTGTGACACTGCTACTGTGACATTATTACTGTGACATTCTTTGATTTCATATTACTGTGACATTATTACTGTGACACTGCTACTGTGACATTATTACTGTGACACTGCTACTGTAATTCCTTATTACTGTGACATTCTTTGATTTCATATTACTGTGACATTATTACTGTGACACTGCTACTGTTACTGTGATAGTTCTGTTACTGTAACACTGCTACTGTTACTGTGACACTGCTACTGTGACATTATTACTGTGACACTGCTACTGTGACATTATTACTGTGACACTGCTACTGTAATTCCATATTACTGTGACATTCTTTGATTTCATATTACTGTGACATTATTACTGTGACACTGCTACTGTGACATTATTACTGTAATTCCTTATTACTGTGATAGTGTCACAGTAAGATAGTTGTGTTACTGTAATAGTGTTCTGTTACTGTAACATTATTACTGTGACATTATTACTGTAATTCCTTATTACTGTGATAGTGTCACAGTAAGATAGTTGTGTTACTGTAATAGTGTTCTGTTACTGTAACATTATTACTGTGACATTATTACTGTAATTCCTTATTACTGTGATAGTGTCACAGTAAGATAGTTGTGTTACTGTAATAGTGTTCTGTTACTGTAACAGTAAGATTATATACGATGAAGATGACGCTGAATCTCAGCCATTCATGTGATTTGATCATGTGGCTGTGATTCGCGGGACGGACTCATTTAAGATAGAGAGACTCACGAGATGCAATTCCTATATATATATATATATATATATATATATATATATATATATATATATAGAGGCAGGATCTGGTACATTTGTTATATTTTGTACAATTTACCTCTTAATTGTGACCATTAGATCTCACTTGATCAAGAGCTGAGATTAAAACTCTCTAAATCTCCAAAGCATTTTTTTCTTAGATTTTTATAATTATTTCAAAGTATAAAGACGATTATTTTAATGAAGAAGCATAGTTATTTTATAGTTAACATAATTGTTTACTGAGAATAATGTTATTAGGTTATTTCAATGTAGATACGTAATGATTCAAGGTAGAAAGTCCGTTATTGTATTGAATAACTTGTGTTATTGTATTGAGATGAAACTAAAATTTAATAAATTTTAAAATTTAATAAATTTTAGAATAATGTTATCTAATGTTATGTAGTTAAACTCAGTTATTATAACTCGTGTTATTGTATTGAGTGAAATTCAAATATAATTAAGTTTATAATAATGTTATCTGATTTTACGTAGTTATTCTAAAGTAGAAACTCAGTTATTGTAACGAATAACTCATGTTATTATATTGGGCTGACACTCAAATATAGTCAGTTTTAAAATAATGTTATATGATTTTACGCAGTTATTAGTCCAATGTAGAAACTCAGTTATTGTAATGAATAACTCATGTTATTGTATTGGGATAAAACATCTTGCATATCATTGAGGTATGCCCAGCAAAAGACACTTCGCTGAAAGACAAAAATAAAGAGGGGGGATTAGTCACAGTACAAAAAAATTGAAATACAATAATTACATATGTGCTATAGAATAACTATAAAATTACTATAAAATAACCTAGTTATAAAACATAGTAACTAATTTAATAAAAATAAGTTCAAGAATAATATAGAATAACCGCAACAATAGTATAGAATAACTGGAATAACATAATAAAATAATTGAGTATTTTGTAGTAATAATAATATACCAAAACTAGAAATTAATGCTATGAAATAATATGTAGTTATTTCATTGTGCATATTCAATTATTTCATTGTTCATATTCAAATATTGTAATATTCATAATTTCAATTTTTAATCTTGTAATCAAAAATCCAGAAATTGATCTTATTAAAACAAAAGATTGACGAAATTGAAAAATTCGATTGAAAAATTGAAAAAATTGAGATGAATGAAATTGTTCCTATATTAATTTAATTAGATTAGAAATTGGAACGAAATCAGAAAGCATGAACGGAAATCAGCAAACGTTGAATAGAAAAAATGAAAATTGATAGATGCATTTTGTGATTTCAATTGAAATAATAAAATAAAAATTGAAATACGTGATTTCACATGGGAAAAAAATCAGAATCAAAAAAATTGAAAATTGATAAAAATTAATAGATGCGTTTCGTGATTTCAATTGAAATAATACAAAAAAATTGAAAATATGCATTACACGAAATAAAACAGAAATCACGAATTCTAAAATGTGAAATTTACGATCAAGAAGCAAATACCCGATTTGGTTGTGAATTTACCAAAAAAATTCGTGAAATTGAATACCGAATCGGAGTAACGATGATGATGATGAAATCGAAGCATGCGCAACGATGACGGATGAATTTATTTGTGAGCAAATACTTGATTTGATCTTTAATTCGAGAGGGATAGGTTTGTGCGTGAGTAGTTTGTGCTTGAGGGATTTTCAAACTAACGTTCAATTGAATAGGGCTTAGGGTTTGAGGTTTGATGCTTACCTTCATACTAGTTTTAATCTTGACCCTTGATGTAATTATATCTAATGGTGTGTAAAGTTAGGTAAATTGTATGAAATTTGACCCAATGTAAAAGATCCTTCTTCTATATATATATATATATATAACACTGGAACTTATGACCTTAAAATAATTGTTGACCTTATTTGAACCTACCTCTATATATATATATATATATATATACAGTGTTAAAGTTACACAAAAAATGCTTAAAGTTGCACGATATGAGTGATAAAGTTGCACTTTATCACTTGAAGTGATAAAAGAGCTGAATGTTATAGTTACATATCAATTTTAAACAAATGCAACTTTATCGTATGTCATCTGTAACTTTAATATAGACTTACTGAGACATGGTGACCTTATTTGATCTCTACTCTCTCTCTCTCTATATATATATATAGAGAGAGTTAAGATCGGGTGAGAACCTATCCCTCAATGAAAATTGTGAGAACCATTTAGAACCTTACAAATTATAATCCAATTATCTTACAAAGTCTTGGGCCTCTGCCTTTTTATTGCATTGGGCTTATTGAATTTCTGTCAATCACTAATTTGACCCAAGATAGCCTTACTGTTGTCAACCCATCAATCCATGTTCTCACTAATCTTCTCGAAAGATTTCGACATCTGAAGAAAATACAGCTCGAAAACTTCTCAGGAGATCTCAGCAGGGGTATTGATGTAATTTCACGATCCGGGTTGAACTTGGAAGAATTGAGTCTTTCCTGTAATGTAAATCTACCAGATGTTTGCTTACGGAATCTTGGTTTAAGTATGAAGAATCTGAAGATACTTTGCTGTTCGCGTTCATCATTGAAAGATTCTGATCTTGTCAATATTGCAGACTCTTTCCCTCAGCTCGGGGAGATAGATATCCGTGATTCGTACTTTCCTCACATTGTTGATGGTAAAACTGTTAGTGTTACAGATGAAGGGATCGAGTTTTTGACAGCGAAGCTGAGGAGACTGCATAAAGTCAATACTTCAGGGAATCAGTGCATTTCAGATAAGTCACTTGTTTGTTTATCATTGAATTGTCCCTTTATTCAACAGATCGTCGCTGGTTACAGTATGAATATAACAGAACATGGGTATGCAAAAATTGAGAAAGCATACACCAAAATTAAAAGATGTATGCTAAAATTCAAAAGTGAGGGTACGCTAAAATTGAAATTGAAAAAGGGTACGCTAAAATTGAAATTGAAAAAAAGTACGCTAAAAGTGAAAAAGGGTACGCTAAAATTTGAAAAGGGTACGCTAAAATTGAAATTGAAAAAGGGTACGCTGAAATTTAAAAAGGGTACGCTAAAATTGAAAAGGGGTACGATAAATTTAAGAAAGGGTACGCTAAAATTGAAAAGAGATACACCATAATTAAAAGTGGGTACGACAATGGTATGCTAAAATTGAAAAATGGTACGCTAAAATTGAAAAGGAAATTAAATCGAGTAGGGCTTGAAGAAGAAGTGTTGTATTCCATATAAAATTCGTACAAAAGGAAATTAAAGAACAATATTTTAGATGAACTCCTAAGTCAATGAGGAAATTTGGAAAAAAAAAACGATAGCTGGGATTACTGCAATTATATTTGACGACGATAATACTATTACTATTATAATGAAATAATGAATTTAATCGAATAAGTTAACTCATAAAATAATTAATTTAAAAAAAAAATTAAAAGTTACTTAGGTTAATGGGGTCCCAATTGTGATGAGTTGATGGATTGAAGAAAAGTCGATTGAAAATTGATGGATTGAAAAAAGGATTCAATGGTCGATTGAAGAATTATGGATTAAAGGATTACGGGTCGAAGAATTTTGTAGAAGGAGAAGGAGTTACGACCTTACGGTTTAAAGGCTCAAGCAATTATGATTAATTGATGGGATTGAAGAATTTTGAAGGATCCAACGAATGAGATTGAACACTATGATCTAATGACTCATATTATAGTTCTCATGGTTCTCATTGAAGGAGTGGTTCTCACATGAACCTATATATATATATATATATATATATATATATATATATATATATATATATATATATAATCACACTCACATTTTACCAAAAGAAAAAGATCAAACAGTAGGCCATAAATAAAAATGGCCAAAATTTAAAACGGGTTTGAACAATTCGTAATACGGTGATATTATTAAAAACAAGCAGGATCCACAACTGCTCGTTAGCCCACACCCAGTGAAACACGTATACCTGCCACGTTAAAAATAGAATAGCCACAATCAGTTGGAAGCAACGTCAACGTTCTCCTAGCCATATAACAGGAATTTTAAACTGTAATTACTATTATAGAAAAATAGTAAAAACGAAAAACATTGAAACATTAATAAAAATAAGCTTTCAATGAAAATTTTCACATATCGAAACAATGTAATAAAAATGAGTTTTCCGAAGAAAACATAAACCATTTGTCACCCTGCAAACCAAATTATATCGATAATAATAAAATATTCAAAATGGCGTTATGGATAGAAGTAGTGTAGACTATAGACTTTCACTAGGATAATACTGGAAACTGGCTTCGAGAACTGTAGCCTTAACTCATAACAGACTTCAGTCTCTAACTAGGCAACTCAACTATAATAGGACTGCGTGCAGCGAGGTCTTGGTTTAAATAGTGCATGCCGCTCCTAGACAACAATTATGTCTAGTTCAGCTGACGGCGACTAACACGATGCGATATCAAGCTTAAGTCAAAACATACACTCTCCTGGCGGAACAACACCCAGTTCGAAGACCAAATGTGCCCCAAATAGACACACCGGCTTTATAGTTGATGGCAAAAACGTACATCCCAGACTATATTACTCTACACCTCACACTTGTCCTAATTCCATAACTCCAAAACATGTCATTATCGATACTCAAAAGATATAATCATTATAATAATAAGAGAACAAAAAGGGAAAAAGGATCACCTTCCAAAAGATGAAACTTTCTATTTTAGAAAACTTCTATATTTAGAAACTTTACTAAAAACTACATTTTATTAAATTATCAAAAATATTAGTTCATACTAATAAAATGTTTTTAGTAAACGATATAGATTTATAAAACTAATACTTTCGGCCTTAACGATATTAATTTCCAAAACAATGATAAATGGTTTTATGAAATTGTTGAAATATCATACCATTGTTTATAAAAAGATTAAAAATGTCTTAAACATTTTAATACTACTAATTAGGGTGTTTCCAAAACTTAAAAAAACAAAAATTCCCTACTTATTAATAGTTTCGACAAAACAAGCATAAATAAGATTTTACGGCAAACGTTAAAATAAATCATTTAACGTCTTTTATTTAATTAAACCATTGAAAACATTTTGTGTTAAGGGGTGATTTAACTCTTAGAGCTTCAGAATTAAATATTTTCAAAATTGCTGGAAAAATAATTCATTTAGCTGAGTCCGAGCATTTTAACGATAAATCGTAATTTTGACCAAAAAGCAATACTATCCATTAAAGGCTTCGATAAATAAAACAAAATTTGTTTAAAATATCTAAAATACATTTTTGGACATTCTGTCAAGTAAAATAAATTTTCCAGAATATGTGAACTCTATTTTTAAAGGGTTTTCTCGTTAATCGTCTAATCTCGACAACATCGATTAATAAAAATAGTAATTACAAAACGATTTAAGTATTAATATCCAAAAATTATTATTAAACTTAAAAATCATGATTTTCCAAAAAAATACCAAATTTTCCATATTTCTCAAATTCCATTCAAACCGTCATTTAAAACCTGTTTCTACAACTAACGATTCTTTTAATAAAACTTGTTGTTCCTAATATTTTATTAAAGCACGAAAAATCATAAGAACACATTTTTATCAAGAAACCACCCGGAATATTTTTTTCAGATTCCCAAAATCCTCTAAGGTTATGCCGACCTCACCAAACAACATATGGAATGTTGAGGTCGCATCATGAAAGCGATTTATCATCGCTCTAATTACCATAAGGTTGCACTTTGTCTTGCAACCTACTACCTGGACCTAATGGCCAAATAACTGACCCAAAGCCGTCCGCATAACTATATCCTTAGTCGCGGGTCTAAGCTTCTGTGCGTAAATATCTAAGCACGTAGTGAAGCCTGAGAAGTTTCTCATCGGACCTGGGGGCTGCAAATCGAGATAGTACGAGTGTGAATAAACAAAAATAGCACAAATCAAAGTCAAAACATGAACCCATAGCAGAAATCAGGGTACTCACCTGGCCGTTTACCATATGGCTAGATACGTGCAAGTCCGAACGTATCAATAACTGCCGACCGTCCCAATCCCGAACCCAAACGGGATACTCATGAACGGCCTCCTTGCCCTCATCGACAGGCCTAATAAAAGTGGTTTTGGGAAAATTCGGCATCATTACGGTATCATTTGGTCCATCGTAAGTGTCACAAACTCGAACGGAACGACCTAGATTGCATCCCAACTCACTAAAATCAACACGTGAGCTACCCATAACACCACAATCAATACTCAAGCAAGATTACAAGAGTCAAGTATGAGAATAATCGAGAAATCCCCTAAACCCTAGCATTTCGGTTTTCACTCATCAGAGGTTATTAAAGTACCTCCAAGCTTTCACCTTAAGCAAATAACTATATTATCGAGCTCTATTCTACCTTAATTAAATGACGGGACCAAAAGTACGCATCGAAACATAGTGATAAGTGTGGTTTGTAGTGCCTATTTTGTAGTGTTTTGGTCCCATTTTCCATGTAGAATCGCTTCTTGGGAGCGGTTTAGGGGCTTCTTATGCTTCCTTTAGTTCGTTTCAGGTTCCCAAGACCCATTTGGAAGAGTTGGAGCGTTTCCGACTCGATTCATACACATTTTGGAGCCAACGAGATAAAGGAACGATGACTCGATGCTTTGGAATCGACCCCGAGACCTTGGGACCCAATCCCGAGCCTCCGAGACCCGATCCCGAGTCCCTAGAATCGATGAGAAGTTCATGTGAAGCAAGGAGGAACCAAAAGGATCATATTGGAGGCCTACAAGACTCATCCCCGACGGGTATGCACCTCATCCCGTCGGGGATGGAGTGCGCTTTTAGAGGAGCCACTGTCAGGCCGTCCCGGTCGGGACCAACCCGCCCCGGTCGGGACCACCGGCCGTCCCGGTCGGGATGACCCCGTCCCGGTCGGGACCGGCGTGCTGTAGCCGGACTTCCTTTCTTTCTTCTCCCTTCCATTTGTAACCCTATATATACTCTTCCCTTGTTTTGTAAGGCTGATGTTCTTCACTTCCCACTAAACCCTAGACTATTTTAGGTTAGATTAGTTTAGATTAGAGTAGATTAGTCGGTAATTAGTAGTTAATCTTAGTTTAGTACTTGTATTAAGGGAATTCTTCAAGATCCATCCAAGATTGACAACCTTGGTGGTTTGTTTTGGGTTTTCTTCATTAATGTAAGTTTCAATCTTTCCTCTTCACTAGTTTGATATAATCCTTTCTTCCTTTTACTCTTTATCTTGTTTGTTTAATTCAAGTTTCAATCTTTAGTTATTGTTTATTGTTTTGTTCATCATATTTGGTAGTTTCATTATGGATGTTTTGATTCTTGTGTGGGTTCATCTTGTTCTTGTTAGAATTAGTTTGATAATGTTAGAGTAGTGTTCTTGCTAGGGTTAGTAGGGTGATTAGGGTGTTAATTGGGTGATTAAGGGTTTGTTGGAGATGTTGGTGGAAGATTTGGGTTTCCTCTTGGTTGATGCATATCACATGTTTGTTGGAAAGCTTGAATGACTAAGTAGGTTAGAATGCTTGTTTTTCTTGCCTTCCTTTGTCATGTGTGTCGCCGGATGGGTTCCATGAGGAACCTCTAGGTGAGTCTAAGTTAGATTACCTAGATTACCCTACTACCTCCTTCACTCTAACTCCTCCTTGACCGTTCCGTTACCCCTTTGACCCCGACCTAATCCTAGCCCGTTTTCCTTGTTTGTTTTCTCCGTCTCTTTAGTCTTGGTCTAGCCTTCTCTCCCTCTTATCATTCTCTAGCTTAGCTCGTTGACCTAGTCTCGTTTTTTGGGCGAACTTGGTCTAGACGCCTCCACCGTCCCCGTGGATTCGACCCGACTTACCCTATCTACCCAGTTAGGAATAGCCGGTTTTATTTGACGCTTGGGATTCACGACAAATCCCTACCATCAATTTGGCGCCGTTGCCGGGGACGTTGCTAGTTTAGACTTTGTTTTCCTAGTTACTTGACTTTGTCTTTGTGTTTGTGTTTTTCTTTTTTCTTTTTGTTACCTTGCTTCTTGTGTGTGTGTGGTTTATTTCTCTCTTGTCTAGTGCCCAAAAAGCACTAGACTTCTCACGTTTGTTCTTAGTCTACAGTTTGTGCTTAGAGGTGGTGACTATCTTCTTCTTGCAACTTAGAGCCGCTTAAACGGACGGTTGCTAGGGTGAGAGGTTTCCAACCGGGTATGGACTACGATTTTCGAGCAAGCATGGGGTTTGATCTAAACTCCACATACTCGGGAGCCGATATGAGCTACTCCTCTCCTTCCATCAACCAAAGCTATGACATGACGTCCCCCTATCACTATCAAGCTTCTTGGGGTAATCAAGACTCCAGTGGGTATGAACTTCAAGGTTATGAAAATGGCTACCAACAAGTGAACGATTACCAATCCTACGATCATGGTGACTATTACTCGAGTTATCAATGTGAACCCACCATGTTCAATCAAGATTCACCTTATTGAAGCCAATACCCCCAAAACCCACCATATTACCCTACACCCCAACCACAATATGAACCCCATGACCCACAATACTACCAATCACCTCAACCTCACTACCAACAATATGATGCCCCACCCCTTGGGCATCATCAAGTTTTTCAAGGAGCTTTACAAGACCCCAATGATCACCAATTGCCCGACACAGAGGTGTTTCATTCTATGCTTCAAATGCAAAGGAGCATCCAAGAAACGGCCATTCAATTGCAAAAAGAACAAGAGGAATTAATGGCCCAAATTCGAAGGGCAAACGGGGCGAGGGATGCTCGATTAAATGCATTATCGGTTCAAACCGTAATGTTTTTATCCCGAACATCACAATTAGATGAAGAGTGCCCACTTGAGAGAGAGGAGCAACCTAACCATGAAGCCGCCGAGGTAGTTCCATTTGGAGGAGAGATTTGCTTTGAAGAACCTCAATCGTCTACCCAAAAAGTGACGAATGAGGAGATGACCCTTGGTGAAGGCAACATTGGTGAGGAATTGGAGGAGGATGGTGAGTTGGATGATTTGGTGGAGTTTGTGAAGTTGTTGGATGAAATTGATAGCCTTGAGTTGCCCTTGTGCGAGAATGTGGATGAGCATCAAGAGACCCTAGCTAGTGAACCAAGCAATGACTTGGACGAGATTGAAACCGCCGGTAGAAGTTTCAATTCTCCTCTCCAAGATGATGTGGGGCCGAGTGATGAAGATGGGGAGCCACAACTTGAGGAAAGTGTGGGGGTGTGCGTTGAGGAGATGAGGCCAAAGCCGTTTTTTGTGCCTTGTTTCTTGGAGATGAAGCTTGCTAATGATTGGAGGCGATGCCTAGGGAGGAAGAGGTCGGTTAAGCTCGTGGGATGGATAAATCCCGGAGATGACATGAATGATGACGATGGGTCTTGGGTTTCCTACTTCTTGCCTCCTCCTTGGAGGCCGTGGAGGTTAGCTAGGCTCGAGCGCTTCTTGGGCCTTCATTATGATGTCGGTAGCGCGTTCAACTTGCTCCTCCATGCCCTTGAGGGCTACGGTTGAAGAAGAGTCCACCATCCTAGGTTTGACGGAGTTCCCAAAGAACCGTCATGTTGTATATTCCCCCTTCCTCTTCTTTAGAGTACTTGTGCTTGTATTTGTGTGATTTTTCTCTTGATTTTTGTTGTTTTGTGAAGCTCTTGTAATTGATTTGGTATTTTGATGAGCGATGTGAGGGAGTGAATTTGATGTGTACTTTGAGTTTATTGTGATAGGTGAAGTGAAGGTGACTCCTAGAAAGGAGTGGTTAGTGATAGAGCTTGGATCGTGAGTGAGGGAGTCGGTTTTTGGGGTCATGGGAGTCATGGAGACCCTTCCCGACCGGGAAGGGTGTGTCGTCTCGACCGGGATGGGGCCGTCCCGATCGGGATGAGGGTGCCAAAAATCGAGTTCACTGGAGTGTCATCCCGATCGGGAAGGAGGCTTCCCGACCGGGACGGGTATGTCATCCCGACCGGGACCACCCATCCCGACCGGGATGATCCCCTACTCCTTTTTGGTGCCTCTTCTTCGACATTCAAGCCCACCCAACCATTAAATACCCCCACCCAACCTCCCTACCTTCCTTTCTCGTATCATACCACCCATGTACCTCATTTACATACCTTAACCTCATTTCCTCCTCACTTTAGACCGATATTCACATCAAATCCCACCCCCTCGCACCATTACTACCTTAGCCATGCGGTTTCCTCAAGCTTGAAGAAGGATGACAATGACGACAACAAGCAAGTGCCTATATTGATCATTGAGACGATGGAGAGAGTGAGTTGCTAACCGGTCGGTATGGCAACTATCCTTTCTTTTCCGTTTTTTATTGCTTGTTTTCCCCTTGTTTCTCCCCTTCCCCTTTGTCATGGTGGCCTTCGAGGCCTTGGTTGCTCCCGATTCTCGATGATGTGACTACATCGAGAGTCATTTTCAAAATCCAAATTTTACAAGTTTTTCACTCTTTCTTTTTGAGGATTTAGTCGGATTTGGGCGAAATCCGGGCTAGGTGACTTGATTACACCTAGCCCTCCCCTCCCATTTCCTTTTATTTCCTTCTTTTTATTTTTCTTCCCCCTTTCATATCTTTTCTTGTCTCGGCCCATGGTGACTTGACTACACCCCGGCCGGACGCTTTCTACCCTTTTATCCACTTTTCTTTTTGATTTCTAGCTTTATTTTCGCAGTTTCTTTTGTGCTCCCATGCACTACGGTCGAGCATGAGGACATGGCTCGGCTTAAGTGTGGGGGAGTGGTATTCTAGCATAGTTAGCTTTATTTTTGTAGTTTTTCGAAAAAATCTTTAAAAATCCTAAAAATTTGAAAATTTTTCACAAAAAATCAAAAAGATTTTCTTTTGTGTCTTTTCCTTTTTGTGTCGTTATGTCGTATTTTTTGTCTTGTTGTGTGTGTTTTGCCCCCCTCTTTTCCTTATAGGTTGCCTAATCGCCGTTAGCTTTGGTGAGCTTTCAAGATTTCCGGTAACGTCTCTTCATCCCTTTTTCCCTCTTTGCTTCTTGTGAGTTTGGGGGAGATTTGTGAAGTGGTGTGCTCGGGAGGAGCTTTGTAAAGTTTGATGTTGGTTGGTTGCTCATTTGGAAGCTAGGGGTGGTGTTTGTGTTATGTATGTGTTCGTTTTGTGTTGTTCTTGTTTTGTTGCTTTTGTTTCTTTTTCTTTCGTTTTCGCTGAGTCTTTCTTTTGTGTTTCGTTGTGTGCCTTGCGTGTAATTGGTTTTCGAAAACCCGGTTTAGAGGCTAGTGTGCGAGCGTTTACTTTCCCTTTCTAGTAGTGTAAATCGAGTCTTGGACTTTAGTCTAGTAGAATGACCCTAAATCAATGAATTCGTTGGTCCTTTACCTTAAGTTCACCTAGCTTACTAGGGATTTACTACGGGATTTGCATTTTGACCATTATGACCACCCACGGTGTGAAAAGGCCTTGGTTGCCGAGTCCCGTCCCTTATTTTGCATATTTCCACCTTTTTACTTGGACTAGTTAGGCGGTTTCGGACATGGGACGACCCTCTTGGCTCATTGCTAAAGGGGGCGGGGTCTCACTTACCTACAGTGTCAACTAACACCGTGGTTCATCCTTTTTCCATCCCGCCGATCGTCCCGTAGTACGTTCTTAGAAGGTTAGGAGGAACCGAGGTAAGTTACCAACGTTTTTATTGCTTTGTCGTCATACTATTAGGGTTTAGTCCATCTTGGTTTGTATTGCTAGCTTGGGAACGTTGTCACTTGCCTTGAGTCCTAAACCGGTGCTTCTTTCACCGCTTGTTTGAGGGAAGCGGTATTTCTTTTCTTTTGGGTGCAACCTTTTATGTGTTCGTTTGTATGCTTGTTTGTTTTTGTGTTTTGTGTCCGGTTGCATCCACAGTTTTGTCGCAAGACCCCACTTGCCTTGCGGAGTGCACTTTTCCTCTAAGTGCACTCGCGTGAGTTGAAAGGGCGTAGGGTGCGCTAATACCCATTCGGCTATTATAGTAGTTAGTATGTGCTTACTCGAGGGCGAGTAAGGGTTAAGTGTGGGGGAGTTGATAAGTGTGGTTTGTAGTGCCTATTTTGTAGTGTTTTGGTCCCATTTTCCTTGTAGAATCGCTCCTTGGGAGCGGTTTAGGGGCTTCTTATGCTTTCTTTAGTTCGTTTCAGGTTCCCGAGACCCATTTGGAAGAGTTGGAGCGTTTCCGACTCGATTCATACACACTTTGGAGCCAACGAGATAAAGGAACGATGACTCGATGCTTTGGAATCGACCCCGAGACCTTGGGACCCAATCCCGAGCCTCCGAGACCCAATCCCGAGTCCCGAGAATCGATGAGAAGTTCATGTGAAGCAAGGAGGAACCAAAAGGATCATATTGGAGGCCTACAAGACTCATCCCCGACGGGTATGCACCTCATCCCGTCGGGGATGGAGTGCGCTTTTAGAGGAGCCACTGTCAGGCCGTCCCGGTCGGACCAACCCGTCCCGGTCGGGACCACCGGCCGTCCCGGTCGGGATGACCCCGTCCCGGTCGGGACCGGCGTGCTGTAGCCGGACTTCCTTTCTTTCTTCTCCCTTCCATTTGTAACCCTATATATACTCTTCCCTTGTTTTGTAAGGCTGATGTTCTTCACTTCCCACTAAACCCTAGACTATTTTAGGTTAGATTAGTTTAGATTAGAGTAGATTATTCGGTAATTAGTAGTTAATCTTAGTTTAGTACTTGTATTAAGGGAATTCTTCAAGATCCATCCAAGATTGACAACCTTGGTGGTTTGTTTTGGGTTTTCTTCATTAATGCAAGTTTCAATCTTTCCTCTTCACTAGTTTGGTATAATCCTTTCTTCCTTTTACTCTTTATCTTGTTTGTTTAATTCAAGTTTCAATCTTTAGTTATTGTTTATTGTTTTGTTCATCATATTTGGTAGTTTCATTATGGATGTTTTGATTCTTGTGTGGGTTCATCTTGTTCTTCTTAGAATTAGTTTGATAATGTTAGAGTAGTGTTCTTGATAGGGTTAGTAGGGTGATTAGGGTGTTAATTGGGTGATTAAGGGTTTGTTGGAGATGTTGGTGGAAGATTTGGGTTTCCTCTTGGTTGATGCATATCACATGTTTGTTGGAAACCTTGAATGACTAAGTAGGTTAGAATGCTTGTTTTTCTTGCCTTCCTTTGTCATGTGTGTCGCCGGATGGGTTCCATGAGGAACCTCTAGGTGAGTCTAAGTTAGATTACCTCGATTACCCTACTACCTCCTTCACTCTAACTCCTCCTTGACCGTTTCGTTACCCCTTTGACCCCGACCTAATCCTAGCCCGTTTTCCTTGTTTGTTTTCTCCGTCTCTTTAGTCTTGGTCTAGCCTTCTCTCCCTCTTATCATTCTCTAGCTTAGCTCGTTGACCTAGTCTCGTTTTTGGGCGAACTTGGTCTAGACGCCTCCACCGTCCCCGTGGATTCGACCCGACTTACCCTATCTACCCAGTTAGGAATAGCCGGTTTTATTTGACGGTTGGGATTCACGACAAATCCCTACCATCACATAGCAAAACCAAAATACCCAAATCGATTTTTAGGGTTTTAGCAAAATCAACCCACAACTACACCAACTAAGCACAAATCGACAATAGGAGAATAAGGAACACTTACCCGGAATCGACATGATTGAGTATGACGAAAACCGAGTCGAAAATCGGTTGAGCAAAGTCGCAAAGTCGCAAAGTCGAAAGTACGAGTTTGAGGCATTAGGGGTCGCACGTTCGATTTTTAGGACGAATGAATCGCCCTCCCCTTCTTTCACAGCCTTTAAGCAAATTAGGGAACCAAAATCCAAAATGACTAAGCGAGGGCGTTCGATTTCGAAAACACAGCAGCCCAGGCGACTGAGTTTTAAGCCGGTGGGGGCTACGTGCCTCAATTTTAGGTCGCCCTTAAACGTGCGTCTAACCTCGCAGTTCAAAACGAAAAGTGAGATAATCCGGGCGTAATTCTCCATGCCCTCGTGACGTATATCCATGTGCTAACGAATAAATGATGACGGGGCAATTTAATCCTCCTCAGCGGACTAAGAAAACCTAAACCCTTTTTTAACGGGATAATTCAGGTCAATCTACCTCTTCCCAGTGGAATAACTAAAACATACAAAATCTTCAACCAGTACGACCGCTCATACTAAACTCATGGCAACCCTGAATACATTATCCTAGCAAGAGCATCTCAGAAGCCAGCATAGCACGTCACGCAAACCCATGAAAATCCCTAGCGGTACCTATCAACTCGGAACGACCAAATTCAAGCGCAAACCAATTACCCTAGCAAACCCCCCAATCTAAAGCAACCAATTCACATCTCCAGCAGGAAACCATAAGTCCCCAAAGCAAATGCAAGCACAAGAGCCAATGCAAACACCGTTATACACTCGCCAAGAGTTTATACGACAAGAATTAAAAGCAAAACTATCAGCAAATCTAAACAATCACTCATCAACAACGAATAGGCCAGAGATAGTCAGAAACTATCTCGCAAAAATTTCAGGGACAAAGATCCGTCCCAAAGAATAGTCTAGAGATAGCCAGAAAATATCTCAAAGAAAGTTTAGGGACAAAGATCCATCCCAAAGAATAGGCCAGAGATAGTCAGAAACTATCTCGAAGAAAGTTCAGGGACAAAGATCCGTCCCAAAGAATAGGCCAGAGATAGTCAGAAACTATCTCGAAGAAAGTCAAGGAACAAAGATCTGTTCCAAAGAATATGCTAGAGATAGTCATAAACTATCTCGAAGAATGTCTAGGACAAAGATCCATTCCAAGGAGTAGTCCAGAGGTAGTTAGAAAATATCTCGAAGAAAGTCCAGGGACAATGATCCGTCCTAAGAAGTAGTCCAGAGATAGTAAGAAACTATCTCGAAGAAAGTCCAGGAACAAAGATCCGTTCCAAAGAATACGCCACATATAGTCATAAACTATCTCGAAGAAAGTTCAGGGACAAAGATCCGTCCCAAAGAGTAGTCCAGAGATAGTCAGAAACTATCTCGAAGAAAGTCCAGGGACAAAGATCAGTCCCAAAGAATGGGACAGAGATAGTCAGAAACTATCTCGAAAAAAGATCATGGACAAAGGTCTGTCCCAAAGAATAGGCAAGAGATAGTCAGAAAATATCTCGAAGAAAGTCTAGGAACAAAGATCCGTTCCAAATAATAGGCCAGAGATAGCTAGAAACTATCTCAAAGAATGATAAATTTAATTTAACGCAACCACCCGAGAGGGATATATCTAATTCGACTCAACCCCTCGAGAGGGATAAATATTACGCACCACACGGGAGGGATGAATCTAATGCAGCCACCCGAGAGGGATAAATCTAATTTAACGCAACCACCCGAGAGGGATAAATCTAATTTAATGCAGCCACTCGAGAGAGATAAATCTAAATTAACGCAGGCACTCGAGAAGGATAAATCTAACACAGCCACCATGGAGGGATAAAACTAACGCAACCACCCGAGAGGGACAAATCTAAAGCAGCCACGCGTAAGGGATTAAACCAAAACCAAGTCGCCCGTAAGAAAACCTGAGCAAAAGGTCCTTGTGAAAGACCAAAACACTAAGTAATTAAGCAACCCAAAGTAAGAGAAGCGTGCACCAGACCAGAGACGATCGGAGGCAAGGAGGTCAGGTATAATTTCTAAGCCTTGGATAACGAGCCTTAGTACGTAGTCTAACGGACTTCAAACGACCCGAACGGACAGCCACCAGGTCGTAATCCTCGATTGACATGGGCGGCTATACTTTGACGTTCGCCTTTTCCAAGCCTCACTCATAGTGGGGGCTTCTATAGATGCCCAGATTCTGATCTGGTGGCTGTAGGAGCGGCCAACAAACACCCGACGATAATTGGACTGCAACACGACACGATTTTACGATGTTTCAAATGTTTTTTCTATAGTGCGGATCAAATAATTACTCGGAAAAATTAATTCAACATCAAGATGGTCTTGGTCGTGTCATTACGGTCACGTCAACACTAATTAGAGGCAATTCCGACACCGGGGCTCCGAATCGGTCCCGAAACACACAAAGTCAAACCCGAGTCAGCGCGTCAGGCCGAGCGAGCTTCAAGATGCGTGCCTGAGGCCCATCAGCGCAACGCACTAGATCTCCGCTTTGGAAAATTTCGAAAGTGGATCTTCAAAATCACAATCTCTCCACTTCAAGCGCCTCAATTCCCCTACGTCTAACCTCAGGCGTCTCAATTTTGGTGCGCACGCCACCAGGCGCCTGAGATTTCGAGTTGAGCTATGAGAAAAACTATAAATACCCCCCTTCTTCGCTCATTTCAACACACAATTCACAATTCTCAAGTCCCTTCCTCCTTTCTACGAGCTCCTTGCTCTAACTTAGCGTCGCACTCCAACACTAAGTATGATCCACTCGATCGTTTTCCTTTCGATATGCAAATCGACAATACTCCTCATAGTTCCTCGAGTCCTTGGCTCGATCCGAACGAAAGGGGCATCCATGTTCGACTACCCAAGCTTTGTGGGATTCGCCGTAGGAAAGCTAGGAGGATCTGCATTAAGAAGTCGTATCGTCACTAGGTTGTCATCTAAACACAACTTTACATTCCGTATTTAATTATGCACTTCGATAACGTCGAGTCCGACTCATATGGATACTAAGTCCATGACGCATCGTAAACATACGTAACATCCACAACTTCAACCATAAGCACTAAAACACCCTAAACTAAACCCGAGTAGTCCTGAGATCTGTTCTCAATCATCTACGCATCGTGTCTCGTTTAGTGTACACTCTGAGGGTGCAACTCCTAATAGTGTGATTTACTTACATTTTGCATTTACCACTTTTGTATGATTTATTGCTTTTATGACTATAATCGCCTGCTAAATCACCTAAACACGAAATGCAAAACGTAAACAAACTAAAACTAAACAAAGTGATGGCCAAGTTCCATATTAATCTCGATGCTCACCCCTCACATGTGGTTGGACGCATCTTTATTAATACCGAACCGACGCATCTTAAGCAGAATACCAGGTAAGGTATACCACGAGAACAACTAATATCCGTATTATCACGTTAAAACTAATTTGCTAATACATATAATATCTAGTACTCTCTACTCTCCTGCACGCATCTTCTCATGGCCTGCTTGTCACGTGAAATCACGTGCAAAGAATGTAAAAATAATTACTTCGACGACAAAAGTTTAATTGTCCTTAAACAACCGACATAGTGACGTGCCATGGACATGGAAGAAAATCTGTAAGATCCAAGTGGAGATTAAAATCCGACCTCAAATTTGGAATTTAGGCGCGATACAAGAGTATTCTATCAGTAAAGCGTATGAATGCTTGAGAGTTCCGGCCATAAAGGTTCAATGGACCTATCTTGTATGGAATGAATGGACTGTTTCCAAACACAAATTCGTTAACTGGATGTTTCAACATGGAGCTTTGACCACTAAAACGAAACTGGTCAAGTTGGGTATCATACAAGAGAACTCATGCTATTTATGTGGGACAAGCAGTGAGACCTTAGATCACTTATTCTTTGACTGTGGGTATAGCTCACGCATGTTAAGACTGATTAATGAATGGACAAAATTGAATATACCCACAGGCGGATCGACAAGATGGAGACTAGCAAGAATAGGGACTAAAGTACGGAGGGGGCTGATTGATGGAGTAACAAATGCAGCTGTCTATCATATATGGAATCAGAGAAATAAGGCAAGGGTTGAGCAAACGGTTTTGCGACCTGATGTTGTGCTAAAACAGAACAAAGAGGAGTTCAGATTAAAATTAAATGCTTCTTGTAAAAAAATAAACTCTAGAAAGGACAAGGATTGGATATCTAGCTTGATGATGTAAGGAGGGATCTAACCTCCAATAATTTTGTTACTGTTCCGGTTTAGGAATCAATTAACCCGACGTGGAATTCGGGTTCGTATCGTTCAATGTTGCTTTGAATATCAATCGATCAATCTTGACAGGCTCTCCTTCCACCTACCCTTCAGTCGGACCTTCCCGGCGGAATGGGCTGACTCCCTGCACACAGAACGCACAGGGCCTCAGAGGTTCTCCGAGGAAACCCTCTCCGATGCCTAAGTCAGTCCGTGAATGCCTTAAGAAACCTAGCTCGAGAGGAACTAGGCGGCGATTTAAGAGTAAGAGTTCTAGAGAGAGAAAATCCAACCCCTTTCTTGTGGGAAATGGGAGGGTATTTATACCTTCCTATAAGAGAGGGAAGTAGGGGGAGAATGGGTGGATAAGGAGGTGACAAGTGGCGTCTTCTCATCCACCCACTCTCAATTACCTTAGGCAAAATGACGAGAGGGCCCCTAGGGATCCTTGCTCTGCCTGCGGAGATTTCCCCATGGGGTAGGCGGGTTTTGAGCTGTGAGAGCTAAGCTCCAGCAGGCTGCGTCACCTTGCTGGCCTGGCGGTCAGCTGTTTTCCTTAGTAGTTCTTCCCACTTTTATGTTCTTTATTTTGACTGTTTGCCGGGTCGGTTTCTGGGCTTAATTGTCAATCCTCTGGGAGCCTGCCTAGCAGGCTGTCAGTATCAGGCTGCCGACCCCAATCAATTGGCCCTCGCAAGCTGGGGGTGAGCAAGGCTTCCCTCTGGCTGGCGACTTTTGCTTGGAGGGAGGTTGACTTATTCACTTTTCCTGCAGCATTTAATGCTTTGTACTTTCCCGAGGAATAAAGCTCAGTTTGTGTCAGGTATGCAAAGAGTTGAGGGGTTTCTTGCAATGATTACCCTTCTTTGCTCGGTGGATTTTTGGGAAACGTGAAGGCTTTGTGATTGGTGGTTTCCCCTTCCAGGGCGGTTGGGACACCATTTAATGCTACGTTTCACTTGTATAAATTCCAGCTTTCCTTGCCATTTTCGCTTAACTCATCCTCAATTCTTTCACTTCTCTCTGTTGAATTATGGTTTGGATCAAAAAGTCCATTACTCGCCATGGGGTTCGTACTGTCACCTTTCTTTTCAGAGGATTTTGGAGACTCCGGTATGCTCGGGCGGCTTACCGGGCCATCTGCCGCAGCCATCGTTCACTGCCACACCCTCGTCGGAGTGGTCAGAAAGCTTCCATCAGGGCGGGCAAACGCCCCAAGAGATCTTCGCCTCCTGCTGCTTCCAGATTTAGGCGTTGTCCTCAAGGAGGTGGGTGCTTTGATCGGGGGTGCCACGAATGTTTCCCGTGGCTGCACCCTGAACAATTTGACCCCGACTGCTCTGATGCGGATTCTTCTCTGGGGTCGGGCCCCTCTTCTTCTGTGAAGAGAACAGGTTGTCGCACTTGTGATGAATCCCAGGCTGTTCCCTATGGCAGGGATTGGGATGACAGTAGCCGAGACTCCGATGACAGTGAGGGTCTAGGCTGTTTGAGCGACAGGGATGAGGATGGACTCCCTGATGACCCTTTCAAGGACTCCCCAGACTGGGATTGGGGGTCGGACTTCGGGGGTCAAAGTAGCCCTGGAGACCATTCTCCAGATTTAGATGATGATTAGGCCTGCTTAGCCGGGCATAGGTGCGTCGAGCCGGAAATTTAGGCTCTTATGTATTTTCTTATGTACATTTTTTATTTGCTTGGCATGATATGTAACCTGCCCATTTTCCATTAAGGCTAATGAAAAAATCCGAGCGGTTCGGCTATTCTCTTTGTTTTTTTTGGGGGGGATGACGTTGCCAGTCGACTATTCCTCTGACACTTTTTGCCTTTTCGAGGCCCTTCTTGGGAAGGGGTGAGCAGCTTGTGTTCAGCGCGTGACACGTGGGGTAGGTTATTGGGGGCGTCTTGTCAGAGAGGTGGCCTTTTAGGCTTCCTGGGCTTTATATAAGTCCCTCTCCCCTTTCATTTCCTTCTTTTACACCTTTTGAAATTCGAAACTTCCCTCATATTCTCAAACCGTCTTCGTTGCTGAGAACTTTGTGAGATCAAGAAGTGTTTACTGTCACATTTTCCGGCGACGACCGACTTTCTAGGTTAGAATCTTTCTTTGAATCTTCGTCTTCTTTCCCTTTCATCAGTTCTTTTCTTCATACCCAGTATGTCTCGAGTCCGCGCTTTTTCTTTTGGTTCTTTACTTGGGAGGAATGAAGGTGGAGACGGGGATAGGCGCGATTTAGCCTCCTCTTCTGGGGTTGGACCCAGGGAAGAGGAGGATCTTGTCAGAGGGGAGGGTGCTGAATCACCTGAACCCGCTCCCTTTGACGTTGTTGACTCTGATAATGAGGCCCTGGAAGTAGACCCTTCCAGGATTGCCGGCCCCCTCATCCGTAGGGAGAGGGGGAAAACTTACTATTTGGATAAGAAGAAATACTTGGTTCCCTTAAAGACCTACCCCGAGGCCAAGAATAGGGACTTGATCTTAGAAAGCAATGTTGCCGAGGAAATTGAAAAGTTCTATAATTTTGGGGAAGGGTACACTGTCGTAGTCTCGGGGGAAAAGGACACGGTATGCTGCCCCCCAGAGGGTTGTGTGGCTGTCTATCACAAGGCCTTAGAATTCGGCCTGCGATTCCCTCTTCATCCCTTCCTGGAGGAGACCTTCAGGAGGATGAATGTTGCTATAGCTCAGCTGACTGCCTCAGCTATTAGGTCCTTGATAGCTTACACTTGGACCTGTCTTTTCCATGGCGAGGGGCCTTACATTGATGCCCTTCGCTTCATGGTTGGTCTTCAAATGGTATCCTCGTCGGGGGGGGGGGGGGACGGTTCCCCTAGTTATTGGTCCTTGCAGAGACAGAAGAAGTACGCCCTGGTCTGGCCGGCTTTGAGCAGCCTGAAAGACTGGAAAAATACATTTTAGGAACCATGTTCACACCCGTATGGAAACTCGCGAAGAGTACCACCCAGGCGTCGGGGGGAAGGCCCTGGAGGTAAAGCTGAGTGCCAGAGAGGAGATTTTAGTGAAATTTTTTGAAATAGTTGCGGATAAGTCTGGTACCTTTGACCCTGCTTTCTGGCTCCCCCATGCAGAGCTCATAGCCACAGATGAGTACTTGCTCCCATTGGGCCTAATCACTAGCCGTGAAGGTAGTTCTGGGGGGCTTTTGCTGGTGCGATTTCTCTGAGATTTTTATTCCCTTGCTTTTTAACTGACTGCCCTTTTTTCTCTTGTAGACTTCTCTTCTCGTCGTTGGACAGGGAGGCAAGTTAGGAGGTTAGGTTTGAGTGAGGATTTTATCGTCCTTTCCAAGCGTCCCTCCCTCCCTTCAAATTTCAAGAAAGGGGAGAAAAGCTTGATGAAGCTTGTGAAGGATTTCGCTGCTGGTCGGAGGCTGCCTTTCCCTCCCCGACTGCCGTCAGGAAAGCCGGCGACCCCTTCCCCCAGTATTCATGAAGGGGAGGCTGAGGTCACCTCAGGGGCCACACCTTCCCCTGGCCAGAAGCAGGGCGCCTCTCCAGCCGGACCTCGAGCTTCCCAGGAATCGCACCCTGTGAATTCAGAAGGGACTGGGGAGAGTGCCCCCTTGGAGTCGAGAAGGAAGAGGGGTAGGGAGCCCTCAGGAGCTGATGTGGTGGATTTGGAGGCGGATGTTGCTACCCCTGAAGCAAAGCGCCCAGCACGTGAACTTCCGAGCACTCCTTTCCCAGAGGAGAACACAGAGTTCCATTATACTGTTGGTGATAGTGTAGACGTATCAGGCCTGCTTTCCGACTCAGGCGTCGTCTTGGCTGATCGCCTTACCAAGTCCGTGACTTCGACCTCTCACCAGGTGCTCCAATATATCCAGCGTACCTCTAAGGTTTTGCTGGCATCTGCCGAGCTGGCGGCCCTCAGCCGTCTGAGTGATGAAGAGTTGACCGTCACACCAGGGGCTCCCCCTCCTGACCGCCTGGCCATGGTGGAAAGGGACATAACTTTGATAAGTAATCTGAAGGACAAGTTGGCGAGGCAAGAGAGTGAGCTGGAGGAGGCAAAGAGTCCGGCTGGTCAGTGGAGGCTTCAGGGAGAGAGAGCTGTGAGGGAAACAGCCAAGCTTGAAGCTGATCTAAAGGAGAGCCGTTTAGCGATGGAGCAGGCTACCCTTTCTCTGGCTGAGATGAGGCACCTAAAAGGAAAAGTAGCTGATTTGGAGGAGCAACTGTCCAGAGCTAACTCAGCCTTTGAGCAGGCCAAGGGAGAGTGGAAGAAAGAAAAAGAAACCCTTGCGGAGGAGACTGAGGCTGCGGTGGATGCAAGCATCGTGAGTGGTGCCAACTCTTCCCTGGAGTTGGTGATGGAGGTGATTGGGGAAATGTTCCCTGCGTTTGATGAGGAGGCTTTCCGGAGCCTCTACTCTGCTAAGAATGAGGCTCGGGCGGCCAGATCACCTGAGGCAGCAGCCGGCCCAAGCCAGGATGCTCCATGATGCTCATCTCTTCTTGTAATAGCCTTATTCTCTGTGCTGAGCCTTTATTATGGCCAGTTGTCTGTAATATCTATTCTCCCGGATCTTTGCCTTAGTTGTTTTGTAAAAAACTTTCTACCCTTCATGGGTTTTGTTATGGAATGCCTTTCCTTTGTTTTAGTCTGCTTCTTTTGCGTTTTTTATGCAAGGTTGGGGGAATTGCCCCCAATCCTTGTTAGCTGTGCGCAGCCTGGCCTGTCCCTGGTCTCTGCTCGGAGTCCAGGGGGCTTGCCCCCTGCCTGCCCAGAGGTAGGCAGAGTAGGCTTTTGTGTTTTTATACAAGGCTGGGGGGAATTGCCCCCAGTACTTGTTAGCGGTGCGTAGCCTGGCGTGTCCCTGGTCTCTGCTCGGAGTCCAGGGGGCCTGCCCCCTGCCTGCCCAGAGGTAGGCAGGGAGGGCTTTTGCGTTTTTTATACAAGGTTGGGGAGAATTGCCCTCAGTCCTTGTTGGCGGTGCGTAGCCTGGCCTGTCCCTGGCCTTTGCTTAAAGTCCAGGGGGCCTGCCCCCTGCCTGCCCAGAGGTAGGCAGGGAGGGCTTTTGCGTTTTTTATACAAGGCTGGGGGGAATTGCCCTCAGTCCTTGTTAGCGGTGCGTAGCCTGGCCTGTCCCTGGTCTCTGCTTGGAGTCCAGGGGGCCTGCCCCCTGCCTGCCCAGAGGTAGGCAGGGAGGGTTTTTGCGTTTTTTATACAAGGTTGGGGGGAATTGCCCCCAGTCCTTGTTAGCGGTGCGTAGCCTGGCCTGTCCCTGGCCTCTGCTTGGAGTCCAGAGGGCCTGCCCCCTGCCTGCCCAGAGGTAGGCAGGGAGGGCTTTTGCGTTTTTTATACAAGGTTGGGGGGAATTGCCCCCAGTCCTTGTCGGCCTGCCCCCTGCCTGCCCAGAGGTAGGCAGGGAGGGCTTTTGCGTTTTTTTTACTGGGGGGTCCATTTTCCTCGGTTTTAGCAACAGGGGGGCCTCCTCCTATTGCCCCCTGCTCGTTTGTGTGTGAGAGCGCAAGCTTAAACAGACAACGAGTATGAATTTTTGAGTGTTATAGAAACTTCGTTAAAACATAAGATTGGTCGGAGTCGTCGACATTTCGTTTTTGATCGTCCTCCGCCAGTATTTTTTCTTGTAGACGTGATTTCCTTAATGCTTAGCTATACATTGTATCTTTTTAGGGTGTCGGCGTTCCAGTGTGCGTTCAACTCTTGGCCTGCTGGGTTGGCGATTTTGTATGTGCCTGTTCCCAAGATCTGGGTTACTTGGTATGGGCCTTCCCAGTTGGCGCTTCGTTTGCCGTGTTCCCTAGACTTTCCAACAGCCTGTGTCTTCCTTAGCACTAGGTCGCCTACCTGAAATCTTCTCTCATGCACCCTTTTGTTGTACGCTTTTCTCATTCTTTGCTGGTAGGCTGCTATGTTGGTGCTGGCCTCCTCCCTAACTTCGTGGACCAGGTCAAGAGCTTCGGCCATTGCTTCGTCGTTGTCAGCCTGGTTGTATTGCTGAGATCGCAGGGTAGGAATTCGTACTTCGATGGGTAGCAGAGCCTCTGCTCCATACACCAGGCCAAAGGGTGTCTGACCTGTTGACTCTTTTCTGGTGGTCCTTATTGACCAGAGGATGCTCAGTAGCTCGTCTGCCCATCTTCCCTTGAGGTCATCTACCATTTTTCTGAGTTCGTTTAAGATTTGTTTGTTTGCGGCCTCGGCCTGCCCATTGGTCTGGGGGTGGCAGACGGCGGAATAGGCGACGGCTATCCCATGCCCCTCCAGCCAGGCTCTTAGGGGGTCATTATCAAATTGCTTTCCATGGTCAAATACCAATGTTTTTGGAAGGCCAAATCTGGTTATAATGTTCCTCCATATGACTTTCCTGACCGCCGGCTCGGTGATGTTTGGGACTGCTTCAGCTTCGACCCACTTTGTGAAGTAGTCTATCCCTACGATCAGGAATTTTCGTCCCCCTGTAGCTGTGGTAAAGGTACCCAGTATGTCCATTCCCCATTGGGCGAAAGGAATGGGAGATAAAATCGGCCTGAGTTCTTGGGCTGGGACATGGATTGATGGAGCGAAGAGTTGGCATTTTCTGCATTTTTGGGTTAGGCTCCTAGCATCTGCTAGCATGATGGGCCAGTAGTAGCCGGCCCTTAGGGCTTTGTGGGCCAACGACCTCCCTCCAATGTGATGTCCGCAGATTCCTGAGTGGATGTCATCTAGAACTTCCGCTGCCTGGTCCGCCCCTAGGCATCTGAGCAGGGGGTAAGTGAAAGATTTCTTGTAGAGCTCTTCGTCAATGATTATGAACCAGGCTGCTTTGGCCTGAATTTTCCTTTTCTGTACCGGATCAGGTGGTAGGATGCTGTATCTTTTGAACTGAATGAGGGGGGTCATCCAGTTTTCCTGTCTCTCCTCAATAGTGCTGACTGTCGGACAGGGAGTGGTGGACTTCTCATGAATAACATCAACCCAAACTGACCTCCTTATGTCTTGCAGGCTGGAGCTAGCCAGCTTTGACAGAGCGTCAGCCCGATTATTCTGTGATCGGGGTATTTGCCTGATTTCATAGGACTTTAGGCCTGATAATTCCTGTTTTACTTTGTCAAGGTAGGTGGCCATGGTCTGATCTCTAGCCTCATATTCTCCATTAATTTGATTAGCAATGAGCGGGGAGTCCGTTGCTAGTACAACCCGCTCTGCCCCTGCTGCCTTGGCCAGATTTATCCCTGCGAGTACGGCCTCATACTCCGCCTCGTTGTTTGATGCGAGGAAGGTGAATCTGAGTGCATGCTCAAAATCCACTCCCTCAGGGCTGGTCAGTACAACGCCTGCCCCTGCACCATTGGCTGTTGAGGATCCGTCAGTGTGCACGATCCATTCTTCGGCGGGGGGCTCTTCTTCCCCTGAATGGGAACATTCAGCCAGGAAATCAGCCAAGGCTTGTGCCTTGATGGCTGTCCTTGGTTGGTATGATATCCCCAGCCCGCTTAACTCGATTGCCCATTTTAGCAGCCTTCCTGATTTCTCAAAATTTTCCAATATCTTTTCCAGTGGTTGGTCGGTGAGAACCACAACGGGATGTGCGTCAAAGTAGAGTTTGAGCTTTTTGGCTGCAATGATGACTGCATAGGTGGCTTTTTCTATCAAAGGATAGTTTCTTTCGGCTGCCCCCAGGGCGTGACTCACAAAGTAGATGGGCTGCTGTGAGCCTGCTGTCTCCCTTAGGATGACTGCACTTACTGTTGTGTTGGTGACGACAATGTATAGGTACAGTTTTTCTCCGGCCACTGGTCTTGCCAAGGTACGGAGCTTCTTCAGGTGTTCCTTCAATTGTTCGAAGGCTTTCTTTTGTTCATCTTCCCATTTGAATTGCTTATTGCCCTTCAACACTTTGAAGAATGGGGTGGACTTGTCTGCCGATCTGGCGATAAAGCGGGCCAGGGCGGCCATCCTGCCTGTAAGCCGCTGAATGTCCCTTATGGTCTTAGGCTCCGGGAGATCTAGGACCGCCTGAATTTTTTCCGGATTGGTGTCTATCCCCCTGGAGCTGACTAAGAATCCCAGGAATTTTCCGGATCGGACCCCGAATGTGCATTTTTTCGGATTCAGCTTCATCTTGTATGACCGCAGGGAGGAGAATGTTTCCTGCAGGTCTGTTAGATGCTCCTCGTCCCCCTTGCTCTTGACAATCGCATCATCGACATAGGCTTCCAAATTTCTCCCTTTTTGGTTTTCAAAGACCTTGTCCACCAACCGCTGATAGGTGGCGCCTGCATTCTTCAGCCCAAATGGCATCATCTTATACATGTAAGTGCCATGGCTGGTTATGAAGGCGCATTTCATCCTGTCAGGCTACCAGAGGTACACTTGATGGTACCCTGAGAACGCATCCAAGAAACTTAACGTGGTATACCCACTAGTGGCGTCCACCAGTTGGTCTATCCTGGGCAGGGGGTAGCAGTCTTTTGGGCAGGCTTTGTTAAGATTCGTGAAGTCTACGCACATTCTCCATGCTCCCGACGATTTTTTTACCATCACAACGTTTGCCAACCATTCAGGGTAGTCGCAGACTTCGATGAAGTCTGCTTTTAAGAGTTTGTCTATTTCTTCTTTTATCGCCGTTTGTTTCTCTACGGACATGTTTCTTTTCTTTTGCTTTACAGGGCGAGCTTCCGGGCTAACGTTCAGCTTGTGAACCATAAAAGCCGGGTCGACCCCTGGCATCTCATCCGCAGAGTAAGCAAATACGTCCCTGTTTTCTCGCAGGACTGCAATTAACTCCTTCTGGTTGGACTCCTCCAGGTCGGCCCCTATGAAGACCTGCCTCCCTGGTTCTAAGTCTACCAGCATGCTCTCCCCTTCAGGTTCTAAGTGGGCTGATTCTTGCTGGGCAGCCGGGATTTCACCCTCCCTGCTGGGAGAGCTTTCGGCTTTTCGCTTTCCTTTCCTTTCTGTCTCATGGGCTTGCAGGGCCACGGTGTAGCAATGTCTGGCTGACTCTTGATCTCCGTGGACCTTCCCTTCCATGCCAAAGTCTGTCACATAGGCTATGGTGAGAGCCCTGATCGACACAGCAGCTTCGATTTCATCTAGGGTGGCTCGGCCAATCAGGGCGTTGTATGCAGACTTTGCATCCACCACAACAAATGATGCCCTGACATTCCTGGCAGTGGCCCCCTCCCCAAATGTCACTGGTAAGTCGATAGCCCCCATGGGAAGTACACCTGCCCCACTGAACCCGTACAAAGACCCAGGGGCTGGTTTCAGATGTCTTTTTTCTAGATTCATTTTCTCAAAGGCGTCTTTGTACAGAAGGTTTGTGTAGGCGCCAGTGTCCACCATACACCTCTTGACAATGTGATTGCTAATTTCAAGAGTTAGGACCAAAGGGTCACTATGCGGGTATATGACTCTCCCTGCATCTTCAGGGGTGATGCTCAGGGTAGTGCCTCTTGGACTTCCCGCCTTCTCGGCGTAGCAAATTTGGTTCCGTAATTCACGGATCTGCCTTTTCTGGCTTCGTCTGCTGGTTCGCCCCTCTGCATCTCCTGACACTACATGGATGATTGTGCGATTTTGGGCTGAGCCTTCAGGTTTGTCTGCCGCCTCCTTTTGGGGCTTGTTCCTTGCTGCATAGTTGCCCAGCCAGCCGTTTCTTATGAGTTTCTCAATTTCGTCTTTTAAGTGTCGGCATTCTTCTGTGGTGTGTCCTATGCAATCGTGGAACGTGCAGAATTTTTTCGGATCCCCCTTTGGGCTGCGTGGCTTGTTTGGACGATTCCATTTTGCTGTTTCCTTCTCCAGCTCAAAGATTTCTTCCCTCGGCCTGTTGAGGGCAGTGTAGCTGTCAAACCTTGGCTGGTAGGCAGTGCGTTCTTTCTTGGGGGTATCTCCCTCCTCTCTTTGTTTGCCTGGTTCGTTTCTGCCGCGTCCACCCTGCGGTCCCCCTTGCGGCTTCGTCTGGCCTGCAGGGGTGTCCGGCAGGCTGTGAAACTCTTCCTGCAGAATAAACCCTTCAGCGATTTTTCTGGCCTTGGCCAAAGTTTCTGGCTGGGCCCTGATCATCTGATTCTTCATTTCCCCTGGGAGCAGGGAGATTGTCAGTGCGTAGGCAGCTGTGGAATCATCAATCTCTCTGACTTGCTGGTAGGACAAGTCAAACCTCCTTAGGTACTCCCTGACGCTTTCGCTCTTTTTCTGCTTCAGGGTCATGAGGCCGAACCGAGTGAGCCGCCTCCTTTTGTTCCCTGCATATTGTTCAAGGAAGGCCTCGGCTAACTCTATAAAGAAGCTGATCGATCCCTGGTGAAGATCCCTGAACCATCCCTGTGCAAGCCCTACCAGGATGGTTGGGAAGATTTTACACCAGATTGCGTCATCCACGTCATACATGCCCATGTGACTCTCAAATGCCGCCAGATGATCCTCTGGGTCTGTGGTTCCGTCAAACTTGATGGTGGGCATTTTGATTTTCGGGATGGGGTATTCTTGTACATCAGGATGAAGAGGAGTTTTCGTGGGCCTGCCCACCATTTGTGACCTGCTTTCCCCAGACTGGTTACCGTGGATATCCTATTGTCTAGGGATCGGTTTCCTCGTACTGGGGGAGCGGTGCCTCGGTGGCCGCCTGCTCGCTACTTCGTCCTCCGTATCAGGGGAGATTTGCCTGGATCGTTTTCTCCGGGACTGGCAGAGGTTGTCATCTTGGTGGTATCTGGACTCAAGCGGCTGCCCCCAGTTAAGCCTAGATTGCAGGCTTTGGGATAACCCTGAGGCTGGCTGTCCCTTGGCTGCTGGCGTTAACCTGGAGAAGACTCCGCCCTGCTTTTCCCCCAGGCGCTTAGATGCAGGCTCCTTGTGCCTCATCCGTTCCTGCAATCCCTGAGATAGACCTCTCTGCACTCCAGACGCGGACTCCGTGGTGTGAATGGAGAACGCCTGTTGTTGGGCAGGCGGCTCTTGGCTGCCTGCTGTGATGCGCCTTTGCACCTGCGCGTATACTTGAGCTGTCCTTCTTGCTTTCCTCTGGGCGTTCCCGCCGGCGGTTCGCTTCGTGCCCCCAGCTCCATCCCTGCTCATTGAGGGAGGTTGCCTGGGGGTCGTTGCAACCCTGCCTACCAGGTCCTCAGGAGTGAACTCCTGGTTTAGCATTGCAGAGAAGAAGGCAGCTGTCTGTACCATCTGAGCTGGGGTCAGGTTCAGGGTGTGCCCTGGATGTGCCCCCAACTCTGGTGTTACAGCTGCGTTAGGTATGCCCACGAGACTGGTTCCCCTATCCCCAGGATCGCGGTGGGAGGAACTCTCTCCGGCTGCAGCATGCCGTATAGGGGGGTCACCGGTGGGACCGTCGGACCGACCCCTACACTAGTGTCAATGATTTCCGGCATGATTACTTTGATTGGTTAGTTTTTTGTAATTGGGAATGGTTGATTTTTGTGGGTAATTCGTGGATACAACCAGATCTTCCCCACAGACGGCTTCAATTGTTCCGGTTTAGGAATCAATTAACCCGACGTGGAATTCGGGTTCGTATCGTTCAATGTTGCTTTGAATATCAATCGATCAATCTTGACAGGCTCTCCTTCCTCCTACCCTTCAGTCGGACCTTCCCGGCGGAATGGGCTGGCTCCTTGCACACAGAACGCACAGGGCCTCGGAGGATGTCCGAGGAAACTCTCTCCGATGCCTAAGTCAGTCCGTGAATGCCTTAAGAAACCTAGCTCGAGAGGAACTAGGCGGCGATTTAAGAGTAAGAGTTCTAGAGAGAGAAAATCCAACCCCTTTCTTGTGGGAAATGGGAGGGTATTTATACCTTCCTACAAGAGAGGGAAGTAGGGGGAGAATGGGTGGATAAGGAGGTGACAAGTGGCGTCTTCTCATCCACCTACTCTCAATTACCTTAGGCAAAATGACGAGAGGGCCCCTGGGGATCCCTGCTCTGCCTGCGGAGATTTCCCCAGGGGGTAGGCGGGTTTTGAGCTGTGAGAGCTAAGCTCCAGCAGGCTGCGTCACCCTGCTGGCCTGGCGGTCGGCTGTTTTCCTTAGTAGTTCTTCCCACTTCTATGTTCTTTATTTTGACTGTTTGCCGGGTCGGTTTCTGAGCTTAATTGTCAATCCTCTGGGAGCCTGCCTAGCAGGCTGTCAGTATCAGGCTGCCGACCCCAATCAGTTACCATATCAATTTAATTTTTAGATTTCACCAAAAAAAACAACCGACATAGCAAATACCTAGGGTTAAAACAACGGATGTTATCGTACTTCCACCGCAATTAAGGAACGAAGTTATCAGCCCACCGATTGATTAGTAGAGGCCTCTACGTGCGGGCAGGATTGGGTGTTGATGTCTGTCGGATGTTGAATTCCTAGTACGTACCCTCACCCCTTATTCATAATCTACGGTTTCCGGATGCCCGAAACCAATGGCAATGAGAGTCATTGTAACACCCCCATTTACGTAGGAGCCTACCAGACATTCCCAAGTAAATAAGGACTTTACCATCTCGGTTCCCCGAGGTTGTAGCTCATTACAATACAATATGGAATGCCAAACTGGCCACATGATTTAAACATTACAACTCATTAATTATTACAACTCTGGTTATACAGCTGAAGCTACACCTTTTATAAAAAACAGAAATGCCTATGCATTCACCCGTACTACGTCTGGACTCATAAGTCGCGGTCACCCCAATCCCGTGTATGTATCCCAGCATCCAAACACATCATAATATACATAACCTGCATTATAGACTGCACCCTAATTGATCGAAAACGTCAATCAGATCATCACAGACACGTCAAACATACACACCAGGTCAGTTTACGATAACATTAAATAACATTAGTACAACCAACATCACAAACATCAGTATCTGTATCATCATCATCATCATCATCATCATCATTCCCATTATCTATCGCGACCGCAGTCACGCTCCATCTGTCCGAGTGTGCACATGCCTCTTAGGCTCTTCTATGAGGAAACATCAGGGAAGGTCCCGAGATCAACCGGGCCTAGCTAGTCCTAGCTAGCTTCTCTTAATCGGCACACAACTTCAATTTCAATACGCACACAACCGCAATCTCAATAGGCACGCGGCCGCAATCTCAATATCACCATTATACCATTATATATCATACAAAATGCATACATACAACGTAAACTGAGTAATGATAACCTTACCTAGTTAGAAGGTCACCACCGAACCGGTAGTACAATTCACCACGGAGACTCTACGAAGTCCGATCCTAATAAAATATTATATACTTAGATTAATACCGATCTAACATATATAATAACATGAAATCTAACTCTAGTTAAATTATAAATTATGAACATAGTAACATACTACACCCTTCAAAATCAAAAATCAAATAAAAAAAACTCTTCGGCTGCTCTGGTGATTTCCGGCGAAAAAAAAGGTGATTTCCGGCGTGCTTTCGTGTGCAGTGTGCGAGGTTCGTTACGCTGGCCGGTGGTCAGGCTGTCTCGATGAGGCAGAAGATGAGAGCGGTTTAAAAGGGCCCTAGACCGATGAAACCCGTTACTCGTAAGGCAAAAGAAGAATTGTTACGTAAAGCTTTTAAGAATGCCAATTTACATGACAGTTCGACTCAGTCGGGCAACAATTCGTCGGCGCCAATCTCGGAGGCGGCTAAGGACATCCCGAGGATGGTGTATGCGTCGGACTCCGGCGAGGAAGATGATGAGGACGTACTAGACTTTGTGCCGGAATCCGGCAATATCGATTTGGGCAACACGTCAGGATGGCAACAGAGGAATGGTAAGAAAACCATCGAGATGGAGGAGGAAGAAGAACTGCTACGCTTCTCGGATGAGGACGTAGATGAAGAAATCGAGTATTGGAGCAATGCCGTGTATTGCTTCATTTTGGGGGCCAATCCTCCTTGGGAAGTCGTTGAAAGGTTTGTGCGAAGAATATGGAAGGAACATGGAATAGACAAAATTTCGTTTATGCCAAACAGAATCTTCATAGTTCGGTTCAAGGACAGTGCGGCTAAGGTAAAGGTTCTTGACTATGGTTGTTTCATGTTTGATAATAAGCCTTTAATAGTGAAGGAATGGACCCCGGATGCGAAATTAGACAAACATGATGTTCTAGAGGTTCCAATTTGGATTCAATTGCATGACCTATCGCTCAAATTTTGGGGTCGTTGCTTGCCTAGAATAGCTAGTTTGGTTGGGCAGTATGTCAAATCCGACTTAGCTACGGAAGAACGGACTAGATTGGGTTATGCTAGAGTTATGGTTGTGGCTAAAATAGGCCAAAAATTCAAGAATGTGATTAAGTTTCTAGATGAGAAGGGAAATTTAATTGAAATTAGTGTGAAATATGAATGGAAACCGGTGTGCTGTTCCAAATGTAGGGGCTATGGGTATGAGGTTTCTGAATGTAGGAAAGATGAACTTAAGAAGTCGAGAGTTTTGGCTAAAACGAAGCAGCTTGAGGCTAGTGTGGCAGCTCGCATTACGAGTAAGCCGAACAACCAGCATCTGCAGAAGCAGTCCGCGGCTGGACAGCTGCAGCGATCGGGGAAGGCTGCTAAGGGGCCTGGTTCGGTACCTCCTTTGGTTAAGGCGGGTACGACTAGGTTGGACACGAGAACCTTTGTGAGTGGGAGCAAAGGGGCTACTTTTGCGGAGATAATAGGGGGCAGTACGAGAAGCGAGGAGGGTGGAGAAAAGGGTGGCGTTGGAATGGAGATTGTTATTCATGGAAGTGCATAACATCAGGGCTTGGAATGTACGGGGCATGTGTAACATAAATAAGCAACGTACAATTAGTGAGTTCATTAGGAAGCAAGATGTTGATGTGTGTGGTCTTCTTGAGACTAAAATAAAGAATAAAGCTTATGCGAAAGTTCATCAGAACATGTTCTATGAATGGAGCATAACGACGAATAATCATTGTCATGATGGGGGCCGTGTTTGGCTTTTGTGGAAACATTCAAGAGTCAATTTAACGATCCTGGAGTACAGTAGTCAGAGTATTCATGTGAAAGTGAAGTCGAACTCGGGTAAGGAATACTTTCTTACTTTAGTTTATGCTTTTAATGGTGTGGCTGAACGAACCGAACTGTGGCGAAAGTTAGAATCCTACGCTGCGATGGGACCTTGGATTATTTTGGGTGACTTTAATTGTGTGATTGAACCTCGAGAAAGGTTGGGGGCATTTCTTCGGATGAGGAGATGATCCAGTTTCGAGATTGTATAGCGAAATGTGAGATAAGTGATATCCGGGCGTGTGGCTCGTGGTTTACTTGGAATAACAAACACAAGAATACCGAAATCAGAGTTTTCAGTCGCATTGACAGGTGTTTGGTTAATGATGATTTCGTGAGACTTTTCCCGGAAAGTTTTGCAAATTTCTTGCCGGAGGGCACGTTTGATCATTGTCCTTGTGTGGTGCAGCTTGAAAACCCCCCGGCGAAAAAGAATCGGTCTTTCAAATACATGAATATGTGGAGCAAGGCTAAGGAATTCGAGGCTTGTGTGAATACGGTATGGGGTGAGTCGGTAGTTGGGACGCCTATGTACCGGGTGGTGAAGAGACTTAAGAATCTTAAGAAGCCACTTAAAGAATTAAATGCGAGTTGCTTTGCAGATATTGAGAACAAATGTGAGCAGGCTGAGCTGAAGCTTGCTAGCGTGCAAAACCGGATTAGAACTGATCGTGAGCCTGCTATTCTCCAGGAGGAGGCCGAACTGAACGACACAGTTTGTGTGTTGCAGGCTGCTCGGGTGGAGTTTTGGAGCCAGAAGGCTAAACAGAAGTGGGTTAGAGATGGGGATGTGAATTCCGCTTATTTTCATGGCTTGTTGAGGGCCCGAAGAGCTCGTAATGCTATTACGAGCATTTGTGACGCTGAGGGACGTCCGTGTGGGGATAGAGCATCGATTGAGGATGCGTTCCTCAGGTATTACTCGGCTCTCCTTGGTGAGTCTTGTGTGGTGGAGCCGATTAATATGGGTATTGTGCGTCGAGGCAAGACATGCTCGGAACAACATAAGGAGTGGCTGAGTGCGTCCGTTACTGAGGAAGAGATTAAGCGCGCGATATTCAGCATTCTTCGTGATAAGGCTCCGGGACCGGATGGTTACTCAAGCCAATTTTTTATTGATGCTTGGGAGATTGTCGGATAAGATGTCGTGGCTGCTGTCAAAGATTTCTTCATCTCAGGTAAATTGCTGAAACAGATAAACTGTGCTAATATCTCTTTGATCCCGAAAGTTGACAGGCCGAATAATGTGAAAGAGTTCAGGCCGATCGCTTGCTGCAATGTCTTATATAAATGTATTGCCAAAATTATTTGTACGAGGCTAGCACGGGTTTTGCCTGATATAATATCCCCTACTCAAGGGGGTTTTATTGAAGGAAGGAGCATTGTTGAGAATGTTTTAATTTGCCAAGACTTGATTAAAATGTATAGACGAAGCCATATGTTGCCTCGTTTGCTTATTTAAGGTGGACATCCACAAGGCTTATGATAGTGTGGAGTGGAGTTTTGTGGAGCAGATGTTGCAGGCTTTGGATTTCCCTCCACACTTCCGCAGGCTGATTATGGAATGTGTGAAATCGGGCTCGTTCACACTTTGTGTGAATGGAGACAATTTTGGTTTCTTTCGGGGGAAAAGGGGGTTGAGACAAGGGGATCCAATGTCGCCATTGCTATTCACGATGTACATGGAATATTTCTCGCGCATTTTGGATAATGGCACGGTTGATAAGAAGTTTAGGTACCATCCGCGGTGTGCTCCTTTGAAGCTTATGCACCTAATGTTTGCAGACGACTTGCTTCTGTTTTGTAAAGGTGATATTGACTCGATGAAATGTTTATGGAGAGCGTTTGCTAAGTTCAGCCGGGCGTCGGGCCTGACAATCAGCTTGGGCAAGTCTCACGCCTACTTTGCTGGTGTTGATGATGACAGGAAGGCTGAGATATTGCAGTTTTATGGCTGTATTGAGGGTTCGCTGCCTTTTCGATACCTTAGAGTGCCAATCCACTGCACCCGAATTGGTCGAGGAGACTGCGAGAAGCTGCTTGCACGGATCGTGGCGAGGATTTTGAGTATTAGCGCACGGCGCCTATCCTATGTTGGTAGGCTGACGTTGGTTCAGTCTGTGCTGTCTCAATTGCATAATTATTGGGCCATGATTTTTATTATTCCTAAATATGTGATGGCTTGCATTGGCTCTTTGTGTCGTAATTTCCTTTGGGATGGTGGTACAGAAGGACCTAGTTGAGCTCTTGTAAGTTGGGAGAAAATTTGCTATCCCAAGGATGAAGGCGGACTAGGTCTCAGGGATCTAGTCACTTGGAATGAGGTTGCGGTAGCGAAGCTGGCCTCGTGGGTGTTTGATCAGCCTGATAGGTTGTGGGTCAGATGGGTTAACTGTATTTACCTGTAGGGAGTTGATTGGGGTGAGTATCAGCCTAACACTGATGTCACCTGGACTTGGAGGAAGGTGTGTCAGGCTAAAGACAGGATCAAGCATATGTGGAATGGTTCGATTGCTAGGGCCTACGACGATCTTCGGAATCGAAAACCGCGAGTGGAGTGGGCAAGACTGGTGTGGAATGGTTGGAACGTCCCGAGACATAGTTTTATCGCTTGGTTGGTCTTTCGGGGCGCTCTAAACACCCGGAATAAAGTTTTGAGGTTTGGTGTGGCAGATTCAGACCTTTGCTATTTATGTGAATTACAGATTGAGACTGTAGAGCATCTGTTTTTTGGGTGCAGCTGGAGTTCTCGGGTGGTTGACATACTTTGTGGTTGGGTAAAGAAAAGTATTCCGAATAGTGACGGGCTGAATTGGGCATCCAAAATAAGAGGAAGTAAGCTGCAATGCAAGGTGTATGTTACGGGCTGTGATCACGGCCACCATTTATAATGTATGGAGACAGAGAAATTTGTGCAGGATTGAGGGAATGGTTCAACAACCGGAATATGTTGTGAAGCTGATTAAAATGGATGTGCGCAATAGAATAATGTCTAAGATCAGATATCCTTTAAAGGATAAAGATGCCAGATGGCTACGTAACCTGATGTAGTCATATTCTTGTGTAAATGATTATTTGATTAATACATACTTACATTTCACCAAAAAAAAAACATACTACACCCTAGTACCCTACTAACTACACCTAATAACAACGACCTACGTATACTTCCCTCCAACAACAGCCTACGTATCCAACACGACTGAATTACACCGAGAGCAATACAACGGACAACACAACACACAACATTAGGCCGCCGACACACCGCTACACCACCAGCCGACACAACAACATACCCTAACCTAGTCGTGATAATTCACGGCTCGAAGCCATCAAACCTACGATGTTAAAACAGAATTGACAAGGTGAAGTTACCAAGAAATGCGTGCACCGTAGATGTCTACGCAAGGGTGGAAGGGAAGCTTCAAAATCGGCAATGGTGTGTGTGAAACGATGGCAACAACATGCTAACGACGAGGAACCCGGAGAAAGTCATGGGACGACAGTGGGCGGCCAGAATGGGCGTTTACGGTCAATAAGACAACATGACTGTGATGGGTAGTTCCGACAACGTTGAGGACAACGTTTATTATTATTATTATTATTATTAATATTAATATTAATATTAATATTAATATTATTATTATTATTGTTATTATTATTCTTATTGTTATTATTATTATTATTATTGTTGTTGTTGTTATTATTATTATTATTATTATTGTTATTATTATTATTATTATTATTATTATTATTATTAATAATAATATTATTATTATTATTATTGTTGTTGTTGTTATTACTATTATTATTATTTTTTTATTTTTTTTTAATAAAAACCGGAGCTTGCATTAATAACGAAACAAATTACAAGAAGTTAGTGGGTAGCCGAGATACTATCTGGGAACCCACTCCCTTAGCAATAGCGAATCTAAGTCTAGTAAAAATAAAAGCAGCCACGCGAGCCCCCGCATCCTGAGCGATAGAGAATTTTTGAATCCGCTTGAGCAACGCAACAGCCTCTGCATCAAGCTCCCCAAGTGAAGAGAAGGAGAAAGGCAGGAACCCATAACCAGTCTTGGAGCAAAAATCACTGTACTTGGCGAACTTACGCTGAGCAGTGTCAACGACCGCATGACCAGGCAGGAAATCTGCCATCGCAGACTGAGTCAATGGGGACGACCCTGTCAGATCGATACACACATCGCGCCCCCTATCCCAGGAATACAGAAGTAAATCCGCCGGGCGAAGGGGCTTGTCGTGCCCATCAATCAAACCGACATCCACCTCTTTACCGGCCGAAATAAGAGATCGGAAGCAGATATCCAAAAGGGTGTCGCGAACCAGGTTATGTCTATGCTTATTATTATAATAATTATTATTATTATTAGTATTAGTACTACTGCAACTACTCGCAATAGTTAGGCTCGGGAACGGGTTACACAATAGCGTATACTACTATTCATAAAATACGAGTATTACAATGAGTTTGGTTTCTATATAAATTATGGGTATTACTAAAGGGTAAAAGAAACGGGTCAAACAATAATATATACATACTACTACCCATTCATGAGACCCGAGATAATATAGAATACAAGTATGAAAAATACGGTTATTACAATCTACCCTCCTTATAAAGAACTTTGTCCCGAAGTTCCCCACTCACCTAGCTAACGTAGCCAAACACACTCAAACTCGTCATGAACAATCACCTCTGCTAATATGATCATCGTAACTAACTTCACCTCCTTTTAAGCGGACAAGGGTATTATAATCTACCCTCCATATAAGGAACTTCGTCCCGAAGTTCATGATCCAACCAATAATGACACCTCTCGTCTAATTGACACCTCGCACCATTCTCCCGTAATCGAATACATCACATAATTCATCACATAAGTGTTTCATTGTATCACGTACCACTGACTATAAATGATTCACGCAGTTATGACTAACAAAGCAATTACAACTTAATACGTTACGACTGACGCGATCATAAGTACATATGTATCATTCTATCCTCCTTATAATGAACTTCGTCCCAAAGTTCACCAATCTTATACTCACGCTACCCAATACATCCTATAAATGCCTTATCTTGACACTAATGAGATCAATCTTTCTCGACTCTCGTACATAACAATTTATTAAATTATCACAGGTTATCACCGTAAACTTTTCAAACAAATGTACTTGTAATCCCTGACCAGAGGTGATTAGTAAGTCGGGGTATGCTTGATCAATTTAGGCGTTCCATCACAACGATTCTCAATACATTTTCTACACGCCTAACATCTCTTGATCATTTCACGACATCCATTCTTTTGGCATCATGCCTAACACAACAATTCATTCATGTTTCATCTATATTTCTAAACTTACTCATCCATCGACTGATCGTGAGGGGTTCTATCCCCGCATTACACCACATTTCACCACATAATTCCTTTTTCTAACAATTTTCGACATCACTACCTAGATTGTTCTCATGGCTCAACATAAGTACTAGCAAACTAATTGCGTACTCATTCTCACTTTTCACATTTCACATAAATTAAGATAAACATGCCGCTTATTAGTACCACTGCATTTATCCTCGTTATACTTGTCATGACTCAATTCCCATGCTCATATGCCACATCTAATACACATATAAGTTTACATAATTACGTGAACCCTCACTCCGAGATGCTCTTACGTGTATGGACACTACGACTATGAGTCTATCATGCAAGTAAAACAATTTGTTCGCACACGGACGGTCTACTCATGCTTAGGACCAGATATCCATTGATGTTCTACTATATTTCATGGACTCAGGATTGTGATGTTACTACCCAATATTGTAACCGGACCTGCTGATAACAAAATTCGAACATATGTGATGACACGACGAAATCACGAAAATACCTTGGACCCCTTACTATTTGTTATTCTAGATCCTCGTACCATCATTGTACCCCTTACTCTTTTTCCACGATGTTTGTATTATTACCCTTATTTATGCCGTTTGACATAATAACCACCATTATTGCGACATCCTAACAAGTGATTTAAACAACACCATATCCTCTATGACATATCTCCATTATATCACCCGACTCGATTTTAGCACTAAGACACGTACTCCCAATCAATATTATGATAACTTGGTGACAAAGTCGTATCTTTAACAAGTTCCGACTCACATGCATGCACAGATATCGAGAGAACGCATAGCAGGCAATATAATCATCACGACACGGCAACAACACTACTGAACAACCCTAGATGAAAACTGTAACGAATTCATACCTTCATACGATTAGCGAGTGACATTTATTCCTTGTAATTGCAACAACCGACCCGAATGTTCATGTTTTTATGTTTGCATAACTTTTAAACTTAGACACTAACATATGACTTAAGATCAACAGTCAACCCATAGACATTATAACATTCATTCCTCTAGGCATATGTTACTCATCGACCAATAAGTAAGGACGGGAAACTCATCCCAGGATATACAGGATTAGTTAAAACCAACATTTCACTTGCCCATTAAACATTATATTCTCATTTATAATGTTTATAAACCAACATTTATTTTCATTAAAAGATTTTAAATATTTTATTTTCCTATCATGGATCTATTTATAAAATTTTCTTCGCAAACTATTTATTTATTCGCGAGAAGTCCTATTTTTTCTACAAACTAGCGTTTTAAGCTTGGAATTGAGTTATTTATTTTTCCTAAAAATATCCGAACATGTTTATATGATATTTCCAACTAAGAAATGTTTTTATTTACGAAAATGTAGCCCTTAATGATTTTATTACAAAGTTTCGTAAATAATTATTTTCTAACGGGAGGTTTACTCGAATTGCTTTGAAATGCTTTTAATAATTTTAGGGTTTTTCTATGGGCTACCCCTCAACTATCGGCTTTTCCAAGTGGTACCCCTGCCTTTTTTGAATTACAAGGTGTACCCCTAAACTCTGTAAATTACTCTATATTGTAACCAAAGTTAAAATTTTCCAAAGAAAATTTCACAATTGATGATATAAATAGTGATTATTCCCTATTTTACTTTGATCAACCATGATATATTTCTTCAATTTGCATCCTTTACTCGAAAAACTTCATTCCACCACACTACGACATAGAGGTGACGAAGAGATTGAGGTTGAAGGATTTAAAAGAGTAAGGGAGATAGGTCGACGTCGGCCGACGTCGGCCGACAACAGAGGTGCGTTGTGATGAGCATTTGGTGCCTTGATGAATGGTAAAGAAAAAAAGGTGGTTTGAAGCATCAAATTAAATTGATTAATATGTTAATTAGTTATTTTAAAAAAATTGTAATACACTTATCACTTTGGTTATGATATGGAGTGATAAGTAAGTTTAGGGGTACACCATGTAATTCGAAAAAGGCGAGGGTACCACTTGAAAAAGCCAATAGTTGAGGGGCACCTTATTTTTATCAACCTACAACTAAAAAGAGACCTTTTTTTACCGTGACACCATGTAGTAACACCTTTGATTACAACTTTTATTTACATAACACTTTATGTTTAAACTTTAAGTAAAAAGATATTTTTCTCTTTAATTGATTTACATGCTTAAATTATAAACTTTTCATGCTACCATCACTTTCATTTTGGCTGAAATTTTAAGACTAAATTCACATTGTTTTTATCAATTTTAATGCTTTATTCATCCACCATCCTTTCATATTTTTCTTATTCATTTTTACATCAATTTTATTTTAACAAAAACCTCTTCTTTCTCCCTCTTTTTGGCTGGTGTTCCTGCCCATTTTCAGCAGCCATTTTCATTCATAATCAAGCTTTGATCGTCCTATTTTTGTCTTCTAAATCATCGTCTTTCTTTTCCTTTCGTTAAGGTAATAATCAATGTTATTTCCGATCGTTATTTACCTTGATTCATTTAGTTTCCACATGGTACCATGTATGTCATGTGAATTTGGATTCTTGGTTGATCCCGAAGCCGACAAATTTATAATCAACTCGGATTGGGATTAGAGGTAACGTCGATGTTACTCGGTATTGCATGATTTTATTTGTGTAATTGCATGTATATTTTTATATTTTATTTTTGAAAATATATGTTTTTCATATAATCTAGATAAATTTTAAAAGTTGAAAATTTGTATGTTTCAGTATTTTTATCGCTTTTATGAGATTAACGATTAAATCGTCGCATTAATTTGTAAAATCGTAATATTCGGCCTAAACTTGTAATATATGATTATATTCTGTAAAAATGAAGTTTTTGATGATTTATAATAATTTAGTATTTTTCTGATATTTTAGTTATCGATTATTGAATTATTATCGTTTACGGACAAAATCGATTAAAAACTGATTTTTAGCTCTAGTACTTAACATTTTATTTTAATCTGATTTTTTTACGTGGTGAAACTTTCCGATGAAATAGAATTTTCTGAATTTTTTCATAATGTTTCGGAATTTTTAAGTGGATGAATTATTTAATCACTTTAAATCATCGTTTATCGTTAAAACCGTGTTCGTCGTTTAAATTCTCGATTTCAGGTCTTTAGTTTAAATCTGAAAAAAAATATGTTTCTGGTGATTTCGTAATAAAATGTGATTTTATGATTTTTAGTGCTTTAATAAAATGTTAGGAACAATAAGTTTTATTAATGAAATCGTTAATTGTGAAAACGGGTTTTAAAAGACGGTTTTAACGGATTTCGCTAAATCTCGAATTTTGTAAATCTGGAAAAAATTGTAGTTTCTGGAAAATAATAATTTTTAGGTTTAATAATAATTTTTGGATATTAATACTTAAATCGTTTTGTAATTATTATCTTTATTAATCGTTATAGTCGAAACTAGATGATTAACGAGAAAGCCCTTTAAAACCGAGTTTAAGGATTCTGGAAAATTTTCTTTTCTGTGCAGAATGTTCAAAAATATATTTTAGCTAATTTACGTAAATTTTGTACTTTTTATTAAAGTCTTTAATTAATAGTAATGATTTTTGGACAAAATTATGATTTATCGTTAAAATGATCCGTTTCACCTAAAAGAATTATTTCCCAGCCATTTTGAAAATATTTAAATTTGAAACTTTTAGAGTTAAATGATCGCTTAACATACTCTAAATATATATATTGGTTTAATTAAATAAAATATGTTAAAAGATTTAATTTGACATTTGCCGTAAAATCCTATTTATAATTGTATTGTCGTAACTTATAATAATTACAGAATTTTAGTTTTGTAAGTTTTGAAAACACCCTGATTAGTAGTATTAAAACGTTTAAGATATTTGTAATCATTCTAAAAATACTTGTAAGATATTTTAATAATTTCGTAAACCTAAATACTCTCACTTTGATAATTAATATCGTTAAGGCCGAAAGTACTAGTTTTATTAGTCTATATCGTTTACTAAAAATGTTGAATAGTATAAACTAATATTTTTGCTATTTTAATATGATTCTATTTTTAGTAAAGTTTCTAAAAATAGAAGTTTCCTAAAATGAAAGTTTCCTCTTTTGGAAAGTGATCATTTTTCCTTTTGTTCTCTTACTCCTTCCATTCAAATCAACTTGTCTGATTTCATTTTTTTGACACTATTCACACTTGAGGGAAATCTTCGATATTCTCGACAATCTATAGGTGAGAATATAGTCATGTGGGATTTTGTTTGATTCGTCTTTATGAGCACATTAAGAATATCAAATTTTTATAATTTTTGCAAATGTAAAATGAAAGATATCGCTTGTGTAAAACGCGTCTCGACAAATGTGCCAAAAGGAAATTAGACAAGTAGATTTGAATGGAGGGAGTATTATTTATAATGATGATATCTTTTATATATCGATAATGACTTGTTTTGGAGTTATGGAATAAGAACAAGTGTGGGTTTAGAATAATATAGTCTGGGATGTATGTTTTTGCCATCACCTATAAAGTCGGTGTGTCTATTTGGGGCACATTTGGTCGTTGAACTGGGCGTAGTTTCGCCTAGGAGAGTGTATGTTTTGACCTTAAGCTAGATATCGCATCGTGTTAGTCGCCATTAGCTGCACTAGACATATTTGTTGTCTAGGAGGGGTATGCACTACTTAAATCAGGACCTCGCTGCACACAGTCCTGTTATAGTTGAGTTGCCTAGTTAGAGACTAGATTCCTGTTATGAGTTAAGTCTACAGTTCTCGAAGCTAGTTTCTAGTATTATCCTAGTGAAAGTCTAGATTCTACATTAATCCTATCCATAACGCCATTTTAAATATTTTAATTATTGTCGATATAATTTGGTTGCAGGTTGGCAAATGTTTATTGTTTTCTTCGGAAAACTCATTTTTATTATATTGTTTCGTTACGTGAAGTTTTTCACTGAAAACTTATTTTCATTATAATGTTTTACTGTTTTCTGTTTTTACTATTTTTCTATAGTAGTAATTACTGTTTTAAAATCCTGTCATACGGCTGGGAGAACGTTGACGTTGCTCCCCACTAATTGTGGCTGTTATGTTTTAACATGACAGGTATACATGTTTCGGGTTGTGGGCTAGCGGCAGTGTGGATCCTGCTTATTTATTTAGAATAATTATGTCTTGTGGATTGTTCAAACCCCTTTTGTGGATTGTTTTAATTTTGGCCATTTTATTTAAGGTCTATTGTTTGACTTTACCATTTTAATTTTCACTAAGACATAGTTACAGCGTGTTTTAATCCCGAATCTATAGTGTTTCCGCCACTGTATCGTGTTAGATTTTCTACGGGATTACAGTTGGTATCAGAGCATCACAGCTCCCAAAAATTACACCTGAAATTAGGGAAACACCAATAAATTATTTAAACAGTAAATAAAAATATTATTAGAGATGGGTAGAAACAAGTAAGGACTTATTTGTTTAGCTTTCATGTTCCTAAAACTCAATTATTAGCATTGAATATTTGTTTTATATGTCCAATAAGAAGATGATAAGTGGACAAGATGCTGATGTGATGCTGCTCCAGATCGAGACAGGACTTACTTAATACTCTCATCACCTGCTGACTCGAGTGGACAACTTGGTGCTACAAGAAAGATGTCGATGGTGACTTTTCAGCTCCGGTTCAGTTTGCTTAAGCTACAGGTCAGATGATCAAGAGTAGATTCTAGTTCCATCACGGTGCAGTAGACTCAGATGTGAAATCACTTTGGATCCTGATGGAGCGACCCAATACTATTGTGTTTGTTCCGCTGCTTGAAGTTGAAAAAATCCAGATAGATTCCTTTGTGATCTCCGGAGGTCCGAAGATTCTCTTCTAGTTTAAGATCCTAATTATCTAGGATTATTGATTCTTTTCTTTCATCTTCCACCCTCTGATTATTCCAATTCTTCTCTTATATTCTCATCTTCATTCTTATGGTGAGTCCTTCTTCTATTTTTCTACTTAACCATCTTCCTCCTGAGATTCTTTGGATAGACCAAATTCTGTCTTAGTGAGCCTTTTGGAAGTTACAGATGTTTGAGGTTTAGTTAACCCCTTGTTACCTATGGTTTGAGGATTGTGAGTTGTGCCCTATTATCTAATCTAGTGAGCTTTTGAGGATTGATTAGATTGGTATTAGTTAATTAATGGAATGAGGATTGTACCTTAAGTGTTGACCTTGGGTTATAGGTTACCATATTATGTGGAGTACTTAGAGCCGAATATGCTTTTGGATAGTAAGAATAGAGTTTATTCTGTCTGATGGATACCTAATATCAAACATAGAACCTAGTAAAGTGTAAATAATAATATTACTTGGGATTCCTACCTAATGTTAACTTAATGGACTAGTTGTGGAATTTTGGGATCATAAATCATTATTTAAGTTTTTAGCCTGAGTGTTGTGGTACCATTTCAGGTCCTTGTTAATGTTTTAAGAAAATTTTGGCTGACAAAGAATAACCCCTATTTCCTTATGGATTAGATCGTTGATCGTTGTGTAAGGTTGTAACCTATGAATTTTGGAGTTAACTAGCCTAAGTTTGGACATATCATTGTTAACCTCGAAGAAGAGAAACATATTGCAAAACTAAAGGTTGGATTTATTGCGTTGTTTTTTGACGAATACTTGATGCCAATCATCTTGATGAATTTATAGTTCAGAACCCTTAGACCAACGAGATTGTGCCATCGTTGAGTTATATATATATTCTGGTTGCACCGTAACAATTAGAAATTTGATGGATAACTAAGAACCCTAGTTATGAGACGTGTTTGAAGATGTGAGTATCCGTCGTTACATGTTAGACTGAGTGTGTTTAAGTTTCGGCGTAATTTCCTAACCTCTGTCTATTGATGATGTTAAGAATAGGTTGATGATCATTTTTGAAGTTTTCGTGTCCGAACATTGTTAATTGGTGGATTTTATTTAGTGTTCCTTACTCGATAAATTTGAAGTATACCTCGAGTTCAGACCTTATGAGCTTTGAATTTATGAGCCTTAGTGATTACGAGTTTGGGTATGTTTTGATGACCGTTGGGACCTTAATTAATGGATTAGTCTAAATCATTTGTGGATTCTTACCATACTAATTGAAAGATTATATAAGTATGTAAGACTTAATATTGGAGACTATGACAGTTGATATTTTTGGAGGTTGTAGATTGAGTAGGACCACCCCGTACCGATATTGAACTTCGCGTTAGTTGATGGGCCAATAAGGAACCCGTGTTTGTGAGAGTCGTGCTAGGAATCTCGAGATGGTTAATTTTTGCTATAATCCTTGAGAGGTCTGTTTGACTCTCAACTTCGTCCTTCTTTCTGCTTCTCTTGAACTCTGTTATCGTAATTGCTGCCAATCCCTTTGACCTTTATCGATTTTGAAAACTCTTATTTTAATTTATTTATTTATCCTTGTTCTATTTACCCGATAACCATTTTTTCGAACTTCCTATTTTGTAAAAAGTTTGACTAGTTAAAAAAAATGGATTATTGTATAATTTTAACATTTTGAGTTAAAATTTCTAATTATGAAATTGCACATTTTGTAAAAAGTTTGACTAACTTAAACTTTTCGGATATCGTGAAATTTAACATTTTTGAATTATAATTTAAGAACTTTATACTTCACTTTTGTTTTATCTTTGGTTGATATTTATATTTAGATCCGTTTCAAAATGCCTTAATAATTTATTTTAAATTATTTCAAAATTATTTCAATTTATTTTAAATTATTTCAAAATTATTTCAATTTTTATAGAAATTATTTCAATTTTTGATTTTTTTTAAGCGATAGAAATTTTATGAAGACTTTCATATTTCCTAATACTTCAATTTTTATAGGATTATTATGTAAAGCGTTTTAACATTGCCGAAATTATTTTGTATGTTCAAGTTTGATAACATTTTTGAAAACTTTAATAATTACTTTGATAACATTTTCGAAATTTTAACGTTTTGAAATTAGTCTTCGCTTTTTTTTTGTTGGTGGACTTTTGAATCTGTTATTGAAAATGTTTGACGACTGGTTCGATATTTACTAACTACAAAATTTGATTTCTCCAAACTAAATTTTGTTTCATCAGAAAAAGAAATATTATCGAATTTATTAATCAAATAATTTTACTTTTCTTTTGAAAATGTTTTGGTTATCGTATTTCCTTCAAGTTTGTTTACAAATTTTATTTGACGTTGTTATTTTATCAAATAACTTTACTTTACGATTTCATAATTTAGAAGATTTTAAACTCCGAGTAGCTTAGCTCAGTTCCTCTTGGAATAGATATTTGCGTTCGATTTCGTATCACTTTGAAAGTTATAAAATTTTCTTTTAAAGCAAATTCTTATACATTTGTATCCCCATCTTTTTGAGGGGGGTAATATTGATTCTTTTCTGCTTATTCTTAGTTTCGAGGACGAAACTTTCTTTTAGTGGGGAGGATTGTAATACCCGCTAATTTTCTATGCGTTGTTATCTATTCCTTTATGACTCTGTTATTTTTCTGCCTTCAGTTTCCTTCATTTTCAAGCTTCATAATATTTTTGAGTCAAATATTATTTATTTTCATTAAAAGATTTTAAATACATTATTTTCCTATCGTAGATCTATTTATAAAATTTTCTTCGCAAACTATTTATTTATTCGCTAGGAGTCCTATTTTTTCTACGAACTAGCGTTTTAAGCTTGGAATTGAGTTATTTCTTTTTCATAAAAATATCCAAACTTGTTTATATGATATTTCCAACTAAGAAATATTTTTATTTACGAAAATTTAGCCTTTAATGATTTTATTACGAAGTTACGTAAATAATTATTTTCTAACGGGAGGTTTACTCGAATTGCTTTTAATAATTTTACGATCCTTATTTTTATCAACCTATAACTAAAAAAAGACGTTTTTGGACAGTGACACCATGTAGTAACACGTTTGATTACAACTTTTATTTACATAACACTTTGTTTAAACTTTAAGTAAAAAGATATTTTTCTTTTTAATTGATTTACACGCTTAAATTACAAACTTTTCATGCTACCATCACATTCATTTTGGCTGAAATTTTAAGACTACATTCACATTGTTTTTATCAATTTTAATGCTTTATTCATCCACCATCATTTCATATTTTTCTTATTCATTTTTACATCAATTTTATTTTAACAAAAACCTCTTCTTTCTCCCTCTTTTTGGCTGGTGTTCCTGTTCACTTTCAGCAGCCATTTTCATCCATAATCAAGCTTTGATCGTCCTATTTTCGTCATCTAAATCATCATCTTTCTTTTCCCTTCGTTAAGGTAATAATCGATGTTATTCCCGATCGTTATTTACCTTGATTATTTTAGTTTTCTCATGGTATTTTTGTACCATGTATGTCATGTGAATTAGGATTCTTGGTTGATCCCGAAGCCAACGAATTTGTAATCGACTCGGATTTAGATTAGAGGTAACGTCGATATTACTCGGTATTGCATGATTTTATTTGTGTAATTGCATGTATATTTTTATATTTTAGTTTTGACAATATATGTATTTCATATAATCTGGAAAATTTTTAAAAGTTAAAAATTTGCGTGTTTCTGTATTTTTATCGCTTTTACGAGATTAACGATTAAATCGTCGCATTAATTTGTAAAATCATAATATTCGGCCTAAACTTGTAATATATGATTATATTCTATAAAAATGAATTTTTTGATGATTTTTAATAATTTAGTATTTTTCTGATATTTTAGTTATCGATTATTGAATTATTACTGTTTACAGACAAAAACGATTAAAAGACAATTTTTAGTTCTATTACTTAAACATTTTATTTTAATCTGATTTTTGACATGGTGAAACTTTCCGATGAAATAGAATTTTCTGAAGTTTTTCATAATATTTCGGATTTGTTAAGTGGATGAATTAATTAATCACTTTAAATCATCGTTTATCGTTAAAACCGTGTTTGTCGTTTAAATTCTCGATTTCTGGTCTTTTGTTTAAATATGAAAAAAATATGTTTCTGGTGATTTCATAATAAAATGTGATTTTATGATTTTTAGTGCTTTAATAAAATGTTAGGAACGATATGTTTTATTAATGAAATCGTTAATTGTGAAAACGGGTTTTAAAAGACGTTTTAACGGATTTTGCTAAATCTGGAATTTTGGAAATCTGGAAAAATTTATTGTTTCTGGAAAATAATAATTTTTTGATATTAATACTTAAATCATTTTGTAATTATTATTTTTATTAATCGTTATTGTCGAAATTAGACGATTAACGAGAAAGCCCTTTAAAACCGAGTTTAAGGATTCTGGAAAATTTTCTTTTCTGGGCAGAATGTCCAAAAATATATTTTAGCTAATTTAAGTAATTTTTGTACTATTTATTAAAGTCTTTAATTAATAGTAATGATTTTTCGGAAAGTGGTCCTTTTTTCTTTTGTTCTCTTATTATTTGTATTGATGATATCTTTTATATATCGATAATGGCTTGTTTTGGAGTTATGGAATAAGAACAAGTGTGGGTTTCGAGTAATAGTCTGGGATGTACGTTTTTGCCATCAGCTATAAAGTCGGTGTGTCTATTTGGGGCACATTTGGTCGTTGAAGTGGGCGTAGTTTCGCCCAGGAGAGTGTATGTTTTGACCTTAAGCTAGATACCGCATCGTGTTAGTCGCCGTCAGCTGAACTAGACATATTTGTTGTCTAGGAGGGGTATGCCCTACTTAAATCAGGACCTCGCGGCACGCAATCCTGTTATAGTTGAGTTGCCTAGTTAGAGACTGGATTTTGTTATGAGTTAAGTCTACAGTTCTCTAAGCTAGTTTCTAGTATTATCCTAGTGAAAGTCTAGATTCTACATTAATCCTATCCATAATGCCATTTTGAATCTTTTTATTATTGTCGATATAATTTGGTTGCAGGTTGGCAAATGTTTATTGTTTTCTTCGGAAAACTCATTTTTATTATATTGTTTCGTTACGTGAAGTTTTTCACTGAAAACTTATTTCATTATAATGTTTTACTGTTTTCCGTTTTTCTATTTTTCTATAGTAGTAATTACAGTTTTAAAATCCTATCATACGACTGGGAGAACGTTGACGTTGCTCCCCACTGATTGTGACTATTATGTTTTAACATGACAGGTATACATGTTCCAGGTGTGGGCTAGCAGGCATTGTGGATCTTGCTTATTTAATTTGAATAATTATGTCTTATGGATTGTTCAAATCTCTTTTGTGGATTGTTTTAATTTTGGTCATTTTATTTAAGGCCTATTGTTTGACTTTACCATTTTAATTTTCACCAAGACATAGTTACAGCGTGTTTTAATCCCGACTCTACAGTGTTTCCGCCACTTTATCGTGTTAGATTTTCTAGGGGATTACATGCAGACAATGTACTCAGTTCGTAGTTTACTGGCTCAACTTTAATTTCCATGAATTCCCATTAGAATGACTCTCACTTATTAGATATGTCTACCGATGTTCTTTATCATATAAGCAGTGAATTATGACCATCATCACAAATTTATTTGTTAACATGGCTAATCCAAAAGGTCCACGTTAAGATAATTACGCAACCCGAATAAACACGACATTTTTATAACCCGAATTTACCCTTAACTCACCATGAACATATAAGTATGACTCCATTACGTGATACAATAAGGTAGACACCGTCACGTTTGAACTTTCACTTGAACAAGGCAAAATGATCATTAAGTGGATTTTGACAAATTTTCAGAACATTGCAGTCATGACAGAAAAAAGTCATAATTAAATTATCGTACTTAAAACAATGTATAAAAGGTAGAGTTAGATTTTGAAAGACGGACGTGTACAACTTTCTTATTAAAGTATTTTCAAATTTCTAATGTAACGGTGATTTGCAAAATCATGTTCATGAACCGACAGATTTTGACCTCGAAAAAGTTTGATTGGTAAAATGAGTTTCAAATCATATTTTCGAGATAACCAGTTCCAACATTACCCAGACCCTTCAAAGTGAACTCGGTAAAAATTCATTGATAGTTTAATCTCTAAGTGAGGTGTATAATAGGAAACTTGACCGCCAGCAAATAGATCCTAAGTACTTGGATTTAAATCCCAAAATTTTATAGTGAGGAACTAGACTTAAATTAAACGTGAGTCTCTTTTCAAACTTTTGTGAAATAGGCAACATAAACAGGTGGACACAATTCAGTAACACATTGTTCGTGTTAACGAAGGTATTTTAAGTTGGTCTGACATTATCTTGACACGGTTGGCAAGCGTGTTTGTTTAGGCCATCAAATTAGAACTCAGTAAACACATTATCCAGGTTAGATGAAGTGATGTAAATGTGTATGTCATTAACTCAACACGGGTTTTTATAAATACTCAGATCATTTAAACCATCTAGAATAAAGATCAACAACAAGGTATGACTGGAAACCTATCACATTGACAGGGAAACATATAAACTCGGAACGAAATACGAATATCCAAGTGAATTTGACATAAATTCACAGTGATGAATACGACACCACATATATATATCATTCAAATAACACGTGTACTCAAATTCAATTATAAACAGAATTCGATTTCACACTTTATCTTGTCAATCACGTTATATTAATCACACTGAAATAGAAACGACACATTTATATATACATTGTTGCTCCCCATAATACAAATAGGTCGACATAATCCAGATACAACATACGCTTTCAAGAACCGATAATAGAGAAGTTTATTTACGCCATTACGAGAGAAGAAAGAGAACCAGTAAAGAACTCTCAAATCGATATAAAGCAAGTAACTCACATTAACTAAAAAGGGACTTCAAGTATTCTTACATTGTTCTATTATTAGTGTCATTAACTCGTACTTTATTCGTATACGATAAAGCTTCATTAATACGTCATGACACCATTAAACTCCTAGATATCGATCCTAGTTAACATGAAAGCAACTTGTACATTACATTGGCAAGAAAACATATAACAATCGAAACAAAATGTACTTTTGAATAGTATTCTAATTACGACACACTTAAACCAAGTAATTTATTGACCCTCTTGACATATTACGATACCCTTACCATCACCAGATATATCCCCCTTCCAAGTAATGCGATGTGGCCCTAGTATACTAATTCTACGAGATACACAAGGGATACCACCGAATCGACTAGCTAAAACCATTTATCGCTCAAAACACGATTAGTACAGACACCCTGGTAGTGTACTCAACGTTACTACCATCTCTAGTTATGACTCTTCCTTCATTAATGGACCATCGACTCCTATCATAACCTTACGTACTGTGACATGTAGCTCATATAGCCTAGTACTAATTGCTATAACACGCTAACACCGTAACTACGTACTACTCATACCTTAGCTTATAAAATTCACTACGTCACATATGTCAAATAGCGCGATCAGTTATCACAAACAATTGTCACAAGACATTCATTGCATCACAGCGTATCCCTTCCTAGAATATATACCCATCTCATTCTCACACATGGTTACCGGGTTAAGACCAGGAGGGCCGGGGGTGGTATAAGGACGTCTCCTCAACCGAATTTTAAAGGGGCTCCTGATGGTCCATCATCGGGGTTCATTTTATTTTTCCTAGGTTCATTTATTTTAGGCTCCAGGATCGTTCGCTCTGATACCACTTTGTAACACCCCCATTTACGTAGGAGCCTTACCAGACATTCCCAAGTAAATAAGGACGTTACCATCTCGGTTCCCCGAGGTAGTAGCTCATTACAATACAATATGGAATGCCAAACCGGCCACATGATTTAAACATTACAACTCATTAATTATTACAACTCTGGTTATACAGCGGAAGCTACACCTTTTATAAAAAACTGAAATGCCTATGCATTCACCCGTACTACGTCTGGACTCCTAAGTCGCGGTCACCCCAATCCCGTATATGTATCCCAGCATCCAAACACATCATAATATACATAACCTGCATTATAGACTACACCCTAATTGATCGAAAACGTCAATCGGATCATCACAGACACGTCAAACATACACACCAGGTCAGTTTACGATAACATTAAATAACATTAGTACAACCAACATCACAAACATCATCATCATCATCATCATCATCATCATCATTCCTATTATCTATCGCGACCGCAGTCACGCTCCATCTGTCCGAGTGTGCACACCCCTCCTAGGCTCTCCTAGGAGGAAACATCAGGGAAGGTCCCGAGATCAACTGGGCCTAGCTAGTTCTAGCTAGCTTCTCTTAATCGGCACACAGCTGCAATTTCAATAGGCACACAGCCGCAATCTCAATAGGCACGCGTCCGCAATCTCAATATCACCATTATACCATTATATATCATACAAAATGCATACATACAACGTAAACAGAGTAATGATAACCTTACCTAGTTAGAAGGTCACCACCGAATCGGTAGTACAATTCACCCCGGAGACTCTACGAAGTCCGATCCTAATAAAATATTATATACTTAGATTAATACCGATCTATCATATATAATAACATGAAATCTAACTCTAGTTAAATTATAAAATATGAACATAGTAACATACTACACCCTAGTACCCAACTAACTACATCTAATAACAACGACCTACCTATTTTTCCCTCCAACAATAGCCTACGTATCGAACAAGGCTGAATTACACCGACAACAATACAACGGACAACACAACACACAACATCAGCCCGCCGACACACCGCTACACCACCAGCCGACACAACAACATACCCTAATCTGGTCGTGATAAATCACGGCCCGAAGCTATCAAACCTACGATGTTAAAACGAAATTGACAACATGAAGTTACCTAGAAATGCGTGCATCGTGGATGTGTACGCAAGGGTGCAAGGGAAGCATCAAAATCGGCAATGGTGTGTGTGAAACGACGGCAACAACATGCTGACGACGAGGAACCCGGAGAAAGTCATGGGACGACTGTGGACGGCCAGAATAGGCGTCAATGGTCAATAAGACAACATGACTGTGATGGGTAGTTTCGACAAGGTTGAGGACAAGGACAAGACCGACGGAGACAGAATGATTAGGCTGCAATGGTGGAATATGAAAAGGAAAGGAGGGAGTAAATCGGGATGAGAAGAGGAAGGAGGCGTGGGTGATGAAGGCCACGAAAGAAAGCAGCAAGGTTTAGGGTTGGTTATGATAAGGATTTAAAATCAAACCCAAATTCTTAACTTACTGTATTATTATTATTATTATTATTATTATGTTTATTATTATTATTATTATTATTATTATTATTATTATTATTATTATTATGTTTATTATTATTATTATTATTATTATTATTATTACTATTATTTTTTTTTTTTATTATTATTAGTAATATTACTACTACTACTACTACTACTACTACTACTACTACTACTACTACTACTACTACTACTACTACTACTACTACTACTACTCGCAATAGTTGGGCTCGGGAACGGGTTACACAATAGCGTATACTACTATTCAAAAAATACGAGTACTACAATGAGTTTGGTTTCTATATAAATTATGGGTATTACTAAAGGGTAAAAGAAACGGATCAAACAATAATACATACTACTACCCATTCAAGAGACCCGAGATAATATAGAATACAAGTATGAAAAATATGGTTATTACAATCTACCCTCCTTATAAAGAACTTCGTCTCGAAGTTCCCCACTTACCTAGCTAACATAGCCAAACACACCCAAACTCGTCATGAACAATCATCTCTGCTAATATGATCATTGAAACTAACATCACCTCCTTATAAGCGGACAAGGGTATTATAGTCATTCTAGACGTGGAATGCTTAATGGTACAAGTCTTTATCTTTAGTTCCTAATGTCACTCAACTTTGAGCCGGCTAAGGATTAACGTTGACTTGAATGGTTTCCGAGTTCTCAAAATTACTCGGTGGCAACTCCACGAATTCGGCAACGAATTAGGTTCATTAGAAAGGTCGTCTTACCAAACATATCGGCCTTTAAACATTTAAAACCACGTCTCAATCAATTCTAACGAAAACATGGATGCCTCTGCATTCGTTTAGTACAGTTCAAATCGTCAACAAAATCGAGGTCCGACACATCGCCCGTACGCGAGATCGGACCGGCTCCCGAGGACGGGACGCGTAGGTGGCCGCCATGACCAGGTCTCGCATGGGTGCGCGCGGGGCGAGCGGTGTGGGCGAGCGTCCACAGCATCGCGTCTCGTTTAGTGTACACTCTGAGGGTGCAACTCCTCACAATGTGATTTACTTACATTTTGCATTTACAGCTTTCATATGATTTACCACTTTTATGACCATTATTGCATGCTAAGTCATCTAACACGAAATTCAAAACGTAAACAAACTAAATCTGAACAAGTGGTGGTCGGGTTTCATATTAATCCCAATGCTCACCCTCACGCATGGTTTGATGCATCCGTATAAATACCGAACTGACGCACCTTAAGCGAAATACCAGGTAAGGTATACCACGAGAAAGACTAATATCTGTATTATCGCGTTAAAACTGATTTGGTAATACGAATAATATCTAGTACTCTCTACTCTCCTACATACATCTTTTCATGGCCTGCTTGTCATGTGAAATCGCATGCAAAGAATGTAAAAATAATTACTTCGACGACAAAAGCTTACTTGTCCTTAAACAACCGATGTAGCAAAGGCGTATGGTTAAAACAATGGATGTTATCGTACTTCCGCCATAATTAAGGAACGAAGTTATCAGCCCACCAGTAGAGACCGCTACGTACGGGTAGGATTGGGTGTTGATGTCTATCGGACGTTGGCTTCCCAATACGTACCCTCACCCCTTACTTAGAATCTATGGTTTACGGATGGCCGAAACCATTGGCAATGAGAATCATTCTAAACATGGAAGGCTTAAGGGTACATGTCTTTATCTTTAGGTCCCCATGTCACTCAACTTTGAGTCGGCTAAGGATTAAAGTTGACTTGAACGGTTTCCGAGTTCCCAAAATTACTCGGTGACGACTCCACAAATCGGCAACGAATTCGGTTCACAAAAAAGGTTGTCGGACCAAACATATCGGCCTTTAAACATTTACAACCACGTCTCCAACGATTCCAACGGAAACTCGAGTGTCCCCACATCCGTCTAGTATAATTCAAATCGTTAACCAAATCAAGGTCCGACACATCGCCGCGAACGTCAGATCGGATCATCCCTGAGACGCGACCAAGAGCGCCAACGAAGGGCCGTGTGGGTGGCCGCCGCAACCGGCCCCACGCGGGTGCGCGAGGGGGCGAGCGGTGTGGGCGAGCGTCCACAGATGGTATACTTGTTATAAGAAATTTAGAATGTTAAAGTTATCATAATAATGCTCGTTATTTTCTGAGTTATATTTAATTTGTCATACGTAACTTACGTTCTATTGTGAACTGTTCAGTGATGATTTAATGTCAGATTGTCTTCTGTCAATTTAATGCGAGACAATCTCTTATCAAATTAAGTCTAGACAAGTTTTTTGTCATTATAATGTGAGTAGGTCTCCTATTGCATAAATGTGAGCCAATATTTATCATTATAATGGGGGGTGATTTCATATAAATTACGATCTTCGATTGGTATAAGTTGAGTCATCTCCTATAAATTTAATGTTATGAGTATTTATTTCTAAAGTAATCTTACTCATAATTATTCTCCAATTTCATATTTCGGAAATCTCCAATTTTTCCACTCCGTAACTCTTCAATATTCATCATTTGAGAAATTTCTCAAACAGAATATGTATAATATCGTTATATTTCCCAAAAGGATATTAATATACGACTAATCTTGCAAATTTTCATAAGACACTAGAAGTTTTCTATATGGCGAGTTGAATAAAAAGTTTCGTGTCATATTGAGTAATAGTTAATCATAAGTTTAGCATTCAATAGTTTGGCATGTACTCCTATGTGCAAATAGTAAATATTGAGATATAGCCAACTTCAATTCGCTTATGCATTATTGCAATTAATTGCGAATAAATATCAAAAGCTGACATCAACTGATTAAGCAAATATGATCAACAAGTGCTTGAAAAGTACGGGTTTAAGAATCATGAATTAAAATTGACTATGAATGATGATATTTGGAGATCCAATTATACATTACTCGAGGCTGAATAAAAACAATTTAAGCTCAATTCTACGAATTGATCGATGTTGTTTTAAGTGCTTGAAGACCACATACCAAATACGAGTAATTTGTGCTATTAGAATTCACAGTTTGATCGTTATCATGTGAATAAATTGATCTTCTAAACTGGACATTTAGATTCAGCCATTAAAAGTCAATTATTTTATAAACTACTCTCCGAAATATATCATAATCTAGCAAAAATACCCATCAAAGAAATCTCATTTGCATATGAAATGGTAAATCGCACACTAAGGTGTTTAAATGATTGCAATCTATCTTGAATATTTTTTTACCACCTTAGGGGGAGAAAGTAAGTGACAAGTTGGTAAAGTAAAGAAGTGTTATCATATCAAATTACATGTAGCTTTGATGTAATATATAATTAGTGGAATGACTATTCTACGAAATTATATTGATATGAAATGGCTACACATTTGCGCACAATATCAAATGGCCTATGGAATAAGGATTTTACAAATCCGTATGAATCCTGAAATTCTACGAAATAAGGATTTTACAAATCCGTAGGATTATTGGTATCAATGAGCTGATAATCCTGAAATTCATCCAATTTATCGGTGATATTGAAAGTATACTATACAGTTTGCATAATTGAGTCATCATGCGCACACACACACACACACACACACACACACACACACACATATATATATATATATAGAAGTGGGATTAGGTGAGTCCACTTATATATGTTGAGTCCGTGAGTCCCCATCTTAGCCTTTGATTCAATGTTAGATTAATGGACAAGATTTGATCTCATAATTAAGGTAATAACTAACAAATCTGGGTAAATATATCAATTCTCTCTCTCCTCCTTAATTATCTCAATGTAAATCTTTTCTCTCTCTTATTAATTTTTTAACTGCTCCTTCTCTCACACAACAAGTTTTTTCAAAATTAATTTTTTTTCAACTTCACCAAAAAATATCATTTTCCTACTGCCATTGTACGTATGTTACTATGTTACTGCCATAATCCATAAACTATGTTACTTTAACTCATATAACGTGTTACTTTAATTCATGAACTGTGTTACTTTAACTCATAAAATCTGTTACGTTGTATAATATTCTCTTGCAAAAACTATTATTCTAACTCATACAATGTGTTACTCTAATTCATGAACTGCGTTATTTTAACTCATATAACGTGTTACTTTAATTCATGAACGACTGTGTTAATTTAACTCATAAAATTTGTTACGTTGTATAATATTCTCTTGCAAAAACTATTACTATAACTCATACATTATGTTACTCTAATTCATGAACTGCGTTACTTTAACTCATAAAATCTATTATGTTGCATAGTAATGTTTTGCAAAAACAAAACTTTCAATTAAACAAAAGAATAATGTATGTTTCTATTAAGGATATACTCCAAAACAAAAATTATAAAACTCCATTATAATTCCAATGTTTGACACTTGTAACTATAAGAACTGGATATTTGAAATCAAATTATAATCATAAACTGTGTTACTGTAACTCCTTAAAACTGTGTTACTGTAACTCATTAAGTATGTTACTCTAACGCATAATGTATGTTATTCTAACTCATTTTACTCCAATCAAGGATGTTACTCTAACGAATAATGTATGTTACTCTAACAATATATTGTCCTACTCAGAATTGTGCTTCATCATCATCATCTTCTTCTCCTGATTCTTCTTCATCGTCAGACGATGATTTACATGACGTTTCCTCCTCCTTCTTCTCATCTACATCTTTGAAGATCTGCCCTATGTATGGAGAAATTCTCACCCACATCTCTTCATCATTCATGTGCTTTTGCGTCTACTAAAAAAACAATAACAGTGCAATTAAACGTGGCGAAAAAAAACAATCAAAACTTGAAATATGGATTAAAGTAACAGATAACAAGAATTAAAGTAACAGATGAAGTGCATTGAAGTAACATTGAATTAAATTAAAAGAGGATGCTTAACACCAGGTATAAAGTAACAAAGGTCAGACATTAAGGTAACAGATAGTGTGAATTAATGTAACATATAATGTTCATTAAAACAACACCAGATATAGGTTAGTGCAAAAAATTCATATAACAACGATAAAAAATGAGAGTATGATGCAGTATCTTACTCTTTGATATTGTTTCCTATTTTGAAGTCATCATGTCCCATAATTATAGGAAGCAATATCTTTTTTTTTTTCTTTTTTTTATATGGTGTTAGTCTTTGATATTGTTTCCTATTTTGGTGGTAATCACGTCCCATTATTATAGGAAACAATATCTTTTTCTTTTTTTTTAAATTTTTTAATATGCTAGTTTCCTAAATTCTTAGGACACTCCAATGCCCTAGAATAACAGATGAAAAGAACTAAAGTAACGAGTGGAGTGTATTAAAGTAACACGACATATAAAGTAACGAATTGTTTTATCACTCTAATGCATTAGAGTAACAGATGAAAATAACTAAAGTAACAGATGAAGTGCGTTAAAGTAACATTAGATTAAATTAACATTATGTGCATTAAAATAACAGAGGTTAGCCATTAAAATAACAGTTATGTATATTAAAGTAACACAGTATATTTGTTTGTGCGTAAAATTCATATAATGATTAGACCTTTAATAATATGCAATTTCCATACTGTAAACTTTAAAATCTAATAATATGGAGCATCCTAATGATGCGTTTTCAGTATAAATTAGAAACCAAATACTCACCGTTTGTGTATTCGACGATTTGCATATCCGCCATCGAATGAGAAATTTCAGCGTCGCGAGGAAGAAGATAAATGATTGAACATGTTATTGAGTGGGTTGATTGAACGTAAGTTGCAACCGCACGAAGAAGAAGATGAATGATTGAACGTGATAAAACGAAATGAATAAAATTAACAAAAAATCTATAAGCAATATCGAAAACTCACCATTGTTGTACTCTACGTTTTGCTTATCAACAGTTGATTGTCGCGACCATTGAATCCATGGAACGGGATGTCGAGCCCAGATTGATGGGAAGCTTTTTTTTTTTTTAGGTTTGATGATGATGAACGTAATAATGTGAATGAATGAATGAATTAATTTGCTGTTTCCTAAAATTATGGGAGTTATTTTAGGAAGCAGTCTCTCTTTCTCTCTCTTTTTTTTTAATGCAAATCTTAGAACGAATCTTGTCCATCCATCCATCTCTCAATTAATGGATGGGATGAGGACTTAGGGACTCAATATATGAGAGGGACTCATAAGAACCCATCTCTCTCTCTCTCTCTCTCACTATATATATATATATATCATTTCATATCATATAGTTTAAATTTAGTCACATATCATATTCATGCAAATTATTAATAATATGACTGTACTTTGAAAGATTAAAGTAATGTTTTCAGTCACAAAGATGACAAGATTATTTGGATGAAGACGCAACGATCGTTATGAATGATTATGTTTGTATTATTCGTATAAGTTTTTGAGGTGATCGATCAATGATTCGTAGTTATCGAAGTTATCTATGAAGTTCCTCAAGTATGATGATTGTTATTTCAAAGATCAGGGATCATCGTCATATCATGGATAATATTGTTATTTTTCAAGTGATGTAACTATTAGCAAAAGTATGCATGCGTTGTATTCTTTTTCTTTTTTTTTTGGTGAAATGTGAGTTATATTCATCCAAAAAATAGGCTATACAGTTCATATGGTTTCCTTACAACAAAACCATATAAATACCAAACCGAATTACTGGCCAAGATAAAGAGACAAACTAGCAATTGTATCCAATCCTTCTAAGATACACAATATCTTCAGTGGTATTCTTCTCCGTGTCCTCTATCTTAATTCTGCCTCTAACATTATTGGTGATATTCTGAGCCACGATTGTGGGTCGTGTCAGAAGTCCCTCCAAACGAGCAGAGTTCCTTTGAATCCAAATATTATAGTAGCAGGCACACAATACCGCAGCATGAATCTTCCAGTGATATACTCCTTATCAGGCCTGCAAGCTGTGAGTTCATAAACACAGACCATTATGCAGGTGTTATACGAACAGGAGAAAAAAAGATGATTAATCGACTCGTCATCCTGCTGGCTCTGTATTCTTTTTTCTTATCTATGGTTTGGTCCCACTGGGTTTTCCATAGAAAGGTTTTAATGAGGCAACATCATATGCTTGTTTGAGGAATAATATACTTTATTCTACGCTAATATTTTTTCCCACGAGGTTTTTTTTCGAGCAAAGTGTTATGAGGCATATTATTCCATAATGTACATTCAGGGGGGAGTGTTATGAAATCATATTAGGTGAAGGTCGATTGGACTTTTGACTTATATGTAAACTTCCTTATCATTACAGATGTACTATATATACCCCTCTCAATGACATGAACAATACAACTCGATCACATATTTCTCCCTCTATCTTCTCTCTAGTTTTCCTTTCTCTCTTAATATTACATCACTACTACGGAGTATATCGTTATATGATGAATGTAGGTACAGTTAATCAAATTATTCGTGAGACTTTTTTCCAATCGCAGAACTGCTAGGATATATGTATTGTTTTTTATATGTTAATCAAATTATTACAGGCACAAGTTGATTTTTTTTTCCATGATGCGTGAATCGGTTTAGGACAAGAAAGAAAAAAATAATAACAACATTTTTTTTACGTTATGGATGAGTCGGGTAAGGATTACAAACTAGAAAAAAAATTAGACGCCTTCTTTTTTTCCTGTTACGAGTGATTCGAGTTAGGATAAGAAAGCAGGAAAAAAATTACGACGCCTTGTTTTTTCGTTACGGGTGAGTTGAGTTAGGATAAGAAAGTAGGAAAAAAAATTACGACGTCTTATTTTTTTCGTTACGAGTGAGTCGGACTATGATAAGAAAGCGAATAAAAAATTTACGACGCCTTATTTTTTTTTTACCAACTTTTAAGCTAAAAAATATACTCCCTATTTGTTATATTTAAGCGAGTCAAAAATTAATAATCGTAATTGAAGAAGTTGTCCGTCATCTTAAGGTGATCCACTACCAAGTTCTTCGATCCGGCTTTGTCTTTAATCTCGATGTCAAATTCTTGTAGAAGGAGAACCCACCGAAAAAGTCGGGACTTTGTCACCGTACCTTTTGGACATGATATATCGAATGGCCGCATGATCGGTATGAATAATGACCTTGGAACCGGTAACATATGTTCGGAATTTTTCCATGGCAGATACAACGGCTAGCATCTCATTTTTTGTTGTGGTATATCTCGATTAAGATTCATCTAGGGTTTTGCTTGCATAATACATCACATGGAGCTTCTTATCAACCCGTTGGCCTAGAACGGTACCAACGGCAAAATTGGAGGCATCACACATGATCTCAAATGGAAGATTCCAATCGGGTGCTTTGATAATTGGTGCGATGGTGAGAGCGGTCTTTATTCTACAAAAGGCCTCAAGACACGAGTCATCAAAAACAAAAGGTGCATCTTTCATAAGCAAAGAAGTTAAAGGCTTGGCAATCTTAGAAAATCGTTAATGAACCGCCTATAAAAGCCAACATGACCTAGAAAACTCCTCACCCCTTTGACATTTGTTTGGGGTGGCAAGTCCTCAATCACAAAGACTTTAGCCTTATCAACTTCGACTCCTCTATTAGAAAGCCTAGGACAACACCTTGTTCAACCATAAAATGACATTTCTCCCAATTCATAACAAGTCTATACTCTTAACATTGAGCTAACACTTGATCAAGGTGGGACTTCCTTAATGACAACCTCTTTCATGGTGGGGTTCAACCTACGTTTACCCTCAACCGAAAGGCGGTGGTCATCATTAACGATGATCCTATGCATACAAACATTTGGGCTTATGCCTTGGAGGTCGGCAATTCTATACCCGATGGCCGTTTTGTGTTTTCTCAAAACAATCAAAAGTTTTTCCAATTGAGGTCCATCAAGTGTGACATTGATGATAACGGGATAATTAGTTCCTTCAAGGAAGGCATATTTGAGGGAAGAGGGGAGTGACTTAAGTTCAAGATTAGGAGGGGATGATACCATACTCTTACCCACAGGTAGTGGTTCTACCTTTTCTTCAAGTAAGCTTTCTTCTTCAAAAGGTGGGGAATCAAGTGGTTTCTCTTCTTTCTTATCATCATATATCAAGCTATACTCAAGAAAACTATCAATAACTTCAATGGAGTACGTTTGTTTAATCATTGGTTGTTTAAGAGAGATTGAGAAAAGGAAAATCTACCGACTCGTTCCCTATGTTAAATGACAACTTTCCATTCTTTACATCACCTATAGTAACACCGGTAGCCATGAAGGGTCGACCTCAAATAATGGGGGTAATAGTGTCTTCGGGCATATCCATGACAACAAAGTCAGAGGGGATGAAAAACTTACCAACTTGTACGGGTACGTCCTCAAGTATCCTAAGTTGGTACTTGACGGACCTTTCCGCAAGTTGAATTGACATACTAGTGGGTCTCATCTCCCCCACACTAAGTCTCTTAGCAATTGAATAGGGTAACAAACTAACACTAGCCCTATCACACAAAGCTTGATTAACAACAACATTTCCAACCCGACAAGGGATGGAAAAGTTACCGGGATCCTTTAATTTCTTTGGCATTTGATTCATAAGAATGGCACTACATTGTGCCGTAAGAGAGACACATTCTTTATCCTCTATTGTTCTCTTTTCAGTCTAGACTTCTTTCAAAAACTTAGAATAAAGGGGTATTTGAGAAATTACCTCGGTGAAGGGTAAAGCTACCTCCACTTTCTTCAACATATCCACGAAACGGCTAAATTGAGCATTCTCCTTATGTGGCTTAGCTCTTCGGGAAAAGGCAATGGTGGGACAAAAGCGAGAGGTGGTGGAACATTGGGTTCTTCTTCTTCTTAGGCTAAACGCTCCGCCTCTTTTCTTTTCGCTTCTTCCGCTTCCATTTGCTCCTTTTTCTTCCTTTTAAGTTCTCTTTGTTCAATCTCCGCATTTTGGAGAATATTAAACTCTACTTGTATTCCCCGGTTTTGTTTGGGGGAAGTGGGAGATATTGCTTGTGGTTCACTTTGGTTGCGGTGGTTTTGGTGTTCAAGTTCAAGTTCTTGTATGGGTCCTCAAGTTCTTTGCCACCTCTCAAAATGACGGCATTTGCTTGGTGTGGAGGGTCTCTTGGGTTTTGGGGTTTCCCGGGCAAACCATGGGGGATGAATTGGGGCGGCTAAGGCTTTTGTTGCTTCTTGTGATTCCCAAACCTTTAGCCTTGCTTTGGTATCTAGATTCTCACTCGATGTATGCCCAATGGCTCTTTGCAAATCACTAGTGCTATCGCATGGAACTCCTCCTTGACCATATTGAAAATTGCTTGATTAACCATAAGATTGAGAGGCTTGATTGAATGGTTGTTGATTGTAACCTTGATTACCTTGAAAATTACCTTGAAACCCTTGATTGTATCCATGATTGAAATTATTACCATGTTGATTTTGTTGGTTATGGTAATTGTTGTAATTGTTTGGAACATGGAAGTTGCTACCTTGTGGATTGAAGTTGCTCCTTTGTTGACTTTGGTTAAATGACCTCGGTTAACTCCCTTGGGCACGTGGCATTAAATTGTGAACATTTTGGTTCCCATAAGAAAAATTTGGATGAAACCTCGTACTAGCATTGTAAGTATTAGAAAAGGGATCAAATTGAGGTCTTTGCCCATACACTTGTATAGCTTGGACTTCATTTGGCTCTTCAAAATAAGTTTCTTCATTAGGAATACAAGAGCTAGAATCATGACCATAATTGCCACAATGATCGCATTGATTTTCCCATGTTATTTGTTGCTTAGGAGGTGATGGTTGCCTTGTTTGAATACTCCCTTGAATTTGGTACATACCTCTAGGAGTTGGCTTATAATTCAAGGCATCCATTCTCTTTGTTAATTCTTCAACCTTTCCTTCAAGTTTCAATTCATTAGAACTCTTAGATGAGTTCACTTCAACTTTCTTTCTGGAATCCCTTGATTGACCCACTCCAGAATCACTCCTTGCCATCTTTTCAATAAGACTTTTAGATGCCTCATCGTTGAGGGAAGAGAAATCTCTTCCGGCGGCCGAATTGAGGTTTTCCTTGGTTCTCGATGAAAAGGTGTTATAAAATGTTTGGGTTGTTAGCCAATCGGGTATTCCATGGTGAGGGCACTTGCGTAATAAATTTCCTAATCTTTTCCAAGCATCACTTAGGCTTTCAAATTCATCTTGTTTAAAAGTTTGTATTTCCATGCAATATTGATTGGTCTTTGACGGTGAATAGTATTTCTCCAAAAAGGCATTGAATAATTGAGCCCATGTTGTGAATGTATTATCGGGATGACCATGAAGCCATCTTCGAGCTCCATCTCTCAATGTCTTTGGGAATAATAATCGGTGCAATTGGCATGAAGTTACCCCATTAAGACGGGCCTCGACTAATTTCTCTTTGATGATGCAATATGTTCTTGGGCATCTTCTTAGGAAAAATCATGAAATGTATCATGTTGAACTGCATTTGTCAAAGAAGCTTTCAATTCGTAATTCTCGGGAATCACCCCGAAATCAACCGGTGAAGGTGTTTCTTCGTGTATAAGTTGAGAATGGGAACCTAAGGTCGCCATTGGTTGGATTGGTGGTGGTGATAGATTTGGATTTGGATGATTAGGAGAGGTTGAATTTTGATTTTGTTGTGGAGTTCTTGGTGATGGTGGGGTTGATGGTGAATTTTGTGAAGTAGATGATGTGGAAGGATTATTTGGGATAGGATTATTCGGTGTAGAAGATGTATGTGGTGTAAGTGGTAAGATGGGATTTTGATTGGGTGATGATAGTGAAGGGTATGGAATAATAGTAGTTGAGTTATTACCCCAAAATCGCAAAGCTCTAAAGGTCCTCTCCAGATCTGGATCGAACCACAAGGACGATGATTTATTCCTGGGCATAAACTCATTTAAATGGTAAGTCTCCTAGCACCTATCGGTACTAGGGAAAAGAGAGAAAAATAAAATTAAAACAAGTAAGCAAACACAATAACTAAAACTCAATTTACTGGTCGTTCCCCGGCAACGGCGTCTTTTTGATCGGGCCCCAATCGGATCGGTCGTTTAGTGAAAGATGGAGGATCAAACAATATTTGTAAGACTCGCAAAAACACAAAAACAACTAGTGTATTCGTGGTAAGTCGAGGTCAGTCCACAGGGAACGGTCCAGAATTGAGTTAAAGCGGCGTGTTTGGGATCTAGTGAGGGTTTTAAGGGTCGAGTCTGTGCTAAAACGTGATAAATGACAAGAGATGATCAAATAAGGAAATGGTGTTAGGGGAAAGTCGGGATTCGGAAATTAGGGTCTAAGAAAATCGGAATCGGTCGGTCACAACATCGGTAGAGGGAGAATGCAACCTTTCGGTTTCTTCACCCAAGTCACCCAAAAATCCGCTTTTGCGGCAAAGAAGGGTAACTCTCAAGTTAAGGTAATTTCTACCCCGAGTTTCCCCATATTGATAGAAATAAGTCAAGGTCAGTCTAGTTGGCCGGACTAAAAAAATAATGACACAACAACCTCAAGCAAGACAAACCAACAAGCAACCAACCAACCAAAATCTCCTCAATTCAAATAATCCAAGATCCTTCTCCCTAAACCCCCCAACAAGAAATCAACTCACTATTCATAATGGAAACTAATAAAACAATAACAAAGGGGAAAACAACAAAAACAAGCGTAATGATTAAATCTAGAGAAATAACAACAAAACAATAAAGAAAGTCACGATCTACTAATTAAACTAGGAAATCGATCTAAGAGCAATAAAAGTAAGATCAATGAAAATAACAACAAAACAATAAAAACGATCTAAGAGCAACACAAACAAAATCTAGAGAAAATAACGACGGAACGACAAATAAAATAGCAATCAAAAAAATAAAACATAAAACGATCTAAAAATGATGCAAATAAAATCTAAAGAAAATAATAACAAAACGATGAAGAAAATACCGATCAATAAAATAAACTTTAAGACGATCAAAGAACAATGCAAGTAAAATAAATAGAAACGATGCAATAATGAAAGAACGAAATTAAATCTAGTCTAGAGATTAGGGAGAGGAAGAGAAATATACCAAGTATGAAGAAGATCAACAATAAAGAAGAAAATGGCATAAAAATAAGATGAAGCTTGATGAAGCGGACAAAGGATTTGTCACTAATCCTTTAATAATCTCCAAGAATCTTCAATTAAAACTTGAATAAATCTTCTACAAAACTTGAATAAAGATCTAGAATGAGGAAATTGATGAAAACTATGAAAAACTCTAGCTTACTAACTAAGCTAGAGGAAAATGATCTAAAAAAGGATGGTAGTAATGTAATCTATTGAAATGCTAAGTGTAGACACCCGCATTTTGAGTGCCAGGTGTCTATGGTAGTTTCCAAAAAATACCCGATGATGATCGAACGCTAACGTGTTTCTATGCGCTCGGATATGGGCTCAAAACCATTAGTTGTTGGCTTAAGCACTTATGGAGTACAAATCTCACAAAACTGACCTCAAATCCATGCCCAGTGGACCGTTCCGAGTCAAACAAGACTAATTTGGGCCAAAACCGACACCGGAAATAAAACCGACTTTTTAGCAATTGGGTCAACCCCGGTCAAAGTCGTTTCCGAGACGTACAAAACGGCCATTCAAACCTTCAAAAGTCCAACTCAAAAAAAAACCCATCAAATGTCCAGTCCACGGTCCGAAGCAATGGACCCGCGCGACCCAGCTGAGCCACTCGATCGAGTGCTCAGCCCACTAGATCGAGTGGGCCCTTAATCAGGCCCGACTGCAGGTGCACTGGGCCACTCGACCGAGTCAGCCAGTTATTCGGTCGAGTAACCCTAGCCGGGGGTCCATAGCTAGCCTATATAAACACCCCATGCAACACAACTCTAAGAGACCTTTTTTTCGAAACCCTAAAAACCCTAATCTACACACACTTCAACAACCTTGCAAACCCTAAACCTAGCTTTAGGAATCAAAACCCTAACCACCACAACTTAGCCTACATACCCGATACTCCCGTGCAAGTCGCCACTACGAGTCCCGTCCGAGCATAAAGAACATGTAGGTTGAGGGTGCAAAACCCGTCTTCTTCCCTTCTCTTCTCCCTCTCGGCTTCTACATCCTTTTTTTTTTCCTTCCATTTTTTGTCTTTTTTTTATTTCATTATCGCATCTCTAATATCATTAATAACGCTAGTATTAAAACATTAAAATACTTGCGGATTTGTATCGAGTGCGAAGGATGTCGGAATAAGGAAACCCGAATATACAAGTGTACTGCACACAGCGTTGCCGGTCGCTTATTCTGACACTCTATCACTTGATTATTGAAACGAGTCAACTTAAATAATAATTCGTTATTTTTGTTTTCATCATCATCAATCACATACTTCATCAATTTTCTATAAGATATTTTCAAAATGAGTATATTATTTAATAAGGGTCGAAACCCGTTGATGCGGATCCGATATCAAGCAATTCGCAAGAATTAATTGTGATGTCGGGATGCGGAGGGAATCAAGTCGTTCAATTCTAGCATAGCGTCAAACTCTTAGACTCGATGCTAATTTCATAATTAGACGTCGTATCTAACGATCTAGTCACATAAATTAATTAACGCGATTTCTATTGATGCTAAAATAATTGTCATACAATTCGTTAGAATTCTGCCATTATTAAACGCGGAGGAAATCCACTCATATCGTGATAGTTAACTTAAACGACTCATAGCAATTTCCCTAATTTCGTTCTAATATTCGACATCGATTTAATAACCGAACGTCGAGTATGACGAGTATCACATACGCGAACCGAGTGTAAATTAAACAATATTTATGCCCGATTCGACAAAGTCATCGAATTATCAAAAATCAAAAGCAATTTCGAAACAAATAATCAAATTGCATGCGAACCCTAGTTCGTACAGGGGGCACTCGATCGAGTGCCTAGCCCACTCGGTCGAGTGATACCCCAAAACTGAAATAGAAGGGTCTGAACGACCTCCGCTCGGTCAAGTCTCACAATGACTCGATCGAGTGGCAACGTACTCGGTCGTGTTCGTCAATAACTCGACCGAGTAAGGTCCAAAATCATAAACAGAACCCCTTTCGAGGGTCCACTCGGTCGAGTCTCGCAATGACTCGGTCGATTGGCCCCTTATCGCGACAATGCCGTGAGTCTTACATCCTCTTTTAGTCTCGATAATGTTTTTTTTTGTGACTTAGGTCAACACGTGCCTAATCAATCACGTGGAATATCACCTTTTCAAAACTTTGCATCATCATATTTACATACCATATTACATCTTCGCAAACCGTTATTATCGTTTTACCGTTACTAACCGTTTGTCACTTCTCTTGTTGATTTATTGTTTGTTTTATTGTACTAAAATGAACCCGCGTGCTAAAATACAATTTTGACGATAATATTTTAGTTGCATTAAATCGACATAGAAACCCTTTCTATTTCTCACGTGCTTAGGGAAAACAATGTTTGCATAACATTTTCCCGTTCAACTAACGCGCGTATTGGAAAATCATTCGATATCTTAGTAGAGGCCGCCAATGAGCAGGCGGGGTTGGGTGTCCTTCGTGGGCTTCCCAACACGTACCCTCATCCTTTACTCAGAACCTCGGTTTCCGGATGCCCGAAACCGTTGGCGCACGAGAGTCATTCATTACACGATAACCGGTAGTGACGGTATCGGTATCGCAATGCAAAGGGACGAGCCCAATAAACTCTGACATCGGAAATGGGCCGTATTTTTTACACGGCCCACTACAACATAGAGTGGGTTCGAATGGGCCCGAACTCGCACAAAGTTCGGTGGCGACTCCACATAGATTTAAATTTTAATTCGATCCATTCTCATATGGAGATTCATTCGCCTCCCCAAACCAGTGCGTCGCCGCGTCGGGGTGGACCTACGTCATGTCCACAATTTGGCGACTCCGCTGGGGATTAACTGATGCGTGACTTACCATCGGCATCCACAGGGTGAGACTCGAATAGAAATCGTTTGACTAGTACAATACGCGTTTTAGTTTTACGGTTAATGCATAACCCCATATTTTCCCGGGCCGGTACTGGTGACCGACGTACCACTATACCGTTGATGTACTCCAATATGGATATGTCAAAAGGTGTCCATAGTCGATTCGAGTGGGTTTCGCGGCATGTTCTATGCTCAACTCGACTTAGAGAGTCCGTCCCGATCAACGTCTAGACTATGTACACTGGTATAGACCCTCTAGACCGACCGAGACTTAGTGTAAAGCATACATGGCGTCGTTATAATGCTTGCCTGACTACATGCTACTTGGTTTCTGTGTCGTTTTCAAAAACTGTCAACTTTTCAGAAAATACATCTTTTTCAAGATATTCAATTTTCAAAACCCGGGTCGCATGCCGAATTTAGGACTTATGTTTTTACTCAAAATAGCCTATTTTTAGCCGGTATGCCGCCCATTTCAAAACTCAAAATTATCTTCGAACTTTCAAAACTTGTGGCCCGATACACTTTCCGATTTTCTCGAAAAATCGGGCCCTCCACCGAGTTTTCTCGGACTTTTGTTCAAAAAAAAATCCACTTTCAAAACCTTCCTCTTCTTAGGACTTCCCGTATTTAGCAGTGTCGGGTCACGTCGTAAGTTGTCGAGGTCTTTAGCGTCGAAACTCTTTCGATCTCACATCACGGGTTTCTTCCCTATCCCAGTCCGCCTTATTAGACTAAGGCAAGGTCCATCTACGTAGGACATACTCCTACAAAGGAGGGCCCGTCTACACAATCTAGTACAAAGTCTGGGGATGTCTCACGTAGACCTTCTTTCGAACAGGACTAGGCCCACCCGCCGAATCCTAAAGAAGGCCCACTTTTCACGAGTCACCCGTCTAGGTGTCTTTTCCGAGTCATTTCCCTTTTTAGTCTTGTTCGGGATGTACTTTCTATTCCGGGATTCGGGCTAGTTTCTAATTACGCGGTGTTCTTACAGACAGGCCACCAGAAACCAGATATCAACGTAAAATGGACGCATTGAAGGATGCCCAAGAGAAGATCGAAGCCCAATTGACTGCCATCCAGAAGGATCAAACGTCGATCGCCACTCGTGTGGGCGCAATGGAGAAAGGAACTCCTGCTCCTGGATCGGAGCCCACTGGGCCCATAGCTGAACTAGTCAGCGCTGTCCGCAGGCTCGAGGAACAAGTTCACCTGTCAATGAACAACTCGATCCACACTGAAATTGCTCGTTCCTTTTTGCCTTTGAATGACGAGCTACCTGCTAACCTCAACCTTACGAGAATTCCAATGTTTGAGGGTACCGAAGACCCGGTCCACCACATTCGGGCCTTCAAAGATTTTATGGCGGTAAAGGGGGTGAAGTCCACCATGTTTACGCACTTATTCCCTTCCTCCCTCGAGAAACATCCTAAGGCCTGGTACTACAGGCTTGATTCCAAGAAATATAAAACTTGGGATGATGTGGCAACTGAATTTGCTCGGAATTACGCTGATAATACCGAGATCCTGACTACAATGCTTACTCTGGAAGTGATGGCCCATGAACCCAAAGAAGGTTCACCAAATATCTGCAGAGATGGCGGGCCGAGAGCGTGAAGCTGGTCGATAAGCCAAGCGAGAAAGTGCTGGTGGAGGCGTTTGTTAAGAACCTCCTCCCTTCTTACCGGGTCCATCTCCGGTATGCTGTTATCCCCAATTTTGCTACCTTTACTGAAATGGGTACAAGGATCAAGGACGACTTATGGTTAGAGAGCCTGACTAAGGCCTCTACCAAGGGCTATCAAGGGGCTAGTTCATTTACGAGCAAGCCCACACCTGCAACTGCAACTCGCAGCATCTTCGACGAGGTAAATCTGCTTGACACCTCATCCAAAAAGAATACACCAAATCGGGTATTCACAGATTTAGGAACTACCTATACTTATGCCTTAAAAAGGCTATCTTCAAAGGGCCTGGTCCAACCGATAGACCCAACTCCTGAAGTTCCAGTAGAGAAGAGACCCAAAAGTTATAACGCCCAAGCCTACAAGCCTACTGCCAGTATTGTTTTTTATTTGTTAATCAAATTATTACAGGCACAAGTTGATTTTTTTTTTCCGTGATGGGTGAATCGGTTTAGGACAAGAAAGAAAAAAATAATTACAACATTTTTTTTACGTTATGGATGAGTCGGGTTAGGATTACAAACTAGAAAAAAAATTAGACGCCTTCTTTTTTTCCTGTTACGAGTGATTCGAGTTAGGATAAGAAAGCAGAAAAAAAATTACGACGCCTTGTTTTTTCGTTACGGGTGAGTTGAGTTAGGATAAGAAAGTAGGAAAAAAAATTACGACGTCTTATTTTTTTCGTTACGAGTGAGTCGGACTATGATAAGAAAGCGAATAAAAAATTTACGACGCCTTATTTTTTTTACCAACTTTTAAGCTAAAAAATATACTCCCTATTTGTTATATTTAAGCGAGTCAAAAATTAATAATCGTAATTGAAGAAGTTGTCCGTCATCTTAAGGTGATCCACTACCAAGTTCTCCGATCCGGCTTTGTCTTTAATCTCGATGTCAAATTCTTGTAGAAGGAGAACCCACCGAAAAAGTTACCGGGATCCTTTAATTTCTTTGGCTTTGATTCGTAAGAATGGCACTACATTGTGCCGTAAGAGAGACACATTCTTTATCCTCTATTGTTCTCTTTTCAGTCAAGACTTCTTTCAAAAACTTAGAATAAAGGGGCATTTGAGAAATTACCTCGGTGAAGGGTAAAGCTACCTCCACTTTCTTCAACATATCCACGAAACGGCTAAATTCAGCATTCTCCTTATGTGGCTTAGCTCTTCGGTAAAAGGCAATGGTGGGACAAAAGCGAGAGGTGGTGGAACATTGGGTTCTTCTTCTTCTTAGGCTAAACGCTCCGCCTCTTTTCTTTTTGCTTCTTCCGCTTCCATTTGCTCCTTTTTCTTCCTTTTAAGTTCTCTTTGTTCGATCTCCGCGTTTCGGAGAATATAAAACTCCACTTGTATTCCCCGGTTTTGTTTGGGGGCAGTGGGAGATATTGCTTGTGGTTCACTTTGGTTGCGGTGGTTTTGGTGTTCAAGTTCAAGTTCTTGTACGGGTCCTCAAGTTCTTTGCCACCTCTCAAAATGACGGCATTTGCTTGGTGTGGAGGGTCTCTTGGGTTTTGGGGTTGCCCGGGCAAACCATGGGGTGGATGAATTGGGGCGGCTAAGGCTTTTGTTGCTTCTTGTGATTCCCAAACCTTTAGCCTTGCTTTGGTATCTAGATTCTCACTCCATATATGCCCAATGGCTCTTTGCAAATCACTAGTGCTATCGCATGGAACTCCTCCTTGACCATATTGAAAATTGCATGATTAACCATAAGATTGAGAGGCTTGATTGAATGGTTGTTGATTGTAACCTTGATTACCTTGAAAATTACCTTGAAACCCTTGATCGTATCCATGATTGAAATTATTACCATGTTGATTTTGTTGGTTATGGTAATTGTTGTAATTGTTTGGAACTTGGAAGTTGCTACCTTGTCGATTAAAGTTGCTCCTTTGTTGACTTTGGTTAAATGACCTCGGTTAACTCCCTTGGGCACGTGGCATTAAATTTTGAACATTTTGGTTCCCATAAGAAAAATTTGGATGAAACCTCGTACCGGCATTGTAAGTATTAGAAAAGGGATCAAATTGAGGTCTTTGCCCATACACTTGTATAGCTTGGACTTCATTTGGCTCTTCAAAATAAGTTTCTTCATTAGGAATACAAGAGCTAGAATCATGACCATAATTGCCACAATGATCGCATTGATTTTCCCATGTTATTTGTTGCTTAGGAGGTGATGGTTGCCTTGTTTGAACACTCCCTTGAATTTGGTACATACCTTTAGGAGTTGGCTTATAGTTCAAGGCATCCAATCTCTTTGTTAATTCTTCAACCTTTCCTTCAAGTTTCAATTCATTAGAACTCTTAGATGAGTTCACTTCAACTTTCTTTCTGGAATCCCTTGATTGACCCACTCTAGAATCACTCCTTGCCATCTTTTCAATAAGACTTTTAGATGCCTCATCGGTGAGGGAAGAGAAATCTCTTCCGGCGGCCGAATTGAGGTTTTCCTTGGTTCTCGATGAAAAGGTGTTATAAAATGTTTGGGTTGTTTGCCAATCGGGTATTCCATGGTGAGGGCACTTGCGTAATAAATTTCTAAATCTTTTCCAAGCCTCACTTAGGCTTTCAAATTCATCTTGTTTAAAAGTTTGTATTTCCATGCAATATTGATTGGTCTTTGACGGTGGATAGTATTTCTCCAAAAAGGCATTGAATAATTGAGCCCATGTTGTGAATGTATTATCGGGATGACCATGAAGCCATCTTCGAGCTCCATCTCTCAATGTCTTTGGGAATAATAATCGGTGCAATTGGCATGAAGTTACCCCATTAAGACGGGCCTCGACTAATTTCTCTTTGATGATGTAATATGTTCTTGGGCATCTTCTTAGGAAAAATCATGAAATGTATCATGTTGAACCGCATTTGTCAAAGAAGCTTTCAATTCATAATTCTCGGGAATCACCCCGATATCAACCGGTGAAGGTGTTTCTTCGTGTGTAAGTTGAGAATGGGAACCTAAGGTCGCCATTGGTTGGATTGGTGGTGGTGATAGATTTGGATTTGAATGATTTGGAGAGGTTGGATTTTGATTTTGTTGTGGAGTTCTTGGTGATGGTGGGGTTGATGGTGAATTTTGTGAAGTAGATGATGTGGAAGGATTATTTGGGATGGGATTATTCGGTGTAGAAGATGTATGTGGTGTAAGTGGTAAGATGGGATTTTGATTGGGTGATGATAGTGAAGGGTATGGAATAATAGTAGTTGAGTTATTACCCCGAAATCGCAAAGCTCTAAATGTCCTCTTCAGATCTGGATCGAACCACAAGGACGATGATTTATTCCTGGGCATAAACTCAATTAAATGGTAAGTCTCCTAGCACCTATCGGTACTAGGGAAAAGAGAGAAAAATATAATTAAAACAAGTAACCAAACACAATAACTAAAACTCAATTAACTCGTCGTTCCCCGGCAACGGCGTCATTTTGATCGGGCCCCAATCGGATCGGTCGTTTAGCGAAAGATGGAAGATCAAACAATATTTGTAAGACTCGCAAAAACACAAAAACAACTAGTGTATTCGTGGTAAGTCGAGGTCAGTCCACAGGGAACGGTCCAGAATTGAGTAAAAGCGGCGTGTTTGGGATCTAGTGAGGGTTTTAAGGGTCGAGTCTGTGCTAAAACGTGATAAATGACAAGAGAAGATCAAATAAGGAAATGGTGTTAGGGGGAAGTCGGGATTCGGAAATTGGGGTCTAAGAAAATCGGAATCGGTCGGTCACAACATCGGTAGAGGGAGAATGCAACCTTTCGGTTTCTTCACCCAAGTCACCCAAAAATACGCTTTTGCGGCGAAGAAGGGTAAGTCTCAAGTTAAGGTAATTTCTACCGCGAGTTTCCCCATAATGATAGAAATGAGTCAAGGTCAGTCTAGTTGGCCGGACTAAAAAAATAATGACACAACAACCTCAAGCAAGACAAACCAACAAGCAACCAACCAACCAAAATCTCCTCAATTCAAATAATCCAAGATCCTTCTCCCTAAACCCCCCAACAAGAAATCTACTCACTATTCATAATGGAAACTAATAAAACAATAACAAAGGGGAAAACAACAAAAACAAGCGTAATGATTAAATCTAGAGAAATAACAACAAAACAATAAAGAAAGTCACGATCTACTAATTAAACTATGAAATCGATCTAAGAGCAATAAAAGTAAGATCAATGAAAATAACAACAAAACAATAAAAACGATCTAAGAGCAACACAAACAAAATCTAGAGAAAATAACGACGGAACGGCAAATAAAATAGCAATCAAAAAAATAAAACATAAAACGATCTAAAAATGATACAAATAAAATCTAAAGAAAATAATAACAAAACGATGAAGAAAATACCGATCAATAAAATAAACTTTAAGACGATCAAAGAACAATGTAAGTAAAATAAATAGAAACGATGCAATAATGAAAGAACGAAATTAAATCTAGTCTAGAGATTAGGGAAAGGAAGAGAAATATACCAAGTATGAAGAAGATCAACAATAAAGAAGAAAATGGCATAAATAAATAAGATGAAGCTTGATGAAGCGGGCAAAGGATTTGTCACTAATCCTTTAATAATCTCCAAGAATCTTCAATAAAAACTTGAATAAATCTTCTACAAAACTTGAAAAAAGATTTAGAATGAGGAAATTGATGAAAACTATGAAAAACTCTAGCTTACTAACTAAGCTAGAGGAAAATGATCTAAAAATGGATGGTAGTAATGTAATCTATTGAAATGCTAAGTGTAGACACCCGCATTTTGACTGCCAGGTGTCTATGGTAGTTTCCAAAAAATACCCGATGATGATCGGACGCTAACGTGTTTCTATGCGCTCGGATATGGGCTCAAAACCATTAGTTGTTGGCTTAAGCACTTATGGAGTACAAATCTCACAAAACTGACCTCAAATCCAGGCCCAGTGGACCGTTCCGAGTCAAACAAGACTAATTTGGGCCAAAACCGACACCGAAAATAAAACCGACTTTTTAGCAATTGGGTCAACCCCGGTCAAAGTCGTTTCCGAGACGTATAAAACGGTCATTCAAACATTCAAAAGTCCAACTAAAAAAAAACCCCATCAAATGTCCAGTCCACGGTCCGAAGCAATGGACCCGCGCGACCCAGCTGAGCCACTCGATCGAGTGCTCAGCCCACTCGATCGAGTGGGCCCTTAATTAGGCCCGACTGCAGGTGCACTGGGCCACTCGACCGAGTCAGCCAGTTATTCGGTCGAGTAACCCTAGCCGGGGGTCCATAGCTAGCCTATATAAACACCCCATGCAACACAACTCAAGAGACCTTTTTTTCGAAACCCTAAAAACCCTAATCTACACACACTTCAACAACCTTGCAAACCCTAAACCTAGCTTTAGGAATCAAAACCCTAACCACCACAACTTAGCCTACATACCCGATACTCCCGTGCAAGTCGCCACTACGAGTCCCGTCCGAGCATAAGGAACATGTAGGTTGAGGGTGCAAAACCCGTCTTCTTCCCTTCTCTTCTCCCTCTCGGCTTCTACATCCTTTTTTTTTTCTTCCGTTTTTTGTCTTTTTTTATTTCATTATCGCATCTCTAATATCATTAATAACGCTAGTATTAAAACATTAAAATACTCGCGGATTTGTGTCGAGTGCGAAGGATGTCGGAATAAGGAAACCCGAATATACAAGTGTACTGCACACAGCGTTGCCGGTCGCTTATTCTGACACCCTATCACTTGATTATTGAAACGAGTCAACTTAAATAATAATTCGTTATTTTTGTTTTCATCATCATCAATCACATACTTCATCAATTTTCTATAAGATATTTTCAAAACGAGTATTTTATTTAATAAGGGTCGAAACCCGTTGATGCGGATCCGATATCAAGCAATTCGCAAGAATTAATTGTGATGTCGGGATGCGGAGGGAATCAAGTCGTTCAATTCTAGCATAGCGTCAAACTCTTATTCTCGATGCTAATTTCATAATTAAACGTCGTATCTAACGATCTAGTCACATAAATTAATTAACGCGATTTCTATTGATGCTAAAATAATTGTCATACAATTCGTTAGAATTCTGCCATTATTAAACGCGGAGGAAATCCACTCATATCGTGATAGTTAACTTAAACGACTCATAGCAATTTCCCTAATTTCGTTCTAATAATCGACATCGATTTAATAATCGAACGTCGAGTATGACGAGTATCACTTACGCGAACCGAGTGTAAATTAAACAATATTTATGCCCGAGTCGACAAAGTCATCGAATTATCAAAAATCAAAAGCAATTTCGAAACCAATAATCAAATTGCGTGCAAACCCTAGTCCGTACAGGGGGCACTCGATCGAGTGCCTAGCCCACTCGGTCGAGTGATACCCCAAAACTGAAATAGAAGGGTCTGAACGACCTCCGCTCGGTCAAGTCTCACAATGACTCGATCGAGTGGCAACGTACTCGGTCGAGTTCGTCAATAACTCGACCGAGAGTCATTCATTACACGATAACCGGTAGTGACGGTATCGGTATCGCAATGCAAAGGGACGAGCCCAATAAACTCTGACATCGGAAATGGGCCGTATTTTTTACACGGCCCACTACAACATAGAGTGGGTTCGAATGGGCCCGAACTCGCACAAAGTTCGGTGGCGACTCCACATAGATTTAAATTTTAATTCGATCCATTCTCATATGGAGATTCATTCGCCTCCCCAAACCAGTGCGTCGCCGCGTCGGGGTGGACCTACGTCATGTCCACAATTTGGCGACTCCGCTGGGGATTAACTGATGCGTGACTTACCATCGGCATCCTCAGGGTGAGACTCGAATAGAAATCGTTTGACTAGTACAATACGCGTTTTAGTTTTACGGTTAATGCATAACCCCATATTTTCCCGGGCCGGTACTGGTGACCGACGTCCCACTATACCGTTGATGTACTCCAATATGGATATGTCGAAAGGTGTCCATAGTCGATTCGAGTGGGTTTCGCGGCATGTTCTATGCTCAACTCGACTTAGAGTGTCCGTCCCGATCAACGTCTAGACTATGTACACTGGTATAGACCCTCTAGACCGACCGAGACTTAGTGTAAAGCATACATGGCGTCGTTATAATGCTTGCCTGACTACATGCTACTTGGTTTCTGTGTCGTTTTCAAAAACTGTCAACTTTTCAAAAAATACATCTTTTTCAAGATATTCAATTTTCAAAACCCGGGTCGCATGCCGAATTTAGGACTTATGTTTTTACTCAAAATAGCCTATTTTTAGCCGGTATGCTGCCCATTTCAAAACTCAAAATTATCTTCGAACTTTCAAAACTTGTGGCCCGATACACTTTCCAATTTTCTCGAAAAATCGGGCCCTCCACCGAGTTTTCTCGGACTTTTGTTAAAAAAAAAATCCATTTTCAAAACCTTCCTCTTCTTAGGACTTCCCGTATTTAGCAGTGTCGGGTCACGTCGTAAGTTGTCGAGGTCTTTAGCGTCGAAACTCTTTCGATCTCACATCACGGGTTTCTTCCCTATCCCAGTCCGCCTTATTAGACTAAGGCAAGGTCCACCTACGTAGGACATACTCCTACAAAGGAGGGCCCGTCTACGCAATCTAGTACAAAGTCTGGGGATGTCTCACGTAGACCTTCTTTCGAACAGGACTAGGCCCACCCGCCGAATCCTAAAGAAGGCCCACTTTTCACGAGTCACCCGTCTAGGTGTCTTTTCCGAGTCATTTCCCATTTTAGTCTTGTTCGGGATGTACTTTCTATTCCGGGATTCGGGCTAGTTTCTAATTACGCGGTGTTCTTACAGACAGGCCACCAGAAACCAGATATCAACGTAAAATGGACGCATTGAAGGATGCCCAAGAGAAGATCGAAGCCCAATTGACTGCCATCCAGAAGGATCAAACGGCGATCGCCACTCGTGTGGGCGCAATGGAGAAGGGAACTCCTCCTCCTGGATCGGAGCCCACTGGGCCCATAGCTGAACTAGTCAGCGCTGTCCGCAGGCTCGAGGAACAAGTTCACCTGTCAACGAACAACTCGATCCACACTGAAATTGCTCGTTCCTTTTTGCCTTTGAATGACGAGCCACCTGCTAACCTCAACCTTACGAGAATTCCAATGCTTGAGGGTACCGAAGACCCGGTCCACCACATTCGGGCCTTCAAAGATTTTATGGCGGTAAAGGGGGTGAAGTCCACCATGTTTACGCACTTATTCCCTTCCTCCCTCGAGAAACATCCTAAGGCCTGGTACTACAGGCTTGATTCCAAGAAATATAAAACTTGGGATGATGTGGCAACTGAATTTGCTCGGAATTACGCTGATAATACCGAGATCCAGACTACAATGCATACTCTGGAAGTGATGGCCCAAGAACCCAAAGAAGGTTCACCAAATATCTGCTGAGATGGCGGGCCGAGAGCGTGAAGCTGGTCGATAAGCCCAGCGAGAAAGTGCTCGTGGAGGCGTTTGTTAAGAACCTCCTCCCTTCCTACCGGGTCCATCTCCGGTATGCTGTTATCCCCAATTTTGCTACCCTTACTGAAATGGGTACAAGGATCGAGGAGGACTTAAGGTTAGAGAGCCTGACTAAGGCCTCTACGAAGGGCTATCAAGGGGCTAGTTCATCTACGAGCAAGCCCACACCTGCAGCTGCAACTCGCAGCATCTTCGACGAGGTAAATCTGCTTGACACCTCATCCAAAAAGAATACACCAAATCGGGTATTCACAGATATAGGGACTACCTATACTTATGCCTTTCAAAGGCTATCTTCAAAGGGCCTGGTCCAACCGATAAGCCCAACTCCTGAAGTTCCAGTAGAGAAGAGGCCCAAAAGTTATAACGCCCAAGCCTACTGCCAGTATCATCGAGGTAATGGGCATGATACTGAAAAATGATGGAGACTGAAGCAGCTGATCCAGGACCTGATCGAGAGCGGGAAGATTCCGTTGCCCGGAGACAAGCCGAGCAACAAAGAAAACCCGTTTAGCGTCCATGCAATATTCACCGGTGAGGTAATCGACTGCTCACACCTTATATCCCCTCATGTCCCACAAATCAATGGGATATAGTTCGATGACGAGGATGACGTTTACCTGGCCAAAGGGGAAGTTGTCCCCAACACCCTTGAAGAGGTCCGAAAGGTTAAGTCCAAGGCCTTAGCCACTAACCACCTCGCCACCGCCGGGTGCCCAACTCCCCCTACATCCGTCACTGAACCTACCAGGATGGATCCTACTCCCGAGAAACCAATCAACGACACGGCCATGGTCCATCGAATGAAGAGGGTTCGAGCTGATCTAACCATATGGCAACTACTGGTCAGCTCACAAGCACATCGAGAAGCACTGACTAAGGCTCTCGATGAAATCAAGGTCGACTCATAGGTTACCCCCACTGAAATGGTAGCCACTATAATGCCCTATCTCAAGGGCGAGTCCAAGGAAGAAGGCCCACTTATCACCTTCTCCGAGTCTGATCTACCGGCGTTCGGGCCCAATCATAATCTGGCCCTTTACATCACGGTCATTTGCCGAGGGAAGTACCTCCCGATGACCCTTATCGACGATGGGTCCGCTGTAAATGTCCTACCTCTAAGGACCGCTAAGGCCCTCGGCATCACGGATGCCGACTATCTCCCGACAGCGCAAACTATCCAGGCTTTTGACGGAAGCCCAAAATCGGTGGCCGGGGCTGTTAAACAAACAATCATAACGGGCCCAATCGAGAAAGAGCTGGAGTTCCTGGTGATCGACGTCACCTCATCCTTTAACTTACTACTAGGAAGGCCTTGGATCCATGCAGTCAAGGCCGTATCCTCTACTCTCCACCGGAAAGTCAAGATGCCACTTCGGGACGGTGTCATCACACTAGAAGCCACCCCCATCACCGTAGCAAGCTGCAATGCTACGGGCCAGGCCGACCCACGAGCATGATCGAAGAAGAATATCTCTTCAGGCCTTACTTCACTACTAGCATCGACACGATGCTACAGAACCTGGCTATCTATCACGAGCTACCTCGAGGCCATATCTTCCAGCTGGGAAGATTATCTAGGTCCTAAACGATGGAGAGTCAGAGTTCGGGTTGGGGTACGCTATAACCCCGGAAAACGTGGTCCGGGCCGGTATTCACAAGGCCACCAACATCCTCAAGTGTACTTACATAGGCCCTTATAGCTCGAAGTTAACTGACTACTTCGTCACTCCAGTTTTCGGAGCTATTCAAGTGGGCCTCTACCAACCCACTATCACATATCCCGAGACCAAAACGGCTCGGGAATGCAATTTCATCCCCGATGATATATTCACCCTTGTTCAAGCTGAGTCCAAGGAAGGGGAAAACTGCTCCGAGTCCGTGCTAGGGCTCCTATTTGGAGAAGACAAGGCCGCCCCCGCTCCAAAAGATGACTTGGTCAATCTGATCCTCCGCAGCGATCGGTTTGACCCCACCAAGCTAATCACCAAGGTCGGTGCAGACACTGGGAAAAGGGCCTGGAGGAAGATCATCAAGTGGACCGACGGCCAAGGATGGACCTACAAGCTGACCACCGGCGAGGGAGACATGCCGGATACCGAGTCTGAGTCAGAGTTAGAATCGGAGTCTGAGTTCGAGTCTAGAGGGTCTGCTGCTAGAGTCGAGTCTGTAACCCCTTCTCCCTTAGCCACTTCCACTGAGGTCTCAGGGCCTGTCCCAAGACCTCTCCCTATCCCGCCACTGACCAACGAGCAGATGGCCGCTCTTTTCGAGCTTTTCTCAAAATTTACCATTAATAATAATAACGAAAACCGTTCTGCTTACGACTTGTCTTATTTCCAAAATTATCTCAATTTCAAAAGTTTTATATGCAATGACGTTGAGAAACCCAACGAACAGGTACCTCTACCTCCGCATCTGATCGAGCAGCTCGAACAAAGGGAGTCCCGAGATCCAATAATCGAAGAAACCGAGTCCATCAATGTGGGAACCACTTTAGAGCCCCAGATGCTTAAGTTGGGCCTATCCTTAGATCCAGAGGAGAGAAAACAATTCACAGACCTCCTCCAGGAATTCAAAGACGTTTTCGCATGGTCCTACAAGGACATGCCAGGAATAGATCGGGAAATTGCTGAACACTGAATACCCATCAAAGATGGGTGCAAACCAGTAAAACAGAAACTCCGAAGAATGAGGCCCGAATGGTCCCTCAAAGTCAAAGAAGAAGTCGACAAGCAATTCAAAGCACGCTTTATACAAGTGTCTGAATATCCAGACTGGGTCGCAAACATCGTGCCGGTACCCAAGAAGGACGGCAAGGTGCGGTTATGTGTGGACTTCCGGGACCTTAACAAGGCCAGCACAAAAGACGATTTTCCGTTACCACACATCGACATACTGGTGGATAACACGGCCGATCATGCCCTTCTATCATTCATGGATGGGTATGCCGGATACAGCCAGATTAAAATGGCAGAGGAGGATATGAGTAAGACCACCTTCATTACACCTTGGGGTACTTACTGTTACACCGTTATGCCATTTGGGATTATCAACACCGGGGCCACTTATCAACGAACCGCCACCACCCTATTACATGACACGATGCATAAGGAAGTGGAGGTTAATGTGGACGACATGATTGTCAAGTCCACGGACCGAAGTGGGCACATTGGAGCTCTAAGAAAATTCTTTACCTGACTACGTAAATACAATATGAGACTGAACCCTCAAAAATGTAGTTTCGGGGTAACATCGAGCAAATTACTGGGCCATATCGTTAGCCAACGCGGCATCGAGGTCGACCCAGCTAAAATCAAAGCCATCACCGAGATGCAACCACCCAAGACCGAAAAAGAAATACGGGGGTTTCTCGGGAAAGTCCAATACATTAGCCGATTCATTTCAAAACTAACCATGGTATGTGAGCCCATTTTCAAAAAACTGAAGATCGGAGAACGGGTACTATGGGACGACAAATGTCAAATGGCTTTCGATAAAATCAAGGAGATTCTGTCTGCACCGCCGGTATTAATGCCACCTCAACCCGGTTTGCCTTTGTCGTTATACCTAACAACGACCGAGACAGCCATGGGGGCTTTGCAAGCCCAGACAGTCGATTCAGAAGAGCGGGCTATTTACTACATCAGTAAAAAGTTCTTAGAGTACGAATGCAAGTACACAATGCTCGAGAAAACGTGCCTAGCTTTGGTTTGGGCCACTAAAAAGCTCCGACATTACATGCTTAGCCACGAGGTACACGTCCTGTCCAACATGGACCCTATCAATTACCTGTTTGAGAAGCCCATCTTCAATGGCCGGATGTCCAGATGGACTTTAATGTTATCTGAGTTCGACCTCAAGTTCGTACCATTAAAAGCCATCAAAGGCCGGGTAATGGCAGAATTCCTCGCCGATGGTCCGATATCTGAAGAAGAACACACCGACACTTGGGCCTTTCCGGATGAAGACATATTCCATACCGATACCGAGACATGGGATTTGTATTTTGACGGGGCATCCAACTTCCGAGGATTTGGGGTCGAAATTCTGTTGATCTCACCACGAGGGGAGCACACCCCGTTATCCATTAAATTAGACTTTGACGTGACCAACAACGCAGGCGAGTACGAAGCATGCGTTCACGGGTTGCAAGCCGCCGCTGATTTAGGGGTAACAAACCTCCGGGTCCACGGTGACTAATCGCTGGTCATCAATCAAGCGCTCCAAAAATGGAAAACTCGGAACGCCAATCTCGTGGCTTACCAAGCGCGGGTAAGGGTTCTAGAGAAACAATTCCAGAAGGTAGAGTAAATCTACCTGCCCCGGGAAGAAAATCAATTCGCAGATGCACTTTCCAAATTAGCATCCCTGCTAAATATACCGGACCATCTTACCAGCATGTCGATCTGTGTCGAAAGGCGGTCCGAGCCGGCCTACATCCATGCCATCCAGTATATCGAGATAACTGACCCAGAACCTTGGAATCGGTCAGTCCTAACCTACCTGACAACGGGAGAGTATCCCCCGGAAACCGAAAACCGGGTCAAGAAAGCCCTGCGGAGATTGGCAACCCAATTTGTCCGCACGGATGACGAGCAATTGTACAAAAAGACGGCACAGGGGGCTCTTCTCCTGTGTATCGACAAAATACAGGCCGAATAGGTTATGGCCGAGGTACACGATGGTGAAAATGGCCCGCATATGAACGCCCATATGTTAGCCCGCAAAATCATGAGGCTCGGATATTACTGGAACACCATGGAAACAGACTGTCAATTATACAAACACTGCCATAATTGTCAGATCTTTGCCAATATACAGCGTATGCCGTCTTCTCTATTATATACCATGACATCACCATGGCCATTTTTGACATGGGGTATTGATATAAGTGGAAAGGTGCACCCTTCCGGGACGGGAGGTCACTGCTTCATTTTGGTGGCCATCGACTACTTCACCAAATGGGTCGAAGCCGAGTCATATCATGCCTTGAATGCCAATCACGTGGCCAAATTTATCCTGAATAAGATTATATGTCGATACGGGATCCCACATGAGTTCATCAGTGATCACGGGACCCATTTCCAAGCTGAAACTGTTGCGCTGCTAGCAAAATACAAAATTCAAAGACATACATCGTCTCCCTACCGTCCCCAAACAAACGGAGCGGTAGAAGCAGCCAATAAAACAATTGTCACCATACTTAAGAAGATGGCTGAGAATTATCGGGACTGGCCCGACAAAATACCTTTTGCCTTATGGAGATATCGAACGTCGATTCGTAACGCGACCGGAGCAACTCCATATTATTTGACATATGGAATGGAAGCAGTCCAGCCGGTTGAGCTAGAAGTGCCATCCCTCAGAATTTTACTTGAAAGCCAAGTACCTGAAGCAGATTGGGTCCAAGCCCGATACGATTCGCTTGTTCTTTTAGACGACCGGCGATCCTGGGCCCTTAACAACATCCAAATATATCAAAAAAGGATCCAACGGGCTTTCAACAAAAGGGTTAAGCCCAGAAACATCAAAGAAGGGGATCTGTTCCTAAAATCGGTTCGTGCCTTACTACCGGTTGACCCAAGGGGTAAATTCAAACCCAATTGGGTTGGGCCATACCTAGTCAAGAAGGTCCTATCAGGAGGAGCAGTGATGCTGACAATCCTGGACGGGAACGAGTTCGTCAACCCGACCAACTTGGACCAGATGAAGCGCTGCTACCCATAAACCCAACCTCAATGTCATTTGCAAAAATTTATAAAAAATTGCTTTTTTTTATAAATTTTCAAAAAATTATAGAAAAGTCAATAAGTTAGAATTAATTATTCTACTGTAGCACATCTTGAACTAATAGTCTTGATGTATTTCGAAAATTGCAAAAAAAATCAAATCAATTTTGAACTACGTTTGGTTTGATTCCGCTAATCGTGGATACGTAGGCAACCCCTCAAAAGGGTACAACCACTGCAATAAACGAAAGGACAGGAACGGTATTCACTAATACGTATTTACTGAAAAAACGACAAACTCGGGAATTACAAAAAAAAAAAATTACACCACAAATAATAATAATAATACTAAAATAATAAAACAAGGAGACTAGTATCCGGGCATCTTGCCCTTTCCTTTATCCTTTGGGTCACGTGGAGCCCGAGGACGCCGGGGCGGGGAAGAACGTTCCCGAATCACGAGGGGAACCTCCTTAGCACGAACCCGTTTCTTGGACAGTGGGTCTTCTACCACAGTCTTTGGCCCAAGTCGAGCCCGTACGTGCTCGAGTAGCCTATCCCGTGGGCCAAGTCGGTCCTGCACGGGTAGTTTTGGGCCTAGTCTCCTTTCCAGGTCAGTCTGGGGGCTCACTTTCCCCCGAGCACCTTTAGCACTAGACCCTTCAGCTTGAGTCTTGGTCTTCTTCTTTTGACCTGACATTAATCGTACCATAGTAGCCGGGGTATCACCTTCATCAAAGAATCCCCTGTTGTCTTTAGCTTGCTCTCTTCGCAGCAGGTCGAAAGCTTCATCAACCTTCAGAGTAGCTCGGGCTTTGGCATCACCTGCTTTAGTCCACTTTACATATGAACCTGAAACCCAGGTCGAGTGGCGAGATTTGGGAACAGGCCAAGTATGCCGTGTGTACCACCTTTGCATCCAGGTATCACACATCACATCAGTCAGTTGGGTTGGGTCACTCATAACTGCTTCAACTTCTAGAATTCGCTGGGTCCATCCATACTGCCTTAGTATGCGATCCGGGTAGAGATGAAAAGTCTGCCTGAAAGATAGGATTACCTGATTGCGGGCTCTGTCCCTCGGGTCCATGCCAGTCCAAAGATAGATAGGCCACCACGACACTACCCATCGAATTAACGGGCCACTGTGAAAAGACAACACCTCGTCCCAATACTTCTGGGTAATCTGGCAAGAAAGGTCAATAGCCCGTCTCCTCGTCATCACCTGGTTATGACGGTAGTTGCTCGCATCAAGAGGAGGGTCTATCACTGATAGCCTCTCATATAGCCAAATCTGAAAAAGAAAACAAAAACATAAGTTCCCGAGACGAAATAGGCGATCGCCTAAGGGCACTCGATCGAGTGCCTGGAACACTCGATCGAGTGGTACCCTTGAACACGAACAAGAGGCTTTTTACGAGAGCACTTGATCGAGTGCCAGGGTGACTCGATCGAGTGCCAGGGTGACTCGATCGAGTGCCAGGGTGACTCGATCGAGTGGTACCTCTGAGAACAGATCAGGAGGTTTTTACGAAGGCACTCGATCGAGTGCCAGGATGACTCGATCGAGTGCCCACTGCAGCAGGAGAATAAAAAAAATCAATAAAAAATCGAGGAGTTGGAAAAGTAATAAAAATCCGACATACTTGCAGCAAACGGGTGCTTTCGATGAGACGGACCGACGAATCCCTCTTACGATTATCCAACCCATGGATGATTTCACCCGTAATCAGCCAAGCCGGGCTGTGTTCAGTCTCCATCAAGTCCACCACGGTCAAAAGACGGATGTTGCCCATGCATGATAGTAAATCCATGTGACCTTCAAAAGCGTAAACATGAAGCATACAGAAAGAGAAAGCCCAACGGCTATGAATCGATCTGACCCTAACATCAAGAGGATTCATAAATTTCTCAGCCAAGTCGATCAGAGAAATATTATCGCCCTCCATCATACGGGATACCTCGTTATGGGAAAGCCCTAAAAATTCTTGAAGCTTCCTCCTCGGGTCATAAATTGAATACGGGATGACAGGACGAAGTATCGGATTCCACCCTCCTATAGCAGCGATCTCCTCGGGCAAGGGACAAACTTCTCCTCGAGGAAAGGCAAAGACATGGTATATGTCATCCCAATAAGACAGGCAGGCGTCAAGGAAGTAGCGATCAATCTCCATCTGACGAAACGGGTACAGCTGAGTGATACCCGTATGGTTGAGAGCCACCCTATCTGTGTCCGTAAAACGTCGGGACCACTCCTGCAGCATCACGGTCAACCTGTCGATTCCCATGGCTATTTTCTTGAAAGGAATAAGAGACTTTCTTTTAAGAAGGGAGGAATTGTGGAGGAATTTGTGAAGAAAAATCAAAACTAAGGGAGGGGTATTTATAGTATTAATTCTGTAGCCCTCTTTCCATATCACAAAAGTTTCCTAATCCTAAACAGAATCGAGCCACAAGCCTAGTCTCGATACTAGCACGGAAATATTTATCCCAAACTTTCCTAATATCTTTAGGAGTCAAAAACTCTCAAAAGTTCCAAATTTCAAAATTTCCAAAATTTTCAAAGCTTTCAAAAAATTCAAAAAAATCATTTTCCCCAGCGCGAGTCATTTTTACTACCTACGTGTTGCATGCAAAAATTTTATGTGACTTATACAGGTACGACTCAAGCAGGGACATACAGCCCACCACATCTCCCCAGCAGAAGACCCTATGTCGCATTTCCTCGGAATAACACGGGATAAGCCTATATAAAGGCACACCCAGGACTTATGCGACAAGTCCGATTCCCCACGGAGTTATCATCATCTGCTCAGGTATGATTTCTAACTTATGGCTGGCGAGCCCTTCACGCAAGTCTAATGGACTATAAGCGACCCTACCAGAAGTCCGCCAGGTTTCAATCCTCGATTGGCCTGGTGGCTACACTGACTTTCGCCTTGTCCAAGCCTTAGTCAGAGTGGGGGCTCTGTAGACACCCGCATTTTGACTGCCAGGTGTCTATGGTAGTTTCCAAAAAACACCCGATGATGATCGGACGCTAACGTGTTTCTACGCGCTCGGATATTGGCTCAAAACCATTAGTTGTTGGCTTAAGCACTTATGGAGTACAAATCTCACAAAACTGGCCTCAAATCCAGGCCCAGTGGACCGGCCCGAGTCAAACAAGACTAATTTGGGCCAAAACCGACACCGGAAATAAAACCTACTTTTTAGCAATTGGGTCAACCCTGGTCAAAGTCGTTTCCGAGATGTACAAAACGGCCATTCAAACATTCAAAAGTCCAACTCAAAAATAAAAACTATCAAATGTCCAGTCCACGGTCCGAAGCAATGGACCCGCGCGACCCAGCTGAGCCACTCGATCGAGTGCTCAGCCCACTCGATCGAGTGGGCCCTTAATCAGGCCCGACTGCAGGTGCACTGGGCCACTGGACCGAGTCAGCCTGTTACTCGGTCGAGTAACCCTAGCCGGGGGTCCATAGCTAGCCTATATAAACACCCCATGCAACACAACTCAAGAGACCTTTTTTTCGAAACCCTAAAAACCCTAATCTACACACACATCGACAACCTTGCAAACCCTAAACCTAGCTTTAGGAATCAAAACCCTAACCACCACAACTTTGCCAAGATACTCGATTCTCCCGTGCAAGTCGCCACTACGAGTCTCGTCCGAGCATAAGGAACATGTAGGTTGAGGGTGCAAAACCCGTCTTCTTCCCTTCTCTTCTCCCTCTCGGCTTCTTCATCCTTTTTTTTTTCTCCGTTTTTTCTCTTTTTTTATTTCATTATCGCATCTCTAATATCATTAATAACGCTAGTATTAAAACATTAAAATACTCGCGGATTTGTGTCGAGTGCGAAGGATGTCGGAATAAGGAAACCCGAATATACAAGTGTACTGCACACATCGTTGTCGGTCGCTTATTCTGACGTACACCCTACCCCTTGATTATTGAAACGAGTCAACTTAGATAATAATTCGTTATTTTTGTTTTCATCATCATCAATCACATACTTCATCAATTTTGTATAAGATATTTTCAAAATGAGTATTTTATTTAATAAGGGTCGAAACCCGTTGATGCAGATCCGATATCAAGCAATTCGCAAGAATTAATTGTGATGTCGGGATGCGGAGGTAATCAAGTCATTCAATTCTAGCATGGCGTCAAACTCTTAGACTCGATGCTAATTTCATAATTAGACGTCGTATCTAACGATCTAGTCACATAAATTTAATTAACGCAATTTCTATTGATGCTAAAATAATTGTCATACAATTCGTTAGAATTCTGACATTATTAAACGCGGAGGAAATCCACTCATATCGCGATAGTTAACTTAAACGACTCATAGAAATTTCACTAATTACGTTCTAATATTCGACATCGATTTAATAATCGAACGTCGAGTATGACGAGTATCACATACACGAACCGAGTGTAAATTAAACAATATTTATGCCCGATTCGACAAAGTCATCAAATTATCAAAAATCAAAATCAATTTCGAAACCAATAATCAAATTGCATGTGAACCCTAGTTCGTACAGGGGGCACTCGATCGAGTGCCTAGCCCACTCGGTCGAGTGGTACCCCAAAACTGAGACAGAAGGGTCTGAACGACCTCCACTCGGTCAGTCTCACAATGACTCGATCGAGTGGCAACGTACTCGGTCGAGTTCGTCAATAACTCGACCGAGTAAGGTCCAAAATCATAGACAGAACCCCTTTCGAGGGTCAACTCGGTCGATTCTCGCAATGACTCGGTCGAGTGGCCCCTTATCGCGACAATGCCGTGAGTCTTACATCCTCTTTTAGTCTCGATAATGTTTTTTTTGTTACTTAGGTCAACACGTGTCTAATTAATCACGTGGAATATCACCTTTTCAAAACTTTGCATCATCATATTTACATACCATATTACATCTTTGCAAACCGTTATTATCGTTTTTTTCGTTACTAACCGTTTGTCACTTCTCTTATTGATTTATTTTTTATTTTATTGTACTAAAATGAACCCGCGTGCTAAAATACAACTTTGACGTTAATATTTTAGTTGCATTAAATCGACATAGAAACCTTTTCTATTTCTCACATGCTTAGGGAAAACAATGTTTCCAAAACATTTTCCCGTTCAACTAACGCGCGTATTGGAAAATCATTCGATATCTTAGTAGAGGCCGCCAATGTGCAGGCGGGGTTGGGTCCTTCGTGGGCTTCCCAACACGTACCCTCACCCCTTACTCAGAACCTCGGTTTCCGGATGCCCGAAACCGTTGGCGCACGAGAGTCATTCAATACACGATAACCGGTAGTGACGGTATCGGTATCGCAATGCAAAGGGACGAACCCAATAAACTCTGACATCGGAAATGGGCCGTATTTTGTACACGGCCCACTACGACATAGAGTGGGTTCGAATGGGCCCGAACTCCCACAAAGTTCGGTGGAGACTCCACATAGATTTAAATTTCAATTCGATCCATTCTCATATGGAGATTCATTCGCCTCCCCAAACCCGCGCGTGGCCGCGTCGGGGTGGACCTACGTCATGTCCACACTAAGTGAGAGATAATAAGTGGTAATGTGCAACTAACTAGGGTATCTATATATATATATATAGTAAAGTCTTAATGGATCCTTAAACTCAAGCCCAAATCCAACTTTTTGCTTCATTAGTGAGACTTCTATCCTTTTGTGTCTTCATATGGTGAAACTTCACCCTGTGAAATCTGCCATACACGGACCAATACCGCCGGGTGAAACTTCACCCGGTGAACTTCCATATTTGCGTTTTTGGACATCTTTACCGTCGGGCGAAACTTCACCCGATGGGTGAAAGTTTCGCCTGGTCATTTCGCCCGGTGGAAAAGCTTTCCTGAAGATCTTTGGGGAGGTAAAATTACCATCGGGCGAAACTTCGCCTGGTCATTTCTCATCGGGTGAAACTTCACCCGATGGTTTTCTTGCCTCTTTTCTTGTCTCATTCTTCGTCGTATGATTGGATGGCTTTGAACTTTAAGTTTTATGCTTTGCTTTTCGGACGGTATTCCCCTCTCTTGTGCTCGTGGAAGCCTGATCATGCTTTCGGTGTCAAATCCTATCAAAATTGACAGAAAAACTATCAAAAACACGTAAAACGCACAAAAGGGACGCTAATGCGAGAAAGACTCAAAATAAGGCAATAATCGCACTTTAATCTCGCAAAATGAGGGAAAAACGAGTCTAAATGGGATGAAAAACGGTCTAAATATAGCACACATCATTAAGTCAGGTAGTTTGCAGATCAGCCACTTAGAGAAGATTGAATTTTTGATAACAATCGTGTATAATTCTCCAATCTATTAGTGATATCATTTAAAGGTAAACCCAAGTATTGACAAGGGAATGTGCCTTGTTTAAATCCTGTTTTTTCTATAATCTTCTCTTTGACTTCATAAGAAATCCCCCCCTCCACAATAAATGTCATTCTTCTCTGTTTTAGCATGCAGGCCAGATTCCATATCAAATCTCACAAGAGCATTATTAATAGCCAACACAGATGGCAAATCATCTCTAGTGAACACCATCAAATCATCAACAAAAATTAAATGGTTCAATCTTATCTATCTGCATTTAGGATGAAAAGAAACAAGAGGTTGAGTGGTAGTGTGTCTGAAGTGCCTTGAAAGTGTAATCCCCTAGAAAATCTAACGCGATACAGTGACGGAAACACTGTAGAGTCGGGATTAAAACACACTGTAACTATGTCTTAGTAAAATTAAAATGGTAAAGTCAAACAATAGGCCTTAAATAAAATGGCCAAAGTTTAAAACAATCCACAAAAGGGGTTTGAACAATCCATAAGACATAATTTTCAAAATAAACAAGCAGGATCCACACTGCTCGCTAGCCCACACCCGGAACACGTATACCTGCCATGTTAAAACATAACAGCCACAATCAGTGGGGAGCAACGCCAACGTTCTCCCAGCCGTATAACAGGATTTTAGAACTGTAATTACTACTATAGGAAAAAATAGTAAAAAGAAAAACAGTAAAACATCATATTAAAATATACTTTTAGCATAAAATGAAATAATCAAAAGGGTTTCCGAGGAAACATAAAAATATTTGCCAACCCGCAAACCAATTTATATCGATAATAAATAAAATAATCAAAATGGCGTTATGGATAGAATTAGTGAAGAAGGCTAGACTTTTACTAGGAGAATACTAAAAACTAGCTTCGAGAACTTAGTTCAAACAAATCAAACGTCGATCTCTAACTAGGCTACTCAACCATAATAGGACAGCGACTTATAAATGCGTGGCCCTAGTTTAAGATAATATGCACACCCCTCCCGAGCACCATATATACTCAGTTCAACCCGACGGCATCTTACACTACGAGACACGAATTTAAGGTCAAAATGTACACACACTCCCGAACACCATATATGCTCGGTTCAACAATCAGTGTGCCCCATAAAGACACACCAGCCTTATAGTTGATGGCAAAAACGTAAACCCCAGAATATATTACTTTAACCTCACACTTGTCCTTATTCCATAGCTCCAAAACAAAGCCATTATCGATATTCAAAAGATATAATCATTATAAATAATAAGAGAACAAAAAGAAAATGATCACTTTCCAAAAGAAGGAACTTTCTAATTTAGGAAACTTCTATTTTTAGAAACTTTACCAAAAATAGCATCGTATCAAAATAGCAAAAATATTAGTTTATACTAATACAACATTTTTAGTAAACGATATAGATTTATAAAACTAATACTTTCGGCCTTAACGATATTAATTTCTAAAACGAGAACAATTGGGTTTATGAAATTATTAAAATATCGTACAAGTGTTTATAAAATGATTAAAAATGCCTTAAACATTTTATTAATACTAATTAGGGTGTTTCCAAAATTTATAAAATTAAAATTCCCTAATTATTAATTGTTTCGACAATACGAACATAAATAGGATTTTACGGCAAATGTCAAATTAAATCTTTTAACATCTTTTATTTAATTAAACCATTGAATACATTAAGAGTATGTTAAGGGATGATTTAACTCACAAAGTTTCAGATTTAAATACTTTGAAAATGGCTGGAAAAATAATTCTTTTGGGTAAGATGAAGCATTTTAACGATAAATCATAATTTGTCCAAAACCAATACTTATTAATTAAAGACTTTAATAAATAGTACAAAAATTACATAAAATAGCTACAATATATTTATGGACATTCTGTCCAGAAAAGAATTTTTTTCAGAATGCTTAGTCTCGGTTTTTAAAGGGTTTTCTCGTTAATCGTCTAATCTCGACAATAACGATTAATAAAAATAGTAATTACAAAACGATTTAAGTATTAATGTCCAAAAATTATTATTAAACTTAAAAGTCATCATTTTTCAGAATATACTAATTTTCCAGATTTTCCAAAGTTCCAGATTTACCAAATTCCAATAAAACCTTCATTTAATACCCGTTTTCACAATTAACGATTCCATTAATAAAACTTATCGTCCTAACATTTTATTAAAGCACTAAAAATCATAAAATTACATTTTATTATGAAATCATCAAAACCATATTTTTTTCCAGATTTAATCCAAAGACCAAAAATTGAGAATTTAAACAACAAACACGGTTTTAACGATAAACGATGATTTAAAGTGATTAATTAATTCATCCACTTAACAATTCCGAAAACTTATGAATAAAATCAGAAAATTCTATTTTACTAGAAAGTTTCACTACGTCAAAAATCAGATCAAAATAAAATGTTTAAGTACTAGAACTAAAAATTGGTTTTTAATCGTTTTTGTCCGATAACGGTAATAATTCAATAATCGATATAAAAAATATCAGAAAAATATCAAATTATTAAAAATCATTAAAAATCTCATTTTTACAGAATAAAATCATATATTACAATTTTAGGCCGAATATTACGATTTTACAAATTAATATGACGATTTAATCGTTAATCTCGTAAAAGCGATAAAAATTATCGAAACATGCAAATTCCAACTCTTAAAATTTTTCCAGATTATATGACATACATATATTGTCAAAAATAAAATTATAATTATATACATGCAATTACACAAATAAAATCAAGTAATACCGAGTAACATCGACGTTACCTCAAGTCCAAATCGGAATCGATAATATACTCGTCGGCTTCGGGATCGTCCACAAATCCTTAATACACAAAAATCATGGCAGAAAAATACCAAGAGAAAAACTAAGAAAATCAAGGAGAATAACGATCGAAAACAACATCGATTATTACCTTAACGGAGGGATCGCAATGACGATTAATTTGACGATAAAAACGAGACGATTATGACTCGAATTCGAGCAAGAATCAGCGTAGGACTGCTGGAGGATGTCACATTTTTTTGAGGGAATTGAAAGAGTATTTTTTTTGTTTATGAGAAAAATGAATGTAAGAAAGAAATGGATGGTTTCTAAGCATAAATGATGATAAATTTTGATGAAAACTATGTAGAAATATTCCAAATGACCAGCCAAAATAGTGATAGGTGGGAGAATGAAAGGTTGATCATAATGTATCAAATAAATGAAAAGAAAAGAATTACGTAATTACGTTTTAACGTAATAAAATGAAACGTAAAGATGAAAACGTAGTAAACGTGCGACAAGGAGATGGGTCGGTCCAAAACATGGGGAAAATGTCCCAAATAATTTGTAAGTTGATGAAAAGATGAATCGTAAAATCGTTAAAGGTATTTCAAAGCAATTCGAGTAAACGGCGCGTTGGAAAATAATTATTTACGAACTTCGTAATAAAAATCGTAAATGGCTTACTTTTAGTAAGTAGAAATATTTCTTAGTTAAAAATATTATATAAATGTATTTAAATATTTTTAGGAATAGGAATAACTTAAATCCGAGCTTAAAAACGTTAATTCGTAGAGAAATAGAATTCCTCGCGGAAAATAAATAGTTTACGAGGAAAATCAAATAAATGGATTTAAAAGAATTAAAAATCTTTATAAAATATAAATAAATATCATTAAACTCAAAAATGAAAATAAAGCTTGGAAAAAGATGAAATGCAAGGCCGAAATTTGACAGAGTTATGACAGAGTCATAACTGTAAAGACAAAAATGCTAGGAAAAATAGCGGGTGTTACAGAAAGAACCTCCATGCTTAGCACAAATAGATAGCGTGATAATGGGTCACCCTATCCAACACCACTCTTGCCTTTAAAGAATCTCTGAGAAGAGCCATTAATTTTAATGGAAAACCAAGAACCTTGAAGGCAAGCCCTTTTCCACTGAACAAATTGCTTAAGAAAGTTGAAAATTTCCAGCATATTATCAATGAAATGCCATTGAAGAGAGTCAAAAGCCTTTCTAAGGTCTATCTTCATCAAACATCTAGGTGTGATGTATTTCCTGCTATATATTGTCGATGTGGCGGATTTATACTGTCTTTACCAACCCAATTCATAGCTACTTTAGCCCTTAGTTTTGTTATTTATAGTTATTTTAGCCCACTTATGCATTAGAGTAGCGGTTATGTCGTTTGGATGTGTTTCTACGCATTTTCGGTTTATTGTGTAGGTGTTGTCGCGGAGGATCGCATTTCGAGATTCAGAAAGAAACATGGACATATTTCACTCAGATATTGAACCAAACACGTGCCAAATAACGGGCTTAGAAGTGCTAAAAGCTCATGGTTTAAAGAAGAGCCAAAGCCTAAACACTATACGTCAAGGCACGAGTCAAGCAATGAAGCAAACACGGAAGAAAATGAGAGCCGCCTTAAGCAACTGGATCCGTTCTAAGCGGATAGATCAGTCCGCCAAGAAGAATTTAGATGGGGAAGCCGCTACAAGTGGCTGAATCCACTAATAGTGGCTGGACAACACCATGTCTCTTCGAATTCTTTTCTTTGATGGTTACACTTATTTTATTACATTTACTTAGGATTTTATGAGAATAATGGGACATTAGTTTTATCTTATCATTTCCCATTACTACTAGAATTCAACACCATTAGAATTATTCATCAATTTCTACACAGAACTTCATCTTTTTCATTATTTTTCCTCAATATCCATGGAAGGCTAATTTCTCAATTCTTGGAATAGGAGATTGAAACCTTCAAACTAAGTTGATTATAAGACCTTAATCTCTATTTTGTCTTTTGAATATCAAGTATTGTTTTATATAATTGTTTGATTATTAATTTCTTTCTAGTATGATCGCCTACAATTATTTTGAATCAATTGCTAGTTTGGGTAATAGAATCCGGTTTTTTAGGTTACCTAGATATTTGTAGCGAATATATTTCATCAATTTGTATGCCGATTCATCAATGATGATTTATAAATAAATAATACTTGTGTGAGTCGAATTGTGTGACCGCTTGTGTATGCAATCGTTTATCTTTGTCAATTCCTATGATTTATTGTACGTTGTGATTGAACTTAAATGCTTGGACTAGGTTATCATTTTCGTAAGGGCTATTTGTGTACGCTTCCGTAGTAAATAGCTAAACTTAATTGGAATGGTAAATTGTGATTTTCCATGACAAAGTATTCAAAGACAATTTAGAGTAATTGAGTCAATGATCAATCTTTAGTTTTTTGGTGGAAATTGATTGTTCCAAGATTCGTTTTATAATATTTTCATCATCATAATATTGCATTTCATTTTTAGTAGACTTAAAATCCAAATCAAAACACCCCAATTTGCTACTTGAGTTACAATCTCTACACACACTTGATTGACATTTACACCTTCCTCGTGGGTTCGACCCCTACTTACACTTGCTACTTGTTTGAGTTTGTAGTGGATAAAAATACTAATTTGGAGACTCGCGATAAGTCTAGCAATTGCTTAATAAGGGATTGAGAAAGTGCAATGTTTTCTTGAATACTTGTGTTTTGTACGAATGCAACTTGCTCAGGACCCACAATTTTATGAATCACTAGTTAGAGCCATTTAGTTAGAATCTTACTGATAGTCTTGTAGAGCATGGAACAGCAAGATAAGGGTTCCCCAAAGGATCCATGATGCATTACAGAAGGATCAGGCTGAATAGTCTTGCCTTCTGAGGTACCACCTAGCCTTTGACGGTTCACCTTCTTAGGATATATCTCTGATGAATCTGACCCTTCATACCTTTATCCTTCTGTTTCTCCTTTTTGCAATTAGCTTTCACATGCTCTAATTTACCACATCCATGGCAATAGTAGGGAAGGCATTCATACTCAATCCTTTGCACAAATTTACCAATAATTGGGACATTAATAATCACAAACACTGGTAAATCAGTAGATACATCTACTTCTACCATTACTCTAGCAAATGATAAGCATTCTTTGTAATTAGTAGTAGTATCAACGTACAATGGCTTACCAACTTTACTAGCCATTTTACTCAGCACTGCATCTGACTAGAGATAAGGATCCAGATTAGGAAACAGTATCCAAACCGGAAGTATGGAGATCCTATCCATTTCCTGCGAGAACATTGGGCTACATTGTTTGAGAACACGCGAATTTACCCTATTTGCCATAGACCTCCTCGAAGCACTTGATCCATGTCCTCTTGTTTGTGAAATCCGAATGAGAACCACCCTTTCTTGAAGTATTGGACAACTGATGATGCATTCCATTTCTTGATCACGCACTCAGTCATTTGCTTGACAGTAGGTTTAGCATCTAGAACATTTCCCATTAAGGTGTATTTCCAAAGCTTTAGTTCATCAGCAAAATCATCAATCACAATATCAATTTCCTCAGAGATCGAGCTATCCTCATAGTAGTATAATCCAATGACAATCTGGTTTTCCTTGACTCTATTCGCCTAGGATGGCATGATTTCATTGATTACTTGCAGTATAGTATGTTGTTCCGGTACATTTATCATATCCCTGTTTTCCCTAATCATTGTGTGATCTTCAATTCCACCTGAATTTGGAATTGCAGCTTCAGATAGGTGTTGCTCAGTATTAGGATTTGGATTCTTATCCTTTGCCTGTGATTTTGACGCAGAATTAAGTGCTTCTTCAATCGGGTCGTTTATTAATTGCGGACCCTATTTTTCAGTCAGGGTTTCAAATTGCTCTGATTGTGTTGCTCGATTAGGAATAATTTTGATACTAATGGAATCCTCGTGTTCTTTTTGTCCTGTTTGATAAATTTTCCTTGGCCTTCCCCTTCCCCTCACCGTGATCGCATTAGAACTCATGTTCAACAATGGCGGATCAAGCAAAAGAGAAACTTCTCTAGAAAGAGAGAGGAGAGAGAAATATTAATCCTAATCAAGCAACACAGTCAGAGAATTATTATTATTATTATTGTTGTTGTTGTTGTTGTTGTTGTTGTTATTATTATTGTTATTGTTATTGTTATTCTTATTTTTCTTGTTATTGTTATTAATGTTATTGTTGTTCTTAATTTTCTTTTTATTGTTGTTCTTATTATTGTTGTTCTTGTTGTTATTATAGTTCTTCTTATTGTTGTTGTTATTATTATTATAGTTATTATTATTTTTGTTCTTATTATTGTTGTTCTTATTATTGTTATTATTATTATTATTAAGGTTATTTAACAACAATAATACCAACTATAGAGCGTCTTCCCATAATAATATCAATTTTAATAAATCTGATGAGAATAATATGTATTATTGGAGTAGTTAAACAAGAGTAGTATAGGTGACCGGTTACCTGCAGAACCCTTCCACCCTTCTATTTCACCTTTAATTTTATTTAACGGAAATAATACCAACTATAGAGCATCTTCCGAAAATAAATCAGAGAATAAAACGTATTTTTGAAGTAGTTAAACCAGAGCAGTATATATGACCACTTAGGGATAGAACCCATTCACCTTCCTTTTTCGCCTTTAATTTATTTCATATTATTTCACTCATTTTCCCTTACTCAGTGTACGGGGCATTAAACATCATTAATGTCCCCCGTCTTTCTCTCTCTTCAAGTCTTCAAACTCACCAAATCTAGCTAACAACAGAATATTACACCAAAATCAACACGTTAATCTAAACGTAACGTATAGAAAAAAAACTGAAGAAGGACGAATGATAATGGAGAGAGAGGATGAAAGTGATAAGTAAGGAGTAGACCTGGCAAAACTCATCCGACACGAATAAGCCAAACCGAACCCGACCCAGCACTCGATCGGGACAGTTTCGGGTTAGCTCGGGTCAATTCGAATTACGGGTCAAAATCAGGTCTTCAATTCGCGAATTGAAGACCTGATTTTGACCCGTAATTCGAATTGACCCAAGCTAACCGATACTATCCCGATAATTATTATAGAACACGACTCGATATCCCTAAAAAAGTTGGAAACAACAAAACCGAGAATGACCCGAACCCGAAATTATCCGACCCGACCCAAAGTTAACCCGATTATCATAATCCGAAAGTGGCCCAGCACGAAGCTAACCCGACACGGTTCACCCGTTATCCATGTCTAAGGAGGATGATGGAGGCTAAGTAACAGGTTAAATATTAATTAGGTGACCTGATGTAGTAGGTTATAAAGTGACTTATATTACTCTTGTTTAACTACTCCAATAATACGTATTATTCTCAGATTTATTGAAATTGGTATTATTTTGGGAAGACTCCCTATAGTTGATATTATTGTCGTTAAATAACCCTAAATAAAATGACAAATAATATTTATGTATCAATGTAAAGTAAGAGACCAAATTTGACATAGATAATTCAAAAACATATTGCACGTAGCGTGTATATAGTGAAATAAGTAATTAAATTTCATAATAGTTGTAGACACTCGCATTTTGACTGCCAGGTGTCTATAGCAGTTTCCCAAAAAACACCCGACGATGATCGGACGCTAACGTGTTTCTACGCGCTCGGATGTGGGCTCAAAACCAATAGTTGTTGGCTTAAGCACATATGGAGTACAAATCTCACAAAACTGACCTCAAATTCAGGCCCAGTGGACCGTTTCCAGTTAAACAAGACTAATTTGGGTCAAAACCGACACCGGAAATAAAACCGATTTTTTAGCGATTGGGTCAACCCCGGTCAAAGTCGTTTCCGAGACATACAAAACAGCCACCCAAACACAAAAATCCAACTCAAAAAGCAAAAACCCATCAAACATCCAATCCACGGTACAAAACATTGGACCCGCGCAACCCAGCTGAGCCACTCGATCGAGTGCTCAGCCCTCGATCGAGTGGGCCCTTAGTCAGGCCCGACTGCAGGTGCACTGGGTCACTCGACCGAGTCCAGGGGCTACTTGGTCGAGTAACCCTGGCCGAGTGCACATAGCAAGGGCTATATATACACCCCCATGCACAACCTTTCACACAACTTTTTTACAAACCCTACACTTTTGCAACCTAATTCTACCCTACGCAAACCCTGATCAAACCCTAATACTACACTAGCAAACCCTAAACTTAGCTTTAGGAATTCAAAAACCCTAACCACCAAAACTTAGCCTACATACTCGATACTCCCGTGCAAGCCGCCACTACGAGTTCCGTCCGAGCATAAGAAACATGTAGGTTGAGGGTGTAAAAACCTCTTTTCTTCTCCTTTCTCGTCTTTTTCGCGTCATTCGTCGTCATAATCATTTTTTTTTATTTTGTTCGCATCATAATATCGTTAATATCGCTAGTATTAAAACATTAAAATACTCGCGGATTTGTGTCGAGTGCGAAGGATGTCGGAATAAGGAAACCCGAATATACAAGTGTACTACACACAACGTTGCCGGTCGCTTATCCTGACACCCTAGCACTTGATTATTGAAACGAGTCAACTTAAACAATAATTTTTGTTTTCGTTCGCGTAGCTTTCATTCAATCGCATATTTCGTCAAACACAAAATTATCGAATATCTTTTAAATAAGGGTCAAAACCCGTTGATGCGGATCCGACATCAAACAATTCGCAAGAATTAATTATGATGTCGGGATGCGGAGGGAATCAAGTCTTCCCATTCAAGCAAAGCGTCGATCTTTTAGATTCGATGCCAATTCCATAATTGAATGTCGAATCTAACGATCTAGTCAAATAATTCAACCTATTCGATTTTTCGTTGAAGCTAACGTAGATGTCATTAAATTTGTTAGAATTACGACACTATAAACACGGAGAAAAATTCATATCGCTTTGGTTGACTTTAAACGACTTATACCTTTTTTCTTCAATTTTCACTCTAGTATTCGATACCGCTTCAACAAGCGGATATCGGGCACGACGAGAATCATAGATATGAATTGGACATAAATTATACAATATTTATGCCCAATTCCTCGAATCATCAAAATCAATGAGCAATTTCGAAATCATTAACAAAATTGCAAACGAACCCTGGTTCGTACAGGGGGCACTCGATCGAGTGCTTAGCCCACTCGGTCGAGTGGGACCCCAAAAACTAGAACAGAATGCTCTTCCGACATCCACTCGGTCGAGTCTCGTAATGACTCGATCGAGTGGTAACGTACTCGGTCGAGTTGATCAATAACTCGATCGAGTAGGGTCCGAAATACGAGACAGAATACTTTCATGACAACCACTCGGCCGAGTTTCGCAATAACTCGCTCGAATGGCCGCACACTCGGTCGAGTTCCCTCATAACTCGGTCGAGTGACGTCACGAAATCTGGACAGGAGCCATTTTAGAGGTCCACTCGGTCGAGTCCCTCAATGGCTCGGTCGAGTGGCCCCTTATCACGACAAAACCGTGAGTCCTACAAGGCCATTCGAGTCTCATTATCACCTTTTTATGACTTAGGTCAACACGTGCCTAATCAATCACGTGAAACATCACTCTTTCAAACCGTGCATTATCATATTTACATCATTCCATATTTATGCAAACCGTTAATACCGTTATACCGTTACTAACCGTTTGTTCTTTTGTTGATTTATTGTGTTTATTTTATTGTAATAAAATGAACCCATATGCTAAAATACAACTTTGACGTTAGCATTTTAGTTGCATTAAATCGACATAGAAACCTTTTCAATATCTCAAATGCTTAGGGAAAACAATGTTTGCATAACATTTTCCTGTTCAACTAACGCGCGTATTCGAAAATCATTCGATATCCTAGTAGAGGCCGCTAATGTGCGGGCGGGGTTGGGTGTCATTAGTGGGCTTCCCAACACGTACCCTCACCCCTTAATCAGAACCTCGGTTTCCGGATGCCCGAAACCGTTGGCGCACGAGAGTCATTCTATACACGATAACCGGTAGTGACGGTATCGGTATCGCAATGCAAAGGGACGAGCCCAATAAACTCTGACATCGGAAATAGGCCGTATTTTGTACACGGCCTACTACGACATAGAGTGGGTTCGAACGGGCCCGAACTCCCACAAATTTCGGTGGCGACTCCACTTTGATTTAAATTTCAATTCGATCCATTCTCATATGGAGATTCATTCGCCTCCCCAAACCCGCGCGTGGCCGCGTCGAGGTGGACCTATGTCATGTCCACAATTTGGCGACTCCGCTGGGGAACTGATGCGTGACTTACCATCGGCATCCTCAGGGTGAGACTCGAATAGAAATCGTTTGACTATTACAATACGCGTTTTAGTTTTACGGTTCATGCATAAGCCCATATTTTCCCGGGCCAGTACTCGCGACCGACGTCCCACTATACCGTGATGTACTCCAATATGGATATGTCAAAGGTGTCCGTAGTCGATTCGAGTGAGTCTCGCGGCATGTTCTAAGCTCAACTCGACTTAAAAAGTACGTCCCGATCAATGTCTAGACTATGTGCCCTGGTATAGACCCTATCTAGACCGACCGAGACTTAGCGTAGAGCATACATGGCGTCGTCATAACGCTTGCCTGACTACATGCTACTTGGCCTCCGTGTCGTTTTCAAAAACCGTCAATTTTTCAAAAAATACATCTTTTTCAAGATATCCAATTTCAAAACCCGGGACATATACCGAATTTAGGACTTATGATTTTACTCAAAATAGCCTATTTCTAGCCGGTATGCTGCCCATTTCAAAACTCAAAAATATTTTCGAACTTTCAAAACATGTGGCCCGATGCACTTTCCGATTTTCTCGAAAAATCGGGCCCTTTCCCGAGCTTGCTCGGATCTTCCCAAAACAACCCATTTTCAAAACCTTCCTCTTCTTAGGATTTCCCGTATTTAGCAGTGCCGGGTCATGTCGTAAGTTGTCGAAGTCTTTAGCGTCGAAACTCTGTCGATCTCACATCACGGGTTTCTTCCCTATCCCAGTCCGCCTTATTAGACTAAGGCAAGGCCCACCTACGTAGGACATAGTCCTACAAAGGAGGGTCCGTTTACACGATCGAATCTAAAAAGTCTGAGAATGTCTCACGTGGACCTTCTTTCGAACAGGACTAGGCCCACCCGCCGAATCCTAAAGAAGGCCCACTTTTCACAAGTCACCCGTCTAGGTGTCTTTTCCGAGTCATTTCCCTTTTCAGTTTTGTTCGGGATGTACTTTCTTTTCCGGGATTTGGGCTAGTTTCTGATTACGCGGTGTTCTTACAGACAGGCCACCCAAAACCAGATACCAACGTAAGATGGACGCATTGAAGGATGCCCAACTGACTTCCATCCAGACGGACCAAACGACACTTGCCACTCGTGTGAGCGCCATGGAGAAAGGAGCTCCTCCTGGATCCGAGCCCACTGGGCCCATAGCTGAACTAGTCAGCGTTGTTCGCAGGCTCGAAGAACAAGTTCACCTGTCAACGAACAACTCGATCCACACTGAAATTGCTCGTTCCTATTCACCTTTGAATGACGAGCTACCCGCTAACCTCAACCTTACGGGAATTCCAATGTTTGAGGGTACCGAAGACCCGGTCCACCACATCCGGGCTTTCAAAGATTTTATGGCAGTGAAAGGGGTGAAGTCGACCATGTTTACTCACTTATTCCCTTCCTCCCTGGAGAAGCATTGGTGGTGGGATTTGTCGTGGATCCCGCCGATCAATTTATAACCAACTAGACCTAACGGTTGTTAGGGTAAGTCGGGATCGTATCCACAGAGACGGTGTTGCAAGGTTTAGACTAGGTCGGCCTAAAACGAGACCAAGTCACAACAAACACAAAGAAATACTAATTGACGACTTATGATGAGAGGAGAAGAAGGAATTGGACTAACAATGAACTAGACAATAACAAGGCTAAATGAAAAACCTAAACACAAACTAATCAATGAACTAAAGAAATGATGACTAACTAATAAGTTGAATCGAATATGAAGAAGAAGTGGATTAGGTCGGGTTCATAAGTGTAGATGGGTAATTGGGGTTGCCAAGGGTGTAGGTGTCTCCTAATTCCTAGAATCGGTCCGGGCTCTCGCTACTTAGGCCGATGTCGAGGTAGGTCCGGGCTCTCGCTACTTAGACCGATGTCGAGATGGGTCCGGGCTCTCGCTACTTAGACCCTAGTCCGCGCTCTCGCGACTACGACTATTCTCAACAAGACCACATACTAGACAAAAAATGAGTAGAGGAAGACTAGCATGAGAAGAATGGCCACTACAACTCAAACAAGCATTTCAACAAACACATAGTGTGCCAAATATGTGACTAACAACAAAGATTCACCCTTTACCCCTAATCAAACCCTAATCACCCATATTCTACCCTTAATCCCCCTACTAACCCACAAGGACACTACTCACACATATTCAAACTAACTACAACAATGAAAAGAGAAAACAACATCATAAACATCAAAACATTCATTATAAACAATCAAGAACAATAAACATTAATCAATGATTAAAACTTGATGATAGAACAAAGATTAAGGGAAGGGAAGATTATACCAACAACAAGAGGAAGAAAAAGATGAGAACTTGAATTAATAAGAAACCCAAATAAAACCCCACGGTTGTCAATCTTGGATGAGTCTTCAAGAATCTTCTTAATACAAGACTAATTACAAGGATTAACTGAAGATTAAAGGAAGATTAAACTAATGAGAGGAGAACTAAATCTTGGGTTTATATCTTGTAGAGAGGCTTAAGAGAGTCTAGGTTAAGGTAGAGTAAGGTAATATCCATAAACAATCTAAGAGGTAGTATTTATAGGGTTACAAGAATGAAGGAGGAAGGAAAGAAGAGTTCCGGCTACAGCACACCGGTCCCGATCGGGAAGGACCGTTCCCGACCGGGAAGGGAGTGGTCCCGACCGGGAAGGTCTGGTCCCGACCGGGATGGACCCAAAACAGGAGACCTCTCATTTGTGCACTTCATCCCGGACGGGATGAGGCCATACCAGTCGGGGATGAGTCTTGTAGGCCTCCAATATGATCTTTAAGGTTCCCCCTTGCTTCACATGGACTTCTCATCGATTCTCGGGACTCCGGTTCGGGTCTCGGAGGCTCGGGATTGGGTCCCAAGGTCTCGGGGTCGAATCCAAGGCATCGAGTGATCGTTCCTCCACTTCGTTGGCTTCGAAAAGTGTATGTATTGAGTCGGAATCGCTCCAACTCCTCACGAATGGTCTCGGGAACCTGAAACGAGCTAGAGGAAGCATAAGTAGCCCATAAATCGCTCCCAAGGAGCGATTCCACAAGGAAAATGGGACCAAAACACTACGAAATAGGCACTACAAACTACACTTATCAACTCCCCCACACTTAACCCTGACTCGCCGTCGAGTAAGCACAAACTAACTACTAAACTAGCCGAGCGGGTATTAGCGCACCCTACGCCCTTTCAACTCACGCGAGAGCACCTAGAGGATAAGTGCTCTCCGCAAGGCAAGTGAGGTCTTGCGACAAAACTGTGGATGCAACCGGACACGAAAAACATAAACAACTAACACACAAACAAACAAACAAAAATCGGTTGCACCCAAAAGAAAACAAATACCGCTTCCCTCAAACAAACGATGAAAGAAGCACCGGTTTAGGACTCGAGGCAAGTGACAACGTTCCCGAGCTAGCAATACAAACCAAAATGGACTAAACTCTAATAGTATGACGACAAAGCAATAAAAACGTTGGTAACTTACCTCGGTTCCTCCTAACCTTCTAAGAACGTACTACGGGACGATCGGCGGGATGGAAAAAGGATGAACCACGGTGTTAGTCGACACTGTAGGTAAGTGAGACCCCGCCCCCTTTAGCAATGAGCCAAGAGGGTCGTCCCATGACCGAAACCGCCTAACTAGTCCAAGTAAAAAGGTGGATATATTTGCAAAGTGAGGGAAGACCGACCTTTGCCGCTATCATCCTTCCTAGGGACTCGGTTCTTTGGTAGGCTCTTCACGGCAAAAGTCGGAAAAAGGCTTATTTTTGTGGGGTTAGGATCTTTTTTGTGAGACGATTTTCTTTTGGCATTTTCTTTTTTCTTTTGCATTTTTGCTTTGTATGCTATGCCATTTCTTTTTCTTCTTTTCCATTTTCGTTTTGGCTTTTTGTGCCTTTTCTTTTTCTTTTTTCTTTTCTTTCTTTCATTTTTCTTTTTCTTTCATTTTCTTTTCTTTGCCCTTTTGGCTTGATTTGATTGATAGGCATTTCTTGGCAAATGAGAAAGAGAGACTTCAACAAATTGCAATTTATTGTGTGGATATGTGTGGGAGGTAGGGAAATGGGAGAGTCGGGGAGCGTCCTTCCCTTCAAACCCACAAAAAAGGGGAAAACTTGGACTAGTCAAACAAATTCGAACATGGTCACCTAAGGGACGGGACTCGGCAACCAAGGCCTTTTCACACCGTGGGTGGTCAAAATGGTCAAAATGCAAATCCCGTAGTAAATCCCTAGTAAGCTAGGTGGACTCAAGGTAAGAAACCAACGAACTCATTGATTTAGGGTCATTCTACTAGACTAAAGTCCAAGACTCGATTTAAACCACTAGGAAGGGAAAGTAAACACTCGCACACTAGCCTCTAAACCGGGTTCTCGAAAACCTTTTCACACACAAGGCACAGCTACACACACAAAACAAAGACGCGACGAAGAACGAAACAAAAAGAAGCAAAAGCAACAAAACGAAACGAACACATAACCAACAAAAACACCACCCCAAGCTTCCAAACAAGCCACCAAATCAACCACAAGCATTACAAAGCTCCACCCGAGCACACCACATCACAAACCTTCTCTAAACTTCACAAGAAATAAAGAGGGAAAGGGATAGAAGATGTTACCGGATGTCTTGAAAGCTTTCCAAAACTAACGGTGATTCACGCAACCTATAAGGACAAGGGAGGCAAAACACACACAACGAAACAAATATACGACACAACGACACAAAAGGAAAACACACAAAAGAAAATCTTTTTGATTTTTGTGAATTTTTTTCAAATTTTTAGGGTTTTCAAAGATTTTTTTCGAAAAACTACGAAAATAAAACTAACTATGATAGAATATCGCTCCCCCACACTTAAGCCGAGCAATGTCCCCATGCTCGACCGTAGTGCTTTATAGCACAAAAGAAAAGAATCTACGAAAACCAAACTAAAAAATCAAAAAGTGGAGGAAAGGGTAGAATGTGTCCGGCCGGGGTGTAGTCAAGTCACCATGGGCCGAGACAAGAAAAGATATGGAGAGGGGGACAAAATAAAAAGAAAGAAATAAAAGGAAATGGGAGGGGAGGACTAGGTGTAATCAAGTCACCTAGCCCGGATTCCGCCCAAATCCGACAAATTCCTACAAAAGGGTGAAGATCTTGTAAAATTTGGATTTTTCGATTGACTCTCGACGTAGTCACGTCACACTACAAGAGTTAAAGTCATTGGCGACTGATCTTAGCTACTGACATCTGTCGCAAAAAACAGACGCGCGACCGTCAGCGGTCGCTAAGCGTCAGTGGCTACAGTTAGTCACTTCTAGCGACTGATTTCAGTCGCTAAATAAGCGCGCGACTGAAATCAGTCGCTAAATTTAGCGACTGAAATCGGTAGCTAAGGCCTCATATTAGCGACTGATATCAGTCGCTAATGGGGCCATTAGCGACTGATTTAGCGACTGATATCTGTCGCTAAAACTTCAGTTAGCGACTGATTTCAGTCGCTAAATAGTGCGACGTGGCATCATTTAGCGACTGATATCAGTCGCTAAATATAAAACTCAGCTACTGATATCAGTCGCTACCGTGCCAGAAATAGGCCGGTTCAATTTATTATTTTTCTAGCCAAAATCTGCACAATAAAACAAAACAACAACTACAATACATCCCAAACATCATTCCAAACGTTATTCCAAACGTTATGCAAGCTTCATACTCCAAAATTGTCAACCAAGTACGCAAAAGTCGTGAATACATACACTACATTAAAAGTGTTGTTACAAACAGTTTTTTCAACAAGCATTTCTCCCACTACAAATTGTTTTCAATAAATCAACTCAGCCAACAGGAAAACTGGCGGACGCACCACTATTACCGCCGAAGGGGTCTCTAGGATCCGGGAATCGGGGAGTGGGGCCGGAGTTGCAGTTATATTGCTGCGTGTTCCTAAGACGCCGTAGCTCTTCCAGAATTTGCAGGTTAATGGACTCCTGCGTCTTCAACCTCTCATTCTGCTCCTTCATCTGCTCGGCCATAGCTGCCCGTTCCGCCCTCTCCTCTTGAATTTGAGCCCTCATCTCAGCCATCTCGGATGGCACACACTCGGTCGTCGTAGAATGGGCCCCCCGAACATTGGGTGGTGTCCAGTACAGGGAATGAGCGTTCCCCGTACCGTACACCGCTCCCTTGCGGTATCCCTCGGCGACTCTAAACCAAATTGTGCTCGGGTCCACACCTTCATTTTCGGGCGCTCTAGTGGCCGCCAAATACGATCTCTGAAAGAAATAGAAGTCATGATTAGGTTGATTGTTTGAAGGAAAAAAGTAACAAAGTATTGTGTTTGAAACTTACACAAGTCTCCAAATCCTTCTTCGTGGCGAATGATCGACCGGTCTCATCGTCCCCCTTACTCTTCGATTCGAGAAATAGCTGAACAGGAGGAGGGAATTCTCCGGTTTTCTTCTTCGCCTGTTGACAGTACATGTAGATTATTCATTTATTTTTATAATGAAAACATTAAATAAGAATCCAATATAATAATCAAAGGAGACGAAAATACTAACGTTCATGGCCCGCTGGTGCATCGACTGCGACCCACCGTAGTGGGTGCGCTCCGCCTCTGCCTCGGGATCCCCTCCCCGCCTCTTGTTCTTCTTAGCCTGGACGGATCTCTTCAGGAACTTCGGGTGGCTCGCGCTGTTTGGAACTGTTGGATCGCGTCACCTACAATTTATACACTTTGATATCAATAAATGTTTTGAATATATATACGACTTTCTGTTCAGGTACTAATACCAATTTAGTAATCGAACCTCTAAGTTTTTGCTGTAACTTTCCATCGCTTGCCAACTTATACATCATGTCTTTGTATCTTACAGTTGCGACATCCATGTATCTGTCTCGAACAGCCACCTCGAGACCATCGTTGTAGAAGTGTTTTATCTGCAAGATAGTTTGTTGTCGTTGTATAAGTAATCTGTAAACAGTAACAGATAATTAATAAAAATCAGAAATTGGTGTACCTTGAAGTTGGCAAACCACTTCTCCCGTTGCCACAGAGGCAACTTAGTCCAGCTCGTGCAGTAAGTAGTCAAATCTTCCATGAAACTGTCCTTGACACCTGTCACCGTCGCACGAGTACGAAACCTACATGTAGGTATACACCAAAGAGTGAAATAAGATGATGTCTCACAAAAAAAAAAGAAATACAATGTCTCACCATGTGCCCTCGGGGCCAATGATTAGGCGCCCGTCGTGTGTGTATTGCAGCCCTTCATCCTGGTGTGGCTGCGGTTGTTCTTGTTCCTCATTGCCATGCACCTCCTCGTCCTCCACTTCCTCTTGCCTGTTTTCTTCTTCGCCTTGCTGCTGCACCCGATCCCTGCTCCTGCTGCTGCCGCTGCTCGAACTTCCAAACCGCAACCTGCTGGCCAACGTCATATCTGCAGACATGTAATAGTTGAAAGTTAGGAACTGACATCATAATATTGAAATACACTCGAAAAAAAATCAAGGTTTGCAGATTACTATGTACACATAATATAACTTACTGAAACTATACACTACTAAAAATCATCGTCACTGTCGTTGTCATCTTCAACTTGCCTACTCGAACCGACGACATCCTCTTCCTCGACGTCATCTTCGTCCTCCTCGTCATTGACCTCTAAATCAGTGGTGTCATCCTCCTCCTCGACCATATCACTAGAAGCACCTTCCTCCTCCTCACTGCCTTCATCGTCTTCAAAATCTTCCCCCACATCCACCTCATTATTGTCATCGTCATCATTTGCAAAAAGATTCTCATCAACTGGAGACAATGTTGTACCACTAGAAATGACGTCCTCTTGGAAGAGGTCAGAGTCATAGTGCCCCCGTGGCTTAGTTTTGAACACCGCCCACCATTGGTTTACAGTTCTGTCGTTCTTTGTGGTTGGGTAAGGCGCAAAGTACACTTGGTGTGCTTGATGTGCAAGTATAAACGGATCGTACTTGGAGTATTTTTTGGTATGATTAACTTCAACTACTTTGTACCTTTCATGTACTCTAGTACCTTGCACAGAGTTGTCCTTCCATTCGCATTTAAATACCACAGCTCTATACCCACGATCATTTCCAACATAACACAACTCGAAGATGTCCTCCAATAGACCGTAGTAATCTTCACCCTCAAGTGACGACACACTCACACCGAAATTACATCTACTCCTACTGCTACCATGGGCAAATGTATGAAAATTGTAACCATTGACCGAATACCGGTTTCAAGTTCTAACATTCCATAAAGGACCTAATGCTAGACTCCTAACCAAATCATCCTGAATATTCTCAGAAATTGCATGCTCCTTAAGCCATTTAGGAAACTGTTCCTCATGCTTATTCCAAATGTCATCAGCATTTAAATGTGGATTAGCAGCTACAAATTCTGTTACAAATTTTTTCTCGTACGGCTCCAAAACTTCACAATTTGATAGCAAGTACATGTGAGCACGATTGTACTCCTTCTCATCTAATGTCCTCCACCCGCCAGCTGATTACGATCCCTCACCTTCCTTACTTTGAAAAAAGTCTGGTATGTTGGGGTCAATCGTCGTCTCTGGTGTTTCTAGGTTTAGATTCTTGGTTTTGGTGTTCACTTCTTTCTCGAAATACAGAGAACAGAAGTTGGCTATCTCCTCTGTTAAGTAAGCATTACATATGGAGCCCTCAACCCTCGCCTTGTTACCAATTTTTTTTCTTCAAATGGTTGAGAAATCTATGACAATCATCAAGCAATTATGTTATTATCAAATTACAGTGTCTAACGTTAGTTAGTGGATAAAATAAGTAAGTAGTTGAAAGTTCTCACCTCTCAAACGGGTACATCCATCTAAACTGTACCGGTCCTCCCACTTTAGCTTCGTAGGGCAAGTGGACCGGTAGATGCTTCATTGAGTTAAAGAAGGAGGGTGGGAAGATCATCTCAAGTTTGCATATTATCTGAGGAATTTGATCCTCCAAACGAGTCATGTCGTCATTTGTAACTGTCGACGAACACAAATCTCGAAAAAACTGAGATATCTCAGTGATAGGATTCCAAACACTTTCCGGCAGCATGTGCTTCAACGCCACAGGTAGTAACCGCTCCATGAACACGTGGCAGTCGTGACTCTTCAAGCCTTGGAGCTTCAGGTTCTTAATGTCCACACACCGACTAAAATCGGATGCATACCCATCAGGGAACTTCAGTTTCCCTACCCACTCTAACACAGCCTTTCTCTGAGCCTTATCAAGACTAAACAAGGCCCTAGGCTTGGACCCATCCCGCTTGATATGTAGTTTTGGACGGTCACAAATTTTTTTCAAATCTTTTCGGGATCCTACGGTGTCACATGTCTTACCCTCTACATCCATGACGGTGTGAATCAGTTGCTCAAAGAAATTCTTCTCAATATGCATCACGTCCAGATTATGTCGGAGTAATAAAGTACTCCAATATGGAAGGTCGAAGAAGATGCTTCTTTTAAACCAACCATTTTTCAATTTCTTAAGATCTTTGAACTCTTGATCGGTCCCGTCAACAGTAGATGGGAACTCTGAAATCACCTCCCAAATCTCATCACCTTGGAGACGAATCGGTGCCTCATCTAGCACCACCTCACCCTTCTTGAAAGCTCTCTTATTCTTCCTGTACATGTGACCCTCGGGTAGAAACTGTCTATGACAGTCAAACCAACTAATTTTGCTTGAATTACGTAGGTAGAATGCTTTACTTTCACTCATGCAACAAGGACAAGCTTTTTGGCCCGCCGTAGACCAACCGCTCAACATACCATACGCAGGAAAATCATTTATAGTCCACAAAAGCGATGCTCTAAGCTTAAAATTTTGTTTCAACGACACATCATATGTCTCCACCCCTACTTCCCACAAGTGTTTCAATTCCTCTATCACTGGTTGTAAGTAAACATCCAAGTGGTTTTTGGGATTTTTTGGGCCGGGAACAATGAGAGAAAGGAAGATGAACGGTGGTTTCAGACAAAGCCATGGGGGTAAGTTGTACGGTGTGACCATGACAGGCCAGCATGAGTATGACTTACCGAACTGACCGAAAGGGGCGAAACCATCGGTACACAGCCCGAGTCTGACATTACGGGGTTCCTCAGCAAATTCAGGGTAAATCCTATCAAACCGTTTCCATTCCTCCCCGTCACTAGGATGACACATCTTCCCCTCTACACGATTTTCTTCTTGATGCCACCTCATTTGTTCGGCAATGGTTTTGGTTGCGTATAATTTTTGAAGTGTAGGGGCGATGGGAAAGTAGGTAAGTCGACTAAGTGATATAGGTTTTTTATGCCTCGCTACACTCTTTCCCTTCTTACCCCTCAAAACAATATTTCCATCTACAGTTTTGTATCTACCCTTCCCACATACCTTACATTCCTCAAGCATGGCATCGTCCTTCCAAAAAAGCATACATCCATCGGGACAAGCATCGATCTTTTGATGCGGAAGTTCAAGACCTTTAACTATTTTTTTGGTGTTGTAGAATGTTTTGGTCATAATGTTGTCTTTTGGGATGAGTTTCTCAATCAACGCAGCGATTCCGTCTACGCACCCAAAAGGTAGGTTATACTCACATTTAAGGGTCACTACCATAGACGCGACTTCTAACAATGTCACATCACACCCTCCATATAATGGCTTCTCCGCAGCCTCTAACATATCAAAAAAAGCTTTCGCTCGTGGGTTTGGCTCTTGTGGGGTTGGTTGGTCATCGTCGTTAGTGCACATGCTCTCATCATTAAACAAATTGCACTCAACCACATCAACAATCATTCCTCTCACCCCGCCCTCATTCTGATCCACCTTAGATTCCTCAAAATCAGACTTCTCACCATGACAAATCCAATAATAATAATTTGGGCTAAACCCATCTGAGATAATATGTTCTTTAATCAAAATACTATCCAAGAATTTGATGTTCTTACATTTCACACAAGGACACCTAAATCTACCATCTGACGCGTATTCGGGATGGGTTTCAGCGAACTCAAGAAAGCGATTAACACCATCTAAAAATTCCTTTGTGGGACGTCGTTTCTTATCGAATCTTTCCCCATACATCCATTTTCGTTCCTGTCTCTTCATTTTTTTATCTAAAAAATTTAAGACAATAACCACATACAAATTATTTTCTCTAAAGTAATTTACTAATATATATACACTAGTCAAATATTATGTAAAATTCTCAATTCACCTAAACATAGTACTATTTCCACCCAATTCGTCCATAATTACATCACCAAATCGGCATAATTGTATTTTATTTCCAAATTCCTAACACATCAAAACAACCCAATTCAATCAACTACTTAACCGCAAACCCTAATTTTATACTAACAATCTACCTAATTCAAATTGGGGAACCAATTGGGCGATTTAAATCCTAACTACACTAAATATTCCAACAACTAAGAAACTATCCAACCCAATAACTAATTTATTTAAATCGATAAAAACAGAAATTAACAAATAATTGAAACCAAATAAAGATAGATAAACATACCTTAAAGAAAATGAGAAAATTGAAGAAGGAATGAAGAGGAAAGGAAGGAGGGACGAGTGTTAGAGAGAGGGGGGAGGGTTTTAGAGAAAGAGACCGAAATGAGGGAATGTTTCGGGGGAGGGGGGGTGTTCGTTTATTTAAAAAAAATTAACAAGTTTAGCGACCGAAATCGGTCGCGCGCCACTCTCATTAGCGACCGATTTCAGTCGCTAATTCTGTCGCCATTTCATTAATTTAGCGACCGAAATCGGTTGCGCGCCGATTTTTTAGCGACTGATTTCGGTCGCTAAAGTTAATTAATTTTTTAAAAATTCCGTCTCCTCGTCCAGCTACTAATATCGGTCGCAGTATGAACTTTCAGTCGCTAAATTAGCCACTGAATTTATCAGTCGCTAGTGATTAGTAGCTACATGCAGTATTTCTTGTAGTGTCATCGAGAGTCGGGAGCAACCATACTAAGGCCTCGAAGCCCACTAAGACACCATGACTCAAGGGAAAGGGGGGCAAACAAGAGAAAACAATCAATAATAGACGGAAAAGAAAGGATAGTTGCCGTACCCATCGGTTAGCAACTCACTCGCTCCATCGTCTCATCGGTCAACATAAGCACTTTGCTTGTCGTCATCATCGTCATTCCTCTCTAATCGCGATACGGATCCATGGTTGGAGCATAAAGGTATAATGAGGTGGTTTTTTATGTGAAAGTCGGTTTAAAGTGAAGAGAAAGGGAGGTGAAAAATGCGCATGTGAGGTGGGGGGGTCATATAATGAGTATAAGGACATGTAGGGAGGTTGGGAGGGGGTATAAAGTGGTTGGGTGGGCTCAAACGATGAAGAAAAGGCCAAAGGAGGACAGGGGGTCCATCCCGGTCGGGATGGGTGGTCCCAGTCGGGATGACCGGCTCGTCCCGGTCGGGAAGGCTTCGTTCCGGTCGGGATGACCTGTCAGTAGACCCATCTTTTGCGCACCTCATCCCGGACGGGATGACATCCTTCCCGGTCGGGATGGTCCTCCATCCCGGACGGGATGACCTATTTTTGGCCGGGAAGAGTCTCCTAACCCTCCATAGCTCCCAAAAGCTCGTTCCAAGCTTCAAAAACCGACTCCCCGTCACACGATCCAAGCTCAAACAATGACCACTCCTCCCTAGGAATCACCTTCACTTCACCTATCAAACAAAGCTCAAATACACATCAAATTCCCTCCCTCACATCGCTCATCAATAATCCAAATAGTCAAGAAATTCACAAAACCAAACAAACTACAAGGGAAAGAGATATATACAAAGAGACGGTTCTTGTGGAACTTCGTCAAACCAAGGATGGTGCACTCTTCAATCTTTTTCAGCAACAAAAACTAGTTCCATCTCCATCAAGGGCACGAAGAAACAAGTCGAAGGCCCTAGCAAAGTCTTCAATCAAGCTTAAGATATAAGAATCCAAAAACCAAGGCTCTTCATGACCTTGTCCCGACGTTCCCGGGGCATCCCGATCTTGTAAGTTCAAAGGCTTGAACTTATACTTTTTATCCTTTGGGATATACCCAAACGTCCACCGGTCCTCATGTGGCCCCAAGGGAGGCTCATCTTCCTTCTTACCTTTCAACTTGTCATCAAGACCGTGATGTGGGCACTCATCCTCTCCAATCTCGGAGTCATCCTCTTCAAGTTCACAAGTGTTCTTCTTCAAGCTTTGTCCCAACTCAACCCCTAGATCAATGTCCTTCGTGGCTTGGATCATATTGCAAGACTCATCATCAGTAGGCAAAGTGTTACCTTAGAGGTCAAACACTAGCTTCTCTTCGCCTAACTCGAAGGTGATCCTACCATTCTTCACATCGATCATAGCACCGGCGGTGTGTAGAAATGGGCGCCCAAGGATAATGGGAGTGTTGGCATCTTCCGGCATATCGAGCACGATGAAATCGACCGGAATGAAGAACTTCCCGATTCTCACCGGCACTTCCTCTAGCATCCCCAATGGTCGGTTGAATGAACTATCGGCCATTTGGAGTGTAACAGAAGTACTTTTAAGCTCCTTCATCCCAAGTCGACAACAAATAGAATAAGGGATGATGCTCACACTCTCACCCAAATCACATAATGCTCTTTCGATCTTGTAGTGCCCTATGGTGCAAGGGATCGAGAATCTACCCGGATCCTTCAACTTTGGAAGCGTAGAACCTTGAATGAGCTCGCTCACCACCCTTGTGAACGCAATGGTCTCTTCCTTGTTGATGGATCTCTTCCTAGCCAAGATTTCTTTCATAAATTTTCCATATGCCGGGATTTGGGTAAGTAGCTCGATGAATGGGACAATAACATCTAATTTCTTCACAATGTTAAGGAACTTTTCATATTGAGAATCTACCTTGGTCTTCATTTGCCTTGTTGGGAAAGGCAACTTGATATGGAACTTATTTGGCTCAATCGGGGTAGACTCCTCAAATGATACTTTCCTTTTGCCCTTGTCTTTTCCTTGAAGTGGAGGAAGCTTGTCTCCTTGGGGTCTCTCGATCTCCCATAAGACTTGCTCCTCTATTGGATTTCCCAAGCTTTGGTCTTCTTGAATTGGAGACATAGCTTCTCTTGTTGGTTCTTGCTCATTAGGGGGTGGGGGAGGGTTATAAGATGTACCTCTCCTCGTGGTAATAGCATTTACATTCTCAAGTTTCGATGTTTCACCTTGAGGAGGTAATTGCCCCTTTTGCCTTGAAGAGCTACCCGAAGCAAGTTGAGCTATTTGGGTCTCAAGCATCTTCATATGAGCATCTCTCGCCATGTTGTCTCTTTGAATAAAAGCATAAAACTCTTGTTGGTTTTTTGACATCTCCATTTGACCCCTTTGCATCTCCAACATAGATTTTTGAACATCGAAATCACGAGTTGGAGATTGTGGATTGTGCGGAGTATCGGTGAGGGCTAATGGAGCACGGTAATCATGAATAGGAGACCGGCTCCTAGGCTTGCTTTGTTGTTGCTGACTTTGGGTTGCTTGTTGTTGACGGTTCCTTTGGAACCCTTGAGAATTGCCTTGATTATGGCCTTGATTGTTGCCATGGTTGTGGTTTTGATACGCTTGGTTGAAGTTCCCTTGTTGGAACCCTTGATTGTTGTTGTGGAAGGTGCCTTGGTTATTTTGCTTGAAATTGTTAAAAGGCCTTGAGTTGCCTTGATAACCTTGGTAACCTTGATTGTTGTCCCTTAAGGGAGGTGGAACATAGGGACGAGGTTGCATAGCTTGTTGTTGAGGGACTTGATTGGAAGCTTGGTATTGATTGGAATAGGAAGCACCTTGCTTGAACGCTTGAAAGGCATTCACTTGCTCAATACTCCCTCGACAATGCATAGGATCATGACCAACGACTCCACAAGTGTCACACATCCCATAATAAGGCAAAGGAGGTGTCAATCCCAAAGCATTCACTTCTTGAATTGAGTGTTGGTTGGAGGAACTAATGCTTTGAACTTGAGTGAGGTGGCCTTGGAGCTTCTTGTCAATGGTCTCCATGTGTGTCTTCAATTGAGCTCCAAGGTCAATGCTTAATTGAGTAATAGCATCAACCTTGTGCCTACCTCCTCGATTTGCCTTCCTAGGCCTTGATTATTGAGAATTATGAACCGCCATCTCCTCGATTCTTGCCCATGTTTGGTCATCATCGACCTCGGTGAACCTACCATTGGAGCCCATGTTGAGTATAGTTCTTGAGTCCTCATAAAGACCATTCCAAAATTGTTGGACTAAGAACCATTGTGAAAGTCCATGGTGGGGGCACGATCTCACCAACGATTTAAACCTCTCCCAAGCCTCATAAAGGCTCTCTTCATCCCGTTGTTGGAAACCGGTGATGGAGGCCCTAAGCAAATTAGTCTTATCCGGAGGGTAGAACGTTTGGTAGAACGCCAATGCAAGCTTCTTCCAAGTGTCGATGCCCATGGTAGCCCTATCGAGACTCTTGATCCATTGCTTCGCTTTGCCAATTAATGAGAATGGAAATAATACCCATCGGATTTGATCTTGTGTAACCCCGGGTTGAGAGATAGCGTCGCAATAATCGGAGAAAGTCTCCATGTGTTGGTGCGGGTCTTCGGTGGGCAAACCACTAAATTGATTCCTTTCCACAAGTTGGATGAAGTGCGTCTTGGCCATAAAATTTCCGTTATAAGCGGCCGGTAGAGCATTAGGTCCTGGCAAGACATCTTCCGTAAATGTAAAGTGGGACGAAAACTTCGGCATTATTGGATGTAAGGGAGATGGTGGTGAAGACGGAGTTGAAGTAGATGTAGAGGGGGAACTAGGACTAGAATATCCAAAGGGATTGGTGAAATTCCCTTCGGCCGTCTCTCAAGATGCTTCCTCAAAAACGTTTCCTTGAGCTTGCTCTTGATGAGTATTGCTTGCACTTGGTTGAGAGATTCTAGCCCGATTAATCGTCCGTTGGCGAAAGGCTCGAAAGAGTCTTTCCGGCTCTGGATTAAAGAGAAAGAATTCGCCTCCCCGCCTAGGCATACACTACGCACTAGAACAAACCTAAGAACACCTACTGCTTTATGGGCACTAGGTAACGACAATAAACAAGCACAATCGAGAGACAAAGAGAAAAGAAGGAAATAAAACTAAGGAAACAAGAAAAATCTAAAGAATATGCACAAGAGATGATAGAAGAGCACAAAGAAGGGTAACTAAGTCTAGCTATAAGCAAACTAAGTCTAAGCAATGCACCGTCCCCGGCAACGGCGCCAAATTGGTGGTGGGATTTGTCGTGGATCTCGCCGATCAATTTATAACCAACTAGACCTAACGGTAGTTAGGGTAAGTCTGGATCGTATCCACGGAGACGGTGTTGCAAGGTTTAGACTAGGTCGGCCTAAAATGAGACCAAGTCACAACAAACACAAAGAAATACTAATTGACGAATTATGATGAGAGGAGAAGAAGGAATTGGACTAACAATGAACTAGACTATAACAAGGCTAAATGAAATAACTAAACACAAACTAATCAATGAACTAAAGAAATGATGACTAACTATAGTTGAATCGAATATGAAGAAGAAGTGGGTTAGGTCGGGTTCATAAGTGTAGATGGGTAATTGGGGTTGCCAAGGGTGTAGGTGTCTCCTAATTCCTAGAATCGGTCTGGGCTCTCGCTACTTAGGCCGATGTCGAGGTAGGTCCGGGCTCTCGCTACTTAGACCGATGTCGAGATGGGTCCGGGCTCTCGCTACTTAGACCCAAGTCTGCGCTCTCGCGACTACGACTTTTCTCAACAAGACCACATACCAGACAAACAATGAGTAGAGGAAGACTAGCATGAGAAGCATGGCCACTACAACTCAAACAAGCATTTCAACAAACACATAGTGTGCCAAATATGTGACTAACAACAAAGATTCACCCTTTACTCCTAATCAAACCCTAATCACCCATATTCCACCCTTAATCCCCCTACTAACCCACAAGGACACTACTCACACATATTCAAACTAACTACAACAATGAAAAGAGAAAACAACATCATAAACATCAAAACATTCATTATAAACAATCAAGAACAATAAACAATAATCAATGATTAAAACTTGATGATAGAACAAAGATTAAGGGAAGGGAAGATTATACCAACAACAAGAGGTAGAAAAAGATGAGAACATGAATTAATAAGAAACACAAATAAAACCCCACGGTTGTCAATCTTGGATGAGTCTTCAAGAATCTTCTTAATACAAGACTAATTACAAGGATTAACTAAAGATTAAAGGAAGATTAAACTAATGAGAGGAGAACTAAATCTAGGGTTTATATCTTGTAGAGAGGCTTAAGAGAGTCTAGGTTAAGGTAGAGTAAGGTAATATCCATAAACAATACAAGAGGGAAGTATTTATAGGGTTACAAGAATGAAGGAGGAAGGAAAGAAGAGTTCCGGCTACAGCACACCGGTCCCGACCGGGAAGGACCGTTCCCGATCGGGAAGGGAGTGGTCCCGACCGGGAAGGTCTGGTCCCGACCGGGACGGACCCAAAACAGGAGACCCCTCATTTGTGCACTTCATCCCGGACGGGATGAGGCCATACCCGTCGGGGATGAGTCTTGTCGGCCTCCAATATGAGCTTTAAGGTTCCCCCTTGCTTCACATGGACTTTTAATCGATTCTCGGGACTCGGGTTCGGGTCTCGGAGGCTCGGGATTGGGTCCCAAGGTCTCGGGGTCGAATCCAAGGCATCGAGTGATCGTTCCTCCGCTTCGTTGGCTCCGAAAAGTGTATGTATTGAGTCGGAATCGCTCCAACTCGTCACGAATGGTCTCGGGAACCTGAAACGAGCTAAAGGAAGCATAAGTAGCCCATAAATCGCTCCCAAGGAGCGATTCCACAAGGGAAATGGGACCAAAACACTACGAAATAGGCACTACAAACTACACTTATCAAGCATCCCAAGGCCTGGTACTACAGGCTCGATTCCAAGAAATATAAAAATTGGGATGATGTGGAAACAGAATTTGCTTGGAATTACGCTGATAATACCGAGATCCAGACTACAATGCGTACTCTGGAAGTGATGGCCCAAGAGCCCAAAGAAGGGTTCACCAAATATCTGCAGAGATGGCGGGCCGAGAGTGTTAAGTTGGTCGATAAGCCGAGCAAGAAAGTGCTAGTGGAGGCGTTTGTCATGAACCTCCTCCCTTCCTACCGGGTCCATCTCCGGTATGATGTTATCCCTAATTTAGCTACCCTTACTGAAATGGGTACAAGGATCGAGGATGACTTACGGTTAGAGAGCCTGACTAAGGCCTCTACCAAGGGCTATCAAGGGGCAAGCTCATCTGCAAGCAAGCCCACACCTGCAGCTGCAACTCGCAGCATCTTCGACGAGGTAAATCTGCTTGACACCTCATCCAAAAAGAATACACCAAATCGGGTATTCACAGATATAGGGACTACCTATAGCTACGCCTTACAAAGGCTATCTTCAAAAGGCCTTATCCAACCAATAGGTCTGATTTCCGACCTTCCAGTGGAGAAAAGGCCCAAGAGCTACAATGCCCAAGCCTATTGCCAGTATCATCGTGGTAATGAGCATGATATTAAAAATGCTGGAAACTAAAGCATCTGATCCAAGATCTGAACGAAAGTGGGAAAATACCGTTGCCCGGGGACAAGCCGAGCAACAAAGAAAACCCTTTCAGTACTCATGCTATATTCACCAGCGAGGTAATTGACTGTTCTCACCTCATTTCCCCTTATATCCCACAAATCAACGGGATATGGTTCGATGATGAGGATGACGTCTACCTGGCAAAAGGGGAAACTGTCCCCGTCATGAGAGAAGAGGTCCGAAAAGCTAAGTCCAAAGCCTTAGCCACCAACCACCTCGCCACAGTTGGGCGCTCTACTCCAACAACCGTCACTGAACCTACCAGGACGGATCCTACCCTCAAAGAACCAAGCAGTGACAAGGCTTTGGTCCAGCAAGTGAAGAGGGTTCGAGCTGATCTAACCATATGGCAACTACTGGTTAGCTCACAAGCACATCGGGAAGCACTGACTAAGGCTCTCGATGAGATCAAGGTCGACTCACAGGTTACCCCCGCTGAAATGGTAGCCACTATCATGCCCTATCTCAAGGGCAAGTCCAAGGAAGAAGGCCCACTCATCACCTTCTCCGAGTCCGATCTGCCAGCGTTCGGGCTCAATCATAATCTGGCCCTATACATCACGGTCATTTGCCGAGGGAAGTACCTCCCAATCACCCTTATTGATGACGGATCTGCCGTAAATGTCCTTCCCCTAACGACCGCTAAAGCCCTCGGTATCACAGATGCCGACTATCTCCCAACGGCGCAAACTATCCAGGCCTTTGATGGAAGCCCAAAACCGGTGCACTGGGTCCTTACTGCTGGTGCACTGGGTCACTGGATCGAGTGGGCCCTTAGTCAGGCCCGACTGCTGGTGCATTGGGTCACTCGACCGAGTCCAGGGGCTACTCGGTCGAGTAACCCTAGCCGGGTGCACATAGCAAGGGCTATATATACACCCCCATGCACAACCTTTCACACAACCTTTTTACAAACCCTACACTTTTGCAACCTAATTCTACCCTAAGCAAACCCTAATACTACACTAGCAAACCCTAAACCTAGCTTTAGGAATTCAAAAACCCTAACCACCACAACATAGCCTACATACTCGATACTCCCGTGGAAGCCGCCACTACGAGTTCCGTCCGAGCATAAGAAACATGTAGGTTGAGGGTGTAAAAACCCCTTTTCTTCTCCTTTCTCATCTTTTTCGCGTCATTCGTCGTCATAATCTTTTTTTTATTTTGTTCGTATCATAATATCGTTAATATCGCTAGTATTAAAACATTAAAATACTCGCGGATTTGTGTCGAGTGCGAAGGATGTCGGAATAAGGAAACCTGCATATACAAGTGTACTACACACAGCGTTGCCGGTCCCTTATCCTGCCACCCTAGCACTTGATTATTGAAACGAGTCAACTTAAAACATAATTTTTGTTTTCGTTCGCGTAGCTTTCATTCAATCGCATATTTCGTCAAACACAAAACTATTGAATATCTTTTAAATAAGGGTCGAAACCCGTTGATGCGGATCCGACATCAAACAATTCGCAAGACTTAATTATGATGTCGAGATGCGGAGGGAATCAAGTCTTCCCATTCAAGCAAAGCGTCGATCTTTTAGATTCGATGCCAATTCCATAATTGGATGTCGAATCTAACGATCTATTCAAATAATTCAACCAATTCGATTTTTCATTGAAGCTAACGTAGATGTCATTAAATTCGTTAGAATTACGACACTATAAACGCGGAGAAAAATTCATATCGCTTTGGTTGACTTTAAACGACTTATAGTTTTTTTCTTCAATTCAATAAGCGGATATCGGGCACGACGAGAATCATAGATATGAATTGGACATAAATTATACAATATTTATGCCCAATTCCTCGAATCATTAAAATCAATGAGTAATTTTGAAATCATTAACAGAATTGCAAACGAACCCTGGTTCGTACAGGGGGCACTCGAACGAGTGCTTAGCCCACTCGGTCGAGTGGCACCCCAAAAACAAGAACAGAATGCTCTTCCGACCTCCACTCGGTCGAGTCTCGCAATGACTCGATCGAGTGGTAACGTACTCGGTCGAGTTGATCAATAACTCGATCGAGTAGGGTCCGAAATACGAGACCGAATACTTTCATGACAACCACTCTGTCGAGTTTCGCAATAACTCGCTCGAATGGCCACACACTCGGTCGAGTTCCCTCATAACTCGGTCGAGTGACGTCACGAAATTTGGACAAGAGCCTTTTTAGAGGTCCACTCGGTCGAGTCCCTCAATGGCTCGGTCGAGTGGCCCCATATCACGACAAAACCGTGAGTCCTACAAGGCCATTCGAGTCTTATTATCACCTTTTTATGACTTAGGTCAACACGTGCCAAATCAATCACGTGAAACATCACTCTTTCAAACCGTGCATTATCATATTTACATCATTCCATATTTACGCAAACCGTTAATACCGTTATACCGTTACTAACCGTTTGTTCTTTTGTTGATTTATTGTGTTTATTTTATTGTACTAAAATGAACCCATATGCTAAAATACAACTTTGACGTTAGCATTTTAGTTGCATTAAATCGGCATAGAAACCCGTTCAACTAACGCGCGTATTCAAAAATCATTCGATATCCTAGTAGAGGCCACTAATGTGGGGGCGGGGTTGGGTATCTTTAGTGGGCTTCCCAACACGTACCCTCACCCCTTACTCAGAACCTCGGTTTCCGGATGCCCGAAACCGTTGGCGCACGAGAGTCATTCTATACACGATAACCGGTAGTGATGGTATCGGTATCGCAATGCAAAGGGACGAGCCCAATAAACTCTGACATCGGAAATGGGCCGCATTTTGTACACGACCCACTACGACATAGAGTGGGTTCAAACGGGCCCAAACTCCCACAAAGTTCGGTGGCAACTCCACTTAGATTTAAATTTCAATTCGATCCATTCTCATATGAAGATTCATTCGCCTCCCCAAACCCGCGCGTGGCCGCGTCGGGGTGGACTTATGTCATGTCCACAATTTGAACTACGTTAGCTCCAATTTTCGTCCTGTGTTTTGTCGATACACAAGAGCCATGTCCACAACTTGGACCTACGTCCATTCGTCCTGTGTTTTGTCGATGCACAAGAGAAGAGCCCCTGTGCCATCTTTTTGTATAATTGACCGTCATCCGTGCGAACAAATTGGGTTACCAATCTCCGCAGGGCTTTCTTGGCCCGGTTTTCAGTTCCCGGGGGATATTCTCCCGTTGCCAAGTAGGTTAGGACGGCTTGATACCAAGGTTCTGGGTCAGTTAGCTCAATGTCCTAGATGGCGTGTACATATGCCGGCTCGGACCGTCTTTCAACACAGATGGGCATGCTTGTTAGATGGTCTGGTATGTTCAGCAGGGATGCTAATTTGGAAAGTGCATCTGCGAACTGATTTTCTTCCCGAGGCAGATAGATATATTCCACCTTCTGGAATTGTTTCTCTAGAACCCTTACTCGTGCATGGTAAGCCACGAGATTGGCGTTCCGAGTTTTCCATTTTTGGAGCGCTTGATTGATGACCAGTGATGAGTCACCGTGAACTCGGAAGTTTGTTACCCCTAAATCAGCGGCGGCTTGCAACCCGTGGATGCATGCTTCATACTCGGCTGCGTTGTTGGTTACCTCAAAGTCCATTTTGATGGATAACGGGGTATGTTCCCATCGCGGTGAGATTAACAGAATGCCGACCCCGAATCCTCGAAAATTGGATGCCCCATCAAAATACAAATCCCATGTTTCGGTATCGGTATGGAATATGTCTTCATCAGGACATCGGGAAGCACTGACTAAGGCTCATGATGAGATCAAGGTCGACTCACACCCCCGCTGAAATGGTAGCCACTATCATGCCCTATTTCAAGGGCAAGTCCAAGGAAGAAGGCCCACTCATCACCTTCTCCTAGTCCGATCTGCCAGCGTTCGAGCCCAATCATAACCTGGCCCTATACATCACGGTTATTTGCCGAGGGAAGTACCTCCCAATGACCCTTATTGATGACGGATCTGCCGTAAATGTCCTTCCCCTAAGGACCGCTAAAGCCCTCGGCATCACAGATGCCGACTATCTCCCAACGGCGCAAACTGTCCAGGCTTTTGACAGAAGTCCAAAACCGGTGGCCGGGGCCGTTAAACTAACAATAATAACGGGCCCAGTCGAAAAAGAACTGGAGTTTCAGGTGATCGACGTCACCTCATCCTTTAACTTACTACTAAGAAGGCCTTGGATCCATGCGGTCAAGGCCGTATCCTCTACTCTCCACCGGAAAGTTAAGATGCCACTTCGGGATGACATCATCACTCTAGAAGCAACCCCCATTACTGTAGCAAGCTGCAATGCTACGAGCTGAGCCGATCCACGAGGATTCTATTTCATGGGCATGATTGAAGAAGAATATCTCTTCAGGCCGTACTTCACAACTAACATCGACACGATTCTACAGAACCTGGGCTATCTACCGGGAGCAACCTCGAGGCCAAATCTTCCAGCTGGGAAGATTGTTGAGGTCCTAAACGATGGTGAATCACAGTTCGGATTGGGGTATGCTATAACCCCGGAAAACGTTGTCCGGGCCGGTATTCACAAGACCTCCAACATCCTTAAGGGTACTTACATAGGCACTTATAGCCCGAAGTTAACTAACTACTTCGTCACTCCAGTTTTCGGAGCTATTCAAGTGGGCCTTTACCAACCCACCATCACATATCCCGAGACCAAAACGGCTCGGGAGTGCAATTTCATCCCCGATGATATATTCACCCTTGTTCAGGATTAGTCCAAGGAAGGGGAAAACAACTCCGAGCCCGTGTTGGGGCTCCTATTTGGAGAAGACAAGGCCGTCCCCGCTCCAAAAGATGATTTGGTCAATCTGATCCTCCGCAGCGATCGGTTTGACCCAACCAAGCTAATCACCGAAGTCGGTGCAGACACCGGGAAAAGGACCTGGAGGAAAACCATCAAGTGGACCGACAGCCAAGGACGGACCTACAAGCTGAGCACCGGTAAGGGATACATGCCGGATACCGAGTCTGAGTCAGAGTCAGAGTCGGAGTCTGAGTTCGAGTCTAGAGGGTCTGGTGAAAGAGTCGAGTCTGTAACCCCTTTTCCCTTAGCCACTTCCACTAGGGTCTCGGGGCCTGTCCCAAGACCTCTCCCTATCCCGCCACTTACCAACGAGCAGATGACCGCTCTTTTCGAGCTTTTCTCAAAATTTACCATTAATAATAACGAAAACCGTTCTGCTTACGACTTGTCTTATTTACGAAACTTTCTCAATTTCAAAGATTTTATATGCAATGTCATTGAGAAACCCGACAAACAGGTACCTCTACCTCCGCATCTGATCGAGCAGCTCGAACAAAGGGAGTCCCGAGATCCGGTAATCGAAGAAACCGAGTCCATCAATGTGGGAACCACTTTAGAGCCCCAGATGCTTAAGTTGGGCCTGTCCTTAGATCCAAAGGAGAGAAAACAATTCACGGACCTCCTCCATGAATTCAAAGACGTTTTCAGGTGGTCCTACAAGGACATACCGGGAATAGATCGGGAAATAGATGAACACCGAATGCCCATCAAAGATGGGTGCAAACTGGTAAAACAAAAACTACGAAGAATGAGGCCCGAATGGTCTCTCAAAGTCAAGGAAGAAGTCGACAAGCAATTCAAAGTGGGCTTTATACAAGTATCTGAATATCCAGACTGGGTCGCAAACATCGTGCCGGTACCCAAGAAGGACGGCAAGGTGCGGGTACGTGTGGACTTCCGGGACCTTAACAAGGCCAGCCCAAAAGACGATTTCCCGTTACCACATATCGACATACTGGTGGATAACACGGCCGATCATGCCCTTTTATCATTCATGGACGGGCTGTTGGAGCAAGTGTCCTCCACAATAGTGCATTGATATATTAAACATCATGGACGGAATATACTTGGGATAATTAGTACATCGATACTCTACGTCAGTTGATTAACGTAAATCGATAACGTCAGCTGACTAGAGTTAGACGTTATTGTCGTAAGACGGCGGTGATCAACTGATCCCTTTCGGTCACACCTATAGGATGAGACCCAAATAGAAAACTAATTATTTGTATTTGATACAGTTAATCAGTTCCTTACGTATATATTTGATATATGCTTTGTAATGAGAGTTATTTATTGGAGATAGAGTTTAGAACTCAGTCTGATTAAGTTTATTAGTCTATTATACGATAATTGACTTAATAAATTTTACGTCTTATTTTAATACGATTAAATAAGACCTAATTTAGTATTTAAAAGTTAATTACTAATTTTGTTGAGGTTTTGTATGCTTTTATGGGTAGTGGTTAGCTATTAATATTTACAAGGAGTTGTAAATTTAGCTGAATGATTATTATTATTATGGGACCTATTATATATAGATATAATAGTAATGTACTACTTAAAGAGTTAAGAGTATATTATTTATTTGATGTGATCAATTATATAAGATAATTGATCATGTCACACATAAGCATTTGTATGACAAATGACAAAAATAATATGGACCCATTATGCATGCAAATAAAATAATGCAATGACCTTCCTTAATTTAGGGGTGCCGGTTTTGGGAGTCATTTAAGGGAACATTGTTGTTCTCATTTGACATCCATTCATTCATTAGTTTTTTCATGACCTCTTCTCTAAAACTCTCTCTCATACTAATATTCATCTTTATTACTAAAGTAGTAATATTCATAATATTAGTATAGGTTCATCACTACTATTATCTAGTTAATAATAATAGTGATTATTTGGGTTGAATCTTGGTGCAACTAGAAGGAGATCTTCTACTTTGGAGATTCAAGATTTTGGAGGATCATCCATACTAATATAAGCTCAAGAACAATAAGAAAAGGAGTTTTCTTATTGTGCCCATTATTTCCTCTTTGTTTATGTAAGGAAATCTCTTCTTGTATCTAGTTTTTGTCATTTGATGTCATGCATGTGACTAGATCTTTATATACTAAATTAACAAGTAATTTAGTAACTAATTATAGGAGTCTAATTAGAGGGTTATGAACCTTTCAAGTGGTATCAGATCTTTGTTGTTGCATGCATGTCGATTTTTGACAATTTTTTCGGGTTATATGATAACTTTGTAAAAACTGAAAATTATGTGTGAAAATTTGTTTCACACGAAATTTTTGGGTATTTTATGATTTAATTTGAATTTATTTCATAAAATTGACCATTTACCGATTAATTAGCAAATTAAATCAATTCAAACTAATTTTCTATATTTTTCAAATTAGTGGAGACTAATTCTTGAAATTCCAAATTGGTTTGGAAAAATTAGTTTGAGCTTAATTGAGAATTAAGTGTTGATTAATGATTTTTAATGGTTAAAAATCGATAAATTCCATAAAAACCGAGCTAGGATGAACTTGATATATTATAGGGCGATTTTGGCATGATTTTTACAGCATTTTATTTATTTTAATGTTGTTGAATGAATGAATGTCATTTTATTGATTATTTTGCAAGATTGTACCTAGTATGGCCTAGTCTTTTAATCGGTATTACCCGTAATGTAAAGGAATATCGATTTGGTTGTAATTAATTGCGATCTCGTATCGCCCGTTTGTAATAATTAATAGTTTTATTTATACAAATGTATAATAGGAATGCTATGTATTCATTTGTATCATTTGTAATTAATTATTATGAAGACGGAGATTACCCAAGACGGTGGACAAAAGACGGTGCCTTTTGGAGGTGTTCCTTTGAAGAGGCCAGGGACCAAGGAGTTGGTTTCCGATTTTGTAATAGTCTAGTTAATTAGATTAGCTAGATGGCCATACTAGGATTTATTTTGTTTGATGCTTGCTTTATATTCGATCATGCCAAAATCGCCAATCATGCATTTTATTTATCGATTGTCAATTCACCAATTTACGTAATCACCAACTTAGTTCACTTATAAGTCATTAGTAACTGATGGGAGTCGGTTGCCTGCCTTTGGCCGCCTGCCAATCAGGCGCCAGGGCGACCAGTCCCAGAAGGAGGAAAGGTCTGCCCAGTAGCCTTTCCATCAAAGTCATTGAAATCTCCAAGTGTGGCCCTAATCCCTTGAGCCATCCGCCAAACAGAGCAAACCAGGCCTCCCGCCTGCTTACAGGGCGTTCCCGCCTGAACAGAACCGAAGGAGAACCGAGGACCCATCCGTCATTTTGCCTAAGGTAAGGGGAAATGGGTGGACAAGGTGAGTCCACGTGTCGCGCCAACATCCACCCATTTCCCTCCTCTTCTTTCTCTTTTTCTCTCTCTTGTGGGAAGGTATAAATACTTACCCATTTCCCACATAAGAGGGGTTGGATTTTCTCTCTCTAGACTCTTACTCCTAAAAACGCCACCTAGTTCCTCACGAACTAGGTTCGTCAAGGCATTTCACGGACTGACTTAGGCATCGGAGAGGGTTTCCTCGGACAACCTCCGAGGCCTGTGCGTTCATTGTGCAGGGAGCAGGCCATTTCCGCCGGGAAGGTCCGACCAAGGGAGTGAGAGGAAGGGGAGGCTGAAGGAAATCAAACGATCATTTGTTCACCATTAACCCAATTATACAGCCCGGATCCTAGGCCGGGTGAATTGTTTCCGTGACCGGAACAATTTGGCGCCGTCTGTGGGGAACTTACGGTTGTGCTCACGAGTTACCCACTAAAATCAACCACTCATAATCACAAAACCAAAACAATTATGCCAGAAATCGTTGATGCCAGTGCAGGAACGGGTCCGACGGTCCCACCGGTGACCCCCCTGTATGGTATGCCGCAGTCGGAGAGAGTTCCTCCTGCCACGATCTTAGGGGTAGGGGGAACCAGTCTCCTCGGTGGACCTAACATTGCGGTGACGCCTGAGCTGGGGACACTCCCACGACACGCTCTTAATCTGACCCCAGCTCAGATGGCGCAGGCAGCCGCTTTCTTCTCTGCGATGCTGAACCAGGATTTCACTCCTGAGGACTAGGTGGGCAGGGTCGCATCGGCTCCCAGGCAACCATCCCCAATTAGCAGGGATGAGGCCGGGGGCACGAGGCGGACCGCCGCCATGAATGCCCAGAGGAAAGCAAAGAGGACGGCTCAAGCGTATGCGCATGTGCAAAGGCGCATTACTACTGGCAATCCTGAGCCACCTGTTCAGCAGGCGTTCTCCATTCATACAACAGAATCAGCGTCTGGAGGACAGGGAGGCTTATCTCAAGGATTACAGGAGCGCATGAGGCCCAGGGAGCCCATGTCAAAACGCTTGGGAGAAAGACCAGGCAGAGTTTTCTCCAGGCTAACGCCTGCAGCCAAGGAACAGTCGGCCCCAGGCTTATCCCAAAGCCTGCAATCCAGACTCAACCGGGGACAACCGCTCGAGTCCAGGTACCATCAGGGTGAGAACCTCTGCCACTCTCAGAGGAAGAGGCCCAGACAGACCTCCCTGGAAACAGAGGATGAAGCAGCCAGTAGGCCGCCACCAGGGTACCGCTCCCCCAGTGCGAGGAAACCGACCCATAAACAATGGGAATCTCACGGTAACCAGTCTGGGGAAAGCAGGTCACGACTGGTGGTCAGGCCCACAAAAACCCCGTTGCACCCTGAGGTACAAGAGTACCCCATTCCAAAAATCAAAATGCCCACCATCAAATTTGACGGGACGACAGATCCTGAAGACCACCTGGCAGCCTTTGAGAGCCACATGGGCATGTATGACGTAGATGATGCCATCTGGTGCAAAGTTTTCCCAACCACCCTGGTAGGGCTCGCACAGGGATGGTTCAGAGACCTCCACCAGGGGTCAGTCAGGTTCTTCATAGAGTTAGCTGAAATTTTCCTCGAACAGTATGCCGGAAATAAGAGAAGACGCCTTACCCGTTTCGATCTCATGACCCTGAAACAGAAAAAGGGTGAGAGTGTGAGGGAATACATGAGAAGGTTTGATCTATCCTACCAGCAGGTTAGGGAGATCGATGATTCCACTGCCGCCTACGCCCTGACAATCTCCCTACTTCCAAAGGAAATGAAAAACCAGATGATCAGGGCCCAGCCAGAAACCTTGGCCATGGCCAGGAAGATTGCGGAAGGGTTCATTCTGCAGGAGGAGTTCCACGGCCTGACGGATACCCCTGCAGGCCAAACAAGGCCTCAAGGGGGACCGCAGGGTGGAAAGGGCAGAAGTGAGCCAGGCAACCAAAGGGAAGAGGGAGACACTCCCAAGAAGGAACGTACAGTCTACCAGCCCAGATTCGACAGTTACACTGCTCTGAACAAATCCAGGGCGGAGATCTTTGAACTGGAAAAAGAAACTGCTAAATGGAACCGCCCGAACAAACCTCGCAGCCCGAAAGGAGACCCCAAGAAATTCTGAACTTTCCACGACTGTATAGGCCATATCACCGAAGAATGCCGTCACCTGAAAGACGAAATCGAGAAGTTAATCAGGAACGGATGGTTGGCCAACTACGCAGCTAAGAATAAGTCTCAGAAGGAAGTGTCTGAAAAACCCGAAGGGTCAGTGCAGAACCGCATGGTGATCCATGTAATTTCAGGGGGCACTGAGGGCCAGCTCAGTCGAAGAGGCCAAAAAAGACAAATGCGCGAACTAAGGAACCAAATCTGCTATGCTGAGAAAGCAGGGAGTCCAAGGGGAGTGACACTAAGCATCACCCCTGATGATGCAGGGCGCGTAGTGTACCCACACAGTGACCCCTTGGTGTTGTCCCTAGAGATCAGCAACCACATTGTGCGGAGGTGTATGGTGGACACAGGCGCGTACACGAATTTGCTGTACAAGGACGCCTTCGAGAAAATGGGCCTGGAAAAGAGGCACCTGCGACCTGCTCCCGGATCGCTATACGGATTCAGCGGGGCAGGCGTGCTGCCCATGGGAGTCATAGATCTGCCCGTAACCTTTGGAGAAGGCTCTACTGCCAGAAATGTCAGGGCAACCTTTGTTGTTGTGGATGCAAGATCTGCCTACAACGCCCTAATTGGCAGAGCCACCCTGGATGAAATCGAGGCGGCCATCTCCATCAGGGCTCTCACCATAGCATATGTCACTGATTTCGGGCTAGAAGGAAAGGTGCGTGGGGACCAGGAGTCAGCCAGACAATGCTACTCCGTGGTCCTACAAGAGCACGAAAAAGAAAGGAAAGGAAAAAGGAAGGCTGACAGTTCCCCCAGCAGGGAGGGCGAGATCCCAGCCGAACAACCGGCGCCCGACCACCTGGAACCAGGGGGCGAAAACATGTTGGTAGATTTGGAGCCAGGCAGACAGGTTCTGATAGGAGCTGACCTGGAAAAATCCTACCAGGCTGAACTGGTCAAGCTGCTAAAAGAAAACAAAGACGTATTTGCCTATTCTGCAGACGAGATGCCCGGCGTTGATCCATCATGCATCGTTCACAAGCTGAATGTGAGCATGGATGCTCGCCCTGTAAAACAGAAGAAACGAAACATGTCTGCGGAAAAAGACGCAGCAATCAAGGAAGAAATTGACAAACTCTTGAAAGCAGATTTTATTGAGGTCTGTGACTACCCGGAATGGTTGGCGAATGTAGTCATGGTTAAAAAGTCGTCAGGCGCATGGAGAATGTGCGTAGATTTTACAAACCTCAACAAGGCATGCCCGAAAGACTGCTATCCGCTCCCCAGAATCGACCAACTGGTAGACTCCACCAGTGGTTACTCCATGCTGAGCTTCCTAGACGCCTTTTCAGGGTATCATCAAGTATACTTGTGGCAGCCGGACAGGGTGAAGTGTGCGTTCATCACCAGTTCAGGCACCTACATGTACAAGATGATGCCATTCGGGCTTAAAAATGCAGGGGCTACATACCAGCGGTTGGTTGATAAAGTATTTGAAAAACAAAAAGGCAGAAACATCGAGGCTTACGTTGATGACGCCATCGTAAAAAGCAGAGAAGACAGAGAGCACCTGATAGACCTGCAGGAGACCTTCTGTTCCCTGCGCGCATACAAAATGAAACTTAATCCAAAAAAGTGTACATTTGGAGTCCGCTCTGGCAAATTCCTGGGGTTCTTGGTCAGCTCTCGGGGGATAGACGCCAACCCTGAAAAACTTCAGGCAGTTCTAGACCTTCCTGAGCCCAAGACCATTAGAGACATCCAGCGCCTGACGGGCCGCATGGCCGCCTTAGCACGGTTCGTCGCCCGATCAGCAGACAAGGCCACTCCTTTTTTCAAGATACTGAAAGGGAACAAACAGTTCAAGTGAGAGAACGAGCAGAAAGAGGCCTTTGAGCAATTGAAGGACCATCTTAAGAGGCTCCCCACCCTGGCAAGACCAGTAGCAGGAGAAAAACTTTTCCTCTACATTGCAGTGACCAATATAACTGTCAGCGCGGTCATCTTACGAGAAGTGGCAGGCGCCCAGCAACCTATATACTTTGTAAGTCATGCGCTGGGGGCAGCTGAGAAGAATTATCCGATGGTCGAAAAAGCCGCCTACGCAGTCATAGTTGCTGCCAGGAAGCTCAGACCTTACTTTGACGCGCATCCAGTCGTAGTCCTCACCGACCAACCCCTGGAAAAGGTGTTGGAAAAATTTGAAAAATCAGGGAGATTGTTGAAGTGGGCAATTGAGCTGAGTGGGCTAGGTACATCTTACCAGCCGAGAACGGCCATCAAGGCCCAAGCCTTGGCAGATTTTCTGGCTGAGTGCTCCCATTCAGGGGAGGAGGAAACCCCTGCCAAGGAATGGATCGTGTATACTGACGGATCCTCGACAGCTAATGGCGCAGGCGCAGGCGTCGTGCTAACCAGCCCAGAAGGGGCTGACTTTGAGCATGCTCTCAGATTTGTTTTCCCAACATCAAACAATGAAGCAGAGTACGAAGCAGTACTCGCAGGCGTCAGGCTAGCTAAAGCCGCCGGAGCAGAACGGATTGTCCTGGCGACAGACTCCCAGCTCATCGCCAACCAAATCAATGGAGAATACGAAGCAAGAGACCAAGCAATGGCCACATACCTGGAGATGGTGAAGGGAGAGTTATCCGGCCTAAAATCATATGAGGTCAAACAAATCTGTAACACCCGCAAATTTCGCAAATTTCCTAGCTTTGCTATATGCTTCATTACGATTATATCGTAACTCTGTAATATTTCGTCAATCACATTTTTCCCATTTCAAAGCCTCTTTCAATATCGAGCCTAAAATTACTTATTTTTGTAAAAGGATTTTAATTATTCTATTTTTATTCGAAAATCCATTTAATTCTTTTCATCGCAAGAATATTTAATTATTTTTGAAGGATCATATTTTCAGTGAACAATAGTTTTAAAATCGAGTTTGAATTATTTATTTTTCTTTTTCTAAAAATGCTCGATTATATTTATAATTAATTTCTAGCTCAAAAATATTTTATTTCTGAAAAATGGTTGTTTAATTATTTTACTACGCGATTTCATAAATAATTATTTTCTAACGCGTTTTAATCTGATTTCTCCGTGAACATTTATATTATTTTACGAACCTTCTTTCATCAACACTACATCTAATTTTTATCCTACTTATTTTAAAGTATTTGTTTTAATCGAAAACTTATTACATCGGTTTGTGTTTGTTCTTTCCAACTCAACCATCTCGTCTCCTAGTGGAGTTAAGAGTCCTTGTAACTTGTAACTCAATTATTTCTATCTTTTAGCTTCCTAATTTCTCTTTATATTCTCATTCATTCTAGTCTATTTTATTCACAACACAATTCTTTTCTCCTCTATTTCACATTAAACTTTCTTATTTTCGTTCATCATCAATCCGATTCTAATTCGTCTCTAATTCTTTCCGATCTCGAGGGCTATCGTTCTAGATCCGACGAAGACGATTATTTAATTGATTCGGATTTCGGTTAAGGTAACATTGACACGTTACTCGGTATTATGTGATGTTATTGTTGTAGTTGCATGTATAGAAATTAGTTTTTTTTGTTAGACAATATATTTATGTCTCGTTTTTAATAACAAAAACTTTAAAATCGTAAATCTTCACGTGTTTGTTGTTTTTAATCGTTTTTACGAGATTTGCGAATAAATCATTCTTTTGATTATTAAAAAGTATTAAAAGGCCGAGACTAAAACATACCCCTAATAATTTATTTCATAATTTTCGTGATTTTTGATAAGAATTGTCAAATTGAAAGTTTTATTGTTTTTACTAAAGTTACAGCATGTTTCAGAATCTGATAGTGTTTTTGTGCGAATTAATAATTTATTTTAAACACATTATTTCCAAAAACTTTTAAAAGAGACTACTATTTATTTTAAGTCTAGTTTATGTATATTTAATTTCGTAAACTAATTCCAAGTATTTTGGTCACAATAAATTGTTTATGAAGAGGTGTCAAACTAATCCGCGATTCTGTCAGTTGTGATAAGATCTAAATTTAAACATATGTTAAACTTTTTATTTAATCTTGTTAATTTACGTACATAAACTATGAAGAGTCTAGATAATTTTTCCAATTGGATTTTCTTTAAAATCGATTTTTAAACATGTTTTATTAAATAAATACAAACGGGAGTCTAATTCTGACAGTTTTTAAATATACGAATAAAAACCCATGTTTTATTTGGAATTTGGATTTTCTCCAGAAATAAATGTTGTAACTAAGTTTCTAAAGTTTTCAACCCCACTGATCTTACATTGTTTTGATTTTTACTGATTTAATTATGATTTTTATAGTAAGACAGTGCAATTCTGGAAAATCTGTCAATTTGTTATTTAAATACTTTTAATTACTTAAACTTCAATCCTTTTTGAAATAATTTGATTTTGACTTTATTTGACTTTACTCAAGAATTATACATATATATAATAAATATAATGTTTACGTCTCGAGGCCTAATATTAACTATTTTATATAATTCTTATTTTAATCGATTTCTATTTATAATAATATCTACTTTTTGAAAGTTATTTTAAGAAAAGTTCTACATCTATAAAGTTTCCTCTTTTGAAAAATGAACTATATTTTTATTCAATTTCGATAATGGCTTTGTTTTGGAGTTATGGAATAAGGAAAGTGTACGAGTAGAGTAATACAGTCTAGAGTATACGTTTTGCCATCAGCTGTAAGGCTAGTGTATCCGAGCGGGATGCATTGGTTGTTGAACTGGGCATGTTCTTGTCCAGGAGTGTATGTTCATTTTGACCTTAAGCTCGTACCTCGCATGTAAGACGCCGTCGGGTTGAACTGGGCACAATTGGTGTTCCAGGAGGGGTGTGCATATTTACTTAAGCTAGGACCTCGCATTGATAAGTCGCCGTCCTATTATGGTTGAGTAGCCTGGTTAGAGATCGAAGTTTGATTTGTTTAAACTAAGTTCTCGAAGCTAGTTTTTTAGTATTCTCCTAGTGAAAGTCTATTCTGTTGCACTGATTCATATTCATAACGCCGTTATTATTATTATTGATTGGTATTGTCTTGAAGTTTGGCAATCATTTTGAATTATTTTACTATATCGTTTTAAACGTTTTCCATTTTGAACTATTTTGATATAATAGTAATTATGCTTTAATGTCATGTAATATGGCTGGGAGAACGTCGTCGTTACTCCCCACTGAATTGTGGCTGTTATGTTTATAACATGACAGGTATTTGCTGCTGGGTTTTGGGTGTGAGCTAGCGAGTGGCATGGATCCTACTCTACTTCATTTATATTTTTTTTGGATTGTTAAACCCATTTGGAGAATTTTTATTTTTAGTCCTTTTGTAAAAAGTGACATTTGTATTGACTGACCGTTCTTTTTGTAAAATTTAGAACATCAGTGTGTTTTAATCCCAAATCTACAGTGTTTCCGCCACTGTATTGCGTTAGAATTTATAGGGGATTACAGTTGGTATCAGAGCATCGTTGCTCCCGACGCTTACACCTGATTTTAGGAAAAACACCAGTAAATGATTTGAACATTAATGAAAGATTAGTGAGAGATGGGTAGAAACCAAAATAAGGACTTAACTGTTAGGTTTTACCTGTTCTTGTAACTCAATGATTGGCATTGAATATTTGTTCTATATGCCCAAGAAGAAGATGAGTGGACAAGACATGGATTTGATGCTGCTCTATATCGGGAGAAGACCTACTTAGCACTCTCAACATGAAGTTCTATGATGGTGTAGTAGACTTAGATGCGACTTCACTTCACTTTGGATCCAGATGAAGCGACCTAAGACTAGTATGTCGTTCCTCTACAAGAAGACGAAGAAATCCAGCGAGTTCCTTTGTAAACTCGGGAGGCCCGAAAATTCTCTTCTAGTTCAAGACCTTAGGATCATTGATTCTTTTCTTTCAGTCTCAGCTTCTTCCCAATTCTTCTCTTACAAATTCTCATCACCATTCTTGCGGTAAATCTCTGTTATATTTTCCTACTTTACCACCTTTCTTTTTGAGATTCTTTGGTAAGACTGACTCTTGTCTTAGTAAACCTTGTTGGAAGTTAAAGATATTAGAGGATTAGTAACCCTTATTACCTACGATTGAGGATTGTGAGTTGTACCTGTTTCCTAACATGGTAAGAGCTTTTGAGGATTGATATGATGATATTAGTTAATTAATGGAATTAGAATTGTACCTTAAGTGTTGACCTTGGGTTATAGGTTGCCTGGTTATATGGAGTACTTAGAGTTGAATCAGTTTTGGATGGTAAGATTATATTATATTTGACAGAAACCTAGTACCAAGCTAAGTGTAAATAATAATATCATTTTGGGATTTCTACCTAATGCATACTTAATGGATGTACCGTGGACGTTTAAAGATCATAGAACCTCGTTTAGATTGTTAGCCTGAATGTTGTGGTACCATTTCAAGTTCTCATTGATGTTTTTAGTAAATTTTGTTGACATAGATTAAGCCTTGGTTTTTATTGATTAGATCGTGGAGTGTGATAAGGATATAACTTATGAAATTTTGAGTTGAGTGTTCTAAACTTGTTTTGGGGAATACTTTACTGCAAACCGCCTTAATGGAATTTACAATTAAGAACCCTTAGACTAACGAGATTGTGGCTTCGTTGAGATATTAATCATATAGTGGTTGCAGCCTTGTGATTAGAACTTTATTGGACTTCTAAGAAACTTTATCTCAATGATATGTTTGAAAGCATGTTGGTATTATTAATTTTGAGGACTTTGTATTCGAGGTTGTAGCATTTGATAATTTTTGAGGTTGTAGACCGTGTAGGACCACCTAGTGCCTGATATTAATGGACTTAGTATTGTTTCATGGAAATAGGAACCCGAGTTTCGTAGGAGTCGTACTTGGAATCTCGATTTTCTTTCTGTCCTTTTCCAGTTTCGAGGACGAAACTTTTTTTAGTGGGGAGGATTGTAACACCCGCAAATTTCGCAAATTTCCTAGCTTTGCTATATGCTTCATTACGATTATATCGTAACTCTGTAATATTTCGTCAATCACATTTTTCCCATTTCAAAGCCTCTTTCAATATCGAGCCTAAAATTACTTATTTTTGTAAAAGGATTTTAATTATTCTATTTTTATTCGAAAATCCATTTAATTCTTTTCATCGCAAGAATATTTAATTATTTTTGAAGGATCATATTTTCAGTGAACAATAGTTTTAAAATCGAGTTTGAATTATTTATTTTTCTTTTTCTAAAAATGCTCGATTATATTTATAATTAATTTCTAGCTCAAAAATATTTTATTTCTGAAAAATGGTTGTTTAATTATTTTACTACGCGATTTCATAAATAGTTATTTTCTAACGCGTTTTAATCTGATTTCTCCGTGAACATTTATATTATTTTACGAACCTTCTTTCATCAACACTACATCTAATTTTTATCCTACTTATTTTAAAGTATTTGTTTTAATCGAAAACTTATTACATCGGTTTGTGTTTGTTCTTTCCAACTCAACCATCTCGTCTCCTAGTGGAGTTAAGAGTCCTTGTAACTTGTAACTCAATTATTTCTATCTTTTAGCTTCCTAATTTCTCTTTATATTCTCATTCATTCTAGTCTATTTTATTCACAACACAATTCTTTTCTCCTCTATTTCACATTAAACTTTCTTATTTTCGTTCATCATCAATCCGATTCTAATTCGTCTCTAATTCTTTCCGATCTCGAGGGCTATCGTTCTAGATCCGACGAAGACGATTATTTAATTGATTCGGATTTCGGTTAAGGTAACATTGACACGTTACTCGGTATTATGTGATGTTATTGTTGTAGTTGCATGTATAGAAATTAGTTTTTTTTGTTAGACAATATATTTATGTCTCGTTTTTAATAACAAAAACTTTAAAATCGTAAATCTTCACGTGTTTGTTGTTTTTAATCGTTTTTACGAGATTTGCGAATAAATCATTCTTTTGATTATTAAAAAGTATTAAAAGGCCGAGACTAAAACATACCCCTAATAATTTATTTCATAATTTTCGTGATTTTTGATAAGAATTGTCAAATTGAAAGTTTTATTGTTTTTACTAAAGTTACAGCATGTTTCAGAATCTGATAGTGTTTTTGTGCGAATTAATAATTTATTTTAAACACATTATTTCCAAAAACTTTTAAAAGAGACTACTATTTATTTTAAGTCTAGTTTATGTATATTTAATTTCGTAAACTAATTCCAAGTATTTTGGTCACAATAAATTGTTTATGAAGAGGTGTCAAACTAATCCGCGATTCTGTCAGTTGTGATAAGATCTAAATTTAAACATATGTTAAACTTTTTATTTAATCTTGTTAATTTACGTACATAAACTATGAAGAGTCTAGATAATTTTTCCAATTGGATTTTCTTTAAAATCGATTTTTAAACATGTTTTATTAAATAAATACAAACGGGAGTCTAATTCTGACAGTTTTTAAATATACGAATAAAAACCCATGTTTTATTTGGAATTTGGATTTTCTCCAGAAATAAATGTTGTAACTAAGTTTCTAAAGTTTTCAACCCCACTGATCTTACATTGTTTTGATTTTTACTGATTTAATTATGATTTTTATAGTAAGACAGTGCAATTCTGGAAAATCTGTCAATTTGTTATTTAAATACTTTTAATTACTTAAACTTCAATCCTTTTTGAAATAATTTGATTTTGACTTTATTTGACTTTACTCAAGAATTATACATATATATAATAAATATAATGTTTACGTCTCGAGGCCTAATATTAACTATTTTATATAATTCTTATTTTAATCGATTTCTATTTATAATAATATCTACTTTTTGAAAGTTATTTTAAGAAAAGTTCTACATCTATAAAGTTTCCTCTTTTGAAAAATGAACTATATTTTTATTCAATTTCGATAATGGCTTTGTTTTGGAGTTATGGAATAAGGAAAGTGTACGGGTAGAGTAATACAGTCTAGAGTATACGTTTTGCCATCAGCTGTAAGGCTAGTGTATCCGAGCGGGATGCATTGGTTGTTGAACTGGGCATGTTCTTGTCCAGGAGTGTATGTTCATTTTGACCTTAAGCTCGTACCTCGCATGTAAGACGCCGTCGGGTTGAACTGGGCACAATTGGTGTTCCAGGAGGGGTGTGCATATTTACTTAAGCTAGGACCTCGCATTGATAAGTCGCCGTCCTATTATGGTTGAGTAGCCTGGTTAGAGATCGAAGTTTGATTTGTTTAAACTAAGTTCTCGAAGCTAGTTTTTAGTATTCTCCTAGTGAAAGTCTATTCTGTTGCACTGATTCATATTCATAACGCCGTTATTATTATTATTGATTGGTATTGTCTTGAAGTTTGGCAATCATTTTGAATTATTTTACTATATCGTTTTAAACGTTTTCCATTTTGAACTATTTTGATATAATAGTAATTATGCTTTAATGTCATGTAATATGGCTGGGAGAACGTCGTCGTTACTCCCCACTGAATTGTGGCTGTTATGTTTATAACATGACAGGTATTTGCTGCTGGGTTTTGGGTGTGAGCTAGCGAGTGGCATGGATCCTACTCTACTTCATTTATATTTTTTTTGGATTGTTAAACCCATTTGGAGAATTTTTATTTTTAGTCCTTTTGTAAAAAGTGACATTTGTATTGACTGACCGTTCTTTTTGTAAAATTTAGAACATCAGTGTGTTTTAATCCCAAATCTACAGTGTTTCCGCCACTGTATTGCGTTAGAATTTATAGGGGATTACAAATCCCCCGATCCCAGAACAACAGAGCAGACGCCCTGTCAAAACTGGCAAGCTCCAGTCTACAGGACCTCCGGAGATCAGTGTGGGTCGACGTTTTACACGAGAAGTCCACTAACCCCTGTCAAACGATTAATACCGTGGAAGAAGAGCTGGAAAGCTGGATGACTCCCTTCATCCAATACAAGAAGCATGGTATCTTACCATCGGACTCGTTGCAAAAAAGGAAGATACAGGCTAAAGCAGCCTGGTTCATACTCATTGATGGAGAACTTTACAAAAAATCTTTTACTTATCCCCTGCTCAAATGCCTACAGGCGGATCAGGCCGCTGAGGTATTGGAAGATATCCACTCAGGGATTTGTGGACATCACATTGGTGGGAGATCACTGGCCCACAAAGCCCTCAGGGTAGGCTACTACTGGCCTACCATGCTGGCAGATGCCAAGAGCCTGACCCAGAAATGCAGGAAATGCCAACTCTTTGCCCCATCAATCCATGCCCCGGCCCAGGAACTCAGGCCAATCCTATCTCCGATCCCCTTCGCTCAATGGGGGATGGACATTCTGGGACCCTTCGCGGTGGCCACAGGGGGCAGAAAATTCTTAATTGTCGCCATAGACTACTTCACCAAATGGGTGGAGGCCGAAGCAGTGCCCAACATCACTGAGCCGGCGGTCAGGAAAGTGGTCTGGCGAAATGTCATCACCAGATTCGGTCTGCCAAAGATGTTGGTATTTGACCATGGCAGACAATTTGATAATGATCCGCTGAGAACCTGGCTGGAAAGCCACAACATCTCAGTCGCCTACTCAGCTGTCTGTCATCCCCAAACCAACGGACAGGCGGAAGCAGCCAACAAACAGATCCTGAACGGCCTGAAGAAAATGGTGGATGACTGCAAGGGTAGGTGGGCTGACGAACTCCCCAGTATACTCTGGTCAATCCGAACTACCAGAAAAGAGTCTACAGGCCAAACCCCATTTGGCCTGGTATATGGAGCAGAGGCACTATTGCCAATTGAGGCAAGGATCCCCTCTCTGCGCTCCCTGCAGTACGACCGAACTGAAAACGAAGCTGCAATGGTCGAAGCCTTGGACCTGGTGAATGAGTTGAGGGAAGAAGCCAGTACCAACATCGCTGCCTACCAGCAGCGAATGAGGAAAGCTTTCAACAACAAGGTACGACTGAGGAATTTCCAGATGGGCGAGCTGGTTCTGAGAAAAACGCAGGCGATTGGGAAGTCAAGAGAACATGGAAAGCTGAGTGCCAACTGGGAGGGCCCATACCAAGTAAATCGGGTTCTGGGACCAGGCACATACAAAATCGCCAACCTTGAGGGACAAGAGCTACATGCTCACTGGAATGCAGACACACTAAAGAAATATTACGTCTGAACAAGAATACAAGCAGTTTTTACTTTTACTAAAAAAGGCGGAGGACGGTCAAAAATGTCGACGGCTCCGACCACCCCGATGTCAAAAAGAAAAATTTTAAGAGTAATGAGAAGATACAGATTTATACTCGTTGCCTGTTCACACTCGCGTCTTTCAAACACAAACGAGCAGGGGGCAATAGGGGGAGGCCCCCCTGTTGCCGAAATTGGGAAAAGTGAACCCCCCAACGCAAATCAAAGGCCACCCTGCTTACCTCTGGGCAGGCAGGGGGCAGGCCCCCTGGACTTTGGACAAAAGCCAGGGACAGGCCGTACTAACAAGGACTGGGGGCAGGCCCCCCAACCTTGTATAAAAAACACGAAAGCTACCCTGCTTACCTCTGGGCAGGCAGGGGGCAGGCCCCCTGGACTTTGGACAAAAGCCAGGGACAGGCCGTACTAACAAGGACTGGGGGCAGGCCCCCCAACCTTGTATAAAAAACACGAAAGCTACCCTGCTTACCTCTGGGCAGGCAGGGGGCAGGCCCCCTGGACTTTGGACAAAAGCCAGGGACAGGCCGTACTAACAAGGACTGAGGGCAGGCCCCCCAACCTTGTATAAAAAACACAAAAAGCCACCTTGCTTGCCTCTGGGCAGGAAGGGGGCAGGCTCCCTGGACTTTAAACAAATGCCAGGAGCAGGCCAGACTAACAAGGACTGGGGGCAGGCCCCCCAACCTTGTAAAAAAGTGAAACAAACAGGAACCCTCCTACCTACAGGCAGGCAGACTGCGAATCAAGTTCATGAGGAATCAAAATATACAAAAGCAAACAGAAAATTCACATATAAAAGAAAAAGTAGTGTCAAAGGAATACAGGACAAGAGTTTTCAAAGCAAATGGTTACAATCAAGAGTACGGCAGCCGGCCACCAAAGGGCTCGGCGCGCAAAGAAGTAAGGAAATTAAAGCGTTGGCACAGGCGCAGCAGGGGACGAGCAAGAGCCCTCTGAGGAAGACTGCCCTCCATGTTAAGCAGGGGGAGCGTCTGGGCCGGAAGCAGACGCTTCCTCAGACAGCCTGCGCATTTGAGCTTCATCCTTAGCAGTGTAAAGGGCTCGGAAAGCATCTTCGTCAAAACCAGGGAACATCTCCCTGACAGCTTCCATGACAACCCCCAGGCAGGAGTTAGCACCATTGACGAAGCCCGCAGATACAGCCGTTTCCACCTCCTGAAGAATCTCATCCCTCTCTTTCTCCCAATCCTCGGTCTTCGCCGCCAGATCGCCGAGGGCCGCCTGCAGATCAGAGTTTGCCTTGGAAAGGCGCTCCCCGAGGTCAATAACGCTCTTCTTAGCATGGTCCAGTTCAGCCAAAGCCTTTCTGGCCTGCTCCAATTCAGCAAAGGCCTGCTGTGCTCTCTTAGACTCCTCCCCCAGGCGAGACACTTCCCTGGTAGCCTTCTCGCTCTCAGACTTCCAGTGGATCGCCTGACCCCTGGCCTCTTCTAGCTCAGTCTCCTTTTTTGCCAGCTGATCCTTCAGGCTAGCAATGAGAGCAACGTCCCTCTCGACCGCAGAAAGGCGGTCAGAGTTGGACAGTTCCTCATCACTCAGGCGACTGAGGGCAGCTAGCTCCGCGGAAGCCTGCATAATTCGGGAGGTGCGCTTAATGTACTGGGTCACTTGACTGGTAGCAGACTTGACAGTCTTGAGAAGATGGTCTGTTAGAACTGCCCCTGAGTCGGAGAGTAGGGCGGAAACATCTTGGCTGTCGCCTGCATTATAGTGGAACTCAACGTTCTCCTCAGAGAAAAGGGTGGCGGGAATCTCCGGAGCAAGACGCTTGGGTTCAGGCGTGGAAGTCTCCAAGTCCACCACCTGGTCAGCACTGGGAGCCTCCCGACTCCTCTTTCTAGTCAGGGCCCGGGGGGTACTCTCCCCAGTCTCCTCGGAACCTGTGGCCCGCGACACCGGGGGAATCTGAACCTCTGCTGAAAGGCCCTCTTGCCTGCCAACAGGCGAAGGGGTAGCCTCAAAAGCAATCGCCCTCGCAGCTGGAGAGGGGGTGGCCTCAGAAACCACCGTCTTGGCAGGCGTGACTCGAGGAGGAGGGGGAAGCCTTGGTCTACTGAATGACAGGCCCTTCAAATGCTTCATTAGATTCTTCTCGCCTCTCTTAAAACCAGGGGAAGAGAAGGGCGACTTTGGATAACAGTGAGATTCTCGTCCAAGCCCAGGCGTCTCACCTCCCCTTTTCTCCAAATAAAAGTGGCAAGAGCTGCAGGACAAACAAACAGGCTGTCAAGGCATTTTCAAAAGAAAAAAGAGTAAGAAGGAATCACCAGCACTCCTGAACTACCTTTATCTAGACCCGGATTCATGCCCAACCGGGTCAAATAATTGTCAGTCGCTATAAGCTCCGCATGAGGGAGCCATAAGGTGGGGCCATACACCCCATACTTGTTAGTGTGGCCAGCAAAGTAGGCCGTCAACTCCTTCTCCTTCTCACTTAGCTTAACCTCCAAGGCCTTTCCACCCACGCCAGGGTGGTACTCCTCAGGGGTCTCCATCCTGGTGTGGACATGATTCCTGAAATGACGAGGAATCCTCCACCCATGGATGCTGTGTATGTAAAGGAAGTTGTTCTTCCAGTCCCTCAAGCTGTCCATACCAGGCCACACCAAACAATGTCCCTTCTGCCTCAAGAGGGACCAATAACCAGGGGAGCCCGTACTCCCAGAAGAAACCATCTGTAAACCCACCATAAACCGCAAGGCGTCGATGGAAGGCTCCATGCGGTGGAAAAGACAGGTCCAGACATATGAGATCAGCGCCCTGACAGCTGTGGCTGTCAACTGGGCGACGGCGACGTTCATGCGCCTGAAGATCTCCTCTAAAGCAGGATGGAGGGGAAAGCAAAGGCCAAACTCTAAACATCTATGGTAAACCGCTATGCACCCATCCGGAGGGTTGCATACGGTATCCTTTTCACCGGGGGCAACAACTGTGTACCCCTCCCCGAAGTTATAGAGCCGCTCAATCACAACGGCGGCGTTCTTAGCAAGGATCGTCTCCCGATTTTTCGGGTCAGGGAAAGTACTCAGAGGGATGCGGTATTTAGCCTTGTCTAAATAGTAAACCCTACCCCTTTCCCGACGAACGAGGGGGCCGGAAGTTCGGGAAGGGTTAACTTCCAACGCCTCGTCGTCCGAGTCGATAGCATCAAATGAAGGGGGGTCAGGAGAATTACCACCCCCACTGCCCGCCGGGTGCTCTTCCTCAAGACCAACCTCCCTAGAGGAGGAGGCAAAATCCATCCCTTCTCCCCTCTTTGATGGGTCGATAAGGGGCAAAATCCGTTCATGGGTTCTAGACATGTTACCCTAAAAAAGATGCGGAAAAAAGGAAATCGAAGAGAGAAAAAGAATGGAGAATGAAAATCTGACCTAAGATCGCCTGACAGCACGTCACAAGCCCGAAGAAGGAGTCTCTCAGGGAAATGGGGGTGCAAGGTAGGATACGATCCGTCAATACTCAAGGGTTTTTGACAAGACAAAGAGAATGATGGAATGTCGAAGGAAAAGAAAGATTGGAAAAAGTGAAAGAATGAATGACTGATCGCTTTTATAGAAAGAAAGGCATGCCAAGAGTCGCCCAACCCTCAGGAATTCACCCAAGCGTTGCGGTCCACGTGTCGCCCCCAGGAAGGTTTGCTCTAGGCAGCTTCCCAAGAAAAACCTCGGGAGGACCAAAGGGTGTCAGAAGATTGGTCACCCTATGACGTCCCCCCTGATAAAAAAAAAAAAAAAAAAAAAAAAAAAAAAAATCGCAATACACAAACGCATCGCCTGATCTTCATTTCATTAAGCCTTACAAAGGAAAGTTACATCTTAAGACAGATACGAAAAGAAAAATACATAAGGCCCAAAAGTTCCGGCCTGACAGAAATCAAACGCCCCGCCACGCAGGCCTAGTCATCGCCCAAATCTGGGGAACAATCCCCAGGGCTGCCTGGACTCCCGAGGGCCGAACCCCAGTCCCAGTCTGGGGAGCCCTGGAAAGGGTCATCAGAAGCTCTGTCTTCACCCCTGTCGCTCAGGCAGCCAAGACCCTCGCTGTCATCAGAGTCATGGCTGCTATCTTCCCAGTCCCTTCCAAAGGGAACGGCCCGGGACTCGTCGCAGGTGCGACAGCCTGTCTTCTTCATAGGCGAAGAGGGACCTGACGCCAAGGAGGAATCAGTGTCAGAGTTGGGGTCAAATTGTTCAGGATGCAGCCATGGAAAGCACTCATGGCATCCCCTGTCATAACAGCCCCCTCCCTGGGAGCAACGCCTAAACCTAGGCGCAGCAGGAGGCGAGGACCTCCTAGGGCGTTTGCCCATCCTAACAGAGGCCTTCTGACTCCTCCGGCGAAAATGAAGTCGTGAACGGCGACTCCGGCGAACAGTTAGGTAAGCAGCACAAGCATATCGAAGCTTCCAAAAACCTCTGAAGATGAAAGTAACATGCCTAACTCCACGACGAGTTACACTTTTTTTGATCCAAGCCATGATTAAAGACAGAATGAAGATTGGAAATGGGTCATAAAAATAGTGAAGGAGGATGCAATTTATACAGAAAACAGAAGCAGGGCATTAATGGTGCCCCAACCACTTCCGCAGGGAAGAGAGCCAATCATCGAACTGGCACACTGCCCAAAAATTCTCTAGGCAAAGGAGGGTAATCATAACAAAAGACGTTTGAACTCCCTGCGTGCCCAGAGAAATTAAAGCATGTTCCCTCGGGAACATGCGACACATTTAATGCAAATATCCAAGGAGACAACCTCCCGCCGTCCCAAAGCAAGACGTCGCCTGCCGAGCAGGAACCCCGCTCCTCCTCAGCCGGCGAGGGCCAATTGATGGGAGTCGGTTGCCTGCCTTTGGCCGCCTGCCAATCAGGCGCCAGGGCGACCAGTCCTAGAAGGAGGAAAGGTCTGCCCAGCAGCCTTTCCATCAAAGTCATTGAAATCTCCAAGTGTGGCCCTAATCCCTTGAGCCATCCGCCAAACAGAGCAAACCAGGCCTCCCGCCTGCTTACAGGGCGTTCCCGCCTGAACAGAACCGAAGGAGAACCGAGGACCCATCCGTCATTTTGCCTAAGGTAAGGGGAAATGGGTGGACAAGGTGAGTCCACGTGTCGCGCCAACATCCACCCATTTCCCTCCTCTTCTTTCTCTTTTTCTCTCTCTTGTGGGAAGGTATAAATACTTACCCATTTCCCACATAAGAGGGGTTGGATTTTCTCTCTCTAGACTCTTACTCCTAAAAACGCCACCTAGTTCCTCACGAACTAGGTTCGTCAAGGCATTTCACGGACTGACTTAGGCATCGGAGAGGGTTTCCTCGGACAACCTCCGAGGCCCTGTGCGTTCATTGTGCAGGGAGCAGGCCATTTCCGCCGGGAAGGTCCGACCAAGGGAGTGAGAGGAAGGGGAGGCTGAAGGAAATCAAACGATCATTTGTTCACCATTAACCCAATTATACAGCCCTGATCCTAGGCTGGGTGAATTGTTTCCGTGACCGGAACAGTAACTTAATATTGACAAGACCTCTCACATGCATAGTAATAATTGAGATATAGCCTTACCAATTAAAGCACCTATGAACCCCTTGTTCATTAGGGCAACCACAATGTGGACCCCTTTTTACCTTGGGTAAGTAGGGTGATAAGATCACATGCCAAGATTGGGTTGGACTCAACGAGATAAGAGTTATTTCGGGGCTAGGAGATGGATTTGGTTGAAATCCGTCAACCGAGAGTTCTAGAGTAGAATTGGTCGAGTAATGACTTACCGTTTTTACATAAGGATTGCATGCGATGTTAGTTCTTATCTAAATGCGGGTCTCGGAATCACTTATTTAATTTCGTGAGGGGTCATTATATGAGTGACTTGTTAAAATTGTTTTACAAGTAAATTACATAACAATGGATGTTAATATTTCCTAAATTTTGTTGTAGTATTAATAATTCGCTATGACTACCAATGCAACCATTCAACTCGGAAAGGATTCTTGGCTTAGGTCCGTTATGGACAAATGTATCTTGAAAGACGATGGAAGTAATTTCATCGAGTGGGAGACTACCATAAAAGGTGCGGCGTTGGCCGACAACGTCATTCGTTACTTGAACGAGCGACCACCCAATGAACCCGGTCCTAGAGCCACCGCGGCACAATGGACCGCCTATGAGGAGTTTTTGAAGATATCTAACGATATCAAGAATGTCTTGAAATGGTCAATGTCTCCAAAACTCAAGCTTCAATATATTACCCTTAATGCATATGAGATATTCTCAAGGGTTACGACGGCTTTTTCTCAATCACACGACATCCGTCAATATGAAGCTATGATGAAATTCTTCGAGGGTAAGCTAGAAAAGGGTCAAAAAGTTGGCCCCCATGTGCTCAAGATGATTGAGCATATTGACACTTTAGAGGGTCTAGGGTGTAGCATTCCCAAGAAGCTTGCGATAGGTCGCATTCTTCACTCACTCCCCTCCAAGTTCTCCCAAATTAGAGTGAACTACAATATGCATGGCATGGACAAGAGTTTCCAAGAGCTTCATGCACTCCTCAACCAAGCGGAAAGGGACATGGAGGCTAGTGGGAGTGAGAAGAGAGACATGCTCTCCCTGAAAATGAAGAATCTGAATCTTGGGGTTCAAAAGGGTAGAAACAAGGGTAAGACCAAATTCAAGAGACAAGGAAAAGACAAGAACAAAGGGAAAGCTATTGAGAATAGCAAACCTAAGGCTAAGGTTAACAAACATGCCGACGCCGATTGCTATTATTGTAATGGCAAGGGACATTGGAAGCGCAATTGTCCCAAATATTTGAAAGATTTGAAGAACAAGAAAGACGAGAGTGAGACTCTGTCAGGTATTGTTCTCACTTCTCTCTATATGATAGACATTAACTATACTTGCACTTCCACTTGGGTATTAGATACCGGATGTGGTTCTCACCTTTGTAATCATTTACAGGGGCTGAGGGACGTGCGAGCACTAGCCAAGGGTGATGTGGACCTACGCATGGGAAATGGAGCTAGAGTAGCCGCTATATCCGTAGGCACTTATGTACTCACTCTAGCTAGTGCTTTTGAGTTGTATTTGAATAATTGTTATTTCGTACCAACTTTAACCAAGAACATTATCTCCATTTCCGTACTTGATATGGAAGGTTTTTTCTTTATGATTAAGGACAATTGTTGTACTTTTTCATTTAATGACATGGTTTATGGTAAAGCTACGTCTATCGGAGGTATTTATGTTCTACATAATGTTAATGATATATATCATGTAGAAAACAAGAAGCTCAAAACGGGTGAACCTAATCAATCCTACCTTTGGCATTGTCGTTTAGGACACATAAACGAACGACGCATAAAGAGACTTGTTTCAACGAAACTTCTCAAACCGTTTGATTACGAATCTTATGGCACATGCGAGTCTTGCCTTTTGGGCAAGATGACTCGTGCTCCTTTCTCAAGTAAAGGAACACGAGCAAGTGAGGTATTGGGCCTTATACATACCGATGTGTGGGGCCCAATGACTATCACCGCTAGGGGTGGTTACAACTACTTCATTACTTTTACCGACGACTTAAGTAGATATGGGTATGTCTACTTAATGAGGCACAAGAGCGATGCTTTTGAAAAGTTCAAAGAGTTTCAAAGTGAAGTAGAGAACCAATTGGATAAAAAGATTAAAGTACTACGATCCGATCGTGGTGGTGAATACCTAAATAATGAATTTGATTCACACCTAAAAGATTGTGGCATAGTATCACAATGGACTCCTCCTGGCACACCACAATTGAATGGTGTGGCCGAAAGGAGAAACCGAACTTTATTAGATATGGTTTGGTCCATTATGAGTCTCACTGAGCTTCCTGATTCATTTTGGGGTTTTGCCATTTTGTCCGCAATATTTTCACTAAATCGAAGCCCGACTAAAGCAGCCAATAAGACACCATATGAGATATGGAAGGGAAGGGTTCCTTATTTGTCGTTTATGAGAATATGGGGTTGTGAGGCATATGTTCAGAACAAGTCTGACAACAAACTCGCACCAAGACCCGACAAATGTCTGTTTGTAGGGTATCCAAAGGAAACACAGGGTTATTACTTCTACAATCGTCACGAAAACAAAGTGTTTGTGGCTCGTGACGCTGTCTTTCTAGAAAATGACTTCATTTCTAGAAGACAGAGTGGGAGAAAATTTGAACTTGATGAAGTCCAAGAGCCACAAACCGAAAATGAAGTGGAGGAAAGTGTTCCCTCCTCCTCGGACACGGTTGATGTTCCCTTTGAACCTTGGAAATCCACGAGGGTTAGTCATCCTCCTGATCGATACCTTGGTATTGTCGAGGAAGATGCGTTGGACATGTTACTTTGTGAAAGTGACGAACCTACAACCTACAAAGCGGCCATATCTAGTCGTGATTCCATGCAATGGCTTGATGCCATGCGATCCGAAATGGACTCTATGCACGAAAACCAAGTGTGGGATTTGGTTGATTTACCTGAAAAGGTGAGACCTCTTCAGTGTAAGTGGATCTTTAAGACGAAGAATGGCATAGATGGACATAAAGATGTCTACAAAGCCAGATTGGTGGCAAAGGGTTTTACTCAATTTCATGGTCTTCACTATGACGAAACCTTTGCTTCAGTTGCAATGCTTCGCTCCATAAGGATTATCCTAGCGATTGCCACATTTCATGATTATGAGATTTGGCAAATGGATGTCAAAACCACCTTCTTGAATGGGATTCTAGAAGAGGAAGTGTATATGACACAACCAGAAGGTTTTGTAGATACATCTAATCCTAGGAAGGTATGCAAGCTTAAGAGATCCATTTATGGTCTTAAGCAAGCGTCCAGAAGTTGGAATCATCACTTTGATCATGTTATCAAATAGTATGGATTTATTCGAAGTGTCGAGGAACCGTGTTTGTACATGAAGTTTAGTGGGAGTAAGGTAACCTTTCTTGTCTTGTATGTGGATGACATACTTCTTATCGGGAATGACGTTTCGATGCTTGCTTCCGTAAAGGAGTGGCTAGGAAAACACTTCCAAATGAAAGATTTGGGAAATGCTTAATGCAATTTGGGTATTCGGATCCATAGAGATAGGTCCAAGAGGACGTTGGTATTAAGTCAAGAAGCTTATATAGATAAGAATCTTGATAGATTCAAAATGAAAGACTCTAAGAGAGGCTTTCTTCCCATGAGTCAAGGTACCATTTTGTGCAAGTCACAGGGTCCTTTCACACCCAAAAAGATTGAACGCATGAAGTTGATCCCATATGCTTCCGCTGTTGGATCAATCATGTATGCCATGACGTGCACTCGTCCCGATGTTTCGTATGCTTTGAGCATGACGAGTCGTTATCAAGCCAATCCAGGTGAAAGTCACTGGACAGCCGTAAAGAACATCCTTAAGTACTTGCGAAGGACCAAGGATTCGTTCTTATTGTTTGGAGGGGATACTGAGTTACGTGTAAGAGGTTACACGGATGCCAGTTTCCAATCCGACCGGGATGATTTGAAGTCCCAATCCGGCTATGTTTATATGTTGAATGGAGGAGCCATTAGTTGGAAGAGCTCCAAGCAAAGTGTCACCGCGGATTCTACAACAGAAGCTGAGTACATCGCGGCTTCGGAAGTTGCAAAGGAAGCTGTTTGGATTCGTCAGTTTTTGGAAGGACTAGGAGTAGTCCACTCTGTCGAAGATCCTATCACCATATATTGTGATAACAGCGGGGCCATTTTTCAAGCAAAAGAGCCCAAGTCTAGCAATAAGTCTAGACATGTACTTAGGAAATACCACGTGATAAGAGATCTCGAGGAAAGAAAGGAAATCGATATATGCAAGGTTAGGACAGACGAGAACATCGCTGATCCTTTAACCAAGCCTCTTTCAAAGGCTAAACATGATGGTCATGTTGTCGCAATGGGATTGAGAAAAGTCCCAGATTTTCATTAAGTTATCTAAGATGTAATAATTGGATATTGTAGCAATTTTTACATTTCTGATAATAGCATTCATTGTTCGAGTTTCAATATGAACTCTTTTATCTAGTTTGACTAAAACTTATACCTTGTTCATTCGAATGGATTGTGAGACAATCTTGAACCCTATTCAAGTGAACATTTGAACATGATATGGTATTTTTGTCCCTTGTCACTTAATGAGGTGACGACTCGGAGTGACAAGATTGTAAGATGATCGATGGTTAGTTCAAGACCATGGGGTCATGGAGATGACTGGTCATTTACATAGGCAGACTGATTGTCACTCTGCCGGGCAGTGACCACAATAGAGTCCCTTATCAAAATAGTTGAGGCCTGGTCGTGGCGGGGATTTCTATTTTATTCCTATGAGTCGATTCTTTAGACTGGCGACCATTTATCTGAGTCGGTGCAGTTTCCAATTGGCTTTGGTTGGTGTCCTAGGTCGTACCGTGAAAGGAGGCTGATGGACATCTTCTGGGTCATGGTTATCTGCATTATACAGTATAAGATGGGTCAACAGGAATTGTCCACCCACGTTGGGTACAATCATCCTTGGGCCACTCGAGGAGAAGTAACTGGAAATGCGTGGCCACGCTCGGAAATAGATCTATGGTAGATTTTCCGGTCAGACAGTTATTCTCCAGATCGAGAAAACCACTCTAATTATAATTAAATCACAAGTGCGATCTGAAAGACACCTTGTGATGAGTGGGAGGATGTGACATCAAAGAGACAAGAGAATCGGTAGCACACAACTTGTGTAGACAAGTGGGAGATATTGATGGGGTAGGAGTCCTCCGCAATATAGTGGCTACATGCACATCTTGTATCGGACAAGTGGGAGATTGTTGGAGCAAGTGTCCTCCACAATAGTGCATTGATATATTAAATCTCATGGACGGAATATACTTGGGATAATTAGTACATCGATACTCCACGTCAGTTGATTAACGTAAATCGATAACGCTCAGCTGACTAGAGTTAGACGTTATTGTCGTAAGACAGCGGTGATCAACTGATCCCTTTCGGTCACACCTATAGGATGAGACCCAAATAGAAAACTAATTATTTGTATTTGATACAGTTAATCAGTTCCTTACGTATATATTTGATATATGCTTTGTAATGAGAGTTATTTATTGGAGATAGAGTTTAGAACTCAGTCTGATTAAGTTTATTAGTCTATTATACGATAATTGACTGAATAAATTTTACGTCTTATTTTAATACGATTAAATAAGACCTAAATTAGTATTTAAAAGTTAATTACTAAATTAGTTAAGGTTTTGTATGCTTTTATGGGTAGTGGTTAGCTATTAATATTTACAAGGAGTTGTAAATTTAGCTTAATGATTATTATTATTATGGAACCTATTATATATAGATATAATAGTAATGTACTAATTAAAGAGTTAAGAGTATATTATTTATTTGATGTGATCAATTATATAAGATAATTGGTCATGTCACACAAAAGCATTTGTATGACAAATGGCAAAAATAATATGGACCCATTATGCATGCAAATAAAATAATGCAATGGTCTTCCTTAATTTAGGGGTGCCGGTTTTGGGAGTCATTTAAGGGAACATTTTTGTTCTCATTTGACATCCATTCATTCATTAGTTTTTGCATGACCTCTTCTCCAAAACTCTCTCTCATACTAATATTCATCTTTATTACTAAAGTAGTAATATTCATAATATTAGTATAGGTTCATCACTACTATTATCTAGTTAATAATAATAGTGATTATTTGGGTTGAATCTTGGTCCAACTAGAAGGAGATCTTCTACTTTGGAGATTCAAGATTTTGGAGGATCATCCATACTAATATAAGCTCAAGAACAATAAGAAAATGAGTTTTCTTATTGTGCCCATTATTTCCTCTTTGTTTATGTAAGGAAATCTCTTCTTGTATCTAGTTTTTGTCATTTGATGTCATGCATGTGACTTGATCTTTATATACTAAATTAACAAGTAATTTAGTAACTAATTAGAGGATTCTAATTAGAGGGTTATGAACCCATCACGGGTATGCCGTATACAATCAAAATAAAATGGCAGAAGAGGATATGAGTAAGACCACCTTCATTACACCTTGGGGTACTTACTGTTACACCGTTATGCCGTTTGGGCTTATCAACGCCGGGGCCACTTATCAGTGGACCGCCACTACTTTATTACATGATATTATGCACAAAGAAGTGGAGGTCTATGTGGACGACATGATCGTCAAGTCCCAAGATTGGAGTGGGCACATCGCGGCCCTAAGAAAATTCTTTACCCGACTACGCAAATACAACATGAGGCTGAACCCTCAAAAATGCAGTTTTGGGGTAACATCGGGCAAATTACTGGGCCATATCGTTAGCCAACGCGGCATCGAGGTTGACCCAGCTAAAATCAAATCCATCACCGAGATGCAACCACCCAAGACCGCAAAAGAAGTAAGGGGGTTTCTCGGGAAAGTCCAATATATCAGCTGGTTCATTTCAAAACTAACCATGGTATGTGAACCCATTTTCAAAAATCTGAAGATCGGAGAACGGATACTATGGGAGGACAAATGTCAAACGACTTTTGACAAAATCAAGGAGATCCTGTCTGCACCGCCGGTATTAATGCCACCTCAACCCGGTTTGCCTTTGTCGTTATACCTAACAACGACCGAGACAGCCATGGGGGCTATGCTGGCCCAGACAGTCGACTAGGAAGAACGGGCTATTTACTTCATCAGCAAAAAGTTCCTGGAATACGAGTGTAAGTATACAATGCTCGAGAAAACGTGCCTAGCTCTGGTTTGGGCCACTAAAAAGGTCCGACATTACACGCTTAGTCACGAGGTACATGTGTTATCCAAAATGGATCCTACCAAGTACCTGTTCGAGAAGCCCATCCTCAATGGCAGGATGTCCAGATGGACCTTAATGTTATCTGAGTTTGACCTAAAATTTGTGCCATTAAAAGCCATCAAAGGCCGGGTAGTGGCAGAATTTCTCGCCGATAGCCCAATATCTGAAGAGAGCCACACCGATACTTGGGCCTTTATGATGGGTAAACTTGATGGCCCGTCTCCTCGTCATCACCTAATTCATGACTTTGTAATAATTTTTAGATATGAGAAATTTTAATCAAGTTTACCCGATGCCTGGGACACTCGATCGAGTGGTACCTATGAACACAAACGAGGGGTTTTTACGAGGGCACTCGATCGAGTGCCAGGGTGACTCGATCGAGTGCCCACTATAGCAGGAAAAATCGCGAAAAAAATCAAAAAATTGAGAAATCATACTTGTAGTAGACGGGTACTTCCGGTGAGACGAGCCGAGGAATCCCTCTTGCGATTATCTAGGCCTTGTATGATTTCACCTGTAATCAGCCAAGCCGGGCTGTATTTCGTCTCCATCAAATCGACCACGGTCAAAAGACGGGCGTTACCCATACAAGACAATAAATCCATGTAACCCTCAAAGGCATAAACATGGAGCATACAAAAGGAAAAGGCCCTACGGCTGAGAGCCGGTCTGACCCGGACGTCGAGAGGATTCATAAATTTCTCAGCCAAGTCGATCAGAGAAATATTATCACCCTCCATCATACGGGACACCTCGTTGTGAGAAAGCCCCAAAAATTCTCGAAGCTTCCTCCTCGGTTCATAAACTAAATAAGGTATGGCAGGTCGGAGTATCGGGTTCCATCCTCCCACAGCTGCAATCTCCTCAGGTAAAGGGCAGACTTCGCCCCGAGGAAAAGCAAAGACATGATATATGTCAACCCAATAAGATAAACAAGCATCCAAAAAATAGCAAACAACCTGCATCTGACGAAATGGGTACAGCTGAGTAATACCCGTCTCGGTGAGAGCCACCCTATCTGTGTCCCTAAAACGTCGGGACCATTCTTGCAGCATCACAGTCAATCTATCGATTCCCATAGCTATTTTCTTGAGAGAAATAAGAAGACTTTCTTTTGAGAAGGGAGGAATTGTGGAAGAGATTATGAGAAAATCAAGGGCAAGGGAGGGGTATTTATAGTATTAATTCTATAGCCCTCTTTCCATGTGACAATAGTTTCCTAATCCTAAACGGAATCAAGCCACAAGCCTAGTCTCGATATTAGCACGGAAATAATCATCCCCAACTTTCCTAATTTTCTTTAGAAGTCAAAATTTTAAAAAAAATTCCAAATTTCGAAATTTCAAACATCTCGAAACTTTCAAAAATTCAAAAAATCCAAAAAATTATTTTCCCCAGCGCAAGTCATTTTACTACCTACGTATTGCATGCAAATTTTATGTGACTAATACAGGTACGACTCAAGTAGGAACATATAACCCACTATATCTCCCCAGCGGAAAGCCCTAGGTGGCATTTCCCCGGAATAGCACGGGATGGGCCTACATACAGGCGCACCCAGGACTTATGCGACAAGTCCAATTCCCCACGGAGTTATCGTCATCAGCTCAGGTATGACTTCTAGCTTACGGCTGGCGAGCCCTTTACGCGAGTCTAATGGACTATAAACGGCCCGATCGAAAGTCTGCCAGGTCTCAATCCTCGATTGGCCTGGTAGCTACTCTGACTTTCGCCTTGTCCATGCCTCAGCCAGAGTGGGGGCTCTCTAGACACCCGCATTTTGACTGCCAGGTGTCTGTAGCAGTTTCCCAAAAAACACCCGATGATGATAGGACGCTAACGTGTTTCTACGCACTCGGATGTGGGCTCAAAACCATTAGTTGTTGGCTTAAGCAATTATGGAGTACAATTATCACAAAACTGACCTCAAATTCAGGCTCAGTGGACCGTTTCCAGTAAAAAAAGTCTAATTTGGGTCAAAACCGACACCGGAAATAAAACCGACTTTTTAGTGATTGGGTCAACCCCGGTCAAAGTCGTTTCCGAGACATACAAAACAGCCACCCAAACACAAAAATCCAACCCAAAAAGCAAAAACCCATCAAACATCCAATCCACGGTCCAAAACATTGAACCCGTGCAACCCAGCTGAGCCACTCGATCGAGTGCTCAGCCCACTCGATCGAGTGGGCCCTTAGTCAGGCCCGACTGCTGGTGCACTGGGTCACTCGACCGAGTCCAGGGGCTACTCGGTCGAGTAACCCTAGCCGGGTGCACATAGCAAGGGCTATATATACACCCCCATGCACAACCTTTCACACAACCTTTTTACAAACCCTACACTTTTGCAACTTAATTCTACCCTAAGCAAACCCTAATACTACACTAGCAAACCCTAAACCTAGCTTTTGGAATTCAAAAACCCTAACCACCACAACATAGCCTACATACTCGATACTCCCGTGGAAGCCGCCACTACGAGTTCCGTCCGAGCATAAGAAACATGTAGGTTGAGGGTGTAAAAACCCCTTTTCTTCTCCTTTCTCATCTTTTTCGCGTCATTCGTCGTCATAATATTTTTTTTATTTTGTTCGTATCATAATATCGTTAATATCGCTAGTATTAAAACATTAAAATACTCGCGGATTTGTGTCGAGTGCGAAGGATGTCGGAATAAGGAAACCTGCATATACAAGTGTACTGCACACAGCGTTGTCGGTCCCTTATCCTGCCACCCTAGCACTTGATTATTGAAACGAGTCAACTTAAAACATAATTTTTGTTTTCGTTCGCGTAGCTTTCATTCAATCGCATATTTCGTCAAACACAAAACTATTGAATATCTTTTAAATAAGGGTCGAAACCCGTTGATGCGGATCCGACATCAAACAATTCGCAAGACTTAATTATGATGTCGAGATGCGGAGGGAATCAAGTCTTCCCATTCAAGCAAAGCGTCGATCTTTTAGATTCGATGCCAATTCCATAATTGGATGTCGAATCTAACGATCTATTCAAATAATTCAACCAATTCGATTTTTCGTTGAAGCTAACGTAGATGTCATTAAATTCGTTAGAATTACGACACTATAAACGCGGAGAAAAATTCATATCGCTTTGGTTGACTTTAAACGACTTATAGTTTTTTTCTTCAATTCAATAAGCGGATATCGGGCACGACGAGAATCATAGATATGAATTGGACATAAATTATACAATATTTATGCCCAATTCCTCGAATCATTAAAATCAATGAGCAATTTTGAAATCATTAACAGAATTGCAAACGAACCCTGGTTCGTACAGGGGCACTCGAACGAGTGCTTAGCCCACTCGGTCGAGTGGCACCCCAAAAACAAGAACAGAATGCTCTTCCGACCTCCACTCGGTCGAGTCTCGCAATGACTCGATCGAGTGGTAACGTACTCGGTCGAGTTGATCAATAACTCGATCGAGTAGGGTACGAAATACGAGACCGAATACTTTCATGACAACCAATCGGTCGAGTTTCGCAATAACTCGCTCGAATGGCCACACACTCGGTCGAGTTCCCTCATAACTCGGTCGAGTGACGTCACGAAATCTGGACAGGAGCCTTTTTAGAGGTCCACTCGGTCGAGTACCTCAAGGGCTCGGTCGAGTGGCCCCTTATCACGACAAAACCGTGAGTCCTACAAGGCCATTCGAGTCTTATTATCACCTTTTTATGACTTAGGTCAACACGTGCCAAATCAATCACGTGAAACATCACTCTTTCAAACCGTGCATTATCATATTTACATCATTCCATATTTACGCAAACCGTTAATACCGTTATACCGTTACTAACCGTTTGTTCTTTTGTTGATTTATTGTGTTTATTTTATTGTACTAAAATGAACCCATATGCTAAAATACAACTTTGACGTTAGCATTTTAGTTGCATTAAATCGGCATAGAAACCCGTTCAACTAACGCGCGTATTCAAAAATCATTCGATATCCTAGTAGAGGCCACTAATGTGGGGGCGGGGTTGGGTATCCTTAGTGGGCTTCCCAACACGTACCCTCACCCCTTACTCAGAACCTCGGTTTCCGAATGCCCGAAACCGTTGGCGCACGAGAGTCATTCTATACACGATAACCGGTAGTGATGGTATCGGTATCGCAATGCAAAGGGACGAGCCCAATAAACTCTGACATCGGAAATGGGCCGCATTTTGTACACGACCCACTACGACATAGAGTGGGTTCAAACGAGCCCAAACTCCCACAAAGTTCGGTGGCGACTCCACTTAGATTTAAATTTCAATTCGATCCATTCTCATATGAAGATTCATTCGCCTCCCCAAACCCGCGCGTGGCCGCGTCGGGGTGGACCTATGTCATGTCCACAATTTGAACTACGTTAGCTCCAATTTTCGTCCTGTGTTTTGTCGATACACAAGAGCCATGTCCACAACTTGGACCTACGTCCATTCGTCCTGTGTTTTGTCGATGCACAAGAGAAGAGCCCCTGTGCCGTCTTTTTGTATAATTGACCGTCATCCGTGCGAACAAATTGGGTTACCAATCTCCGCAGGGCTTTCTTGGCCCGGTTTTCAGTTCCCGGGGGATATTCTCCCGTTGCCAAGTAGGTTAGGACGGCTTGATACCAAGGTTCTGGGTCAGTTAGCTCAATGTCCTGGATGGCGTGTACATATGCCGGCTCGGACCGTCTTTCAACGCAGATGGGCATGCTTGTTAGATGGTCTGGTATGTTCAGCAGGGATGCTAATTTGGAAAGTGCATCTGCGAACTGATTTTCTTCCCGAGGCAGATAGATATATTCCACCTTCTGGAATTGTTTCTCTAGAACCCTTACTCGTGCATGGTAAGCCACGAGATTGGCGTTCCGAGTTTTCCATTTTTGGAGCGCTTGATTGATGACCAGTGATGAGTCACCGTGAACTCGGAAGTTTGTTACCCCTAAATCAGCGGCGGCTTGCAACCCGTGGATGCATGCTTCATACTCGGCTGCGTTGTTGGTTACCTCAAAGTCCAATTTGATGGATAACGGGGTATGTTCCCCTCGCGGTGAGATTAACAGAATGCCGACCCCGAATCCTCGAAAATTGGATGCCCCATCAAAATACAAATCCCATGTTTCGGTATCGGTATGGAATATGTCTTCATCAGGACATCGGGAAGCACTGACTAAGGCTCTCGATAAGATCAAGGTCGACTCACACCCCCGCTGAAATGGTAGCCACTATCATGCCCTATTTCAAGGGCAAGTCCAAGGAAGAAGGCCCACTCATCACCTTCTCCTAGTCCGATCTGCCAGCGTTCGAGCCCAATCATAACCTGGCCCTATACATCACGGTCATTTGCCGAGGGAAGTACCTCCCAATGACCCTTATTGATGACGGATCTGCCGTAAATGTCCTTCCCCTAAGGACCGCTAAAGCCCTCGGCATCACAGATGCCGACTATCTCCCAACGGCGCAAACTGTCCAGGCTTTTGACGGAAGTCCAAAACCGGTGGCCGGGGCCGTTAAACTAACAATAATAACGGGCCCAGTCGAAAAAGAACTGGAGTTTCAGGTGATCGACGTCACCTCATCCTTTAACTTACTACTAAGAAGGCCTTGGATCCATGCGGTCAAGGCCGTATCCTCTACTCTCCACCGGAAAGTTAAGATGCCACTTCGGGATGACATCATCACTCTAGAAGCAACCCCCATTACTGTAGCAAGCTGCAATGCTACGGGCTGAGCCGATCCACGAGGATTCTATTTCATGGGCATGATTGAAGAAGAATATCTCTTCAGGCCGTACTTCACAACTAACATCGACACGATTCTACAGAACCTGGGCTATCTACCGGGAGCAACCTCGAGGCCAAATCTTCCAGCTGGGAAGATTGTTGAGGTCCTAAACGATGGTGAATCACAGTTCGGATTGGGGTATGCTATAACCCCGGAAAACGTTGTCCGGGCCGGTATTCACAAGACCGCCAACATCCTTAAGGGTACTTACATAGGCACTTGTAGCCCGAAGTTAACTAACTACTTCGTCACTCCAGTTTTCGGAGCTATTCAAGTGGGCCTCTACCAACCCACCATCACATATCCCGAGACCAAAACGGCTCGGGAGTGCAATTTCATCCCCGATGATATATTCACCCTTGTTCAGGATTAGTCCAAGGAAGGGGAAAACAACTCCGAGCCCGTGTTGGGGCTCCTATTTGGAGAAGACAAGGCCGTCCCCGCTCCAAAAGATGATTTGGTCAATCTGATCCTCCGCAGCGATCGGTTTGACCCAACCAAGCTAATCACCGAAGTCGGTGCAGACACCGGGAAAAGGACCTGGAGGAAAACCATCAAGTGGACCGACAGCCAAGGACGGACCTACAAGCTGAGCACCGGTAAGGGATACATGCCGGATACCGAGTCTGAGTCAGAGTCAGAGTCGGAGTCTGAGTTCGAGTCTAGAGGGTCTGGTGAAAGAGTCGAGTCTGTAACCCCTTTTCCCTTAGCCACTTCCACTAGGGTCTCGGGGCCTGTCCCAAGACCTCTCCCTATCCTGCCACTTACCAACGAGCAGATGACCGCTCTTTTCGAGCTTTTCTCAAAATTTACCATTAATAATAACGAAAACCGTTCTGCTTACGACTTGTCTTATTTACGAAACTTTCTCAATTTCAAATATTTTATATGCAATGTCATTGAGAAACCCGACAAACAGGTACCTCTACCTCCGCATCTGATCGAGCAGCTCGAACAAAGGGAGTCCCGAGATCCGGTAATCGAAGAAACCGAGTCCATCAATGTGGGAACCACTTTAGAGCCCCAGATGCTTAAGTTGGGCCTGTCCTTAGATCCAAAGGAGAGAAAACAATTCACGGACCTCCTCCAGGAATTCAAAGACGTTTTCAGGTGGTCCTACAAGGACATACCGGGAATAGATCGGGAAATAGATGAACACCGAATGCCCATCAAAGATGGGTGCAAACTGGTAAAACAAAAACTACAAAGAATGAGGCCCGAATGGTCTCTCAAAGTCAAGGAAGAAGTCGACAAGCAATTCAAAGTGGGCTTTATACAAGTGTCTGAATATCCAGACTGGGTCGCAAACATCGTGCCGGTACCCAAGAAGGACGGCAAGGTGCGGGTACGTGTGGACTTCCGGGACCTTAACAAGGCCAGCCCAAAAGACGATTTCCCGTTACCACATATCGACATACTGGTGGATAACACGGCCGATCATGCCCTTTTATCATTCATGGACGGGTTGTTGGAGCAAGTGTCCTCCACAATAGTGCATTGATTTATTAAATATCATGGACGGAATATACTTGGGATAATTAGTACATCGATACTCTACGTCAGTTGATTAACGTAAATCGATAACGTCAGCTTACTAGAGTTAGACGTTATTGTCGTAAGACGGCGGTGATCAACTGATCCCTTTCGGTCACACCTATAGGATGAGACCCAAATAGAAAACTAATTATTTGTATTTGATACAGTTAATCAGGTCCTTACGTATATATTTGATATATGCTTTGTAATGAGAGTTATTTATTGGAGATAGAGTTTAGAACTCAGTCTGATTAAGTTTATTAGTCTATTATACGATAATTGACTTAATAAATTTTACGTCTTATTTTAATACGATTAAATAAGACCTAATTTAGTATTTAAAAGTTAATTACTAATTTTGTTGAGGTTTTGTATGCTTTTATGGGTAGTGGTTAGCTATTAATATTTACAAGGAGTTGTAAATTTAGCTGAATGATTATTATTATTATGGGACCTATTATATATAGATATAATAGTAATGTACTAATTAAAGAGTTAAGAGTATATTATTTATTTGATGTGATCAATTATATAAGATAATTGATCATGTCACACAAAAGCATTTGTATGACAAATGGCAAAAATAATATGGACCCATTATGCATGCAAATAAAATAATGCAATGGTCTTCCTTAATTTAGGGGTGCCGGTTTTGGGAGTCATTTAAGGGAACATTTTTGTTCTCATTTGACATCCATTCATTCATTAGTTTTTGCATGACCTCTTCTCCAAAACTCTCTCATACTAATATTCATCTTTATTACTAAAGTAGTAATATTCATAATATTAGTATAGGTTCATCACTACTATTATCTAGTTAATAATAATAGTGATTATTTGGGTTGAATCTTGGTGCAACTAGAAGGAGATCTTCTACTTTGGAGATTCAAGATTTTGGAGGATCATCCATACTAATATAAGCTCAAGAACAATAAGAAAAGGAGTTTTCTTATTGTGCCCATTATTTCCTCTTTGTTTATGTAAGGAAATCTCTTCTTGTATCTAGTTTTTGTCATTTGATGTCATGCATGTGACTAGATCTTTATATACTAAATTAACAAGTAATTTAGTAACTAATTAGAGGAGTCTAATTAGAGGGTTATGAACCTTTCAAGTGGTATCAGATCTTTGTTGTTGCATGCATGTCGATTTTTGACAATTTTTTCGGGTTATATGATAACTTTGTAAAAATTGAAAATTATGTGTGAAAATTTGTTTCACACGAAATTTTTGGGTATTTTATGATTTAATTTGAATTTATTTCATAAAATTGACCATTTACCGATTAATTAGCAAATTAAATCAATTCAAACTAATTTTCTATATTTTTCAAATTAGTGGAGACTAATTCTTGAAATTCCAAATTGGTTTGGAAAAATTAGTTTGAGCTTAATTGAGAATTAAGTGTTGATTAATGATTTTTAATGGTTAAAAATCGATAAATTCCATAAAAACCGAGCTAGGATGAACTTGATATATTATAGGGCGATTTTGGCATGATTTTTACAGCATTTTATTTATTTTAATGTTGTTGAATGAATGAATGTCATTTTATTGATTATTTTGCAAGATTGTACCTAGTATGGCCTAGTCTTTTAATCGGTATTACCCGTAATGTAAAGGAATATCGATTTGGTTGTAATTAATTGCGATCTCGTATCGCCCGTTTGTAATAATTAATAGTTTTATTTATACAAATGTATAATAGGAATGCTATGTATTCATTTGTATCATTTGTAATTAATTATTATGAAGACGGAGATTACCCAATACGGTGGACAAAAGACGGTGCCTTTTGGAGGTGTTCCTTTGAAGAGGCCAGGGACCAAGGAGTTGGTTTCCGATTTTGTAATAGTCTAGTTAATTAGATTAGCTAGATGGCCATACTAGGATTTATTTTGTTTGATGCTTGCTTTATATTCGATCATGCCAAAATCGCCAATCATGCATTTTATTTATCGATTGTCAATTCACCAATTTACGTAATCACCAACTTAGTTCACTTATAAGTGATTAGTAACTGATGGGAGTCGGTTGCCTGCCTTTGGCCGCCTGCCAATCAGGCGCCAGGGCGACCAGTCCCAGAAGGAGGAAAGGTCTGCCCAGCAGCCTTTCCATCAAAGTCATTGAAATCTCCAAGTGTGGCCCTAATCCCTTGAGCCATCCGCCAAACAGAGCAAACCAGGCCTTCCGCCTGCTTACAGGGCGGTCCCGCCTGAACAGAACCGAAGGAGAACCGAGGACCCATCCGTCATTTTGCCTAATGTAAGGGGAAATGGGTGGACAAGGTGAGTCCACGTGTAGCGCCAACATCCACCCATTTCCCTCCTCTTCTTTCTCTTTTTCTCTCTCTTGAGGGGTTGGATTTTCTCTCTCTAGACTCTTACTCCTAAAAACGCCACCTAGTTCCTCACGAACTAGGTTCGTCAAGGCATTTCACGGACTGACTTAGGCATCGGAGAGGGTTTCCTCGGACAACCTCCGAGGCCCTGTGCGTTCATTGTGCAGGGAGCAGGCCATTTCCGCCGGGAAGGTCCGACCAAGGGAGTGAGAGGAAGGGGAGGCTGAAGGAAATCAAACGATCATTTGTTCACCATTAACCCAATTTTACAGCCCGGATCCTAGGCTGGGTGAATTGTATCCGTGACCGGAACAGTAACTTAATATTGACAAGACCTCTCACATGCATAGTAATAATTGAGATATAGCCTTACCAATTAAAGCACCTATGAACCCCTTGTTCATTAGGGCAACCACAATGTGGACCCCTTTTTACCTTGGGTAAGTAGGGTGATAAGATCACATGCCAAGATTGGGTTGGACTCAACGAGATAAGAGTTATTTCGGGGCTAGGAGATGGATTTGGTTGAAATCCGTCAACCGAGAGTTCTAGAGTAGAATTGGTCGAGTAATGACTTACCGTTTTTACATAAGGATTGCATGCGATGTTAGTTCTTATCTAAATGCGGGTCTCGGAATCACTTATTTAATTTCGTGAGGGTCATTATATGAGTGACTTGTTAAAATTGTTTTACAAGTAAATTATATAACAATGGATGTTAATATTTCCTAAATTTTGTTGTAGTATTAATAATTCGCTATGACTACCAATGCAACCATTCAACTCGGAAAGGATTCTTGGCTTAGGTCCGTTATGGACAAATGTATCTTGAAAGACGATGGAAGTAATTTCATCGAGTGGGAGTCTACCATAAAAGGTGCGGCGTTGGCCGACAACGTCATTCGTTACTTGAACGAGCGACCACCCAATGAACCCGGTCCTAGAGCCACCGCGGCACAATGGACCGCCTATGAGGAGTTTTTGAAGATATCTAACAATATCAAGAATGTCTTGATATGGTCAATGTCTCCAAAACTCAAGCTTCAATATATTACCCTTAATGCATATGAGATATTCTCAAGGGTTACGACGGCTTTTTCTCAATCACACGACATCCGTCAATATGAAGCTATGATGAAATTCTTCGAGGGTAAGCTAGAAAAGGGTCAAAAAGTTGGCCCCCATGTGCTCAAGATGATTGAGCATATTGACACTTTATAGGGTCTAGGGTGTAGCATTCCCAAGAAGCTTGCGATAGGTCGCATTCTTCACTCACTCCCCTCCAAGTTCTCCCAAATTAGAGTGAACTACAATATGCATGGCATGGACAAGAGTTTCCAAGAGCATCATGCACTCCTCAACCAAGCGGAAAGGGACATGGAGGCTAGTGGGAGTGAGAAGAGAGACATGCTCTCCCTGAAAATGAAGAATCTCAATCTTGGGGTTCAAAAGGGTAGAAACAAGGGTAAGACCAAATTCAAGAGACAAGGAAAAGACAAGAACAAAGGGAAAGCTATTGAGAATAGCAAACCTAAGGCTAAGGTTAACAAACATGCCGACGCCGATTGCTATTATTGTAATGGCAAGGGACATTGGAAGCGCAATTGTCCCAAATATTTGAAAGATTTGAAGAACAAGAAAGACGAGAGTGAGACTCCGTCAGGTATTGTTCTCACTTCTCTCTATATGATAGACATTAACTATACTTGCACTTCCACTTGGGTATTAGATACCGGATGTGGTTCTCACCTTTGTAATCATTTACAGGGGCTGAGGGACGTGCGAGCACTAGCCAAGGGTGATGTGGACCTACGCATGGGAAATGGAGCTAGAGTAGCCGCTATATCCGTAGGCACTTATGTACTCACTCTAGCTAGTGGTTTTGAGTTGTATTTGAATAATTGTTATTTCGTACCAACTTTAACCAAGAACATTATCTCCATTTCCGTACTTGATATGGAAGGTTTTTTCTTTATGATTAAGGACAATTGTTGTACTTTTTCATTTAATGACATGGTTTATGGTAAAGCTACGTCTATCGGAGGTATTTATGTTCTACATAATGTTAATGATATATATCATGTAGAAAACAAGAAGCTCAAAACGGGTGAACCTAATCAATCCTACCTTTGGCATTGTCGTTTAGGACACATAAACGAACGACGCATAAAGAGACTTGTTTCAACGAAACTTCTCAAACCGTTTGATTACGAATCTTATGGCACATGCGAGTCTTGCCTTTTGGGCAAGATGACTCGTGCTCCTTTCTCAAGTAAAGGAACACGAGCAAGTGAGGTATTGGGCCTTATACATACCGATGTGTGGGGCCCAATGACTATCACCGCTAGGGGTGGTTACAACTACTTCATTACTTTTACCGACGACTTAAGTAGATATGGGTATGTCTACTTAATGAGGCACAAGAGCGATGCTTTTGAAAAGTTCAAAGAGTTTCAAAGTGAAGTAGAGAACCAATTGGATAAAAAGATTAAAGTACTACGATCCGATCGTGGTGGTGAATACCTAAATAATGAATTTGATTCACACCTAAAAGATTGTGGCATAGTATCACAATGGACTCCTCCTGGCACACCACAATTGAATGGTGTGGCCGAAAGGAGAAACCGAACTTTATTAGATATGGTTTGGTCCATTATGAGTCTCACTGAGCTTCCTGATTCATTTTGGGGTTTTGCCATTTTGTCCGCAATATTTTCACTAAATCGAAGCCCGACTAAAGCAGCCAATAAGACACCATATGAGATATGGAAGGGAAGGGTTCCTTATTTGTCGTTTATGAGAATATGGGGTTGTGAGGCATATGTTCAGAACAAGTCTGACAACAAACTCGCACCAAGACCCGACAAATGTCTGTTTGTAGGGTATCCAAAGGAAACACAGGGTTATTACTTCTACAATCGTCACGAAAACAAAGTGTTTGTGGCTCGTGACGCTGTCTTTCTAGAAAATGACTTCATTTCTAGAAGACAGAGTGGGAGAAAATTTGAACTTGATGAAGTCCAAGAGCCACAAACCGAAAATGAAGTGGAGGAAAGTGTTCCCTCCTCCTCAGACACGGTTGATGTTCCCTTTGAACCTTGGAAATCCACGAGGGTTAGTCATCCTCCTGATCGATACCTTGGTATTGTCGAGGAAGATGCGTTGGACATGTTACTTTGTGAAAGTAACGAACCTACAACCTACAAAGCGGCCATATCTAGTCGTGATTCCATGCAATGGCTTGAAGCCATGCGATCCGAAATGGACTCTATGCACGAAAACCAAGTGTGGGATTTGGTTGATTTACCTGAAAAGGTGAGATCTCTTCAGTGTAAGTGGATCTTTAAGACGAAGAATGGCATAGATGGACATAAAGATGTCTACAAAGCCAGATTGGTGGCAAAGGGTTTTACTCAATTTCATGGTCTTCACTATGACGAAACCTTTGCTTCAGTCGCAATGCTTCGCTCCATAAGGATTATCCTAGCGATTGCCACATTTCATGATTATGAGATTTGGCAAATGGATGTCAAAACCACCTTCTTGAATGGGATTCTAGAAGAGGAAGTGTATATGACACAACCAGAAGGTTTTGTAGATACATCTAATCCTAGGAAGGTATGCAAGCTTAAGAGATCCATTTATGGTCTTAAGCAAGCGTCCAGAAGTTGGAATCATCACTTTGATCATGTTATCAAATAGTATGGATTTATTCGAAGTGTCGAGGAACCGTGTTTGTACATGAAGTTTAGTGGGAGTAAGGTAACCTTTCTTGTCTTGTATGTGGATGACATACTTCTTATCGGGAATGACGTTCCGATGCTTGCTTCCGTAAAGGAGTGGCTAGGAAAACACTTCCAAATGAAAGATTTGGGAAATGCTTAATGCATTTTGGGTATTCGGATCCATAGAGATAGGTCCAAGAGGACGTTGGTATTAAGTCAAGAAGCTTATATAGATAAGAATCTTGATAGATTCAAAATGAAAGACTCTAAGAGAGGCTTTCTTCCCATGAGTCAAGGTACCATTTTGTGCAAGTCACAGTGTCCTTCCACACCCAAAAAGATTGAACGCATGAAGTTGATCCCATATGCTTCCGCTGTTGGATCAATCATGTATGCCATGACGTGCACTCGTCCCGATGTTTCGTATGCTTTGAGCATGACGAGTCGTTATCAAGCCAATCCAGGTGAAAGTCACTGGACAGCCGTAAAGAACATCCTTAAGTACTTGCGAAGGACCAAGGATTCGTTCTTATTGTTTGGAGGGGATACTGAGTTACGTGTAAGAGGTTACACGGATGCCAGTTTCCAATCCGACCGGGATGATTTGAAGTCCCAATCCGGCTATGTTTATATGTTGAATGGAGGAGCCATTAGTTGGAAGAGCTCCAAGCAAAGTCTCACCGCGGATTCTGCAACAGAAGCTGAGTACATCGCGGCTTCGGAAGTTGCAAAGGAAGCTGTTTGGATTCGTCAGTTTTTGGAAGGACTAGGAGTAGTCCACTCTGTCGAAGATCCTATCACCATATATTGTGATAACAGCGGGGCCATTTTTCAAGCAAAAGAGCCCAAGTCTAGCAATAAGTCTAGACATGTACTTAGAAAATACCACGTGATAAGAGATCTCGAGGAAAGAAAGGAAATCGATATATGCAAGGTTAGGACAGACGAGAACATCGCTGATCCTTTAACCAAGCCTCTTTCAAAGGCTAAACATGATGGTCATGTTGTCGCAATGGGATTGAGAAAAGTCCCAGATTTTCTTTAAGTTATCTAAGATGTAATAATTGGATATTGTAGCAATTTTTACATTTCTGATAATAGCATTCATTTTTCGAGTTTCAATATGAACTCTTTTATCTAGTTTGACTAAAACTTATACCTTGTTCATTCGAATGGATTGTGAGACAATCTTGAACCCTATTCAAGTGAACATTTGAACATGGTATTTTTGTCCCTTGTCACTTAATGAGGTGACGACTCGGAGTGACAAGATTGTAAGATGATCGATGGTTAGTTCAAGACCATGGGGTCATGGAGATGACTGGTCATTTACATAGGCAGACTGATTGTCACTCTGCCGGGCAGTGACCACAATAGAGTCCCTTATCAAAATAGTTGAGGCCTGGTCGTGGCGGGGATTTCTATTTTATTCCTATGAGTCGATTCTTTAGACTGGCGACCATTTATCTGAGTCGGTGCAGTTTCCAATTGGCTTTGGTTGGTGTCCTAGGTCGTACCGTGAAAGGAGGCTGATGGACATCTTCTGGGTCATGGTTATCTGCATTATACAGTATAAGATGGGTCAACAGGAATTGTCCACCCACGTTGGGTACAATCATCCTTGGGCCACTCGAGGAGAAGTAACTGGAAATGCGTGGCCACGCTCGGAAATAGATCTATGGTAGATTTTCCGGTCAGACAGTTATTCTCCAGATCGAGAAAACCACTCTAATTATAATTAAATCACAAGTGCGATCTGAAAGACACCTTGTGATGAGTGGGAGGATGTGACATCAAAGAGACAAGAGAATCGGTAGCACACAACTTGTGTAGACAAGTGGGAGATATTGATGGGGTAGGAGTCCTCCGCAATATAGTGGCTACATGCACATCTTGTATCGGACAAGTGGGAGATTGTTGGAGCAAGTGTCCTCCACAATAGTGCATTGATATATTAAATCTCATGGACGGAATATACTTGGGATAATTAGTACATCGATACTCCACGTCAGTTGATTAACGTAAATCGATAACGCTCAGCTGACTAGAGTTAGACGTTATTGTCGTAAGACAGCGGTGATCAACTGATCCCTTTCGGTCACACCTATAGGATGAGACCCAAATAGAAAACTAATTATTTGTATTTGATACAGTTAATTAGTTCCTTACGTATATATTTGATATATACTTTGTAATGAGAGTTATTTATTGGAGATAGAATTTAGAACTCAGTCTGATTAAGTTTATTAGTCTATTATACGATAATTGACTGAATAAATTTTACGTCTTATTTTAATACGATTAAATAAGACCTAAATTAGTATTTAAAAGTTAATTACTAAATTAGTTAAGGTTTTGTATGCTTTTATGGGTAGTGGTTAGCTATTAATATTTACAAGGAGTTGTAAATTTAGCTGAATGATTATTATTATTATGGAACCTATTATATATAGATATAATAGTAATGTACTAATTAAAGAGTTAAGAGTATATTATTTATTTGATGTGATCAATTATATAAGATAATTGATCATGTCACACAAAAGCATTTGTATGACAAATGGCAAAAATAATATGGACCCATTATGCATGCAAATAAAATAATGCAATGGTCTTCCTTAATTTAGGGGTGCCGGTTTTGGGAGTCATTTAAGGGAACATTTTTGTTCTCATTTGACATCCATTCATTCATTAGTTTTTGCATGACCTCTTCTCCAAAACTCTCTCTCATACTAATATTCATCTTTATTACTAAAGTAGTAATATTCATAATATTAGTATAGGTTCATCACTACTATTATCTAGTTAATAATAATAGTGATTATTTGGGTTGAATCTTGGTCCAACTAGAAGGAGATCTTCTACTTTGGAGATTCAAGATTTTGGAGGATCATCCATACTAATATAAGCTCAAGAACAATAAGAAAAGGAGTTTTCTTATTGTGCCCATTATTTCCTCTTTGTTTATGTAAGGAAATCTCTTCTTGTATCTAGTTTTTGTCATTTGATGTCATGCATGTGACTTGATCTTTATATACTAAATTAACAAGTAATTTAGTAACTAATTAGAGGATTCTAATTAGAGGGTTATGAACCCATCACGGGTATGCCGTATACAATCAAAATAAAATGGCAGAAGAGGATATGAGTAAGACCATCTTCATTACACCTTGGGGTACTTACTGTTACACCGTTATGCCGTTTGGGCTTATCAATGCCGGGGCCACTTATCAGTGGACCGCCACTACTTTATTACATGATATTATGCACAAAGAAGTGGAGGTCTATGTGGACGACATGATCGTCAAGTCCAAAGATTGGAGTGGGCACATCGCGGCCCTAAGAAAATTCTTTACCCGACTACGCAAATACAACATGAGGCTGAACCCTCAAAAATGCAGTTTTGGGGTAACATCGGGCAAATTACTGGGCCATATCGTTAGCCAACGCGGCATCGAGGTTGACCCAGCTAAAATCAAAGCCATCACCGAGATGCAACCACCCAAGACCGCAAAAGATGTAAGGGGGTTTCTCGGGAAAGTCCAATATATCAGCCGGTTCATTTCAAAACTAACCATGGTATGTGAACCCATTTTCAAAAATCTGAAGATCGGAGAACGGATACTATGGGAGGACAAATGTCAAACGACTTTTGACAAAATCAAGGAGATCCTGTCTGCACCGCCGGTATTAATGCCACCTCAACCCGGTTTGCCTTTGTCGTTATACCTAACAACGACCGAGACAGCCATGGGGGCTATGCTGGCCCAGACAGTCGACTAGGAAGAACGGGCTATTTACTTCATCAGCAAAAAGTTCCTGGAATACGAGTGTAAGTATACAATGCTCGAGAAAACGTGCCTAGCTCTGGTTTGGGCCACTAAAAAGATCCGACATTACACGCTTAGTCACGAGGTACATGTGTTATCCAAAATGGATCCTACCAAGTACCTGTTCGAGAAGCCCATCCTCAATGGCAGGATGTCCAGATGGACCTTAATGTTATCTGAGTTTGACCTAAAATTTGTGCCATTAAAAGCCATCAAAGGCCGGGTAGTGGCAGAATTTCTCGCCGATAGCCCAATATCTGAAGAGAGCCAGACCGATACTTGGGCCTTTATGACGGGTAAACTTGATGGCCCGTCTCCTCGTCATCACCTAATTCATGACTTTGTAATAATTTTTAGATATGAGAAATTTTAATCAAGTTTACCCGATGCCTGGGACACTCGATCGAGTGGTACCTATGAACACAAACGAGGGGTTTTTACGAGGGCACTCGATCGAGTGCCAGGGTGACTCGATCGAGTGCCCACTATAGCGGGAAAAATCGCGAAAAAAATCAAAAAATCGAGAAATTGAGAAAATAAAATTCAAAGTAACATACTTGTAGTAGACGGGTACTTCCGGTGAGACGAGCCGAGGAATCCCTCTTGCGATTATCTAGGCCTTGTATGATTTCACCTGTAATCAGCCAAGCCGGGCTGTATTTCGTCTCCATCAAATCGACCACGGTCAAGACGGGCGTTACCCATACAAGACAATAAATCCATGTAACCCTCAAAGGCATAAACATGGAGCATACAAAAGGAAAAGGCCCTACGGCTGTGAGCCGGTCTGACCCGGACGTCGAGAGGATTCATAAATTTCTCAGCCAAGTCGATCAGACAAATATTATCACCCTCCATCATACGGGACACCTCGTTGTGAGAAAGCCCCAAAAATTCTCGAAGCTTCCTCCTCGGTTCATAAACTAAATAAGGTATGGCAGGTCGGAGTATCGGGTTCCATCCTCCCACAGCTGCAATTTCCTCAGGTAAAGGGCAGACTTCGCCCCGAGGAAAAGCAAAGACATGATATATGTCAACCCAATAAGATAAACAAGCATCCAAAAAATAGCAAACAACCTGCATCTGACGAAATGGGTACAGCTGAGTAATACCCGTCTCGGTGAGAGCCACCCTATCTGTGTCCCTAAAACGTCGGGACCATTCTTGCAGCATCACAGTCAATCTATCGATTCCCATAGCTATTTTCTTGAGAGAAATAAGAAGACTTTCTTTTGAGAAGGGAGGAATTGTGGAAGAGATTATGAGAAAATCAAGGGCAAGGGAGGGGTATTTATAGTATTAAATTTATAGCCCTCTTTCCATGTGACAATAGTTTCCTAATCCTAAACGGAATCAAGCCACAAGCCTAGTCTCGATACTAGCACGGAAATAATCATCCCCAACTTTCCTAATTTTCTTTAGAAGTCAAAATTTTTAAAAAATTCCAAATTTCAAAATTTCAAACATCTCGAAACTTTCAAAAATTCAAAAAATCCAAAAAATTATTTTCCCCAGCGCAAGTCATTTTACTACCTACGTATTGCATGCAAATTTTATGTGACTAATACAGGTACGACTCAAGCAGGAACATATAACCCACTATATCTCCCCAGCGGAAAGCCCTAGGTGGCATTTCCCCGGAATAGCACGGGATGGGCCTACATACAGGCGCACCCAGGACTTATGCGACAAGTCCAATTCCCCACGGAGTTATCGTCATCAGCTCAGGTATGACTTCTAGCTTACGGCTGGCGAGCCCTTTACGCGAGTCTAATGGACTATAAACGGCCCGATCAGAAGTCTGCCAGGTCTCAATCCTCGATTGGCCTGGTAGCTACTCTGACTTTCGCCTTGTCCATGCCTCAGTCAGAGTGGGGGCTCTCTAGACACCCGCATTTTGACTGCCAGGTGTCTGTAGCAGTTTCCCAAAAAACACCCGATGATGATAGGACGCTAACGTGTTTCTACGCGCTCGGATGTGGGCTCAAAACCATTAGTTGTTGGCTTAAGCAATTATGGAGTACAATTATCACAAAACTGACCTCAAATTCAGGCTCAGTGGACCGTTTCCAGTAAAAAAAGTCTAATTTGGGTCAAAACCGACACCGGAAATAAAACCGACTTTTTAGTGATTGGGTCAACCCTGGTCAAAGTCGTTTCCGAGACATACAAAACAGCCACCCAAACACAAAAATCCAACTCAAAAAGCAAAAACCCATCAAACATCCAATCCACGGTCCAAAACATTGAACCCGTGCAACCCAGCTGAGCCACTCGATCGAGTGGGCCCTTAGTCAGGCCCGACTGCTGGTGCACTGGGTCACTCGAACGAGTCCAGGGGCTACTCGGTCGAGTAACCCTAGCCGGGTGCACATAGCAAGGGCTATATATACACCCCCATGCACAACCTTTCACACAACCTTTTTACAAACCCTACACTTTTGCAACTTAATTCTACCCTAAGCAAACCCTAATACTACACTAGCAAACCCTAAACCTAGCTTTAGGAATTCAAATACCCTAACCACCACAACATAGCCTACATACTCGATACTCCCGTGGAAGCCGCCACTACGTGTTCCGTCCGAGCATAAGAAACATGTAGGTTGAGGGTGTAAAAACCCCTTTTCTTCTCCTTTCTCATCTTTTTCGCGTCATTCGTCGTCATAATCTTTTTTTTATTTTTTTCGTATCATAATATCGTTAATATCGCTAGTATTAAAACATTAAAATACTCGCGGATTTGTGTCGAGTGCGAAGGATGTCGGAATAAGGAAACCTGCATATACAAGTGTACTGCACACAGCGTTGCCGGTCCCTTATCCTACCACCCTAGCACTTGATTATTGAAACGAGTCAACTTAAAACATAATTTTTGTTTTCATTCGCGTAGCTTTCATTCAATCGCATATTTCGTCAAACACAAAACTATTGAATATCTTTTAAATAAGGGTCGAAACCCGTTGATGCGGATCCGACATCAAACAATTCGCAAGACTTAATTATGATGTCGAGATGCGGAGGGAATCAAGTCTTCCCATTCAAGCAAAGCGTCGATCTTTTAGATTCGATGCCAATTCCATAATTGGATGTCGAATCTAACGATCTATTCAAATAATTCAACCAATTCGATTTTTCGTTGAAGCTAACGTAGATGTCATTAAATTCGTTAGAATTACGACACTATAAACGCGGAGAAAAATTCATATCCCTTTGGTTGACTTTAAACGACTTATAGTTTTTTTCTTCAATTCAATAAGCGGATATCGGGCACGACGAGAATCATAGATATGAATTGGACATAAATTATACAATATTTATGCCCAATTCCTCGAATCATTAAAATCAATGAGCAATTTTGAAATCATTAACAGAATTGCAAACGAACCCTGGTTCGTACAGGGGCACTCGAACGAGTGCTTAGCCCACTCGGTCGAGTGGCACCCCAAAAACAAGAACAGAATGCTCTTCCGACCTCCACTCGGTCGAGTCTCGCAATGACTCGATCGAGTGGTAACGTACTCGGTCGAGTTGATCAATAACTCGATCGAGTAGGGTCCGAAATACGAGACCGAATACTTTCATGACAACCACTCGGTCGAGTTTCGCAATAACTCGCTCGAATGGCCACACACTCGGTCGAGTTCCCTCATAACTCGGTCGAGTGACGTCACGAAATCTGGACAGGAGCCTTTTTAGAGGTCCACTCGGTCGAGTCCCTCAATGGCTCGGTCGAGTGGCCCCTTATCACGACAAAACCGTGAGTCCTACAAGGCCATTCGAGTCTTATTGTCACCTTTTTATGACTTAGGTCAACACGTGCCAAATCAATCACGTGAAACATCACTCTTTCAAACCGTGCATTATCATATTTACATCATTCCATATTTACGCAAACCGTTAATACCGTTATACCGTTACTAACCGTTTGTTCTTTTGTTGATTTGTTGTGTTTATTTTATTGTACTAAAATTAACCCATATGCTAAAATACAACTTTGACGTTAGCATTTTAGTTGCATTAAATCGGCATAGAAACCCGTTCAACTAACGCGCGTATTCAAAAATCATTCGATATCCTAGTAGAGGCCACTAATGTGGGGGCGGGGTTGGGTATCCTTAGTGGGCTTCCCAACACGTACCCTCACCCCTTACTCAGAACCTCGGTTTCCGGATGCCCGAAACCGTTGGCGCACGAGAGTCGTTCTATACACGATAACCGGTAGTGATGGTATCGGTATCGCAATGCAAAGGGACGAGCCCAATAAACTCTGACATCGGAAATGGGCCGCATTTTGTACACGACCGACTACGACATAGAGTGGGTTCGAACGGGCCCGAACTCCCACAAAGTTCGATGGGGACTCCACTTAGATTTAAATTTCAATTCGATCCATTCTCATATGAAGATTCATTCGCCTCCCCAAACCCGCGCGTGGCCGCGTCGGGGTGGACCTATGTCATGTCCACAATTTGAACTACGTTAGCTCCAATTTTCGTCCTGTGTTTTGTCGATACACAAGAGCCATGTCCACAACTTGGACCTACGTCCATTCGTCCTGTGTTTTGTCGATGCACAAGAGAAGAGCCCCTGTTCCGTCTTTTTGTATAATTGACCGTCATCCGTGCGAACAAATTGGGTTACCAATCTTCGCAGGGCTTTCTTGGCCCGGTTTTCAGTTCCCGGGGGATATTCTCCCGTTGCCAAGTAGGTTAGGACGGCTTGATACCAAGGTTCTGGGTCAGTTAGCTCAATGTCCTAGATGGCGTGTACATACGCCGGCTCGGACCGTCTTTCAACGCAGATGGGCATGCTTGTTAGATGGTCTGGTATGTTCAGCAGGGATGCTAATTTGGAAAGTGCATCTGCGAACTGATTTTCTTCCCGAGGCAGATAGATATATTCCACCTTCTGGAATTGTTTCTCTAGAACCCTTACTCGTGCATGGTAAGCCACGAGATTGGCGTTCCGAGTTTTCCATTTTTGGAGCGCTTGATTGATGACCAGTGATGAGTCCCCGTGAACTCGGAAGTTTGTTACCCCTAAATCAGCGGCGGCTTGCAACCCGTGGATGCATGCTTCATACTCGGCTGCGTTGTTGGTTACCTCAAAGTCCAATTTGATGGATAACGGGGTATTTTCCCCTCGCGGTGAGATTAACAGAATGCCGACCCCGAATCCTCGAAAATTGGATGCCCCATCAAAATACAAATCCCATGTTTCGGTATCGGTATGGAATATGTCTTCATCATGACATCGGGAAGCACTGACTAAGGCTCTCGATGAGATCAAGGTCGACTCACACCCCCGCTGAAATGGTAGCCACTATCATGCCCTATTTCAAGGGCAAGTCCAAGGAAGAAGGCCCACTCATCACCTTCTCCGAGTCCGATCTGCCAGCGTTCGAGCCCAATCATAACCTGGCTCTATACATCACGGTCATTTGCCGAGGGAAGTACCTCCCAATGACCCTTATTGATGACGGATCTGCCGTAAATGTCCTTCCCCTAAGGACCGCTAAAGCCCTCGGCATCACAGATGCCGACTATCTCCCAACGGCGCAAACTGTCCAGGCTTTTGACGGAAGTCCAAAACCGGTGGCCGGGGTCGTTAAACTAACAATAATAACGGGCCCAGTCGAAAAAGAACTGGAGTTTCAGGTGATCGACGTCACCTCATCCTTTAACTTACTACTAAGAAGGCCTTGGATCCATGCGGTCACGGCCGTATCCTCTACTCTCCACCGGAAAGTTAAGATGCCACTTCGGGATGGCATCATCACTCTAGAAGCAACCCCCATTACTGTAGCAAGCTGCAATGCTACGGGCTGAGCCGACCCACGAGGATTCTATTTCATGGGCATGATTGAAGAAGAATATCTCTTCAGGCCGTACTTCACAACTAACATCGACACGATTCTACAGAACCTGGGCTATCTACCGGGAGCAACCTCGAGGCCAAATCTTCCAGCTGGGAAGATTGTTGAGGTCCTAAACTATGGTGAATCACAGTTCGGATTGGGGTATGCTATAACCCCGGAAAACGTTGTCCGGGACGGTTTTCACCGGGCCGCCAACATCCTCAAGGGTACTTACATAGGCCCTTATAGCCCGAAGTTAACTATGTACTTCGTCACTCCATTTTTCGGAGCTATTCAAATGGGCCTCTACCAACTCACCATCACATATCCCGAGACCAAAACGGCTCGGGAGTGCAATTTCATTCCCGATGATATATTCACCCTTATTCGTGATGAGTCCAAAGAGGGGGAAAACAACTCCGAGCCCGTGCTGGGGCTCCTATTTGGAGATGACAAGGCCGTCCCCACTCCAAAGGATGATTTGGTCAATCTGATCCTCCGCAGTGATCGGTTTGACCCAACCAAGCTAATCACCGAAGTCGGTGCAGACACCGGGAAAAGGGCCTGGAGGAAAACCATCAAGTGGACCGACAGCCAAGGACGGACCTATAAGCTGACCACCGGTGAGGGAGACATGCCGGATACCGAGTCAGGGTCAGAGTCTGAGTCGGAGTCTGAGTTCGAGTCTAGAGGGTATGGTGCTAGAGTCGAGTCTGTAACCCCTTTTCCCTTAGCCACTTCCACTGAGGTCTCGAGGCCTGTCCCAAGACCTCTCCCTATCCCGCCACTGAACAACGATCAGATAGCCGCTCTTTTCGAGCTTTTCTCAAAATTTACCATTAATAATAACCAAAACCGTTCTGCTTACGACTTGTCTTATTTCCAGAACCTTTTCAATTTCAAAGATTTTATATGCAATGACATTGAGAAACCCGACGAACAGGTACCTCTACCTCCGTAGTTGATCGAGCAGCTCGAACAAAGGGAGTCCCGAGATTCGGTAATCGAAGAAACCGAGTCCATCAATGTGGGAACCACTTTAGAGCCCCAGATGCTTAAGTTGGGCCTGTTCTTAGATCCAGAGGAGAGAAAACAATTCACGGACCTCCTCCAGGAATTCAAAGACGTTTTCGCGTGGTCCTACAAGGACATGCCGGGAATAGATCGGGAAATAGTTGAACACCGAATACCCATCAAAGATGGGTGCAAACCGATAAAACAAAAACTCCGAAGAATGAGGCCCGAATGGTCTCTCAAATTAAAGTCAAAGAAGAAGTCGACAAGCAATTCAAAGCGGACTTTATACAAGTGTCTGAATATCCAGACTGGGTCGCAAACATCGTGCCGGTACCCAAGAAGGACGGCAAGGTGCGGGTATGTGTGGACTTCCGGGACCTTAACAAGGCCAGCCCAAAAGACGATTTTCCGTTACCATACATCGACATACTGGTGGATAACACGGCCAATCATGCCCTTTTATCATTCATGGACGGGTATGCCAGATACAATCAAATTAAAATGACAGAAGAGGATATGAGTAAGATCACCTTCATTATATCTTGGGGTACTTACTGTTACACTGTCATGCCGTTTGGACTTATCAACGCCGGGGCCACTTATCATCGGACCGCCACTACTTTATTACATGATATGATGCACAAAGAAGTGGAGGTCTATGTGGACGACATGATCGTCAAGTCCAAAGATCGACAAAGTCATTAATTTAGGAAAATCAAAAGCAATTTCGTAATCATTAACAAAATTTCGAGCGAACCCTGGTTCGTACAGGAAGCACTCGATCAAGTGCCTAGCCCACTCGGTCGAGTGGCACCCCAAGAACGAGACAGAATGTTCTGACGACCTCCACTCGGTCGAGTCTCGCAATGGCTCGATCGAGTGGCAACGTACTCGGTCGAGTTGATCAATGACTCGATCGAGTAGGGTCCGAAATACGAGACAGAATACTTTCATGAGAACCACTCGGTCGAGTTTCGCAATAACTTGCTCGAATGGCCGCACACTCGGTCGAGTTCCCTCATAACTCGGTCGAGTGACATCACGAAATCTGGACAGGAGCCTTTTTAGAGGTCCACTCGGTCGAGTCCCTCAATGGCTCGGTCGAGTTGCCCCTTTATCACGTCAAACCGCGACTCCTACAATACCATTTGAGTCTCTTTAACCTTTTCTTATGACTTAGGTCAACACGTGTCTAATCCATCACGTGAAGAATGAATGAAGGAAGGAAGGAATGAAGGATGGATGGATGGGGGAAAAGTACATTAAGAAAAGAAATAAGAATCCAAGTGTACTAAAATTACATCTCTCTCTCTCTCTCTCATGCTTAAAAGCTCCTCTCTTTAATTTCTCCTTTCTCCATTTACCCCCTTCCCTTCCCTTCTCTGCCCTCTTTCTTTCTCTTCTTCTTATTACATCTCCCCTTCCCCTTAATCATCATCATCATCATCATCATCTCAATATCTCATCTAATCAACTAAACTAATAATATAGGAGTATATTATTAAAATAGTAGCTAAGCTAGCTTGTTAAGTTAATATTATCATCATCATCGGATTTAGTGTGGTAATCTTAGTCTGAGCGGTCTAACTCTGCTCATATTCCCAAAAACTCCTTCGTCTCTTGCACGCTCCACTGCGGGAATCTGCTATCCCCTCCGCCCCCACCTCCCCCCGCATCCCCCACCATCATTTGCACCACCCCCTGCCCCTGCCCCTGCTGATGGTATTGCTGCCTCTCTATCTCTACTTACCTGCCCGCCCTATCTATGATTACCACTCTAAATCCGATGATGATGATAATATTAACTTAACAAACTTATCACCGACTCTTTCATTTTTTTTCATATATAAAATTTTATATTTTTATTTAACTTTAAAAAAAAAATTTGGTCCAATCATACCGCTCAAAAAGTTCATGCTTTATTAAGTGAAAATAATAATGACAACAAGTCAAAACAACTGGTTGATAGACTTTTATTTATATTATAGAATTTCATCGTCTTATTATAATTTCTCGATGTGGTATAATTTTACTTCATTTTATAGCCTTAAGAGTTGTTAAGATTTTTCTGATTAATATCTAAAACGAATTAGATCATCATAATTTTTTGATGTGTGATAATTCTACTTAAATGTATGGTTTTAAGAACTCTTTTTAGGACTCAAAAGACGATGATTACTTTTATTATATAATAGAATTTCATCACCTTAATGCAATTTTCGATGTGAGATAATTTTAATTCAATCTACAGCCTTAAGAGATATTATAAGACTCAAAAGATTTTTTATTAATATCTAAAAATGAATAATTTCTCTTATTGATGATGCAGAATTTCACACACGTTTATAGTCTTAAGAGTTTTTTTATGACTCAAAAGAGAAAATTTTACTTAAGTTTATTATAGTCGAAAGAGTTTTTCTAAAACTAAAAAAATGTTTGGTTTATATCTATAAAATTCATGAGTTTGTAATAATTTTTTGATATGAGAAATTTTAATCAAGTTTATAGTATTAAGAGTTTTTTTTAGACTCAAAAGTGTGAGATATATTTACTTAATTAAGTTTATGGTCTTAAGATTTTTTTTAAGATCCAAAAGATTTTCTTTTTCCATCTAAGTTATTCAAGACGAACGATTACTCTTATTTGTATAATAGCATTCAATCAGCTTATTACGAAGTATACTTTTGAACAAATGATTATCTAAAATGAATGATTTCTCTTATTTACGATATCTCATCATTATTTTTCGATGTGTGATAATTCCACTAAAATTTATAATTTTAAGAACTCTTTTCAGGACTCAAAAGATTTATGTTTGATATGTAAAGACGATAGATTACTTTTATTTATATAATAAAATTTCATCACTTTTTTGTAATATTTCGGTGTGGGATAATTTTTACTTCAATTTATAGCCTTAAGAGGAGTATTATAAATTCAAATTTTTTTTGATTAATATCTAAAAACGAATAGTTTCTCTTATTGACGATGTAGAATTTCATCACCTCATCATAATTTTTCGATTTGGGATAATTTTATTATGTTTATAGTCTTAAAAAGTTCTTTTAGGACTCAAAAGATTTCCCGTTGATATCTAAAGACGAAGGATTATTTTTACTCCGTATTTATATAGTGGAATTCTATCACTTTATTATAATTTCTCGATATGGGATAATTTTACTTAAATTTATAGCTGCTTTTATAAGACAATTTTTTTGGTTAATATCTAAAAACGAATGATGTCTCTTATTTGTGATATAGAATTTCTATCACCTCATCATAATTTTTTGATATGCGATAATTCTACTTAGGTTTATAGTCTTAAAAACTCTTTTTAGAACTCAAATTTTTGGTTAATATATATATCAAAACACAAATGACTTCTCTTTTTTTTCATCAGCTTACGGACCTAAGAACATTTTTAAGACTCAATTTTTTTTAGCTGATATCCAAGGACAAATGATTATTATTTATATATATAATACTCCCTCCATTCAAATCCACTTGTCTCATTTCCTTTTGGCACATTTGCCGAGACGCGTTTTACACTAGCAATATTTTTCAATTTACATTAGTAAAAATTATGAAAATTTGATATTCTTAAGGGTTATTTCATGAGAATAATACCAACTATGCGTGTGCTTCTTAAATTAATAAAAACTATACGTAATCCCATTTTAATACGAACTACGCCTTCATTAATCTCGCTTTGTTATGGGTGACCGGCTACCTGTTGAACCTCCATTATTCAACTCTTTCTCTGACTCTTCTTCTTCTGATTCACATTTCGTGTTCATTTTCGGCCATTGAAAAAAAAAAAATCCGAAAATTCATCTTTCATTTCTTTTTCAATCAGTCTTATAGAAGCTATGGAAAAAAAAAATTATTATTTGGCTTTCACGATGACTGCAACGGACCTAATAAAACCCTAGAAAGTTACAACAAGTCACTATGACCTGTAATAGCAAGTCATAATTTCATACATAGCAAAGATAGATTAATGAATGCGTAGTTCATATTAAAATGAGATTACGTATAGTTTGTATTAATTTAAGAAGCACGCGCATAGTTGGTATTATTCCCATGAAATAACCCTATTCTTAATGTGCTCATAAAGACGAATCAAACAAAATCCCACATGACTATATTCTCACTTATAGATTGTCGAGAATATCGAAGATACCCTCAAGTGTGAATAACGTCAAAAAATGAAATGAGACAAGTTGATTTGAATGGAGGGAGTATATAGAATTTCATCCGCTCATCATAATTTTTCGATGTGACACAACGTTAGGATAATTATAATAATAAAAGAATTTTTTTTGTAAAATGTGAGGTATGCATTCATCAAAAAATAAGAGTTACAGGCATAATATACTGTACATCTAGCAAATTAAGGACAAAGCAATATCGATTCCTCGAAAGGAGTCAGACAACCAATATATAGAACCAACTTAACAGCTATATACTATGTTTCTTAAGGCTTGGATATCTTCAGTAATGATTTGTTCCTTCATTCCAATTCGCACCCTCCTCCTGGCATTATCAATGATCCCATTAGCAACTAATATCGGGTGGGTGATTTTTCCTTCAATTCTTGCTCCATTTCTCTGAGTCCATACCATATAATAACATCTCGCTAAGATGGATGCGTGCAGTTTCCAGCGTATTTCATCAGCATCCACGGTCTGCATACTCGTGGTCATGTCATATCCAGTCCACTGCTCAATATACTTCATCAACCGATTGCTAAAAACACAATTGAAGAAGAGGTGCTCCATCGTTTCTGGGTATTCGTGGCACAAGCAGCAAATTTCGTTATCCACACAACCAATTTTATACAATTTGTCCTTGGTATTGATCCCATTGTTCATGATCAACCAGGTAATATACGCATATTTTGGAACATTCCATTTGTTCCACACAAACCGAATCCAGTCAGGGGGAGTAGGATTGGGACACAGCCAATCATATCCTCCTTTCACCGAGTAACCAGCAATAGCAGTCCACTGGCCATCAGTGTAACCAGCCTTTAATCGCTCTTTCGTCTTGCAAATGGATTTCCAAGACCAAGGCACATCAGGAGGGGGAACATAGTCATGCCAATTCTGTTGCTTTATATATAATACATGTACCCATTTAATCCACAGGCTATCCCGTCCTTCATAGATCCATTGGACTAGTTTCCCAATGGCTGCAACATTCTATTCCTGAGCCTGCTTAATACTCAGGCCCTCCTTTTCCTTTGGGAGTGTCACTTTCTCCCAAGCTATAGGAGGGATTTTTCGGTACTCAGAGCTCCCATCCCAAAGGAAATTCCTGCAAATTGCTTCAATTCTCTTTATAATGTGCTTAGGGATGACAAAGATAGAAGTCTAGTAGCTATATAAAGTATTCAAAACGGAGTTGATTAAAGTTACCCGACCAGCATACGATAGCTTACGAGCACCTATGCTTCTTATTCTACTAACCATCTTTTCCGCGAGAATCAAACACTCACTCTTAGTCAATTTGCCTGACTGGATAGGAACACCCAAATATCTAAACGGTTGAACTCCCTTCTTAATTCTCGTCACCTGGTAGATATCATGAATTAGAGTATCCCCCACTCTATTGTAGTAAGCTTCAGACTTGCTATTATTCATACTCAAGCCTGATGCCAACGAAAAAGTGGAGAAGGCCCTCATCAATAGCATAATAGAATTAACCTCTCCCTTACAAAAAAGAAGGAGGTCATCCGCAAATACTAGGTGGGTAATCTTCATAGCGTTGCATAAAGGATGATACTGAAAGGGATAGCTGCTAGTCGCATAGGATAAAGTTCAAGTCAAGTACTCCATACAAATAGTGAAGAGAAGATGGGAAATGGGATCCCCTTGCCTCAACCCTCGTTTACCCTTGAAATATCCAAAAGAATCACCATTTAGTACAATCGAGTATGATGTTGTAGTAATACACGTCATAACTCTGTCAATGAACGGCTGAGGGAACTGTAAGGCCTGTAACATATTCGAACGAAATCCCATTCCACCGTATCGTAGGCCTTCTGAAGGTCTAGCTTAAACATGCATCTAGGAGAGGCATGCTTCCTAGAATACATCTTAACCAGGTCTTGGCAAACAAGGACATTCTCCAAGATCGATCTTCCCTTAACAAATGCTCCCTGAGTCTCTGAGATAATATCGGGGAGTACAAGGGCGAGCTGTTGCATAAAATTTTTGAGATAATATTATAGGTAACATTACATCAGGCTATCGGTCTAAATTGAGTCACATGCTCGGGTCGCTCACACTTCGGTACCAACGTGATATTTGTGGCATTAATCTGCTTCAACATTTTGCCCGTGTTAAAAAAGTCCATAACAGCCTCACAGATATCCTCTCCTATAATGCTCCATGAATACATAAAGAAGCTACTCGAATAACCATCAGGCCCGGGCGCCTTCTCTATAGGAATGGAAAATAAAACTCGCTTAATTTCTGCAACAGTAACAGGTCTCATTAACTGGACCCTATGCTGTGCCGAACAAACATTACCTTGCGCTATAATTCTCGCCCGAACAGGTTGAACCTCAGTCTTCGATCCGAGAAGACCCTCATAAAAATCAAGCAACGCAGCCTGTATACTAGGGATGTCTGCACAAACAACCCCTGTCATATTCTTCACCTCCGATACTTGGTTCCGAATAAGATGCTGTCTTATGGAGTGATGGAAAAACCGTGTGTTAGCATCACCCTCTTCTAACCATTTAGCCTTGGCCTTCTGAGATAAAAAAACTATCTCTAGCCTTCCTCAGGCCACCCAAATCCTTCAATATCATTCTCTCCTTCTCCACTAACTGTTCAGTAGGGGTCCCACTTGATATGGCAAGCTGAACCTCTTCCAATTCTAATTCCTTAGTCATTGTTCTGTTCTCAATGTCGGAGAAATGCTCAGTGTTAAGCCTCTTAAGACCCATCTTAAGCTTTTTCAATTTCTTAACCACTCCAAACATCCTCGTACCAAATACAGGAGATTCCCAAACTTCTCGAACTATTTGCACAAACGACGGAGCCTTACTCCACATGTGGAAATACTTGAAACTAGCTCTTTTCCTATCATGAACAATACTATTCTGGATCGTGCAAGGCGAGTGGTCAAACAAACCCTTAGGGTGAAAGTGTGCTTGATACTCACCCAGTTGCATCAACCAATCAGCATTCACCAAAAACCGGTCCAGCCTGCTATACTTTCGAGTTACGAACTCCTGCTTATTAGTCCACGTATACCAAGCTCCCGTGGCCTTAATGTCCACAAGCTCACATTTCTCCAAACATTCAATGAAGTCATCCATATCCTCTTGCTTAGTTACTCCTCCTAACCTTTCATCAGGAGAAATAACCGTATTAAAGTCACCCCCTACCGCCCATGGACCATGCATACCAGCTGCAATATCCTTCAAATCCTCCATAGCTCCTTACGACCCTCCCCATCATTGTAACCATATACCATTGTATATACAAACTTCCTTCCAGAAGGCCTATGACAAACCTTACTATGAATAAGTTCAGCATTATACAGCATTGGTTGAACATAAAAAATGGCAGGATTCCATATAACCCAAACCCAGCCTCCTGGGTGTATATGACTATTAGTAGTCACACACCACCCTTCCAACATTTTATTCGAGATACTATTAACATTACTAGGTTTTATTTTTGTCTCAAGAAGGCCATACAGACCAACTCCCTTATTATGCAAAAAACATTTCACCTCACGTTGTTTATTTACACTATTCAATCCTCTAACATTCCGAAAACCTAGTATCATTGGGGAATGTTCGCATAGATGCTACCAGTATCCGGAGGCGTCTCAATCACCAATAATGAGCCCTCCACAGCTTCCACATATGTCTTGCCCACATCATCTACAGACCTGGTTGGCGATCTACTACTTCTGATCACAGGGGCCTCCTTTTATCGCAAACCTGGCACCTTTTGCTTCCACACTTTAGGTTGAGTTTGCTTCACAGGCATACCCTTCCTACACATTTTAGCTTCATATATGGCCCATCCCTTTGCATTTGGAACACAAAATGGGTTTCCATTCATACTCAACTTTCACTTTCTCAATCTTCCAGCTGCATTCTTGAACCTGACGTGCTCAGGGTAATCCTGTCCCACAGTCAACTCCAGCAATACTCGAGCATACCCAAGTTTCGTTTTATCTGCAGTAAAAGGATCAGACCTGACATACTTGCCAGCTAAATTTGCAATCTTCGGGAGACAATTACCCCAATATTTAAGAGGAAGATCATGAAATCGCACCCAAGAGGGAACCGTCTTGATATCCTCCTTAAGAAGGTTCAAGTCAGGCTGCCACGGTCTCACAATAAGCGTCTTATTGTCAAACGTATGGTAACCCGCCTGGATTATGGACTCCTTAGCCTTACTATCCTTGAACCTAACCAAGAACACACCATTCGGCATGAATGACACCTTATCTATTCCATGTCCACCCTAAACGCGTTGTACGTACCCTTTAAGGACCTCCCAAGGAGGGTTCGCTCCTAGCACGTAACAATAAATAGCTGTAGACCAGTATTCTACCTTCTTTTACGTATCCTCATCAAAGAATTGCAACATCTCTTCATCATCGGGAACTGTACTACTTGCAATAGTAAAAGAATTTGTTTTTATATCTAACGACTTAAGAATGAGCTATTATTTTTATTTATATAATAAAATTCGATCACCTTATTATAATTTTTCAATGTGAGGTAATCTTACCTAAGTTTATAGTCTCAACTCTCAAATAATTTTGTAAGTCTAATTTTTTTTATATATCTAAGAACAAATGATTAATCTTATTTATAATATCAAATTCCATCACCTCATAAATTTTCGTTATAAAATGAACAATTTTGATTTAAGTTTAGATATAGTCTTAAGAACTCTTGTACTTCGTCGTTACTGAGTTTATAGTTTTATGAGGTTGTAAGACTCAATTGAGTTTTGGAAGATTTCTAATAATGATTAGTCATATTTAAGGACGAAAGATTACACTTATTTATAATATAGAATTCCATCACCTCATCATAATTTGGAAGAATGATTACTTTTATTTGTATAATAGAATTACATCGTCTTATATATTGTAGAATTGATTATTCGTAGTTCTTATTTATGACATAGAGTTTCATAACCGTGTTATAATTTATCGATGTGAGATTATGTTACATCAATTTATAGTCTTATTAAGATATTTTCTAAGACTCAAAAGTTTTTTTGTTGATATTTAAGAACGAATTATTAATCTTATTTATATTATAAAATTTCATTATCATCATTTTTTTTGATGTGAGATAATTTACTGTCTTAAGAGCTCCTTTTAAAACCCAAAAAAACACATAATTACTCTTATTTATAATATAGAATCATCATCTTATTTTAATTGTTTCGATGTGGGATAATATTAAGTTTGTAGTCTTATTAAGAGTTTTTTTAAGACTCAAAAGTTTTTTTGGTCGATATTCAAAAACAATGATTACTCTTATTTATATTATAGAATTCCATAACCTCATCATAATTTTTCGATGCGGGGTAATTACTACTTAAGGTGATGTGGGATAATTAGTTAAGGTTATAATCTTGAGAGTTCTTTATGACTCAAAAGATTTTTGGTGGATATCTAAGGACGGATGATTACTATTATTTATAATATACTTTATTATAATTTGTCGATGTGTGATTAGTATTATTTATAATATAGAATTTCATCATCTTATTATAATTTGTCGATGTAGGATAACTTTAATAACTTTGTAATAAATTCATCACCTTTTCGAGCAAATAATATGAAACAAATAATATGAAATTTATACTCAAATGGAATCATTTTTTACCACGAATCTAATTAATTCATATTTATAATTTTATTTACGATAATTTTTTGTTAAATGAAATTTTTAGATTTTTAGATGAAAATTTATAAAACATCACATTAATATAATAGATTAAATATATTGATTGTAATAATTAAAAGATTCTCTATTTGATTTTTTTTATTATTAATGATACTTTCCTAGATTGAGTTTTGATGTAACCGACCAATCATATTGTTGGAGCAAGTGTCCTCCACAATAGTGCATTGATATATTAAATCTCATGGACGGAATATACTTCGGATAATTAGTACATCAATACTCCACGTCAGTTGATTAACGTAAATCGGTAACGCCCAGCTGACTAGAGTTAGACGTTATTGTCGTAAGACGGCGGTGATCAACTGATCCCTTTCGGTCACACCTATAGGATGAGACCCAAATAGAAAACTAATTATTTGTATTTGATACAGTTAATCAGTTCCTTGCGTATATATTTGATATATGCTTTGTAATGAGAGTTATTTATTGGAGATAGAGTTTAGAACTCAGTCTGATTAAGTTTATTAGTCTATTATACAATAATTGACTAAATAAATTTTACGTCTTATTTTAATACGATTAAATAAGACCTAATTTAGTATTTAAAAGTTAATTACTAAATTAGTTGAGGTTTATTATGCTTTTATGGGTAGTGGTTAGCTATTAATATTTACAAGAAGTTGTAAATTTAGCTGAATGATTATTATTATTATGGGACCTATTATGTATAGATGTAATAGTAATGTACTACTTAAAGAGTTAAGAGTATATTATTTATTTGATGTGATAAATTATATGAGATAATTGATCATGTCACACATAAGCATTTGTATGACAAATGGCAAAAATAATATGGACCCATTATGCATGCAAATAAAATAAAATAATGCAATGGTCTTCCCTAATTTATGGGTGGCCGGTTTTGGGAGTCATTTAAGGGAACTTTTTGTTCTCATTTGACATCCATTTTTCATTCATTAGTTTTTGCATGACCTCTTCTCCAAAACTCTCTCATACTAATATTCATCTTTATTACTAAAGTAGTAATATTCATAATATTAGTATAGGTTCATCACTACTATTATCTAGTTAATAATAATAGTTATTATTTGGGTTGAATCTTGGTGCAACTAGAAGAAGATCTTCTACTTTGGAGATCAAGATTTGGGAGGATCATCCATACTAATATAAGCTCAAGAACAATAAGAAAAGAAGTTTTCTTATTGTGCCCATTATTTCCGCTTTGTTTATGTAAGGAAATCTCTTCTTGTATCTAGTTTTTGTCATTTGATGTCATGCATGTAACTAGATCTTTATATACTAAATTAACAAGTAATTTAGTAACTAATTAGAGGAGTCCAATTAGAGGGTTATGAACCCATCAAATGGTAGCAGAGCTTTGTTGTTGCATGGATGTCGATTTTTGACTTTTTTTCGGGTTATATGATAACTTTGTAAAAACCGAAAATTATGTGTGAAATTTGTTTCACACGAAATTTTTGGGTACATGCATACCTAATGACCTCAAAATGGTTGTGGTCGAGTATGGTAATTTTTGGAATTAATTTGCTAATTTATAATCATTTATGCCTTCAAAACCGAGTTTTTATGCCTATTTGATGTTAAAAGTTAACTAAAAATAGTTGCATGTTGTTTTTGGGCATGATTTTTTTTTTGTACATTTCATCATATGTTTAAGGACATATTTGTAAATTTTTGAAATTTATTTTGTCCTTTTGGGATGTTTATTGTTTTTTTATTGGATTAAAAAAAATGATAAACATGCACTTATTTGTTCCAAATTTATTCGAAATTTTTGTGGACAAATTTTTGATTTTTTGAGTTCCTGGAAATGTTCCAGAATGTACAAAATTTTTATTTTTATTTTTGGGTATTTTATGATTTAATTTGAATTTATTTCATAAAATTGACCATTTACCGATTAAATTAGCAAATTAAATCAATTCAAACTAATTTTCTATATTTTTCAAATTAGTGGAGCCTAATTCTTGAAATTCCAAATTGGTTTGAAAAAATTAGTTTGTGCTTAATTGAGAATTAAGTGTTGATTAATTATTTTTAATGGTTAAAAATCGATAAATTCCATAAAAACCGAGCTAGGATAAACTTGATAAATTATAGGGCGATTTTGGCATGATTTTTACAGCATTTTATTTATTTTAATGTTGTTGAATGAATGAATGTCTTTTATTGATTATTTCGCAAGATTGTACCTAGTATGGCCTAGTCTTTTAAACGGTATTACCCGTAATGAAAGGGAATATCGATTTGGTTGTAATTAATTGCGATCTCGTATCGCCCGTTTGTAATAATTAATAGTATTATTTATACAAATGTATAATAGGAATGCTATGTATTCATTTGTATCATTTGTAATTAATTATTATGAAGACGGAGATTACCCAAGACGGCGGACAAAAGACGGTGCCTTTTGGAGGTGTTCCTTTAAAGAGGCCAGGGACCAAGGAGTTGGTTTCCGATTTTGTAATAGTCTAGTTAATTAGATTAGCAAGATGGCCATACTAGGATTTATTTTGTTTGATGCTTGCTTTATGTTCGCTCATGCCAAAATTGCCAATCATGCATTTTATTTATCGATTGTCAATTCACCAATTTACGTAATCACCAACTTAGTTCACTTATAAGTGATTAGTAACTTAATATTGACAAGACCTCTCACATGCATAGTAACAATTGAGATTAAGCCTTACCAATTAAAGCACCTATGAACCCCTTGTTCATTAGGGCAACCACAACGTGGACCCTTTTTACCTTGGGTAAGTAGGGTGATAAGATCACATGCCAAGATTGGGTTGGACTCAACGAGATAAGAGTTATTTTGGGGCTAAGAGATGGATTTGGTTGAAATCCATCAACCGAGAGTTCTAGAGTAGAATTGGTCGAGCAATGACTTACCATTTTTACATAAGGATTGCATGCGATGTTAGTTCTTATCTAAATGCGGGTCTCGGAATCACTTATATAATTTCGTGAGGGGTCATTATATGAGTGACTTGTTAAAATTGTTTTACAAGTAAATTATATAACAATGGATGTTAATATTTCCTAAATTTTGTTGTAGTATTAATAATTCGCTATGGCTACCAATGCAACCATTCAACTCGGAAAGGATTCTTGGCTTAGGTCCGTTATGTACAAATGTATCTTGAAAGACGATGGAAGCAATTTCATCAAGTGGGAGTCAACCATAAAAGGTGCGGCATTGTCCGACAACGTCCTTCGTTATTTGAACGAGCCACCACCCAATGAACCCGGTCCTAGAGCCAGCGCGGCACAAAGGACCGCCTATGAGGAGTTTTTGAAGATATCTAACGATATCAAGAATGTCTTGATATGGTCAATGTCTCCAAAACTCAAGCTTCAATATATTACCCTCAGTGCATATGAGATATTCTCAAGGGTTACGACGGCTTTTTCTCAATCACCCGACATCCGTCAATATGAAGCGATGATGAAATTCTTCAAGGGTAAGCTAGAAATGGGTCAAAAAGTTGGTCCCCATGTGCTCAAGATGATTGACACTACTACAAAATTAGTCATAGACATGACCTAATAGACATAGGTTAAAAGAAAAACCCACATCTATTTTTAATAGACATAGGTTATTTAAAAAACCTATGTATATAATAGAGAATATACATAGGTCAAAATTAAAAGCCATGTCTATAAATTATAGACATAGGTCAAAGTAAAACCTATGTCTATAATATATGAATAAATGTAGAACATATAAAAACCCATGTATATTGAAATAAGACTAATAAACTAGTGCCCCATGTCTATTACTCCTACGCTAATAAACTCTAAAATTACTCCTCCATGCTAATTCATCCATTTTAATCGAAACACAACAGTGCACGACGATGACGAATAAACAACCATAGTAGTCGTCTCCCCCCCTCTCTCTCCTCTTGGTAAATCCCCAATTTTACCAATTGAATCCCTAATTCATCCATTTTAATCGATTCTCACTTCTACATCTCATCTATTCCTACGTTTTTTTTTATCAATACTTGAAGATTTGATCGTCGTTTTGATTTCTTCTCAATCGTTTCTGTTCCGAGTTCCTAGGGTTTTACGTCTTCGAAGGTAGGGTTTACCTCCTTTCTACTCTCTCTTTCAGTTTTGAATTGTACGATGACGAGGAATAAACAGCGATAGTAGTAGTCTCCCCCTCCATCTCTCTCTCTACTCTTGGTAAATCCCCAATTTTACCAATTGAAATCCCTAATTCATCCATTTTAATCGATTCTCACTTCTACATCTCATCTATTCCTGCGTTTTTTAATCAATACTTGAAGATTTGATCGTCGTTTTGATTTCTTCTCAATCGTTTCTGTTCCGAGCTCCTAGGGTTTTACGCCTTCGAAGGTAGGGTTTATCTCCTTTCTACTCTCTCTTTCAGTTTTGAGTTTCAAGTGTACTGCTGATTCATAGTACTATGATTTATGTCAATACTATTGTACTATATGTGCAGGTAAAACCTCTTTATTTGTGTTTTTTTTGAATGAATTAAATTGATATTTGATTAGTTTATTACTCCAGTACTTTGTAGGAATTAATTAAGTTGTTGATGTTTCCTTTATATGACTGCAAACGCAACGTAGATACTACCTTCGATTTTAAATGATTGTCCATTGGGTAATATATGCAAGGAGTATTATAATGAAACGAGATAATCATGGGGTCCAAATTTGTTGTTTGTAAACATTGTTCTTCAAATTGATTATCTGAAATTGTTATTGAACATCAGCATGATTTTGATGGTTTCATGAAACGAATTGTTTCAATCTTCCTGCCAGAGTAGTTGCTCAATCCATCAATTGATTTGATGATGTATAACTGTATCTGGTTTCATGTGCCTCTTTGTATATGGCAATGGGATTTTCCGATCTCCCATGATGATATGATAGCAAGGGAAAGGGGGGAGGGGTATTATATTCCAGTCTCTTGTATACGCTGAGGTATTTGGTAGTAACCCTATATTGTTAACGAGGATAGGTGCTCATAAATTTCAAATTGATACTCTTCATTCTTGTATGTAAATTGATGTTGTGCTGTTGGTTTATACTCCAATGGAGGATGTGTTGATAATGATGACCACTATAGTGGCTGCCAAAGAACAAGGTCTTTTTTAGAAATCATGACCTGCATCTTAGAACGGTTAACAACTCTTTATCTTTTCAAAAAACTTACCTATCTTTTTCTTTCATTTTCAGAAATCGAAGCTTTGATGCAAGCACTAGATGAAGAGGAGAATCAGATGGAATCCCTGAGAAACAAGGTTGAGGAGTTGAAAAGTACGTTGCAGCACATGAATTCAGACATGGAGCATGTAGAAGATTATTGTGCCAAGGCCGTAAAAAAAGTCTATATTACTGTGAGCAAATTTTATGAGCTGCACATGGAACATCTTTTTGTTATCGTGCCAAGGCTTTTCCAAGGTTGAGGACTTGGAACAATTTTTTTTTTTGTGGAAACGATCGTAGTGTTATCTGGATCATGCTTACCCGAGTTTCTAAGTTAGGGTTTTAGAAATGTTTCATTAGAAGAAAATTTATGTTGCATTCGCTACTGAAATGACGAAGTTCTATGTTGTGTAGTTTCTCGAATGGAAGCGCAAAGTGACTAGTTTGAAAGTGAATCGAGCTCTTCCATAGATACAAGTGCATGGGTTGATTTCGATAGTACGTACTCGCTTTACTCCCTCACCCGGCCATGTCGAGTTTCTGCTTCAGGTATTCAATTCCCGCTCTCTCCTCCTTATCCTATCTTCTAACTCCTTTGGTTGTGTTGTGTTGCCAATTGAATACAAGGACTTGAGAATTGAGGTGGATGAGAAATTACGATAATTGAGCTAGCTTAGCTTAGCTTGCTTGTTGTAGTAATAGTAATGGATGGCTTTCCTTTTATTGCTTTGTATCGTATTTATACATAGATGATAGATACATACATGCACATATGCATAGAGAGAGTAGATAATGGGTATGCTGTCTACTTAAGATTTAAGCAAAATAGTGAAAAGGTGCGGAAAGCGTGGGATATAAAAGGTGCGGCGTTGTCCGACAACGTCCTTCGTTATTTGAACGAGCCACCACCCAATGAACCCGGTCCTAGAGCCACTGCGGCACAAAGGACCGCCTATGAGGAGTTTTTGAAGATATCTAACGATATCAAGAATGTCTTGATATGGTCAATGTCTCCAAAACTCAAGCTTCAATATATTACCCTCAGTGCATATGAGATATTCTCAAGGGTTACGACGGCTTTTTCTCAATCACCCGACATCCGTCAATATGAAGCGATGATGAAATTCTTCGAGGGTAAGCTAGAAAAGGGTCAAAAAGTTGGTCCCCATGTGCTCAAGATGATTGAGCATATTGACACTCTAGAGCGTCTAGGGTGTAGCATTCCCAAGAAGCTTGCGATAGGTCGCATTCTTCACTCACTCCCCTCCAAGTTCTCCCAAATTAGGGTGAACTACAATATGCATGGCATGGACAAGAGTTTCCAAGAGCTTCATGCACTCCTCAACCAAGCGGAGAGGGACATGGAGGCTAGTGGGAGTGAGAAGAGAGACATGTTCTCCATGAAAATGAAGAATCTCAATCTTGGGGTTCAAAAGGGTAAAAACAAGGGTAAGACCAAATTCAAGAGACAAGGAAAAGGCAAGAACAAAGGGAAAGCTATTGAGAATAGCAAACCTAAGGCTAAGGTTAACAAACATGCCGACGCCGATTGCTATTATTGTAATGGCAAGGGACATTGGAAGCGCAATTGTCCCAAATATTTGAAAGATTTGAAGAATAAGAAAGACGAGAGTGAGACTCCGTCAGGTATTGTTCTCACTTCTCTCTATATGATAGACATTAACTATACTTGCACTTCCACTTGGGTATTAGATACCGGATGTGGTTCTCACATTTGTAATCATTTACAGGGGCTGAGGGACGTGCGAGCACTAGCCAAGGGTGATGTGGACCTACGCATGGGAAATGGAGCTAGAGTAGCCGCTATATCCGTAGGCACTTATGTACTCACTCTAGCTAGTGGTTTTGAGTTGTATTTGAATAATTGTTATTTCGTACCAACTTTAACCAAGAACATTATCTCCATTTCCGTACTTGATATGGAAGGTTTTTCCTTTATAATTAAGGACAATTGTTGTACTTTTTCATTTAATGACATGGTTTATGGTAAAGCTACGTCTATCGGAGGTATTTATGTTCTAGATAATGTTAATGATATATATCATGTAGAAAACAAGAAGCTCAAAACGGGTGAACCTAATCAATCCTACCTTTGGCATTGTCGTTTAGGTCACATAAACGAACGACGCATAAAGAGACTTGTTTCAACGAAACTTCTCAAACCGTTTGATTACGAATCTTATGGCACATGCGAGTCTTGCCTTTTGGGCAAGATGACTCGTGCTCCTTTCTCAAGTAAAGGAACACGAGCAAGTGAGGTATTGGGCCTTATACATACCGATGTGTGTGGCCCAATGACTATCACCGCTAGGGGTGGTTACAACTACTTCATTACTTTTATCGACGACTTAAGTAGATATGGGTATGTCTACTTAATGAGGCATAAGAGCGATGTTTTTGAAAAGTTGAAAGAGTTTCAAAATGAAGTAGAGAACCAATTGGATAAAAAGATTAAAGTACTACGATCCGATCGTGGTGGTGAATACCTAAATAATGAATTTGATTCACACCTAAAAGATTGTGGCATAGTATCACAATGGACTCCTCCAGGCACACCACAATTGAATGGTGTGGCCGAAAGGAGAAACCGAACTTTATTAGATATGGTTCGGTCCATGATGAGTCTCACTGAGCTTCCTGATTCATTTTGGGGTTTTGCCATTTTGTCCGCAATATTTTCACTAAATCGAAGCCCGACTAAAGCAGGCAATAAGACACCATATGAGATATGGAAGGGAAGGGTTCCTTATTTGTCGTTTATGAGAATATGGGGTTGTGAGGCATATGTTCAGAACAAGTCTGACAACAAACTCGCACCAAGATCCGACAAATGTCTGTTTGTAGGGTATCCAAAGGAAACACAAGGTTATTACTTCTACAATCGTCACGAAAACAAAGTGTTTGTGGCTCATGACGCTGTCTTTCTAGAAAATGATTTCATTTCTAGAAGACAGAGTGGGAGAAAATTTGAACTTGATGAAGTCCAAGAACCACAAACCGAGAAAGAAGTGGAGGAAAGCGTTTCCTCCTCCTTGGACACGGTTGATGTTCCCTTTGAAACTAGGAAATCCACGAGGGTTAGTCATCCTCCTGATCGATACCTTGGTATTGTCGAGGAAGATGCGTTGGACATGTTACTTTGTGAAAGTGACGAACCTAAAACCTACAAAGCGGCCATATCTAGTCGTGATTCCATGCAATGGCTTGAAGCCATGCGATCCGAAATGGACTCTATGCACGAAAACCAAGTGTGGGATTTGGTTGATTTACCTGAAAAGGTGAGACGTCTTCAGTGTAAGTGGATCTTTAAGATCAAGAATGGCGTAGATGGACATAAAGATGTCTACAAAGCCAGATTGGTGGCAAAGGGTTTTACTCAAGTTCATGGTCTTCACTATGACGAAACCTTTGCTCCAGTCGCAATGCTTCGCTCCATAAGGATTATCCTAGCGATTGCCGCATTTCACGATTATGAGATTTGTTAAATGGATGTCAAAACCGCCTTCTTGAATGGGATTCTAGAAGAGGAAGTGTATATGACACAACCAGAAGGTTTTGTAGATACATCTAATCCTAGGAAGGTATGCAAGCTTAAGAGATCCATTTATGGTCTTAAGCAAGCTTCCAGAAGTTGGAATCATCGCTTTGATCACGTTATCAAACAGTATGGATTTGTTCGAAGTGTCGAGGAACCTTGTTTGTACATGAAGTTTAGTGGGAGTAAGGTAACCTTTCTTGTCTTGTATGTGGATGACATACTTCTTATCGGGAATGACGTTCCGATGCTTGCTTTCGTAAAGGAGTGGCTAGGAAAACACTTCCAAACGAAAGATTTGGGAAATGCACAATGCATTTTGGGTATTCGGATCCATAGATATAGGTCCAAAAGGACGTTGGTATTAAGTCAAGAAGCTTATATAGATAAGATTCTTGATAGATTCAAAATGAAAGACTTTAAGAGAGACTTTCTTCCCATGAGTCAAGGTAGCATTTTGTGCAAGTCACAGTGTCCTTCAACACCCGAAGAGATTGAACGCATGAAGTTGATCCCATATGCTTCCACTGTTGGATCAATCATGTATGCCATGACGTGCACTCGTCCCGATGTTTCGTATGCTTTGAGCATGACGAGTCGTTATCAAGCCAATCCAGGTGAAAGTCACTGGACAGCCGTAAAGAACATCCTTAAGTACTTGCGAAGGACCAAGAATTCGTTCTTAGTGTTTGGAGGGGATACTGAGTTACGTGTAAGAGGTTACACGGATGCCAGTTTCCAATCCGATCGAGATGATTTGAAGTCCCAATCCGGGTATGTTTATATGTTGAATGGAGGAGCCATTAGTTGGAAGAGAAACAAGCAAAGTGTCACCGCGGATTCTACAACAGAAGCTGAGTACATCGCGGCTTTGGAAGCTGCAAAGGAAGCTGTTTGGATTCGTCAGTTTTTGGAAGGACTAGGAGTAGTCCACTCTGTCGAAGATCCTATCACCATATATTGTGATAACAGCGGGGCCATTTTTCAAGCAAAAGAGCCCAAGTCTAGCAATAAGTCTAGACATGTACTTAGGAAATACCACGTGATAAGAGATCTCGAGGAAAGGAAGGAAATCGATATATGCAAGGTTGGGACAGACGAGAACATCGCTGATCCTTTAACCAAGCCTCTTTCAAAGGCTAAACATGATGGTCATGTTGTCGCAATGGGATTGAGAAAAGTACCAGATTTTCTTTAAGTTATCTAAGATGTAATAATTGGATATTGTAGCAATTTTTACATTTCTGATAATAGCATTCATTGTTCGAGTTTCAATATGAACTCTTTTATTTAGTTTGACTAAAACTTATACCTTGTTCATTCGAATGGATTGTGAGACAATCTTGAACCCTATGCAAGTGAACATTTGAACATAGTATTTTTGCCCCTTGTCATTTAATGAGGTGACGACTCGGAGTGACGAGATTGTAAGTTGATTGATGGTTAGTTCAAGACCATGGGGTCATGGAGATGACTGGTCATTTACATAGGCAGACTGATTGTCACTCTGCCAGGCAATAACCACAATAGAGTCCCTTATCAAAATAGTTGAGGCCTGGTCGTGGCGGGGATTTCTATTTTATTCCTATGAGTCGATTCTTTAGACTGGCGACCATTTAGCTGAGTCAGTGCAGTTTCCAATTGGCTTTGGTTGGTGTCCTAGGTCGTACCGTGAAAGGAGGCTGATGGACATCTTCTGGGTCATGGTGATCTGCATTATACAGTATAAGATGGATCAACAGGAATTGTCCACCCACGTTAGGTACAAACATCCTTGGGCCACTCGAGGAGAAGTAACTGGAAATGCGTGGCCACGCTCGGAAATAGATCTATGGTAGATTTTCCGGTCAGACAGTTATTCTCCAGATCGAGAAAACCACTCTAATTATAATTAAATCACAAGTGCGACCTGAAAGACACCTTGTGATGAGTGGGAGGATGTGACATCAAAGAGACAAGAGAATCGGTAGCTCACAACTTGTGTAGACAAGTGGGAGATATTGATGGGGTAGGAGTCCTCCGCAATATAGTGGCTACATGCACAACTTGTATCGGACAAGTGGGAGATTGTTGGAGCAAGTGTCCTCCACAATAGTGCATTGATATATTAAATCTCATGGACGGAATATACTTGGGATAATTAGTACATCGATACTCCACGTCAGTTGATTAACGTAAATCGGTAATGCTCAGCTGACTAGAGTTAGACGTTATTGTCGTAAGACGGCGGTGATCAACTGATCCCTTTCGGTCACACCTATAGGATGAGACCCAAATAGAAAACTAATTATTTGTATTTGATACAGTTAATCAGTTCCTTGCGTATATATTTGATATATGCTTTGTAATGAGAGTTATTTATTGGAGATAGAGTTTAGAACTCAGTCTGATTAAGTTTATTAGTCTATTATACGATAATTGACTGAATAAATTTTACGTCTTATTTTAATACGATTAAATAAGACCTAATTTAGTATTTAAAAGTTAATTACTAAATTAGTTGAGGTTTTGTATTCTTTTATGGGTAGTGGTTAGTGATAAGTGTAGTTTGTAGTGCCTAATTTGCTGTGTTTTGGTCCCATTTCCTTGCGGAATCGCTCCTTGGGAGCGGTTCATGGGCTACTTATGCTTCCTCTAGCTCGTTTCAGGTTCCCGAGACCATTCGTGAAGAGTTGGAGCGATTCCGACTCAATACATACACTTTTCGGAGCCAACAAAGCGAAGGAACGATCACTCGATGCCTTGGATTCGACCCCGAGACCTTGGGACCCGATCCCGAGCCCCTTAGACTCGATCCCGAGACCCGAGAGTCGATGAGAAGTCCATGTGAAGCAAGGAGGAACCTTAAAGATCATATTGGAGGCCTACAAGACTCATCCCCGACGGGTATGGCCTCATCCCGTCCGGGATGAGGTGCACAAAAGAGGGGTGTTCTGTTCTGGGTCCGTCCCGTTCGGGACCATCCCTTCCCGGTCGGGACCATACCCTTCCCGGTCGGGACCATGGTGCTGCTGCGCGTGACTCTTTAATTCATCCTCCCTCATTCTTGTAACCTTATAAATACTCCCCTCTTGTATTGTTTATGGAACCTACCTTACATTAGACTCTCTTAAGCCTCTTCACAAGATATAAACCCTAAATTTAGAGTTCATCTTTTTAGATTAATCTTCCTTTAATCCTTAGTTAATCTTTGTTAATCTATTTTAGTTAGTCTTGTATTAAGAGGATACTTGAAGATTCATCCAAGCTTGACAACCTTGGAGTTGCTTTGGGTTTCTTATTTATGCAAGTTTACATCTTTTTCATCATCTTGTTGTTGGTATAATCCTCTCTACTCTTGTTCTTGTTTATTAATCAAGTTTGAATCTTTTTATATTGTTATTGTTATTGTTCTTGTTCTTCATTATGGATGTTTGGTTTGTGATGTTGTTTTCTCTTACTATTGTTAGTTTATTCTTGATAATGAGTGAGTAGTCTCCTTGTGGGGTTAGTAGGAGGATTAAGAGTGGATTATGGGTGATCAGGGCTTGATTATGGGTAAAGGGTGAATCTTTGTTGTTAGTCACATGTTGGGCACACTATGTGTTTGTTGAAATGCTTGTTTGAGTTGTAGTGGCCATGCTTCTCATGCTAGTCTTCCTCTACTCATTGTTTGTCTAATATGTGATTATGTTGAGAATAGTCTTAGACACAAGAGTGTGGACTAGGGTTTTGACGCGAGAGCGCGAACCCACCTTGACATTGGTCAAAGTAGCGAGAGCCCGGACCGACTCTAGCAATTAGGAGACACCTACACCCTTGACCACCCCAATTACCTTACTACACTTATGAACCCGACCTAACCCACTTCTTCTCCATTTTTTATTCAACTTCTTAGTTAGTCATCATTTCTCTAGTTCATTGTTTAGTTTGTATTTAGTTATTTCATTTAGCATTGTTTTAGCCTAGTTCATTGTTAGCCTCGTCTTACCTCTTCCCCCATCATAGTTTGTCAATTAGCCTTTCTTTGTGTTTGTTGTGACTTAGTCACGTTTTTAGGCCGACCTAGTCTAGACCTTACAATACCGTCCCCCTAGATTCGACCCTACTTGCCCTAGCTACCCACTAGGAATAGTCGGTTATTTATTTGATCGGCGGGATCCACGACAAATCCCACCATCAGTTAGCTATTAATATTTACAAGGAGTTGTAAATTTAGCTGAATGATTATTATTATTATGGGACCTATTATATATAGATATAATGGTAATGTACTACTTAAAGAGTTAAGAGTATATTATTTATTTGATGTGATCAATTATATGAGATAATTGATCATGTCACACATAAGCATTTGTATGACAAATGGCAAAAATAATAAAGACCCATTATGCATGCAAATAAAATAATGCAATGGTCTTCCCTAATTTAGGGGTGGCCGATTTTGGGAGTCATTTAAGGGAACTTTTTGTTCTCATTTGACATCCATTTTTCATTCATTAGTTTTTGCATGACCTCTTCTCCAAAACTCTCTCATACTAATATTCATCTTTATTACTAAAGTAGTAATATTCATAATATTAGTATAGGTTCATCACTACTATACTCTAGTTAATAATAATAGTGATTATTTGGGTTTAATCTTGGTGCAACTAGAAGAAGATCTTCTACTTTGGAGATTCAAGATTTTGGAGGATCATCCATACTAATATAAGCTCAAGAACAATAAGAAAAGGAGTTTTCTTATTGTGCCCATTATTTCCTCTTTGTTTATTTAAGGAAATCTCTTCTTGTATCTAGTTTTTGTCATTTGATGTCATGCATGTAACTAGATCTTTATATACTAAATTAACAAGTAATTTAGTAACTAATTAGAGGAGTCTAATTAGAGGGTTATGAACCCATCACATATCGCTTGAAAACTTCCTCCTTTATATATATATATATTGACTGTGGAATTTTTTTTGTGGATCGTTCTTCAAGATGGAATACTAGATCAGAAATTGAATTTTGGGAGGTTTTTTTTGTGGATCGTTCTTCAAGATGGAATACTAGATCCGAAAAATTGAATTTTTGGAAGTGGTTGGTTTTTGTGGTTAACTCATGAGCACAACCATTGTCCCAATAGATGACGCCAATTGTTTGGGGAAAGAATATGGGTCCCTGGCATGGACGGATCGACTCTCCTCGGGATCCGGATGCGAGGCGTCGGCGATCCTGCAAGGTAACTCCGACCCAGGGGATTGCTCTCGGGACGGAGCCTCTGACGCCCAAGTTAGTATATTATGGATATTTATGTACGAGTCATTTCATAGATGAAAGATAGTGGAAGGGTAGTAATGAATTGGCCTCTCCTTTCCTCTCTACCAGAATGTGGTATTTATAGAGGAAGGGAGAGGTGGTGACATCACGGGAGTGATGTCACCTGGTTGATGTCATTAGGCTTCCTCCTCAAGTCGTCTAGCGACTACACGAGAGGAGGGGAGGGGTTCGGCCGACTCGGGGTCCGGCCGACACAAGGTCCGGCCGACTCGGGGACTATCCGAGGCAGGGTCCGTCCAGCGCCTAGGTACAGCCCACCCGCCTCGGGGTCGGGCCTATACGCCTAGTGGATCGGTCTATAGGTCTATCTTAGCCAGCCTACATGTTTGGGGGATTTATCCCCCAACAAAAATCATTCTCAAAAAACAAAATATAAAAGTAAACAAATTAAATGACTAACGGAAAGATTATAATTATTTTATTATTAAATGATAAAAAAATTGTTAAATTGAATACAGAGTATTTGTTAATATTTTTAGTACAAAAAGTTAAAGTATTAATTTTTTAATTATAAATTCAAATATAATAAATAAATAAATATATTATTATTATCAAATCTAATAAATTCCCACTAATCCAACGAGTCGATTTGTGTTTCGATCCTAAATTAACGGGTCATTTCGAGTTCGCGTAAAAGGGTCACAGGTTGAAAAAATGGGTCATGGGTTTACGAATTTTAGGGATATGTTAATTATTATTATGTTAAAATGGCAATTTTTCTAAATATATGTGTTTTTATTTATTTTAGGGAGTACAATTTGTGTTAATTTTATTTATGTTAACATAGAAAGTTACGGTTCCTTAATTACAATTGTTGCCATTTGTGGACATGACGTAGGTCCACCCCGAGGCGGCCACGCGCGGGTTTGGGTAGGCGAATGCATCTCCATATGAGAATGGATCGAATTGAAATTTAAGTCGAAATGGAGTCGCCACCGAACTTTGTGGGAGTTCGGACCCGTTCGAGCCCACTCTATATCGCTATGGACCGTACACATAGTACGGCCCATTTCGGTTTTAGAGTTTATTGGGCTCGTCCCTTTCCATTGCGATACCGATACCGTCAATACCGGTTATCGTGTATAGAATGACTCTCGTGCGCCAACGGTTTCGGGCATCCGGAAACTGAGGTTCTGAGTAAGGGGTGAGGGTACGTGTTGGGAAGCCCACAAAAGGACACCCAACCCCGCCCGCACTTAGCGGCCTCTACTAAGACATCGTTTGACATTCTAATATGCGCGTTAGTAATCCGGTAAAATGTTATGCAAACAACGTTTTACAAGATATAAATATCGAAAGGGTTGCTACGCCATTTTAATGCATCTTGATTCACGTCCAAGTGATTTAGCATGTGATGTTCATTTAAGGCAATAAATGGCAAACATCGAAAATAGAAAACTCGTAAATAAATTACAAATTACACGGGCGGAATACAACCCGGAATTCACAATACAACGAGCGATAATATAATAATCGAATTAGAAAACGGTAAATATTAACTATAAACGGACCCGTAAATGGTAAATATAAGCTAGACCGTAAATTGAATAACCGGACAAACTTCGATTAAATACAGATTATATTGTGCATTAAGCGGAGGACGGAGACTTTACGTATTCACGTATGGGACCGAAGCGTGGTGCTAGCTCGATCCCGGGTCTCGATGCCTTGTCCCGACTTATCATATTGAAAGATTGATGTCTAGACTAGTTATGCGTCGGACACGACTAAGGAGTCGTCGACACAAAACTAGTCGTGCAAGACATTAGTCAAAGTCGTGAAAGTAGTAAAATAGAATGAAATGCATGAGTTTTGAATAAGGAATCACGTGATTGAATTAACACGTGATGACTTATAGTCGTAAAAAAGAAATTGATTAGGCTTACGATATTTAGAAGGCTCACGGTTTAGGCATGATACAAGACACTCGATCGAGTCATGGGGGAGACTAGATCGAGTGCCCCTCGTGGAGGCCTTCTGCCTATTATTTGAGGTGTCACTCGATCGAGTGAGCCAAGGCACTTGATCGAGTACCCTCTGTTCGAGGTGCTACTCGATTCGGAAAAGGTAACAATTCCGATTTATTGATTTTGAAATCAACATGTAATTACACTAAATATAAATATTGTCTTATTTATATTAGTGTAAATTTTGATGGCTCGTCCTACTCGACATTCGGTTATAGAACCGTTATCTAGTAGTTAAAGCGAAATTTGCAAAATCGAGTTTGATCGAACTAGAACAAATATCGATTCCCTCCGCGTCATAATGTCGTAATCAATCCTTTCGAATCGTGTGACAGTTAATTCGACGTCAACGGGTTTTGTCCTAATCCGATTTGTCGATGACCTTTTTAGAATAATATTTTGAATGAGATGGGGTCGGACATATTTAACGACGAATCTCCACGATCTATTACGCCCTTAAGTGTTTAGGGTGGCGCACCTCGAAAGGGCGTCACCTCCAATGCGACTTGTAAAGGGGTTAAATAGACTTTAGGCGGAATTCGTAATTAAACATATTCGACCCGAAAATTCGACCGTCGTCGCAAACTTAAGTCCTCGGCATTTTAATATCGTTATTTGGCCTTAAGGCCTACGATCATTAATTTAGCCTCAACGGACGTTGCTCAGATCGTTTTGAAAATAGTTTTGTTGGTAAGTATACACGGTATTATTTATATAACAAAATGTAAATGAGCGATAATTAAAATGTTGGGTGTTAGATACAATAAATAAAAAATATGTTAGATTGCGATAAATAAAAGTGTTAGATTAGAGAGTTAATATCGACTAATAATAATAGTAATGATGATGATGATGATGATGATTATAATAATAATAATAATAATAATAATAATAATAATAATAATAATAATAATAATAATAATAATAATAATAATAATAATAATAATAATAATAATAATAATAATAATAATAATAATAATAATAATAATAATAATAATAATAATAATAATGTTAGTAATGCTATTGCTAAGGGAGTGGGGGCCCAGATAGTATCTAGGCTCCCCTCTAACTTCTTGTAATTTGTTCTGGTGTTTAATGCAAGATCCGTTTTATAAAAAAAAATAAAAAAAAATTAATAATAATAATAATAATAATAATAATAATAATAATAATATATAGTACATATATATATAATCGAAAAAGAGAAAGAAGAAAGGAAAGGATGTCGGGATTTGAATGTTACATCCTCAACCTACGTGCTTTTGCTTCTCGGAATAGGGCTCGTCAAATGGTGGCAAAGTCACGGGAGCGTCGAGATACGTAGGGGAGTTATGGAGTGTATGTGGTTTTGTAGAGATGGATTTTAACGAGTTTTGCTCTCAGTCTTATACGAGTTTTGATCTCGGGATTTTGAATATGTGTGTGTGTGTGTCTGACTTTGAAGCCAAGTTCAAAGGGATGTATTGTGTGAAGGTTGAATGAGTTTGAAAAGGTGGTAGAGGTTGGTAATGTATAAAGTTGAAGGTGATTGATGATTGAAAAAAGTTGTGAAATGGCTTGAGTTGACGGGGTATTTATAGAAGAAATACCCCGGTTTAGGGTCACTCGATCGAGTGGCGCGGGTGCACTCGATCGAGTGCTCGGTTTGGGTCCGGTTTGGCGGGTTCATGGCCTTACTCGACCGAGTGAGTGTGAACCACTCGATCGAGTGTGTGTGAACGGAGGGAGTGTAAATAGGGAATGATTGTTGACCATTTTTGAAAGGATTTGGTTGTTGTGACTTGATTCATTTTGTGTATTTGGACATAATGTGAGGCTGGTTAGTCTCGGGATTCGACTTTGACCGGGTTTGACTCGGTCGCTAAAAGACGATTTTATTTCCGGTGACGGTCTTGACCCAAATTAGTCTCATTTTATTGGAAATGGCCCACTGGGCCTGAATTTGAGGTCGGTTTTGTGAGATTTGTACTCCGCTAAAGGTCCATGCCAGACATTACTGATTCCGAGCCCATATTCGAGCGCGTTAAAGCACGTTTGCGTCCGATCATCATCGGGTGTTTTTTGGGAACTGCTATAGATACCTAGGGGACAAATGTGGGTGTCTACAGAGCCCCCACTCTGACTGAGGCTTGGACAAGGCGAAAGTCAGAGTAGCTACCAGGCCAATCGAGGATCAAGACCTGGCAGACTTCCGGTCGGGTCGTTTATAGTACATTAGACTTGCGTGCCAGGGCTCGCCAGCCATAAGATAGAAATCATACCTGAGTTGGTGTTGATAGCTCCGTGGGGAATTGGACTTGCCTTCGAAGTTCTGAGTGTACCTGTATGTAGGTGCATCCCGTGCTGTTTTGGGAGAAATGCCGCTTCGGGTTTTCCGCTGGGAAGCTTAGTGAGTTGCACGGGAGCTTGTTTATGAACCCCTGGGTATATCTGTTTGCAGATACATCTCAATTCGGAACTACGCGGGAGCTTGCCTAAGAAGCCCTGGGTGTGCCCATTTGCAGACACATCCCAATTTGAATTACGCGGGAGCTTGCCTAAGAAGCCCTGGGTGTGCCTGTTTGCAGACACATCTCAATTTGCATGTGCCATTTTAAATGAAACTCCGTCTCACGCTGGGGAATAAAAACTTGATGTTCCGTTGGGAAGCCAAGCTGGTACATGAAATGTTAGATATATAGGCAAAAGTGGCAAATATTGCAGATAGCATACAGGAAATGCAGTTAGCATCTATAAACTGACTCGCGCTGGGGAAAATATTTTTGCTTAATTTTGAAATCGAAGTCCTGATAGCAGCACACGTGCTAGGAGATAGGTTTCAAAATTGAAAGGAGTAGAAAAGAAATTTGCAGTTTAAATAGACTGAAATTTGACCTTGTTGAAAAGGATTTTTTCAAATGGCTAAGTTTTGCAAACTTCAAAGTAAAAAAATTTGAAGAGAGATGCATACTGACAGACTCGACTCTGGACGTGACAGGACGGGTTGACAGACACGACTGGACTCTCGAGGGGTTGGACCGCGACTCGGTAGGGGGGTGGGCCACCTAAGATGACAAGACTCTTAAGCTACGCTATTCCGTAGTCTAGGCGAGTGGCAACACGGTCGAACATCGAAATGGGAAGGATGTGCTATAGGGTGGCTGCAGTAGTCTGTAACGAGTCTGTAACGACAGGACTTAGTACTAGCAATGATGTAGTCTGGTGCTCTTTTGAATTTTTTGGTTTTGGGGTACATTCCCAAGGTAGGTGTTGTCTAAAATCCTGACAGATTCTCGCCTTCGACTGAGCCAAGTACTAGGACACTCTATAGAAAGGAGGCTAGTTTTTGAAAGTCTTTGGATTATGTGAGTGGATGGAGAACTTCTGCCTAGGAGAAGCCCCCAGGATGACAAAGCTAACTGTTGAGAACATGACAGTGTCGTGATAGGAATGATGGTGCTTTTTGAATTTGTGTCAATGTGGGTGGTTGTGCCCTTGTTGAAAGGCTGCCTACGTATTCACGCGTAGTGAAATCAAACCAAGCCGTAGTTCAGTGAAAGATATATTATGGTGCCTAGTTTATTAGGGCTTTGTGTGTAACTAGCCATATCGATGGTGTAGGCTAGGTGCATTCCCAATGATGCCTTGATCAAAGGGATAGAATAATTAGGATGTTGATCCTGTGGCTGTGAGCGTTCTCTGGGGTAGCCCCCCAGAGGTGGTGTGAACTATTTGGGCATGTTCTATGCCGACTGCAAGTTGAGTTCCCGTGTTTGGGGTTGGTAACTGGTTTGGATGATTTTGGAAATGTGGAGCAAGGTAGCAAGTGGCCTTGATGATTCGAAATCTGGAGCTCGATTTTGTGGAGCTAAGGCTTCGAGGGTAAGTTTATTGTAATGTGGTAGGAAAGGGGGAAATCGAGTAAAAATGACTTGAACTTCGATCGGGGTAGGTTTAATAATGCGGGATCTGATTTCCATGTCTGGCCCTAATGGTTAGGGTGTATCCTATGGAGCTTGAGTCCTCAAAATTCCGGGCTGTCTCTTAGCCTAGGTCTCAAGAAGGTCTTGAGGGTTGCAATGTGGGAAGGCTAAATGTGGTGTTATCTGACCAGCCTGATTGTCACCCTTATATTTGATGGTATGGGCATCGATAATTTTTGAATTGATCGTATCCCGGTCAAGGGAATTTCACTTGAATTGACCGTTGACTACGGTAATGGGTGTTTGAATTCTTTTTTTTGGGTTGACCTCTTAGCCCCGGTCGTGGGATTCTTCATTTGAGTTGACCGTGCCCCGGTGAAAGATTGACCGTATCTGGTCGGGGGATGTTGAGAGTTCTTTTTTTTATGGCCAACTCTTTTGCTTTGGCCTTTTGCTTTTTCCTTGGACTTTTGATTTTTTTTGTCCAACTCTTTCTTTTCTTTCTTTTTTTTTTCACGGTAATCCCCTCCTATGGTGTTGTGGGTGGATTTGGGGGTGGGCCCATCGGTTGGATTAGGCTTGTGGAGCTAAACTTTTTTAAGGTGTAAGCCTAGTTGGTCTTTGTGTGAGTGCAACTCATGGTGGAGTACTCTACGGTAAGCATGGTGGTTTGGATCTCAGTATTGTCATCATAATTCCGAGCAGGCTTGCTGGGAGCATCGTCCCGAGTTGGGTATTTTTGGCATCAAGTGTATAGAGTCACGATGCTTCTTTTTCCTTCTGGTCAGACTAACACCTAAGGTAGGGATTGGTTAGTCTTATTGGAAGGGTATTTATTGTGGGAAGTGGGCTTGCCTCCCGTCCTAAACCCAAATTAGGAGACTATCTAGATTTGTCATAGGATTCGATACCGCTCCTGCTAGGGGTAGTTATGTGGCTTTTTATACCAGACATGGAACAGGTAAAGGAAAAACACGGGTCTCAGTTTCTTGCAGTCATTGTAGACGTGGCCTATAATAGTCACGTGCATGTGCTCACAGTGTATGATGGTGTTCATCATGTTCTCGGAAACACATAAGGAAAGCATATAGTAGAGATAAAGTATTGAAAGCTGATTTTATTGAATTTTTGAAAAGAGGACAGAATGCAAATGACTCTAACTCTGATTTGGAAATGAGGATGTAGGGTATCCTAGACTCGGACTCAGACTTAGACTCGAATCAAATCCGGACTTCCGGATGCTTGGTTGGTCGTTTCTTTTTGGTAAGGTCCTTGATTGGAGGAAACGACAGGTGCCACGACTCGCCTAAACTCGACTTTGCGCGAATGCAAGAGAGGGAGTCAAACTAGACATGACCTGGGGTGACGGGTCGACAAAGACTCTTGGACCGGGATACTCGAACGTTGACCTAGACGAGGTAACGACCCTGGCTCGGACTCGACGATGAGACTCAAGCTGCACGAGGGTGAGTCCGAAAATGGGGCGACCGTGTTTGACCGCGTCACGTGTTCGGACCAACCGTGGCGACCTAAACCTTTAGGAGACTCGAGTGTTCGTAGCATATGTTCGACTCGAAGAGGGCATCATAAGGACGCCGGTGTATGATGAACGTAAGGTACCCCTTAAGGTGACTGTGGTCGAATGCCCGGGTGGAGGACAACCCCCAAGTGAGACTAAAGACTCTGACAGGACTCAGATGGTGCGGCATCCGAATGACTCGAAAGTGACACACGTGAGACGCCACGTGTAGGACATGACCCTTAGAGCAACCGTGATTGATCGCTCTGCTGAAGGGTAGCCCCCGAGTGGGACCGAGGACTTTGCTAGGTCTCAGATGGTGTGACATCTAAGTGATTCAAAAGTGGGGTACGTGAGATAACACGTGTAAGACATGACCCTTAGAGCAACCGTGATTGACCGCTCTGCTGAAGGGCAGCCCCCGAGTGGGATTGTAGGTTTTGTTAAGACTCGAGTGTCGGACGAGTGACCCTTAGATGTAAGAATCACGAACCTTTTGTTATAGGGCTATGCCTTGTAAAAGGTTGACTCGGCCTCGAGGAAAGGTAGACGGGTAGGGGAAGAAACTTGCGATGTCAAATCGGCAGTGTTTCGACGCTAGAGACCCTAGATCCGACTTGAATAAGGATGACCCTGTGATTAGGGTAGATCCTTAAGTTAAAGGATGTTTGAATTGGGATGACTCGACTAACGGATTGAAAGATGGGCGAACTTCCCTTAGGAAAGGTCGTGAGGACCGTCCTGCTAGGGGGAAAGATCGTGTGAGACTTTCTAGTTAGGACTCGAGTGTTAAGACTAACCTTCCGTTTACGAGTGTATGACTCGTGTTGGTCGGTTATGCCTTTAGGATAAGGCGGACTGGGATGGGGAAGAAACCCGTGATATAGGATCGACGGAGTTTCAACGCTAAGAACCTTCGACGACTTATGACAAGACCCGACACTGCTAAATACGGGAAGTCCTAAGAAGAGGAAAGTTTTGAAAATGAATTTTTCAGAAAAAAATCCGAGAAAACCGGTGGAAGGCCCGACTTTTCGAAAATCGGAAAAGTGACATCGGGCCGCGATTTTGGGGGATTGAAAATTTTTGAAGTTTGAAATGGACAGCATACCGGCTAGAAATAGGCTATTTTGAGTAAAATCATAAGTCCTAAATTCGGTAGCTTTTTGGGTGTTTGAAAAGTTGAATAATTGGAATTTTAAAATTTGAATATCGAAAAAAGAATTTCCGACAATTTGAAAATTGAAGATGAGATCCCGAAGATTTGAAAATCGAAAATGGCATCTCAAAGATTTGAAAATCGAGAATGGCATCTCGAAGATTCGAAAGTCGAAATTGAATTTTAAAAATTCGAAAATCGAATGGTGGATCGGAAATTCGAATTTTGAAATGGGCGGCGTGCCGGCTAGAAAATAGGCTTGTTTTGAGTCAAATCTTAAGTCTAAATTTCGGCAGCGTTCCGAGTTTTTGAAAATTGGATATTTTTTGAAAGATGCATTTTGGAATTTCGGAATTTTGAATATCAAAAATGAATTTCCGAAAATTTGAAAATCGAAAGAGGATCCTGACCTTTAAAATTGGCGAAAATGCCGTCAGGTCCGAATTTTTTGAAAAGTCGAAAATTATTGAATTTTTTAAATGGATAGCATACCGGCTAAAAATAGGCTACTTTGGGTAAAATCATAAGTCCTACATTCGGTATGCTTCCTGGTTTTTTGAAAATTTGAATATTTTTTGAAAGATGCACTTTTTGAAATGACGGTTTTTGAAAAACGACACGGGAACCAAGTAGCACATAGTCACACAAGCATTATAACGACGCCATGTATGCTTTACACTAAGTCTCGGTCGGTCTAAATGGGGTCTATACCAGTGCTCATAGTCTGGACGAGAATCGGGACGGACTTCCTAAGTCGAGATGAGCTTAGAACATGCCGCAAAGTCCATACAAATCGACTATGAATACCTTTAACGTATCCAAGGAGGAGTACATCGTGGTATAGTGGGACGTCGGTCACCAGTACCGGCCCGGGAAAATATGGGTTATGCATGAAACGTAAAACTAAAACGCGTATTGTACTAGTCAAACGATTTCTATTCGAGTCTCACCCTGAGGATGCCGATGGTTAGTCACTCATCAGTTAATCCTCAGCGGAGTCGCCAAATTGTGGACATGACGTAGGTCCACCCCGACGCGGCCACGCGCAGGTTTGGGTAGGCGAATTGATTAGTGTAGTTTGTAGTGCCTTTTTCGTAGTATTTTGGTCCCATTTTCCTTGTGGAATCGCTCCTTGGGAGAGGTTTAGAGGCTTCTTATGCTTCCTTTAGTTCGTTTCAGGTTCCCGAGACCGATTTGGAAGAGTTGGAGCGATTCCGACTCTATACATACACATCTTGGAGCCAACGGAGTAAGGGAACGATGACTAGATGCTTCGGAATCGACCCCGAGACCTTGGGACTCTATCCCGAGCCTCCGAGACCCGATCCCGAGTCCCGAGAATCGATGAGAAGCTCATGTGAAGCAAGGAGAAACCAAAAGGGTCATATTGGAGGCCTACAAAACTCATCCCCGACGGGTATGCACCTCACCCCGTCGGGGATGAAGTGCACTTTTGAGGGTGCTACTGCAAGGCCGTCCCGGTCGGGACCAACCCGTCCTGGTCGGGATGACCCGTCCCGGTCGGGACCACCAAGTTCCAGCCCGCATTTCTTTCTTTCTTCTCCCTTCCATTTGTAACCCTATAAATACTTCCCTCTTGTATTGTTTATATATCCTACCTTAGTTTAGACTCTCTTAAGCCTCTCTACATCATATAAACCCTAGTTTAAATTCTCCTCTTCACTAGTTTGGTATAATCCTTCCTTCCTTTTACTCTTTATCTTGTTTGTTTAATTCAAGTTTCAATCTTTAGTTATTGTTTATTGTTTTGTTCATCATATTTGGTAGTTTCTTTATGTATGTTTTGATATTTGTGTTGTTTCCTCTTGTTTATGTTAGAATTAGTTTGATTATGTTAGAGTAGTGTTCTTGCTAGGGTTAGTAGGGTGATTAGGGTGTTAATTGGGTGATTAAGGGTTTGTTAGAGATGTGGGTGGAAGATTTGGGTTTCCTCTTGGTTGATGCATGTTACATGTTTGATGAAATGCTTGAATGACTAAGTAAGTTAGATTGCTTGTTTTTCTTGCCTTTCCCTTGTGGGTGTTAGTTTGTTGTGGGTTCGGTTCCCTCACTAAGTTGCGAGAGCCCGGTGAGGACGACTCCTAGGTCGGTCTAAGTTGCGACCGCCCGGATTCGATCTAGGCCATAGCGCGCTAGAACCCCGTTTGTCATGTGTGTCGCTAAAATGGGTTCCATGAGGAACCTCTAGGTCGGTCTAAGTTGCGACCGCCCGGACCGACCTAGATCACCCTACTACCTCCTTCACTCTAGCTCTTCCTTGACCATTCCGTTACCCCTTTGACCCCGACCTAATCCTAGCCCGTTTTCCTTGTTTGTTTCTCCGTTTCTTTAGTCTTGGTCTAGCTCTCTCCCCTTCTATCATTCTCTAGCTTAGCTCGTTGACTTGGTCTTGTTCTTGGGCGAACTTGGTCTATACGCCTCTTACCGTCCCCGTGGATTCGACCCGACTTACCCTGCTACCCTATTTAGGTCTTAGCCGGTTATTTATTTGATCGGTGGGATTCACGACAAATCCCACACCGTCATGAATGCATCTCCATATGAGAATGGATCGAATTGAAATTTAAGTCGAAATGGAGTCGCCACCGAACTTTGTGGGAGTTCGGACCCGTTCGAGCCCACTCTATATCGCTATGGACCGTACACATAGTACGGCCCATTTCGGTTTTAGAGTTTATTGGGCCCGTCCCTTTGCATTGCGATACCGATACCGTCAATACCGGTTATCGTGTATAGAATGACTCTCGTGCGCCAACGGTTTCGGGCATCCGGAAACCGAGGTTCTGAGTAAGGGGTGAGGGTACGTGTTGGGAAGCCCACAAAAGGAAACCCAACCTCGCCCGCACTTAGCGGCCTCTACTAAGACATCGTTTGACTTTCTAATATGCGCGTTAGTAATCCGGTAAAATGTTATGCAAACAACGTTTTACAAGATATAAATATCGAAAGGGTTGCTACGCCATTTTAATGCATCTTGATTCACGTCCAAGTGATTTAGCATGTGATGTTCATTTAAGGCAATAAATGGCAAACATCAAAAATAGAAAACTCGTAAATAAATTACAAATTACACGGGCGGAATACAACCCGGAATTCACAATACAACGAGCGATAATATAATAATCGAATTAGAAAACGGTAAATATTAACTATAAACGGACCCGTAAATGGTAAATATAAGCTAGACCGTAAATTGAATAACCGGACAAACTTCGATTAAATACAGATTATATTGTGCATTAAGCGGAGGACGGAGACTTTAATACGTATTCACGTATGGGACCGAAGCGTGGTGCTAGCTCGATCCCGGGTCTCGATGCCTTGTCCCGACTTATCGTATTGAAAGATTGATGTCTAGACTAGTTATGCGTCGGACACGACTAAGGAGTCGTCGACACAAAACTAGTAGTGCAAGACATTAGTCAAAGTCGTGAAAGTAGTAAAATAGAATGAAATGCATGAGTTTTGAATAAGGAATCACGTGATTGAATTAACACGTGATGACTTAAAGTCGTAAAAAAGAAATTGATTAGGCTTACGATATTTAGAAGGCTCACGGTTTAGGCATGATACAAGACACTCGATCAAGTCATGGGGGAGACTAGATCGAGTGCCCCTCGTGGAGGCCTTCTGCCTATTATTTGAGGTGTCACTCGATCGAGTGAGCCAAGGCACTTGATCGAGTACCCTCTGTTCGAGGTGCTACTCGATTCGGAAAAGGTAACAATTCCGATTTATTGATTTTGAAATCAACATGTAATTACTCTAAATATAAATATTGTCTAATTTATATTAGTGTAAATTTTGATGGCTCGTCCTACTCGACATTCGGTTATAGAACCGTTATCTAGTAGTTAAAGCAAAATTTGCAAAATCGAGTTTGATCGAACTAGAACAAATATCGATTCCCTCCGCGTCATAATGTCGTAATCAATCCTTTCGAATCGTGTGACAGTTAATTCGGCGTCAACGGGTTTTGTCCTAATCCGATTTGTCGATGACCTTTTTAGAATAATATTTTGAATGAGATGGGGTCGGACATATTTAACGACGAATCTCCACGATCTATTACGCCCTTAAGTGTTTAGGGTGGCGCACCTCGAAAGGGCGTCACCTCCAATGCGACTTGTAAAGGGGTTAAATAGACTTTAGGCGGAATTTGAGATTAAACATATTCGACCCGAAAATTCGACCGTCGTCGCAAACTTAAGTCCTCGGCATTTTAATATCGTTATTTGGCCTTAAGGCCTACGATCATTAATTTAGCCTCAATGGACGTTGCTCGGATCGTTTTGAAAATAGTTTTGTTGGTAAGTATACACGGTATTATTTATATAACAAAATGTAAATGAGCGATAATTAAAATGTTGGGTGTTAGACACAATAAATAAAAAATATGTTAGATTGCGATAAATAAAAGTGTTTGATTAGAGAGTTAATATACACGAAATTAAAAGTTAGTGTGTTAGTAATAAAGAAATAAAAATGTTAGTGTCGTTAATATCGACTAATAATAATAGTAATGATGATGATGATGATGATTTTGACTCGTCTCGGGATTCGACTTTGACCGGGTTTGACTCGGTCGCTAAAAGACGATTTTATTTCCGGTGACGGTTTTGACCCAAATTAGTCTCATTTTATTGGAAACGGCCCACTGGGCCTGAATTTGAGGTCGGTTTTGTGAGATTTGTACTCCGCTAAAGGTCCATGCCAGACATTACTGATTCCGAGCCCATATTCGAGCGCGTTAAAGCACGTTTGCGTCCGATCATCATCGGGTGTTTTTTGGGAACTGCTATAGATACCTAGGGGACAAATGTGGGTGTCTACACCATTTATAATCACTTATGGTTACGGTTAAAAATTCAACCGAAGCCTTTTATAATTTGCTACGGTTTCGTGATTAAACTTTGGCTACGGTTTATAATAAACTCAACCGAAGCAATTTATATATGGCTATGTAATACAACCACAACCATTTATAAATCATATTCTTATAGCTATAATCATATGGTTACGGTTATTATATGCAACCGTAACATTTTCAACAAGCCAAATGTGTTTTTTGTACTAGCGAGAATAGAGCAACTTAATTGATTGATTTCAGATTGGAATTATTAGGAATAAATGTCTTCTAATAGCAACATGTTGAAGTAACTATCTTCTAATATAGGAATAACTCTTGAAAAGCATTGGAATAACACAAACATTAGTCTGAATGTATTCAAAGAACATTAGAGGGAATAAATGAAGAAGATTATTTTCTGGAATAATAGAGTAACTGTGATTCTTGAATAACTGCAGGGAAACAGAATTCGTGAATCAAATTAATGCAGTAGTGTGGGATATACATCTAGAACCTTTTGAGTTTGAAGAGAATTAATTGGAGTGAAATCAATACTGAATATAAGTTGGAGAGGAACACTTGGCTAAGCTACATGTATAGCATCAGGGAGCAATGGATACTTGCCTACCGTAGAAATATTCCATTAGGTTGTTTGTTGGGAACAACTCAGCGATCGAAAAGTGAAAATAGTTACTTTAAGAGATATGAATGAATACATGGAACACTTGTGGAATTTTGGTTGAGGCTCGAAAGTGCAATGGATCAACAAAGATACAATCAAAAGTCTCTTGACAGAGAGAGTGACAATTTGTTGCCTCAAACTTTGACTCCTTTGAAGTTGGAGACTCATGCAACTAAAGTCTACACGCACACTATATTTTACGAGTTCCAACGGGAGTTAAGGGCCTCCATTTGTTCTTGTGGTATTAACAATATCACGAAGATTGAGAATGTTTTGCATGCTGACATCGAAGATGTTACTAGACATAAGATCGTCCAAGTTGTGTACAATGTTGAAGCAAAAGATACAACATGTTCATGTAAGTTATTTGAAATGAAAGGGTCGCTATGTATACATGTCATTTCGGTTTGTCTGGACGAGTGGAGACTATACTTGAGCAGTACATACTACAAAGGTGGACAAAAAATGCTTACCGAAGACCACTTCATGATGTAAATGACGTTCTAATTCAGGATTTCAACGCCGTCGATATGAGAAAAGTGGAGATGTCGACAATCTGGTCTGAGTTTTATGCCCATTGGTGTTCTTACCTCGATGCCTACCGAGACGATGAAGGAATTGTCTAAGTTGTTGAGGCAATCAAGAAAAATGTGCTTCTGAAGAGGCAACCTACGAAAAAGGAAAAGGAAATTGAGATGTTATTAGGTTGCAGTTCCTCATAAGAAATTAAAATTTTGCCTCCAAAGCATTCAAAGAATAAGGGAACGGGAAAAAGGTTGCTATCAAACAGAAATCAAAGCATTGTGAATACTAAAATGCGAAAAAGGTTATGTGCAAACTGCAAACAAATGTCAAATCATGATAAACTAAACTGTCCAAATCCATTCGTTGAACATGTGGACCACGATGCTGAAGTGGACATAAAAGATGACATGGGAGACGGGGAAGAAGAAGGAGCACAAGAAGAAGAAAGAGCAACAAGTATGTAATGGAGCTAATTTGTTTGGAATAATTAACATTAAATATTGGAGTACTTGAGGTTAAATATTGGAATAGTTGCTTAATAAAGTATGATATATATGTGTGTGTGTGTGTGTGTGTGTGTGTGCAGGACCCCCTCGAAAATCTTTACGAATAAGTCAAAAGGATGTGACTATATGACGTTGAAGACATTCATACAAGTATACAACTTGAAACCATATGATGTTTATAATACGATAGTTATATAGTTGGAGTACTTGGTGTTATGTCTTGGAATACTTGATTTTATAGTAGTTGGAATACTTGGTGTTATAATTTTTGGATAGATGTTTGAGTCTTGTTGTGATAGACACAAACTTGGTGTTATTTGTGTCTTTGCCACATTTGAGATGGCGCTGACCCCGATTGCAATGTTAGAGTAGCTGTGTGGACATGACATAGGTCCACCCTGACGCGGCCATGCGCGGGTTTGGGGAGGCGAATGAATCTCAATATGAGATGGGTCGAATTGAAATTTAAATCGAAGTGGAGTAGCCACCGAACTTTGTGGGAATTCGGGCCCCTTCGAACCCACTCTATATCTTAGTGGGCCATGCACAAAGTATGGCCCATTCAGATGTCAGAGTTTATTGGGCTCGTCCCTTTGCATTTGATACCGATACCAACATTATCGGATACCGTGTATTGAATGACTCTCGTGCGTCAACGGTTTCGGGCATCCGGAAACCGAGGTTCTGAGTAAGGGGTGAGGGTACGTGTTGGGAAGTTCACAAAGAACATCCAACCCCGCCCGCACATTAGCGGCCTCTACTAAGATATCGTTTGACATTTTAATGCGCGTGTTAGTATAACGATGAAATGATATGCAAACATTGTTTTACCTAAACATGCGAGAATTTGAATGGGTTGCTAAGTTAATTTAATGCATCCAATACTAACGTCAAAGTTATATTTAGCATGCGAGTTCTTTTTAGTACAATAAAATAAACAATGAAAACAAAAGGCCAAAAAATAGAAATAAACGTGTTAGTAACGATAATAACGGTAATAACGGTTTATAACTAATATGGAATGACGTAAATGACACGATGCAAGATTTTTGAAAGTGGTTTTACACGTGATTGACTTGACACATGTTGACCGAAGTCATGAAAATATTTTACAAGACTCGAAATACGATTAGGGCTCACGTTTTGACGTGATGAGAGGGCACTCGATCGAGTCATTGAAGGACTCGACCGAGTGTGCCTCGGAAAAGGGGTCTGCCCAGAATTTGAGGTGTTACCCGACCGAGTCACGAAGACACTCGATCGAGTAGGTCGCCACTCGATCGAGTCATTGAGAGACTCGACCGAGTGGTCCTCAAAATGCATTCTGCCTTGATTTTTGGATGTCACTCGATCGAGTGGCCTATGGCACTCGGTCGAGTGACCTCTGTACGAACTAGGGTTCGCTTCGCAATTTATTTTCGATTTCGAAATTGCTTTTTGAATTTGAAAAATCGATGACTTCATTGAATCAGACATAAATATTGTATGATTTATGCCCGACTCGGACTTTGATACTCATCGTATCCGATATTCGCTTATTGAATCGATATCGAATATTTAGAGCGAGATCTAGAAAATACGTTTGAAGGTCGTTTAAATTAAACTAAAACGATATAGATTATCTCCGCGTTTATAGTGTCGTAATTAATTCTATCGAATTAGGTGACGACTATTTTAACATCAACGAAAATCGTATTAGTTAAATTAGTTGATTAAATCGTTTAGATTGGACATCCAACTATTGAGTTGGTATCGAATCTAATAGATCGACACTTTATACTTGCTTGAATTTACAAGGACTCGACTTGATTCCCTCCGCATCCCGACATCATGATAAATCCTTACAGATTGTGTGATGTCGGATCCGCATCAACAGGTTTTGACTTAATTGAAAAAAGGATTTGAATCGAAAATAGTCTTAAAATTGATGAATGCGCGACAATTATGACAATAACGACGCGACAAGAATAAAAAGAGACGATTTTGTTGATGTTGACTCGCTTCAACAATCAAGCGTTTGGGGTGTCGGGATAAGCGACCGGCAACGTCAGGTAAAGCACCCATTTATATTCGGATTTACTTATCCCGTCATCACCCTCGCTCAACAGGAATCCGCAAGTATTTTAAAGTCTTATATTAGTAGTACTAACGATATTATAAACGCGACAATAAAATAAAATAAATAAAAAACGACGACGATGGACAGAAAAGACGACGCGAGGAGGAACAAGAGAAGAAAAAGTCGGGATTATTGCACCCTCAACCTACATGTTTCGTATTCTCGGATATGACTCGTCTAGTTGTGACTTAGGCACGGGAGTTCGAGATCTATGTAGATGGAGTTATGGTGGTTTAGGGTTTGCTAGATGCTAGGGTTGTAAGTTGTATGTGAAAGTTGTAAAGGTGAAAAGTAGAGTTTTGAAAAAGTTGTGTTTTGTGCATGTAAAGGGGAGTATATATAGGCAATGGCTACTTTGTGTCTCGGAAACGACTTTGACCAGGGTTTGACCCGGTCGCCAAAAGACGGTTTTATTTCCGGTGTCGGTTTTGACCCAAATTAGTCTTATTTGATTGGAAACGACCTGCCGGGCCTGAATTTGAGGTCAGTTTTATGAGATTTGTACTCCGTAAAAAGCCCAACCCATAAACTACCGGTTTCGAGCCCATATCCGAGCGCGTAGAAGCACGTTTGCGTCCGATCATCATCGGGTGTTTTTTGGAAACTACTATAGACACCTAACGGCCAAATGTGGGTCTCTACAGAGCCCCCACTCTGACTGAGGCTGGACAAGGCGAAAGTCAGAGTAACTATCAGACCAATCGAGGATTAAGACCTGGCAGACTTCCGGTCAGGTCGTTTATAGTCCATTAGACTTGCGTAAAAGGGCTCGCCTGTCATAAGATAGAAATCATACATGAGTGGATGCTAATAGCTCCGTGGGGACTTGTTTCTAAAGCCCTGGGTGTATCTATATGTGGATACATCCCATCTTGAAGCTGCGCGGGAGCTCGCCTAAGAAGCTCTGGGTGTGTCCGTTCGTAGACACATCCCGATCCAAAATTACGCTGGAGCCTGCCTAAGAAGCCCTCGGTGTGTCCGTTCGCAGACACATCCCGATTCAAAATTACGCGTGAGCTTGCCTAAGAAGCCTTGAGTGTGCCCGTTTGCAGACACATCCCAATTCAAAATTACGCATGAGCTTGCCTAAGAAGCCCTGGATGTGTCCGTTTGCAGACACATCCCGATTCAAAATTGTGCGGGAGCCTGCCTAAGAAGCCCTGGGTGTGTCCGTTTGCAGACACATCCTAACTCAGAATTATGCGGGAAATCGGACTTGTTGTATAAGTCCTGGGTGCGCCTATATATGGGCCCATCCCGTGCTATTTCGGGAAAATGCCGCCCTGGACTTTCTGCTGGGGAGATATGTGAGTTGCGCAGGCGCGGGGGAATAAACAAAATTGGGTGTTCCTTTGGGAAGCCTAGCTGGTACCTAAAATGTTAGATATACAGGCAGAAATAGCAAATATAGCTAATAGCAAGATAGCATACAGGAAATGCAGTTAGCATCTATAAACTGACTTGCGCTGGGGAAAATGATTTTTGCTTCACTCTGAAATCGAAGTCCTGAAAGCAACTCACGTGTTAAGAGATAAGTTTTCAAAATGGAAAGGGGTAGAAAAGAAGCTTGCAGTTTAAATTAACTGAAATTTGACCTTGTCGAAAAGGATTTTCTCAAATGGCTAAGTTTTGCAAATTTTAAAATGAGAATTTGAAGAGTGAGGCCTACCTACAGACTCGACTATGGACACAACAGGACGAGTTGACCGACACGAACTGGACTCTCTAAGGGTTGGACTGTGACTCGGTAGGGTGTGGGCCACCTATGATGACAAGACTCATAAGTTGCGCTATTCCGTAGCCTAGACGAGTGGCAGCACGATCGAAATTTAGAATGGGATAGATATGCTAATGGGGGATTGCAGTTGTCCGTAATGAGACTGTTGTAGTCTAGTGCTCTTCTGGATTTTTGATTTTAGGGTACATTCCCAAAGTGGGTATTGCCTCGAGTCCTGACAGATTCTTGTCTTCGACGGAGCCGAGTACTAGGACACACTACAGAAAGAAGACTAGATTTTGAAAGTATTTGGATTATGTGTGTGGATGGAGAACTTCTGCCTAGGAGAAGCCCCTACGACGTCAAAGCTAGCTGCTGAGAACATGACAGTGTCGTGACCGGAATAATGGTGCTTTTTTAATGTGTGTCAATGTGGGTGGTTGTGCCTTTGTTGAAAGGCTGCCTACGTATTCACGTGTTGTGAAATAAAACCATGTCGTAGTTCAGTGAATTGAAAGATATATTACGGTGCCTAGTCTAATAGGACTTTGTGTGTAACTAGTCATAGCGATGGTGTAGGCTAGGTGCATTCCCAATGATGTCTTGATCAAAGGGCTAGAATAGTTAGGATGTTGATCCTGTGACAGGGAGCGTTCTCCGGGGTAGCCCCCAGAGGTGGTGTGAACTATTTGGGCATGTTCTATGCCGATCGCAGGTTGAGTTCCCGTGCTTGGGGCTGGTAACTGGTTTGGATGTTTTTGGAAATGTGGAGCTAGGCTGTAAGTGGCTTTGATGTTTTGTCATCTGGAGCTTGATATTGTGGAGCTAAGGCTTCGAGGGTAAGGTATTGTAATGTGGTAGGAAAGGGGGGAAGTCGAGTAAAAATGACTTGGTCTTCGATTGGGGTAGGTTCAATGATGCGGGATCTGATTTCCATGTCTGGCCCTAATGGTTAAGGGTTATTCCTATGGAGCTTGAATCCTCAAAATTCCGGGCTGTCTCTTAGCCTAGGTCTCGGGAAGGTCTTGAGGGTTGTGATGTGGGAAGGCTAAATATGGTGTTAGCTGACCAACTTGATATCTTTCATTATCGGATAGTATGGGCATTGATAATTTTTTAATTGATCGTACTTCGGTCATGGGACTTTCACTTGAGTTGACCGCTGACCACGGTCATGGGCATTTGAATTTTTTTTGGTTGACTTCTTAGCTCCGGTCATGGGATTCTTCATTCAGATTGACCGTTTGACCTCGGTCATGGGTATTTGAAATTTTTCTTTTTTTTTTGATGATGGCCTGTTTTTTTGTTTTGGCCTTTTGCTTTTTTCTCTTGAACTTTTGATTTTTTTTTGTCCATTTTTTTTCTCTTTTTTTTTCTGTTGGTCAGACTAACACCTAAGGTAGAGATTGGTCGGTCCTATTGGAGAGGTGTTTATTGTGGGAAGTGGGCTTGCCTCCCGTCTTGAACCCAAACTAGGAGACTACCTGGATTTGTCATAGGATTCGATACCGCTCCTGCTAACGGTAGTTATGTGGCTTTCTGTGTCAAACATGGAACAGGTAAAGGAAAACACGGGTCTTGATTTCCTGCAGTCATTTTAGATGTGCCTATAATAGTCACGTGCGTGTGTTCACAGTGTATGATGGTGTTCGTCATGTTCTCGGAAACACAAGGAAAGTATATATGAGAAAGAATATTGAAAGCTGATTTTATTGAATTTTGAAAAAAGAGGACAGAATACAGCTGACTCTGACTCTGACTTTGAAATTGAAAGAAATAACACGTCCTAGACTCGGACTCAAGCTCGGACTTAAATCAAATCCGGACTCTCGGATGGTGTTGTCATTAGTCGTCGGCTTCTAACGACTCGAGTTGATGTCCAGTATAACTTTCAGTAAAAGCTTCTCCCCGATCATCATTATGTCGAAGATCGTCTTCAATCCTAATGCCCTTTTCGTTAAGCACCGCAAAGTTTGAAATGCTGGCATACCTAAGATGGACGCGGTAGGAAGGTAGGAGGTTGTTGATGAACGCCTCCACTAGTGTCTTCTCGTTGGGCTTGTCTACAAACTTCACACTTTCGGCCCTCCACCTTTGAAGGTACTTGGTGAAACCTTCTTTGGGCTCTTGGCCCATAACCTCCAGAGTACGCATCGTAGTCTGGGTCTCGGTATTATCAGCGTAATTCCGAGCGAACTCTGTTGCCACATCATCCCAAGTCTTGTATTTCTTGGAGTCTAGCCTGTAGTACCAGGCTTTCGGATGCTTCTTGAGGGAAGAGGCAAACAGGTGCTTAAACATGGTCGATTTCACTCCTTTGAAGGCCATGAACTTCTTGAAGGCCCGGATGTGAAGCACCGGGTCTTCTGTCCCGTCAAACATTGGCAAGCCCGTAAGGTTGAGGTCGGCAGGCAGTTCATCATTCAGGGGTGAATAGGCACGGGCATTTTTCGTGTGGATAGTGTTGTTAGTTGACAAGTGGACCTGTTCTTCCAGTTTGCGGACTGCGCTGACCAGGTCAGCAAAAGTTCCAGTAGTTTCAGCCCTACCATTAGGAGTCCCTTGTTTTATGGCGCTTAACCGGGTAGCAATAACTATCTGGTTGGACTTGATAGCCGTCAGTTGGGCCTCAATCTTAGCCAATGAGGCTGTCAAATTGTCCAAAGCTTCTTGCATCTTGTGCTTATTTCTGGTTACCGGTGGCCTATTTGTAAGAATACCGTGTAATCAGGAAAGTTGCTTCCCAACTTAAATACGCCAAGGCATAGGAAATAGCGCGGGAGGAGAGGCGACTCCAGTTTGACTCGGGTTAGACTCTCCTAAGACAAATGTGTAGGGTATGATTCTCAGAGTGACCGTGATTAATCGATCCTTCCGAGAATAGCCCCAGGTGAAACTAAGGACTCAGATGGTGTGACATCTAAGTGAATCGAAAGTGGGGTACGTGAGACAACACGTGTAAGACATGACCCTTAGAGCAACCGCGGTTGAGCGCTCTGCTGAAGGGTAGCCCCGACTCCCCGAGTGGGATTGTTGATTTTGTTAAGACTCGAGTGTTGGACGAGTGACCCTTAGACGTAAGGACCACGAACCTTTTGTTATAGGGCTATGCCTTGTAAAAGGTTGACTCGAAAAAGACACTTAGATGGGGGACTTGTGAAAGGTGGGCCTCCCTTAGGATTCGGCGGGTGGTCCGAGTCCTGTTCGAAGGAGGGTCCACGTGAGACGGCCCTAAACTTTGGACTCGATTGTGTAAACGGGTCATCCTTTGTAGGAGTATGTCCTACGTAGGTGAGCCATGCCTTAGTCAAATAAGGCGGACTGGGATAGAAGGGAAACCCGCGATGTAAGATCGACGGAGTTTCGACTCTAAAGACCTTCGACGACTTATGACAAGACCCGACACTGCTAAATACAGGAAGTCCTAAGAAGAGGAAAGTTTTTTTAAAAAAAAAGGATATTTTTAGAAAATCCAAGAAAACCGATGGATGGTTCGGTTTTTCGAAAATCGGAAAATTGTCATCGGGACGCAATTTTGAAGGTTTGAAAATATTTTTGAATTTTGAAATGGGCAGCATACCGGCTAGAAATAGGCTATTTGTAGTAAAATTATAAGTCCTAAATTCGGTAGCTCTCCGGGTTTTTGAAAAGTTGAATAATTGAAATTTTGACAATTGAATATCGAAAAAAAGAATTTCCGATAATTTAAAAAAATGGAAACGGAATCTCGAAGATTTGAAAATCGAAAACGGCATCCAGAAGATTTGAAAATTGAAAATGGCATCTCAGAAATTTTGAGAATAAAAAATGGTATCTCGAAAATTTGAAAATCGCGAATGGCATCTCGAAAATTTGAAAATCGATATTGAATTTGGAAAATTCGAAAATCAAATGGTGGATCGGAAATTCGAATTTCGAAATGGGCAGCATGCCGGCTAGAAAATAGGCTTGTTTTGAGTCAAATCGTAAGTCCTAAATTTCGGCAGCTTCCCCAGTTTTTGGAAATTGAATATTTTTGAAAAGATGCATTTTTTGGGAATGACAGTTTTTGAAAACGACATGGAAACCAAGTAGCACATAGTCACGCAAGCATAATAACGACGCCATGTATGTTCTACACTAAGTCTCGGTCGGTCTAAATGGGGTCTATACAAGTGCACATAGCCTATCCGAGAATCGGGACGGACTTCCTAAGTCGATTTGAGCTTAGAACATGCCGCGAAACCCATACGAATCGACTATGAATATCTTTACCATCCTGTTCAAGCTTCGACTCTCACAGCAGGGCAAGAATGGCAGCACAACGATATCAACAATGACGGAGCGATTGACGTGACAACACTACGATATCAACAAAACAACGACAACCAACACCATTCCCGTAACAGTCCAACAATACCAATCCCGACCACGTTATATAGACATTAAGACCCGGCTAAATAACAATGTTAAAACCGAAAAGACGATGTATGCATACCTATAGCTACGTGTATGAAGTGATCGGTGGCCCGACTCGAATTCTAGTGTGCTCTCTCTTCCCTTCATGCTTCGTATGGCAACCCTATGCCAGGAATCGTGCTAAATGGATGTGTTTTATGTGTAGACTGCAAGGGTATTATAAGGGAATTTAAAGAGAAAAACGAATGTGGGTTCTAGGGAAATATGAGGGAGGTTAAAGAAATAAGAAAAGGGTCATGGATTTGAGTATGTCATACGCCCATTAACCACGTGTAAGTTGGGAATTTAGCAATTAACTATGTGTATTAGTACACTAATTAATTTGGGCTGGGTCATTCTATTTTTAAAACTTATACGTGATTTCTCGGGTTTGACTTAGTATAATTACCCGTGTTTATAGTGGGCTAAAACAAGTCAGTAATTATACTAATCATGTCAAAGGATGCAGCTACCAGTTCTACCCCAGCCACTCTGAGTGCCAAAGAAATGACGCGCTTAAACGCAACCAACGATGCGCTTTTGGAAGCTCTGAGAAACATCCACGTTCTAAAACCACCAGCGACAAACGCGGCCACCATCAGCGCTGCGATAGCACGCCTTCGTCCCAGTACATATGACGGGACTGGTGGGCCGTCGCAGCTGAAGCGCTGAGGGCGGAGTTCTTTCTGGAACATATCCGTAGTGCAAAAAGAGCTGAATTTGATCGTTTCACCATGACAGGCGACATGACCGTCCAAGACTATTACGACAAGTTTATGGACCTGGCCACTTATTCTGCTGATCTCAATTTGAGTTCTGAACTATTGGCTTCCCGCTTTGAGAGGGGCTTGTCTATCAGAATCCTGGAAAGGCTACTCATGGGACTTAATACTAATGTGAAAGAGGTATACTTGAGGGCCGGGCACACAGAACGATTGGCTGACAGAATCAAGGAGTTGGGAGAACAAAAGAGGGAGAAGAGAAAGGCTGAATCTGAAGGCACACTCCAGAATGAACCTAAGATGGGAAACCAGAACCGAGGAATGGTGCGACCTCAATACTCCGGGGGAAACAACTATGGGGGGATAGGGTCCGGTCAGGGACGAAGGAACGAAGGAACGAACCTCGAGTATATGAATGTAAGAACTGTGACCGCAACCACCCCGGTAAGGATTGTAATGGAAAACCCGTCACGAGTTGAAATTGTGGGAAAGCGGGACACCGTGCCTATGAATGTTTTGCACCGATGCAGAATGGGGGTTCGAGTCAAGGGGGTTTTTACTCCACTCCTTCAGCAACTTCATGCAATGTTAACCAGGGGAATCGGTACCACTGTAAAGGGAACCGACAACAGAGAAACTGGAACCGATCACAGGAGAACTGGAAACGGCCACAGGGGAGTTACTATCATGGGGGGGGAAGCACTAACCAGTCAGCTGAAGCCGCTGGGCCAACTACATCTGTTAATGGGGCGCCTAAAGGTAGTAAGAATACTGGGAAGCTCTTTGCTATGGGGAAACAAGCTGCTAAGGAGGACACACAAGTTATCATGGGTAACTTTCTCGTTAACTCGAAACCTTCTTTTATTCTGTTTGATTCTGGGGCAACCCATTCATTTGTAGCCTGTAACCATGTACCGAGTCTAGGGTTAGTGGATTTTGAAAGTATAGCTGATGATATAATCACACCCTCGGGGAAGTCAGTTAGGTGTACAAGGGTTTTTCGAAATGTGTCTTTAATAGTTGGGGGAGTTGACCTGCCAGTTAATTTAATAGAGTTTCCCTTAGATGACTTTGACATTATCTTAGGAATGGATTGGTTGGGACGGTTTAGAGCCCAGATTGATTGTAACCTCAAGAAAGTGTCATTAAGAGGTCCGAAGAGCGTTAGAGTTTCTTATAGAGGATTTGCGGTAAAGCCAACTGTGAAGATCATAGCAGCCATTACCCTGAAGACCCACCTGAAGAAGGGGAGTCCGTTATTCTTGTGCCATGTACGGGACACTCGGGCCGAGGAGTTATCTTTTGACTCAATACCTATTGTGAACGAGTTTGAAGACGTATTTCCGGAAGAGATCCCGAGGTTACCACCAAGGCGAGAAGTTCAATTTGGTGTCGAGTTGAAGCCAGGAACGGGGCCGATCTCTAAGGCACCATACCGTCTAGGGCCTAAGAAGTTGACTGAGCTAAAGAAGCAGTTGGAAGCGTTGATGGATAAGGGGTATATCAGACCTAGTGTATCCGCGTGGGGTGCTCCTGTCTTGTTTTTGCAGAAGAAGGATGGGAGCATGAGATTGTGTATTGATTAAAGGGAGTTGAATAATGTCACTGCAAAAAATCGGTACCCTTTGCCTCTTATTAATGATTTATTCATTCAACTGAGTGGGGCTGGTATCTTTTCAAAGATTGATTTGAGGTCCGGTTATCACCAGTTGAGGGTCAAGAACGAATATATTCCTAAGACCGCATTTAGAACTCGGTATGGCCACTATAAATTTATGGTGATGTCGTTTGGTCTAACAAATGCTCCTGCTGTTTTCATGGATTTGATGAACCGAGTTTTTTGCCCCTACTTGGACAAGTTCGTTGTGGTGTTTATCGATGATATCCTGGTATATTCAAGGAACCTGGAAGAGCATGCAGAGCATCTGAGGATCATATTGCAACTACTCCGAGACAACCAGTTGTACGCTAAGTTATCAAAGTGTGAATTCTGGTTGGAGAAGGTCGCATTTTTTGGTCACGTGATTTCGAAAGAGGGGGTATCGGTAGATCCGAGTAAGATTGAGGTTGTCTCAAAGTGGCAGGCACCAAAGAATGTGGCAGAGATTCGGAGTTTCTTGGGGTTAGCCAGGTACTATCAAAGGTTATTGAAGGACTTCTCAAAGATAGCAAGACCATTAACTAACATTATAAGGAAGGAGAATCGGTACAAGTGGGATGACAGCTGTGAGAGGGCCTTCCAAACTTTGAAAGAGCGTCTGACTACGGCACCAATCCTAGCATTACCCAAAGGGAGCGAAAATTTCGAGGTGTACACTGATGCATCGAAAAATTGGTTGGGTTGTGTACTGATGTAGAACGGCAAAGTCATTGCCTATGCTTCACGTCGGCTGAAGACTTACAAAGAGAACAACCCAACTCATGACTTTGCTCTGAAAATATGGAGACGATTGATATGGGGCAACATTCAAGGTGTTTTCAGACCATAAGAGTTTGAAGTACATCTACACTCAAAAGGAGTTGAATATGCGGCAGAGGCGATGGATAGAGTTGATCGGAGATTATGATATGGAGATTTTGTACCACGAGGGAAAAGCGAACGTGGTGGCCGATGCTCTAAGCAGGAAATCGGTGCATTCTCTGTGTTTGGATGTGTCCAGATTGAGGGTGAGGAATGAAGTGAAACAGATGGGGATTCATGTGATAAGGAAAGGGGAAGCAATGTCTGACTTGGCGATTTAACCAGAGTTGTACGCTGAAATACGAGAAGCACAGTTTTTGGATCAGAAGTATCTAATGTGGCGAGCCCGTATTGAGAGAGGTGAACCCTCAAATCTCACCATTCACTCAGATGGGAGCCTCAGGTTTAATGACAACTGGTGGATGCAGGAAGGAGGAGGATTAAGGAGGAAAAGCATGACCGAGGCGCATTGTAGTCCTCACTCGGTACATCCGGGTGGGGACAAACTGTATAAGGATCTGAAGAAGACATTCTAGTGGGAGAACATGAAAAGAGAGGTGGCCGAGTTTGTGTCCAGATGTCTGACTTGTCTGAAGGTCAAGAGTGAACACAAACGACCACAGCGTAAGTTGCAACCCTTGGAGGTACCTGAGTGGAAGTGGGACTCCATTTCCATGGATTTCATTGTAGGTTTGCCGAGAACCCCAATGGGGAATAATATGATTCAGGTGATAGTAGATCGACTCACCAAGTCGGCTCACTTTGTGCCAATTAAGGATACGTGGAGTAAGTCTGAGCTAGCAATGGCTTATAGGAGGCATGTTCTGAAATTACATGGAGTACCTAAGGACATTGTGTCAGATCGTGATTCTAGGTTCAAATCGAAATTTTGGCAAGAGCTGCAGGAATCCTTGGGTACACAATTGAAGATGAGTACAGCCTTTCACCTTGCGACTGACGGTCAGACAGAACGAACCATACAGACTTTGAAGATATGTTGCAGGCCTGTGCCTTGGAATTTCGGGGTTCGTGGGAGGAGCGACAGGATTTGATCGAGTTCTCTTACAACAACAGCTACCATGCTAGCATCCAGATGGCACCGTTTGAAGCTTTGTATGGGAGGAAGTGTAGGATCCCGGTATGTTGGGACGAGAAGGCCGACACAGTAGTGTTGGGGCCCCACATGATTCAGGAAATGATTGAGCAGGTACATGTAATCCGACAGAAGATGCGAGCGGCACAAGATCATCAGAAGAGCTATGCTGATCTCCACCGCCGAGAGGTTGAGTTCGCTGTGGGAGACAAGGTCTTGCTGAAAGTGTCACCCATGTGAGGGGTTATGAGGTTCGGGAAGAAGGGCAAGTTGAGCCAAAAGTTTATTGGGCCGTATGAAATTCTGGATAGGAAAGGGGAGGTGGCGTATCGGTTAGCACTTCCCCGAGCTCTTTATAAAGTTCATAATGTGTATCATGTTTCCCAGTTGAGGAAATACTTGAGTGACCCGTTTCACATCATTGAACCCGAGACAATCCAGTTAGATGATTCTCTTACCTATGAGGAGGTGCCAAAGGAAATTCTAGACCGGAAAGTTCGAAGAACCCGGGGAGGAGAAACAGCCCTTGTTAAAGTTTTGTGGTCTAATCACAATGTCGAAGAGGCCACCTGGGAAACAGAAGTGTCGATGCAAAAGCGTTTCCCTCATCTCTTCGACCAGGTAATTACTTTGATTACAGGGACGTAACCTTGTGTTTAAGGAGGGTAGGATATCATACCCAATTATTTTCCTATATCATGTTTGCTTAGTGACTGTGTCAGTCACCTTTTTTTATTTTGGTGAAATATGTAACACCCCTGATTTTATAAAATTAAATTTAATTAAAATTATGTTCGTATTTTTTTTATTATTTTTACGATTTAACTCGTAAATTCTTAAAATTATTACAAAACGAATCTATCGTTTATTTGTCCGCCACTTCCTTTTCTTTTTCTTCTTCGTCCTGACCATTTTGCTTTGTTCATTCCTTGTTTCGCCGTTTCGCTATTGCTCGGTTTCGGTATCGGTTATGTCTGTATTTAGCATCTCTCGTCTTCTTTCTTCTCTTTTTCGTCCTCATTTATCGGTTGACACATCCATTTACTTTCCGTCTTGTGTCAAATATTCATCCCTTCGCTCTTCCCTTATCTTGTGTTGAATATCGTCTTATTCCGACCCATTTGTATTTATTTTAACTTCCCTCCTTGTTTTTTTTTGGGATTGTCATGTTACCCGTATCCAACACGTATCTCATTCTTACGTTTTGTCACCTCGATTTTCATGCTCAAGCCTGCTTGGAAGACTAACATTCTATATCTGGAAGCCTGAAGACCTTACTATCGATTTGGAGCATGGACTGATCAAGGACAAGAACGCGATCGTTTCGGTGTCGATTTAAGGTAACTTTAGGACGTTACTCGATTTTATATCGTATGTTTGAGTAGTAGTATGTAGTAAATATTTTAATTTCGGTTTTCTAATTTTAGCAATTTATTATTGCTAATTATATTCATTTTTAAATCGTGTGCCTTATAAATATTTTACAAGTTTTCGATATCGTTTATAAATCGTTAGTAACTTAATTATTTACGATCGTTATAATATTTTGTCGGTTATCGTGACACTAGTAACTAAATAAAAATGATTTCATATTTTCTTCCGATTCCGTTAAATTATAATTTTAACTCAAAATCGTATTTCTATATTATAATCAAGGTTTGTATACTTGTTTAATAAATTAGTTATCGTTTTACGATTTATACTAATAAATGAGAAAATAGTCGATTTTATTTTAAATATATTTTTAGTCGAGACTATTTTCACTAATAATTTCCTATTTGTTTCCGATTGACTATTTTTATTAAAATTTGTATTATTTATAAATCAAAGCTATTTCTTAAAAATAATTTGAAACCTTTATAAAATTTATTTCATTTATAAAACTCGTTGACTCAATTAATTTTAATATCATTTTTATTAAAATATCTCATTTCTAAGATTTATTGTTTTAACTCGATTTCCTAAATTATTTATAAAATACTATGTAATGACTTATTATATTTTATTTATATTTTTAGTAACGAATTTAGAAATATAATAAAGTTACAATAACGACGATAATAATAAAATGTTAATTTCGTTAGAAATGCTATTTTTATACCTTTCACCTATTTTAATAACTTACGTATTTTCTATAACAAAATTTCTATTTTAAGTAAGTTTCTAAAATTTGTAAGTTTCTATTTATAGAAAGTTTTCCCGTTTATATAAATGTTTATTCCTTTTATCCTCATTTTATTTATATTGATTATATTTATTTTTAAATATCGATAATGGATTGTTTTGGAGTTATGGAATAAGGATAAGTGTGGGTTTAGAGTAATATAATCTGGGGTTTACGGTTTTGCCATCAACTATAAGGCTAGTGTATCAGGAATCGGTACATTGGTTGTTGAACCGGGTGACAGGTATCCCGGGAGTTGTGTACATTTTGACATTAAGCTTAGGCCTCGCAGTAAGTCGCCGTCATAAGTTGAACTGGGTGACAGGTAAACCCAGGAGGGGTGTGCGTTATCTTAAACTAGGGCCACGCATTTATAAGTCGCCGCTTTATTATTGTTGAGTAGCCTAGTTAGAGACCGAAGTTTAATTTGTTTGAACTAAGTTCTCGAAGCTAGTTTTTGGTATTCTCCTAGTGAAAGTCTATTCCGTTGCACTGATTGATTTCCATAACGCCATTTTTGAATATTATTATTATCGATTGATATTGACTCGCAGGTTTGCAAATGCTTTAAGTTTCGCTGAAAACTTATTTTTATTATATCGTTTTAATATTTTCTCATTTTAATTATTTTGATATAGTAATACTATTATTTTTCCATATGATATAATATGGCTGGGGGAACGTCCGAGTTACTCCCCACTGACGTGGCTGTTATGTTTGTAACATGACAGGTTTTTGCTGCTGGGTTTTGGGTGTGAACTAGCGAGTAGCGTGGATCCTACTCTTTCTTTATTCTTGAAATTTACGGATTTGTATAACCCATTTGGAGAATTTTCTATTTAGCACTTTTGTAAAAAGTGGCCTTTGTATTAACTTACCATTTCTTTTAATAAGATATAGTTTGTCAGTGTGTTTTAATCCCAACTCTACAGTGTTTCCGCCACTGTATTGCGTTAGATTTTCTAGGGGATTACAGTTGGTATCAGAGCATTGTTGCTCCCGACGCTTACACCTGAATTTAGAAAAAACACCAGTAAATGATTTGAATATTAAAAGAATATTAGTGAGAGATGGGTAGAAACAAAATAAGGACTTAACTGTTAGGTTTATATGTTCTTGTAACTCAATGACTAGCATTGAATATTTGTTTCTTTTATCGAGAAGAAGATGAATGAACAAGATGTTGACGCGATGTTGTTTTAGATCGGGACAAGACCTACTTAAAGCTCTTAACGCCTGCTGACTCGAGTGGACACCTTGATGCTCCAAGAAAGGTATCGTTGGTGACTTTTCAGCTCCGATTTAGTTTGCTCCAACTACAGGTCAGACGATCAAGAGTAGATTCATGTTCCATGATGTTGCAGTAGGTCTAGATCGAGCGACCTAAAACTCCCGTGCTCGTTCCTCTACAAGAAGATGAAGTAATCCATTTAGTTCCCTCGTGAACTCTGGAGGTCCGAAGATTCCCCTCTCGTTTTAAATCTTAGTTATTTAGGATCGTTGATTCTTTTCTTCCTTCCTCTACTTCTTCTAATACTTCTCTTATGAATTCTCGTCCTCATTCTTGTGATAAATTTCTGATTAATTCTCCTACTTTACCGTCTTTCCTCTTGAGATTCTTGGTTTGACCGAATTCTGTAAACCTCGTGAGCGCTAAGTTATAGATATTTGAGGTTTAGTAAACCCTTGTTGCATGGGTACCTTAATAACGAATGGCAGAAAGCGAGTCGAGGTTAGTACGTGGCTAGTGGATATGATTGGATTAGAACTAAACAACCAACCAAAGATTATATTGGGCTGAAGTAGTATGGTGTAACTGGATTATACCTAAACATTCGGTTATTGTTTGGATGGCTCAGATGGGTGGAATGAATACTATGGCCCGACTCTACAGTTTTGGATGTACTGAGACTGACAGATGTTGGCTTTGTCAAGATGATACTGAAACTATCGATCATTTGTTCGTGTCTTGTGTTTACAGTAGGAAATTGCTGAACTGCATTGAAGATTGGTATGGTCCTGTCAAGAAGATGAGTGACCTGGTTATTAGTCCCAGAGATGAGATTAATTGGAAGAAGAATGCCTCTGTACTGGCAGCCTGCTATTACTATATATGGGCGCAACGGAATAATGCAAGAATTAATGAAACGATCACTAGACCGGAGTATATTGCAGCGAGAATCAGGAATGATATGAAAAACCGGATTAAGATGCCTAGTCTCTCGTTAGACTGGTAGTAGTGTGTTGTTGATTATTTATGTGACCTCTCAGTTTGTATACAGGGATAGAATTTTCCTCGGTTTGAGATTAGTATATTGTATATCCTTCTTTTTTGATATATATAATCACATTTTATCAAAAAAAAAAAACTCTTGTTGCCTGATTTGAGGATTGTGAGTCTACCCTATCTTCTAAGCAAGTAAGAAATTCTTAAGGATTTATTTGAATAACAAATTGTTGATTGATGGAGCTAGGACGATACTTTAGACACTAAACTTCGGGGTAATAGGTTACTTGATTATTTTGGAGTACTTAGAGTTGAATATATTTTTGGAATAATAAGAGTGTGTCATATTTGATGGATACCTAGTACCTAACCTAGAACTGAACCAAGTGTAAGTGATAATATTACTTTGGGATTCTTACCTAATGCTTATTTGATGGATGCGTCGTGAATATTCGGGATCATAGAGTATTGTTAAAGTGTTAGCCTTAGTGTTGTGGTAACATTGAAGGTTTTCATTAATGTTGTTAGAAATTTTGGTTGACATAGATTACTCGTATTCCTTGTGGATTAGATCGTTGATCGTTGTTTAAGGTTGTAACCCATGAACATTGGAAGTTGAGTGATCTAACTTGGTTAAATTGTTGTTAACCTTGAAGAAGAGAAACATATTGTACAAATAAAGGTTTGATTTATCGCGTTGTTTTGAGGAATACTTAATAAGAATCATCTTGATGGATTTATAGTTCAGAACCCTTGGACCAAGGAGATTGTGGCTTCGTTGAGTTAATAAATATTTTGGTAGTTTCGCTGATACACTATGAAATTTGGTGGAATTTTTAGAAACCTTAGGCGATGACGTTTTTAAGAAGGATGTTGGTGTTTGCGCCATTACCTATAGGTTTGAGCGTGTTTGAGGATTTGTTACACTTTCCCAACTTCTGTACGGGTGGCATTATAAATATGTTGATGATCATTCTTGAGGATTTCGTACCCGAGCCTTGTTAATTTGGTAGACCTTGGTTAGTGTCCCTTACTCGAGAATATGAAGCTTACCTCGAGTTCAAACCTTATGAGCTTTGGATATAGGAGCCTTCTCGGTTACGAGTTTTGGGAGTGTTTCGATTGTTGTTGGAATTTTAACTATGAGATTAGATTGTAAAACAATTGTGGATTGGTAACGTGTCGTTTGAATGATTGGATAGTCACGTAAGACATTTTTGGGATTGTGACCAGTAGTACCACCTAGTGCCTAATATTGGATTTAACGTATTTGATAGAATTAGGAACCCGTGTTGTGAAGAGTCGTACAGGGAGTCTCGAGATGGTCAATTTATTCTTCAATCCTTGAGAGCTCTATTTGACTTTCAATTTCGTTCCTTCCCTTAGCTTTTCTTAAATCTTGCTACTTTTCTTCGGCCAATCCCTTTGACTTCCTTATCGGGTTTGAAAATTTCTATTTCAATTTGTCATTGACTCTGACTCTATTTATCCTTTTATCTTTTTCCCGAACCTGTGTTATGAAAAGTTTGACTATTTTAAAATTTTGGGCTATCGTGAAATTTTAACATTTGAGATATAAATTTCAAAACTTCGTTTTCGTATTCGTTTTTGTCTCAAAATGCCTTAGTATTTTATTTTAAAGTATTTCGAAATTGTTTTAAATTTCAATTTTCAAGCGTGTTTAAATTTTTACGAAAATTTTCATAATCGCTAATATTTTGATTTCTATAAGATTATTAGGTAAGATGGTTGAACATTTTCGAAAAACTTGATATGTCTAAATTTTTATTTTTATTGTCGATAAACTTTAAATATATTATTAGAAATCTTTGACGAATGGTTTGATTTTCATTTATTAACTACAAAATTTGGTTTCTCAAAATTTTGTTTAGTTTTAAAGAAAAATATTGTCGAATTTCTTAATCAAAACATTTCATTATTGCTTTGAAGATATTTGGGTATTCTCCCCTCGAGTTCATATACAAATATTATCTATCGTCATTATTTTATCAAATAATTTTTAACTTGCGATTTTATTAAATGATTTTAAACTTTGGGAACCGAGCCCCAGTTATCTTGAAATAAATTTTGTCTTTGATTTATATTTCATATCACGTTTGAAGTTGTAAAATTTTTAAAATCGAGATTGTGATGCGAGTTAAGCATTCTCATTTTGTTCAAATGATATAACCCTTGTTTTTCATTTTATTATTATATTTTTGGTAGTTTCGAGGACAAAACTTCTTTTAGTGGGGAAGGTTGTAACACCCCTGATTTTATAAAATTAAATTTAATTAAAATTATGTTCGAATTTTTTTTATTATTTTTACGATTTAACTCGTAAATTCTTAAAATTATTACAAAATGAATCTATCGTTTAATTGTTTCAAACTCCTAAATCTATTTGTCTCGGAAACCCTTCTTGTATTTAAAACATATTCTTATTTCTGTTTCGATTTATTTTATACATTTGATTTAATTCATATCGAATGTTTATTTCGACGATTTAAATTCTAAATTCTTTTTATTTATTTTATTTACGCTCGAACTTCTATTTTCAGCTCGAAGTTTATTTATATTAAGTTTCGTCAAAACATTTATTTCTTTTCCTCGAGAAGTCAATTTAATTCGCTTTATCGAAAATTTATTATTTATCGGGAAATACTATATCGTCTAATTATTTATTACTACAAGCTTCGTTTTCCTCTCAAATAATTAATTTACTCAGTTTATTAGTCGGCCCAATTATTTCCTCTTAATTCGTTTTAAATTCGGTTCGTGGGTCAGTCAACTTATTGTACGAATTTGTCTCGTATCCGATTCATTTAATTAATCTGTTTCTTTGTGTTACTGACTTTTAGCAACTGATTCTTTTTCCACTTGCCATTAACGTGTCCCCTCACTATTTGTTGCAATTCACCTCACATTCACTCCCCTTTGCTTTATTCAATCCCACTTCACCGTTCACCTCCCTTGCTCTTTTATATCCCACCGTTTCAACCTTTTGTTCAACTCCCCACTTTCCCAATTTTCTTTTGATCCGCTCTTCCCTTCTCCTCGTGCTGCTACTGTCGTTTTTGTCGTTGATTCTTCGGTATTTTGTTCTGTTGCTACTGCTGCTTCTTTTCCTTATTTGTCCGCCACTTCCTCTTCTTTTTCTTCTTCGTCCTGACCATTTTGCTTTGTTCATTCCTTGTTTCGCCGTTTCGCTATTGTTCGGTTTCGGTATCGGTTATGTCTGTATTTAGCATCTCTCGTCTTCTTTCTTCTCTTTTTCGTCCTCATTTATCAGTTGTCACATCCATTTCCTTTCCGTCTTGTGTCAAATATTCATCCCTTCGCTCTTCCCTTATCTTGTGTTGAATATCGTCTTATTCCGACCCATTTGTATTTGTTTTAACTTCCCTCCTTGTCTTTTTTTGGGTTTGTCATGTTACCCGTATCCAACACGTATCTCATTCTTACGTTTTGTCACCTCGATTTTCATGCTCAAGCCTGCTTGGAAGACTAACGATTCTATATCTGGAAGCCTGAAGACCTTACTATCGATTTGGAGCATGGACTGATCAAGGACAAGAACGCGATCGTTTCGGTGTCGATTTAAGGTAACTTTAGGACGTTACTCGATTTTAAATCGTATGTTTGAGTAGTAGTATGTAGTAAATATTTTAATTTCGGTTTTCTAATTTTAGCAATTTATTATTTCTAATAATATTCATTTTTAAATCGTGTGCCTTATAAATATTTTACAAGTTTTCGATATCGTTTATAAATCGTTAGTAACTTAATTATTTACGATCGTTATAATATTTTGTCGGTTATCGTGACACTAGTAACCAAATAAAAATGATTTCATATTTTCTTCCGATTACGTTAAATATAATTTTAACTCAAAATCGTATTTCTATATTATAATCAAGGTTTGTATACTTGTTTAATAAATTAATTATCGTTTTACGATTTATACTAATAAATGAGAAAATAGTCGATTTTATTTTAAATATATTTTTAGTCGAGACAATTTTCACTAATAATTTCCTATTTGTTTCCGATTGACTATTTTTATTAAAATTTGTAATATTTATAAATCAAAGCTATTTCTTAAAAATAATTTGAAACCTTTATAAAATTTATTTCATTTATAAAACTCGTTGACTCAATTAATTTTAATATCATTTTTATTAAAATATCTCCTATCTAAGATTTATTGTTTTAACTCGATTTCCTAAATTATTTATAAAATACTATATAATGACTTATTATATTTTATTTATATTTTTAGTAACAAATTTAGAAATATAATAAAGTTACGATAACGACGATAATAATAAAATGTTAATTTCGTTAGAAATGCTATTTTAATACCTTTCACCTATTTTAATAACTTAAGTATTTTCTATAACAATATTTCTATTTTAAGTAAGTTTCTAAAATTAGTAAGTTTCTATTTATAGAAAGTTTTCCCGTTTATATAAATGTTTATTCCTTTTATCCTCATTTTATTTATATTGATTATATTTATTTTTAAATATCGATAATGGATTGTTTTGGAGTTATGGAATAAGGATAAGTGTGGATTTAGAGTAATATAATCTGGGGTTTACGGTTTTGCCATCAACTATAAGGCTAGTGTATCAGGATCGGTACATTGGTTGTTGAACCGGGTGACAGGTATCCCGGGAGTTGTGTACATTTTGACCTTAAGCTTAGACCTCGCAGTAAGTCGCCGTCATAAGTTGAACTGGGTGACAGGTAATCCCAGGAGAGGTGTGCATTATCTTAAACTAGGGCCACGCATTTATAAGTCGCCGCTTTATTATGGTTGAGTAGCCTAGTTAGAGACCGAAGTTTGATTTGTTTGAACTAAGTTCTTGAAGCTAGTTTTTGGTATTCTCCTAGTGAAAGTCTATTCCGTTGCACTAATTGATTTCCATAACGCCATATTTGAATATTATTATTATCGATTGATATTGACTTGCAGGTTTGCAAATGCTTTAAGTTTTGCTGAAAACTTATTTTTATTATATCGTTTTAATATTTTCTCATTTTAATTATTTTGATATAGTAATACTATTATTTTTCCATATGATATAATATGGCTGGGGGAACGTCCGAGTTACTCCCCACTGGCGTGGCTGTTATGTTTGTAACATGACAGGTTTTTGCTACTGGGTTTTGGTTGTGAGCTAGCGAGTAGCGTGGATCCTACTTTTTCTTTATTTTTGAAATTTACGGATTTGTATAACCCATTTGGAGAATTTTCTATTTAGCCCTTTTGTAAAAAGTGGCCTTTGTATTAACTTACCATTTCTTTTAATAAGATATAGTTTGTCAGTGTGTTTTAATCCCAACTCTACAGTGTTTCCGCCACTGTATTGCGTTAGATTTTCTAGGGGATTACAAAATATGAGTAATATCATTCATCAAAAAATAGAGTTACAAGCATATTCTGTATCTGTACAGCAATATAAGACAACAGAAGGATAGGTGAACTCAGTCAGATACAGACACCCTAGGTGTTGTATCCAATATGCCTGAAGAACCAAATATCCTGACTAGTAAAACTATCATTCTCTCCAAGTTTGATCCTTCCTCTAATCTCAGCTGCAATTTTCCTCACAACATTTTCAGGATGACTTATTTTATCTTCCATCCTTGCCTTATTTCTTTGTTCCCAGACATGGTAGTAGCAGGCAGCCAGAAGAGCCGCATGAAGCTTCTTGTGAACATTAGAGTCAATATTAAGAACGTAACCACGTGTAGGAGTACAACCTGAATACTGGTGAACAAGGATCATCATCTTGATGGCATAAGGACATTTAAAGAATAGGTGTTCCATCGTTTCAGGGTATTGTTGGCATAAGCAGCAAATATTGTCATCAATGTACCCTAAATTCTATAATTTCTCTTTCACATTCAATCCTTGATGCATGATAATCCAACATAAATGAGCATGTTTGGGGATATTCCACGAATTCCAAGTGAATTCAGTCCAAGACGGAGCTATAACAATTGGTCGGATCCACGAATATTCGCTGCTAATGGAATAGTCATCATCCCATTGCCCATTATCAAAGCCCGATTTCATTCTATCCTTAACCTTACAGATTGCTTTCCATGTCCATGGCGCATCTTTTTGAGGGGTATAGTCAGTCACCTTATGATAAGTTGGTTTGGCTGTCACTAGTTTTAATTGCACGTATATTGTTAATATACATAAGACACATACAATAGTTAATCATGTAATGAGTCTGGTGAGGTAGTCGAGCAGTTTAAATCATTAGAGGTGTCGTTAGTCGAGAGGAGTCGCTATTGAGCGGATCCTGAACTTCGGGACAAAGTTCCTTATAAGGAGGGTAGATTGTAATACCTGTGTTTATAGTGGGCCAAACCGAGTCAGTCATTATACTAAGTCAAACCGAGAAATCACGTATAAGTTTTAAAAATAGAACGACCCAGCCCAAATTAATTGTGTACTAATACACGTAGTTAATTGCTAAATTCCCAACTTACACGTTGTTAATGGGCGTACGACATACTCAAATCCACGCACCCTTTTCTAATTTCTTTAACCTCCCTCATATTACCCTAGAACCCACGTTCGTTTTTCCCTTTAAATTCCCTTATAATACCCTAGCAGTCTACACATAAAACACAACCATTTAGCACGATTCCTTGCGTAGAGTTGCCGCACGAAGAACGAAGGGAAGAGAGAGCACACTAGAATTCGAGTCGGTTTACTGATCACTTCATACACGTAGCTATAGGTATGCATACATCGTTTTTTTGGTTTTAACATTGTTATTTAGTCGGGTCTAAATGTCTATATAACGTGGTCGGGATTGGTATTGTTGGACTGTTACGAGAATGGTGTTGGTTGTCGTTGTTTTGTTGATATCGTAGTGTTGTCACGTCCATCGCTCCGTCATTGTTGATATCGTTGTGCCGTCATTCTTGCCCTACTGTGAGAATCGAAGCTTGAAGGGGATGGTATAGTATTGATTTAATTGGATTTAATTGGAGTTCACAGGACTAATTGGAATTGTTAATGGAGTTGCATTGGTAGTGCTATCATGTTGTCAGGGTGATGTCATTCTTATTATTGTTGTATAATGCTATGCCTTATGCGTACATGGTTTAGTGGGTAGCGGTGCATATATGGTTTAGTGGGTAGCGGTACCGATAATATTAATCTAGTATGTTAGGGGTAACATATACTCCATTATATGTAATACTCCGTAGGTGATTTCATGGGTATGTAGCGTATATAATTTACTGGAATAACGTGTTATGGATAAGATCGAAATAGAGGGAATAATTGGTGTTCAGATAGTGTCGTAAACTCGTAGTATGTAATCTCTTAGAAATTATAACTCAATAAAGTGGTGGAAACACTGTAAAAGTGGGATTATAACACACTGTAGCTATGTCTTGATTAAATAAAACTGGTAAGTCAATAGCTAAGGCATAAAATAAAAATGGCTACAAAATAAAAAAAGAAAATGGAATCCATAAATAAGGTTTTAACAATCTATAATACAGTGATCTTATTTAAACAAGCAGGATCCATAACTGCTCGCTAGCCCACCCAATGGGAAACACATATACTTGCCATGTTAAAAACATAACAGCCACAATCAGTTGGGAGCAACGTCAACGTTCTCCCAGCCGTATAACAGGATTTTAAAACTGTAATCACTATTATATGAATAGTAAAAACGAAAAACACAAAAACATTATAATAAAATAAACTTTCATTGAAAATCTTCACATGTCGAAACAATATAATAAAAAATGAGTTTTCTGAAGAAAACATAAAACATTTGCCAACCTGCAAACTAAATTATATCGATAATAATAAAAATAGTCAAAATGGCGTTATGGATAAGATTAGTGTGCACAAGGCTAGACTTTCACTAGGGATATACCAAATACTAGCTTCGAGAACTCAGACAACAACTTCACACGCAGCGAAGATCCAAGGTCTCTAACTAGGCAACTCAATCATAATAGGAAGGCGACTTATCAATGCGAGGTCCTAGCTTAAGTAATGTACACCCCTCCTGGATACCAAATGTATCCAGTTCAACTGACGGCGACTAACACGATGCGATATCTAGCTTAAGGGCACAATGCACATATACTCTTGGACACCAAATGTTTCCAGTTCAACAACCAATGCATCCCAAATGGATACACCAGCCTTATAGTTGATGGCAAAACAGTACATTCTAGACTGTATTACTCTAACCACACAATTATCCTTATTCCATAACTCCAAAACAAAGCCATTATCGATATATTTAAGAGATATAATCATTATAATAATAAAAGAACAAAAAGGAATAAGGATCGCCTTCGAGAAGAGAAAACTTTCTATTTTAGGAAACTTCTATTTTTAGAAACTTTATTAAAAATAGCATCATATCAAATAGCATAAATATTAGTTTATACTAATACAACATTTTTAGTAAACGATATAGATTTATAAAACTAGTACTTTCGGACTTAACGATATTAATTATCAAAGTGAGAGCATTTAGGTTTATGAAATTATTAAAATATCTTATAAGTGTTTATAAAATGATTGAAAATGTCTTAAACATTTTAATACTACAAACCATGGAGTTTTCAAAGTTTTTAAAATTAAAATTCTCTAATTATTAATAGTTTCGACAATACGAACATAAATAGTATTTTACGGCAAATGTCAAAATAAATCATTTAACGTCTTTTATTTAATTTAACGGTTGAATATATTTAGAGTATGCTAAAGGATGATTTAATTCTTAAAGTTTCATATTTAATTATTTTCAAAATTGCTAAAAAAATAATTCTTTTAGGTAAGACGAAGCATTTTAACGATAAATCGTAATTTTGTCCTAAAATCATTACTATTAATTAATGAATTTAATAAATAGTAAAAAAATTATTTAAAATAGATAAATTATATTTTTGGACATTCTGTCCAGAAAAGAAAATTTTCTAGAATCCTTAAACTCGGTTTTTAAAGGGTTTTCTCGTTAATCGTTTAATCTCGATAATAACGATTAATAAAAATAGTAATTACAAACGATTTAAATATTAATATCCAAAAACTATTATTAAATTTAAAAAAATCATGATTTTCCAAAATCTACAAATTTTTCCAGATTTCCAAAATTCCAGATTTAATAAATTCCGTTAAAACCGTCTTTTAAAACCCGTTTTCACAATTAACGATTCCATTAACAAAACTTATCGTTCCTAACATTTTATTAAAGCACTAAAACTCATAAAATTACATTTTATTATGAAACCATCAGAAACATATTTTTTTCAGATTTAAACAAAAGACCCGAAATCGAGAATTTAAACGACAAACACGGTTTTAACGCTAAACGATGATTTAAAGTGATTAATTAATTCACCCACTTAACAAATCCGAAAATTTATGAAAAAATTAATAAAATTCTTTTTCATCAGAAATATTACCCACGTCAAATTACATATTAAAATAAAATGTTTAAGTACTAGAACTAAAAATTGGCTTTTAATCATTTTTGTACGTAAACAGTAATAATTCAATAATCGATAACTAAACACTACTACAAAACCCTTGGTTTCTTGACACTTTAAAGGTGGGTTCTCGATGTTTCTAAGTGTTGCAAATTTAATTCTCGATGCTTTCAGAAAGCGTGGAGATTTTGGGCGTCAGGAATTCTCAACGCATTTTTAAGTCGCCATTCTCGACGCATCAAAATGTTGAATATTTTATTGAAGACGCATTTTTGTGTCACTACATGGTACACTAAAATAGCAACCTCGACGCTTTTCTATGTCCCGATTTTTTTTCCGACCAATGTTTTTTCAAAGCGCAAGACTTTCGACGATTAAAAGAGTCGAGAAATATGAATTTAAAATTCAATTATCGACACTTTGATATTGTAAAAGCGTCGAGAATCTTATCATAAATAATATAATAATAATAATAATAATAATAATATATTTCCAACAACTGACTACTCTTGCGATTACATATTTATTTTGTCTAATAAGCACGACTCTACATTTACTGAATTGATATCATTAATACACAATGATCGAGCTGGTTGTTCAGAAAACAAACACTTAATTAGAATAATCTCCAATCATATATATTTCGCAATCAAATAGAGTTTCATAAGACGAACACCTAGAATAATCTCCATCCAATCATATATTTCGCAATCCAAAGTAAAATAAAAAAAATTACTAAAAAACTAAAGTATTATTTAAAAAAGTACGTGTCTTCCTCCGAATAAAATATTGAATTTAATGTCCAAGTTCAAAAAAGTGAGCCGATTTTGTCATCCATCAATTCCGGCATCATCTCCCTTTTTGGGTTGTAGAACGTCCTGCAGTGGTAAAAAAATATAATAAGGAAAACTGAATAGACTATATAATGAACCATAATTAGGTAGGAAATATAAATGCATATTAGAGAAATAAATTACCTCAGGATCAACAATGCTGTGCATGATTGTCTTTATCATATTTGCACTCTCATCTGATGTTCCCCCACTACACATTACATTCAGAAATTTTTTTAGTAACGAATTAGTCTCAGCATACTTCAATTGTAGCTCTTCAATTATCTTCTTCATTCCCTTATTCTCCTCTGTCAACTTATCCACAACCTTTTCCTAACATACTACGCACTTAAGATTTAAGTGCAATATCTTTTTCACTACACTTAAATCTCTATTTTCTTAAGATACTACGCACCCCATATATATCAGTTTGATTCACACCAAATTCGTAACCCAAGGGACGTTCAGGGACCTCCTCCTCAAACATTAGCTTGTAAAATGAATCATTCTCAAACAAAAATATACAAGTAATTCGAAGAAACTAGTGAGCCATTTTGTTATATGAGCGGTGAGCCTTTGTCTACATTGGAATTTTTTTTTTAAAGAAAATCCAGCAGTAAGCCAGTGACTACTAGTCAATTCCATTACCTGTTGATGGTTCGTCAAGTATGACTATAGGGGGATCTCCAATCATTGCAATGGCCACAGATAACTTGCGCTTGTTTCCGCCACTTAGAGAAAAAGATGGTTTATTGACATGTCTTAGTAAATCAAACTCAAGTAGCTTTTCCATAACCACCTAAAACAACCATATGGTTAGGCTATACTTGTAGATTATTAATTTATAATTCATAAGTAAATGGCTACAAATAAAACGAATAAGTAAAAGAGGCAAGCGGTCGAAAAGCACAATACTAATAGCATTTTATTTAGTAGAAGAGTAGCATGTTACCGCATACTAGCTAGCTAGTATTCTTATGACAACATTCTACAACTCAAAAAAATGAAGCTAAATATGGAGACAATAAAGTCATTCTTCCCTGCAAATACACAATTTTCTTTCTGGATGCCAACACATATTTTCACGTTTGAAGGTGAAAAAAGCAAAAAGGCCATAACAGGATGGACTATTGCAAATAAAACCGTGACATAGGCCACTTCAAAAGATATACCTGACTACATTTTTACTTACTATGTGTGCAGCTAAACATAAGGACGAAACCATTTCCAAACATTCAAACCAGATATATCATGGAATAAATAGAACGCCTATACATTCTGCCTATTTCCAGCAATGTCAAAAAAGAAGCAGCCAAATTTTCAATGTTGTGACATGTTAACAAGAAGAATGAATGATGCAAACATCCCAAGAATGTCAATATAAATGGAAGTTCAGGCAAAGAATAATAAAGGTAGTACGCATGCCGAAGATAAAGAAAAGAGCTATCACAAATGATGATGGCAATAGAAAGCTAATAAAGTCCCACAAGTAGGTAGAAACGCAGTATGACAACATAGACACCTGAAAAGGCAATATAAATAAGTGTCACAAAGGGGAAAACAAATTGTGGGACATTATGATGACAAACATCCATTGTAAAAAACAAAGAGCACATCAGATCAAATCACATACCCCGCTAAGTAATTGCTGATGCTTGGCATTTACTTCGCGCTCCTAATACCTAACATTCAAACCATCATGTATTGATTAATTAGAGTTGAATTAGATATATAATCCCAAACTTAAGTTGATATAGCTGACACAAGACGGATACAAAGCTAATGACACTTCTAGAGTGACAAAGTTTTGGGACATAAAATTTTAAAATCATGTATATTAATATTGGATTTCAAAATTCTGCAATCATGACCGGGATTTAAAATTTGGGATTCTGCCAACCAAGTTTGAGACACCAATGATGACACTTCTTGAGCGATGATAAAATTTAGAGGAAAAGAGGAAGGCCAATGAAAGTATGAACAAGAATGACCGGTAGAAAAATGAGTACTTAAAATTGAAGAAAATATGGCGCTCGTGAGGTGGAGAAGAAATGGGTAATTTATGCATAAGAAATTTAGTTGCATTATCCTATAGTCTTAGTTGACTTCTTTATTTGAATTTTATTTACTTTAAAAAGCATTCTCTTTTCAGTCAAAATACTTTCTTCATATTTTCGAGATATTTTGCATTACTTTCCAATTTCCAGTAGAATTTTCTTCAATTGTATTTATACCATTTAAATCTTTTCTTAACATTATTTTTAAAAAAATTTATTCACTATTTTAATTTTTTTATTATTCATTCATACAACTGTATAACCATTACTGTTATTTGACCTTAAATCATTTTGGAACCAAGTCTTTTTAGTTCTATCAATAAATTTAGAAACAAAATAGATTGTCTACAATGGGGAGCTAATTACCAAAATAAATAGTTAACTTTACTATAAGAACCGCAAATGATGTGGTATGAAGGAATGAATAAGCTATAGTCACAATGATAGCAGCAGAAAAAGCATCCAAATCCTACAAAACCATAAAAATATAATGAAGCATAGAAATAAATCCTCTATATATAGTCATAATAGTCTGCTTTTACAGCATTTAATGTCAAATTTCTTACTGACTACATAAGACAATAAAACAGGATCTGGTGAAAGGAGTGCTATTATGAAATCAATCCTCAGAACCATATCAGACACAAGATAAGAAAAGGTGGTATCATAGATATCCATACATGTCGCCGCAGGTGTTAGCTTTCTGTCAATGGCAGAGGATGATTGTGCGTTTGTATTGTCATGTTGCCCTTAGATGTAGAGAACCTGAGGATATTTGAATTCATCATGTTGATAGAAGTTGGAGTCGCATGCTGACAAGAACTATTGTGTAGCACTGTATAACTCAGGCTCCCATCTTCAATCTAATTATCCATCGCGATTGCACCATACCTTTACAGCAAGACACATTAGAACACAGAGAACATAAAATGGCAATAAGTTGAGTGAGACACTGACACTGTCCTACAATACGGCAAATTGAAGAATCAAGGATATTCCACGAGTTCTTTAGCATGGTTTTCAATAGGCGTTCCAATCAACAGAGAGAAGGAATATTTTTTAAACACCCTCTATCCCACAAGATTGAGCAATTTCAATCAGAATTTCTTTAAGAAACTGAAATGAAATGGAAAATTTAAAACTCAGCTCCCTTACAAATAATCTAAATATAACCACTTTATTGAACTCTTTTTGTTCGATTAATTACTGCTACAAAATAAAAATTAATCAATTATTTTGGGAAAGCCAAAAGGAGAGATGATCATATTTTTGGACCGAGAGAGTAGTATTCTTTAGGGCTCGCTTGGTATCCGGGTAATTATTAAGGGAGTAATAGAGTTAAAATGAACTAGAAAATGGAGGAAAATAGTGATAAAGAGGGTAATGTGGCCTCTTTGGGGGGAGAGGGGGTAATCACCTACCTCTTAGGATCCTTTTCTTTTAAACTGAAATAGTCGAGACGAAATGAACCTGAAGAGGCTGAACTGAAGTGAAGTGAAGTGAGCTGAAAAAAGGTCCAAAAGAACAGGACATAAGTGATCAATTACCCTCACCAACTTTTTACACCTTAAACTACCATCATAAACCACCAATCTCCTCCATTTTCTTCTCACTTCAAGCTTCATTACTCCCCTGAATATGTTTGTTTACGTTCTTATAGGCGCGCAGGTGACTTATGGTCTCTTGGCAGTAATTCTATTAGTCAATTGAATATCAAATACTTACTACATACTTATGAGCTACTGTCATTCCCTTTTTAAAATTACATCTATATGTTAAATACGATTGTGCAACAATTATGATTATTTTCTGTTGAACTTTTTCTTAGTCAGCCTTCCTTCTACACGAATTCAGTGTATGAATGTACTCCCTCCGTTCCAATGAATTGTTTGCCTATTCCATATCGGGGCGTCTCAATGAATTGTTTGCCTTTCTATTTTAGGAATGTTTTTTATTTGCAATTTGACCCTTTTAATGAGTTTTGCTCCACTTGTCGCTTTCTCATTGGATCCCTTACCCTTGGTGCCAAAATCAAAGGCAAACAATTCATTGGAACGGAGGGAGTATAAGAAACAAATTTAGTGAGCCTCCCTTCTACACGAATTCAGTTTATGAACATATAACAAAAATATTATCAAGGAATTTAAGCAAATGACACTAATTTTATTATTGTTCATGATACTCTACACTTATGGAAGAAACAATTTTTTTCATTCAGTACATAGTGATGTTTTTAATTCTTAATTCTTAAATTTTTCCTTCGTACAGGACCGAGGCTACGATGATGAATTCAAGCTCGGGTCCAGATTAGATATTTCGACAACGGAGTTAACTTAGCGTGTAATCAGAAAGAATGACACTAAATTGTAATCAGAAGTTTATATATATACAATTAAGCAAAAAATTACAGAATAGACGAAATAAACACCAGCATGTGTCATTAACAAAATAATCAAATTAAATAAATCCGTAAGAAATTAATCGATAAAATAAATTAAAACCGGTGAAAATCAAAATAAATTAATCGACGAAACTATACCTGATAATCTATGAGGAATTTCTGAATGAAGGGGAAGCGTTCCGACAATCGACTCACATGTATCGTGAACAACTCAATGAATTAACAACTTACAAAAAAAAACAGAAAAAATCAACAAAATAAAATAGTAAAATAATCACAATGAAGTTAAATTGATTCAAACCGAAAAAGTCGATAAATTGAACAAAAAACAAGAAATTAATCGATGAATCAACGTACCTGAGTTAATCAGCGAGATAAGTTGAAGGATTATGACATTCATGGTAGCGATTGAAGGATTATGACATTCGAGATGAGCGGCAATGATGGAGGTAGCGTGATTGAAATCGAACGATCTGTAATTGAAGGTAGGAAATTGAACAATCTGTAATTGAAGATAGGAAATTGAACAGTACAATCTGTAATTGAAGGTAGCGTGATTGAAATTGAACAATTTGTAATTGAAGGTAGCGTGATTGAAGGTAGAGTGATGAATTTAGGTCAAATTTGGGTATAAGAGGGTGTAACAATAGAATTATGAGATTCCGATGCGCGCGGGTGGTTCTTTTTTTGGGTCAGGATACTAAAATTTCATTTACCGCTCTTTTAAATATTTTGGAGGGTTTGGTTTAATTAAACCTATAAAATATGATTCTCGACACATGAAAGGGTCGATAAGGCAAAATTAGATAGAAAGAAGGTAGACACTTATAAAAGTGTCCATCTTAAAGCGTCAAGAAACCAAGGGATTTGTAGTAGTGAAAATATCATAACAATATCAAATTATTGAAAATCATCAAAAACCTCACTTTTAAAAAATATTATCATATATTAAAAGTTCAGGCCGAATATTACGATTTTACAAATTAATATGACGATTTAATCGTTAATTTCGAAAAAACGATAAAAATATCGATACATGCAAATTTTCAACTTTTAACAATTTTCCAGATTATATGACATACATATATTCTCAAAAATAAAATTATAATTATATACATGCAATTACACAAATAAAATCAAGCAATACCGAGTAACATCAACGTTCCCTCTAGTCTAAATCAGAAACGATAATATACTCGTCGACTTCAAGATCGTCCACAAATCCTTAACACACAAAAAAAATATGGTAGAAAAACACCGTGAGAAAACTAGGAAAAATAAGGTAAATAATGATCGAAAACAACATCGATTAATACCTTAACGGAAGGATCGGAATAACGATTAATTTGACAATGAAAACTAGACAATTATGACTCGATTAGAGGCAAGAATTAGCCTAGAATTTCTGATGGGTGCCACAGACAAGAGAGAAGAAGGAAGGAATTTTTGTTTTTTAATTAACAAAATAAATGTTTAGGAAATGGATGGTTTTTAAGAATGAATGCTAATGAGATTTTGATGAAAACAATGTGGATACACATAATATGAGCCAGCCAAAATGGAGAGAAATGGGAGGATGAAGATTTTGTTCATAATGTACCAAATAAATGAGAAGAAAAGAATTTCGTGTTTACGTTAACGTAATAAAATGAAACGTATAATGAAAACGTAATAAGGATGTGACAAGGAGATGTGTCGGTCCAAAACATGGGGAAAAGGTCCCAAATAATTTGTAAGTTGATAAAATGAAGAGTCGTAAAATTGTTAAAGGTATTTCAAAGCAATTCGAGTAAACCTCGCGATGGAAAACAATTATTTACGAAACTTCGTAATAAAATCGTAAATGGCTAAATTTTTGTAAATAAAAATATTTCTAAGTTGAAAATATTATATAAATATATTGAGACATTTGTAGGAAAAGAAATAACTTAAATCCAAGATTAAAAACGTTAATTCGTAGAGAAATAAAATTTCTCGCAGAAAAATAATTAGTTTACGAAGGAAACCAAATTATTAGATTTAAAAGAATTAAAATCTTTAAAAATAAAAATAAATATCGTTAGACTCAAAAAAGAAAATAGAGCTTGGAAAAAAGATGAAACATAAGACCGAAGCGTGACAGAGTCATAACGGAAAGGATAAAACGCTAGGAAAATAAAGGGTGTTACATAGTACATTAGATGAATGTGTCGTATAGTATTATTAATGTTGTAAGTGACTGTGGACGTCCGTCCGCACCGCCAGGCGCCCCGCGCCGGACCGACCTAGTTTTTCATCGTTTGGCGGCGGCCACCCACGCGGCCCCATCCCTGTCGGGGGCCGGTCCGATCTCGCGTACAGGGCGAAGTGTCGGACCTCGATTCAGATGACGATCCGGACTTGTACTAGACGGGTGCGGGCACCCGTGTTTCCGTTTGGGAATCGATCGAGTCGTGGTTGTAAATGTTTAAAGGCCGATTCATTTGGTAAGGCGACCTTTTTAGTGAACTGAATTCGTTGCCGATTTGTGGAGTCGTCACCGAGTCAATTATGGGGACTCGGAAACCGTTCAAGTCAACTTTGATCCCATGCCGGCTCAAAGTTGAGTGGCACGGGACCTAAAGATAAAGACTTGTACCCTTATGCACTCCATGCCTGGAATGACTCTCATTGCCAATGGTTTCGGACATCCGGAAACCGTAGATTCTGAGTAAGGGGTGAGGGTACGTATTGGGAAGCCAACATCCGATAGACGTCAACACCCAATCCCGCCCGAACTATAGCGACCTCTACTAATCAATCGGTGGGCTGATAACCTAATTTTTTTGTTGTGGTGGAAATGCTGTAACATCCGTTGTTTTAACCCTATGTCTTTTACTATGTCGCTTGTTTAAGGAGAAGTAAGTATTGTTGTCAAAGTAGTTGTGTTTACATTCTTTGCATGCGATTTCACGTGACAAGCAGGCCATGAAAAGATGCATGTAGGAGAGTAGAGAGTACTAGTATTATACGTATTATCAAGTCAGTTTTAATGCGATAATACGGATATTAGTTATTCTCGTGGTATACCTTACCCGGTATTCTGCTTAAGATGCGTCGGTTCGGTATTAATAGAGATGCGTCAAACCTAGTAAAGTGAGCACTTGAACTAATACGGAACTCGACCATCACTTTGTTCAGTTTTAGTTGTTTTACGTTTCGAATTCCGTGTTAGGTGATTTAGCATGCGATTATGACGCCATAAAAGCAATAAATCATACGAAAAACTCTAAATGCGAATGTAAGTAAATCACATTGTGAGGAGTTGCACCCTCGGAGTATACACTAAACGGGACTCGATGCATAGATAGTTGAGAACGGATCTCGGAATTACTCGGGTCTATTTAGTGTGTTTTAGTATTTGCGGTTTGATAAGTGTAGTTTGTAGTGCCTATTTCGTAGTGTTTTGGTCCCTTTTTCCTTGTGGAATCGCTCCTTGGGAGCGATTTATGGGCTTCTTATGCTTCCTTTAGTTCGTTTCAGGTTCCCGAGACCCATTTGGAAGAGTTGGAGCGTTTCCGACTCGATTCATACACATTTTGGAGCCAACGAGATAAAGGAACGATGACTCGATGCTTTGGAATCGACCCCGAGACCTTGGGACCCAATCCCGAGCCTCCGAGACCCGATCCCGAGTCTCGAGAATCGATGAGAAGTCCATGTGGGGCAAGAAGGAACCAAAAGGGTCATATTGGAGGCCTACAAGACTCATCCCCGACGGGTATGCACCTCATCCCGTCGGGGATGAAGTGCGCTTTTGAAGGTGTCACTGCCAGGCCGTCCCGGTCGGGACCAACCCGTCCCAGTCGGGATGACAGGACCGTCCCGGTTGGGATGATCCCGTCCCGGTCGGGACCACCCAGCTACAGCCGCATCACTTTGTTTCTTCCTCCTTTCCATTGTAACCCTATAAATACCCCTCCTCTTGTAATCTTAGGAAAGGGAGACATTACCCACTAAACCCTAGCATAGTTTAGCATAGATTATATTAGATTAGTGTAGATTAGTCTTTAGATTATCGTTAATCCTAGATTAGTGCTTGTAATTTGGGAATTCTTCAAGATCTCCATTCAAGCTTGACAACCTTGGATGTTTGTTTTGGGTTCTTCCATTTATGCAAGTTTCCTTATTCTTTTCATGTTCTAGTATGGTACAATCTCTTTTCCTTTCTCTTAATCTTTGTTCTTTCATCAAGTTTGAATCTTTAGTTCTTGTTTATTGTTTTGTTCTTCATCTTTGTTAGTTTCATATATGCATCCTCTTGTTCTTGTGTTGGTTTCTCTTGTTAGTGTTAGTTTTAGATTAGATATGTTAGAGTAGACTCTTGCTAGGGTTAGTACGGTGATTAGGGTGTTAATTGGATGATTAAGGGATTGTTGGAGATGTTGGTGGAAGATTTGGGTTTCCACTTGGTTTGATGCATATCACATGTTTGTTGAAATGCTTGAATGACTAGTATGCATATGCTTGTTTTTCTTGACTTTCTCTTGTGGGTGATAGTTTGTTTGTGGATTCGGTTCCCTCACTAAGTTGTGAGAGCCCGGTGAGGACGACCCCTAGGTCGGTTTAAGTTGCGAGAGCCCGGATGCGACCTAGGCCCCGATATCACGCTAGTAACCCCGTTTGTCGTTTGTGTCGCCAAGGTGGGTTTTCGGTGGAACCTCTAGGCGAGTCTAAGTTGCGAGAGCCCGGACTATACCTACATTACCCTACTACCTCATTCACTCTAGCTCTTCCTCGACCATTCCGTTACCCCTTTGACCCCGACCTAATCCTAGCCCGTTTCCTTTGATTGTTTTCTTGCTTTAGACCTAGCTTAGTCCTAGTCTCCCCCTCCTTAGATTAGCTTGTCTCGAACCTAGTCCTAGACCGTAGCATACCTTAGTCCGACCTCCCGTCCCTGTGGATTCGACCCGACTTGCCCTAGCTACCCTAGTTAGGTTAGTTGGTTTTTATTTGGTGGCGGGATCCACGACAAATCCCTCCCATCAAATTGGCGCCGCTGCCGGGGACGGCGTAGTTTAGACTTTTGTTTGCTTAGTTTTGGACTTTGTTCTTGATTTTTGTGTTCTCTTCTCCTTGTGTATCTCCGTTTTTCTTCTTGTGTGTTACTCACCCTTCCTAGTGCCTCAAAAGCACTAGGATACTAACGTTTGCTCAAGTGCTTCTAGCTCATCCTAGGTACCAAAGCAACGTTATGGACATGGCGCGTCCAAGCTACCATCAATCATCACGGGACAACTATGGGGCGAATTACCAAAACCACAACTTTACCAACCATATCAACCTCATCAACAATCTTATGAACCCTCTTCTTATGGTTACCATGAAAGTTGTCAAGGATCATCACAACATCCTAACAACTACCAAACACCCTCACATAACCCACAACCAATAATCCCCAACTTCGAGACTTGTCAAATGTTGGTCCAAATGCAAAAGAGTCAACAAGATGCGTTAATGCTATTGCAAAAGGGTCAACATGAGATGATGATTTTAATGCAAAAGGGTGACCAATTGATGACGACTCACATAGAGGGGGTTGAAAGGGAGCTCAAGGCCCAAATAGCGGTGCAAGATGCTCGAATCGATGCACTCATGGCCCATATCACGATGTCGGCCACTCGAGCTCCACAACATGTTGAGGAAGGTTCATTTGGGCAAGAAGGTCGGGTGTCTCCACAAGAAAGTCAACCCAACCTTGAAGCTACAAATGAAGAAGAGAGGGTCGATCAAGAGACCATTGTTGAGTGTTGCTTGGGTGGTGAAGATAGGGAGAGAATAGAGGAAGTTGAAGCTTCAAGGGCCAACAATGAGGAGGGGAGTGAACATGATTCTCGAGATAACTCTTGGGGAGCCGATGTATTGGCTATCAAATTGGATTTGTTCGATTTTCTTCGTGATGAACCGGACGACAATCCAAAGCCAAGTGAAGAAATACCTCCTCTAGGCCATATGGACAAGGTGAGCGAAAAGGAGAGCAATACTTGGGAAAAAGAAGTAGATGCCTTGGAACTTGCCTTGTATGGGAAATTGGAGGATCCTAAAGCCTCCAACGAAGAAAACTTGATGCCTTCTCCTCCTCTACCGCACTCGATGTCTAGTCCCTTGTCTTGTGAGACGGTTGGTGAAGAGGATCCTTGTCGGGCGGTGGAAAAGAGTTCCACTCTCGACCCCGTAGAAGAAGTGACACCCCTAGGGTGTGATCTCCCGCATAATAATGCCGAGCATGACTCTAGACCACTATACCTACCGGATGGTCATAAGAGTCGTTGCTATCATGGTTCCAAAGACCCGGAAGATCACGAGAACTCCGAGCATAATGAAGATGATCGCTTCTTCCCTCCGACTTGGAAGCTCTTGAAAGTGGCTAGGCTCGGCCATGTGAGCTTAAATGAAGATGTTGCTAGGGCATTTGACTTACTCCTTCGAGCTCTTGATGGCTATGGAGGTGTAGTTGGTGAGAGTACCTTATTGTATATATCTCTTTTTCTTTTTCTTTTTGCTTTTGTGTGTGTATATATGTTTGTTTGGTACCTTGGTTTCTAGGATTGTTAGTTTTGTGAAATTCTTGTTATTTGGATTGTTGATGAGCGTTGTGAGGGAGAGAATTTGATGTTGTGTTTGAGTTTATTGTGATAGGTGAAGTGAAGATGATTCCTAGAGAGGAATGGTTAATGATAGAACTTGGGTCGTGAGTATGGAAGTCGGTTTTTGAAGCTTCGGTGAAGCTTTTGGGGTTTTGGAGGTCAAGAAGACCCATCCGGGGCGGGAAGGGAGCTTCCCGTCCGGGAAGGATATGCCATCCCGACCGGGAAGGAGCCGTCCCGATCGGGATGGAGGTGCAAAAATTGGAGCTTGCTGGAGTGCCGTCCCGACCGGGAAGGTGACTTCCCGACCGGGACGAGTGTGTCTTCCCGACCGGGACCATCCATCCCGACCGGGATGGTCCCCTTTCTCCTCTTTTGGCCTCTTCTTCGACATTTGGGCCCACCCAACCATTGTATACCCCCACCCAACCTCCCTACCCATCCTTGCTCATGTCATATGACCATTACACTTCATTTACATACACTCACCTCATTTCTCTTCCCTTTACACCGAGTTTCACATCGAATCCCACTCCCCTCACACCATTACTACCTCTACCATGTGTTTTATCAAGTTCGAAGCGGGATAGCAATGACGAAGACAAGTTTTGTGCCTATATTGATCTATGAGACGATGGAGCGAGTGAGTTGCTAACCTATTGGTACGGCAACTATCCTTTCTTTCCCGTCTTTTATAGCTTGTTTTCTTTTGTGTTTATTCCCTTCCCCTTGTACACTTTTGTGTCTTGATGTCATGGTGGCCTTCGAGGACTTGGTTTTGGTTGCTCCCGACTTTCGATGATGTGATTACATCGAGAGTCCTTTTCAAAATCCAAATTTTACAAGTTTTTCACCCTTTATTGTAGGATTTAGGCGGAATCCGGGCTAGGTGACTTGATTACACCTAGTCCTCCCCTCCCATTTCCTTTGATTTCTTTCTTTTTATTTCTTCCCCCATCCATATCTTTTCTTGTCTCGGCCCATGGTGACTTGACTACACCCCGGCCGGACACATTCTACCATTTTCTACACTTTATTTTTGATTTTTAGCTTTATTTTCGTAGTTTCTTTTCTTTTCTTTTGTGCTCCCATGCACTACGGTCGAGCATGAGGACATTGCTCGGCTTAAGTGTGGGGGAGCGATATTCTATCGTAGTTAGTTTTATTTTTCGTAGTTTTTCAAAAAATCTTTAAAAAACCCTAAAAATTTGAAATTTTTTCATAAAAATCAAAAAGATTTTCATTTTGTGTGTTTTCCTTTTGTGTCGTTGTGTCGTATATTTGTTTCGTTGTGTGTGTTTTGCCTCCCTTTTCCTTATAGGTTGCTTAAACCACCGATGGCTTTGGAAAGCTTTCAAGATGTCCGGTAACATCTTCTATCCCTTTTTCCTTCTTTGTCTCTTGCGGAATTTAGAGGAGGATGTGATGTGATGTGCTCGGGAGAAGCTTTGTAAAGTTTGATGTTGGTTGGTTGCTCATTTGGAAGCTATGGGTGGTGTTTGTGTTATGTATATGTTCGTTTTGTGTTGTTCTTGTTTGTTGCTTTTGTTTCTTTTTCTTTCGTTTTCGTTGAGTCTTTGTTTTGTGTTTGTAGTTGTGTCTTGTGTGTAAAAAGGTTTTTGAAAACCCGGTTTAGAGGCTAGTGTGCAAGCGTTTACTTTCCCTTTCTAGTAGTATAAATCGAGTCTTGGCTTTTAGTCTATTAGAATGACCCTAAATCAATGAATTCGTTGGTCCTTTACCTTGAGTCCACCTAGCTTACTAGGGATTTACTACGGGATTTGCATTTTGACCATTTTGACCACCCACGGTGTGAAAAGGCCTTGGTTGCCGAGTCCCATTCCCTAGGTGACCGTGTTCGGAATTGTCTGATTAGTCCAAGTTCTCCACCTTTTTGTGGGTTTGAAAGGGGATGCGCAACCCCGACTCTCCCATTTACCTACCTCCTACACATTTCCACACAATAAAATTGCAAATTGTTGAAGTCATCTTTCTAGTTGCAATAAGAAATGCCAAAAAGCCAAATCATGCCAAAAGGGCAAAGAAAGAAAAAGAAAGAAATAAAAGAAAGAAGAAAAAGAAAAGGCACAAAAGCCAAAAAGAAAATAGATAAGAAGAAAAAGAAATGACATGGCAAAACAAAGCAAAAAATGCAAAAGAAGAAGAAAATGCCAAAAGAAAATCATCTCACAAAAATAGAAACCTCACACCTCACAAAATAAGCCTTTTACCGACTATTACCGTGAAGAGCCTACCAAAGGACCGAGTCCCTAGGAAGGATGATAGCGGTACTGGTCGGTCTTCCCTCACTTTGCAATTATTTCCATTTTTTTACTTGGACTAGTTAGGCGGTTTTGGACATGGGACGACCCTCTTGGCTCTTTGCTAAAGGGGGCGGGGTCTCACTTACCTACAGTGTCGACTAACACCATGGATCATCCTTTTTCCATCCCGCCAATCGTCCCGTAGTACGTTCTTAGAAGTTTAGGAGGAACCTAGGTAAGTTACCAACGTTTTTATTGCTTTGTCGTCATACTATTAGGGTTTAGTCCATTTTTGTTTGTATTGCTAGCTTGGGAATGTTGTCACTTGCCTTGAGTCCTAAACCGGTGCTTCTTTCACCGCTTTTTAGAGGAAAGCGGTATTTGTTTCTCTTTGGGTGCAACCTTTTGTGTGTTGTTTATATGGTTGTGTGTTTGTGTGTTTTGTGTCCGGTTGCATCCACAGTTTTGTCGCAAGACCCCACTTGCCTTGCGGAGTGCACTTTTCCTCTAAGTGCACTCGCGTGAGTTGAAAGGGCGTAGGGTGCGCTAATACCCACTCGGCTAGTTTAGTAGTTAGTTTGTGCTTACTCGAGGGCGAGTAAGGGTTAAGTGTGGGGGAGTTGAGAAGTGTAGTTTGTAGTGCCTATTTCGTAGTGTTTTGGTCCCTTTTTCCTTGTGGAATCGCTCCTTGGGAGCGATTTATGGGCTTCTTATGTTTCCTTTAGTTCGTTTCAGGTTCCCGAGACCCATTTGGAAGAGTTGGAGCGTTTCCGACTCGATTCATACACATTTTGGAGCCAACGAGATAGAGGAACGATGACTCGATGCTTTGGAATCGACCCCGAGACCTTGGGACCCAATCCCAAGCCTCCGAGACCCGATTTCGAGTCCCGAGAATCGATGAGAAGTCCATGTGGGGCAAGAAGGAACCAAAAGGGTCATATTGGAGGCCTACAAGACTCATCCCCGACGGGTATGCACCTCATCCTGTCGGGGATGAAGTTCGCTTTTGAAGGTGTCACTGCCAGGCCGTCCCGGTCTGGATGACAGGACCGTCCCGGTCGGGATGATCCCGTCCCGGTCGGGACCACCCAGCTACAGCCGCATCACTTTGTTTCTTCTTCCTTTCCATTGTAACCCTATAAATACCCCTCCTCTTGTAATCTTAGAAAAGGGAGACATTACCCACTAAACCCTAGCATAGTTTAGCATAGATTAGATTAGATTAGTGTAGATTAGTCTTTAGATTATCGTTAATCCTAGATTAGTGCTTGTAATTTGGGAATTCTTCAAGATTTCCATTCAAGCTTGACAACCTTGGATGTTTGTTTTGGGTTCTTCCATTTATGCAAGTTTCCTTATTCTTTTCATGTTCTAGTATGGTACAATCTCTTTTCCTTTCTCTTAATCTTTGTTCTTTCATCAAGTTTGAATCTTTAGTTCTTGTTTATTGTTTTGTTCTTCATCTTTGTTAGTTTCATATATGCATCCTCTTGTTCTTGTGTTGTTTTCTCTTGTTAGTGTTAGTTTTAGATTAGATATGTTAGAGTAGACTCTTGCTAGGGTTAGTACGGTGATTAGGGTGTTAATTGGATGATTAAGGGATTGTTGGAGATGTTGGTGGAAGATTTGGTTTTCCACTTGGTTTGATGCATATCACATGTTTGTTGAAATGCTTGAATGACTAGTATGCATATGCTTGTTTTTCTTGACTTTCTCTTGTGGGTGATAGTTTGTTTGTGGATTCGGTTCCCTCACTAAGTTGCGAGAGCCCGGTGAGGACGACCCCTAGGTCGGTTTAAGTTGCGAGAGCCCGGATGCGATCTAGGCCCCGATATCACGTTAGTAACCCCGTTTGTCGTTTGTGTCGCCAAGGTGGGTTTTCGGTGGAACCTCTAGGCGAGTCTAAGTTGCGAGAGCCCGGACTATACCTACATTACCCAACTACCTCATTCACTCTAGCTCTTCCTCGACCATTCCGTTACCCCTTTGACCCCGACCTAATCCTAGCCCGTTTCCTTTGATTGTTTTCTTGCTTTAGACCTAGCTTAGTCCTAGTCTCCCCCTCCTTAGATTAGCTTGTCTCGAACCTAGTCATAGACCGTAGCATACCTTAGTCCGACCTCCCGTCCCTGTGGATTCGACCCGACTTGCCCTAGCTACCCTAGTTAGGTTAGTTGGTTTTTATTTGGTGGCGGGATCCAGGACAAATCCCCCCCATCACGGTTGAAGTTGGGACGTTACGTGTTTTAGTAGATGTTCGTGGACCTAGTGTCCACATCTAGTGTTATCGTAGTGCATAATAAAGGAAAGTGCAAATATGGAAAGTTTTGCTTAGATGACAACCTAGTGACGAATCGGTTTAAAAAGGCGGATCCTCCTAGCTTGACCAGTGACTCCGGCAGAGCTCCGTTACCGTTTGCCCCTCCTGCGGCTACTCCAGCAGAGCTTCGTTACTATGGACTAGTTCTGCGGCTAATCCGTCAGAGCTTCGCTACTAGACTTGAGCTAGTCGATCACAGGCACCTCGGTATCGAGTGGGGTGCTCGAAGGTGAGGAGTAGCGTCGATGTCGCTTTTATAGGAACTACGATCGGGTGGATCGTTTGCCTCGGGTGTCGGAGTGTGAGCCCTTAGCGAGAGAGTTAGAGGGGGAAAAGAAGATGAGAAATTGTGTTGAATGAATGCGGCGGAGAAGGGTATTTATAGGTGTTTTCGGCCCTCGTCACCCATCTGGACGCCGGAGCAGGGGCGCACCAAGACTCAGGCGCCTGGGCTAAGGCGCAGGGATACTAAGGCGTGTGAGGTGGGGCGATGGGGATTTCAAAGATACGGTTTTGATACTTTCCAAAACCGAGAGGGTGGAGGATAATACAATACTTGGGGATTAAGGCTCCCGCGGCTTGACCTAGCGCCTTGAACATTAGTGGGCCTCGGATGTGCATCCCGAGGTTCGCTTGGCGCGGTGCTGACTCGGTTTGAGTTTCGGAACCGACTTGGGGGTCCCAGTGTTGGAATTGACTCTAATTAGTGTTTATGCGACCGTAACGACACGACTAAAGCTGCCATCATGTTAGTTTTAATTTTTCCGAGTAATTATTTGATCCGTTCTACAGAAAACTACCTAAAACACCGCGAACCTGCGTCGCGTTGCAGTCCTATCGTCATCGGGTGTTTGCTGGGCACTTCCGCAGCCACCATGTCCATATATGGGTGTCTACAGTGACGTTGGCTAAACGAATAAGTTTGAGTCGGGTTGTCGTTAGGGGTTATAGTTTAATTAGAACCGTATCAAATTTGTGTTATAGTTTAGTGAGGTTGAGTCGGTTTCACTTTATAATTTAACTATGTTAGGTCGATATTAATTTAATTTAATAATATAATATTTTATTTGGTTCGGACTTCGTTGAAATTCCGTGGTGAATTGTACTGACGAGGTGGTCGTGACCTGCTAATTAGGTAAGGTTATCCTTACTCAGTTTAGATTGTATGTATGATATGTAATGGTATAATGATGATATTGAGATTTCGGCTGCGTGCGTATTGAGATTACGGCTGTGTGCCTATCGAGATAAGCTAGCTAGGACTAGCTAGGCTCGATTGATCTCGGGACCTTCCCTAATGTTTCCCCCTAGGAGAGCCTAGGAGGGATAGGCACACTCGGACTGACAGGGCGTGACTGCGGTCGCGATACTGATGATAGGGATGATGATGATGTTTGTGATGTGGATTGTACTAATATTGTTTATTTTTATTGTAAACTGACCTTGTGTGTGTATGTCTGATGTGTCTGTGATGATCCACTTGACGGTTATGGTCTTTTGGGAAGCAGGGATGTATTCAGGTGCTTGATGGGATGTGCTTTTACTCGGGATGCTATTTATGGGATGGGCAGAGTGCGAAATCATCATAGTAGTATAGACCCTAGATCGTTTGTATTTCGTCTTATTTGTTAGACCATCGCGTATACTCTTTACCTTTTGGTTTGAAGATTGGATTTTTATAATCTTTTATTAAGTTGTAACATTTTGGGCACTCTATTATTGTGAGTGATGATGTCTGTTACCTCGGATTACCGAGATGGTAACACTTGTATTTGTTCGGGATGTCTTGGTAAGTCTCCTGGACAAATGAGGGTATTACACCATGGTACATCTTTTAATTCTTGCCTTAAAAATGTTGATCAAGTGTTAGCTCGATGTGAAGAGTATAGACTTGTTTTGAATTGGGAGAAATGACATTTTATGGTTGAACAAGGTGTTGTCTTAGGTCATATTTTTTCTAATAGAGGAGTCGAAGTTGATAAGGCCAAAGTCTCCGTGATTGAGAACGTGCCGCCCCCAACAAATGTAAAAAAGGTGAGGAGTTTTATAGGTCACGCCGGCTTTTATAGGTCGTTTATTAAAGATTTTTCTAACATTGCCAAGCCTTTAACTTTTTTGCTTATGAAAGATGCACCTTTTTGTGTTTGATAACTTGTGTCTTGAGGCCTTTTGTAGGATAAAGACCGATCTCACCACCGCCCCAATTACAAAAGCGCCAAATTGGAATCTTCCATTTGAGATCATGTGTGATGCTTCCGATTTTGCCGTTGGTGTTGTTCTAGGCCAACGGGTGGACAAGAAGCTCCAAGTGATATATTATCCAAGCAAAACACTAGATGAAGCCCAATCGACGTATACAACAACCGAAAGAGATGCTAGCCATTGTCTATGCCACGGAGAAATTCCGAATTGATGTTACCGGTTCCAAAGTCATTATTCATACCGATCATGGGGCGATTTGTTATATCATGTCCATAAAGGAGACAAAGTCCTGACTCTTTCGGTGGGTTCTCCTTTTACAAGAATTTGACATCGAGATTAGAGACGAAGCCGGATTAGAGAACTTGGTAGCGGATCACCTTAGTAGACTAGCGGTTAGTGGAAGTAATATTGAAGATGATGGTGTACCCATCAATGAAACTATGAGAGATGAGGCCTTGATGGCCATTCAAACTATTACACCTTGGTATGCCGTTATCGTCAATTTCTTAGTATCTCATTACATTCCGGACGATTATTCCAAGAAAGAGAGGAAGAAACTACGTTATGAAGCCCGACGCTATTATTGGGACGAGTCCTATTTGTTCCGCCGTTGTATAGATGGTATTTATCGCCGATGTTTTACGACCGACGAAGGATATAATATTGTGAAGCACCTTCACTCGGCATCTTATGGTGGACACTTCGCCAACCAAAAGATAATTGCCAAGGTTCTCCAAAGCGGGTTTTGGTGGCCTTCCATGTTTAAGGACATTCGAGCTTTCATTCTAACATGCGATGCTTGCCAAAGAAGTGGCAACATAACAAGAAAAAAGAGATGCCCCTTCAACCTATTCCAGAAATCGAACTATTCGATGTTTGGGGCATCAATTTCATGGGTCCCTTCACATCCTCTTTTGGCAACAAATACATCCAAGTCGTTGTTGATTATGTCTTAAAGTGGATCGAGGCCGTAGCTTCCTCTACCAATGACTCCAAGGTAGTAATCAAACTTTTCAAGAATGTAATTTTTCCCGAGATTCGGTATGCCTAGAGCCATAATTAGTGATGGAGGCTCTCATTTTAGGAAACATACCTTTGAACACCTTCTTAGGAAATATGGTATCAGTCACAAGATGGCCTTAGCCTACCATCCTCAATCAAATGGGCAAGCCGAGATCTCCAACCGTCAAATCAAAGGAATTTTGAAAGAAGTTGTCAATACACACCGAAAGGATTAGTCATTAAAATTGAATGACGCCCTTTGGGCATTGAGAACGGCTTACAAAGCGCCGATTGGAATCACTCCTTATCGACTTGTGTATGGTAAAGCTTGTCATTTACCGGTGTAATTAGAACACACAAAAAATGGGCTATCAAAGAGCTAAACTTTGATGAGAATATCGTCGGAAATAATCGCCTTCTCCAACTACAAGAATTGGAAGAATTAAGACTTGAAGCGTACAAAAATTCGAAGATCTACAAAGAGCGAACTCGCAAATGTCACGATTCTAGGATACTTTGTAAGGACTTCTCCGTTGGTGATAAGGTAAGATTCTAGGACTCTTCAACTCTCATTTTAAGCTTTTCCCAGGTAAGTTGAAATCAAAATGGTCTGGTCCATTCGAAGTGACCAAGGTACAACCATATGTATCAATAGAGATATCTAGCCCGGAAACCGAAAAATTTATGGTTAATGGGCAACGTTTGAAGATTTACCATGCCGATCACGTTCGTAAGATCTTTGCTACCGTAAAACTTGGTGAGCACCCGTTCGGGAGCGTTGTTTAAAACCCTCTCAAATTAATGTAGGTTTGGTTGTATCCTCAACAACCACCTTGTATATGTGTATCATATTCATTGAGTTTGTTAGTTTTGTTTAGCTTGGGATGAATGGATGAACTTGGATTTCATCTTGGAGCAATTATATTTGGATGAAGATCAAGCTTTTGGAGAAGTTATGGAGCTTAATTTGAAGACCACAAGCATGTTTGTGGGAGAAATTGATTATGTAATGTGAGTCAAGTCGTTATTTGAAACTTTAGGTGATTATTGAAGAGCCATGAAATGGCAAGGCGGAAAAACGAAGCATAAAAGACCGCCAGGCGAAACTTCGCCCGGTGAGATTACTGAAGGTTTTCCGTAGGGTGAAACTTCACCCGATGGAATTTTTGCCACGCCAAGGGACTTGCTGAAGATTTTCCGTCGAGTGAAAATTTACCCAATGAGGTTATGACCGGGCGAAACTTCGCCCTAGAAGAAAATTCTCAGATTTGCCAGAATTGCCAAAATTGACCAGATGACCGTCGGCCGAAACTTCGCCTGATGAGATTTTCACCGGGTGAAACTTCACCCGGCGGAAAAATATTGCAGAAATGAATTTTCACGATGAAAACCCATCGGGTGAACCTTCACCCGATGGTGCTAACCGGGTGAAACTTCACCCGATGGTGCTCGACCGTGTAAAAATTCACCCGGCGATTTTGGCCGGATCACCTACCCTATTTACTCACTACAATATCAATTCCTTCCTTCCCAAATATCCCACATAACTTTCCCTCCAAAACATAAACACCAAATATCTACAATCTACTTTAAAACTTTCATTTCCCTCCTCAACTACCTTTACTTATATCACCTACATAGTTCCGGTTCTCGATAATAGTTCCACATAGTTCCATCTTATCACTCCTCATAAAATCAAACCACCATCTTCCATACCCAACCACATTCATACCTTCATCCCATCTCATCTTGGGTGATTTTATATTGGGGTTTTGAAGAAAGGTGAATCTAAAGTTTTTGGGATTATTCTTGCAAATATGTTATAATGGAGACAAGAGAGAGACGAGTCGCTCGTAAGCAAGGTATGGCTTCAACTTCTAAGACTTCTAAACCTTCTAAATCTTCTACATCTTCTAAGTCTTCTAAGCCTACAAATTTGCCTTGTCTTAATACTTCTTTAGCTCAGACCTTCTCTGAAAAGATCTTTCAGAGTACTAGGTAGCCTTCTCCCAACACAATGACCAATCTAGGAATAATAGACGATATAAAGGAACTATTATCGAGAACCGGAACTAGCGAGCTATTAAGCCTTGCTACTCAAACCTACAAAGACTTGATTGTGAGTTCCTAGGAACTTTTACCATTGACAACCCGACCGCACCAAGAGCTGTCAGAGTTAGACTATTCGGCAAACCCCACCGTTTGACTATTTCGGAGTTCGGCCTCACGCTAGGCCTACCTTCATTGGGTACTGGACTTAGTGAACCATCGAGCAATATACAAGATTGTATGTCCAGGAGAGACCTTTGGAAGCGCATATCACGCTGTAAAGGGGGTTATGAGGCTAATTTATCCTTTGCCTCGGAAATCCGTAACCCCACAATTCGCTACTTTTGCGAGATGCTCTCCCATTGCTTGTTACCCTCGGCCGATAATATTTATACGCTTAATTTGTGTGTCTTGTAATTAATCTGTGACTCTTTGCTCGGTAACCCTAACCCCTTAGACCTACCACTTGTCGTGGCGTTGCACTTTCATCGTATCGTTATCACCTAACGCCCCTCCTTAGATTGTGGAGGTCTTGTGACTTTACTTGCGACCAAATTGGGTTATTCGACCGACCACCTCACCCCACTAGACGATTCCATTTGGCTTGATGAGGCTTATTTTCCGACTTGGATTTTTCATGTACCCCATCAGCGCCTCGTCTACATTAGCCGTGGAAGAGCTTTAATCCTTCCTAACACACACCGAACCACTATCCTTGTTCACCACAATTGGGACCTACCATTGGAACCCGGTGAATTTCGAATGACCAAGACTGAGTCGGGGGGAAGGGGAGTTTAGGAGTATGCACACTACACGTTGCCCGAGGGTCGTACGATCTACAACCTTTGTGAGATTGAATCCGACTATGCCTTTTCGCTTAGCGACGGTCCGGAGGAGTTTTCTTCTGAGCCATCTTCTGAGGGTATACCATTCTAGCCTTGGTCTCCTAGTCCGTCCTACGGGAGTGATCCTTCAGACTAGACCCTCTCCCGGAGTCGGTAGGTGGTGTGGGTGTGTGTGTTGTGTATTTGTGTGTGGGTTGGGTCGGTGAGTCTTTAAGCATCTATAATTACATGTCCTTTGGTTAAACCCGTTCTTGTTCCTCTTATTTCTTGATCATTGTGATTGATTTATCTCTAACATAACTTTGCAAGTTGTCCCACTGTCCGATTGTTGCGGCCGAAGCGGCCTTGGTATTGTTCTTGGTCTCTCGGCGACGTGATTACGCCATTGACCTTTTGAAAATCCAAATTTTTCTCATTTTTCTCAAATTTTTCTTAATCCGGGCTAGATGAGGTGACTACACCTACGCCCATTTTTCACCCTTTCTTTTATAAATTTCTTTTCTTCTATTTCATTTTAATTTTCTTAGCCACTTGGCTAGGGTCTAGGTGATGTAATTACACCTAGGCCGCCACCCTTTTTATCGATTTCTTATATTTTATTTTCTTTTCTTTTCCAAAAATTTAGAAAAATCCAAAAACATTTGAAAATCATAAAAATCCAAAGAGATTTTTCTTGTTTTTCCTTTTCCATCTTTTTCGATCTTCCCTACTTGTCCATTGAGGATAATGTATAGTTTTAGTGTGGGGGAGGGATCTACTATCGTTTATTTTTCAAGATTCTTTTTTAAAAACCATAAAAAATTGAAAAAATCTAAAAACCAAAAATATTTTCCTTTTCTTTTTCTTTTTATTTTCTCGTTTTCGTCATGTTTCTGTGTCCTTTGTATGGTCTTGTTCGCTACTCATATAGGAAACAACCACCTTGATAGCAAAAGTGGAGGAGATTATGGAAGTGACCCGCTTGGTAACTTCCTTCCCTTCTCGCTTTCTTCTTTACTCTTGTAGAGGAGTTAGGTTGTTGCTATTGGACGGCTCTCAAAGACGAGCATTTTGGGTGTTATGGTTGATTGTGTGCTTGAATGTCGATGGAGTATGGAGTACATGGCTTTACTTGTGCTTTCTTTTATTTGCCTTTTCCTTTTCTTGTCTTCCTTTTGCTTTGTATAGTGTGTCTAGGATTAAAAACTTTTCGAAAACCCGATTACAAACTTATTACAAGAGTTTACATTCCATTGTAAATAATCCAATGTGGATGTTGGACCTTAATCTAGTATAATGACTCTAAATCAATGAACTTGTTGATCTTTTAGCTTGAGTCCGCCTTTTCTACTAGAGGTTTACTTCGGGGTTTGCACTTGACCACTCATGGAGGAGTTAGGCCTTGGTTTCCGCATCGCGTTCTCTAGGTGACCTTGCTCGAATGACCATTGCACCTTTAGTCCAAATTCCTTCCGCATTTTTTTGGGTTATCCGGGAAAGGCGCCCGTTCTCGATTACCTATTTTTCCTCCACCTATACATCACCACAAAAAGTTTACACAAAAATAACCTCCAACCTTGGTTTCGAACCACCTAAAAAGGTCAAAAAGGGCAAACCAAAGCAAGAGAAAAGGGCACAAAAATATGAAAAACAAAGGAGATAAAAAGGAGAATTAATGAAAACTGTATCATCAAAAAACATCTCTGTAATCCCCTATAAATTCTAACGCGATACAGTGGCGGAAACACTGTAGAGTCGGGATTAAAAAACACACTGACAAACTACATCTTATTAAAAGAAATGGTAAGTCAATACAAAAGCCTCTTTTTACAAAAGGGCTAAAAAGAAATTCTCCAAACAAGGTTATACAAATTCATAAATAAACATGAACGAAGAAAGAGTAGGATCCACGCTACTCGCTAGCTCACACCCAAAACCCAGCAGCAAAAACCTGTCATGTTATAAACATAACAGCCACGTCTGTGGGGAGTAACTCGGACGTTCTCACAGCCAAATTATATCATATGGAAAAATAATAGTATTATTATATCAAAATACTTAAAACGAGAAAACATTAAAAACGATATAATATAATAAAATAAGTTCTCGGAGGAAACTTAAAACATTTTCCAACCTGCAAATCAAACCAATCGATAATAATGATCACATTAAAAAATGGCGTTATGGATAGGATTAGTGGCGACGGCTAGACTTTCACTAGGAGAATACTAAAACTAGCTTCGAGAACTTAGTTCAAACAAATCAAACTAAGATCTCTAACTAGGCTACTCAACCATAATAGGACGACGACTTATAAATGTGTGTGTGGACATGACATAGGTCCACCCCGACGCAGCCACGCGCGGGTTTGGGGAGGCGAATGAATCTCTATATGAGATGGTCAAATTGAAATTTAAATCGAAGTAGGAGTCGCCACCGAATTTTGTGGTTGTTCGGAACCATTCGAGCCAACTCTATGTCGTAGTGAGCCGTATACAAAATACGGCCCATTTCCGATGTGAGAGTTTATTGGGCTCGTCCCTTTGCATTACGATACCGATACCGACATTATCGGATACCGTGTATTGAATGACTCTCGTTGCCAATGGATTCGGACATCCGGAAACCATGGTTCTGAGTAAGGGGTGAGGGTACGTGTTGGGAATTTCATTAAGAACACCCAACCCCGCCCGCACTTAGCGGCCTTTACTAAGATATCGTTCGTTTTTGGTGTACACGCGTTAGTTCGACGGTTGAATGATATGCAAAGATTATTTTCCCTAGACATGTGAGAGAAAAATAAATGGGTTGCTAAGTCGTTTAATGCATATTAAACTAATAACGTCAAAGTTATTTTAGCATGTGAAGTTCGTTTTAGTCTAATAAAACAAACGATAAAAATAAATTGCTACAAACAAGGAGCAAACGAGTTAGTAACGGTTGAATAATTTGAATAAAGACGTAAATAAATAATATGCATGATTTTTGAAAAGATTTATGTCACGTGATGGATTAGCACGCGTTGACCGAGGTCAAAAAAAGGTATTTATCGAAATATGTCGCGAGGGTCGCTTTTTATGTAAGATTCTAAAAGAATAAAAAATAGAAAAACGAGGAAACGAAATAAAGAAGACCCGGCCAACCAGGCCACCGCGCGAGTCGCCTGACAGGCGCGCGACTCGCGTGGCAGTCTGTTCGGTTTTTTTTTATTTTGTCAAAATTCGTTAATTTTTATAAATCGCGTACAAATATGGATTAATTTATACCCGATTCATATTTTCGATATTCGTCGTATTCGATATTCGATTATGAAATCGATATCGAATAGTCGGAATGATTTTAGAAAAGGTTTTGAAAAAAGTTAGTTTTGAACGAAAAGTAAAAAAAAAAAAAATTTGAACGAAAAAGATGTTAATTCACTCCGCGTATGAAATCGTCGAATTTTGTTTAAAAAGATGTAACAATTTTATTAGGGTCAACGAGAATTAATTAATTTTGTTCTTGTTAGATACGATATTCGATTAGAGAATTGATATCGTATTTTAAGAACGTTATAAAAAATAGTTTTTTTGTAGTATCGATTATTAGAAATAAAAAATATGCGAAGAACGACCCATATTCAAATACGAAACAACCGACGACACGACGAAAAAGAAAAAAAAACGTGGAGAAGGAAGAGAAAAGGGGAAAGAGTCGGGTTTGATTTACACCCTCAACCTATATGCTTTGTTTTCTCGGTATGGAGCTCGTCGGACAGTGGTTTAAACTTGGGAGCGTCGAGATGGTGCGGGATGAGTTAAGGTGTTATTTTGGACGTGTGGTTGGACGGGTTTCGGCCGGTTTTTTGAGGTCGGATTCGTCGGTATTTTGGCAGTATTTCAGAGCTTCTTCGAAGGTATATCGGGATTTGCTTTGAATGATTTTTTTTCTAGATGTCGAGGATGATGGATGTATATTTCATGTATGGGAATAATTGATCGCCTATTGATGGATAGTTTCTGAATGAATTGTGTTGAATAGAGGGTCCTATTTATAGGTGAAGAGGTTTAGGAGAGGTATCTTGCTTAGACAACAAGAAATACCGATTTGGATAGGAAATGCGAGAGTTCGAAAGTAATGAGAAGTCCGTTGCTTGGGGAGGAAGCAAGGAATCTCGGCTGGTTGGGGGGAGTTGGCCGAGTATTTTGATGCTCGGTCGGTAATTGATTCGGTTTTCGGATAGAATTCCTACTTGTGATCGAATTCTATCCTTAAACGGATTTGTTTAATATTTTTTGAAGCTGATTTTTTGTGGTGTTTGAGAACAAATCAGCCACGTGAGGTGTCACGGCTGACTCGTGTGTCTCGAGAATATTTTTGACCGGGTTTTGACTCGGTCTCTAAAAGACGGTTTTACCCCTGGTGTCGGAATCGACCCAAATTAGTCTCATTTGACTCGAAACGACCCACTGGGCCTGGATTTGAGGTTGGTTTTGTAAGATTTGTACTCCGTAATAAGCCCAAGCCAAATGTCCATGATTTCGAGCCCATATCCGAGTCCATCAAAGCATGTTTGCGTCCGATCATCATCAGGTGTTTGGCGGGAACTACTATAGACACCTGGCGGTCAAAATGTGGGTGTCTACAGAGCCCCCACTCTGACTGAGGCTTGGACAAGACGAAAGTCAGAGTAGCTACCAGGCCAACCGAGGATTAAGACCTGGCAGACATCGGATCGGGTCGTTTAGAGTCCATTAGACTTGCGTGAAGGGATTACCAGCCATAAGATAGAAATCATACCTTGGTAGATGTCAACAATGTCGCGGGGACTTTTCCTAAAAAGTCTTGGGTGTGTCTGTTGACAGACACATCCCATCTTGGAATAGCGCGGGGAGTTCTCCTAAAAAGTCTTGGGTGTGTCTGTTTACAGACACATCCCATCTTGGAATTGCGTGGGAGCTTGCCTTGGAAGCTCTGGGTGTATCTGCTTACAGGTATATCCCGGTTCCTTAATAGAAATGTTGCATGATCCTTCCACTGGGGAGTCTTGGGGTACCTGTCTGTTGATACATAACAAATTGCATGTAACATTTAGGCGAAACACTGACTCATGCTGGGGAAGAAATGATTTTTGATTGTTTTTTTGGAAAGAAAATAATTTTTTTTTTGAAATTAGAATGCTTGGGATGACTTGATTCCTAATTCGATTCTGACACGGACTCCTAAAGTCTCTGGTTAGGCCTATATGTCTAGATGAAGTGTGATAAAAATTTCTATTCCCGTGGTGACTAGGAAAGGGATTTTCTCAAATGGCTAAGTTTTGCGAATTTTAAAATGAGAATTTGAAGAGAGAGATATACCGACCGACTCGACTCTGGACGCGACAAGACGAGTTGACAGACACGACTGGACTTTCTAAGGGTTGGACCGTGACTCGGTAGGGGATGGACCACCTAATATGACAAGACTCTTAAGTTGCGCTATTCCGTAGCCTAGGCGAGTGGCAACACGGTTGAATCCTCGGAATGGGACTGTCACTACAACAAAATCACCTTTTCGTGGCGATTATTTTGGTATTTCGTGGCGATTCTATTCGACGTGAAGAGAGAGATATACCGACCGACTCGACTCTGGACGCGACAAGACGAGTTGACAGACACGACTGGACTTTCTAAGGGTTGGACCGTGACTCGGTAGGGGATGGGCCACCTAATATGACAAGACTCTTAAGTTGCGCTATTCCGTAGCCTAGGCGAGTGGCAACACGGTTGAATCCTCGGAATGGGACTGTCACTACAACAAAATCACCTTTTCGTGGCGATTATTTTGGTATTTCGTGGCGATTCTATTCGACGCGAAAGGTTTCCCCATCGATTGTGTATTCGTTGAGGTAGGTGGCGTTGCCGTAGCCTTTCGTGGCGAATAATCCATTCGCTGGGTTAGCTGCTTAAAATCGACACGAAAGAAGATGAGATTTAATGGTGATTTTAGTGTCGATTATTAATGACGCGGTAAATAATTTGATTTTCCACTAATAAGAATTGTAACGATTATATTCGACACGATAAGTACAATAAAATGTCATTTAGTGACAAATGTGGTAATTGTATTCGACACAATAAGTACTATTAAGTGTCATCTATTTTACAATTGTATCAATTGTATTCGACGCGGTAAGTATTACAAAACGTCATCTTCGACAATCGTAATAATTGCATTGGACACGGTATGCAATACAATTGCAACCATTTAGTAAATTGGTATCGATTTTATTCGATACAAAATATTATTTCTATCTCTCAAATACGATACGAAAATAAAACGAAAGGACAAGTGAAAAAACATGATACTTTTATATTACTCATAAAATCACAAAAATTATATGTATCCAACATCGACTAAATTAAATTAACAAAAACTACGTCCAAAACAAGTGCAAACAGTCTTTTTAAAACAAAAAAAAGTTACATCTTTGTGGACATGACGTAGGTCCACCCCGACGCGGCCACGCGCGGGTTTGGGTTGGCGAATGCACCTCCATATGAGAATGGATCGAATTGAAATTTAAGTCGAAATGGAGTCGCCACCGAATTTTATGGTTATTCGGAACCGTTCGAGCCCACTCTATATCGCTATGGACCATACACAAAGTATGGCCCATCTCGGTTTTAGAGTTTATTGGGCTCGTCCCTTTGCATTGCGATATCGATACCATCTATACTGGTAATCGTGTAAAGAATGACTCTCGTGCGCCAACGGTTTCGGGCATCCGGAAACCGAGGTTCTGAGTAAGGGGTGAGGGTACGTGTTGGGAAGCCCACTAAGGACACCCAACCACGCCCGCACATAGCGGCCTCTACTAAGACATCGTTTGACTTTCTAATATGCGCGTTAGTGATTCGGTGAAATGATATGCAAACAGCGTTTTAGCTAAGCATGCGAATTAAATGTGAGCTACGTCATTTTAATGCATCTAATTTATTGTCGAAGTGATTTAGCATGCGAGGGTTCATTTATAAACGGTAAAACGTAAATAAATAAAGCAAAGCAATAAAAAAATCGGTTACAAATTACACGGGCGGAATAATACCCGGAATTCACAATACAACGAGCAATAAAAGTAGAATAATCGAAATATATATAGCCAAAATGATAAGCAATAGTTAGAAACGGACCCGTGTATAAACTAGACCGTGAATTGTGTAAATGGACTAACTTCAATTAAATACATATTATTTTATGTACTAACCAAAGGACTATCCCAAATCCCGATGCCTTGTCCCAACTTATCATGTCGGTAAATTGGAGCCTAAATTAATTATGCGTTGGATGCGACTACGGAGTCGTCAACGCAAGATTAATAGTGAGACCGTCGATCAAAGTTGTTTATGTGCGATGATATGCATGAATTTTGAATGGGAGATCACGTGATTGACTTTACACGTGTCGACTAGGTCGCTTTTAAAAAGAAGAGGCTCGAATGCTATAAAAAGAGCTCTCGGTTTTCTGGGCTACAGGACCCACTCGATCGAGTCGGGGCTGACTCGGTCGAGTGTATCCTTAAAAAGGTTTCTGCCCACGATTTGGGGTGCTACTCGGTTGAGTAGCAGGTATACTCGGCCGAGTGGCACCTGTACGAGTTATGACTCGTGTGATTTTATGCGTTTTAAATCGAGGGTTGGCCGAATTAAATAAAAATATCGACGAATTTAGATTTAGTTTGGTTTGCCGGTACTATAATCATGTCTTATATGATTATAATACCGTTATCGGATTTTTGTAAAAGGAGTTGTCGTTAGTTTTAGAAATTTGATTAGTGACGAAATTGCGTCCCTCTACGTCACGACATCGATATTAATCCTTACGGATTAGGTGATGTCGATTTTCGTGTCAACGGGTTCCGTACTAATCTTTGAAATGGATTCATACGCGTTCAACTACGAATGATCGGGATCGTGTTAATAAACGAACCTTAAAAAAAAAATCATCGTAGTCAAACGAGTTCGGATCCGAGTTTTGAAATTATTACGCAAAAAATATATATATATATACACACACATATGCGGTACATAATATTATAATAAAATGTACATAACGATAATTAAAATGCGATAAGTAAAATGTTAGCGTTGGATGTTAGATGCAAGAAATAAATGTTAGATGTTAGTAATGTCGTTACTATCGACTAAATATAATACTATAAGCATAAATATAAATATACATAAAAGATCGAGAAAAAGGATGAAGAAGGAAAAGTCGGTGTTGAATTGTCACACCCTCAACCTACATGTTCTTGCTTCTCGGGATACGGTTCGTCAAACGGCGGCAATGGCACGGGAACGTCAAGATATGTAGGAGGAATTGATGGTGTGTATGTATGGCTCGGTTTCGTGTGTACTGTGATGTCGAGAATGGTGTTGCAAAGTGTAGGGTGTAAGATGAGTGCAAGGTTGGCTGAATTTTTGAAGGGTGAAAAGTGTTCCAAGAGTTGTGTTTGTGTCAAAGGTTGACGGGTATTTATAGGGAGTCCCGACACATGGGTCACTCGACCGAGTGGCGCGGGTGCACTCGGTCGAGTGCCCTCGCAGATGCACCTGGACCATTTTTGTGAGGCTCCACTCGGGCTATTTTGGGCGTGATTGCCTTGATTTGCTCTTGATTGATTGTGATTGATTTGGCATTAATTTGGGTTGATTTGGCTGATTTTGAACGTATCAGGTCGCTTTTTGTGCCGGATTTGTCTTGACCGGGTTTTGACCCGGTCGCTAAAAGACGGGAATTATTTTTGGTGTCGGTTTTGACCCAAATTAGTCTCATTTTGCTCGGAACGACCCACCGGGCCTGAATTTGAGGTTGGTTTTGTGAGATTTGTATCCCGTTAAAAGCCCATGCCGAACATTATTGATTTCGAGCCCGTATCCGAGCGCGTTAGAACATGTTAGCGTCCGATCATCATCGGGTGTTTTTTGGAAACTACCATAGACACCTGGCAGTCAAAATGCGGGTGTCTACAGAGCCCCCACTGTGACTGAGGCTTAGACAGGGCGAAAGTTAGAGTAGCTACCAAGTCGATTAAGACCCGGTAGATTTCCGATCGGGTCGTTTATAGTCCATTAGACTCGCGTGAAGGGCTCGCCAGCCATAAGTTAGAAATCATACCTGAGTTAATGATAACTCCGTGGGGAATCGGACTTGTAGCATAAGTCCTGGGTGCGCCTATATGTGGGCTCATCCCGTACCATTCCGGGGAAAATGCCGCCTTGGGCTTCCGCTGGGGAGATTTAGAGGGTTGCATGTCCCTGTTTGAGTCGTACCTGTATAAGTCACATAAAATGTATGCAACACGTAGGTAGTAAAAATGACTAGCGCTGGGGAATAAAAATTTGGACGATTGAAAATTTTTGAAAATTTTTAGAATGTATTATTTTTTTGGATTTTAGAATTTTGACAGACTGCTCGGGATGACTGAATTCCTGTGTCTGTGGGGAAAAGTCATGGGTCGGGCCTGTATGTCTAGGCCCGCTTGGGCCATGGAGGCACAGCTGCAGGGGATGCTCCAGGGTTTTGATGTTATAAATACATCACCCTGGCTCCTTTCTTAGTCACAACTCAAAAAAAGCTTCATCTTCTCCTCAAAAAAAAACCTTATTCCTTTCAAGAAAAAGCTTTATCATGGCTATCGACCGTCTGATCAATATGCCTCAAGATTGGGCACACCGTTTTAGGGATGCGAGCAAGGTAGCCTTGAGACAGTCGGGCATATTCCAATTGTTCACGTTCCGTCAGATGCACGTGGACCGTCATTTCCTTGACGCCTGTCTGACCTTCTGGGATGACACTTACCATGTTTTCGCCTTCCCTCGGGGCGAGATCTGTCCTCTCCCCGAGGAAATTGCTGCCATAGGAGGGTGGAATCCACTGCTCCGCCCCGCCGTCCCTTTCTCAGTTCGAGACCCCAGGAGGAAACTACGGGAATTTTTGGGGCTCTTCCACGCTGAAGTATCCCGCATGCTTGAAGGGGATACCGTTTCTCTGCTTGCCTTAGCTGAGAAGTTCATGAACCCGTATGACATCCGGGTTACGCCCATTCATAGCCGTAGGGCGTTCGCCTTCTGTATGCTGCACGTGTATGCCTTCGAAGGCCATATGGACCTGCTGTCTTGCATGGGTAGCGTTCGTCTTCTCGTCATTGCTGACCTTATGGAGACGGAGTGTAGTCCCGCATCGTTGATCACGGGGGAAATTATTCAGGGCTTGGACAACCGAAAGAGGGATGAGTCAGCCCGTTTCACTGGGAGCACCCGTCTGCTGCAGGTATATCGCTTTTCTCCTTTTCGACTTTTTTTCGAATTTTTTTTTTCCCGATTTTTTTTTTTTTTTTCGAATTTTTTTTTTTCGCGACATGCTGCTACGGGGGGCATTCGCCCGAGTCACCCTGGCACTCGATCGAGTGCTCTCGTAAAGGAGCATTCTGCCTCGTTTTAGGGATGCCACTCGATCGAGTGACCCCGACACTCGATCGAGTGCCCTTATACGGACGCTGAATAGTCCGGAATCTCATAAACGTCGCTTTTCTTTTCAGCTTTGGCTATTTGAAAGGTTGTCAAAGATCGAGCCTCCTCCCAACCCGAGTCAATATTGGTTCAACCAGGTGATGACAAGGAGACGGCCTACCGACTCGTCATGCCTGACTACCTAGAAATATTGGGAGGAAGAATTAACATTCCATCGTGGTCCATTGATACGATGGGTGGTTCCATGGTGGCCAATTTATGCTTGGACGGGTCTGGCGTCTGGAGACAAAGCCCGCTACCTGGTGATTCTGTCCTTTAGCCACACAGTTCACCTCTATCCTGACCGCATACTCAGGCAGTATGGGTGGACTCAGCGCATCCCGGAGAACGAGGCAGTTGTGAGTGCACCTACCCAGCTGACCGACATTATGTGTGACACCTGGATTCAGAGATGGTATACCCGAACTACTTGGTCCGTTCCCAAGTCGCTTCATTCTACCTGGGTGTCTTATTCTTATGAAAGGTGGACCAAAGCCGAGACTGCCGAAGCTCGTGCTGCTCTAAAGGTTGATGAGGCCTTCAACCTGCTTCGACGGGAGAAAGTTAAAGATAACAGAGACTTTTTTGCTGAAGAGGAGGTTCAAGCTCCGATAGTCCGTCTGAGGCCAAGTCAGAGGAGAGGAGCTAGGACTCGAGCTAGGGGGTCCGATGCTAGAGGTGCACGGGGGGAAGTGAGCCCCCAGACAAATTTGGAGAGGAGACAAGGAGCCAAGCCTTTAGTCCAGGACCGACTGGGTCCTAAGGACAGGTTGCCAGAGCACATACGGGCTCGACTTGGGCCCGTGACAATAGCTGAAGATCCTCTGTCGAAGAAGAGGACTCGGGCCAAGGAGGTTCCCGTGGTTATTCGGGAACGATCTTCTCCACCCCGGCGACCTCGGGCTCCACAAGACCCGAAGGATAAGGGCAAGGGCAAGATGCCCGGATACTAGTCTCCTGCTATTATTATTTAGATATTATTACTATTTTTGTTGTGTGTTGTTTTTTTTGGCTTTTTGTAATTTTGAATTACCGAGTTTATCGGTGTTTGTTTTCTGGAATAATAAAAGTACTATATTAGTGAAACCGTTTCTGTCTTTTTCGTTATTGCGGTGGTTGTGCCCTTTTGAGGGGTTGCCTACGTATCCATAGTTAGTGGAATCAAACCAAACGTAGTTCAAGCGTAGATTTATTTTTGCAATTTCGAAATACACCAAGACTATGAGTTCAAGATGTGCGACAGTAGGATAAATAATCCTAACTTATTGACTTGCTTATAAATTTTGAAAAAAAGGTGTTTTTAAATAATTTTTGCAAATGACATTTGAGATAAGGTTTAGGGGTAGTAGCGCTTCAGCTAGTCTAGGTTGGTTGGGTTGACAAATTCATTCTCGTCCAGTTCCGTCAGCATTACTGCTCCTCCTGATAGAACCTTCTTGACTAGGTATGGCCCAGCCCAATTGGGTTTGAATTTTCCCCTTGGGTCAACCGGTAGTAAGGCACGAACCGATTTTAGGACCAAATCGCCTTCCTAGATATTCCTGGGCCTAACTCTTTTGTTAAAGGCCCGTTTGATTCTTTTTTGATATATTTGGATGTTATTGAGAGCCCGCGACCGTCGTTCGTCCAAGAGAACTAACGAGTCATATCGAGCTTGAACCCAATCTGCTTCGAGCACTTGGCTTTCAAGTAAAATTCTGAGAGACGGTATCTCCAACTCGACTGGCTGGACCGCTTCCATGCCATATGTTAAATAATATGGAGTTGCCCCGGTTGCAGTTCGGATCGACGTCCGGTATCCCCACAGGGCAAAGGGTATTTTGTCGGGCCAGTCCCGATAATTATCAGCCATCTTTTTAAGTATGGTGACAATTGTCTTATTAGCAGCTTCTACCGCTCCATTTGTTTGGGGACGGTACGGCGAAGATGTATGCCTCTGGATTTTGTATTTCGCTAGCAAAGTAGCGGTTTCGGCTTGAAAGTGGGTCCCATGGTCACTAATAAACTCGTGTGGGATCCCGTATCGGCATATTATTTTATTCTGGATAAACTTGGCCACGTGCTTGGCGTTCAAGACACAGTATGATTCCGCTTCGACCCACTTGGTAAAATAGTCGATAGCTACCAAAATAAAACAGTGACCTCCCGTCCCGGAAGGGTTCACTTTCCCAATTATATCGATTCCCCATGTCGAAAATGGCCATGGCGAGGTCATGGTGTACAGTAGGGACGATGGCATGTGTTGAACATTGCCGAAAATTTGACAATTATGACAGTGTTTGACATATGATTGACAGTCGGCCTCCATACTGTTCCAGTAGTATCCGAGCGTCATGATTTTTCGGGCTAGCATATGGGCGTTCATATGCGGGCCGTTTTCACCGTCGTGTACTTCGGCCATCACTTTTTCGGCCTGTGTTTTGTCGATACATAGGAGTAAAGCCCCATGTGCCGTCTTTTTGTATAACTGACCATCGTCCGTACGAATGAATTGGATGGCCAATCTTCGCAAGGCTTTCTTGGCCCGATTTTCAGTTCCTGGTGGATATTCTCCCGTAGTCAAATAGGTTAGAACAGCATGATACCAAGGCTCTGGATCAGTGATTTCGATATCTTGAATGGCGTTAACATATGCCGGCTCGGACCGTCTTTCGACACAGATTGGCATACTGGGCATATGTTCCGGGATGTTTAGTAAGGATGCCAATTTGGAAAGTGCGTCCGCGAACTGATTTTCTTCACGTGGGAGATAGATATATTCTACCTTCTGGAATTGCTTCTCTAGAACCCTTACTCGTGCTTGGTAAGCCACGAGATTGGCATTCCGAGTTTTCCATTTTTGAAGGGCTTGATTGATGACTAGGGACGAGTCCCCATGAACCCGGAGATTTGTAATTCCCAAATCAGCAGCCGCTTGCAACCCGTGGATGCATGCTTCATACTCGGCCGCATTGTTTGTTACATCAAAGTCTAATTTGATGGATAACGGTGTGTGTTCCCCTCGTGGTGATATAAGGAGAATACCGACTCCGAACCCTCGAAAGTTGGATGCTCCATCGAAATACAGATCCCAAGTTTCGGTGTCAGTATGGAATATGTCTTCGTCAGGAAAGGCCCAAGTGTCGGTATAACCCTCTTCAGATATTGGGCTGTCGGCGAGGAACTCGGCTACCACCCGGCCTTTGATGGCTTTTAATGGTACAAACTTGAGGTCAAACTCAGCTAGCATTAAGGTCCATCTGGACATTCTTCCATTAAGAATGGACTTTTCAAACAAGTATTTGATCGGATCCATTTTGGACAGAACATGTACCTCGTGACTGAGCATGTAGTGTCTGAGCTTTTTAGTGGCCCAAACCAGAGCTAGGCACGTTTTCTCGAGCATTGTATACTTGCATTCGTATTCCAGGAACTTTTTGCTGATGTAGTAAATAGCCCGTTCTTCTGAATCGACTGTCTGGGCCAGCATAGCCCCCATGGCTGTCTCAGTCGTTGTTAGGTATAACAACAAAGGCAAACCGGGTTGAGGTGGCATTAGCACTGGCGGAGCAGACAGGATTTCCTTGATTCTGTCAAAAGCCGTTTGACATTTATCATCCCATAACACCCGTTCCCCTATCTTCAGTTTCTTGAAAATGGGCTCACATACCATGGTTAGCTTTGAGATAAACCGACTAATATATTGGACTTTTCCGAGAAACCCCCTTATTTCCTTTTCGGTCTTAGGTGGTTGCATCTCGGTAAAGGCTCTGATTTTAGCTGGGTCGACCTCGATGCCGCGTTGGCTAACGATATAGCCCAGTAATTTGCCTGATGTTACCCCGAAATAGCACTTTTGAGGGTTCAGCCTCATGTTGTACTTACGTAAACGGGTGAAGAACTTTCTTAGGGCAGCAACATGTCCATCTCGGTTTTTAGACTTAACAATCATGTCATCCACATAAACCTCCACTTCCTTATGCATCATGTCATGTAATAAGGTCGTGGCTATCCGTTGATAAGTGGCCCCGGCATTAATGAGCCCAAACGGCATGACGGTATAACAATAAGTACCCCATGGCGTGGTGAAAGTAGTCTTACCCATATCTTCTTCCGCCATCTTGATTTGGTTGTACCCGGCATACCCGTCCATAAATGATAGAAGGGCATGATCAGCCGTGTTGTCCACCAATATGTCGATGTGTGGCAACGGAAAATCGTCTTTTGGGCTAGCCTTGTTAAGGTCTCGGAAATCTACACATACCCGCACCTTGCCGTCCTTCTTGGGTACCGGCACGATGTTTGCAACCCAGTCCGGATATTCAGACACTTGTATAAAGCCTGCTTTGAATTGTTTGTCTACTTCTTCTTTGACTTTGAGAGACCACTCGGGCTTCATTCTTCGAAGCTTCTGTTTTACCGGTTTGCATCCATCTTTGATGGGTATGCGGTGTTCAGCTATTTCCCGATCTATCCCCGGCATGTCCTTGTAGGACCATGCGAAGACATCCTTGAATTCTTGGAGGAGGTCTGTGATTTGTTGTCTCTCCTCGGGATCTAAAGATAACCCTATCCTAAGCATCTGGGGCTCTAAGGTTGTTCCCACATTGATAGACTCGGTTTCTTCGATTACCGGGTCTCGAGATTCCCTCTGTTCTAGCTGCTCGATCAGATGCGGAGGCAAGGACACCTGTTCATCGGGTTTCTCAATGTCATTGCAAAAAATATTTTTGAAATTGGAAATATTTTGAAAATAAGACAAGTCATAAGCGGAACGATTTTCGTTGTTATTGATAGAAAATGTGGAAAACAGCTCGAAGAGAGCAGCCATCTGATCATTGGTCAGAGGCGGGATTGGGAGTGCCTTCGGGACAGACCCCGAGGCTCCAGTGGTAGTGACTATAGGGAGGGGGGTTACAGTTTGGACTCTAGCACCAGACCCCTTAGACTCGAATACAGACTCAGACTCAGACTCTGACTCAGACTCAGACTCGGAATCAGTGTCCGGTATGTTTCCTTCCCCGGTGGTCAGCTTGTAGACTCGACCCTGGCTGTCGGTCCACTTGATGGTCTTCCTCCAGGCTCTTTTCCCAGTATCAGCACCGACTTCCGAGATCAGCTTTGAAGGATCGAACCTGTTGCTTCGAAGGATCAGGTTCACCAGATCTTCCTTGGGGTTCGGAATAGCTTTGTCTTCCCCAAACAAGAGCCCCAGTACGGGCTCGGCATTGTCATTACCCTCCTTGGATTCAGATTGGATGAGGGCAAATATGTCATCTGGAATGTAGTTGCATTCCCGAGCTAGTTCAGTCTTGGGATATGTGATAGTTGGTTGATATAGGCCAACTTGAATAGCCTCGAATACTGGTGTGACGAAATAGTCAGCCAACCTTGGGCTATAAGGGCCCAAGTAGGTACCCTTGATGATGTTGCAAGCTTTCTCAATGCCTGCCCGGACCACATTTCCCGGGGTTATAGCATACCCTAGACCGAAGCGAGATTCTCCGTCATTTAGGACTTCAATAATCTTCCCAGCTGAAAGATACGGCCTCGAGGTAGCCCCCGGTAAATATCCCAAATTTTGTAGCATTGCGTCAATGCTTGTGGTGAAATAGGGCCTGAAAAGGTACTCTTCTTCAATCATCCCCACAAAATCGAATCCCCATAAGTCGGTGCGGTCCGTGGCGTTACAGCTAGCCACAGTCAAAGGGGTTGCTTCTAGGGTGATGATGCCGTCTTGCAAAGGCATTTTAATCTTTCGGTGAAGAGTATAAGACACCGCTTTTACAGCATGAATCCAAGGCCTTCCCAAGAGTAGATTGAAAGAGGAGGTGACATCGATCACCTGGAACTCTAGCTCCTTTTCAATTGGACCCGTTGTAATTACTAATTTAACGGCCCCGGAAACCGCCTTTGGGCTTCCATCGAAAGCTTGGATAGTGTGGGCGGTTGGTATGTAGTCGGCCTCGGTGATACCGAGGGCTTTGGCAGTCCTTAGAGGGAGGACATTCACAGCAGACCCGTCGTCGACTAGGGTCATAGGTAGGTACTTACCCCGGCAAATTACCGTGATATATAGAGCCAGATTGTGAGAGGCCCCGAACGGTGGTAGGTCGGCATCCGAGAAGGTGACTACCGGGCCTTCTTCTTTGGACTTGCCCTTGAGGTAGGGCAGGATAGTGGCTACCATTTCAGTAGGGGTAACCTGGGAGTCGACCTTAATCTGATCGAGAGCTTTTGTAAGTGCCTCTCGGTGTTCTTGTGAGCTAACCAAGAGTTGCCATATGGTGAGGTCAACTCGGGTTCTCTTCAATTGTTTGACAAGAGCCGTATCGGTACTTGGCTCTTCGATGGCTTCTTCCGTCCTGGCAAGTTCAGTGACGGTTATCGGGACTGAGATGTCCTTTGAGCTAGTGGCTGAATAAGGACGACCGGTGGTGGTGAGGTGGTTACTGGCTAAGGCCTTGGACTTAGCCTTCCGGATTTCTTCGGGAGTGATAGGGACAGTTTCCCCTTTGGTGAGGTACACATCTTCCTCATCATCGAACCAGATTCCATTGATTTGTGGGATGAAAGGAGAGATAAGGTGAGAACAGTCGATCACTTCACCGGTGAAGATAGCATGAGAGCTAAAGGGGTTGTGCTTGTTGCTTGGCTTGTCCCCGGGCAACGGTATTTTCCCGCTCTCAATTAAATCCTGAATCAGATGCTTCAGCTTCCAACATTTCTCGGTATCATGCCCATTGCCCCGATGATATTGGCAATAGGCTTGGGCATTGTAACCTTTGGTGCGTTTTTCAACTGGGACTTCAGGAATTGGGCCTATCGGTTGGATCAGGCCTTTAGAAGATAGCCTTTGTAAGGCATATGTATAGGTAGTCCCTATATCAGTGAATACCCTAGGAGGGGTAGTCCTTTTGGATGAGGCATCCAAGAGATTAACCGTGTCGAAGATGCTTCGGGTTGCGGCCGGAGGCTTGGTAGTGGATGAGGAGGCTCCTTGATATCCCTTGCTAGGGGCCTTAGTCAGGCTCTCTAGTCTTAGATCGTCTTCAATCCTCATGCCCATTTCAGTAAGGGTGGTGAAGTTGGGTATGACAGCATACCGGAGGTGGACCCGGTAGGAGGGGAGAAGGTTCTTGACAAAAGCCTCCACTAATGTCTTCTCACTGGGCTTATCGACCAGCTTCACACTTTCGGCCCTCCAACGTTGGAGGTATTTGGTAAAGGCCTCCTTACGTTCTTGGGCCATAACCTCTAGAGACCGCATTGTGGTCTGGATCTCGGTGTTGTCAGCATAGTTCCGAGGAAATTCCGTAGCCACATCATCCCATGTCGAGAACTTCTTGGGATCTAGCCTGTAGTACCAGGCCTGTAATCCCCTAAAAATTCTAGCGCGATACAGTGGCGGAAACACTGTAGAGTCGGGATTAAAACACACAGAACTATGTCTTAATAAATTAAATTGGTAAAGTCAAACATGCGCCATACATAAAAATGGCTAAAATTTAAAACAATCCATAAAGAGGTTAAACAATCCTTAAAACATGATTATTAAAAGATCAGCAGGATCCAAGACTGCTCGCTAGCCCACACCCACCGGAAAATAAACACGTATACCTGCCATGTTAAAACATAACAGCCACAATCAGTGGGGAGCAACGTCAACGTTCTCCCAGCCGTATAACAGGATTTTAAAACAGTAATTACTAATATAGGAAAAATAGTAAAAATGGAAAACAGTAAAACATCATATTAAAATAAGGTTTAGCGTCGAACAAATTATTCAAAAGGGGTTTCCGAAGACACATAAAGATATTTGCCAACCTGTGCCAATTTATATCGATAATAAATAAAATAATCAAAATGGCGTTATGGATAGGAGTAATGTAGAATCTAGACTTTCACTAGGATAATACTAAAAACTAGTTTCGAGAACTTAGTCAAAACAAATTAGACTTTGGTCTCTAACTAGGCAACTCAACTATAACAGGACTGCGTGCAGCGAGGTCCTGGTTTAAGTAGTGCACACCCCTCCTGGATACAAACCATATCCAGTTCAACCCGACGCGACTTATACGATGCGATATCTAAGTTTAAGGTAAATATACACTCTCCTGAACACAAACCATGCTCAGTTCAACAACCAATGCGCCCCATAAAGACACACCAGCCTTACAGTTGATGGCAAAACGTACATCCCAGACTATATTACTCTAAACCCACACTTGTCCTTATTCCATAACTCCAAAACAAACCATTATCGATATTTAAAAGATGTATTTATCATAAACAATATGAGAATAAAAGAAGTAAACATTTATATTCTAAAAGAGAAAACTTTCTATTTTAGGAAACTTCTATTTTAGGAAACTTCTATTTTAGGAAACTTTACTAAAATAGCATCATATCAAAGTAGTGAAAATATTAGTTCATACTAATACCACATTTTAGTAAACGATATAGATTTATAAAACTAATACTTTCGGCCTTAACGATATTAATTATTAAAGTAAGAACATTTGATTTTATGAAATTAATAAAATATCGTATAAGTGTTATAAAATGATTAGAAACATCTTAAATATTTTAATATTACTAATTAGGGTGTTTTCAAAAGTTATAAAGCTAAAATTCCCTAATTATTATTAGTTTCGACGATAAAATTATAAATAGGATTTTACGGCAAATACTAAATTAAATACTTGAACGTCTTTATTTAATTAAACCAACAAATATATTTAGAGTATGTTAAGGGATGATTTAACTCCTAAAGTTTCAGATTTAAATACTTTCAAAATTGCTGGAAAAATAATTCTTTTAGGTAAGACGAAGCAATTTAGCGATAAATCACAATTTGACCGAAAATCAATATTTATTAATTAAAGACTATAATAAATAGTACAAAAATTACGTAAAATAGTTAAATTATATTTATGGACATTCTGTCCAGAAAAGAAAATTTCCAGAATTCTAAAAACTCGGTTTTTAAAGCGTTTTCTCGTTAATCGTCCAATCTCGACAATAACGATTAATAAAAATAGTAATTACAAAACGATTTAAGTATTAATATCCAAAAATTATTATTACACTTTTAAAATCCTGATTTTACAGAATATAAATTTTCCAGATTTTTCCAAAATCCAGATCAACAAATTTCAACAAAACCGTCATTTAAACCCGTTTTCGCAATTAACGATTTTATTAATAAACCTATCGTTCCTAACATTTTATTAAGGCACTAAAAATCATAATAATACATTTTAATATGAAATCATCAGAATCATAATTTTTTCCAGATTTAAACTAAAGACCAGAAATCGAGAATTTAAACAACAAACACGGTTTTAACGATAAACGATGATTTAAAGTGATTAATTAATTCATCCACTTAACAATTCCGAAACATTATGAAAAAAATCAGAAAATTATATTTCACCAGAAAGTTTCACCACTTCAAAAATCAGATTAAAATAAAATGTTTAAGTACTAGAACTAAAAATCGGTTTTTAATCGTTTTTGTTCGAAAACGATATCAATTCAATAATCGATATCAAAAATATCAGAAAAATACTAAATTACTAAAAATCATTAAAAAAAATATTTTTCCAGAATATAAACATATATTACATGTTTAGGCCGATTATTACGATTTTACAAATTAATATAACAATTTAATCGTTAATCTCGTAAAAGCGATAAAAATATCGAAACATGCAAAATTTCAACTTTTAAAATTTTTCCAGAATTCGTGACATACCTATATTGCCAAAATAAAATATAAAAATATATACATGCAAATACTCAATTAAAATCTTGAAATACCGAGTAACATCGACGTTACCTCTACTCCAAGTCTGAATCAACGATATATTCGTCGGCTTCGGGATCGTCCAAAAATCCTACCAAACACGTAAATCATGGCAGAAGAATACCATGAGAAAACTAAAAAAAACAAGGTAAAAATTGATCGAAAATGATGTCGATTAATACCTTAACGAAGGAATCGGAAAGAGGATTATTATGACGATAAGAATGATGCGATTGGGACTTGAAATGGAGCAAAAATTTGCCTAGAATGGCTGAGGGACACACGGCCAAAAGAGAGGAGAAGGGGGTGATGAATATTTTTGGTGAATGCAAAAGAAATGAATGTAGAGAGTAAGGGAGGAGATGGGTGATACAACACTTAAAGGGGTAAGCATGAATTAAGGCTTCAAAAAAAAGAATACAAAAGTGTACCTAGACCATAAGTTGGCCGGCCAAATGGGATAAGAGAGGGAGTAAGAAAAGCTTTGACATAAATGCTATAATGAATGAAAATGATTTATCTTATGATTACGTTTTAATGTGATAAAATGAATCGTTTAAATAAAATGTAATAAAACTTGTGACCAAGAGCTTAGTCGGTCCAAAATGTGAGAAAACAGTCTCAAATAATTTATAAGTTGATAAAAAGTATAATCGTAAAATAGTTAAAGGCATTTCAAAGTAATTCGAGTAAACCTCGCGTAAGAAAATAATTATTCGCGAAGCTTCGTAATAAAATCATAAATGGCTTGTTTTTAGTAACTAAAATATATATCTTAGTAGAAAATATTCCATAAACGTATTCAAACATTTTTAGGAAAAAGGAATAACTTAAATCCAAGCTTAAAAATGTCAATTGGGAGAAAAATAGAATTCCTTGCGGAAAAATTACTTAGTTTACGAAGAAACCAAATAAATGGATTTAAAAGAATTTTAAATCTTTAAAATTAAAAATAGAAATTATTAAACTCAAAAATTAAAATAAAGCTTAGTAAAATGATAAAATATGAGGCCAAAAATGACAGAGTTAAGACGAAGTCCTAACAGAAAGAATAAAATGCTTAGGAAAAATAGCGGGTGTTACAATCCTCCCCACTAAAAGAAAGTTTCGTCCTCGAAACTAAGAAAAAGCAGATAGGAAATCTAGGTTTACCTTACTCGAAGAGTTGAGGATGCTTAGCTCGCATCGAAGACAAATATCTATTCCAAGAAGAATTGGGCTAACCAACCCGAAGTTTAGAATCTTTTGATTAATGAAATCGTAAAGTAAAGTTATTTGATAAAATAATAACGTTAAATAACATTTGTAAACAAACTCGAAGGAAATAGGATAACCAAAATATTTTGAAAACAAAAGTAAAATATTTTGATTAAGAAATTCGATATTATTCTTTTTTTTTATGAAACAAAATTTAGTTTGGAGAAATCAAATTTTGTAGTTAGTAAAAATCGCACCAGCCGTCAAACATTTACAATAATAGATTCAAAAGTTCACCAACAATAAAATGAAAATCAATTCTCAAAACGTTAAAATTTCGAAAATGTTATCAAAGTAATTATGAAAGTTTTCAAAAATGTTATCAAACTTGAACATACAAAATAATTTCGACAATGTTAAAACGTTTTACATAACAATTCTATACAAATTGAAGTACTTGGAAATATAAAAGTCTTCATAAAATTTTGATCGCTTGAAAATCAAAAATTTAAAATAATTTCGAAATAGTTTAAAATAAATTATTAAGGCATTTTGAAATAGATCTAAATATAAATATCAACCAAAGATAAAACAAAGTGAAGTATATAGTTCTTAAATTATAAAATAAAAATGTTAAATTTCACGATAACCCAAAATGTTAAATTGCTCAAAGTTTTTACAAAATGGGGAGTTTAAAAATTTGAAATCATGCTTCAAAATGTTAAAATTTCATGAAAATCAAAATTTTTAAATTAGTCCAGCTTTTTACAAAACGGGCAAATTCACAATTAGAAATTATAACTCAAAATGTTAAAATTTTACGATAGTCCAATATTTTTTTTTAAAGTAATCAAACTTTTTATAAAATAGGGAGTTCGAAAAATAGTTAACGGGCAAATAGAACAAGGATAAATAAATTAAAAATAAGAGCTTTCAAAATCGACAAAGGTTGAAGGGATTGGCAGGAGTTACCGTAACAGAATTCAAGAGGAGCAGAAAGAAAGACGAAGTTGAGAATAAAAAAGAGCTCTCAAGGATTATGGAAGAAATTAATCATCTCGAGATTCCTAGCACGACTTCCACAAACACGGGTTCCTAACTCCCATCAAATAACGCTAAGTCCAATATCAGTACAGGGTGGTCCTACTCAATCTAAAACCTCCAAAAACATCAACTGCTATAGCCTCCAAAATTAAGCCTTACATACTTATATAATCTTTCAATTAGTATGGTAAGAATCCACAAACGATTTAGACTAATCCATTAATTAAGATTCCAACAGTCATCAAAACATACCCAAACTTGTAATCATTAAGGCTCGTAATTCAAAGTTCATAAGGTCTGAACTCGAGGTATACTTCAAATTTCTCGAGTAAGGAACACTAACTAAAACCCACCAATTAATAAAGTTCGGACACGAAATCCTCAAAGATGATCACCGACATATTTATAATACCACAAGTACAGAAGTTGGGGAAGTACAATAAATCCTCAAACACGCTCAAATCTATAGGTAATGGCGCAAACACTCACATTTTCAAACACATCATTCGATTAATGTTTCCAAGAAGTCCATCAAATTTCTAATCGTAATGGTGCAACCACAAAATATTTAATAACTCAACAAAGCCACAATCTCGTTGGTCTAAGGTTCTGAACTATAAATCCATTAAGATGATTGACATCAAAATGTTCCTCAAAACAACGCTATAAATCCAACCTCTAATGGCAATATGTTTCTCCTTTTCAAGGTTAACAACAATTTATTCAATTTAGATCACTCAACTCCAAAGTTCCTAGGTTACAACTTTAACCAACGATTAACGATCTAATCCTTAAGAAACACGGGTAATCTATGTTAACCAAAATTTCTAACGGTATTAATGAAAACCTTCTATGGTACCACAACACTCAGGTTAACAATTTAAACAGTACTCTATGATCCCAAACATTCCCGATGCATCCATCAAATAACATTTAGGTAGGAATCTCAAAATTCTATTATTAGCTACACTTGGTTCGGTTCTAGGTTAATTTAGGTACTAGGTATCCATCAAATACGATATACTCTTACTACCCCAAAATATATTCAACTCTAAGTCCTCCAAATAATCAAGTAACCTATAACCCAAGGTTCAGAGTCTAAAGTACCAACCTAATTTCATTAATTGACAATTTATTATTCAAATCGATCCTCAAAAGCTTACTAAGATAGATAACAAGGTATAACTCACAACCCTCAAGCCCTAGGTAACAAGGGTTTACTAAACCTCAAACATCTATATCCTTTCACGGGGTTCACTGAGACAGAAACCGGTCTAACAAAAGAATCTCAAGAGAAAGATGGTAGAATAGAAGAATAGAACAAGGATTCACCAAGAGAATGAAGATGAGAATATATAAGAGAAGAATTGGAAGAAATAGGGAAAGGAAGAAAAGAATCGATGATCCTATATTACTAAGTTCTTGAACCAGAAGAGAATCTTCGGGCCTCCCGAGTTCACGAGGGAATCCAAAATGGATTACTTCATCCTCTTGTAGAGGAACGAGCACACAAGTCATGGGTCGCTCCATCTGGATTTACTGCGACATCATGGAACATGAATCTACTCTTGATCATCTTGCCTGTAGCTTAAGTAAACTGAACCGGAGCTAAAAGTCATTATCGAAATCTTTCTTGGAGCACCTAGTTGTCCACTCGAGTCAGCAGGTGTTGAGAGTGCTAAGTAGGTCTTGTCCCGATCTGGAGCAGCATATCAGCAACTTGTTCTTTCATCTTCTTCGACATATAAAACAAATATTCAATGCTAATCATTGAGTTCAGGAACAGAGTATCTTAACAGTTAAGTCCTTATTTGTTTCTACCCATCTCTAATAATATTTTTATTTACTGTTTAAATAATTTACTGGTATTTTCCCTAATTTCAGGTGTAAGCGTTGGGAGCAATGATGCTCTGATACCAACTGTAATCCCCTAAAAATTCTAGCGCGATACAGTGGCGGAAACACTGTAGAGTCGGGATTAAAACACACAGAACTATGTCTTAACAAATTAAATTGGTAAAGTCAAACATGCGCCATACATAAAAATGGCTAAAATTTAAAACAATCCATAAAGAGGTTAAACAATCCTTAAAACATGATTATTAAAAGATCAGCAGGATCCAAGACTGCTCGCTAGCCCACACCCACCGGAAAATAAACACGTATACCTGCCATGTTAAAACATAACAGCCACAATCAGTGGGGAGCAACGTCAACGTTCTCCCAGCCGTATAACAGGATTTTAAAACAGTAATTACTAATATAGGAAAAATAGTAAAAATGGAAAACAGTAAAACATCATATTAAAATAAGGTTTAGCGTCGAACAAATTATTCAAAAGGGGTTTCCGAAGACACATAAAGATATTTGCCAACCTGTGCCAATTTATATCGATAATAAATAAAATAATCAAAATGGCGTTATGGATAGGAGTAATGTAGAATCTAGACTTTCACTAGGATAATACTAAAAACTAGTTTCGAGAACTTAGTCAAAACAAATTAGACTTTGGTCTCTAACTAGGCAACTCAACTATAACAGGACTGCGTGCAGCGAGGTCCTGGTTTAAGTAGTGCACACCCCTCCTGGATACAAACCATATCCAGTTCAACCCGACGCGACTTATACGATGCGATATCTAAGTTTAAGGTAAATATACACTCTCCTGAACACAAACCATGCTCAGTTCAACAACCAATGCGCCCCATAAAGACACACCAGCCTTACAGTTGATGGCAAAACGTACATCCCAGACTATATTACTCTAAACCCACACTTGTCCTTATTCCATAACTCCAAAACAAACCATTATCGATATTTAAAAGATGTATTTATCATAAACAATATGAGAATAAAAGAAGTAAACATTTATATTCTAAAAGAGAAAACTTTCTATTTTAGGAAACTTCTATTTTAGGAAACTTCTATTTTAGGAAACTTTACTAAAATAGCATCATATCAAAGTAGTGAAAATATTAGTTCATACTAATACCACATTTTAGTAAACGATATAGATTTATAAAACTAATACTTTCGGCCTTAACGATATTAATTATTAAAGTAAGAACATTTGATTTTATGAAATTAATAAAATATCGTATAAGTGTTATAAAATGATTAGAAACATCTTAAATATTTTAATATTACTAATTAGGGTGTTTTCAAAAGTTATAAAGCTAAAATTCCCTAATTATTATTAGTTTCGACGATAAAATTATAAATAGGATTTTACGGCAAATACTAAATTAAATACTTGAACGTCTTTATTTAATTAAACCAACAAATATATTTAGAGTATGTTAAGGGATGATTTAACTCCTAAAGTTTCAGATTTAAATACTTTCAAAATTGCTGGAAAAATAATTCTTTTAGGTAAGACGAAGCAATTTAGCGATAAATCACAATTTGACCGAAAATCAATATTTATTAATTAAAGACTATAATAAATAGTACAAAAATTACGTAAAATAGTTAAATTATATTTATGGACATTCTGTCCAGAAAAGAAAATTTCCAGAATTCTAAAAACTCGGTTTTTAAAGCGTTTTCTCGTTAATCGTCCAATCTCGACAATAACGATTAATAAAAATAGTAATTACAAAACGATTTAAGTATTAATATCCAAAAATTATTATTACACTTTTAAAATCCTGATTTTACAGAATATAAATTTTCCAGATTTTTCCAAAATCCAGATCAACAAATTTCAACAAAACCGTCATTTAAACCCGTTTTCGCAATTAACGATTTTATTAATAAACCTATCGTTCCTAACATTTTATTAAGGCACTAAAAATCATAATAATACATTTTAATATGAAATCATCAGTATCATAATTTTTTCCAGATTTAAACTAAAGACCAGAAATCGAGAATTTAAACAACAAACACGGTTTTAACGATAAACGATGATTTAAAGTGATTAATTAATTCATCCACTTAACAATTCCGAAAAATTATGAAAGAAATCAGAAAATTCTATTTCACCAGAAAGTTTCACCACGTCAAAAATCAGATTAAAATAAAATGTTTAAGTACTAGAACTAAAAATCGGTTTTTAATCGTTTTTGTTCGAAAACGATAATAATTCAATAATCGATATCAAAAATATCAGAAAAATACTAAATTATTAAAAATCATTAAAAACAATATTTTTCCAGAATATAAACATATATTACATGTTTAGGCCGATTATTACGATTTTACAAATTAATATAACAATTTAATCGTTAATCTCGTAAAAGCGATAAAAATATCGAAACATGCAAAATTTCAACTTTTAAAATTTTTCCAGAATTCGTGACATAAATATATTGCCAAAATAAAATATAAAAATATATACATGCAAATACTCAATTAAAATCTTGAAATACCGAGTAACATCGACGTTACCTCTACTCCAAGTCTGAATCAACGATATATTCGTCGGCTTCGGGATCGTCCAAAAATCCTACCAAACACGTAAATCATGGCAGAAGAATACCATGAGAAAACAAAAAAAAAACAAGGTAAAAATTGATCGAAAATGATGTCGATTAACACCTTAACGAAGGAATCGGAAAGAGGATTATTATGACGATAAGAATGATGCGATTGGGACTTGAAATGGAGCAAAAATTTGCCTAGAATGGCTGAGGGACACACGGCCAAAAGAGAGGAGAAGGGGGTGATGAATATTTTTGGTGAATGCAAAAGAAATGAATGTAGAGAGTAAGGGAGGAGATGGGTGATACAACACTTAAAGGGGTAAACATGAATTACGGCTTCAAAAAAAAGAATACAAAAGTGTACCTAGACCATAAGTTGGCCGGCCAAATGGGATAAGAGAGGGAGTAAGAAAAGCTTTGACATAAATGCTATAATGAATGAAAATGATTTATCTTATGATTACGTTTTAATGTGATAAAATGAATCGTTTAAATAAAATGTAATAAAACTTGTGACCAAGAGCTTAGTCGGTCCAAAATGTGAGAAAACAGTCTCAAATAATTTATAAGTTGAAGTATAATCGTAAAATAGTTAAAGGCATTTCAAAGTAATTCGAGTAAACCTCGCGTAAGAAAATAATTATTCGCGAAGCTTCGTAATAAAATCATAAATGGCTTGTTTTTAGTAACTAAAATATATATCTTAGTAGAAAATATTCCATAAACGTATTCAAACATTTTTAGGAAAAAGGAATAACTTAAATCCAAGCTTAAAAATGTCAATTGGGAGAAAAATAGAATTCCTTGCGGAAAAATTACTTAATTTACGAAGAAACCAAATAAATGGATTTAAAAGATTTTTAAATCTTTAAAATTAAAAATAGAAATTATTAAACTCAAAAATTAAAATAAAGCTTAGTAAAATGATAAAATATGAGGCCAAAAATGACAGAGTTAAGACGAAGTCCTAACAGAAAGAATAAAATGCTTAGGAAAAATAGCGGGTGTTACAAGGCCTTTGGGTGTTTCTCTAGAGATGCAGCGAAGAGGTTTTTGAACATGGAAGAGTCCACTCTCTTAATAGCCATGAACTCCTTGAAGGCCCGTACATGTAGTAACGGGTCTTCAGTCCCTTCGAACATGGGTAAGCCCGTGAGATTCAGGTTTGCGGGTAGTTTGTCACTTACCGGCGAGTACTCCCGACTGTTTTCCCGGTGAATATTGTTACTTCCAGTCAGGTGGACTTGCTCTTCCAATCGGCGAACCGAGCTAACTAGTTCAGCTAGGGGTTCCGTGACCCCAGTATTTGGAGTCCTTTGCTCCACTGTAGCCAGACGAGTGATGATAGCAATTTGCCCAGCCCTCATCTCATTCAGTTGGGCTTCGATCTCGGCCTGTTTGCCGACCATGGCGTCCACAGAGGTTTTCAGACTGCCTAAAGTAGCTTCCATCCTGCGAGTGTGCCTGGTTGCCGGTGGCCTGTCTGTAAGAACACCGCGTAATCAGAAACTGAACCCGGACCTTGGGACCGAAATAGTACATCCCGAGCAGGGAAAAGACTAAAACGACTTGAAAGAGGCTCTTAGACGGGTGACTCGTGGATGACGGGCTTTCCTTAGGATTCGACGAGTGGGCCGAATCTTATTTGAAGGAAGGTCGACGTGAGACGTCCCCAGACTTTGGACTCAAATGTGTAGACGGGCCCTCCTTTGTAGGAGTATGTCCTACGTAGGTGGGCCTTGCCATAGTCTAATAAGGCGGACTGGGATAGGGAGGAAACTCGTGATGTAAGATCGACAGAGTTTCGACGCTAGAGACCTCGACTACTTATGACATGACCCGACACTGCTAAATACGGGAAGGTCCTAAGGGAGAGGAAAGTTTTGAAAATGATTATTTTTGGAAAGTCCAAGAAAGCTCGGGGAAAGGCCCGATTTTTTTTCAAGAAAATCGGAAAATACATCAGGCCTAGATTTTGAAAGTTCGAAAATATTTTCGAGTTTTGAATTGGGCAGCATACCGGCTAAAAAGTGGGCCGTTTTGAGTAAAATCATAAGTCCTAAATTCGGTATGTGTCCCAGGTTTTGAAATTTGAATATATTTTGAAAAGATGCATTTTTGAAAATGACGGTTTTTGAAAAACGACACGGAAACCAAGCCGCACATAGTCACGCAAGCATTATAACGACGCCATGTATGCTTTACACTATGTCTCGGTCGGTCTATAGAGGGTCTATACCAGTGTTCATAGTCTAGACGAGAAACGAGACGGTCTTCCTAAGTCGAGTTGAGCTTAGAACATGCCGCAAAGTCCATACGTATCCAAGGCGGAATACATCGTGGTATAGTGGGACGTTGGTCACCAGTACCGGCCCGGGAAAATATGGGGTTATGTATGAACCGTAAAACTAAAACGAATATTGTATTTGTCAAACGATTTCTATTCGAGTCTCACCCTGAGGATGCCGATGGTTAGGCACTCATCGGTTAATCCCCAGCGGAGTCGCCAAATTGTCGACATGACGTAGGTCCACCCCGACGCGGCCACGCGCGGGTTTGGGTAGGCGAATGCACCTCCATATGAGAATGGATTGAATTGAAATTTAAGTCGAAATGGAGTCGCCACCGAATTTTATGGTTATTCGGAACCGTTCGAGCCCACTCTATATCGCTATGGACCATACACAAAGTACGGCCCATCTCGGTTTTAGAGTTTATTGGGCTCGTCCCTTTGCATTGCGATACCGATACCATCTATACCGGTAATCGTGTAAAGAATGACTCTCGTGCGCCAACGGTTTCGGGCATCCGGAAACCGAGGTTCTGAGTAAGGGGTGAGGGTACGTGTTGGGAAGCCCACTAAGGACATCGTTTGACTTTCTAATATGCGCGTTAGTGATTCGGTGAAATGATATGCAAACAAAGTTTTAGCTAAGCATGCGAATTAAATGTGAGCTACGTCATTTTAATGCATCTAATTTATTGTCGAAGTGATTTAGCATGCGAGGGTTCATTTATAAACGGAAAAACGTAAATAAATAAAGCAAAGCAATAATAAATCGGTTACAAATTACACGGGCGGAATACAACCCGGAATTCACAATACAACGAGCAATAAAAGTAGAATAATCGAAATATATATAGCCAAAATGATAAGCAATAGTTAGAAACGGACCCGTGTATAAACTAGACCGTGAATTGTGTAAATGGACTAACTTCAATTAAATACATATTATTTTATGTACTAACCGAAGGACGGGGATTTAGGACCTAGGCGTGGTTCTAGCCCGATCCCAAATCCAGATGCCTTGTCCCAACTTATCATGTCGGTAAATTGGAGCCTAAATTAATTATGCGTTGGATGCGACTACGGAGTCCTCAACGCAAGATTAATAGTGAGACCGTCGATCAAAGTTGTTTATGTGCGATGATATGCATGAATTTTGAATAGGAGATCACGTGATTGACTTTACACGTGTCGACTAGGTCGCTTTTAAAAAGACGAGGCTCGAATGCTATAAAAAGAGCTCTCGGTTTTCTGGGCTACAGGACCCACTCGATCGAGTCGGGGCTGACTCGGTCGAGTGTATCCTTAAAAAGGTTTCTGCCCACGATTTGGGGTGCTATTCGGTTGAGTAGCAGGTATACTCGGCCGAGTGGCACCTGTACGAGTTATGACTTGTGTGATTTTATGCGTTTTAAATCGAGGGTTGGCCGAATTAAATAAAAATATCGACGAATTTAGATTTAGTTTGGTTTGCCGGTACTATAATCATGTCTTATATGATTATAATACCGTTATCGGATTTTTGTAAAAGGAGTTGTCGTTAGTTTTAGAAATTTGATTAGTGACGAAATTGCGTCCCTCTACGTCACGACATCGATATTAATCCTTACGGATTAGGTGATGTCGATTTTCGTGTCAACGGGTTCCGTACTAATCTTTGAAATGGATTCATACGCGTTCAACTACGAATGATCGGGATCGTGTTAATAAACGAACCTTAAAAAAAAAAATCATCGTAGTCAAACGAGTTCGGATCCGAGTTTTGAAATTATTACGCAAAAATATATATATATACATATGCGGTACATAATATTATAATAAAATGTACATAACGATAATTAAAATGCGATAAGTAAAATGTTAGCGTTGGATGTTAGATGCAAGAAATAAATGTTAGATGTTAGTAATGTCGTTACTATCGACTAAATATAATACTATAAGCATAAATATAAATATACATAAAAGATCGAGAAAAAGGATGAAGAAGGAAAAGTCGGTGTTGAATTGTCACACCCTCAACCTACATGTTCTTGCTTCTCGGGATACGGTTCGTCAAACGGCGGCAATGGCACGGGAACGTCGAGATATGTAGGAGGAATTGATGGTGTGTATGTATGGCTCGGTTTCGTGTGTACTGTGATGTCGAGAATGGTGTTGCAAAGTGTAGGGTGTAAGATGAGTGCAAGGTTGGCTGAATTTTTGAAGGGTGAAAAGTGTTCCAAGAGTTGTGTTTGTGTCAAAGGTTGACGGGTATTTATAGGGAGCCCCGACACATGGGTCACTCGACCGAGTGGCGCGGGTGCACTCGGTCGAGTGCCCTCGCGGATGCACCTGGACCATTTTTGTGAGGCTCCACTCGGGCTATTTTGGGCGTGATTGCCTTGATTTGCTCTTGATTGATTGTGATTGATTTGGCATTAATTTGGGTTGATTTGGCTGATCTTGGCTGATTTCGAACGTATCAGGTCGCTTTTTGTGCCGGATTTGTCTTGACCGGGTTTTGACCCGGTCGCTAAAAGACGGGAATTATTTTTGGTGTCGGTTTTGACCCAAATTAGTCTCATTTTGCTTGAAACGACCCACTGGGCCTGAATTTGAGGTTGGTTTTGTGAGATTTGTATCCCGTTAAAAGCCCATGCCGAACATTATTGATTTCGAGCCCGTATCCGAGCGCGTTAGAACAAGTTAACGTCCGATCATCATCGGGTGTTTTTTGGAAACTACCATAGACACCTGGCAGTCAAAATGCGGGTGTCTACAATCTTCAACCCCAAAGCAAAGCTCTAACCCGTCTTCCGTAGTAGCCGTACCTCGAAAAAACTGCAATAAACAAAGATAATGTGTATACGAAGTTTGTAAAAAAAATTCATTTCCCACGTGCAAGTAAAAAAAATCAATTATATTCATCGGTTCATGTTTAGCCGACACATAAAAAATGTCACACATCAACCGCTTGAATTGTTATAATCATCTTGTACGAACATTAAAAAAGCATGCAGAATATTATACGTATCCAGTTTAGTTGAGTGTGATATCATATTCGTAACATATTATGTATTAAGTATGAACCAATTATGTAAAAAAATGATATAAGAACCTACCGTATTAGTATGATCATATCATTCATTATACAAAGGGAAGAAATGCGGATTTTGAGGGATTCACTTTAAAACATCCATTGATTCAATCACTCCCATCCATTTATGTCTCTGTAGAAAAGTGAGCTCCCGGGAGCCAAGCTAATAGAAGCATTACCTGAAGGATGAAGTTGAAGCTACAACAACAACTGCAACTTCCCGGTTTACTTATTGTGATGTTCTTCAACTGACCTTTCGATAGAAATATCAGCAACATATGCGGAATTACTCACAACCACAGGCTCAGCTGTTTGCATATGTAACATGAAATTTCTAGACAACTAAATTATACGGGGTACTATGTAATACAAAGTTGTACCACATCACAGAATCAATAAGTAGAATAAATGCAGCAACAAGCTATAGTTAGCCTATCCTTGATCAAGCAAGAAAAGAAGTGTCCCTTGCCATTATAATAGTGTCAATACCTTTGGTTGGAAGTTCCACCTCTGAATTTTATTTCAGTTTCTTTCCTGTTAAGATAATCGCATTAGCAGGAACCAAAGCTGCTATAAATATCTTTTTCATTTTCTTACTGGTCGTTTTCCAATACTTCTCCTTCCAAAGCGCAACCTATATATGAATATCACATGACCGTTTGTCCTTTGAACTAATCGTTAATGATGCTCATACGTGTCGTATGAGGATCACTGAAGGGAGTTGTGTCGCTTGTCGAAAACGGTTCGACAACATCAATAGGATTCTCACCCTTACTTGCCAGAGGTCTCTCAATTGAGTCTTCCATAACAGGAACATCCGACCTCATTCTTCCCACAATTTGTGGCAGTAATGCAACTGCAGACACAAACACACATGAAGAGTATTAAAAATCCTACATCACAGTTTCAATAGTTTATCAACTTACAGAGTATAGTTTACTCTACTTCAATGTTAAAAATCGTAAATAAATATCTTGTTGCAGTCTCTAAGCAATACAAGAAAAACTAACTTATAAATGAGTCTATTTCAGTGTTAAAAAACCCATGCATCCATCTTACACCAGTATCCACCCTCATATACTCCATAAAACTTGTCATAACCAAGACATTAAATCTCAGTTCAAATTTTGGTTGCGGCACACCATAATTGCAACCAATATTGCCCCAAAATGTCATCACAATAACCTATAAACCATAACCTAGTACAAATTATTTGTTACCAAGCTCTTATCTTATTCATATGCACCTGGTTAACATTTAGTTATAAATCTACAATTAATCTACTAGAACATAGTAGTAGAACATAGTAAAACATTTAGTTATAAATCTACCATTAATCTACTTGAGTAATGCTATGGAGAGATCGTCTCCTTGAAGATTTTGTAATCACGAGAACATCAACAAACGGACAATTATATGATCGTAAAATCAGCACTAATAATTAAAATGAAAATCGTTGCCGAAATTCTGGCAAGTAACCAGTACACTGTACACAACACAGTACACTCACAAAAACTAACAACGCTCCAGTAAATATAGTATTCCGTATAGCTATATAAGGTATTTCATTTGCATGTGAAAGGAGAAGGTTGAGAGAATATGCGTCTCTAAGAGATAATGTGCTTAACATAAGTCATAATTTAATTCTCTCTTGATTTGACTTTCACAATTTTCAACCCAAAAATTAGACATTGTGTTTAGCATCTATATGTATCAAAGTAACGTTATCTTATAACCAATGCACAGGGGCGGCTAGAGCCCAATTTAGGCGGAACAAGGGAACATAGCCTCCAAAATTTAGGCCGAAATCTGTAATCACTACTTGAATAAAAAAAGGGAAAATGATAAATACAAACTGCAAATTTTCAACTTAACACACCCTCACTAAGATTAGCAAGTCTCTTGTGAGACCGTCTTACAGTAAGTTAATGTGAGACATACTAATAGAAATAAAATAATAATAAAAGTAACCATCTTGCATGGGAGAGGTCTCACAATAAATTTATCGTGAGACCGTCTCATACAAGAATTTTTGCACTAAGATATCATTAACTCATAAGTCAACACATAATTACGTTTAGATTTTCAATAATTAGGCATAAACTTCCTCCTTCCCCACAGTGACATTTCTATGCCCGAATAATTATAATCTCCATCCTTGAACTTTCCTTTAAAATTATAATTATAAATTTATGTTCTCCAAATTTCTGTTACTTCTAAATTCCGACCTCTCACAAATACTCAACAATTGTGAATTGTTGCAAGAACTTCTTTAGTTTGCTGAATGTTACTGTGTTGATACTATATAGCGAGAGTTAATTCTTATGATGTGCGTACAATGAAATACGGAGTAGTAAGGGAGAGAGAGGTGATTATACCGCAGCCGGTTTCGCCAACGATAAGAGTGACGTGATTATCCATAATCTTCTTGACGATTTTCTCTCTCATTGCCGTAATCGGAAGAGAAGCAAAATTCAGCAGCAGAGACGGCGATGAAGTTGAGGAAGACGGCGACGGCGGCGCCATCGAAGGTACGGCAGAGAGAGAAGAGAGAAAGTAGAAACCTCTTAAATCCATTTAATTTCAATTAACTACCAAAACAATAATAACCAATCATTTATTCAGCATATCATAAATCATCAAACATCAATAAATCCCAAATCAAACATGCATAAACACAAAATAAAATAAAATAAATCAGATTCACGAATTATGAAACACACCAGCAGTTGTAGATGGGTTTCGAATTTGGATAACAGAAGCAGAGCGATGACGATGAAGGACAGTTCTCGGCGGCGAAGAAATGCGATAGGAGTAGGCAATGGTGATGGAGGTCGAGAATAGAGGTTCGTAAGGAAGGAAATATCATGAATTCGTGATATATTACTGAATGTTATTTATTGTTTTAATAAGAAAGAAAGGGAGGAAGGTTTTAAGTAGGTTGATTAGGGTTGTGGGAGATAACTCGTCAATTGATTTGGTATATTCATGTCGATTGGTATTTGTTACCATAAGTGGTCACTTATAAGGAATAAATTATATTAACAATGTCGATTTTTCAATCGTCGCGAAAAGACGTTTTTGTTGTAGTGTGTTTCCGTACGACAGCGCTTTGTGGTAGCAATGTCGTAGACTGGTGTTCATTTGGATATTCTTTTGATTTAGGGGTACATTCCCAAAGTCGGTATTTCTTCGAGTCCCTGACCAATTCTCGTCTTCAACTTAGCCGAGTACTAGGACACACTATAGAAAGGAGGCTAAATCTTTGTTCTTTGAATTTATCTGGATTTTGTGAGTGGATGGAGAACTTCTGCCTAGGAGAAGCCCCCAGGATGAGAAAGCTAGCTGCTGAGAACATGACAGTGTCGTGACCGGAATGATGATGCTTTTTCGAATTTGTGTGAATGTGAATGGTTGTGCCTTTGTTGAAAGGCTGCCTACGTATTCACGTGTAGTGAAATCAAACCAAGCCGTAGTTCAGTGGATCGAAAGATATATAATGGTGCCTAGTTTACTCGGGCTTTGTGTGTAACTAGCCACAGGGATGGTGTAGGCTAGGTGCATTCCCAGTGATGTCTTGATCAAAGGGCTAGAATAGTTAGGATGTTGATCCTGTGACTGTGAGCGTTCTCCGGGGTAGCCCCCAGAGGTGGTGTGAACTATTTGGGCATGTTCTATGCCGACTGCAAGTTGAATTCCCGTGTTTGGGGCTGGTAACTGGTTTAGATGTTTTTGGAAATGTGGAGCTAGGTCGCAAGTGGCTTTGATGTTTCGAAATATGGAGATCGATTTTGTGGAGCTAAGGCTTCGAGGGTAAGGTATTGTAATGTGGTAGGAAAGGGGGAAGTCGAGTAAAAATGACTTGGACTTCGATCGGGCAGGTTGATAATGCGTGATCTGGTTTCCATGTCTGGCCCTAAAGGTTAGGGTGTATCCTATGGAGCTTGAATCCTCAAAATTCTGGGCTGTCTCTAGCCTAGGTCTCGAGAAGGTCTTGAGGATTGTAATGTGGGAAGGCTAGATGTGGTGTTAGCTGACCAGCTTGACTGTCTCTCCCCTATTGGATGGTATGGGTATTGATAATTTTTGAATTGACCGTTTCACGGTCATGGGTTTTTGAATTCTTTGGGTTGACCTCTTAGCCCCGGTCATGGGATTCTTCATTTGAGTTGACCGTGTCTGGTCGAGAGATGTTGATAATTCTTTTTTGATCATGGCCAGCTTTTTTGTTTTGGCCTTTTGCTTTTTTTCTCTTGGACTTTTGATTTTTTTGTCCAGCTTTTTTTTTTGTCGGTCAGACTAACACCTAAGGTAGGGACTGGCTAGTCTTATTGGATGGGTGTTTAATGTGGGAAGTGGGCTTGCCTCCCGTCTTGAACCCAAATTAGAAGACTACCCAGATTTGTCATAGGATTCGATATGCTCCTGCTACGGGTAGTTATGTGGCTTTCTATACCAGACATGGAATAGGTAAAAGAAAAACACGGGCTCGGTTTCCTACAGTCATTATAGATGTGCCTATAATAGTCACGTGCGTGTGCTCACAGTGTATGATGGTGTTCATCATGTTCTCGGAAACACATAAGGAAAGTATGTATGAGAAATAGAAAAGCTGATTTTATTGAATTTTGAAAAAAAAAAGAGGACAGAATACAACTGACTTTGACTCTGACTTTGATTTGGAAATGAGGATGTAGAGTATCCTAGATTCGAACTCAGACTTAGACTCGAATCAAATCCGGACTCGGATGCTCAGTTGGTTGTTTTTTTTGGTAAGGTCTTTGATTGGAGAGAAAGACGGGTGCCACGACTCGCCTAAACTCGGCTTTGCGCAAGTGCAAGAGAGGGAGTCAAACAAGACACGGCCCGGGGTGACGGGTCGACAAAGACTCTTGGACCGGGATACTCGAACGTTGATCTAGACGAGGTAACGACTGCGAATTGGACTCGAGCTGCATAAGGGTGAATCCGAAAATGGGGGCGACCGTGTTTGACCGTATCACGTGCTCGGACCAACCGTGGTGACCTAACCCTAGGTGACTCGAGTATTCATAGCATAGGTATGACACGAAGAAGGCATCATAAGGACGCCGATGCAGGATGAACGTAGGGTACCCCTTAAGGTGACCGTGGTTGACTGCTCGGGTGGAGGACAACCCCCGAGTGAGAATAAAGACTTTGATAGGACTCAAATGGTGCGACATCTAAGTGACTCGAAAGTGGGGTACGTGAGCCAACATGTGTAAGACCTGATCCTTAGAGCAAACGTGGTTGATCGCCCCGCTAAAGGGTAGCCCCCGAGTGGGACTGAAGACCGACTCCTAGACGGGTGACTCGTAGATGGTGGACTCTCCCTGGGTTTTGGCAAAGTGGGCCTAGTCCCGTTCGAAGAAAGATCCGTGTGTGAAATCCCCAGACTTTGGACTCGATTGTGTAAATGGGCTTCCCTTTGTAGGAGTTTGTCCTACGTAGGTGGACCGTGCCTTGACAAATAAGGCGGACTTGGGATGGGGTAGAAACTCGTGATGTAAGATCGACGGAGTTTCGACGTTATAGATTCTAACAACTTATGACAAGACCCGACACTACTAAATACGGGAAGTCCTAAGAAGAAGAAAGTTTTGAAAAGGGAATTTGGATTTGAAAACCGAGCAAGGTCGGATTGGAAGGCCCGATATTTTTGAAAAATCGAAAAAAAAGGTTATTTGGGCGAGATTTCGGGCTTTTTGAAAAGGTTTGGACAGCATACCGGCTAAAAATAGGCTATTTTGAGTCAAAATCATAAGTCCTAAATTTGGTAGCTTTCCGGGTTTTGAAAAATAGATGGGTTTGAAAAGATGCGGGTTTTTGAAAATGACGGTTTTTGAAAGACGACTTGTAAATCAGGTAGCACGTAGTCATAGAAACAGTATAACGACGCCATGTATGCTCTAAGTCTAAGTCTCGGTCGGTCGAAAGAGGGTCTATACCAATGACGATAGCTTTCTCGCAAATCAGGACGGTCTTCCTAAGCCGAGTTGGTCTTAGAACCTGCCGTAAAACCCATGCGAGTTCCGCCATCGAAGTTTTTAGTGCACCCATTTAGGAATGCACCGTGGTATAGTGGGACGTCGGTCACAAGTAACCGGCCCGGGAAAAAATTGGGTTATGCATGAACCATTGAACTAAAACGTGTACATTACTATTCGAACGATTTCTTTTCGAGTCTCACCCTGAGGATGCCGATGGTAAGTGACACATCAGTTGATCCCCAGCGGAGTCGCCAAATTGTGGACATGACATAGGTCCACCCCGACGCGGCCACGTGCGGGTTTGGGGAGGCGAATGAATCTCCATATGAGATGGTCAAATTGAAATTTAAATCAAAGTAGGAGTCGCCACCGAATTTTGTGGTTATTCGGAACCATTCGAGCCCACTCTATGTCATAGTGGGCCGTATACAAAATACGGCCCATTTCCGATGTGAGAGTTTATTGGGCTCGTCCCTTTGCATTACGATACCGATACCGACATTATCGGATACCGTGTATTGAATGACTCTCGTTGCCAATGGCTTCGGACATCCGGAAACCATGGTTCTGAGTAAGGGGTGAGGGTACGTGTTGGGAAGTTCACTAAGAACACCCAACCCCGCCCGCACTAAGCGGCCTTTACTAAGATATCGTTCGTTTTTGGTGTACACGCGTTAGTTCGACGGTTGAATGATATGCAAAGATTATTTTCCCTAGACATGTGAGAGAAAAATAAATGGGTTGCTAAGTCGCTTAATGCATATTAAACTAATAACGTCAAAGTTATTTTAGCATGTGAAGTTCGTTTTAGTCTAATAAAACAAACGATAAAAATAAATCGCGACAAACAAGGAGCAAACGAGTTAGTAACGGTTGAATAATTTGAATAAAGACGTAAATAAATAATATGCATGATTTTTGAAAAGATTTATGTCACGTGATGGATTAGCACGCGTTGACCGAGGTCAAAAAAAGGTATTTATCGAAATATGTCGCGAGGGTCGCTTTTTATGTAAGATTCGAAAAGAATAAAAAAAATAAAAAAGCGAGGAAACGAAAAAAGGAAGACCCGGCCAACCAGGCCACCGCGCGAGTCGCCTGACAGGCGCGCGACTCGCGTGGCGGTCTGTTCGGTTTTTTTTTATTTTGTCGAAAATCGTTAATTTTTATAAATCGCGTACAAATATGGATTAATTTATACCCGATTCATATTTTCGATATTCGTCGTATTCGATATTCGATTATGAAATCGATATCGAATAGTCGGAATGATTTTGGAAAAGGTTTTGAAAAAAGTTTGTTTTGAACGAAAAGTAAAAAAAAAGAATTTTGAACGAAAAAGATGTTAATTCTCTCCGCGTATGAAATCGTCGAATTTTGTTTAAAAAGATGTAACGATTTTATTAGCGTCAACGAGAATTAATTAATTTTGTTCTTGTTAGATACGATATTCGATTAGAGAATCAATATCGTATTTTAAGAACGTTATAAAAAATAGTTTTTTTGTAGTATCGATTATTAGAAATGAAAAATATGCGAAGAACGACCCATATTAAAATACGAAACGACCGATGACACGACGAAAAAGAAAAAAAACGTGGAGAAGGAAGAGAAAAGGGGAAAGAGTCGGGTTTGATTTACACCCTCAACCTACATGCTTTGTTTTCTCGATATGGAGCTCGTCGGACAGTGGTTTAAACTTGGGAGCGTCGAGATGATGCGGGATGAGTTAAGGTGTTATTTTGGACGTGTGGTTGGACGGGTTTCGGCCGGTTTTTTTGAGGTCGGATTCGTCGGTATTTTGGCAGTATTTCGGTGCTTCTTCGAAGGTATATCGGGATTTGCTTTGAATGATTTTTTTCTAGATGTCGAGGATGATGGATGTATATTTCATGTATGGGAATAATTGATCTCCTATTGATGGATAGTTCTTGAATGAATTGTGTTGAACAGAGGGTCCTATTTATAGGCGAAGAGGTTTAGGAGAGGTATCTTGCTTAGACAACAAGAAATACCGATTTGGATAGGAAACGCGAGAGTTCGAAAGTAACGAGAAGTCCGTTGCTTGGGGAGGACGCAAGGAATCTCGGCTGGTTGGGGGGAGTTGGCCGAGTATTTTGATGCTCGGTCGGTAATTGATTCGGTTTTCGGATAGAATTCCTACTTGAGATCGAATTCTATCCTTAAACGGATTTGTTTAATATTTTTTGAAGCTGATTTTTTGTGGTGTTTGAGACCGAATCAGCCACGTGAGGTGTCACGGCTAACTCGTGTGTCTCGAGAATATTTTTGACCGGGTTTTGACTCGGTCGCTAAAAGACGGTTTTACCCCTGGTGTCGGAATCGACCTAAATTAGTCTCATTTGACTCGAAACGACCCACTGGGCCTGGATTTGAGGTTGGTTTTGTAATAAGATTTGTACTCCGTAATAAGCCCAAGCCAAATGTCCATGATTTCGAGCCCATATCCGAGTCCATCGAAGCATGTTTGCGTCTGATCATCATCGGGTGTTTGGCGGGAACTACTATAGACACCTGGCGGTCAAAATGTGGATGTCTACAGTGTGGCCCTAGTTTAAGATAATATGCACACCTCTCCAGAGCACCATAAATACTCAGTTCAACCCGACGGCGACTTACACTGCGAGGCACGAGTTTAAGGTCAAAATGTACACACTCCCGAGCACCATATATGCTCGGTTCAACAACCAATGTGCCCTATAAAGACACACCAACCTTATAGTTGATGGCAAAACCGTAAACCCCATAATATAATACTCTAAACCTCACACTTGTCCATATTCCATAGCTTCAAAACAAGCCATTATCGATAATCAGAAGATATAATCATTATAAATAATATGGAGATGAAAGAAATCAACATTTATATAAAAAGGGAAAATTTCTATAAATAGAAACTTACTGATTTTAGAAACTTACTTAAAATAGAAATTTCATTATAGAAAATACGTAAGTTATTAAAATATGTGAAATGTATTAAGAATAGCATTTCTAACGAAATTAACATTTTATTATTACCGTCGTTATCGTTACTTTACTATATTTCTAAATTCGTTACTCAAAATATAAATAAAATGTAATAAGTCATTTTATAGTATTTTATAAATAATTAGGAAATCGAGTTAAAACTATAAATTTTAGAAAAGAGATATTTTAAGAAGATGATATCAAAATTAATTGAGTCGACGAACTTTATAAATGAAATGAAATTTACGAGGAGTTCAAATTATTTTTAACAGATAGTTTTTTTTTATTAGTAAATATTATGGATTTTAATAAAAAATAGTCAATTGGAAACAAATAGGAAATTATTAGTGAAAATAGGCTCAACTAAAAATATATTTAAAACAAAATCGACTATTTTCTCATTTTTCAATATAAGCCGTAGAACAAAATTAATTTATTAAAGAAGTATACAAATCTCGATTATAATATAAAAATACAATTTTGAGTTAAAGTTATATATTAATAAAATATGACGAAAATATGAAATCGATATTATTTAGTTACTAGTGTCACGATAACCAACAAAATATTATAACTATCGTAAATAATTAAATTATTAACAATTTGTAAAACGATATCGAAAGTTATAAAAAGTTTATAGGGTACAAAACTTTAAAAATAAATTTTTTAGCAAATAATAAATAGCTAAAATTAGAAAACCGAAGTTAAAATACTTACTACATACTACTACTCAATCATACGATATAAAATCGAGTAACGTCCTAAAGGTACCTTAAGACGACTTCAAAACGATCACGTTCTTAACCTTGATCAGTCCAAGCTCCAAATCGATAGTACTGTCTTTAAGCTCCAAGTTGAAGAACCGCTAGAGTTTATTAGCAGAAAGACGAGGAATGAGAACGTATACACACAAACAAAGGGACAGCAGCAGGCCATTAACCCAGAGGTAACAGTAGCGGAAAAAAGACAAACGAAAAGAAGAAGAAGAAGAAGAAGAAGAAGAGGATGGAGAGAAAATGGAGAACGCAGATAAAGAAAATGGAGAGAAAAGAAACAAACGAGGATGGATTAAAACTAAACCGAGAATAACGGGGAAACGCAGCAGCCCGCAAAACCGACACAACAGCAGCAAAAAGGAAATAAAAGAAAGCATAAAGAGTTGAGGGACGCCAAATAAAGATAAACCCGTTATCAACACAGAAACATGGATGATTATAAGTCGGATCGATCGAAATAGAGATCAAAACAGAATTTGGCACACATACGTACAAACAGTGACACAACAGATCACAAAACAAAGAAGAAGAGGAAAGAAAAATGAAGAAGAAGAGAGCAGCCAGAGGAGAAACAGACAGCAGCCACAACAACCAACGAACAGTACATAATCGCAGTGGCAGCATCGAAACGAAGAGGGAAAAGGACAGGACAAAGCGGCAGATGCAACAGCACAGTAGCAGCAGAATAGGAAGAAGACACGGACAGCAACAACCGTGACAGAACAGCAGCAACAAAAGCAAAAAGAATGACCCGACAACCGAGAGAGAAAACGAGAGAAGGCGGGGAGAAAAGAAGATGAGAAATGGGGCCGAAATCGACCAACACAGCGGAACAAAATACAGCAGCCGAAGTAAGAATAGAACGAAGAAGAAGAAGAAGAAAAGAAGAGGCTGATTAAAAAAGCGAACAGCCGCGACGATGCAACACAAAAACAACAGCAGTACGAACAGCAACTAAGACAAAGAAGAAAAGAAGAAGGAGAAGGACGAGAGATCGAACAACAAAGACAGAGGGGAAAAGAATTACCCTCACACGTCCAGGCTGGAGGATAAAACGCAGCAGCGACGACAAAGTACGACAACAGCCGCAGACAAACGTGACAAAAGCAGTAACGAGTTGCAGCAGACCGAGAAAGATGATGCGGATGAGGAACGAAAACAACAGGTGCACAAAAAGGAAAGATGTGGCGGGAAAGAGGAAAAAAATGGGGTGATGGTGAGACTGCAGCTTCAATACGGAGAAAACAAGAGAAGAAGAAGGGAACGAAGAGGTGATGGTAAGGATTTGCCGTGGATCCCCACCAACAAGTAATAACCAACTAATCCTAACTGGGTAGAAAGGGTAAGTCGGGTCGAGTCCACGGGGACGGTAAAGAGGGTTTGGACCAAGTTCCACCTAAAGACTTGACTAGGTCTCGCGGCTAAGCTAAACTAGAATGAGAAGAAGGGAAAGAACTATGACTAAAAATAAGCTAAGAAGGAGAAATCAAATAAGGAAAGAGTAGGGTTAGGTCGGGTTCATAAGTGTAGTAGGGTGGTTGGGTAATCGAGGGTGTAGGTTTCACCTAGTCACTAAGGTCGGTCCGCGCTCTCTCGTCAAAGCCAATGTCCGCACTCTCGTGGCTAAGACAAAACCCGAATACTCATGCAAGATGCTACCCAATACATAAGGGTTCAACCACAAATCAATCACCCAATGAGAAGAATAAAACAAGCAAGAGGAGCATTTGCAACTACTACTCTAACAAGCATTTCATCAAACACATGGGATGCTCAACATATGACTAGTGACAAAGATTCAACCTTTACCCACAATCAACCCTAATCACCCATAATCAACACATTATACCCCTACTAACCCCACAAAAAGGTCTACTCACACATGTTCAAACTAATACTAACAATAATAAGAGGAAACAACACAAATATCCAAACATTCATAATGAAACTAACAAGAACAAGAACAATAAGAAAAGATTGAAACTTGAAAGATTAAACAAAGATAAAGAGAAAATAGATTATACCAACTACAAAGTGGATTAAAAGAAGAGAACTTGCATTAATGAGAAAAACCCAAAACAATCTCCCAAGGTTGTTAATCTTGGATGAATCTTGAAGAATTCCCTTAATACAAGGATTAAACTAAGATTAACGATTAAGTAAAGACTAATCTACACTAATCTAAGCTAATCTAGTCTAAAGTAGTCTAGGGTTTAGTGGGTAATGTCTAACATAAGCTAAGATTACAAGAGGGGGGGTATATATAGGGTTACAATGAATAAGGAGAAGAAAAGAAGAACACGGGGCTGTTGCTGCTCCTTCTCGGCCGAGATCAGATGGTCTCGGTCGAGATGAGACTCTTCTCGGTCGAGATGAGACTCTTCTCGGCCGAGATGATGTGGTCTCGGTCGAGAATGAGCATCAGTAGCTCGTCTTAGCTTGTACTCTTCATCTCGACCGAGATGAGTCTTGTAGGCCTCCAATATGATCTCTAAGGTCCCTCCTTGCTTCTCATGAGCTACTCATCGATCCTCAGGGCTCGGGATCGAGTCTAAAAGGCTCGGGAATGGGTCCCAAGGTCTCGGGATCGAGTCTAAGCCACCGAGTGATCGTTGCTTCTCATTGTTGGCTCCAAATGTCTCGGAAATGAGTCGGAATCGTTCCACCCCTCCAAGATTAGTCCTAGGAACCTGAAACAAACTAGAAGAAGCATAAGTAGCCAAGAAACCGCTCCAAAGAGCGATTTCACAAGAGAAACCGGGACCAAACTTAACAAATAAGCACTACAAAACACACTTATCAAGAGGTGGCATAGTGTGGGAACCCCAAAAAAAAATGAAGTGGTGGGTGCAAGTTAAAGAAAGGAAATGGGAAAAGGGGTTGAATGTAACAAGGGGGTTAAAAGAACCAAAAGGATTAATTAAATGAATCCGATAGGAGACGAATTTCGTACGATAAGTTCACTGACCTAAGAATCGAATTAAAACGAGTCAATAAAATTACTAAGTAATTGGACCGAATAATAATAAAATGAGTAGAATAAACGTTTCTAGAGACATAGGTAATCATTCGAGACGAAAATGAAGTTTATAGAAATAAATAATTAGACGATCAAATAGTATTTTCCGATAAATAATAAATTTTCGATAAAGTGAATTAAACTGATTTCTCGCGTAAAGTAATAAAGTAATGTTTCGACGAAACTTAATATAAATGGACTTCGAGTCGAAAATAGAAATTCGAACTTAAATATAAATAATTAAAATTTAGAATTTAAATCGTCGAAATAGTCTTTCAATAAGAATTATATTAAATGTATAAAATGAATCGAAACAGAAATAAAAATATGTTTTAAATATAAGAAGAATTTTCGAGAAAAATAGAATTTTAGGAGTTTGAAACGTTTAAACGATAAATTCATTTTATAATAATTTTAAAAATTACGAGTTAAATCGTAAAAGTAAAAATACGAACATAATTTTAATTTAATTTTAAATTTATAAAATCAGGGGTGTTACAATCTCCTTAAAAAAAAGCCCTTTGATCGATTCGTCGGCATGAAGTGCCGACTAGGGGACCGAGTCCCGAGGTAGGAAGATAGCGATGATTAGTCGATCCACCCCAAAAATTGTAAACACTCCACCTATTTGTTTGCACTAATTTAGGAAATTCGAGTTTGGAACGACCATCTTGGCCCTAACCAAAGAGAGCGGGATTGCACCTACCTACAGTATCGAGCGACTCCATGGTTCGCTTATTTCAATCCGTTTAACACCCCGTTGTACCCCTTTAGAAGATTAGGAGGAACTAGCTAAGTTATCAACACCTTTATTGCTTAATTGTCATACTATTAGGCTTTGGTCCTTGTCTACTTGGGTGATTTATCTTGGAATGTTCATGGTTGTTTTAGGTAAGTATTTGGTGTCTTCCCCACCGTCTCGATGAGGGATTCGGTGTTTTATTTTTGCTTTGGATGCGTCTATTCTTTTGTGTTATGTGTTTTTGTGTGTCTAGTCGCATCCACCGTTTTGAGCAAGCCCCAACTTGCCTTACATGGGAGTACCCTACCTCATGGGTATTTCGATGTGAGTTGAAGGGACGAAAAGGACCCGTTAATTGCCCCGTATCTGTAACACCCACTATTTTCCTAGTGCCGTTAATTATTCAGTTGTGACTCCGTCATGACTCTATGTCAATTTCGTCTTCTATTTCCTTCATCTTTCTGAATTCTTATTATTTTTTTTGTGTGAAATAATATTTATTTTTATTTTAAAAGATTTTATTCTTGTAAACCTATTTATTTGATTTTCATTGTAAACTATTTATTTTTGCGCGTGAAGTTCTATTTTTCTACGAACTAACGTTTTAAGCTTGGAATTCAGTTATTTATTTTTTCTAAATATCAAAACACGTTTATATGATATTTCCAACTAAGAAATATTTTTATTTAAGAATATTTGACCTTTAATGATTTTATTACGAAGTTTCGTAAATAATTATTTTCCAACGCGCGGTTTACTCGAACTGATTTGAAATACCTTTAACAATTTTACTATTCATCTTTTTATCAACTTAGAAATTATTTGGGACATTTTTCCCATGTTTTGGACCATGACACACCCATGTCATATTTTTACACTACAACTTTGTATACATTTCATTTTATGATGTTTAAGCTTTAGATATTTTCTTTTTCTCACCCATTTATTTTTGGCCTTAAACACAAACTCTTCACACTCCCTTCTTCTCTCATTTTGGCTGATTTGTGCATGTATTATGACATAGTTTTAATCAAAATTTACTTATCATTTATGCTTTTGAAAACCATCCACTTTCTTATCATTCATTTTACAAAAAAATTAAACAACATTTCCTCCCTTTTTTTCTCTTGGCTGAAATTTTCCATCAGCTTTTCTAGCCAAATTTTGTCTCAAATCGACTCTTGATCGTCTCGTTTTCATCTCTTAAATAATCATCATTCCGATCCCTTCGTTAAGGTAATAATCGATGTTGTTTTCGATCGTTATTTTCCTTGATTTTCTTAGTTTTCTCATGGTATTTTTCCACCATGCTTTTCTTGTGTTGAAGGATTTTTTAATGATCCTGAAGCCGACGAATTTATAATCGACTCAAATTTGGGTTAAAGGTAACGTCGATGTTACTCGGTATTTCATGATTTTAATTGTGTATTTGCATGTATAATTTTTATATTTCATTTTTGACAATATATGTATGTCATTTAATCTGAAAAATATTTAAAAGTTAAAAATTTGCATTTTTCGGTATTTTTATCGCTTTTACGAGATTAACGATTAAATCGTTATATTAATTTGTAAAATCGTAATATTCGGCCTAAACTTTTAATATATGATTATATTCTGTAAAAGTGATGTTTTTGATGATTTTTAATACTTTAGTATTTTTCTGATATTTTAGTTATCGATTATTGAATTATTACCGTTTACGGACAAAAATGATTAAAAGCCGATTTTTAGTTCTAGTACTTAAACATTTTATTTTAATCTTATTTTTGACGTAGTGAAACTTTCTGATGAAATAGAAATTTCTGAATTTTTTCTAAATTTTTGGAATTGCTAAGTGGATGAATTAATTAATCACTTTAAATCATCGTTTATCGTTAAAACCGCATTTGTCGTTTAAATTCTCGATTTTTGGTCTTTTGATTTAATCTGGAAAAAATTATGATTCTGATGGTTTCTTAATAAAATGTATTTTTATGATTTTTAGTGCTTTAATAAAATGTTAGGAACGATAAGTTTTATTAATGGAATCGTTAATTGTGAAAACGGGTTTTAAAGACGGTTTTGATGGGCTGTTGAGTTAGAGAGATAAACTCAGGGGAATCTCTGATTTTAACCGCCAAAACACCGTGACCATGGGTAAAGGACCAGGACGGCCACGGAAACAACCCAAACCGCAGCACACCCCCCAGCCTAAGCAATCGCAACCGCTTAAACAACAATCTGGATCATCAATTGTTCCGCCTGAGGATGAATTTCAGGTACTAGGAACTCCACCACCACCGCACTCGCTTAATGATTTCTTAAATTCTGCAATTGATCTTAATATGAATCAAAGTGATGGAGCGGAGCTGAGCAATTCGAAGCTTAAAAAGGTCGAGAACTCTCAGCTTCCTCCACCGAACCCCATTATTGAAGGAGTAGTAGAGGAATATGCAGAATATTTCTTTGGTTCAGCTGCTGCAGGTGAAGCTTCAGATGAGTTAACTAATACGGGGAATTTTGAACACCCTAGCCTTAAAAAAGGGGAGGGTTCTTCATTACTTAACCCAGATGCTGATGCTCTGAGGGAGGGAACTGTTCCAAAGCTTAAAAAAGTGACGGAAACAGTCCCACCTATTCAACCGAGCAAGGGTGGGGGATCACCAAGACTTAAAAAAGGGGCGGATGGTCCTCCACCTCGTCCTCCGAATGCACAAGTGGCACCATACACGAGACTTAAAAAAGGGGAGGGAATGGCCACTTGGGCATCTAAGCTGCAACAGAATAAGGGTATGGAATTGCACTTTGTTCCTGAATGTGCCAACTTAGACTCAATCACCATTGAGTCGAGTGACATTGAGGAGGAGCTTTTGGCATGGCGCAATATTCTTGTTGGGCATGTACTGGGAACTAGGGTTACGTTCAAACGACTTGAAGATTTTGTAGCTGCTCAATGGAAGGATAAGGGGATGCCTCAGGTTCTATATTATAAGAAGGGGTGGTTTTATTTCCGATTTCGACAAATGGAAGATATGAATGCTATTTTAAAATAAGGTCCATGGGAAATTGGGAAATCAATCTTACTTCTCAAACAATGGACACCAAACTTTCACAAAGAAATGGATCATCTGTCATGCTTGCCTATTTGGGTTACTTTTCCTGACTTGGATCCTTTCTTTTGGTCAGAAAAAGCCTTGAGTAAGATGGCCAGCAGAGTTGGTAAACCAATATGTGCAGACAGAGTCACCACAAGTCAGGAGCGAATTTCATTTGCTCGAATTTTGATTGAAGCTGATGTGGCCGAAGAACTTCCCTCGCAGGTGGTTCTCAACACGCCCTTTGGTCAAACCCTTTAGAAAATAGAGTATGAATGGATACCTTATTTTTGTAAGAAATGCAAAAAGTTGGGTCATATCGAGTAAAAATGTCGATTACACCAAAAGACTTATAAGCTTAAGGAGTCAGTGAAAGTAGTTGCAGCAGCGGCTCCACAAGGAGAAGAGGTTGCTACAATTTTGGTGGATTCAGAGGGCTTTACCACTGTCATTAAAGGTAGAAGCCCTCTTCCAAGGAACATGGCTGCTCCTCATGTGCCCAATTCTAATCAATTTAGAGCATTAGAAGGAATGCAGACTGATGATGCTATTACTGGAGATGAGGGTGTGCTATTAGGAGAGGAACCTCCTGATAGTGAGCACCCACATGAAAATTATTACTTGGAATATTAGGGGCATGAATGAGCCCCTAAAACAACATGAGGTTTTGAGCCTCATGTTGGCTAAAAAGGCTGATGTTATGGCCATTATTGAGACGAGAATTAAAGAAAAAAATTACCCAAAAAATTTGGTGTAAGAGATTTAGTTACTATAGTGGGTTTACAAACTATAGAAGTCATCGGAATGGCAGAATTTGGTTGTGTTGGAATCCCCAAACTACTGTGTTAGAGATTTTGGAGGAAGATGTCCAATTTGTCCATTGTAAGTTTAGGTTTCTACCCCTCAATTTGGTGGGTCTATTTACTGCAGTGTATGTTTCGAACGACCCTTATTGCAGGAGATCTCTTTGGCATTTCCTACGTAACTGTAACCCCTCCCTCCCATGGGTTTGCAGCGGGGATTTTAATGTTACGTTGTCACCAACTGAATGCCTTACTAAGGGTGTTATCAATCACAATGACATCAAAGACTTTGCAGATTGTGTAAATGATGCTTATCTTAAAGACATTCCTGGTACGGGCGCAAGTTATACTTGGTGTAACCATCAGAAAGGAGATGATATTGTTTGGGCCAAGCTGGATAGGTCGCTTGGCAATCCATTGTCGTTCCAACAGATCCCTAATTGCTATTCTAATTGTGTTGAGCCGGGGGTCTCGGACCATTTCCCATTGATTATTTTGATTCCTTGTAATGATAGGACCTTTGTTAGACCCTTCAGGTTCCTCAACTGCTGCGCAGACCCCTCTCAATTTCACTCTTTGGTTGAGACTAACTAGAAGCGTCCTGTGGATGGGGTTCCAATGTATCGCCTACTCCTCAAGCAAAAGAGAATTAAGAGCTCGCTGAGGCAGCTGCACCAGCAGCACTTCTCTCAGCTGTCTCAGCGCGTTAAATGTCTTAAATTGCAGCTTTCTGAATGTCAAGCTCATATTTCTGCTGATCCCATGAACAGCTTGATCCTTGACATGGACAAGAGTCTAAGAGTGGATTATATCCACTACAGGAAGGCAGAACTATCTGCTCTTGCACAGAGGGCGAAGATCACACATGTTGAGCTCAATGATGATAATACATCGTATTTTTATACTCACCTCAATGCTAGAAAATCTCATAGCTTTATTGGTACTATAAAGGATACTAATGGCAAAAGTCATTCTACTCCAGAGGGTATTAGCTCGTCCTTCCTACAATATTACAAGGGCCTTCTTGGAACTGAGGTCCCGGTGCATCCTATTGATCCTGTTAATTTTGCTGATGAAAGTTTTTTTTCCTCGGAGGCTGCTGCTGGGCTCATCCAGCCTGTTTCTAGCAAGGAGATAAAAGAAGCGCTTTTTTCCATTGATTCTAGGAAGAGCCCGGGGCGTGATGGATTTTCGTCTGGCTTCTATAAGAAGGCTTGGCCTATTATCTCTTCTGATTTCACTGCTGCGATTCAAGATTTTTTTCTCACTGGGAAAATGTTAGGGGAGGTGAATTCTACTCTGATCACACTCGTCCCTAAATTAGTTGTACCAGATACAGTATTGGACTATCGACCTATCTCGTGCTGCTCTACTATTTACAAGACGATTAGTGAAGTACTTGCAAATCGGCTTAGTCCTCTTTTATCTAATCTTGTTGGGTTGGAACAATCCGCTTTTGTCCCCGGGAGGAGCATTTTTTATAATATACTTACTTCGCAAGAGCTAATGAAAAACTACACTAGAGCTCATATATCCCCTAGATGCACTATCAAGGTCGATATTAGGAAAGCATTTGATTCCGTCAGCTGGCAATTTCTTCAACAAGCTTTATTGCTTTTTGGTTTCCCTGGTATGTTTATTAGATGGATAATGCAATGCTTACAATCCACGAGATTCTCCATTAAAATTAATGGGAATTCTTGTGGCTATTTTCCGGGGAAACGGGGGTTGAGACAAGGCGATCCTCTCTCGCCGCTCTTGTTCATCCTCTGTATGGAAACTCTCTCGAGAATGCTTAGACATAGTGCAAAGGTGGATAGCTTCTCCTTTCATCCAAAATGTTCCAGATTGGTCTTGAATCACTTGATCTTTGCGGACGATTTGCTTATTTTTGCCCGGGGGGATGTTCCCTCTGTAATAACAGTTGTGGATTGCCTAAATCAGTTTGCAGCAGTTTCTGGGCTTAATGCCAACCCCCAAAAGACTGCCATCTACTTTAGAGGAATGAATAACGATGTTAAGCAACAAGTACTTGCTGTCTGTGGATATTCCGAAGGAGAATTCCCTTTTAAATACCATGGTTTACCCCTTAACACCTCTCGGATTAATGTGCACATGTATCATTATTTACTACAGAAGATCCAAGATAGGCTTGCTGGTTGGGCAACTCATATGCTCTCTTATGCAGGTAAAGTCCAAATCATCAATTCCGTTATCTTTGGAATGCAGCAATATTGGGCCACTTGCTTACTGTTGCCTAAGGCTATTATAAAGGACATACGGAGGGTGTGTAGGGAGTTTCTATGGGGCAAAACAGGTAGCGATATGGTTTGGAAGAGTTGGAATTCATGTTCTAGACCCAGGCAGGAAGGTGGTTTTGACATCCGAGAGATACTCAGCTGGAATAAATGCCTACTTCTTAAATGGATATGGAAAATTGATAGTGCACGGGTAGACGTTTGGGGTCAATGGACTCACAAATATCGCGTACACAGGAGCTCTATTTGGGATGTTGTGGAACGAGCTAATGATAGCATATGCTGGAAGCACATCCTTCGGGCTCGTGATGAACTAGTCACCGTATTGGGGGATACTGAACTAGCAAAGAACATGATGAAGCAACAGAGTCGGGGTGGAAAATTGCATCTTAGACCTTTTTATGACCTGTTCAGGCAAAACGGAGATGTAGTTCCATGGGCTAAACTCGTTTGGGACAAGATGAATGTCCCAAAGCATGCTTTCATATCCTCCTTAGCTATTAAGAACTCTCTAGCCACCGTTGATAATCTACAGCGACGAGGAATTCAGTGCGCTAATCGCTGTATACTGTGTGGGACAGCAGTTGAGACTATACAACACTTATTTTTTGAATGTGTTCTTTCAAAGGAGGTGTGGTTGGCGATCCAACAATGGCAGAGCATGAATGTTCATTGCTCGTTGGCTGGTTTACTACGATGGTTTACACACTGTAATAAAGGGAGGAGTATGCAAAAAAGACTTCGAAGATGTGTTTTTACAGCCACTGTTTATGAACTTTGGCTTGAAAGGAACGGAAGAATTTTCCAAAATCACAGTAGGAGTGTCCCTAAACTTGTGAGGGCTATCAAATACAATGTCTGTATAAGGGGATTATTGCTTAGTAGAGTCGAGAATCAGAAGCTCACTATGGAGCTGTTAGCGGGCTAACTCAGCTTAGCTTACCATGCTATCCTAGGTTGTAACCTTTTTTTGGAATACTCATGAATACGAATGACTGAATTTTCCAAAAAAAAAGACGGTTTTGATGAGATTTATTAAAGCTGGAATTTTTGGAAATCTGGAAAATTAGTATTTTCTGGAAAATCATGATTTTTAACTTAATAATAATTTTTGGATATTAATACTTAAATCGTTTTGTAATTACTATTTTTATTAATCGTTATTGTCGAGATTAGACGATTAACGAGAAAACGCTTTAAAAACCGAGTTTTAGGATTCTGGAAAAATTTATTTTCTGGACAGAATGTCCATAATTATATTTTAACTATTTTACGTAGTTTTTGTACTATTTATTAAAGTCTTTTTTGGACAAATTACGATTTATCGTTAAAATGCTTCGTCTTACCAAAAAGATTTATTTTTCCATCTATTTTGAAAATATTTAAATCTGAAACTTTAAGAGTTAAATCATCCGTTAACATATTCTAAATATATTCAGTGGTTTAATTAAATAATAGACGTTAAAAGATTTAATTTGACATCTGCCGTAAAATCCTATTTGGAATCGTATTGTCGTAACTAATAATAATTAGGGAATTTTAGTTTTGTAAATTTTGAAAACACCCTGATTAGTATTATTAAAATGTTTACGACATTTTTAATCATTTTATACACTTTTACGATATTTCAATAATTTCATAAGCTCAAATGTTCTTACTTTAATAATTAATATCGTTAAGGCCGAAAGTATTAGTTTTATAAATCTATATCGTTTACTAAAAATGTGGTATTAGTATGAACTAATATTTTCACTATTTTGATATAATGCTATTTTTAGTAAAGTTTCTAAAAATAGAAGTTTCCTAAAATAGAAAGTTTCCTCTTTTAGAATATAAATGTTTACTTCTTTTATCCTCATATTATTTATATTGAGTATATCTTTTGAATATCGATAATGGCTTTGTTTTGGAGTTATGGAATAAGGACAAGTGTGAGGTTAGCGTAATATATTCTAGGGTTTACGGTTTTGCCATCAACTATAAGGCTAGTGTATCAGGAATCGGTACATTGGTTGTTGAACCGGGTGACAGGTATCCCGGGAGTTGTGTACTTTTTGACCTTAAGCTTAGGCCTCGCAGTAAGTCGCCGTCATAAGTTGAACTGGGTGACAGGTAATCCCAGGAGGGGTGTGTATTATCTTAAACTAGGGCCACGCATTTATAAGTCGCCGCTCTATTATGGTTGAATAGACTAGTTAGAGACCGAAATTTAATTTGTTTGAACTAAGTTCTCAAAGCTAGTTTTTAGTATTCTCCTAGTGAAAGTCTAGCCGTCTACACTACTCCTATCCATAACGCCATTTTGAATATTTTTATTATTATCGATATAATTTGGTTGCAGGTTGGCAAATGTTTTATGTTTTCTTCGGAAAACTCATTTTTATTATATTGTTTTGATACGTGAAGTTTTTCACTGAAAACTTATTTTCATTATAATGTTTTACTGTTTTCCTTTTTTACTATTTTTCTATAATAGTAATTACAGTTTTAAAATCCTGTTATACGGCTGGGAGAACGTTGACGTTGCTCCCCACTGATTGTGGCTGTTATGTTTTTAACATGGCAGGTATATGTGTTTTCCTTCGGGTGGGCTAGCGAGCGGTTATGGATCATGCTTGTTTTAATCAGATCACTGTAATATGAATTGTTAAAACCTTTTTTTTTATGGATTTTTTATTTATTTATTTATTTATTTTGTGGCCATTTTTATTTTATGGCTTATGTATTGACTTACCATTTTTATTTAATCAAGACATAGCTACAGTGTGTTATAATCCCACTTCTACAGTGTTTCCGCCACGGTATTGCGTTAGAATTTCTAGGGGATTACAGTTGGTATCAGAGCATCACTGCTCCCAACGCTTACACCTGAATTTAGGGAAAATACCAGTAAATCATTTAAGCAGTAAATAAAAATATTATTAGAGATGGGTAGAAACAAATAAGGACTTAACTGTTAAGATTGTATGTTCCTGAACTCAATGATTAGCATTGAATATTTGTTGCTTTTGTGGGAAGAAGACGAATAAACAAGATATTGATAAGATGCTGCTCCAGATCGGGACAAGACCTGCTTAGAACTCTCAACGCCTGTTGACTCGAGTGGACAACTTGGTGCTCCAAGAAATATGCCGATGGTGACTTTTAGCTCCGGTTCAGTTTACTTAAGCTACAGGCCAGATGATCAAGAGGAGATTCATGTTCCATGATGTCGCAGTAGATCGAGATGGAGCGACCCAAGACTTGCGTGCTCGTTTCTCTACAAGAAGATGAAGTAAGCCATTTGGATCCCACGTGAACTCTGGAGGCCCGAAGATTCTCCTCTGGTTCAAGAACTTAGTAATATAGTATCATCGACTCTTTTCTTCCTTCCTCTGCTTCTTCTAATTCTTCTCTTTTATATTCTCTTCTTCAACCGCTTGGTGAATCCATGTTATATTCTTCTACTCTAACATCTTTCTCTTGAGATTCTTTGGCTAGACCGATTTCCGTCTTAGTGAACCCCGTGAAAGGATATAGATGTTTGAGGTTTAGTAAACCCTTGTTACCTATGGCTTGAGGGTTGTGAGTTATACCTTGTTATCTATCTTAGTAAGCTTTTGAGGATCGATTTGAATGATAAAATGTCAATTAATGGAATTAGGTTGGTACTTTAGACACTGAACTTTGGGTTATAGGTTACTTGATTATTTGGAGGAGTTAGAGTTGAATACATTTTGGGGTAGTACGAGTATATCGTATTTGATGGATACCTAGTACCTAATTTAACCTAGAACCGAACCAAGTGTAGCTAATAATAGTATTTTGGGATTCCTACCTAATGCTTATTTGATGGATGCGTCGTGAATATTCGGGATCATAGAGTGTTGGTTAAAGTGTTAACCTGTGTGTTTTGGTACCATCAAAGATTTTCATTAATATCGTTAGAAAATTTTGGTTAACATAGATTACCCGTGTTTCTTAAGGATTAGATCGTTAATCGTTGGTTAAGGTTGTAACCTATGAACTATGGAGTTGAGTAATCTAAATTGGATAAAATGTTGTTAACCTTGAAAAGAAGAAACATATTGCCATTAGAGGTTGGATTTATCGCGTTGTTTTGAGGAACACTTTGATGTCAATCATCTTAATGGATTTATAGTTCAGAACCTTAGACCAACGAGATTGTGGCTTCGTTGAGTTATTAAATATTTTGTGGCTACACCATTATGATTAGAAATTTGATGGACTTCTCAGAAACATTAATCGAATGACGTGTTTGAAGATGTGAGTGTTTGCGCCATTACCTATAGGTTTGAGCGTGTTTGAGAATTTATTGTACTTCCCCAACTTCTGTACTTGTGGTATTATAAATATGTTGGTGATCATTTTGGAGGATTTCGTGTCCGAACTTTGTTAATTGGTGGGTTTTATTTAGTCTTCCTTACTCGAGAAATTTGAAGTATACCTCGAGTTTAGACCTTATGAGCTTTAAATTTATGAACCTTAGTGATTACGAGTTAGGGTATGTTTTGATAACCATTGGAATCTTAATTAAAGGATTAGTCTAAATCATTTGTGGATTCTTACTATACTAATTGAAAGATTGTATAAGTATGTAAGACTTAATTTTGGAGGTTGTAGATTGAGTGGGACTTAGCGTTATTTGATGGGAATTAGGAACCCGTGTTTGTGAAAGTCGTGCTAGGAATCTCGAGATGGTTAGTTTCTTCTATAATCCTTGAGAGCTCTTTCTGACTCTCAACTCCGTCTTCTTTTCTGCTTCTATTGAATTCTATTTCCGCATCTGCTGCTAATTCTTTTGACCTTTATCGATTTTGAAAACTCTTATTTTAATTAATTGTTTATCCTTGACTCTATTCATCCGTTCATCATTTCCCCGAACTTATGAAAAGTTTGACTAATTTAAATTTTTTTGACTTTTGTGAAATTTTAACATTTTGAAGCATAATTTCAAATTCTAAAACTCCCCATTTTGTAAAAACTTTGAGCAATTTAACATTTTGGGTTATCGTGAAATTTAACATTTTTTTTTATTTATAATTTATGAACTATATACTTCACTTCGTTTTATCTTTGGTTGATATTTATATTTAGATCTATTTCAAAATGCCTTAATAATTTATTTTAAATTATTTCGAAATTATTTTTAATTTTTGATTTTCAAGCGATCAAAATTTTATGAAGACTTTTATATTTCCAAATACTTCAACTTCTATAAGATTATTTTGTAAAGCGTTTTAACATTGTCGAAATTATTTTGAATGTTCAAGTTTGATAACATTTTTTTTTACTTTCATAATTACCTTGATAACATTTTCAAAATTTTAACGTTTTGAAATTAGTTTCTCTTTATTGTTGGTGGACTTTTGAATCTATTATTGAAAATGCTTGACAACTGGATTGATTTTTACTGACTACAAATTTGATTTCTCAAAAGTAAATTTTGTTTCATCAGGAAAAGAAAATTATTAAATTTCTTAATCAAATTATTTTACTTTTGTTTTGAAAATGTTTTAATTACTCTATTTCCTTCAAGCTCGTTACAAATGCTATTTAGCGTCGTTATGTTATCAAATAACTTTACTTTACGATTTCACTAATTAAAGGATTTCAAATTCCGGGTAACTTAGCCCAATTTCTCTTGAAATAAATAATTGCATTTGATTTCATATCACTTTAAAAGTTGTAAAATTTTCTTTTACAACAAAATTTTTTATGCGAGATTTGTATCCTCACCTTTTCGAGTGGGGTAATCTTGTTTTCTTTCTGCTTATTCTTAGTTCAAGGACGAAACTTTGTTTTAGTGGGGAGGATTGTAACACCCACTATTTTCCTAGTGCCGTTAATTATTCTGTTGTGACTCCGTCATGACTCTATGTCAATTTCGTCTTCTATTTTCTTCATCTTTCTGAATTCTTATTATTTTTTTTAGTCAAATAATATTTATTTTTATTTTAAAAGATTTTAATTCTTGTAAACCTATTTATTTGATTTTCAGTGTAAACTATTTATTTTTGCGCGTGAAGTTCTATTTTTCTACGAACTAACGTTTTAAGCTTGGAATTCAGTTATTTATTTTTCCTAAATATCAAAACACGTTTATATGATATTTCCAACTAAGAAATACTTTTATTTAAGAATATTTGACCTTTAATGATTTTATTACGAAGTTTCGTAAATAGTTATTTTCCAACGCGCGGTTTACTCGAACTGATTTGAAATACCTTTAACAATTTTAAGATTTATCTTTTTATCAACTTAGAAATTATTTGGGACATTTTCCCCATGTTTTGGACCGTGACACACCCATGTCACATTTTTACACTACAACTTTGTATACATTTCATTTTATGATGTTTAATCCTTAGATATTTTCTTTTTCTCACCCATTTATTTTTGGCCTTAAACACAAACACTTCACACTCCCTTCCTCTCTCATTTTGGCTGATTTGTGCATGTATTATGACATAGTTTTCATTAAAATTTACTTATCATTTATGCTTTAGAAAACCATCCACTTTCTTATCATTCATTTTACAAAAAAATTAAACAACATTTCCTTCCTTTTTCTCTCTTGGCTGAGATTTTCCAGCTGCTTTTCTAGCCAAATTTTGTCTCAAATCGAGTCTCGATCGTCTCGTTTTCATCTCCTACATAATCATCATTCTTATCCCTTCGTTAAGGTAATAATCAATGTTGTTTTCGATCGTTATTTTCCTTGATTTTCTTAGTTTTCTCATGGTATTTTTCCACCATGCTTTTCTTGTGTTGAAGGATTTTTGAATGATCCTGAAGCCGACGAATTTATAATCGACTCGAATTTGGGTTAGAGGTAACGTCGATGTTACTCGGTATTTCATGATTTTAATTGTGTATTTGCATGTATAATTTTTATATCTCATTTTTGACAATATATGTATGTCATATAATCTGGAAAATATTTAAAAGTTGAAAATTTGCATTTTTCGGTATTTTTATCGTTTTTACGAGATTAACGATTAAATCGTTATATTAATTTGTAAAATTGTAATATTCGGCCTAAACTTGTAATATATGATTATATTCTGTAAAAGTGATGTTTTTGATGATTTTTAATAATTTAGTATTTTTCTGATATTTTAGTTATCGAATATTGAATTATTACCGTTTACGGACAAAAACGATTAAAAGCCGATTTTTAGTTCTATTACTTAAACATTTTATTTTAATCTTATTTTTGACTTGGTGAAACTTTCTGATGAAATAGGAATTTCTGAATTTTTTCTAAGTTTTTGGAATTGCTAAGTGGGTGAATTAATTAATCACTTTAAATCATCGTTTATCGTTAAAACCGCGTTTGTCGTTTAAATTCTCGATTTTTGGTCTTTTGATTTAATCTGGAAAAAATTATGATTCTGATGGTTTCTTAATAATATGTATTTTTATGATTTTTAGTGCTTTAATAAAGTGTTAGGAACGATAAGTTTTATTAATGGAATCGTTAATTGTGAAAACGGGTTTTAAAGACGGTTTTGATAGGATTTATTAAAGCTGGAATTTTTGAAAATCTGGAAAAATAGTATTTTCTGGAAAATCATGATTTTTAAGCTTAATAATAATTTTTGGATATTAATACTTAAATCGTTTTGTAATTACTATTTTTATTAATCGTTATTGTCGAGATTAGACGATTAACGAGAAAACGCTTTAAAAACCGAGTTTTAGGATTATGGAAAATATTATTTTCTGGACAGAATGTCCATAATTATATTTTAAATATTTTATGTAGTTATTGTTCTATTTATTAAAGTCTTTAATTAATAAGTATTGATTTTTGGACAAATTACGATTTATCGTTAAAATGCTTCGTCTTACCAAAAAGATTTATTTTTCCACGCATTTATAAGTCGCCGCTCTATTATGGTTGAGTAGCCTAGTTAGAGATCGAAGTTTAATTTGTTTGAACTAAGTTCTCAAAGCTAGTTTTTAGTATTCTCCTAGTGAAAGTCTAGCAGGTATATGTGTTTTCCTTCGGGTGGGCTAGCGAGCAGTTATGGATCCAGCTTGTTTTAATCAGATCACTGTATTATGGATTGTTAAAACCTTTTTTTAATGGATTTTATTTATTTATTTATTTATTTTGTAGCCATTTTTATTTTATGGCTTATGTATTGACTTATCATTTTTATTTAATCAAGACATAACTACAGTGTATTATAATCCCACTTCTACAGTGTTTCCGCCACTGTATTGCGTTAGAATTTCTAGGGGATTACAGTATCGGGTTAGCATAGTCTAGCTAGTAGTAGTAGTTTGTAATTTCTTTTTGGATCTGTGCTCGAGGGCGAGCAACGGTTTAGTGTGGGGGATTTGATGTGTGCTAAATTTAGACTGTTTTTCCTCCCAATTAGACTCGTTTTTCCCTCATTTTGCGAGATTAGAGTGTGATTATCGCCCTATTTTAAGTCTTTCTCGTATTAGCATCCCTCTTGTGCGTTTTACATGTTTTTGGTTGTTTTTCTATCTATTTTCATAGGATTTGGCACCGAAAGCATGATTGAGCTTCCACGAGCACAAGAGAGGGGAATATCATCTAAGAGTAAAGCACAAAACATAAAGTTCAAAGCCATCCAATCAAACGATGAAGAATGAGACAAGAAAAGGGGCCAGAAAACCATCGGGTGAAATTTCACCCGATGAGATATGACCGGGTGAAGTTTCGCCCGACGACAACTTCACCTCCCCGAAGATCTTTAGGAAAGTTTCACCACCGGGTGAAATGACCGGACAAAACATTCACCCATCGGGTGACGTTTTGCCCGACGGTAAAGATGTCCGAAAAAATGCAAAACTAGAAGGAAGTCCACCGGGTGAAGTTTCACCCGGCGGTATTGGCTCGTGATCGGCAGATTTTGCAGGGTGAAGTTTCACCATATGAAGACTCAAAGGGTGAATGTCTCACTAATGGAGGAAAAATTTGGATTTGGGCTTGAGTTTAAGGATCTATTAAGGCTTTACTATATATAGATACTCTAGTTAGTTGCACATTACCAATCATTAGTATCACATTAGCACTTCATTAGATCACATTACTACCATCCATTTCGTTTATCTCATTTCATTAGCTTAGATAGTAAGCTATAGTTCTTCATAGTTTTTCATCAATTTCTTCATCAATTCTCTCGATTTTCATTCAAGCTTTGTAAGGATTCAAGTTTTTATTGAAGATTCTTGGAGATTATTAAAGGATTAGTGACAAATCCTTTGTCCTCTTCATCAAACTTCATCTTATTTTTATGCAATCTTCTTTACTATTGTCATTTTCTTCCATAGATTGTATATTTCTTTCGTTTTCCTAATCTCTAGACTAGATTCAATATTGTTCTTTCATTATTGCACTGTTTCTATTTCTTTTATTTGCATCGTTTTTTTTTGGTAAAATGTGAGTATATTGCCAAAAATAGTCATTGAGAACATTCACATCAAAGGAGTATTAACTCCTAACAGGAACAACACAAAAAACATTGCAAAAGAAAGATATGTTGTCAAGCATTAAGTCCAATAGATCATGTTCATTGTTGTCTTTCCTAGGACTTTAGCTGTAATCTCCTTCTTCAACATTTTTGTTACTTCTTCATGTCTCAGCATCCTTCCTTTGTACCACGCACTATTCCGTTGTCTCATGTTGATTTGCAGCTGCCAGTTCCTGAATCCCCCGTGTATTACCATACCAACTTCTGATTTCATCCCTTATCTTGCCACTGTACAGACATTGCATGTTTCAAAAATATGCTCAATCGACTCTTCTTCTTGCCCACAAAGACAGCAGAAATCATCCTCGATACATCCAATCTTCGTTAATTTCTCTTTTGTGTTCATGCCTTTACACAAAGCCACCCAAGTGACTATGGAATGCTTTGGTATGTTCCAATTATTCCACACTACTTTGGCCCAATTTTTTTCCTCCTCTTTATTTCTCAGGATATTGTAGCCTTCCTTGACAGTGTACGTTATAACATCCCACATATCTTGCGGATAAGCTTCCTTCATAACTTCCTTCACTTTACATATTTTTTTCCACGACCAATTGTCACCATGTTTTGGCTTCTATGTGGACCAATCTTGCCCCTTTATATATATGTGACTCACCCATCTAACCCAAAGTTTTTCCGGGTGGGAATGGATCCAGCTAGCTAGTTTTTCTATAGCAGCTTGATTCCAAATCTTTACATTTTTGATGCCCAATCCACCCTCTCTTTTAGGGACGGTGATTCTATCCCAAGCTACTAGAGGTACTCAAATATAGTCAGCTGAACCAGACCAGAAAAAATTCCTACGGATGGCGTCGACTCTTTTAACAATGCTGCTTGGGAGCACAAAGATTGACGCCCAATAGCAATGAAGAGTATTCAACACAGAGTTTATGAGAGTTAATTTTCCTGCATACGATAACTTTCGGGCTCCTAAACTCCTTATCCTAGCCACAATTTTGTCAATCAGCATGTTACACTCATTCCTGGTTAGCCTCCCTGGTTTTATTGGTATACCGAGATATTTGAATGTCATTGTCCCTTTACTGAATCTAGTTACATTCAGTATATCCTGCATAAGTTCGTCTGACATACCATTAAAATACACCTCCGACTTGCTGTTATTCTTCTGAAGACCTCCTTGCTAAATAGTAATAAGTCGTCCGCGAACATCAGGTGAGTCAATTTCATGTCTTCGCACATCGGGTGATATTGGAATGGCCATGTGGATGTAGCATACTTAATAGTTCTTGTTAAATATTCCATACAAATGCTAAAAATTAAGGGGGATACTGGATCCCCTTGTCTTAATCCTCTTTTTCCCTAAAATAGCCAATATTGCTTCCATTCATTGAGATGGTGTAAGTAGGAGTGGTTATGCATTTCTTTACCTGTTTAATAAACAGAGGAGGATTTTTATTTGCATCGTTCTTAGATCATTTTATGGTTTGTTTGGTTGATTGCAATTTTATTCATTGCCTTGATGTTATTTTCCCAAGATTTCATTAGAGTTGTTCTTAGATCATTTTTATTGTCGTGTTGTTATTTTCATTGATCTTACTTTTATTGCTTTTAGATCGCTCTCTAATTTATTTTGTTGATCGTGATTTTCCTTATTGTATTGTTGTTATTTTCTCTTGATTTAATCATTATGCTTGTTATTGTTGTTTTCTCCTTTGTTATTGTTTTATTAGTTTCCATTATGAATTGTGAGTAGATTCCTTGTTGGGGGGTTTATGGAGGAGGATCTTGGATTATTTGAATTGAGGAGTTTTGGTTGGTTGCTTGCTTGTTGGCTTATCTTGCATAAGGTTGTTGTGTCATTGTTGTTTTAGTCCGGCCAACTAGATCGACCTTGACTCATTTCTATCAATATGGGGAAACTCGGGGTAGAAATTACCTTAATTTGAGATTTACCCTTCTTCGCCGCGAAAGCGGGATTTTAGGTGAGTTAGGTGAAGAAACCGAAAGGAAGCACTCTCCCTATATCAATGTTGTGACCGACCGGATTCCTATTTTCTTAGACCCCATTTTCTGATTCTCGACTTCCCCCTAACACCTTTTCCATATTTGATCATCTCTCGTTATTTATTGCATTTTAGTATAGACTCGACCCTTAAAACCCCCCACTAGATCCCAAACACGTCGCTTCTACTCAATTCTGTTCCATTTCCCTGTGGACCGACCTCGACTTACCACAGGTACACTAGTTCGTTTTGTGTTATTAGGAGTCTTACAAATTTTGTTTGATCCCTCATCATTCGCTAAACGACTGATCTTATTGGGAGGCGATCATTCGGTATTTTCATGTGTATGTTAAGTCCACCCAAAGGAAGGCTTAGTGTTCGACATGATTTTATCGTTAATATTTGATCACGATTATTTAATTGTAGTGTTGATGTTTTCTTAATAATTTATGCCTAACGGCTAAATGTTAAATTTACAAAAACACTATATACTGTTTGAATTTATTCAAAATATAAGAATATTGTTTTGTTCATCAAATTTGACATTAATCTTCATTATATCTGTCATATTCAGGTTACATTCTCAATTTGGATAATGTCATTTATTTAAATGAATGGTAAGAGAATGTAAATACTTATTTTGGGTAGTCACAATCTTAACACAACATTAAGAATGTATGATTGTGCTACTCATGAGGATGAAAATATCGCGTGGACTCACGTGTTTTTGTGGAGTAAAAAATTTAATGCATGTGTTTAATGATTGTTTAATGCGACATTAAAAAAATATTTAAGGGCATTGTTTCTATTAAATAAGTTGCAGGTGTACAACTCAAAGAATAACAAGATAAGAGTAAAGTTATTGGTTGTTGGCTTGTTACGAGTATAGACACATAAGGAATATAGTACCAGTTTGTACGCCTCATCGCGTGTCGGTAAGGACACACTTCTCATTTAAGATTTGCCTAAGGTTAATTATTATATCCAATCATGTTTTGTGGGTGGATTTGGATTTCATTCACATAAGTACATTAATGCAAATATAAGTAAGAATCTAAGATGTTGTATGTCAATTGGTGATGAAAGATTCATCTATTTGGGGCATGTCATCATCTGAATTTGAGATAATCAGCTAATTTAGTTATCAATAATGACTTGTTCTTTTATTTGAATCTGGAAAATATTTTTGGTACTGCCTTTTGGTGGAGTTTAATTATTTTTTGTTTGGCCAAATTTGGTTCATTGTCCATTGAGAAATAATTAATTTTGTATTTTCTTAATTCAAATAATGGTAAATCTGCTATTTTTGATAACTTTACATAACTTGGATTGAAATATCTTTTAAAGACTTGCATTAAAACTCCAGTGGATATAAAGAATTGAGGACAATAATTTCTTTTCGGTATGACACATTAAAAAGATTATTAAAGTTGTGTCAAAATGAAATTATTGACCCTTCTACTTTGGATTCTCATATTGAAGGGGAATAAAGACGAAAATAGAAAATAGATATCAAAAGGACTTTGGATGTCTTATAACTGATATATAAGGGTATGTGAACTATTTTTTGTTTTAAGTTGTATTAGTTCACATAACTATATTAATTTGTAGACAAAATTATGTATGATATTTATATCTCGATTTTGAGAAGTTTCAAGTACTAGACGTTTTTATCACATATTTGACTGAGATATATTCTCGGTACAGGATTAAAGATGTCATGTCGATCATAAGTGGAAACACTTAGACAAATTGACTATTCAGGATAATAACGTGAAGGTTATTTTGGATACTTGCTAGAAATGTTTGATCTTACATTAAAGATTACACCATATGAAGGTTTAAATATGTATGGTGTATTATGTGTGCAAAGTATGATCTTGGGCTTTGTATGAGTATGATTATTCACACACTTTAGAATTGCAGCTTGTTTTTTTATAAAGTTGCAACAATACTATTGACTGATTAATGATAGTGTAGATTTTTTTACACGTAAGCTATGTCCAACTAATTAAGAATGTGTTTTTTAGTTGGACTTAAAGACAATCAATAATTATTTTGTTGTATAACTTTATAAGGTTTAAGGGTAATAAGGTAATAAAGTAATCATTCCACATGCAAGTTATTTTGAGACGGATAATATGGGTTCATTGAGGTTATTAAGTTTGGGGGAAAGAAAAGGGACTTACAGACATGATCCTACGTCTCATCATAAAGGATCGCAAGATCATTCTAGTAAAAACAAACTCAAATACCTCAAGAACAATTGTTATTAAAGAAATTCACTAAGGAATAATGAATGCAGTTTCAAGGGATTACATTGTTTTCACGTCATGACAGACATATTACAAGGTAATAACATATTTATATTGCATACATTCAAGAGTAAGAGTTAGATGATGAAATGGTAGAAAAGTATTCATTCAGCATTTTATCGAATCATTGAAAGTTCTAACTAATACATGTGAATTTATATATGTCATCAATAAAGTATTAAGTCGTTCGACAATAAAGACACTTTGGAATTGTTTCATTACCTAAAAGCATATTGGTTTCAAATGGTTATTTGTCACCAAGACAGACTCATTCGGTAATGAGACAGTAAGGTTTGTCTTGTCAATAATGGCTATAAAGACAGTTGGCATATCTTGTTATATATATATATATATGGAGTTATATTGGATGAATGGTAAAGACAAGTTTGTCACCCATTGTTGCAGATACTGGAAATCTTGACTCGATAGATTCAAGGTAAAGTTTCTGCAAATTAAGGTTAATAATCATCTAATGAAAACTCAAATAAAGTTTTCCGTTAAAGACTACATCAATCTACCATGATATCATCTCATTCGATATTAAGGGAATACAGTAGAATATTGAGATCCACTAAGGCAGCCAAACGTATTGTTTGTCATTTATATTTTGGAGCAAAACAATGTTATCATATAGGAGATTGATTCAGGTTGAGATCATTTGTTATTTCGACTCCTATTTGGTCATACTTATTTATCACAAGACTGCAAATTAAGGTCAGTATTGAAAGACCATTTAAGTTATTTGTGACAAAGTGACAGTTATTATAGTTTCAAATAACAATACAAGTGATGTGTTGTTATACAAACGATTCAGAGTGAAATTAAGGCATCTAAGATATGTTTGTACAAACTTCATTTTGCGGATCCGCTTACTAAGGAATTACCAGCCACGGTCTTTCTTGAGCATATTGCTCAAATGGGTGTTTTCGATTATAAAGATATTCAGGTTAAGTTGGAGCTTGTCACATTAGACACGTTATGGTATATGGTTATTCAATTATGTAGAAATAAGGTTTACAGTTTTTAGTTTCACTCTGTCTTATTTGGTTGATCTCACTAAGACTTAAGGTTGACCAGTTGGAAATATGCATATTTGGATCACATTAGGTTACTGTTTCCATGCTACACTCCTATACTAGATTCATGTCGTTAGTCATGTTTGCATATGCGATCATGAATGGGTCTTGTTACGACAAACTGTGGCAAAGGCCGCTTTGGTTCTATGCTGATATGATTGATGAACCGAATTGCTTAAGACGGTTAGAATGTTTGATAGCATTTTTTGAGCTCATCAGGTTGTATTGTAAATACAATTTTCAGGTGTCACACATATAGATGTATTTGGCCCAAGTGGGAGATTGTAAGAATTATGGGCCTAAATACAATATACATGGACAAATTATTTATTCGGGTAATAATTGTATTTATACGCTATCTATTAAAGTTAAGCCCAAATATAATGTGATTTACTACGGTGTATTATTTACGGGCTTATATATACGTCTTAAAAAGTATGGGCCAAACTATTATCTACAAGTGTGGATACCCATTAGGTTTTCTAATGTTCGATGGACGCATTAGACGTAGGAGGCTATATATAGCCACCAGGGTTATGGTCCCTGGTAGCACACAATAACCTAATCTCCTCGCTCTCCATCAATAGAGAGATCCATATGGGTTGTGTGTCTACTAGAAGGCCTAATCTAGAAGACCGCCATGACGTAAGATATGTTTTATCAGTATTATCAGGTACGCTTTCGCCACAGCTAATTACAGTTTATTAACGATTAATTTAGTATGAAGTTTCAGTCTTGGGTCAGATTAAATCTGACAATGGTCAGTCGCATCAGAAGTTGGGGGCAATAAAATTGAGTTATGGAGGAGGTATGGTACTTGTAAAGGCCATTCTAACTCATTTGCATTCATACTAGGCTCGTATTTTTCTATTGCCAACAACTATCATCAAGAAAGTAGAGGGTATTTGTCATAATTACCTCTAGTCTGGCCAAGAGGATTATACGAAAATCCCACTGGTGTCCTGGAAAACCTGTTGTAGAACCTACGAATTCGGGGGCTTGGCGTCATTGATTATGCTAATTGGAATAAAGCGATGATCGAAAAATATGTATGGTGGATCTATAGTAAAGCAGACTATCTCTGGATAAAATGGGTCAACCAAATTTATATAAAAAACCAGGAATAGATGCTTTATACACCTTCACCTAATTCCAATTGGACATGGCGGCAAATATGCAAAATTAAAGACACAATGAGGGTTGGTTATACTCTAACTGACTGGAATGATGGACAATATACTATTCCTGCAGAATACAATTGGTTGATGGGGGATCATGAGAAGAAGCCTTGGCACCCTCTTGTGTGGAACAGGTTTTGCCTTCCTAAACACAGATTCATTTGTTGGCTTTCTTTGCAGAACCATCTCTTAACACAAGACCGAGTTGCAACGTTTGGGGTAATAACTTCTGGAGTATGATGGTGTTATGGGCATGGTCAGGAATCTCAGGCACATCTCCTCTTTGTGTGTCAATACAACACTGTCTGTTGTAGGCTAGTTATGGCTTGGATGGGGCGGAATATGCAGGATGATATATTATCATGGATAGTTCAATGGAGGTGTAAATCCTTATTTAGTGATAAGTGTTGTTTGTAGTGCTTATTTCTTGTGTTTGATCCCGGCTTCTCTTGTGGAATCGCTCTTCGGAGCGGTTTTCGAGGCTACTTACGCTTCTTCTAGCTTGTTTTAGGTTCCTAGGGCCTATCTTGGAGAAATGGAACGATTCCGACTCGTTTCCGATGCACTTGGAGCCTACGAAGAGAAGCGACGATGACTCGGTGGCCTAGACTCGATCCCGAGCTCTTGGGACCCATTCCTGAGGCCTTTAGACTCGATCCCGAGCACCGAGAATCGATGAGAAGCCTATGAGGAGCAATTAAGGACCAATGAGACCATATTTGAAGCCTACAAGACCCATCCCGGTCGGGAATACATCCATCACGACTGGGATGAAGTGACGAGCGAAGCTGCGCTACTGGTAGGCCATCCCGGTCGGGACCACCATCATCCCAACCGGGACCACCCTCCTCCCGACCGGGATTACATCCTTCCCGGCCGGGAAGGGCCCAGCGAAGCCCGTCTTCATTTCTTTCTTCTCCTTCATTCGTGTAACCCTATATATACCCACTCTTGTATTGTTTTAAACATTTTTGCTTTACCCTACATTAGACTAAACCCTAGATAGAGATCCTCCTCTCATTAGCTTAATCTTTCCTTAATCTTTAGTTAATCTTAGCATAGTCTTAGGAATTAGTCTTGTATTAAGGGAATTCTTGAAGAATCCAACCAAGATTGACAACCTTGGTTGATGTATTTGGGTTTTCTTATTATTGCAAGTTTCAGTCTTTCCTCCTCACTAGTTGGTATAATTTCCCTTCTCTTTTCCTTTAACCTTTGTTTTATCATTCAAGTTTTAATCTTTATTCATTGTTCATTGTTCTTGCTAGTTTCTTCTTCATTATGAATGCTATGGTAGTTATGTTGGTGTTTCCTCTAGTTTGTGTTAGTGTTAGTTTGAATATGAGTGAGTAGACTTATTGTAAGGTTAGTAGGGGGATTAAGTGTTGATTATGGGTGTTTAGGGTTTGATTGTGGGTAAAGGTGGATTCTTTGTTACTAGTCACTTGTTAAGCATACCATGTGTTTGTTGAAATGATTGTTAGAGTAGTAGTGGCCAATTCTATTCTTGCTAGTTTCCTCCTTCCCATTGTATGGTTGATTTGTGGTTGAATCCTTTTGTATTGAGTAGCATCTTGCACGAGTATTTGGGTTTTTTTTTACGCGAGAGCGTGGACCGACCTTAGTGACTAGGTGAAACCTACACCCTCGATTTCCCAACTATCCTACTACACTTATGAACCCGACATAACCCTACTCTTTCCTAATTTGATTTCTTCTATCTTGTTAGTCACTGTTTCTCTAGTTCGTTGTTTAATTTAGCTTTAGTTGTTTCAATTAGCCCGTGTTATATCTATTTTATCGATAGTCTAGTTTCATCCCTTTCCATCATCCTAGTTAGTCAATTCTTGTCAATTCTTCTCCCCTTTGTGTTGATTGTGACCTAGCCTCGTTTTTAGGTAGATCTTAGTCTAGACACCCCATTACCATCTCCGTGGATATTGACCCGACTTACCCTAGCTACGTGTTAGGTTTAGTTGGCTTTATTTGTTGGTAGGGACCCACGAAAAGTCCTACCATCAATTCGGCGTCGTCACCTGGGATGGTGCACATTTAGACTTAGTTTGCTTATTAGCTAGACTTAGTTACCGTTTTGTGTTCTTCTATCCATTGTGCATATTTTGTAGTCTTTTTCTTTGTTTCTATAACGTTCTTCTCTCTTTGTCTTGGGTTGTGGTTGTTTATTGTCTCTACCTAGTGCCCATAAAGCACTAGGTATTCTCACGTTTGTTCCAAGTGTGTAGTGCATGCCTAGGAGGAGAGACGACTTCTTGCTCTTCAATCCAGAGTCGGAGAGACTCTTTAGAGCCTTTCGCCAACGGACAATTGATCGAGTTAGAAATTCTCAACCGGGTACTAGCACCAACATTGAAGAACAAGCTCAAGGATTTGACTTAAACGAACCACCTCAAGGCAACACCGAAGGGACCTTCATCAATCCCTTTGGTACTTCTAGTCACTCTTCTTCACCTAGTTCTCCTTCAACATCTACATCAACACCATCTACACCGTCATCTCCCTTACATCCAATCATGCCGAAGTTCTCATCTCATTCTACTTTCACAAAGGATGTCTTGCCGGGACCGAGCTCTTTACCGGCCGCTTATGCCGGAAATTTTGTGGCAAAGACACAATTTATCCAACTTGTAGAGATAAATCAATTTAGTGGTTTGCCTACCGAAGACCCGCACCAACACATGGAGACTTTCCCCGATTATTGTGATGTTATTTCTCAACCCGGGATTACTCAAGATCAAATTCGTTGGGTTCTTTTCCCGCTCTCTCTTATTGGAAAAGCTAAGCAATGGATCAAGAGTCTCGATAGGGCAACCATGGGGATTGATAATTGGAAGAAGCTTGCATTGGCGTTCTATCAAAAGTTTTATCCTCCCGAGAAAACAAACTTGCTACGGGCCTCCATCACCGGTTTTCAACAACGGGATGAAGAGAGCCTTTATGAAGCATGGGAGCGGTTCAAGGCTTTGGTTAGATCGTGCCCCCACCATGGGCTTTCACAATGGTTCTTGGTCCAACAATTTTGGAATGGGTTATATGAAGATTCTAGGGCCATACTCAACATAGGGTCCAATGGAAGGTTTACCGAGGTAAATGATGACCAAACTTGGTCTAGAATTGAAGAAATGGCGGTTCACAACTCTCAATATTCTAGGCCTTGGAAGGAAAGTAGAGGGGGAAGGCATGAGATTGATGCCATTACACAACTTGGTGCCGATCTTGGAGCACAATTGAAGACCCACATGGATACTATTGATAAGAAGCTCCAAAGTCACTTTAATCAAGGTCAAAGCACTAGTTCCTCCAACCAACAATCTATTCATCAAGTTAATGGTATGGGAATGGTTACTCCTACATATTATTATGGGATATGTGAGATTTGTGGAATACATGGGCATGAGCCTTAATATTGTCGAAGTAGCATTGAGCAAGTGAATGCTTTTCAAGCATACAAGCAAGGTGCCCCATACTCTAACTTCAAGGCTCAAAATGTGCCAAATCCTCATATGTTTCAAGCTTCCCAACAACAAGCTCAACAACAATACCGTCTACCATATGTTGCTCCTCCCTTAAGGGCCAACCAAGGCTACCAAGGTTATCAAGGCAATCAAAGGCCTTTCAACAACTTCCAACAACAAAATGTTTATCATAACCAAGGTGCCTTCAATCATCAAGGGTTCCATAATCAAGGGAACTTCAATCATCAAGGTGGTTTCCAAGGAAACCAACATTCTCAAGGGTATCAAAACAACAACCAAGGTTACCACAATCACAATCATGGTAACTCTCAAGGCCTAAATCAAGTCAATTCTCAAGGGTTCCAAGGGAACTCTCAACATCAACAAGGGTCCAACAATGCTCAACAAGAGAACAAGCAAAGGAGCCGGTCTCCAACTCATGACTATGGCTTTCCCCTAGCCATCACCAATACTCCACACATACAATAATCTCCACCTCGGGATTTTGATACACAAAAGCAAATGTAGGAGATGCAAAGAAGTCAATTGGAGATGCAAAGATCCCAACAAGAACTTATTGCCCAACTTCAAATGGAAAACAATGAAACAAAAACTCATATTAAGATGCTCGAAACCCAACTAGCTCAAGTTGCTTCGGGTAGTTCTTCAAGACAAAAGGGTCAACTACCTCATCAAGGTGTACCATCGAAATTTGAACATGTGAATGCCATCACCTTGAGGAGCGGTGCATCCTATGATTCTCCCTTGTTTCCTAATGAGCAAGAAGCCATGAAAGAAGTGGAATCTCCATGTCAAAACAATGAGAATTGGGGAAATCTCAAGGAGGAACAAGTCTTGTGGGAGGTTGAAAAACCTATTGAAGACAAGCTTCCCCTACCCCATGAAGAAGACAAGGCAAAGAAGAAGATGTCAAATGAAATATCCAAACCTAATGAACAAGACAAGATACACATCAAGTTGCCGTTCCCATCAAGGAAATTGAAGACAAAGGTGGATGTTCAATTTGACAAGTTTGTCGATATTGTGAAGAAATTGGATGTGAGCATCCCTTTCACCGAGCTAATTACACAAGTCCCGGCCTATGGAAAGTTCATGAGAGAAATATTGGCTAGGAAGATATCCTTAGACAAGGAAGAGACAATAGCGCTCACAAGAGAGGTGAGCGAGCTTATTCAAGGCTCTACTCTCCCTAAGTTGAAAGATCCGGGTAGTTTCTCAATCCCGTGCACCATATGGAATTTGAAGATCGAAAGGGCGTTATGTGATTTGGAGGCGAGTGTAAGCATTATCCCTTATTCTATTTGTGAGCGACTTGGAATGAAAGAGCTCAAGTGTACCTCTATTACACTCCAAATGGCCGATCGTTCACTTAATCGGCCATTAGGAATGTTGGAGGACGTGCCATTAAGAATCGGGAAATTCTTCATTTCGGTCGACTTCCTTGTGCTTGATATGCCGGAAGATGCAACCACCCCCATTATCCTAGGGCGCCCATTTCTACATACCGCCGGTCCAATGATCGATGTCAAGAAAGGTAGGATCACCTTTGAATTAGGCGACGAGAAGCTCGTGTTTGACCTCCAAGGCAACACCTCTCCTACATATGAAGAGTCATGTAATATGATCCATTCCTTGAAAGATATAGAGCTAGGGAATGAGTCGGATGAAAGCTTGAAGATTAACGACAATTTGTGTGAAAGTGATAACGATACATTCGAGCTTGGGGTGGATGAATGCCCTTGTTATGTGAATGAAGACAAGTTACTTGGAAAGAAGAAGGTTGAGCCTCCCTTGAGGCATGAAGATGAGTCGAAGTTTTGGTATATCCCGAAGGATCGCAAGTACATGTTCAAGCCGTTGAACTTAGTAGATCGGGATGCCCCGGGAACGTCGAGGAAAGGTTGTGAAGAACCTTTGAGTGTGGATTGGTATTCCACGAGCTTTATTGAAGACTTCTAGAGAGCTTTTGACTTGTTGCTTCGTGCCCTTGAGGGATATGGAGTTGTGTACCATGTTGTTGAAGAATGAATGAAGAATCCTACCATCCCAGGTTTGACGGAGTTCCTCAAGAACCGTCGTGTTGTATATAATTCCTTACTCTTCTTTGAGTCTTTTGTAACTGTATTTGTGATTTGTAAGCTTGATTTTTGGATTTGTATGCTTGTGGAACTCTTGTCGTTTGGTTATTTGATGAGCGATGTGAGGGAGGGATATTTGATGGTGCTTATTGAGTTTGCTTGATAGGTGGATAGTGAAGATGAAGTTTGGAAAGGAGTTGTTGATGATAGAAGCTTGGATCTTGGTAGAGGAAGTCGGTTTTTGAGCTTTTGACAAGCTTTTGGGGACGCGATTTTAGATCCCGAGGTATTAGTTGACTTGTGGGTGGAGCTATCAAGAGGATTGAGGGGCTAGAAGAGTCATCCCGACCGGGAAGGGTTTCATCCCGACCGGGATGAAATGTGCACGAAGTCTGAGGCTACTGACTAGCCATCCCGCTCGAGATGGGTGATCATCCCGATCGGGAGGGAGTGATCCCGACCGGGAGGGAGTGATCCCGACCGAGACGAGATGCTCCCGACCGGGATGGTCCTCTGCAGCCTCATTCCCCTTTGTTCCTTCATTTAAACCTCACCCAACCACTTTATACCCCCTCCCAACCTCCCAACCTCCCTACTCACCCTCGCAACTATCATTTCACCCTTGAACCTCAATTATATACCTTCATCTCATCTTCTCTTCACTTTACACCGAGTTTCCCCTCAAATCCCAACCTCATTTACACCATTTCAAGCCCGGTGCTTCAACTATGTGTCTACATTGCGAAAGAAGAGGGATAACGATGATGAAGATAAGAAACGTGCCAAATACGATCATTGAGGCGATGGAGATAATTGAGTTGCTAACCGTTTGGTAGGCGACTCTCCTTTCTTTTCCGTCTTTTATTGCTAGTCTATCTTCGTTTGTTCCCCTTCCCTTTATGTCTTTGGTGTCTTAGTGGCCCTCGGGGCCCTTGGTGTTTATTGCTCCCGATTCTCGATGACGTGACTACATCGAGAATCCATTGAAAAATCCAAATTGGCAAGTCTTTTCGCTTTTTGTTTATTTTTATTTTCCTTTGGTAGAATTTAGTCGGATTTAGGCGGAATCCGGGTGAGGTGACTTGATTACACCTAGCCCTCCCCTCCCATTTCCTTTTATTTTCTTCTTTTTATTTCTTCCCCCATCCATATCTTTTCTTGTCTCGGCCCTTGGTGACTTGATTACACCCCGGCCGGACACATTCGGCCCTTTCTTCACTTTCATTTTGATTTTTAGTTTTATTTTCCCTTTTTCTTTTCTTTTTTTTAGTGTCTTCCACACACTACCGATCGAGCATGAGGACATTGCTCGGTTTAAGTGTGGGGGAGCAATATCCTAGTCTAGTTTAGTTTTATTTTCATAGTTTTTTTTTAAGTCTTAAAAATCCCTAAAAATTTGAAAAAATTCATAAAAAAATCAAAAAGATTTTCTTTTGTGTCCTTGTGTCGTATATTTGTTGTGTTGTGTGTTTTGCTCCCCTAATTCCTTGTAGGTTGCGTGATCGTCGACAAGTTTCGAAAGGCTTAAGACATCCGGTAATACCCCTTCATTTCTTTCTCCTTTTGCCTTTTTTGTAGAGTTTGGAGGATGTGTTGTGATGGTGTGTGCTCGGGTGGAGCTTTTTGAAGTTTGTGGTTGATGTGGTGGTTTGTTTGGATATTTCAGGGTGGTGATTGTTTATTTTGTGTGTTAGTTTGTTAGTTTATTTTGTTTTGTTTTGTTGTGTTTATCTCTTTTACTTTCGTTTTTGTTGTGTCTTTGTTTTGTCTTGTTTAGTTGTGTCTAGTGTGTAATAAAAGGTTTTCGAAAACCTGTTGTTGAGGCTAGTGCACAAGTGTTTACTTTCCCTTCTAGTAATATGAGTCGAGTCTTGGACTTTAGTCTAGTAGAATGACTTTAAATCAATGATTTCGTTGGTTTCTTACCTTGAGTCCACCTAGTCTACTACGAATTTACTACGGGATTTGCATTTTGACCATTTTGACCACCCACGGAGAGAAAAGGCCTTGGTTGCCGAGTCCCGTCTCTTAGGTGACCATGTTCGAAATTGTTTCATTAGTCCAAGTTTTCCCCCTTTTTTGTGGGTTTGAATGGAAGGACGCTCCCCGACTCACCCATTTCCCTACCTTCTACACATTTTCCACAAATAAGTTGCAATTTGCTGAAGTTTCATACTTGGTTGTGATTGAATGCCTACAAAACAAAATTTTGCCAAAAGGGCAAACTGATAAGTGTGGTTTGTAGTGCCTATTTTGTAGTGTTTTGGTCCCATTTTCCTTGTAGAATCGCTCCTTGGGAGCGGTTTAGGGGCTTCTTATGCTTCCTTTAGTTCGTTTCAGGTTCCCGAGACCGATTTGGAAGAGTTGGAGCGATTCCGACTCTATACATACATATTTTGGAGCCAACGGAGTAAAGGAACGATGACTCGATGCTTTGGAATCGACCCCGAGACCTTGGGACCCAATCCCGAGCCTCCGAGACCCGATCCCGAGTCCCGAGAATCGATGAGAAGTTCATGTGAAGCAAGGAGGAACCAAAAGGGTCATATTGGAGGCCTACAAGACTCATCCCCGACGGGTATGCACCTCATCCCGTCGGGGATGAAGTGCGCTTTTGAAGGTGTTACTGCAAGGCCGTCCCGTTCGGGACCAACCCGTCCCGGTCGGGATGATGGGTCCGTCCCGGTAGGGTTGAACCGGTCCCGATCGGGACCGTGCTGCTGTAGCCGCACTTCTTTTCTTTCCTCTCCCTTCCACTTGTAACCCTATATATACTCTTCCCTTGTTTTGTAAAGCTTATGCACTTCATTCGACATTAAACCCTAGACTATTTTTAGGTTAGATTAGTTTAGATTAGTGTAGATTAGTCGGTAATTAGTAGTTAATCTTAGTTTAGTTCTTGTATTAAGGGAATTCTTCAAGATCCATCCAAGATTGACAACCTTGGTGGTTAGTTTTGGGTTTTCTTCATTAATGCAAGTTTCAATCTTTCCTCTTCACTGGTTTGGTATAATCCTTTCTTCCTTTTACTCTTCATCTTGTTTGTTTAATTCAAGTTTCAATCTTTAGTTATTGTTTATTGTTTTGTTCATCATATTTGGTAGTTTCATTATGGATGTTTTGATTCTTGTTTTGATTCTTCTTGTTCTTGTTAGTTTTAGGTTGATTATGTTAGAGTAGTGTTTTTGCTAGGCTTAGTAGGGTGATTAGGGTGTTAATTGGGTGATTAAGGGTTTGTTGGAGATGTTGGTGGAAGATTTGGGTTTCCTCTTAGGTTGATGCATATCACATGTTTGTTGGAATGCTTGAATGACTAAGTAGGTTAGAATGCTTGTTTTTCTTGCCTTCCTTTGTCATGTGTGTCGCCGGACGGGTTCCATGAGGAACCTCTATGTGAGTCTAAGTTAGATTACCTAGATTTCCCTACTACCTCCTTCACTCTAACTCCTCCTTGACCGTTCCGTTACCCCTTTGACCCCGACCTAATCCTAGCCCGTTTTCCTTAGTTGTTCTTCTTTAGTCTTAGTCTAGCCTTCTCTCCATCTTATCATTCTCTATCTTAGCTCGTTGACTTAGTCTCGTTTTTGGGCGAACTTGGTCTAGACGCCTCTACCGTCCCCGTGGATTCGACCTGACTTACCCTAGCTACCCTAGTTAGGTTTTGCCGGTTAATTATTTGATCGGTGGGGATCCCGCGACAAATCCCTCCCGTCAAATTGGCGCCGTTGCCGGGGACGGCGTAGTTTAGACTTTTGTTTGCTTAGTTTTGGACTTTGTTCTTGATTTTTGTGTTCTCTTCTCCTTGTGTATCTCCGTTTTTCTTCTTGTGTGTTACTCTCCCTTCCTAGTGCCTCAAAAGCACTAGGATACTAACGTTTGCTCAAGTGCTTCTAGCTCATCCTAGGTACCAAAGCAACGTTATGGACATGGCGCGTCCAAGCTACCATCAATCATCACGGGACAACTATGGGGCGAATTACCAAAACCCACAACTTTACCAACCATATCAACCTCATCAACAATCTTATGAACCCTCTTCTTATGGTTACCAAGAAAGTTGTCAAGGATCGTTCCCACATCCTAACAACTACCTAACACCCTCACATAACCCACAACCAAATATCCCTAACTTTGAGACTTGTCGAATGTTGGTCCAAACACAAGAGAGCCAACATGAGATGATGATGTTATTGCAAAAGGGTCAACAATTGATGTTGACTCAAATACAAGGGGTTAGGGAGGAGTTCAAGGCCCAAATAGCGGTGCAAGATGCTCGTATCGATGCACTCATGGCTCATATCACGATGTTGGCCACTCGAGCTCCACTACATGTTGAGGAAGGTTCATTTGGGCAAGAAGGTCGGGTGCCCCCACAAGAAAGTCAACCCAACCTTGAAGCTACAAATGAAGAAGAGGGGGTCGATCAAGAGACCATTGTTGAGTGTTGCTTGGGTGGTGAAGATAGGGAGAGAATAGAGGAAGTTGAAGCTTCAAGGGCCAACAATGAGGAGGGGAGTGAACATGATTCTCAAGATAACTCTTGGGGAGCCGATGTTTTGGATATCAAATTGGATTTGTTCGATTTTCTTCGTGATGAACCACTAGACAATCCAAAGCCAAGTGAAGACATACCTCTTCTAGGCCATATAGACAAGGTGAGTGAAAAGGAGCGCAATACTTGGGAAAAACAAGTAGATGCCTTGGAACTTGCCTTGAACGGGAAATTGGAGGATCCTAAACCTTCCAATGAAGAAAACTTGTTGCCTCCTCCTCTACCGCACTCGATGCCTAGTCCCTTGTCTTGTGAAACGGTTGGTGAAGAGGATCCTTGTCGGGCGGTGGAAAAGAGTCCCACTCTCGACCCCGTAGAAGAAGCGACACCCCTAGGGTGTGATCTCCCACATCATGATGCCGAGCTTGACTCTAGACCACTATACCTACCGGATGGTCATAAGAGTCGTAGCTATGTTGGTTCATAAGACCCGGAAGATCACGAGAACCCCGAGCTTAATGAAGATGATCGCTTCTCACCTCCGACTTGGAAACTTTTGAAAGTGGCTAGGCTTGGCCATGTGAGCTTCAATGAAGATGTTGCTAGGGCATTTGACTTACTCCTTCGAGCTACTGATGGCTATGGAGGTGTATTTGGTGAGAGTACCCTATTGTATATATCTCTTTTTCTTTTTATTTTTGCTTTTGTGTGTGTATATATGTTTGTTTGGTACCTTGGTTTCTAGGATTATTAGTTTTGTGAAATTCTTGTCATTTGGATTGTTGATGAGCGTTGTTAGGGAGAGAATTTGATGTTGTATTTGAGCTTATTGTCATAGGTGTGAAGTGAAGATGATTCCTAGAGAGGAATGGTTAATGATAGAGCTTGGTTCGTGAGTACGGAAGTCGGTTTTTGAAGCTTCGGTGAAGCTTTTGGGGTTTTGGAGGTCAAGAAGACCCATCCCGGGCGGGAAGGGAGCTTCCCGACCGGGAAGGATATGCCATCCCGACCGGGAAGGAGCCGTCCCGATCGGGATGGAGGTGCAAAAATTGGAGCTTGCTGGAGTGCCGTCCCGACCGGGAAGGTGACTTCCCGACCGGGACGAGTGTGTCTTCCCGACCGGGATGGTCCCCTTTCTCCTCTTTTGGCCTCTTCTTCGACATTTGGGCCCACCCAACCATTGTATACCCCCACCCAACCTCCCTACCCATCCTTGCTCATGTCATATGACCATTACACTTCATTTACATACCCTCACCTCATTTCTCTTCCCTTTACACCAAGTTTAACATCGAATCCCACTCCCCTCACAGCATTACTACCTTAGCCATGTGGTTTTCTCAAGCTTGAAGAAGGATGACAATGACGACAACAAGCAAGTACCTATATTGATCATTGAGACGATGGAGAGAGTGAGTTGCTAACCGGTTGGTACGACAACTATCCTTTCTTTTCCGTTTTTGTTATTGCTTGTTTTCCTTTGTTTATTCCCTTCCCCTTGAGTCATGGTATCTTAGTGGCCTTCGAGGCCTTGGTTTTGGTTGCTCCCGACTCTCGATGATGTAATTACGTCGAGAGTCCTTTTCAAAATCCAAATTTTACAAGCTTTTCACTCTTTCTTTTTGAGGGTTTAGTCGGATTTAGGCGGAATCCGGGCTAGGTGACTTGATTACACCTAGCCCTCCCCTCCCATTTCCTTTTATTTTCTTCCTTTTATTTTCTTCCCCCATCCATATCTTTTTCTTGTCTCGGCCCATGGTGACTTGACTACACCCCGGCCGGACACCTTCTACCCTTTTCTTCACTTTATTTTTAATTTTTAGCTTTATTTTCGTAGTTTCTTTTCTTTTTCTTTTGTCTCTCCGCACACTACGATTGAGCATATGAGGACATTGCTCGGTTTAAGTGTGGGGGGAGTGATATTCTAGCATAGTTAGTTTTGTTTTCGTAGTCTTTCCGAGAAATCTTTAAAAACCCTAAAAATTTGAAAAAATTTCATAAAAATCAAAAAGATTTTTCTATTGTGTGTTTTCCTCTTGTGTCATTGTGTCGTATATTTGTTTTGTGTGCGTGTTTTGCCTCCCTCCCTTATAGGTTGCTTTAATCGCTGTTAACTTTGGAAGGCTTTCAAGACTCCCGGTAACATCTTATTTCTTTTTCTTCTTTACCTCTTGCGGAGTTTGGAGGAGATTGTGATGTTGTGTGCTCGGGTGGAGCTTTGTAAAGTGTGGATGATTTGGTGGCTTGTTTGGATGATCGGGGTGGTGTTTATGTTGTGTATGTGTTCGTTTTGTTTTGTTTTTGTTTTGTTGCTTTTGCTTCTTTTTCTTTCGTTCATTTTCGTCATGTCTTTGATTTTGTGTTGTGTTATGTTGTGTGTCATGTGTGTAAACCGTTTTCGAAAACCCGGTTTAGAGGCTAGTGTGCGAGTGTTTACTTTCTCTTCCTAGTGGTATAAATCGAGTCTTGGACTTTAGTCTAGTAGAATGACCCTAAATCAATGATTTCGTTGGTTTCTTACCTTGAGTCCACCTAGCTTACTAGGGATTTACTACGGGATTTGCATTTTGACCATTATGACCAACCACGGTGTGAAAAGGCCTTGGTTACCGAGTCCCGTCCCTTAGGTGACCATGTTTAGGATTGTTTAATTAGTCCATGTTCTCCACTTTTTGTGGGTTTGAAAGGGGATGCGCAACCCCGACATACCCATTCCCCTGCCTCCTACACATTTCCACACAATAAAATTGCAAATTGTTGAAGTCATCTTTCTTGTTGCAATAAGAAATGCCAAAAAGCCAAATCAAGCCAAAAGGGCAAAGAAAAGAAAAAGAAAGAAAAGAATGAAGAAAAAGAAAAGGCACAAAAGCCGAAAAGAAAATAGAAAAGAAAAAAAAGAAATGGCATGGCAACAAACAAAGCAAAAATGCAAAAGAAAAGAGAAAATGCCAAAAGAAAATCGTCTCACAAAAAGATCTTAACCCCACAAAAATAAGCCTTTTTCCGACTTTTGCCGTGAAGAGCCTACCAAAGGACCGAGTCCCGAGGAAGGATGATAGCGGCATTAGTCGGTCTTCCCTCATTTTGCATGTTTTCCATCTTTTTACTTGGACTAGTTAGGCGGTTTTGGACACGGGACGACCCTCTTGGCTCACGCTAAAGGGGGCGGGGTCTCACTTACCTACAGTGTCGACTAACACCGTGGATCATCACTTCCCACTCCGCCGATCGTCTCGTAGTACATTTTTAGAAAGTTCGGAGGACCTAGGTAAGTTACCAACGTTTTTGTTGCTTTATCGTCATACTATTAGGGTTTAGTCCATCTTGGTTTGTATTGCTAGCTTGGGAACGTTGTCACTTGCCTTGAGTCCTAAGCCGGTGCTTCTTTCACCGCTTGTTTGAGGGAAGCGGTATTTCTTTTCTTTTGGGTGCAACCTTTTGTGTGTTTGTTTGTTTTTGTGTCTTGTGTCCGGTTGCATCGGCAGTTTTGTCGCAAGACCCGACTTGCCTTGCGGAGTGCACTTTTCCTCTAAGTGCACTCGCGTGAGTTGAAAGGGCGTAGGGTGCGCTAATACCCACTCGGCTAGTATAGTAGTTAGTATGTGCTTACTCGAGGGCGAGTAAGGGTTAAGTGTGGGGGAGTTGATAAGTGTGGTTTGTAGTGCCTATTTTGTAGTGTTTTGGTCCCATTTTCCTTGTAGAATCGCTCCTTGGGAGCGGTTTAGGGGCTTCTTATGCTTCCTTTAGTTCGTTTCTGGTTCCCGAGACCGATTTGGAAGAGTTGGAGCGATTCCGACTCTATACATACATATTTTGGAGCCAATGGAATAAAGGAACGATGACTCGATGCTTTGGAATCGACCCCGAGACCTTGGGACCCAATCCCGAGCCTCCGAGACTCGATCCCGAGTCCCGAGAATCGATGAGAAGTTCATGTGAAGCAAGGAGAAACCAAAAGGGTCATATTGGAGGCCTACAAGACTCATCCCCGACGGGTATGCACCTCATCCCGTCGGGGATGAAGTGCGCTTTTGAAGGTGTTACTGCAAGGCCGTCCCGGTCGGGATGATGGGTCCGTCCTGGTCGGGTTGAACCGGTCCCGATCGGGACCGTGCTGCTGTAGCCGCACTTCTTTTCTTTCCTCTCCCTTCCACTTGTAACCCTATATATACTCTTCCCTTGTTTTGTAAAGCTTATGCACTTCATTAGACATTAAACCCTAGACTATTTTTAGGTTAGATTAGTTTAGATTAGTGTAGATTAGTCGGTAATTAGTAGTTAATCTTAGTTTAGTACTTGTATTAAGGGAATTCTTCAAGATCCATCCAAGATTGACAACCTTGGTGGTTTGTTTTGGGTTTTCTTCATTAATGCAAGTTTCAATCTTTCCTCTTCACTAGTTTGGTATAATCCTTTCTTCCTTTTACTCTTCATCTTGTTTGTTTAATTCAAGTTTCAATCTTTAGTTATTGTTTATTGTTTTGTTCATCATATTTGGTAGTTTCATTATGGATGTTTTGATTCTTGTTTTGATTCTTCTTGTTCTTGTTAGTTTTAGGTTGATTATGTTAGAGTAGTGTTCTTGCTAGGGTTAGTAGGGTGATTAGGGTGTTAATTGGGTGATTAAGGGTTTGTTGGAGATGTTGGTGGAAGATTTGGGTTTTCTCTTAGGTTGATGCATATCACATGTTTGTTGGAATGCTTGAATGACTAAGTAGGTTAGAATGCTTGTTTTTCTTGCCTTCCTTTGTCGTGTGTGTCGCCGGACGGGTTCCATGAGGAACCTCTAAGTGAGTCTAAGTTAGATTACCTAGATTTCCCTACTACCTCCTTCACTCTAACTCCTCCTTGACCGTTCCGTTACCCCTTTGACCCCGACCTAATCCTAGCCTGTTTTCCTTAGTTGTTCTTCTTTAGTCTAAGTCTAGCCTTCTCTCCCTCTTATCATTCTCTAGCTTAGCTCGTTGACTTAGTCTCGTTTTTGGGCGAACTTGGTCTAGACGCCACTACCGTCCCCGTGGATTCGACCCGACTTACCCTAGCTAACCTAGTTAGGTTTTGCCGGTTAATTATTTGATCGGTGGGGATCCCGCGAGAATTCCCTCCCGTCACAAACCAAGAAAAAGAAAGACTGATAAAAAAAGAAAGAAAAGAAAGAAGAAAAAGAAAAGGCACAACAAATGAAAAACAAAATACAAAAGAATAAAAAGTAATGGCATAACAACTCAAAAGCAAAATACAAAAGAAAAACGCCAAAGACAATCAATTTCAAAAAAAAACTTACCCCTCAAAAATAAGCCTTTTACCGACCGTTATCGTGAAGAGCCTACCAAAGGACTGAGTCCCTAGGAAGGATGATAGCGGTAATGGTCGGTCTTCCCTCACTTTGCAACCATATCTACCTTTTTACTTGGACTAGTTGGTTTTCGAGCATGGGACGACCCTCTTGGCTTATCGTTAAAGGAGGCGGGGTTTCACTTTACCTACAGTGTCGACTAACTCCTTGGTTCATCCTTTTTCCATCTCGCCTATCGTCCCGTGGTACGTTCTTAGAAGGTTAGGAGGAACCTAGGTAAGTTACCAATGCTTTTGTTGCTTTGTTATCATACTATTAGGGTTTTGTCCATATCGATTTGTGTTATTAGCTTGGGAACGTTGTTACTTGCCTTGAGTCCTTAACCGGTGTTTCTTTCACTGCTTTGTTGAGGGAAGCGGTATTTTTTTCTTCTTGGATGCAACCGATTGTTGTTTGCTTGCGTGTTTGTATGTTTATGTGTTTTCGTGTTCGGTTGTATCCACAGTTTTGTCGCAAGACCTCACTTGCCTTGCGGAGAGCACTTTTCCTCTAAGTGTTCTCGCGTGAGTTGAAAGGGCGTAGGGTGCGCTAATTCCCGCTCGGTTAGTAGTCTAGTTTCTTTTAGTTTTTAGTTAGTTTGTGCTTACTCGAGGGCGAGTAAGGGTTAAGTGTGGGGGAGTTGATAAGTGTGGTTTGTAGTGCTTATTTCTTGTGTTCGGTCCCGGCTTCTCTTATAGAATCGCTCTTCGGAGCGGTTTTCGAGGCTACTTACGCTTCTTCTAGCTTGTTTTAGGTTCCTAGGGCCTATCTTGGAGAAATGGAACGATTCCGACTCGTTTCCGACGCACTTGGAGCCAACGAAGAGAAACGACGATGACTCGGTCGCCTAGACTTGATCCCGAGCCCTTGGGACCCATTCCCAAGGCCTTTAGACTCGATCCCGAGCACCGAGAATCGATGAGAAGCCTATGAGGAGCATGTAAGTACCAATGAGACCATATTTGAAGCCTACAAGACCCATCCCGGTCGGGAACACATCCATCACGACCGGGATGAAGTGACGAGCGAAGTTGCGCTACTGGAAGGCAATCCCGGCCGGGACCACCATCATCCCGACCGGGACCACCCTCCTCCCGACCGGGATTACATCCTTCCCGGTCGGGAAGGGCCCAGCGAAGCCCGTCTTCATTTCTTTCTTCTCCTTCATTCGTGTAACCCTATATATACCCCCTCTTGTATTGTTTTAAACATTTTCGCTTTACCCTACATTAGACTAAACCCTAGATAGAGATCCTCCTCATATTAGCTTAATCTTTCCTTAATCTTTAGTTAATCTTAGCATAGTCTTAGTAATTAGTCTTGTAGTACGGGAATTCTTGAAGAATCCAACCAAGATTGACAACCTTGGTTGATATATTTGGGTTTTCTTATTATTGCAAGTTTCAATCTTTCCTCCTCACTAGTTGGTATAATTTCTCTTTTCCTTTCCTTTAATCTTTGTTTTATCAATAACGTTTTAATCTTTATTCATTGTTCATTGTTCTTGCTAGTTTCTTCTTCATTATGAATGCTATGGTTATGTTGGTGTTTCCTCTAGTTTGTGTTAGTGTTAGTTTGAATATGAGTGAGTAGATTTATTGTGGGGTGATAAGTGTGGTTTGTAGTGCTTATTTCTTGTGTTTGGTCCCGGTTTCTCTTGTGGAATCGCTCTTCGGAGCGGTTTTCGATGCTACTTACGCTTCTTCTAGCTTGTTTTAGGTTCCTAGGGCCTATCTTGGAGAAGTGGAACGATTACGACTCGTTTCCTACGCATTTGGAGCCAACGAAGAGAAGCGACGATCACTCGGTAGCTTAGACTCAATCCCGAGCCCTTGGGGCCCATTTCCGAGCCCTTTGGACTCGATCCCGAGCATCGAGAATCGATGGGAAGCCTATGAAGAGCAAGTAGGGACCTATGAGATCATATTTGAGGCCTATAAGACCCATCCCGGGCGGGAACACGTCCATCACGACCGGGATGAAGTGCAAAGCAAAGACGAGCCACTGGACGGCCATCCCAGTCGGGAAGACTTCATCCCGACCGGGAAGAACATAACACCGCCCGGTGTTATGCACCATCCCGACCGGGATCAAGAGCTTCCCGACCGGGACCATTCCTTCCCGACCGGGATGACTTCCTTCTCGGCCGGGAAGGCCCAGTTCAGCCCGTGTTTCATTTTTCCGCCTCCCTTATTCTTGTAACCTATATATACCCCCTCTTGTATTGTTTGAACATCTTATGTAACCCTAGAATAATTTTAGGTTAGATTAGTGTAGATTAGCTTAATCCCTCTTTAATTACTCTTCATTAAGCCTTAATCTAGTTAGATTACTCTTGTAATATTGGAATTCTTGGAGATTCTACCAATTTTCACAACATTGGTGGATGTTTGGGTTTTCTTCTATGCAAGTGTTCATCTTTTCATCTCTTGTTTAGTTGGTATAATCTTTCCTCTCTCCTTTCTCTTAATCTTTCATAGTTAATCAAGTTTTCATCTTTTCTATTGTTCATTGTTCATCCTTGTTGTTCTCCATCATGAATGTTCTTGTTATTGTGTTGATTTCTCTTGTTCTGGTTAGCTTTAGTTTAGATATGTTTGAGTAGTCCTCTTGCTAGGGTTAGTAGGGGGATTGGGTGGCTTAATAGGTGATTAAGGGTTTGTGTAGATTGTTGGTGGAAGTTTTGGTTGCTTCTTGGTTATATGCATAGAACATGTTTGATGAAATGCTTGAATGACTTGTAGTTGCAAATGCATGTTTTCTTGCCTTCCTTCTTGTGGTCTTGTACGTGGCTAAGATGGGTTCTTGCGCGAGCGCGAGGAACCTCTAGGTCGGTTTAAGTAGCGAGAGCTCGGACTATGCCTAGATAGCTTGACTACCCCTTCATTCTTGCTTCCCCTTGATCATTTCATCACCCTTGAACCCGACCTAATCTGGCCTAGTTCTTTTCTTATTTGACTTTCTTCTTATTCTTCTTAGCTATTATTTCTCTAGTTAGTTGAATATTTTAGCCTTAGTTGTCATACTTAGTGTACTCTTAGTCATAGTTTTATTCTCCCCTTCTTTGTTTTAGGTAGCTTAGCTTAGTTGACCTAGTCAAGTCTTTAGGCGAAACTCAGTCGAAACCCTCCTTACCGTCCCCGTGGACTCGACCCGACTTGCCCTATCAACCCAGTTAGGTTTAGTTGGTTATTATTTGATCGGTGGGATCCACGGCAAATCCCTCCCGTCATGGGATTAGTAGGGGACTAAGTGTTGATTATGGGTGATTAGGGTTTGATTGTGGGTAAAGGTGGATTCTTTGTTACTAGTCACTTGTTAAGCATACCATGTGTTTGTTGAAATGATTGTTAGAGTAGTAGTGGCCAATGCTATTCTTGCTAGTTTCCTCCTTCCCATTGTATGGTTGATTTGTGGTTGAATCCTTTTGTATTGAGTAGCATCTTGCACGAGTATTCGGGTTTGTCTTTGACGCGAGAGCGCGGACCGAGCTTAGTGACTAGGTGAAACCTACACCCTCGATTTCCCAACTATCCTACTACACTTATGAACCCGACATAACCCTACTCTTTCCTAATTTGATTTCTTCTATCTTGTTAGTCACTGTTTCTCTAGTTCGTTGTTTAATTTAGCTTTAGTTGTTTCAATTAGCCCGTGTTATATCTATTTTATCGATAGTCTAGTTTCATCCCTTTCCATCATCCTAGTTAGTCAATTCTTGTCAATTCTTCTCCCCTTTGTGTTGATTGTGACCTAGTCTCGTTTTTAGGTAGTCCTTAGTCTAGACACCCCATTACCGTCTCCGTGGATATCGACCCGACTTACCCTAGGTACGTGTTAGGTTTAGTTGGCTTTAGTTGTTGGTAGGGACCCACGATAAGTCCTACCATCATTTAGGAAGAAGGTATTCATGGCCTCGATATCATGCTTGATATACATAATTTGGCATGATAGAAACACAGCTCGGGTGCACTATCGGATGCAGCCCCCAGGCAAAGTTCCACCTTGTGAAGGCGATTCTTAAGCTACAGTTGAAAGCCAAGGAATTTAGACTCGTTAGTGTTAAGCATAGTACATGGTTACAAGAGCATGAGTTAATGTAATGTGTTCTAAAATTCTGATGTAAGGTGCTAATTCTTATTGTTGATTCTAATGATACACATTTCACAATAAATAAATAAATTATTATGATTAAAAAAAAGCGGACGAAACTAACCTAGGCCCGTATTCTGACATTAATCAAACTCGTGATTTGTATAACTCGTATGCTATGGTAATCGACCGACTAGGTTTGACAAATCTAGTTGTTAATCAAGTTTTAATCAAATCTAGTTGTAACGCAAAATCCCCTCCCTCTTTTTAATATACTAGGGCCCGACATTATATGTCTGGGCTTCTTCAGATGTACTGATATAAACGTTAACTTATACTACTTTGGTTTAACTACTTCAATAATACGTATTATTCTTATATTTATTGAAATTGGTATTATTTTGGGAAGATGCCCTATAGTTGGTATTATTTTCGTTAAATAATCCTTAATTAAATTATTAATTTTTTGTCAAAAACTTTTCAATTGCCTTTATTAATAGTTTTATTAATCATTCATCACAAACATTTATCACAGTTTGTTAAAAAAAATTAGTAAATGTTTTAATAAAAAAAATTAAAATTAAATTTTTTGAATTGTTAGGCTATTAATTTGCTTTAGCAAATATTAAATATTGACGAGATATTGAGAAGAAAATGAGATATTGATCGGAAAAAATAAAAGGAGTTAATTTCACATATTGTCACAGTTAAGGGGTCAAATTGCTCCAATCAAGAGTCAAGGGGTTGATTTCACAATTGTGGAAAGTAGAGGGGCTCAATCACTACTTTTCCAAGTTAGCCATTATAGCTAGCATATAATGAAATACGGAATATGAGTGAAGAAAACATAACCAAAATTCTTAAGTTATTAATAATAAAGCTGATAAATATGAAGAAATATAAAAAAAAGTACGAAAATAATGAAATACTTATAAGTAAATACTCCCTCCGTCCCAATTTTAAAGTTAACCTTGTCTTCATATACAGGGGCGGACCTAGGGGGCCCGGGAAGTCACGGTCCCCCCCCCCCCCTCCCCCGGCATGCAATTTTCGAAATAAGTAGTTTTGAACTATTTGAAATATTAGTTTGTTGGTGTTCGTGTAGTGGTTACTCATTTGCCGCCTTGTGCTCAATTGGTTAGGGGTTTAATCTTAATAGCATTTTGTTTGTTTTGTAGCTTTCCAAAAGACAAATACGTGGATAGGGGGTACGAACTCTAGCCACGTGTATGAAATATTGTCGACGTAACCAATTTCACTACATTATACTTCATGTTCATATCATCGAGAAATTTATTACATTTAAACTAGTTCTCAAAACTTTCAAGTATTATAAAGAAAATAATAACGTAAAATATGAAATAATATATAGAGAAAATAATAGCGTAAAATGTGGAGTAATTTATAAACTTAAAAAATGTCGGAATTTTTTTTGTGCCCCCCAGGTGAAGAATCCTAGGTCCGCCACTGTTCATATATAATTCATATCATTGTATTAGGTCGTATCTCACGTAGTTTGCAACATATACTTTGTTTACAAAAATTAATTATTATACGGGTATATCTGTGGACATGACGTAGGTCCACCCTGACGCGGCCACGCGCGGGTTTGGGTAGGCGAATGAATCTCGTGGTAAGATTGATCTCGGGTCGAAATTTAAATCATGGTTGGAGTCACCACCGAATTTTATGGGAATTCGGACCCGTTCGAACTCACTCTACACTTAGGCATTTCGTGTACAAAACACGTCCCGCTTTTAGTGCTAGAGCTTATGAGTTCGTCCCTTTACATTACGATACCGACGCCGAGTTATCGGATATCGTGCATTGAATGACTCTCATATGCCAACGGTTTCGGACATCCGGAAACCATGGTTCTTAGTAAGGGGTGAGGGTACGTGTTGGGAAGCCAACGAAGGACACCCAACCCCGCCCGCTCTTAGCAGCCTCTACTAAGATATCGTTCGAGTTCGTGTACGCGCGTTAGTAAAATGATTAAATGATATGCAACCAATATTTTAGCTAAGCATGTGAAATACGTGTGTACTACGTCATTTTAACGCATCTAAATTATTGTCGAAGTTGTTTAGCATGTGATGTTCATTTAAGGCAATCAATGATAAACATCGAAAATAGAAAACTCGTAAATAAATTACAAATTACACGGGCAGAATACAACCCGGAATTTACAATACAACGAGCGATAAAATAATAATCGGAATAGAAAACGGTAAGCATTAACTATAAACGGACCCGTAAATAGAAAATGTAAGCTAAACCGTAATTTGAGTAAATGGACGAACTCCGATTAAATACACATTATGTTGTGCATTAAACGGAGGACGGAGACTTTAATATGCGTTTGCATATGGGGTCGTAGTGTGGTTCTAGCTCGATCCCGGGCATCGAAGTCTTGTCCCGACTTATCATAGCGGAATGGAAATGTCTCAGCCCGTCCTATATTGGATACGACTAAAAAGTCGTCAACATAGGACTAGTCTTATGAGACGTGGCTCAATGTCCTAAAGGTGACTAGAATAGAATGTGATGCATGATTTTGGAAACATAAACACGTGATGGACTTTACACGTGATGACCGAAGTCGTAAAATATTTGACGAGGCTTACGGTATTTAGAAGGCTCACGGTTTAGGCATGATACAAGACACTCGATCGTGTCATGAGGGAGACTCGATCGAGTGCCCCTCGTGGAGACCTTCTTCCTGATTTTTGGAGTGCTACTCGATCGAGTGGGCTTGTGCACTCGATCGAGTGCCCTCTGTACGGGTGTTTAATTTGTGCTTTGAAACGACTCATTTTATAGCTTTTATGTTTTTGAATCGAGATGCAATTACGCTAAATATAAATATTGTCCAATTCATATTAGTTTAAATCTTGATGGCTCGTCACACTCGACATTCGGTTATAGAACCGACATCTAGTATTTAGAGCGAATTCGCAAAATCGAGTTTGATCGGGCTAGAACAAATATCGATTCCCTCCGCGTCATAATATCGTAATCAATCCTTTCGGATTGTGTGACAATTAATTCGGCGTCAATGGGTTTCGTCCTAATCCGATTTGTCGATGATTCTTTTAGAATAATATTTTGAAAGAGATGTGGTCGGACATATTTAACGACGAATCTCCACGATCTATTACGCCCTTAAGTGTTTAGGGCGGCGCACCTCGAAGAACGCCACCTCCAATACAACTTGTAAAGGGATTAAATAGGCTTTAGGCGGAATTCGTAATTAAACATATTCGACCCGAAAATTCGACCGTCGTTGCAAACTTAAGTTCTCGGCATTTTAATATCGTAATTTGGCCTTAAGGCCTACGATCATTAATTTACCTTTAACGGACGTTGCTCGGATCGTTTTGAAAATAGTTTTGTTAAATAATTATACGCGGTATTATATAAGAAGGAATATAAACAGTAAATAAAATGTTAGGTGTTAGAGTACGTAAATAAAATGTTAGATTGCGATAAATAAAATGTTAGTAGCAAAATTAAAATGTTAGTAACGACAATAAAATGTTAGTGTTAGTAGTTAGTAATATTATTATTATTATTATTATTATTATTATTAGTAGTAGTAGTAGTAGTATATAGTATATAGTGTGTGTGTATATATATATATATATAATCGAAAAGAAGAGAGAAAGGAGAAAGAGATGTTGGGATTTGAATTACACCCTCAACCTACATGCTTAATCTGGGAAATGAACTCGTAAAGTAGCGGCGTGTGCGCGGGAGTGTCGAGAATGTAGGAAGAGTTATGGTGTGATTGGTTAGGGAGAGGTTGCTCTCGGGTCTTTGACGAGTTTTGATCTCGGGATTTTGAATGTGTATGTGTTTAGGATGGACAGTAGTGTGTAGTATGTAGAGTAGGGTTGCTTAGTTGAAAATGTGGGATGATTAGGGTTGATAAAGCTTGTGAATGTTGTGAATGTGAGGGAGTATTTATAGACACTCCCACGGTTTAGGGTCACTCGATCGAGTGGCCCTAGATGCACTCGATCGAGTGGCCCTAGATGCACTCGATCGAGTGAGCCACAAAAGGGCGTCATTTCGTTTTTTTGAAAATCCACTCGATCGAGTGGGCTCATGTCACTCGATCGAATGGTTAGGCGGGTGAGCCTATCTAGGGAAGGTTTGACTTTTTTAATTTGAAATGTTGATTGGGCGCTTGTTCTAGAAGCTTTGTATTTGGCTGGTTTTTGGGGACGGATTCGTCTTTGACCGGGTTTTGACCCGGTCGCTAAAAGATGGTTTTATTTTTGGTGTCAGTTTTGGCCCAAATTAGTCTCATTTTATTGGAAACGACTCACTGGGCCTGGATTTAAAGTCGGTTTTGAGAGATTTGCACTCCGCTAAAGGCCCACGTCGGATACTATTGATTCTGAGTCCGTATTCGAGCGTATTAAGTCACGCTTACGTCCGATCATCATCGGGTGCTTTGTCGGAAGCTGCTATAGACACTAGCAGGCAAAATGCGGGTGTCTACAGAGCCCCCACTCTGACTGAGGCTTGGACAAGGCGAAAGTCAGAGTAGCTACCAGGCCAATCAAAGATTACGACCTGGCAGCGTTCCGGTCGGGTCGTTTATAGTCCATTAGACTTGCGTAAAAGGACTCGCCAGCCATAAGAAAAGGGCCATACTTGTCTTGATAATTATAGCTCCGTGGGGAGTCAGACTTGCTTTTGAAGTCCTAGGTGTACTTGTATGCCGACACATCACATCTTGGATGTAGCATTCCAGAAGAAACACCGCCTTTGATGTTCCATTGGGAAGCACTAGCTGGTACCTGAAATGTTAGACACATAGGCAGAAATAGCAGGCATACCAGATAAAAAGATACTCCCTCAATTCAAATCCAAGTGTCTCATTTCACTTTTTGACACTATTCACACTTGAGAGGAATCTTCGATATTCTCGACAATCTATAAGTGAGAATATAGTCATGTGGGATTTTGTTTGATTCGTCTTTATGAGCACATTAAGAATATCAAATTTTTATAATTTTTGCTAATGTAAAATAAAAGATATCGCTAGTGTAAAACGCGTCTCGGCAAATGTGCAAAAGCAAATGAGACACTTGGATTTGAATGGAGGGAGTTGCATATAGGAAATGCAGTTAGCATTTATAGAGCGGCTTGCGCTGGGGAAAATGATTTTTTGCTTCATTTTGAAATCGAAGTCTCGAAAGCAATTCTTGTGCTGGGAGATACGTTTTCAAAATTGAAAGGGTTAGAAAAGAAATTTGCAGTTTAAATAGACTGAAATTTGACCTTGTAGAAAAGGATTTTCTCAAATGGCAAAGTTTTGCGAATTTCAAAGCAAGGATTTGAAGAGAGAGACATACTGACAGACTCGACTCTGGACGTGACAGGACGAGTTGACAGACACAACTTGAACTCCAAAAGGGTTGGACCGTGACTCGGTAGGGGGGTGGGCCACCTAAGATGACAAGACTCTTAAGTTACGCTAATCCATAGTCTAAGCGACTGGCGACATGGTCGAACATCGAAATGGGCAGGATCTGTTATGGGGGATTTAGCAGTAGTGATGTTGTAGTCAAGTGCTCTTTTGAATTTTTGGTTTTGGGGTATATTCCCAAGGTAGGAGTTGCTTCGAATCCTTGACAGATTCTCCTCTTCGACTGAGCCGAGTTCTAGGACACACTAAAGAAAGGTGGCTAGATTTTGAAAGTATTTGGATTTTGTGAGTGGATGAAGAACTTCTGTCTAAGAGAAGCCCCCAGGACAACAAAGCAGACTGTTGAGAACATGACAGTGTCGTGATAGGAATGACGGTGCTTTTTGAATTTGTGTCAATGTGGGTGGTTGTGCCTGTGTTGAAAGGCTGCCTACGTCTTCACGTGTAGTGAAATCAAACCAAGGAGTAGTTCAGTGGATTGAAATATATATTATGGTGCCTAGTTTATTAGGGCTTTGTGTGTAACTAGCCATAACGATGGTGTAAGCTAGGTGCATTCCCAATGATGTCTTGATCACAGGGCTAGAACAGTTAGGATGTTGATCCTGTGACTGTGAGCGTTCTCCGGGGTAGCCCCTAGAGGTGGTGTGAACTATTTAGGCATGTTCTATGCCGACTGCAGGTTGAGTCCCGTGTTTCGGGCTGGTAACTGGTTTGGATGTTTTTGGAAATGTGGAGCTAGGTCGCAAGTGGGCTTGATGATTTGAAATCTGGAGCTCGATTTTGTGGAGCTAAGGCTTCGAGGCTAAGGTATTGCAATGTTGTAGGAAAGGGGGAAAAAATGACTCGAACTTCGATCAAGGTAGGTTTGATGATGGGGGATCTGATTTCCATGTCTGGCCTTAATGGTTAGGGTGTATCCTATGGAGCTTGAATCCTCAAAATTTCGGGTTGTCTCTAAGCCTAGGTCTCGAGAAGGTCTTGAGGGTTGTAATGTGGTAAGGCTAAATGTGGTGTTAACTGACCAGCTTGATTGTTTCTTCCCTACTTGATGGTATGGGTATTGATAATTTTGAATTGACCGTACCCCGGTGAAGGGACAGTCACTTGAGTTGACCGCTAAACGTGGTCATGGGTTTTTGAATTTTTTTTGTTAACCTCTTAGCCCCGGTCATGGGATTCTTCATTTGAGTCGACCGTGCCCCGATCAAGGGATTGACCGTATCTGGCCGGGGGATGTTGAGGGTTATTTTTTGATTGCCAGCTATTTTGTTTTGGGCCTTTTGCTTTTTCCTTGGACTTCATTTTTTTTTGTCCTTTTTTTGGTTTTTTTTGCTATTCCCCCTGTGGTGTTGGCAATAGGCATAAGTATTCCCGGATCTGTGGTATCCATTTGTGGGTGGATTTGAGGTTGGGCCTATCGATTGGATTAGGCCTTTGGAGCTAAACCTTTTTAAGGTGTAAGCATAGTTGGTGTTTGTGTGAGTGCAACTCGCGGTGGAGTACTCTACAGTAAACACGGTGGTTTGAATCTCGGGATTGTCAGTATAATTCCGAGCAAGCTTGGTGGAAACATCGTCCCGAGTTATGTATTTTTGGCATCATGTCTATAGAGTCACGACGTTTCTTTTTTCTTCTGGTCAGACTAAAACCTAAGGTAGGGATTGTTTAGTCTTATTGGAGGGGTGTTTATTGTGGGAGATGGGCTTGCCTCCCGTCTTGAACCCAAACTAGGAGACTACCTAGATTTGTCATAGGATTCGATACCGCTACTGCTAAGGGTAGTTTTGTGGCTTTCTATACCAGACATGGAACAGGTGAAGGAAAACATAGGTCTCAGTTCCTTGAAGTCATTGTAGATGTCCCTATAATAGTCACGTGCATGCGCTCACAGTGTATGATGGTGTTCATCACGTTCTCGGAAACACATAAGGAAAGCAAAATGATAAGTAGAAAAGCTGATTTTATTGAATTTTGAAAAGAGGACAACATACAATTTACTCTGACTCTGACATCAGAATTAAAAGAAATAGTACATCCTAGACTCGGACTTAGACTTGGACTTAATCAAATATGGACTCTCAGATGATGTTGTCAGTAATTTTCAGCTTCTAAGGACTCAAGTGGATGTCCAGTATAGCCTTCAGTAAAAGCTTCACCCAGATCTTCATTATGTCGAAGATCGTCTTCAATCCTAGTGCCCATTTCGGTAAGCACCGCAAAGTTGGAAATGCCGGCATACCTAAGATGGACGCAGTAGGAAGGTAGGAGGTTGTTGATGAACGCCTCCACTAGTGTCTTCTCGCTGGGCTTGTCTACCAGCTTAACACTCTCGGCCCGCCAACGTTGAAGGTATTTGGTGAAACCCTCTGTTGGACCTTGGGCCATGACTTCTAAAGTCCGCATGGTAGTCTGAAGTTCAGTATTATCAGAATAGTTTTTAGCGAACTCGGTAGCCACATCTTCCCAAGTGGGGAATCTTTTTGTGTCTAGCCTATAGAACCAGTCTTTCGGGTATTTCCCGAGGGATGCGCCGAACAAATTGATGAACATGTCGGCTTTAACCCCCTTGATTGCCATAAATGCCTTGAAGGCTCGGAGATGTAGTAATGGATCCTCCGTCCCTTCGAATATGGGTAACCCTTCTAGATTGAGATCTGTTGGTAGTTTCTCACTGATGGATGTATAGTCTTGGGAGTTTTCAACACAGATGTTGTTCCCTTGGAGGGCATGGAATTGTTCCTCGAGCATGCGTACCGTGCTGATCAGTTTGGCAAATGGCTCAGTATTCTCCAACCCAGAATTGAGGTCTTGTCGTTCAATGACAGTTAAACGAGCATTCGTGGCCTCTAGGTCGGCTTTTATGAACCCTAGTTGTGTTTCAACCATGGTCTGCCTACTAACCATTGTCTCCAGCAAAGCCTTCATTTCATCAATGGTGTTTTCCATGTCCCTATTCCCTGTTGTGGGTGCCATACTCTGCGAGAATACCCACGTAATCGGAAATGTCGCTTCGGAACCCATATACACCAAGGCATAGGAAATAGCGCGGGAAGAAAGACAACTCCGGTTTGACTCGGGTTAGACTCTCCTAAGACAAATATGTTGGGTGTGATTCTCGGAGTGACTGTGATTAATCGCTCCGTCGAAGAATAGCCCCCAGATGAGACTAAAGAGTCTGACAGGACTCAGATGATGTGGCATCTAAGTGACTCGAAAGTGGGGTATGTGAGACAACACATGTAAGACATGACCCTTAGAGCAACCGTGTTTGATCGCTCTGCTGAAGGGTAGCCTCTGAGTGAGATTGAAGGTTTTACTAAGACTCGAGTGTCGGACGAGTGACCCTTAGACGTAAGGTTCACGAACCTTTTGCTACAGGGCTATGCCTTCTAAAAGGTTGACCCGGCCTCGACGAAAGGCAGACGGGGTAGGGGAAGAAACTTGCGATGTAAGATCGGCAGAGTTTCGACGCTAGAGACCCTTGACTTGACTTGAATAAGGATAGACCCTGTGATTAGGGTAGACCCTTAAGTTAAAGGACTCTTGGATTAAGATGACTCGACTAACGGATTGAAAGACGGGCGAAATTCCCTTAAGAAAGGTCATGAGGACCTCCCTGTTAAAGGGAAAGATCGCGTGAGACTTCCTAGTTAGGACTCGAGTGTATGGACGAACCATCCATTTACGAGTGTATGACTCATGTTGGTTGGTTATGCCTTTAGAAGAAGGCGGACAAGGATGGGGAAGAAACCCGTGATGTAGGATTGACGGAGTTTCGACGCTAATGACCTTCGACGAATTATGAAAAGACCCGACACACGGATTACGGTAGGTTCTATGATAAAGAAGGTTTTTGAAAAAATGATTGAATTTTGAAAATTTGAGAGGACGGTCCTGAAATTGGTAGTGGGCCAATAGGACCAGGCATTTTGAAATATTAGAATGGTTGCGAGTAATTTCACGTTTTGAAAATTTGGGAGACGATCCCGTTTTTTGAAATTGGCAGCTTGCCAACAGGCCCGATTTTTGAAAAGCTGAATATTTAAAATTTCGAGAATTTGAATATCGAAAATAAATTTTCGAAAATTTGAAGATCGAAAATAAGATCCCGAAGATTTGAAAATCGAAAACAGCATCTCAGAGATCTGGAAAAAAAAATGGAATTCTGAAATTTGAAAATCAAAATGGAATTTTGAAAATTCGAAAAACGAATGGTGGATCGGAAATTCGAATTTTGATATGGGCAGCATGCCGGCTAAAAATAGGCTATTTTGAGTCAAATCGTAAGTCTAAAATTTAGCAGCATTCCGAGTTTTTGAAATTGGACATTTTTGAAAAGATGCATTTTTGAAATTACGGTTTTTGAAAAATGACACGGAAACCAAGTAGCACATAGTCAAACAATCATTATAACGATGCTTATGTATGCTTTACGCTAAGTCTCGGTCGGTCAAAATCGGGTCTATACCAACAATGACGGCTTTCTCGTAAATCAGGACGGACTCCCTAAGCCGAATTGGTCTTAGGACATCCCGCGAAACCCATACGAGTTCGGCCATAGAAGTTTTTAGCGCACCCATTTAGGAATGCACCGCGGTATAGTGGGACGTCGGTCACAAGTAACCGGCCCGGGAAAAATTTGGGTTATGCATGAATCATTAAACTAATGCGCGTACACTATTAATCGAATGATTTCTTTTCGAGTCTCACCCTAGGAACCCCGATGACTAGTGGTACATCGGGTATCCCCAGCGGAGTCGCCAAATTGTGGACATGACGTAGGCCCGACGCGGCCACGCGTGGGTTTGGGGAGGCGAATGAATCTCGTGGTAAGATTGATCTCGGGTCGAAATTTAAATCATAGTTGGAGTCGCCACCGAATTTTATGGAAATTCGGACCCGTTCGAACTCACTCTACACTTAGGCGTTTCGTGTACAAAAAACGTCCCGCTTTTAGTGCTAGAGCTTATGAGTTCGTCCCTTTGCATTACGATACCGACGCCGAGTTATCGGATATCGTGCATCGAATGACTCTCGTATGTCAACAGTTTCGGACATCCGGATACCATGGTTCTGAATAAGAGGTGAGGGTACGTGTTGGGAAGCCCACGAAGGACACCCAACCCCGCCCGCTCTTAGCGGCCTCTACTAAGATATCGTTTGAGTTCGTGTACGAGCGTTAGTAAAATGACTAAATGATATGCAACCAATATTTTAGCAAAGCATGTGAAATACGTGTGAACTACGTCATTTTAATGCATCTAAATTATTGTCGAAGTTGTTTAGCATGTGATGTTCATTTAAGGCAATAAATGGCAAACATCGAAAATAGAAAACTCATAAATAAATTACAAATTGCACGGGCGGAATACAACCCCGAATTTACAATACATCGAGTGATAAAATAATAATCGGAGTAGCAAACGGTAAGCTTTAACTATAAACGGACCCGTAAATAAAAAAATGTAAGCTAAACCGTAATATGAATAAATAGACGAACTCTGATTAAATACACATTATGTTGTGCATTAAACGGAGGACGGAACTTTTATACGCTTTTGTGTATAAGGTCGTAGCGTGGTGCTAGCTCGATCCCGGGCCTCGAAGTCTTGTCCTGACTTATCATAGCGAAATGGAAATGTCTCAACTTGTTCTATATTGGATACGACTAAAAAGTCGTCAACTTGGGACTAGTATTATGAGACGTGGCTCAAAGTCGTAAAGGTGACAAGAATAGAATGTGATGCATGATTTTGGAAGCATAAACACGTGATGGACTTTACACGTGACGACCGAAGTCGTAAAATATTTGACGAGGCTTACGGTATTTAGAAGGCACACGGTTTAGGCTTGAAACAAGACACTCGATCGAGTGATGAGGGAGGCTTGATCGAGTGCCCCTCGTGGAGACCTTCTGCCTGATTTTTGGAGTGCTACTCGATCGAGTGGGCTTGTGCACTCGATCGAGTGCCCTCTGTACGGGTGTTTAATTTGTGCTTTGAAACGACCCATTTTGTAGCTTTTATGTTTTTGAATCGAGATGCAATTACGCTAAATATAAATATTGTCAAATTCATATTAGTTTAAATCTCGATGGCTCGTCACACTCGATATTGAGTTATAGAACCGACATCTAGTATTTAGAGCGAATTGCAAAATCGAGCTTGATCGGGCTAGAACAAATATCGATTCCCTCCGCGTCATAATGTCGTAATCAATCCTTTCGGATCGTGTGACAATTAATTCGGCGTCAATGGGTTTCGTCCTAATCCGATTTGTCGATGATTCTTTTAGAATAATATTTTGAAAGAGATGTGGTCGGACATATTTAACGACGAATCTCCACGATCTATTACGTCCTTAAATGTTTAGGGCGGTGCACCTCGAAGGGCGCCACCTCCAATACGACTTGTAAAGGGATTAAATAGACTTTAGGCGGAATTCGTAATTAAACATATTTGACCCGAAAATTCGACCGTCGTTGCAAACTTAAGTCCTCGGCATTTTAATATCGTAATTTGGCCCTAAGGCCTACGATCATTAATTTAGCCTCAACGAACGTTGCTCGGATCGTTTTAAAAATAGTTTTGTTAAATAATTATACGCGGTATTATATAAGACGGAATATAAACAGTAAATAAAATGTTAGGTGTTACAGTACGTAAATAAAATGTTAGATTGCGATAAATAAAATGTTAGTAGCAAAATTAAAATGTTAGTAACGAAAATAAAATGTTAGTGTTAGTAGTTAGTAGTAGTAGTAGTAGTAGTAGTAGTAGTAGTAGTAATAATAATAATAATAATAATAATAATAATAATAATAATAATAATAATAATAATAATAATAATAATAATAATAATAATAATAATAATAATAATAATAATAATAATAATAATAATAATAATAATAATAATAATAATAATAATAATAATAATAATAATAATAATAATAATAATAATAATAATAATAATAATAATAATAATAATAATAATAATAATAATAATAATAATAATAATAATAATAATAATAATAATAATAATAATAATAATAATAATAATAATAATAATAATAATAATAATAATAATAATAATAATAATAATAATAATAATAATAATAATAATAATAATAATAATAATAATAATAATAATAATAATAATAATAATAATAATAATAATAATAATAATAATAATAATAATAATAATAATAATAATAATAATAATAATAATAATAATAATAATAATAATAATAATAATAATAATAATAATAATAATAATAATAATAATAATAATAATAATAATAATAATAATAATAATAATAATAATAATAATAATAATAATAATAATAATAATAATAATAATAATAATAATAATAATAATAATAATAATAATAATAATAATAATAATAATAATAATAATAATAATAATAATAATAATAATAATAATAATAATAATAATAATAATAATAATAATAATAATAATAATAATAATAATAATAATAATAATAATAATAATAATAATAATAATAATAATAATAATAATAATAATAATAATAATAATAATAATAATAATAATAATAATAATAATAATAATAATAATAATAATAATAATAATAATAATAATAATAATAATAATAATAATAATAATAATAATAATAATAATAATAATAATAATAATAATAATAATAATAATAATAATAATAATAATAATAATAATAATAATAATAATAATAATAATAATAATAATAATAATAATAATAATAATAATAATAATAATAATAATAATAATAATAATAATAATAATAATAATAATAATAATAATAATAATAATAATAATAATAATAATAATAATAATAATAATAATAATAATAATAATAATAATAATAATAATAATAATAATAATAATAATAATAATAATAATAATAATAATAATAATAATAATAATAATAATAATAATACCATCCAAAGTGCTGCCAAGTGAAGCTTAATCATCTCATATTTGCAGATGATCTCATGATATTTACAAGAGGAGATAGTCCATCTGTACAGGCAGTTGTAAGGACCCTGGATGGTTTTGCAGAAATTTCGGGGTTAAGGGCTAACAAGGATAAAACTCATATATTTTTTGGAGGGATCAAAGCAGAAGTCAGGGAACTTATTCTAAAAGAAACTGGATTCCAACAAGGATTCTTCCCTTGCAGGTATTTAGGATTGCCCTTGAACTCGGTAAGCAACAAGAAGGATCAGTATGGACTCTTGGTCAATAAAATTCGAATGAAGATTGAGAGCTGGTCTAGTAATCAATTAACGTACGCGGGGAGAGTGCAACTTATCAACTCTGTTGTCTTTGGGCTCACTAGTTTTTGGAGTGCTAACGCCCTATTTCCTGTCAATGTGCTAAAGAGTATTAACAGTATTTGTAAGAACTATTTCTGGGCAGGGAAGGAAGAGGGTAAAACCATGGTGTACAAGAGTTGGAGTAGCATTAGCACACCGTGGAAGGAGGGGGGCTTTGATATAAAAGAATTGGGTGCTTGGAACAAAGCCATGATGGGGCAATGGCTTTGGAAGCTGTTAAATGATAAGGAAGGGCTTTGGGCAAGATGGAACAGGAAGTATGTCTTGGGAGACACTAGTATTTGGTCTATACAAAAGAAAGAAGGACATACATCAACTTTTAAAAGTATCCTCAGAATTAGAGATGAAATTCTTCACAAGATGGCAGATGTAGAAGAAGCTACTCAACTTTGTCAAAGTTGGAGTGAACAGAACAAGTTCCAGATTGGAAGAGCATATGAGTGGTTTAGAAGGAAGATGCCTGAAGTTCAGTGGATGGCACGAATGCATAAGGAGAAAATAATACCAAAGCAAAGATTCATGCTAGCTTTGGCAGGACAACGGGCACTGTCAACCATTGAAAATATTCAGAAGAGAGGTCTACAACTTGCAAACTGGTGCGTATTATGTAAAAAAAATGAAGAATCGCATCAGCATCTTTTCTTTGATTGTGAGTTCTCAAGGAAGATTTGGCAGCATCTGCTGTGTTGGATGCAGATATCTGGACGAAGTACTGATCTGCATACTGAGCTGAGATGGATGGTTAGCAGAAAAGTAAGGAGACACTAGAAGAATTCCTGGTACAATGCATGTTTGGCAGCAGCTGTATATAGGATATGGCAGGAAAGAAACAGTAGAATATTTGGTAGCAATTTGCAAACTTATACTTGTATAGTTGGACAAATAAAATTTGAAGTATTCATTAGGCTAAGAAGCAGGAACATAGATCTAGCTCGGAAACATCTAATGATGTAGGGAGTGATTGAATGGATGGTATACATCCATAGTGGATAGATTCTTTTGTAAGAGACCGTCTCTTTTTAATCAATAAAGAGGCATAACCTTTTCTTGCAAAAAAAAAAAAAAAAAAAAAAAAAAAAAAAATAATAATAATAATAATAATAATAATAATAATAATAATAATAATAATAATAATAATAATAATAATAATAATAATAATAATAATAATAATAATAATAATAATAATAATAATAATAATAATAATAATAATAATAATAATAATAATAATAATAATAATAATAATAATAATAATAATAATAATAATAATAATAATAATAATAATAATAATAATAATAATAATAATAATAATAATAATAATAATAATAATAATAATAATAATAATAATAATAATAATAATAATAATAATAATAATAATAATAATAATAATAATAATAATAATAATAATAATAATAATAATAATAATAATAATAATAATAATAATAATAATAATAATAATAATAATAATAATAATAATAATAATAATAATAATAATAATAATAATAATAATAATAATAATAATAATAATAATAATAATAATAATAATAATAATAATAATAATAATAATAATAATAATAATAATAATAATAATAATAATAATAATAATAATAATAATAATAATAATAATAATAATAATATTAATAATAATAATAATAATAATAATAATAATAATAATAATAATAATAATAATAATAATAATAATAATAATAATAATAATAATAATAATAACAATAATAATAATAACAATAATAATAATAACAATAAAAATAATAATAATAATAATAATAATAATAATAATAACAACAACAATAATGTGGACATGATGTAGGTCCACCCCGACGCGGCCACGCGCGAGTTTGGGTAGGCGAATGAATCTCGTGGTAAGATTGTTCTCAGGTTGAAATTTAAGTCAAAGTTGGAGTCGCCACCGAATTTTGTTCGAATTCGGACCCATTCGAGCCCACTCTATGTCGTCATGGACCGTACACAAAGTACGGCCCATTTCGATTTCAGAGTTTATGAGGCTCGTCCCTTTGCATTGCGATACCGATACCGTCACTACCGGTTATCGTGTATAGAATGACTCTCGTACGCCAACGGTTTTGGGCATCCGGAAACCGAGGTTCTGAGTAAGGGGTGAGGGTACGTGTTGGTAAGCCCACTAAGGACACTCAACCCCGCCCGCACTTAGCGGCCTCTACTAAGACATCGTTCGTACGCGCGCTAGTAAAACGACTAAATGATATGCAAACAACGTTTTTGGCTAAGCATGTGAATTGTTGGTTAACTACGTCATTTTAATGCATCTAAATCCAAGTCAAATTGTTTAGCATGCGAGGTTCATTTATAAAGCAATAAACATCAAAGTAAATAAAGCTCGTAAAAAATGTACACAATACACGGGCAAAAACACAACCCGGCTAATACAAGATAACGAACAATAAAAAATCGAAATAAACGAAATACAAAGAGCGATAAATAGTAACTCGACATGGACCCGTATATAATAAATACAGACTAGACCGTAAGTTGTGCAAATGGACGAACTTCGATTAGATACACCTTATATTGTGTATTAAGCGAAGGACGGAGATGGGGAACCTAGACGTGGTACTAGCCCGATCCCAAATATCGATGCCTTGTCCCGACTTATCACATCGAGAAATTAGCGTCTAGATTAATCATGTACCGGATACGACTAAAGAGTCGTCGACACAAGATTATTAGTGAAAGACAATCGATCAAAGTCGTTTAAGTGAAATGATATGGACGAGTTTTGAAAAAGTAATCACGTGATTGACTTTACACACGACGACTAAAGTCGTAAAAAAAGACGAGGCTCGAATGATAAAGAAAGCTCTCGGTTTTCTTGGGCTACAGGACCCACTCGGTCGAGTCATGGTCTGGACTCGATCGAGTGCGCCTTCGAAGTAGCTACTGCCCAGTTTTTGGGGTGCTACTCGATCGAGTGGCCCATGGCACTCGGTCCAGCGGCCCCTGTACAAGCCATAACTCGTTTCGGAAAAGGTGGCTATGCCGGTTTATTTATTTTAAAATCGATGGTTGGCCGAGTTAATTAGAAATATGGCATAATTTAAATTTAACTCGGTTTTCGGTGCTATAATCGTGTAATATGCGATTATAATACCGTCATCGGAAATTTGTGAAAAAATGTCATTATGGGATTAAAAGTTTTTATTAGTGACGAAATTGTGTTCCTCTGCGTCACGACATCGATATTAATCCTAATGGATTATGTGATGTCGATTTTTGCATCAACGGATTCTGTGCTAATCTTAGAAATGAAATCAAACGCGTTCAACTATGATCGACCACGATCACGTTACGCCCTTGAGTACATTGGGGCGGCGCTCCTCGAAAGAGTGCCACCTCCGTCATGGCTCATAAAGGGATTAAACGGACTTGCTGCGGTGATTATAGTTAGACGTGTTCGAGTCCGAGTTTTTGGTATTATTATATATGTACACGGTGTATGTATTAGGACAAAATGTAAATGACGATAATAAAAATGTTAATGTTAGCGTACATAAATAAAATATTAGATTAGAGAGTTAGTAACAAAAATTAAAAAGTTAGTAACGAAAATAAAGTGTTAGTGTTAGTGTTGCAAAAACGATCATAATATAGAGTATAAAATGCATATATTTAGATCGAGATAGAGAGGAGGAAAAAGGATAGAGACGGGATTGATGACACCCTCAACATACATGCTTAGAATGGCCTCGGCAATGGACTCGTTATAGCGACGGGAACGCGGGTGTAATACCCGTATTTTATAGTGAATCAAATCGAGTCAAGACGGTATAGGTCAGCCGGAACCTTTAGTTATATTTTATATTTCAGTCGATACGTAATAGATCATTTATTTTAAACCCAAGCCAAGGAATTTGGTCCAGGCCCACTTAATACCATACGTGCCACATATGATGACATATGTTATCAATTGTTATCACAATTGTAATACCACTTAATACCACTTACCAGGCCCACTTAATATCATTTGTTCCTTATTTAAAGAACAAATCAAAACTCCTTACACCCAGATGTTATCACGAAACAACAAACAAACTGCCGCAGAAACAAACTGCCGCACAAACAAACTGACGCACGAAGAAAAAGAAAAGGGAGAAACTTAGGAGTCGGATCGGAACATCGTAAGGCTAGAACTCGATCTTACACGTAACTTAGGAATGTCAAACCTTTTTTTTATGTTTACGTAGTATGTTAATGGAATAATTAGATCGATATATCGGTGTCGGAAATGTTGTTAGTTATCTTTGTCGAGGGTATTGTTGTTGTCTTTAAATTATGTGGTGCCGGTAAGTCATTGTTGTTTGTTATGGTGATTATCGGGAATTGTATCGGGTTAACGCGAGGGTTATTACTATCATCGGTTGGTTGTTTTTGTTGTCGTTTGTCATTTTCGGTTATTCTCCGTGTTTTGTCGTTCTTACTTGCACCCGTGCTCTCTCGTGTTGGTTTGTTGTTGTGTCGGGCTGGGACTGTTGTGTCGGGATTGCTTCATCGTATTATTGTTGTATGTCTCGTTTTGCTACGGTGTATGGTACGGTTGGTACGTTGTTATTTTTGCGAGATAAATAGTAACAAGTCGTTGATTCTTAATAACCATAATAATAATAATATATTAAATGATGTGGTGTAATGATTACTAGGGTACTAACAGCAGATGTAGTGTACCAATAACAATGATAATAATAATGGATAATATATGTTATTTTGTCGTAGTGAATCTATTGGAGCAAAGTCTAGTTTTTCTAATCGAACTAATTTTCGTATATCGGTTAATTGTGGGTACAGTCCTCGTTATTATACACGTATAGCCGGAATACGTGGTATTGTTGCAGAAGATGATGATGGTCCTCGTTATCGAGTTACAGAGGGTGTTGATGGTATTGTTGTGTGAGGATGATGATGTGTTACGTGGGAGTGATAGTAATGAAATGGTGATGAGGGTTTAGATAGTAGTAAACTATAGTAGTCCTAATAGTGTGCTTTCATGTTGGAGTGTAATTGTTAGTAGATTAGTGTAGGTTAATAATAATAATAATAATATGTTCTGTAGGTGTTGCTTTCGTTATATATATATATATATATATATATCATATACGTTTAGACCGATATTGATTTATATAATATTTTACTAGGTTTGGACTTCGTAGAAATTCCATGGTGAATTATACTAACGACGTGATCGTGACCTGCTAATTAGGTAAGGTTATCCTTACTCAGTTTACGTTGTATGTTTGCATATTGTACGATATAATGGTATAATGATGATATTGAGATTGTATGATTTAATGATATAATGATGATATAGAGATTGCGGTTGTGTACCGATTGAGAGAAGCTAGCTAGGACTAGCTAGGCCCGGTTGATCTCGGGACCTTCCCTAATGTTTCCTTCTAGGAGAGCCTAGGAGGGGTGTGCACACTTGGACTGACGGGGCGTGACTGCGGTCGCGATAGTGATGATAAGAATGATGATATTGATTGTACTAATATTGTTTAATGTTATCGTAACTGATCTTGTGTGTGTATTTCTGATGTATCTGTGATGATCCACTTGACAGTTATGGTCATTTGGGGAGCAGGGATGTATTCAGGTGATTGATGGAGTGTGCTTTTGACTCGGGATGCTATTTACGGGATGGGCAGAGTGCGAAATCACAAGAGTAGTATAGACCCTTGATCGTTCGTATTCCATCTTATTTATTAAACTATCACGAATACTCTTTATTGTTTAGTTTGTAGACTGAATTCCTATAATCTATTATTAAGTTTTAACGTTTGGACACTCTATTATTGTGAGTAATGATGTTTGATACCTCGGTTTACCGAGATGGTAACACTCGTGTTTTCTTAGGATGACTTGTTAAGTCTCCTGAACAAATGAGGGTGTTACAAAGTGGTATCAGAGCGATCAATTCTAGAGCCTGAATAAATGAACTTAGGAAGATTAAAATGAACCCGGTAATAAGCCATAAGGAGCTCATTTAAAATCTCTGGTTGAGGAGACGTCCTTATACCAACCTCCGGCCCTTTTGGTTTAGACCCGGTAACCGCGTGTGAGACCGAAAGAGGGTAGAATGGGATGGGTCCGCGATGATGATTTGAATCTCTTTGAATTGCATAATTTTTATGAGTACTTATGGGTGTGATGTTTTCAATAATATGAGTAATTACAACGTTAATAGTAATGTATGGTTATGATGTATGAGCATTTAAGGTTCATGTGTATGTTATTGTTATTTTGAAGTAATCATGTCAAAGGAAGCAGCCACCGGTTCTACCCCAGCCACTCTGCGTGATGAGGAAATGACGCGCTTACAGGCAACCAACGATGCGCTTTTGGAAGCTCTGAGAAACATCCACGCCCTGAAACTACCAGCGACAGATGCGGCCACCATCAGCGCTGCGATAGCACGCCTTCGTCCCAGTAAGTATGACGGGACTGGTGGGCCGTCGCGGCTGGAGAACTGGGTGAGAGAAATGAAGAAGGTGTTCCAGACCGTGAAATGCCCGGAGCATATGGAGCAAAATCAAGCTGCGTTCTATTTGAGTGGCAAGGCCGATTTATGGTGGCACCTTAACTATGTCAACCTTATTGCAGAGGATGAGGAGGGAGATTATGGAGAGTATACCTTTGGGTGGAAGAGTCTTCAAGGGGAGCTGAGGGTGGAGTTCTTTCCAGAACATATTCGTAGTGCAAAAAGAGCTGAATTTGATCATTTCACCATGACGGACGTCATGACCGTCGAGGACTATTATGACAAGTTTATGGAGTTGGCCACTTATTCTGCTGACCTCAATTTAAGGTCTGAACTACTGGCTTCCCGCTTCGAGAGGGGCTTGTCTATCAGAATCCTGGAAAGGCTACCCATGGGACTTAATAGTGATGTGAAAGAGGTATACTTGAGGGCCGAACATGCAGAACGAGTGGCTGACCGAATCAAGGAGCTGGGAGAGCAAAAGAGAGAGAAGAGAATAGCTGAATCTGAAGGCACACTCCAGAATGAACCTAAGAGGGGAAACCAGAACCGGGGAATGGTGCGACCCCAATACTTTGGGGGAAACAGTAATGGGAGAACAGGGTCCGGTCAGAGACGACGGAACGAACCTCGAGTATATGAATGCAAGCACTGTGACCGCAACCATCCCAGTAAGGATTGTAATGGAAAACCCGTCACGTGCTACAATTGTGGGAAAGCGGGACACCGTGCCTATGAATGTTTTGCCTCGAAGCAGGATGGGGGTTTGACTCAAGGGGGTTTTTACTCCGCTGCTTCAGCAACTTCAGGCAATGTTAACCAGGGGATTCGGTACCACGGAAATGGGAACCCACAGCTGAGAAATTGGAACCGATCACAGGGGAACTGGAATCGGCAACAGGGGAGTTACTATCAGGGGTCGGGAAGCACTACCCAGTCAGCTGCAGCCGCTGGGCCAACTACATCTGTTAATGGGGTGCCTGAAGGTAGTAAGAATACTGGGAGACTCTTTGCTATGGGGAAGCAAGCTGCTCAGGAGGACATGCAAGTTATCACGGGTACCTTTCTCGTTAACTTGAAACCTTCTTTTGTTCTATTCGATTCTGGGGCAACCCATTCATTTGTAGCTTGTAACCATGTACCGAGTCTAGGGTTAGTAGATTTTGAAAATATAGATGATGATGTAATCAAACCCTCGGGGAAGTCAGTTAGGTGTACAAGGGTCTTTCGAGATGTGTCTTTAATAGTTGAGGGAGTTGACCTACCAGTTAATTTAATAGAGTTTCCCTTAGATGACTTCGACATTATCCTGGGAATGGATTGGTTGGGATGGTTTAGAGCCCAGATTGATTGTAATCTTAAGAAAGTGTCGTTAAGAGGTCCAAAGGGCATTAGAGTGCCTTATAGGGGGTATGTTGTAAAGCCAACTGTGCAGATTATAGCAGCCATCACCTTGAAGAGACATCTAAAGAAGGGTAACCCGTTATTCTTGTGCAATGTACGGGATACACGGGCCGAGGAGTTGTCTTCCTATTCAATACCGGTAGTGAACGAGTTCGTAGACGTATTTCCAGAGGATATCCCGGGGTTACCACCAAGGCGAGAGGTTGATTTTGGTGTTGAGTTGAAGCCAGGGACGGGGCCTATCTCTAAGGCACCGTGCCGTATGGGGCCTAAGGAGTTGACTGAGTTGAAGAAGCAGTTGGAGGAATTGATGGATAAGGGGTATATCAGACCAAGTGTATCCCCATGGGGTGCTCCTGTTTCGTTTGTGCAGAAGAAGGATGGGAGCATGAGGCTGTGCATCGATTACAGGGAGCTGAACAATGTCACTGTGAAGAATCGGTACCCTTTGCCTCATATTGATGATTTATTCAATCAACTGAGTGGGGCTGGTATCTTTTCCAAGATTGATTTGAGGTCCGGTTATCACCAGTTAAGGGTCAAGAACGAAGATATTTCCAAGACCGCATTCAGAACTCGATATGGCCACTATGAATTTGTGGTGATGCCATTTGGTCTAACAAATGCTCCTGCTGTTTTCATGGATCTGATGAACTGAGTTTTTCGACCCTACTTGGACAAGTTCGTGGTGGTGATTATCGACGATATTCTGGTTTATTCAAGGAACCGGGAAGAGCATGCAGAGCATCTGAGGATTGTATTGCAACTACTCCGAGACAACCAGTTGTACGCTAAGTTATCAAAGTGTGAATTCTGGTTGGAGAAGGTCGTATTTTTGGGACACCAGATTTCGAAAGAGGGTGTATCTGTAGACCCGAGCAAGATCGAAGCTGTCTCAAAGTGGCAGTCGCCAAAGAATGTGGCAGATATTAGGAGTTTCTTAGGGTTAGCCGGGTACTATCGAAGGTTCGTGAAGGACTTCTCAAAGATAGCAAGACAATTGACTAACCTTATGAGGAAGAAGATTAGGTACAGGTGGGATGACAACTGTGAGAGGGCGTTTCGAACCTTAAAGGAGCGTCTAACTACAACACCAATCCTAGCCTTACCCGAAGGGAGCGAAAATTTTGAGGTGTACACTGATGCATCTAAAAATGGGTTAGGTTGTGTACTGATGCAGAATGGGAAAGTCATTGCTTATGCTTCACGTCAGCTGAAGACTTACGAAGAAAACTACCCAACTCATGACCTAGAACTTGGGGCAGTGGTGTTTGCTCTGAAAATAAGGAGACATTATCTGTATGGGGCAACACTCAAGGTGTTTTCAGACCATAAGAGTTTGAAGTACATCTACACACAAAAGGAGTTGAATATGCGGCAGAGGCGATGGATCGAGTTAATCGGAGATTATGATACGGAGATTTTATACCACGAGGGAAAGGCAAACGTGGTGGCCGATGCTCTAAGCAGGAAATCGGTGCATTCTCTGAGTTTGGATATGTCCAGATTGAGGCTAAGGAATGAAGTGCAACAAATGGGGATTCATGTGATAAGAAAAGGGGAAGCAATTTCGGATTTGGCAATTCAACCCGAGTTGTACGCCGAAATACGAGAAGAGCAGTTTTTGGATCAGAAGTATCTAATGTGGCGAGCCCGTATAGAGAGAGGTGAACCCTCAAATCTCACCATTCACCAAGACGGGAGCCTTAGGTTCAATGACAGGTGGTGGGTGCCGGAAGGAGGAGATTTAAGGAGGAAAATCATGACCGAGGGGCATTGTAGTCCTCACTCGGTACATCCTGGTGGGGACAAACTGTATAAGGATCTGAAGAAGACATTCTGGTTGGACAACATGAAGAGAGAAGTTGCCGAGTTTGTGTCCAGATGTCTGACTTGTCAGAAGGTCAAGAGTGAGCACAAACGACCACAGGGTAAGCTGCAACCCTTAGAGGTACCTGAGTGGAAGTGGGACTCCATTTCCATGGATTTCACTGTCGGTTTACCGAGAACCCCAAAGGGGAATAATATGATTTGGGTGATAGTAGATCGACTCACCAAGTCGGCTCACTTCGTGCCAATGAAGGATACGTGAAGTAAGGCTGAGCTAGCAATGGCTTATAGGAGGCATGTTCTGAAATTACATGGAGTACCTAAGGACATTGTGTCAGATCGTGATTCGAGGTTCATCTCGAAATTTTAGCAGGAGTTGCAGGAATCCTTGGGTACACAATTGAAGATGAGTACAGCCTTTCACCCCGCGACTGACGGGCAGATAGAACGAACCATACAGACTTTCGAAGACATGTTGCGGGCCTGTGCCTTGGAATTTCGGGGTTCGTGGGAGGATCGGCTGGATTTGATCGAGTTCTCTTACAACAAAAGCTACCATGCTAGCATCCAGATGGCACCGTTTGAAGCTTTGTATGGGAGGAAGTGTAGGAGCCCGGTATGTTGGGACGAGAAGGCTGACGCAGTAGTACTGGGTCCCCACATGATTCAGAAGATTATCGAGCAGGTACATGTAATCCGACAGAAGATGCGAGCAGCACAGGATCGTCAAAGGAGTTATGCTGATCTTCACCGCCGAGAGGTTGAGTTCGCTGTGGGTGATAAGGTATTACTGAAAGTGTCACCTATGAGAGGGGTTATGAGGTTCGGGAAGAAGGGCAAGTTAAGTCAAAAGTTTATTGGGCCGTATGAAATTCTGGATAGGATAGGTGAGGTGGCATATCGGTTACCACTTCCCCCAGCTCTCGATAAAGTCCATAATGTGTTTCACATTTCCCAGTTGAGGAAATACTTGAGTGACCCGTCTAACATCATTGAACCCGAGACGAGTCAATTAGATGGTTCTCTTACTTATGAGGAGGTTCCCAAGGAAATTTTAGATCGGAAAGTTTGGAAAACCAGAGGAGGATAAACCGCCCTTGTCAACGTTTTGTGGACTAATCACAACGTCGAGGAGGCCACCTGGGAAACAGAAGCATCGATGCAGAAATGTTTTCCTCATCTCTTCGATCAGGTAATTACTTCGGTTACGGGGACGTAACCTTATCTTTAAGGAGGGTAGGATGTAATAGCCCGACTTATACTATATACTTAAACTTTGATCGTATAGAAAATCTAGTTTTATTGCTTCATATTAATAGGTTAGTTCCTTGGAGTTTCATTGACGTGTTGTGTCAGGGAGCGAACTTCTGGACGAAGTTCCTTATAAGGAGGGTAGATTGTAATACCCGTATTTTATAGTGAGTCAAATCGAGTCAAGACGGTATAGGTCAGCCGGAACCTTTAGTTATATTTTATATTTCGGTCGATACGTAAAAGATCATTTATTTTAAACCCGAGCCAAGGAATATGGTCCAGGCCCACTTAATACCATATGTGCCACATATGATGACATCTGTTATCAATTGTTATCACAATTGTAATACCACTTAATACTAGGCCCACTTAATATCATTTGTACCTTATTTAAAGAACAAATCAAAACTCCTTACACCCATATGTTATCACGAAACAACAAACAAACTGCCGCACAAACAAACTGACGCACGAAGAAAAAGAAAAGGGAGAAACTTAGGAGTCGGATCGGAAAATCGTAAGGCTAGAACTCGATCTTACACGTCACTTAGGTGTGTCAAACCTTTTTTTTATGGTTACGTAGTATGTTAATGGAATAATTAGATCGATATATCGGTGTCGGAAATGTTGTTAGTTATCTTTGTCGGGGGTATTGTTGTTGTCTTTAAATTTGGTGGTGCCATTAAGTCATTGTTGTTTGTTACGGTGATTATCGGGAATTGTGTCAGGTTAACGCGAGGGTTATTACTATCGTCGGTTGGTTGTTTTTGTTGTCGTTTGTCATTTTCGGTTATTCTCCGTGTTTTGTCGTTCTTACTTTCACCCGTGCTCTCTCGTGTTGGTTTGTTGTTGTGTCGGGCTGGGACTGTTGTGTCGGGATTGCTTCATTGTATTATTGTTGTATGTCTCGTTTTGCTACAGTGTATGGTACGGTTGGTACGTTGTTGTTTTTGCGGGATAAGTAGTAACAAGTCGCTGATTCTTAATAACCATAATAATAATATATTAAATATGTGGTGTAATGATTACTAGGGTACTAACAGCAGATGTAGTGTACCAATAACAATGATAATAATAATGGATAATATATGTTACTTTGTCGTAGTGAATCTATTGGAGCAAAGTCTAGTTTTTCTAATCGAACTAATTTTCGTATATCGGTTAATTGTGGTTACGGTCCTCGTTATTATACACGTATAGCCGGAATACGTGGTATTGTTGCAGAAGATGATGATGGTCCTCGTTATCGAGTTACAAAGGGTGTTGATGGTATTGTTGTGTGAGGATGATGATGTTATACGTGGGAGTGATAGTAATGAAATGGTGATGAGGGTTTAGGTAGTAATAAACTATAGTAGTCCTAATAGTGTACTTTCATGTTGGAGTGTAATTGTTAGTAGATTAGTGTAGGTTAATAATAATAATAATAATAATAATAATAATAATAATAATAATATGTTCTGTAGGTGTTGCTTTATATATATATATATATATCATATACGTTTAGATCGATATTGATTTATATAATATTTTACTAGGTTCGGACTTCGTAGAAATTCCGTGGTGAATTATATTAACGATGTGATCGTGACCTGCTAATTAGGTAAGATTATCCTTACTCTGTTTACGTTGTATGTTTGCATATTGTACGATATAATGGTATAATGATGATATTGAGATTGTATGATATAATGATATAATGATGATATTGAGATTGCGGTTGTTTACAGATTGAGAGAAGCTAGCTAGGACTAGCTAGGCCCGGTTGATCTCGGGACCTTCCCTAATGTTTTCTCCTAGGAGAGCCTAGGAGGGGTGTGCACACTCGGACAGACGGGGCGTGACTGCGGTCGCGATAGTGATGATAAGAATGACGATATTGATGATATTGATTGTACTAATATTGTTTAATGTTATCGTAACTGATCATGTGTGTGTATTTCTGATGTATCTTTGATGATCCACTTGATGGTTATGGTCATTTGGGGAGCAGGGATGTATTCAGGTGATTGAGGGAGTGTGCTTTTGACTCGGGATGCTATTTACGGGATGGGCAGAGTGCGAAATCACAAGAGTAGTATAGACCCTTGATCGTTCGTATTCCATCTTATTTATTAAACTATCACGAATACTCTTTATTGTTTAGTTTGTAGACTGAATTCCTATAATCTATTATTAAGTTTTAACGTTTGGACACTCTATTATTGTGAGTAATGATGTCTGCTACCTCGGTTTACCGAGATGGTAACACTCATATTTGCTTAGGATGAGTTGTTAAGTCTCCTGAACAAATGAGGGTGTTACAGCGGGAGTATCGAGGATGTATGTAAAGTTATGGTGTGTATGTGTATAGATGGTTTTGTCGGTTTTTCGAGGGACAAATGACTCGGTTTTTTGTGTAGTATGACTTAGGGTTGTAGTGTGAAGAAGATGGGTGAGTTAAGGTAGAAATATGGGTTTTTTCATATGTGAAAATTCTGCTCAAATAAAGAGCACAAGGAGGGGTATTTATAGAGTTTTACCCCTCGAGCTAGGGTCACTCGATCGAGTGCCCAAGGAAAGGGGTCTGTTGCGGTTTTGTGGCTCCACTCGATCGAGTGAGGTCAATCCACTCGATCGAGTGGATAGGGTTGACGAGCCATTTTAGGAAATGGTTGACTCATTTGATTTTTTTTGAATATTGTATTTGAGCGCAAGTTTCTAGAAGCGGACTTGGCTGATTTTGAGGACGGATTCGTCTTTGACCGAGTTTTGACCCGGTCGCTAAAAGACGGTTTTTATTTTTGGTGTCGGCTTTGGCCCAAATTAGTCTCATTTTACTCGGAACGACCCACTAGGCCTGAATTTGAGGTTGATTTTGAGAGATTTGTACTCCGCTAAAAGTCCATGTAGGATATTATTGATTCCGAGCCCATATTAGAGTATACTAAGTCACGTTTGCGTCCGATCATCATCGGCTGTTTTGTCGGGAACTGCTATAGACACTAGCAAGCAAAATGCGGGTGTCTATAGAGCCCCCACTCTGACTGAGGCTTAGACAAGGCGAAAGTCAGAGTAGCTACCAGGCCAATCGCAGATTACCACTTGGCAGCCTTCTGGTCGGGTTGTTTATAGTCCGTTAGACTCGCGTGAAGGGATCGCCAGCCATAACCAGAGGGTCATACCTGTCTTGATGATGGTAGCTCTGTGGGGAGTCGAATTTGCTTTTGAACTCCTGGGTGTAACCGTATGCCGATACATCATATCCTGGATGTAGCATTCCGGGAGAAATGTTGACTCATATTGGGGAGTAAAGTAGCTGCGCGGAGACTTGCTTCTGAAGTCTGGGGTGTACTTGTATGCTGACACATAACATATTGGATGTAACACATAGGCAAAACACCGACTCGTGCTGGGGAAAATAAAATATTGAATTTTTGAAAATCAGAATTCTTGAAGGATTTTTTTTTTAGAAATTTTTAGGAATGCTCGGGACGACTCGATTCCTATTCTGGGTTCTGAACTGTAATCAGGCCTGCGCGCATGTACAGGGCCCATATTTGCTAAGGAGGCATGGCAGTTAGGTTTACAGTTAGGTTTTCCTATTATAAATATAGGAATCCCTGCTTCAACTTACTATATCCCAAATTACAACTCCTTCTTCTCCTCACAATCCCTTAGATTTTTAAAGAAGACTCAAATATCTGTCATGGGCATTGATCACTTGACTGCGATGCTTCTGGCTTGGTCCCAATACTTTCGGGACGAAGAAAAGGTTCAACTGACCCAGGTGGGGATTGTTAGCTTATTCCCAGTTCAACGTCTGGTAGTCGACTAACACTTCTTGGATGCCTGTCTAGCGTTTTGGGATACTACCCATCACGTTTTTGCATTCCCGCGGGAGAAATATGCCCTCTTCCTGAGGAGATTGCCGTTGTGGGCGGTTGGAGCCCCATTGCTCGCCATGCTATCCCTCCGTTTTATCCTGATCCAAGGAGGAGATTGAGGGATTTCCTAGGTTTGTCTCATGCTGAGACAGATCGAATGGTGCGGGGAAATTCTGTTTCCCTTTTCGACTTGGCTGACAAATTTATGAACCTCCAGGATGTGAGGATTACTGCTGCTCATAGGCGTAGGGCTTTCGCCTTTTGCATGCTGCACCGCTATGTATTCGAAGGGATGATGAAGGGTGACTCATGCTTGGGTCAGATCAGGCTGATTGCCGTGGTTGACCAGATGGAGACTGGTCATAGCCCTGCTTGGCTAGCCACTGGGGAGATCATTTTGGGTCTAGATGCTAGGAGGCTTGACCCGGACCAACAGCTGACGGGGAGCGTCCGTATCTTGCAGGTATACATCTCGTTTTTTTTTCGCGAATTTCCTGATGTACGTAGGTCACTCGATCGAGTGACATCTTTGGCGAGCTTCTTCCTGTTTTCGGAGGGCTTACTCGATCGAGTCAGCTGTTGTACTCGACCGAGTAGGCTCTGGCGAACCATACTGTTGCTTACGAATCTTGTGTATACTTTTTAGATTTGGTCGTCGGAACGTCTGTCGATCATAGAGCCTCCTCCGAGTATACCCAATTACCGCAACAGTCAAATTTGCTCGAGGAGACGACGGATAAGCTCGACTCATCATGTGAACCGGGCTTATTGGGACGAGGAGTTGGTATTCCATTGTGGTCCCTTGATTAGGTGGACCGTTGCTTGGTTGTTTCTCTCCAAACTGACGGGATTGGCCAAGAGAGACCAAGCCCACTACTTGGTTATTCTGTCTCTCGACTGGACAGTTCACATTTACCCGGACCGCATCCTGAGGCAGTTCGGTTCGTCTCAGCGCATTCATGAGACTCCGGCAATCATTAGCGTCTCATTCCAATTGACGGATGCTATGTGCGACACATGGCTACAGAGGTGGTTCACCCGTCCTACATGGACTGTACCCAACCCTTGCCAATATGCTTGGGTTTCACTTGCATATTAGAAGTGGACTTCTGAGGAGTCCTAGGAAGCTCGGAAGGCTTTGAAGGTTGATGAAGCCTTCAAATTAGTTCACCGGGAGACAGCGAAAGACAACAGGGGTTTCTTCGACGAGGGAAACACTCCTGCTACTCTAGTCCGATTAGAATCGGGTCTTAAGTCACAAACAAAGACTCGAGCTAAGGATGTCGGTGCTAGCGGCACGCGGGGGCAGCAAAGCCCCGAGACTGATTTGGAGAGACGACTTGAGCCCAGACTGGCGGTCAGAGACCGACTAGGCCCGCGCGATCGGCTGCCTAAGCCCGTGAGGACCCGACTCGGGCCGATAGATGTGACCGAGGACTCGAGTTCAAAGAAACGAGTCTGAGCTAAAGAGGTTCCCGTGGTGATTCGGGAGCGCTCCCCTCCGCGTCGTCGTGAGTGGACCGCCAAGGAGGCCAAGGACAAGGGGAAGGGCAAGATGCCCTAAATACCGAGTCCTAAGTTTTTACTATTTGAATATTATTACTATTTTTGTTGCGTGCTTTTTTGTTTGTTTTTTTTTTAATTCCTGCACTTGTAATTTCCCGAGTTTATCGGGTTTTTAGTAATTAATAAAAGAAGTTTATTATTAAACCGTTCCTGTCTTTTCTTGATTGCACTGGTTGTGCCCTTTTGAGGGGCTGCCTACGTATCTGCTATTAGTAGAATCAAACCAAACGTAGTTCAGGCTCAGTAAATTTGCAATCTCGAATTACACCAAGACTATTGGTTCAAGATGTTTATGACCGTAGAATGAATAATTCTAGCTTATTGACTTGCTTTTTTAAAGAAAATGATTTTGATAAATTTTGCAAATGACATTGAGAAAAGGCTAAGGGTAGTAACACTTCAGCTGGTCCAGGTTGGTTGGGTTGACGAACTCATTCCCGCCCAGGTCCGTCAGCATCACTGCTCCTCCCGATAGGATCGTCTTTACCAAGTATGGCCCAGCCCAATTAGGTTTGAATTTTCCACTTGGGTCAACTGGTAATAAAGCTCGAACCGATTTAAGGACTAGATCCCCCTCCTTAATATTTTTGGGTCTCACCCTTTTGTTGAAGGCCCGTTGGATCCTTTTCTGATAGATTTGGATATTGTTGAGGGCACGAGATCGTCGTTCATCTAGTAGAACCAACGAGTCATACCATGTTCGTACCCAATCACTTTCGGGTACTTGACTTTCTAACAGAATTCTGAGGGACGGTACCTCCAATTCAACTGGTTGGACTGCCTCCATCCCATAAGTTAGGTAATACGGTGTCGCCCCGGTTGCGGTGCGAATTGACGTCCGGTATCCCCATAGGACAAAAGGCATTTTGTCGGGCCAGTCCCGGTAATTATCAGCCATCTTTTTTAGTATGGTGACAATTGTTTTATTGGCCGCCTCTACTGCTCCATTCGTTTGGGGACGATAGGGCGAGGATGTATGCCTTTGAATTTTATACTTGGTCAAAAGGGCTGCCGTTTCGGCTTGAAAATGAGTCCCGTGATCACTGATAAATTCATGTGGGATCCCATACCGACATATTATCTTGTTCTGGATAAACTTGGCGACATGTTTAGCATTGAGAACGCGATAGGATTCAGCTTCGACCCATTTGGAGAAATAGTCGATAGCTACCAAAATGAAGCAGTGTCCTCCGGTACCAGAGGGATTTATTTTCCCGATTATGTCCATACCCCATGTCGAGAATGGCCAAGGCGACGTCATGGTATAAAGCAGAGATGACGGCATATGTTGCACGTTGGCGAAGATTTGAAAGTTATGACAATGTTTGACATATAACTGGTAGTCGGTTTCCATAGTATTTCAGTAATACCCGAGCCTCATGATTTTTCGGGCCAGCATCTGGGCATTCATATGCAGGCCGCATTCACCATCATGTATTTTGGCCATAACCTTTTCGGCTTTATATTTATCGACACAAAAGAGTAGAGCCCCCTGTGCTGTCTTTTTGTACAGCTGCCCGTCGTCGGTGCGAACAAACTGGGTAGCTAGCCTTCGTAAGGCTTTCTTGGCTCGGCCTTCAGTCCCGGGAGGATATTTTTCGTTAGTTAGGTACGTTAATACAGCCTGATACCATGGTTCAGGATCAGTTATCTCAATGTCTTTAATGTCGTGAATGTATGCCGGCTCGGACCGTCTTTCGACACAAATTGGCATACTGGTCACGTGGTCGGGAATATTTAACAAAGATGCCAATTTTGAGAGTGCATCTGCAAACTGAATCTCTTCCCGAGGCAAGTATATATATACTCTACCTTTTGGAATTGTTTCTCGAGATCCCTTACTCGTGCCTGGTAGGCCACGAGATTAGCGTTCCGAGTTTTCAATTTTTGAAGTGCTTGGCTTATGACTAAGGATGAGTCACCATGTACCCAGAGATTTGTGATCCCCAGATTGGCGGCGGCTTGTAGCCCGTAAATGCATGCTTCGTACTCGGCTGCATTATTGGTTACATCAAAGTCCAGTTTGATGGACACGGGAGTATGCTCCCCTTTTGGTGAGATTAGGAGGATCCTGACTCCGAACCCTCGAAAATTGGACGCTCCATCGAAGTATAAATTCCATGTTTCGGTATCGGTATGGAAGATATCTTCATCTGGGAAGGACCAGGTGTCGGTGTGTTCTTCTTCGGTTAACGGGCTATCGACGAGAAATTCAGCTACTACTCGCCCCTTAATGGCCTTCAATGGTACAAATTTTAGGTCGAACTGTGCCAGCATTAGAGTCCATCTAGAAATTCGGCCATTGAGAACGGGCTTTTCGAAGAGGTATTTGATTGGGTCCATCTTGGATAACACCTGGACCTCGTAGTTGAGCATATAATGTCGGAGCTTCTTAGTGGCCCTAACGAGAGCCAAGCACGTCTTTTTGAGCATGGAATATTAGCACTCATACTCTAAAAACTTTTTGCTGATGTAGTAGATGGCTCGTTCTTCGGAGTTAACTGTCTGGGCCAGCATAGCCCCCATGGCTGTCTCGGTCGTCGTTAGGTATAACGACAGAGGCAAACCGGGTTGAGGTGGCATTAGGATTGGTGGAGCGGACAGGATTTCCTTGATCTTGTCGAAAGCAGCTTGGCACTTGTCATCCCATAGTACCCGTTCCCCTACTTTCAGTTTCTTAAAAATTGGTTCACACACCATGGTTAGTTTGGAAATGAACCGACTGATATACTGGACTTTCCCGAGAAATCCCCTTATTTCTTTTTCGGTTTTAGGAGGTTGCATCTCGGTAATGGCTTTAATTTTGGCTGGGTCAACCTCAATACCTCGTCGGCTAACGATATAACCCAGTAATTTGCCCGATGTTTCCCCGAAACTGCATTTTTGAGGGTTTAGCCTTATGTTGTACTTGCGCAATCGGGTGAAAAATTTTCTTAGGGCGGTGATGTGACCGTCCCGCTCTTTGGATTTGACGATCATGTCGTCTACATAAACCTCTACTTCTTTATGCATCATGTCATGTAGTAAGGTGGTGGCGGTTCGTTGGTATGTGGCTCCGGCATTAATGAAACCGAATGGCATGACGGTGTAGCAGTAAGTACCCCAAGGTGTAGTGCAAGTAGTCTTACTCATATCTTCTTCCGCCATCTTTATCTGATTGTACCCAGCATACCCGTCCATAAATGATAGAAAGGCATGATCGGCTGTGTTATCCACCATTATGTCGATGTGTGGTAACGGAAAACCATCTTTCGAGCTTGCCTTGTTAAGATCCCGAAAATCCACGCATACCCGCACCTTACCATCCTTTTTAGGAACCGGCACGATGTTTGCAACCCAGTCCGGATATTCGGACACCTGTATGAAGCCGACTTTGAACTGTTTATCGACTTCTTCTTTTACCTTGAGAGACCACTCGGGCCTCATTCGGCGGAGCTTCTGCTTAACCGGTTTGCACCCATCTTTGATCGGTAGGTGGTGCTCGGCTATTTCTCGGTCTATCCCCGGCATGTCCTTGTAGGACCATGCGAAGACATCTTTGAACTCTTGGAGGAGGTTCGTGAATTGTTGTCTCTCCTCGGGATCTAAGGATAACCCTATCTTAAGTATCTGGGGCTCTAAGGTTGTTCCCACATTAATGGATTCGGTTTCCTCGATTACCGGATTGCGGGACTTCCTTTGCTCCAGTTGCTCGATCAGATGTGGAGGTAAAGGTACCTGTTCGTCGGGTTTCTCAACGTCATTGCATAAAATATTTTTGAAAGCAAAATTTAAAAGAGACAAGTCGTAAGCAGAACGGTTGTTATGATTGATTGAAAACTTTGAAAACAGCTCGAAAAGAGCCACCATCTGATCATTGGTCAGTGGCGGGATTGGTAAGGCACGCGGGACAGAGTCCGAAGTCCCAGCAGCAGGAATGACAAGGGGGAGAGGGGTTACAGGAGTGACTCTAGCACCGGACTCCCTAGACACGACCTCTGACTCTGACTCAAGACTCTGACTCAGACTCTAACTCAGACTCGGACTTAGACTCAGGCATGGCTCCCTCTCCAGTGACCAGCTTGTAGATCTTTCCTTGACTGTCAGTCCACTTGACAGTCTTCCTCCAGGCCCTGTTTTCCGTCTCCGAACCAACATCCGAGATCAGCTTGGTCGGGTCAAACCTGTTGCTGCGGAGGATCAGGTTGACCAGGTCCTCCTTTGGAGTCGGGGCTATGGTGCCTTCCCCGAAAAGCAGCCCCAGCGCGGGCTCATCATTGTCAGCTCCATCAGACTGGATGAGGGCGAACACATCATCCGGGATGTAGTTGCAGTCCCGGGCCAATTGGGTCCCGAGGTGCACAGCATTGGGTTGGTACAGTCCAACCTGAATAGCCCCAAACACCGGTGTGACAAAGTAGTCAGTCAACCGTGGGCTATAAGGGCTCAAGTGGATACCCTTAATGATGTTGCAGGCCTTTTCGACTCCTGCTCGGACAACGTTGCCCGGGGTGGCGGCATAGCCAAGACCGAAGTGAGAGTCTCCGTCCTTAAGGACCTCAATGATCCTCCGAGCTGGAAGATCGGGTCGAGAAGTAGCCCCCGGAAAGTACCCTAGGTTTTGGAGCATCGTGTCAATGCTCGTGGTGAAGTAGGGCCTAAAAAGGTACTCTTCCTCGATCATCCCCACAAAGTCGAACCCCCAGAGGTCAGTGCGGTCTGTGGCGTTACAGCTAGCCACAGTCATTGGTGTCGCCTCTAAAGTAATAACATTGTCGAGCAAAGGCATCTTGATCTTTCGGTGGAGGGTGGAAGATACCGCCTTGACCGCGTGAATCCATGGCCTTCCTAGGAGCAAATTGAAGGATGAGGTGACATCGATCACCTGGAATTCAAGCTCTTTTTCAATTGGGCCCGTTATGATGGTCAGCTTTATGGCCCCAGCCACCGACTTTGGGCTCCCATAAAAGGCTTGGATGGTCTGAGCCGTCGGGACATAATCGGCCTCGGTGATCTCGAGGGCTTTTGCGGTCCTCAAAGGAAGGACATTCACAGCAGACCCATCATCAACTAGGGTCATCGGGAGGTATTTCCCTCGGTAGATCACCGTAATGTAGAGGGCCAGATTATGGGAGGCCCCGAACGGCGGTAGGTCGGCTTCAGAGAAAGTGATCATTGGGCCTCCTTCCTTGGTTTTGCCCTTCAAGTGGGGCAGGACCGTGGCTACCATTTCAGCAGGGGTAGCCAAAGATTCGATCTTAACTTGATCGAGAGCCTTAGTGACTGCTTCTCGATGTTCCTGTGAGCTAACTAGAAGTTGCCATATGGTGAGGTCAACTCGGGTCTTCTTTAGTTGCTTCACGAGAACCGTTTTAGTAGTCGACTCCTCAGGGGTGACTTCCATCCCGAGTGGATCGGTGACGGTTGTCGGGATAGGGGTGTCCCTAGAGCTAGTGGCTTGATAGGGACGACCAAGGTGTTTACTGGCTAAGACACGGGATTTAGTCTTACGAATCTCCTCAGGGGTGATGCGGACAGTTTCCCCTTTAAAGAGGTAGACATCTTCCTCGTCGTCAAAACAGATCCCGTTCACTTGTCGGATAAATGGAGAGATAAGGTGAGAGCAATCGATCATCTCCCCGACAAAGATGGCATGGGAGCTGAAAGGGCTCTCCTTGTTACTCGGCTTATCTCCGGGCAGCGGGATTTTACCGCTCTCATTCAAGTCCTGGATCAAGTGATTCAGCTTCCAGCACTTTTCGGTATCGTGCCCATTGCCTCGGTGGTATTGGCAATAGGCTTGGACATTGTAGTTCTTGGAGCGTCGCTCGACCGGAACCTCAGGAGTTGGGCCTATCGGTTGGATCAGGCCCTTCGAGGATAGCCTTTGTAAGGCGTAGGTATAGGTGGTACCTATATCAGTGAAAACCCGAGGTGGGGTGTTCTTCTTGGACGAGGCATCTAGTAGATTAACCGCGTCGAAAATGTTGTTAGTTGCAGCTTGGGGCTTAGTAGTGGAAGAGGAAGCCCCTTAGTATCCCTTGCCAGAGGCCTTAGTAAGGCGCTGTAGCCTCAGGTCGTCTTCAATTCTCATACCCATTTCAGTAAGGGTGGTAAAATTGGGTATGACAGCGTACCGGAGATGAACCCGGTAGGAGGGGAGAAGATTCTTAACGAAAACCTCCACCAAAGTCTTTTCACTGGGCTTATCGACCAGTTTCACACTCTCGGCCCTCCAGCGTTGAAGGTACTTAGTAAAACCCTCTTTTGGCTCTTGGGCCATAACCTCCAAAGACCGCATTGTGGTTTGGATCTCGGTGTTGTCAGCATAGTTCCGGGCAAACTCCGTGGCCACATCATCCCAGGTAGGGTATTTTTTCGGGTCTAGCCTATAGTACCAAGCCCGTGGGTGTTTCTCAAGGGATGCAGCAAAATGATTCTTGAACATCGAAGAATCTACCCCTTTGATAGCCATGAATTCTTTGAAGGCCCGTACATGTAGTAACGGGTCTTCGGTTCCTTCAAACATGGGTAAACCCGTAAACCCGTGAGATTCAGGTTCGCGGGCAGCTTGTCACTCACCGGGGAGTACTCACGGCTATTCTTCCGATGGATATTGTTACTCCCAGCCAAATGAACTTGTTCTTCTAGTCGGCGCACCGCGCTAACTAGTTCAGCTAGAGGCCCAGTAGCCTCGGCGGTAGGTGTCATTTGCTCCACTGCAGCCATGCGAGCAACGATAGCCACTTGACCAGCCCTCATTTCTGTCAGTTGGGCATCAATGTCGGTTTGTTTGGCGGCCATGGCATCCACGGAGGCCTTCAAATTGTTCAGAGCTGCTTCCATTTTGCGGTTGTGTCTGGTGGACGGTGGCCTGTCTGTAAGAACACCGCGTAATCAGAAACCGAACCCAGATCTCGGAATCATAAAGAAAAAGTACATCACGAGCGACACAAGGGAAAGGACTAAAGACTCGAGAAAGACACCTAGATGGATGACTCGTGGGTGGTATAAATTCCTTAGGACTTTGGCTTTGTGGGCCTAATCCCGTTCGAAGGAAGGTCCACGTGAGACTTTTTCCCAGACTTTTGACTCGAATGTACAAACGGACTTTCCTTTGTAGGGGTATGCCCTACGCGGGTAGTTCATGCCTTGACAGATAAGGTAGACTCGGGAAAGGGGGAAACTCGTGATGTAAGATCGACAGAGTTTCGACGCTATAAACCTTCGACATACTATGCAAAGACCCGACACACGGATAAACGGTAGGTCCTATAATAAGGAAGATTTGTTTGGAAAGTCGGATGTTTGAAATTTTGAATTTTGAGTATAGAATGAGCGAATTTCTGAAAGTTTGAAAACCGAAAACGAAATTTCGAAAAACGAGATTAGAATTTTGAAAATTCCAAAAATCGAGATAGTGTTGGAAATTCAACAGTCAAAACGGACAGCATGCCAGCTAAAGAAAAGGATATTTTGAGTCAAATCGTTGATCCTAAGTTTCAGCGGCATTACGAATTTTGAAATTGGATATTTTGAAGAGAGGGGTCCCGAAACAGACAGCATTTCGGGTTTTTCGAAATTCGGTATTTTTGGAAAGATGCATTTTTGAAATGACGGTTTTTTAAAAAAAAATGACACGGAAACCAAGTAGCACGTAATCACAAATGCATTATAACGACGCTTATGTATGCATTACGCTAAGTCTCGGTCGGTCAAAATAGGGTCTATACCAACAACGATGGCTTTCTCGTAAATCAGGACGGACTCCCTAAGCCGAGTTGGTCTTAGGACATGCCGCAAAACCCATACGAGTTCCGCCATCGTAGTCTTTAGCGCACCCATTTAGGAATGCACCGCGGTATAGTGGGACGTCGGTCACAAGTAACCGGCCCGGGCAAAATTTGGGTTATGCATGAATCATTAAACTAATGCGCGCACACTAATATACGAATTATTTCTCTTCGAGTCTCACCCTAGGAACCCTGATGACTAGTGGTACATCAGGTATCCCCAGCGGAGTCGCCAAATTGTGGACATGACGTGGGTCCACCCCGACGCGGCCACGCGCGGGTTTGGGTAGGCGAATGAATCTCGTGGTAAGATTGTTCTCGTGTTAAAATTTAAGTAAAAGTTGGAGTCGCCACCGAATTTAGTGGAAATTCGGACCCATTTGAGCCCACTCTATGTCGTCATGGACCGTACACAAAGTACGGCCCATTTCGATTTTAGAGTTTATGGGGCTCGTCCCTTTGCATTGTGATACCGATACCGTCACTACCGGTTATCGTGTATAGAATGACTCTCGTACGCCAACGGTTTCGGGCATCCGAAAACCAAGGTTCTGAGTAAGGGGTGAGGGTACGTGTTGGGAAGCCCACAAAGGACACCCAACCCAGCCCGCACTTAGCGGCCTCTACTAAGACATCCTTCGTGTTCGTGTACGCGCGCTAGTAAAACGACTAAATGATATGCAAACAGCGTTTTTGGCTAAGCATGTGAATTGTTGGTTAACTACGTCATTTTAATGCATCTAAATCCAAGTCGAATTGTTTAGCTTGCGAGGTTCATTTATAAAGCAATAAACATCAACGTAAATAAAGCTCGTGAAAAATGTACACAATAGACGGGCGGAAATACAACCCGGCCAATACAAGATAATGAACAATAAAAAAAACGAAATACAAAGAGCGATAAATAGTAACTCGACACGGACCCGTATATAATAAATATAGACTAGACCGTAAGTTGTGCAAATGGACGAACTTCGATTAGATACACATTATATTGTGTATTAAGCGAAGGACGGAGATAGGGAACCTAGACGTGGTGCTAGCCCGATCCCAAATCTCAATGCCTTGTCCCGACTTGTCACATCGAGAAATTAGCGTCTAGATTAATCATGTACCGGATACGACTAAAGAGTCGTCGACACAAGATTAATAGTGAAAGACAATCGATCAAAGTCGTTTAAGTGAAATGATATGCATGAGTTTTGAAAAAGTAATCACGTGATTGACTATACACGTAACGACTGAAGTCGTAAAAAAAGACGAGGCTCGAATGATAAAGAAATCTCTCGGTTTTCTTGGGATACAGGACCCACTCGGTCGAGTCATGGTCTGGACTCGATCGAGTGCGCCTTCGAAGTAGCTACTGCCCAGTTTTTGGGGTGCTACTCGATCGAGTGGCCCATGGCACTCGGTCGAGTGGCCCCTGTACGAGCCATAACTCGTTTCGAAAAAGGTGGCTATTCCAGTTTATTTATTTTAAAATCGATGGTTGGACGAGTTAAATAGAAATATGGCATAATTTAAATTTAACTCGGTTTCCGGTGCTATAATCGTGTAATATGCGATTATAATACCGTCATCGGAAATTTGTGAAAAATGTCATTATGGGATTAAAAGTTTTTATTAGTGACGAAATTGTGTTCCTCCGCGTCACGACATCGATATTAATCCTAAAGGATTATATGATGTCGATTTTCGCATCAACGGATTCCGTGCTAATCTTAGAATTGGAATCTAACGCATTCAACTATGATCGACCACGATCACGCTACGCCCTTGAGTACAATGGGGCGGCGCTCCTCGAAAGGGTGCCACCTCCGTCGTGGCTCATAAAGGGATTAAACGGACTTGGTGCGGTGATTATAGTTAGACGTGTTCGAGTCCGAGTTTTTGGTATTATTATATATGTACGCGGTATATGTATTAGGATGAAATGTAAATGACAATAATAAAAATGTTAATGTTAGCGTACATAAATAAAATGTTAGATTAGAGAGTTAGTAACAAAAATTAAAAAGTTAGTAACGAAAATAAAGTGTTAGTGTTAGTGTTGCAAAAACGATCATATTATAGAGTATAAAATGCATATATTTAGATCGAGATAGAGAGGAGGAAAAAGGATAGAGACGGGATTGATGACACCCTGAACATACATGCTTAGAATGGCCTCGGCAATGGACTCGTAATAGCGACGGGAACGCGGGAGTATCGAGGATGTATGTAAAGTTATGGTGTGTATGTGTATGGATGGTTTTGTCAGTTTTTCGAGGGACAAATGACTCGGTTTTTTGTGTAGTATGACTTAGGGTTGTAGTGTGAAGAAGATGGGTGAGTTAAGGTAGAAATATGGGTTTTTTCATATGTGAAAATTCTGCTCAAATAAAGAGCACAAAGAGGGGTATTTATAGATTTTTACCCCTCGACCTAGGGTCACTCGATCGAGTGCCCAAGGAAAGGGGTTTGGATCGGTTTTGTGGCTCCACTCGATCGAGTGAGGTCAATCAACTCGATCGAGTGGATAGGGTTGACAAGCCATTTTAGGAAATGGCTGACTCTTTCGATTTTTTGAATATTGTGTTTGAGCGCAAGTTTCTAGAAGCGGACTTGGCAGATTTTGAGGACGGATTCGTCTTTGACCGGGTTTTGACCCAGTCGCTAAAAGACGGTTTTTATTTTTGGTGTCGGTTTTGGCCCAAATTAGTCTCATTTTACTCGGAACGACCCACTGGGCCTGAATTTGAGGTTGGTTTTGAGAGATTTGTACTCCGCTAGAAGTCCATGTAGGATATTATTGATTCCGAGCCCATATTCGAGTATACTAAGTCACGTTTGCGTCCGATCATCATCGGGTGTTTTGTCGGGAACTGTTATAGACACTAGCAGGCAAAATGCGGGTGTCTACAAATAATAATAATAATACTATTAATAATAATTGTTCCGGTATTGGAATCAATTAACCCGATTCGGGATTCGGGTTCGTACTGTTCGATGTTGCTTTGAATTAACAATCGGTCAATCCTGCCAACCTCTCCTTCCTCCTACTCCACTGGTCGGACCTTCCCGGCGGAATGGGCTGACTCCCTGCACACAAAATGCACAGGGCCTCGGAGATTGTCCGAGGAAACCCTCTCCGATGCCTAAGTCAGTCCGTGAATGCCTTAAAGAACCTAGCTCGTGAGGACCTAGGTGGCGTTTTTAGAGTAAGAGTTCTAGAGAGAGAAAATCCAACCCCCTCCTTGTTGGAAGTGGGAGAGTATTTATACCTTCCCACAAGAGAGGGAAGTAGAAGGAGGATGGGTGGATGAGGAGGTGACAAGTGGCTTCACCTCATCCACCCATTCTCGCTTACCTTAGGCGAAATGACGAGAGGGTCCCTTGGTGATCCCTGCCCTGCCTGCGGAGAATGGCCAGAAGACAGGCAGGTTGGGTTTATGCGAAGACAGGGTTTGGCAGACCACCCCTCCCTGTCGGGCAGGCGGTCGTCCGAAGTTCCCCGTGTGTTCTTTTTAGTGACTTTGCTCTGATTGTCTGCCAAGTCGGTTCCCGGGCTCCTTGGGTAGAGTCTTCTGAGAGCCTGCTTAGCAGGCGGTCCGGAGCAGGCTGCCGACCCTCATCAATTGGCCCTCGCAAGCCGGGAGGGAGCAAGGCTTCCTTCCGGCTGGCGACTTTTGCTTAGATGGAGGGAGGTTGACTTATTTTTGGCTTCACTGCTGCATTCAATGCGTTTGTACTTTCCCGAGGAAAGAAGTGTTAATTGTGTCAGGTATACAAAGAGTTGAGAGGTCTTTTGCAATGATTACCCTTCATGCTTGGTGGATTTTCGGGCAATGTGAGGACTTCGCGATTGGTGGCATTCCCTGCCAAGATGGTTGGGGTGCCATTTAATGCTTCATTTCCTTTGTATAAATTCCAGCTCCCTTCACCATTTTGTTATTTCATCCTCAATTCTTCCACTTTTCTTTGTTGAATCATGGTTTGGATCAAGAAATCTATTACTCGCCATGGAGTTCGCACTGTTACCTTTCTTTTTAAGGGATTTTGGAGACTCAGGTATGCTCGAGCGGCTTACAGGGCCCTTCGCCGCAGCCATCGTCCACGGCCACATCCCCGTCGGAGTGTTCAGAAGGCTACCATTAGGGCGGGCAAGCGCCCTAGAAGATCCTCGCCTCCTGCTGCTTCCAGGTTCAAGCGCTGCCTTCAAGGAGGAGGGTGCTTTGATCGGGGTTGCCATGAGTGTTTCCCATGGTTGCACCCTGGACTATTCGACCCCGACTGTTCTGACGCAGACTCTTCCCTGGCGTCATGCCCTTCCTCTCCAATGAAGAAAACAGGCTGCGGTACTTGTGATGACTCCCAGACAGTTCCCTATGGCAGGGACTGGGACGTCAGCAGCCGGGACTCTGAAGACAGTTAGGGTTTGGGATGTTCGAGTAACAGAGACGAGGATGGACTCCCTGATGATCCCTTCAAGGATTTCTCAGATTGGGATTGGGGATTGGACTTTGGAGGCCAAGACAGCCCTGGGGACTATTCTCCAGACTTAGGCGATGACTAGGCCTGCTTGAAGGGTGCAGGCGTATTGAGCCGGAAATCCAGGCTCCTCTTGTATTTTCTTTCGTTGCCAGGCATGATATGTAACTTGTCCATTTTCCATCAAAGTTAATGAAAAATCCGAGCGACTTTGTTATTTGCTCTTTTTTTTTTATTTGAATGCGGGGATGACGTTGCTAACTGACTTTCCCTCTGACACTTTTGCTTTTTCGAGGCCCTTCTTGGGAAGGGGTGAGCGGCTCATATTCAAAGTGTGACACGTGGGGTAGATTGTTGGGGACGTCTTGTCAGAGAGGCGGCCTTTTTGGCTTCCTGGGCTTTATATAAGCCCTTCCCCTCCTCCATTTCTTTCTTTTACATTTTTCTCGTAATCCCTCTCATACTCCCAAACCGTCTTTGTTGCTGAGAACTTCGTGAGATCAAGGAGTGCTTACTGTCACACTTTCCGGCGACGACCAACGTTCTAGGTTAGGATCACTCTTTAAATCTTCGCCCTTTTTCCCTTTCATCGATACTTTTTTCTTTATATACCAGTATGTCTCGAGTTCGGGCTTTCTCTTTTAGTTCACTGTCTGAGAGGGCTGAGGGTAGAGATGGGAGTGGACGCGATCTAGCCTCCTCTTCTGGGGTTGGGCCCAGGGAGGAGGATCGCCTTGACAGGGGGGAAGGTGCTGAATCCCCCGAACCCGCTCCCTTCGACGTTGTTGATTCAGACAATGAGGCACTGGATGTGGACCCCTCCACGATTGCCGGCCCTCTCATTCGCAGGGAGAGAGGGAAAACTTATTATTTGGATAAGAGGAAATACTTGATTCCTCTAAAGACCTACCCTGAAGCCAAGAATAGGGATTTGATTTTAGAAAGTAATGCTACCGAGGAAATCGAGAAATTTTATAATTTTGGGGAGGGGTATACAGTCGTAGTTCCATAGGAAAAGGACACAGTGTGCTGCCCCCCTGAAGGTTGTGTGGCTGTTTACCACAAGAGCTTGGAATTCGGTCTGCGATTTCCTCTTCACCCTTTCCTGGAGGAGACCTTCAGGAGAATGAACGTGGCTATAACCCAACTGACTGCCACAGCCATTAGGTCTCTGATAGCCTATACCTGGACCTGTCTCTTTCACGGTGAGGGGCCTTATATTGACGCCCTTCATTTTATGGTTGGGCTACAAATGGTGTCTTCGTCGGGGGAGACGGTTCCCCTGGGTACTGGTCCCTCCAGAGACAGAAGAAGTATGCTCTGGTCTGGCCGGCTTTAAGCAGCCTGAAAGACTGGAAGAATAATTTCTTGTATGTACATAGCGCATCCGGGTGGCGGATTCCTAGGCATTTTAGGAATCATGTTCATACCCGCATGGAAACTCGCGAAGAGTATCATCCAGGCGTCGGGGGGAAGGCCCTGGAGGTAAAGCTGAGTGCGAAAGAAGAGATTTTAGTCAAGAAGTTTGAAATTGTTGCGGATAAGTCTGGTGTTTTTGGCCCTGCTTTCTGGCTCCCCCACGCGGAGCTCATAGCCACAGACGAGTACTTGCTCCCATTGGGCCTGATCCCTAGCCTTGAAGGTAGTTCTAGGGGGCTTTTGCTGGCGCGATTTTTCTGAGACATTTTATTTCTTTGCTTTTTAGCTGACTGCCCTTCTTTTTCTGCAGATTCCGCTTCTCGTCGTTGGACAAGGAAGCAGGTTAAGAGGTTAGGTTTGAGTGAGGAGTTTGTCATCGTCTCGAAGCGTCCTTCCCTCCCTTCAAATTTTAAGAAAGGGGAGAAGAGTTTAATGAGGCTCGTCAAGGATCTCGCTGCTGGCTGGAGGCTGCCGCTTCCCCCTCGTCTGCCGTCGGCAAAGCCGGCGACTCCTTCCCCCAGCATCCAGGATGGGGAGGCAGAAGTTACCTCAGGGGCCACTCCTTCCCCTGGAGGTAGGCAAGGTGACTCTCCAGCCGGGACTCGTGTTCCCTAGGGAACGCGTCCTGCGAACTCTGAGGGGACTGGGGAGAGCGTCCCCCTGGAGCTGAGAAGGAAGAGGGATAAGGATCCCTCAGGAACTACTCCTGTGGTGGATTTGGAGGCTGACGTTTGTACTCCTGAGGCAAAACGCCCTGCTCGTGACATTCCGAGCACCCTTTTTCAGAAGGAGAATACGGAGTTTCATTATACTGCTGGCGACAGCGTAGACGTGTCGGGCCTGCTCTCCGATTCTGGCGCCGTCTTAGCCGACCGTCTTACCAAGTCTGTAACTTCAACTTCTCACCAAGTGATTCAGTATATCCAGCGTACCTCCAAGGTGTTGCTCGCGTCTGCTGAGCTGGCGGCTCTAAGCCGTTTGAGCGACGAAGAGCTGACTGTCACACGCGGGGCTCCCCCTCCTGACCGTCTGGCTATGGTGGAAAGGGACATAACTTTGATAAACAACTTGAAAGATAAGCTGGCTAAGCAGAAGGGCGAGCTGGAGGAGGCGAGGAGTCAGGTTGGCCAATGGAAGCTTCAAGGAGAGAGAGTTGTGAGGGAAGCAGCCAAGTTTGAAGCTGAGCTGAAGGAGAGTCGCTTGGCGATGGAGCAGGCTACCCTTTCTCTGGCTGAGATGGAGCACCTAAAAAGGAAGGCAGCTGATCTGGAGGAATGCCTGTCTAAAGCTGACTCAGCCTTTGAGCAGGCCAAGAGCGAATGGAAGAAAGAAAAGGATGCCCTTGTGGAGGAGTCCGATGCTGCAGTGGACGCAAGTTTTGTGAGTGGGGCCAACTCCTCCTTGGAGATGGTGATGGAGGTGATTGGGGAGATGTTCCCTGTGTTTGATGAAGAGGCCTTCCAAAGTCTCTATTCTGCTAAAAACGAGGCTCGGGCGGCCAAACCCCCTGAGGCGGCTGCCGGTCCAAGCCAGGATGCTCCATAATGTTTATCTTTTCTTGAAATAACCCTATTCTCTGCGCTGAGCCTTGTTATGGCCAACTGTTTGTAATTTTAGTTTTTCGGATCTTTGCCTTTGTCACTTTGTGAAAACTTTTCACCCTTTATGGGTTTGTTATGGAATGCTTTCCCTTGTTTTGGTCTGCTTTTTTCTCTTTTCTTCAAGGTATGGCCTGGTCCAAGGTTGGGTGAATTGCCCCCAGTCCTTATTAGCTGTGCGCAGCCTGGCCTATCCCTGGCCTCTGCTAGGAGTCCAGGGGGCCTGCTCCCTGCCTGCCCAGAGGTAGGCAGGGATGGCTTTTACATTTTTTATACAAGGTTGGGGGAGCTACCCCCAGTCTTTGTTAGCTGTGCGTAGCCTGGCCTGTCCCTGGCCTCTGTTGGGGGTCCAGGGGGCCTGCTCCCTCCTTGCCCAGAGGTAGACAGGGAGGGCTTTTGCGTTTTTTATACAAGGTTGGGGGAGCTGCCCCCTGTCCTTGTTAGTTTGGCGTGTGAGGCCTGTACCTTTCCTGCTCAGAAGTAGGTATAGGGTTTAGAATTTTTGTTGGGGGTCCATTTTCCTTGGTTCTGGCAACAGAGGGGCCTCCCTCTATTGCCCTCTGCTCGTTTGTGTGTGAGAGCGCAAGCTTAAACAGACAACGAGTATGAATCTTTGAGTGTTATATATAAAAGCTTTTAAAACATAAGAGTGGTCGGAGCCGTCGACATTTCATTCTGATCGTTCTCCGCCAGTACTTTTTTCCTAAAGACGAGATTATCTAAGGCTCGGTTAAACATAGTATCTTTTCAGGTTGTCGGCTTTCCAGTGTGCGCTCAGGTCTGGGCCTTCTGGGTTGACGATTTTATATGTTCCTGTTCCTAAAATCCGGGTCACCTGGTACGGGCCTTCCCAGTTGGCGCTTAGTTTGCCATGCTCCCTAGATTTTCCGACAGCCTGTGTCTTCCTTAGTACTAGGTCACCTATCTGGAACCTTCTCTCCTGTACCCTTTTGTTGTATGCTTTTCTCATCCTAAGAGGCTATGTTGATGCTGGCCTCCTCCCTAACCTCATGGACCAGGTCTAGGGCCTCGGCCATTGCTGCATCGTTATCAGCTTTGTTGTACTACTGAGACCGTAAAGTAAGAATTCGCACTTCGATGGGTAGTAAAGCTTCTGCCCCATACACCAGGCCAAATGGCGTTTGACTTGTTGATTCTTTTCTGGTGTTTCTTATTGACCAGAGTATACTTGGTAGCTCGTCTGCCCATCTTCCTTTGAGATCATCCACCATCTTTTTGAGCCCATTTAGGATTTGTTTGTTAGCGGCTTCGGCCTGCCCATTGGTCTGCGGGTGGCAGATGGCAGAATAGGCGACGGTTATTCCATGCCCTTCCAGCCAGGCTCTTAGGGGGTCATTATCAAACTGCCTCCCATGATCAAGCACTAACATTTTTGGTAGGCCGAATCTGGTTATGATGTTTCTCCAGATGACCTTCCTGACTGCCGGCTCGGTGATGTTTGGGACTGCCTCGGCTTCAACCCACTTTGTGAAGTAGTCAATCCCCACGATCAGAAACTTTCGTCCCCCTGTGGCTGTGGCAAAGGGACCCAGTATGTCCATCCCCCATTGAGCAAAAGGAATGGGAGATAAAATTGGCCTGAGTTCTTGGGCTGGGGCATGAATTGATGGAGCGAAGAGTTGGCATTTTCTGCATTTCCGAGTTAGGCTCCTTGCATCTGCTAACATGGTAGGCCAATAGTAGCCTGTCCTTAGAGCTTTGTGGGCCAACGATCTTCCTCCAATATGGTGCCCGCAGATCCCTGAGTGGATGTCATCCAAAACTTCAGCGGCCTGCTCTGCCCCCAGGCATCTGAGCAGGGGGAAGGTGAAGGATTTCTTGTATAGTTCTTCGTTAATTATTACGAACCATGCTGCTTTGGTCTGTATTTTCCTTTTCTGCACTGGATCAGACGGTAGGATGCTGTATTTTTTGAACTGAGTGAGGGGGGTCATCCAGTTCTCCTGTTCCTCTTCGACGATGTTGACTGTCTGACAGGCAGTAGTGGATTTCTCGTGCACAACATCAACCCAAACTGACCTCCTTATGTCTTGTAGGCTGGAGCTGGCCAGTTTTGAAAGGGCGTCGGCCCGATTATTCTGTGATCGGGGTATTTGCCTGATTTCATAGGATTTTAGGCTTGATAATCCCTGCTTCACATTTTCTTGGTAGGTGGCCATGGCCTGATCCCTAGCCTCATATTCCACATTGATTTGATTGGCAATGAGCTGGGAGTCAATTGCTAGTACAATCCGCTCTGCACCTGCAGCCTTAGCTAGATTTATTCCCGCAAGTACGACCTCATATTCTGCCTCGTTATTTGACGCAAGGAAGGTGAATCTGAGCGCATACTCAAAATCCACTCCTTCAGGGCTGGTCAGCACGACACCTGCCCCTGCACCATTGGCCGTTGAGGACCCATCAGTGTGTAGTATCCATTCTTCGGTGGGAGGTTCCTCTTCCCCTGAATGAGAACATTCAGCCAGAAAGTCTGCCAGGGCCTGTACCTTAACGACTGTCCTGGGTTGGTACGATATCCCTAGTCCCCTTAACTCAATTGCCCATTTTAGCAGCCTTCCTGATTTTTCAAATTTTTTCAATATCTTCTCTAGTGGCTGGTCGGTGAGGACCACAACAGGGTGTGCGTCGAAGTAGGGCCTGAGTTTCCTGGCTTCTATGACGACTGCATAGGCAGCTTTTTCTACCATAGGATAGTTTCTTTCAGCTGCCCCCAGGGCGTGAGTTACAAATTAGATGGGCTGCTGTGAGCCTGCTTCTTCTTTCAGGATGACTGCACTCACCGTTGAGTTGGTGACAGCAATGTATAGGTATAGTTTTTCTCCGGCCACTAGTCTCGCCAAGGTAGGGAGCTTCTTCAGATGCTCTTTCAATTGTTCGAAGGCTTTCTTTTGCTCATCCTCCCATTTGAATTGCTTGTTGCCTTTCAACACTTTGAAGAAAGGGGTCGACTTGTCTGCTGATCTGGCGATAAAGCGGGCCAGGGCAGCCATCCTGCCTGTGAGCCGTTGAATGTCCCTTATGGTCTTAGGCTCCGGAAGGTCTAGGACCGCCTGAATCTTTTTGGGATTGGCGTCTATCCCCCTGGAGCTGACTAAGAATCCTAAGAATTTGCCAGACTCCGAACGTGCACTTTTTTGGATTCAACTTCATTTTGTACGATCGCAGGGAGGAGAATGTTTCCTGCAGGTCCGCCAGGTGCTCCCTGTCCCCCTTGCTTTTGACAATTGCATCATCGACATAGGCTTCCAAGTTTCTCCCTTTTTGATTTTCAAAGACCTTGTCCACCAACCGATGATAGGTGGCGCCTGCATTCTTCAGTCCAAATGGCATCATTTTATACATGTATGTTCCATGGCTGGTTGTGAAGGCGCACCTCACCCTGTCAGGCTGCCAGAGGTACACTTGATGGTACCCTGAGAATGCATCCAGAAAACTTAACGTGGTATATCCACTAGTGGCATCCACCAGTTGGTCTATCCTGGGCAGGGGGTAGCAGTCCTTTGGGCAGGCTTTGTTAAGATTTGTGAAGTCTACGCACATTCTCCATGCGGCCGATGACTTCTTCACCATCACAACGTTCGCCAACCACTCAGGGTAATCACAGACTTCAATGAAATCTGCTTTCAAGAGTTTTTCTATTTCCTCTTTTATCGCCGCGTCTTTTTCTACGAGCATATTTCCTTTCTTCTGCTTTACAGGGCGAGCCTCCGGGTTAACGTTCAGCTTGTGAACAATAAAAGCCGGGTCGACCCCTCGCATCTCATCTGCAGAGTAAGCAAATACGTCCCTATTTTCTCTCAAGACTGCAATTAACTCCTTCTGGTAGGACTCCTCCAAGTCGGCCCCTATGAAGACCTGCCTCCCTGGTTCTAAGTCCACCAGCATGCTTTCCCCTTCAGGCTCTAAGTGGGCTTCTCTTTGTTGAGCAGTCGGGATTTCACCCTCCCTGGTGGGGGAACCTTCGGCTTTTCGTTTTCCTTTTCTTTCTGTTTCATGGGCTTGCAGGGCCACGGAATAACAGTGTCTGGCCGACTCCTGATCCCCATGGACCTTCCCTTCCATGCCAAAGTCTGTCACATAGGCTATGGTGAGGGCCCTGATTGACACGGCGGCTTCGATTTCCTCTAGGGTGGCCCGGCCTATCAGGGCGTTGTATGCGGACTTTGCATCCACCACAACAAATGACGCCCTGACATTCCTGGCAGAGGCCCCCTCCCCGAATGTTACCGGTAAGTCGATAATTCCCATGGGAAGTACTCCTGCCCCACTGAACCCATACAAAGATCCAGGAGCTGGCTTCAGATGTCTTTTCTCTAAGTTCATTCTTTCAAAGGCGTCCTTGTACAAGAGGTTTGTGTAGGCGCCAGTGTCCACCATGCATCTCTTGACAATGTGATTGCTTATTTCAAGAGTTAAGACCAAAGGGTCGCTGTGCGGGTATATGACTCTTCCTGCGTCTTCAGGAGTGATGCTCAGGGTCGTGCCCTTTGGGCTTCCTGCCCTCTCGGCGTAGCAAATCTGGTTTCGCAATTCGCGGATCTGCTTTTTCTGGCTTCGTTTGCTTGTTCGTCCCTCTGCATCCCCTGACACTACATGAATTACCATGCTATTTTGGGCTGAACCTTCGGGTTTGTCTGCCGCTTCCTTTTGGGATTTGTTCCTCGCTGCATAGTTACTCAGCCAGCCGTTTCTTATGAGTTTTTCTATCTCGTCTTTTAAGTGTCGGCATTCTTCAGTGGTGTGGCCTATGCAATCATGGAACGTGCAGAATTTTTTAGGATCTCCCTTTGGGCTGCGCGGCTTATTCGGGCGATTCCATTTCGCAGTTTCCTTCTCTAGCTCAAAGATTTCTGCCCTCGGCCTGTTGAGGGCCGTGTAGCTGTCAAACCTTGGCTGGTAAGCTGTGCGTTCTTTCTTGGGGGTATCCCCCTCCTCTTTCTGTTTGCCTGGCTCGTTTCTGCCGCGTCCACCCTGTGGTCCCCCGTGCGGCTTTGCTTGGCCTGCAGGGGTGTTCGGCAGGCTGTGAAACTCTTCCTGCAGAATGAACCCTTCAGCAATTTTTCTGGCTTTTGCCAGGGTTTCAGGCTGGGCCCTGATCATTGGTTCTTCATCTCCCCTGGGCGCAGGGAGATTGTCAGGGCGTAGGCAGCAGTCGAATCATCAATCTCCCTGACTTGTTGGTAGGACAAGTCGAATCTCTTTAGGTACTCCCTGACGCTCTCGCCCTTGTTCTGCTTTAGGGTCATAAGGTCAAAACGAGTGAGTCGTCTCCTCTTGTTCCCTGCATATTGTTCAAGGAATGCCTCGGCTAACTCTATAAAGAAACTGATTGACCCCTGGCGAAGGTCCCTGAACCATCCCTGTGCAAGCCCTACAAGGGTGGTTGGGAAGATTTTGCACCAGATCGCATCATCCACATCATACATGCCCATGTGACTTTCAAATGCCGCCAGATGGTCCTCTGGATCTGTAGTCCCGTCAAACTTGACTGTGGGCATCTTAATCTTTGAGATGGGGTACTCTTGTACGTCAGGATGGAGAGGGGTCTTCGTGGGCCTGCCTACCACCCGTGACCTGCTTTCCCCAGACTGATTACCATGAACATCCCATTGTCTAGGGGCCGGTTTCCTTGTACTGGGGGAGCGGTGCTTCGGTGGTTGTCTGCTGGTCCCTTCGTCCTCTGTGTCAAGGGAGGGTTGCCTGGACCGCTTTCTCCGGGATTGACCGAGGTTGTCATCCTGGTGATACCTTGACTCGAGCGGCTGCCCCCGGTTAAGCCTAGACTGCAGGCTTTGGGACAACCCTGGAGCTGGTTGTCCTTTTGCTGCCGGTGTTAACCTGGAAAAGACTCTGCCCTGCTTTTCTCCGAGGCATCTAGACGCAGGCTCCCGGTGCTTCATTCGATCCTGCAGTCCCGGAGACAAACCTCTCTTCTCCCGGGACGTGGACTCCGTAGTGTGCATAGAGAATGCATGTTGTTGAGCAGGCGGCTTCTGGCTGCCCGGTGTGATACGCCTCTGCGCCTGTGCGTACACTTGAGCTGTTCTCCTTGCCTTCCTCTAGGCGTTTCTGGCGGCGGTTCGCTTCGTACCTCCAGCCCCCTCTCTGCTTACTGAGCAGGGCTGTCTGGGGGTCGTTGCGACCCGGCCTACCAGGTCTTCAGGAATGAACTCCTGATTAAGCATTGCGGAGAAGAAGGCAGCTGTCTGTACCATCTGGGCTGGGGTTAGGTTCAGGGTGTGCCCTGGATGTGCCCCCTGCCCTGGTGCTACAGCTGTATTTGGCATGCCCAGGAGACTGGTTCCCCCTACCCCGGGGATCGTGCCGGTAGGAACCCTCTCTGGCTGAGGCATGCCGTATAGGGGGGTCACCGGTGGGACCGTCGGACTTATCCCTACAATAGTGTCAACGATCTCAGGCATGATTACTTTGATTGGTTAGTTTTTGTAATTGGGAATGGTTGATTTTTGTGGGTAATTCGTGGATACAACCAGATCTTCCCCACAGACGGCGTCAAATTGTTCCGGTATTGGAATCAAATAACCCGATTCGGGATTCGGGTTCGTACTGTTCGATGTTGCTTTGAATTAACAAGCGGTCAATCCCGTCAACCTCTCCTTCCTCCTACTCCACTGGTCGGACCTTCCCGGCGGAATGGGCTGGCTCCCTGCACACAGAACGCACAGGGCCTCGGAGATTGTCCGAGGAAACCCTCTCCGATGCCTAAGTCAGTCAGTGAATGCCTTAAAGAACCTAGCTCGTGAGGAACTAGGTGGCGTTTTTAGAGTAAGAGTTCTAGAGAGAGAAAATCCAACCCCCTCCTTGTTGGAAGTGGGAAAGTATTTATACCTTCCCACAAGAGAGGGAAGTAGAAGGAGGATGGGTGGATGAGGAGGTGACAAGTGGCTTCACCTCATCCACCCATTCTCGCTTACCTTAGGCGAAATGACGAGAGGGTCCCTTGGGGATCCCTGCCCTGCCTGCGGAGAATGGCCAGAAGACAGGCAAGTTGGGTTTATGCGAAGACGGGGTTTGGCAGACCACCCCTCCCTGTCGGGCAGGCGGTCGTCTGAAGTTCCCCTTGGGTTCTTTTTAGTGACTTTGCTCTGATTGCCTGCCAAGTCGGTTCCCGGGCTCCTTGGGTAGAGTCTTCTGAGAGTCTGCTTAGCAAGCGGTCCGGAGCAGGCTGCCGACCCTCATCAATAATAATAATAATAATAATAATGGTGTATATATATTATATAGTGTATATATATATATATAATCGAAAAGAAGAGAGAAAGCAGAAAGAGATGTCGGGATTTGAATTACACCCTCAACCTACATGCTTAATCTCGGAAACAAACTCGTAAAGTAGCGGCGTGTGCGCAGGAGTGTCGAGAATGTAGGAGGAGTTATGGTGTGATTGGTTAGGGAGAGGTTGCTCTCGGGTCTTTGACGAGTTTTGATCTCGGGATTTTGAATGTGTATGTGTTTAGGATGGAGAGTAGTGTGTAGTATGTAAAGTAGGGTTGCTTAGTTGAAAATGTGGGATGATTAGGGTTGATAAAGCTTGTGAATGTTGTGAATGTGAGGGAGTATTTATAGACACTCCCACGGTTTAAGGTCACTCGATCGAGTGGCCCTAGATGCACTCGATCGAGTGAGCCACAAAAGGGCGCCATTTAGTTTTTTTGAAAATCCACTCGATCGAGTGGGCTCATGTCACTCGATCGAGTGGTTTGGCGGGTGAGCCTATTTAGGGAAGGTTTGACTTTTTGAAATTTGAAATGTTGATTGGGCGCTTGTTCTAGAAGCTTTGTATTGCTGGTTTTTGGGGACGGATTCGTCTTTGACCGGCTTTTGACCCGGTCGCTAAAAGACGGTTTTATTTTTGGTGTCGGTTTTGGCCCAAATTAGTCTCATTTTATTGGAAACGACCCACTGGGCCTGGATTTGAGGTCGATTTTGAGAGATTTGCACTCCGCTAAATGCCCACGTCGGATACTATTGATTCTGAGTCCGTATTCGAGCGTATTAAGTCATGTTTACCTCCGATCATCATCGGGTGTTTTGTCGGAAGCTGCTATAGACACTAGCAGGCAGAATGCGGGTGCCTACAATATCGTAATTGTTATAAATACTTATGGTAAGGATATATAGGGTAAATCTTTCCTTACCATATGTATTATGATGTCCTTATGTGTGTAGCCCTATATATAAGGAGGCATAGGTTGTATGTCAATATACACATTGAATAAAACTTTTACCTTTTCATAACGAGGCATGTGGATAACGAGGTTTTAACGAGGCATGTTCTTTAGTGATGTACATCCAAGGAGGAGTGTTATGGAGTATTATATGTGAATGTCCATTAGGCCTAATGGCTCATTATAATGTAACCCCACATATATACTTTGTACTATATATACCCCTTGATGAGATGAATAAACTGCTTCTTTGATTTCTCTCATTCTCTTATCTCTCTAGTTCTCTTTCTCTCTTTCTTTCGCAACACGTTATAAACACGAGTCTCTAACTCTAATTTTATTTTCCCTAGTTTTATTTTTAGTTTTACGAGTAATTATCATAATTTCATATGATAATCGTTTCCGTAATTAGTTCACACTCGTCCATTATATGATAGCAGACTTAATTGGTGCGGTGATTCATTAATATTCGTACGAATCTTTAACCTTAATTTAATTGATCTTATTTCACGTAACATAATTGATTTTTTTAAGCGGCTAACCCTAATCATATTTCCATCCATGTCATTGCATAACAATGATATTGCTACAATTGTTATGGTTAATGCCACGAAAAATTAGTGCATTGGAAGTTTTTGATTTGACTTTTTATCTTACAATTCCGCGACATGTTCATGAATCATGACTGTTATATGTTCATGACAATTTATGTGGTACTGTATTGCCGTATAGGTCACCATGAATGACTATGTTCATACATACAGTCATACGACGTTACGGGGTATTATGGTGAATGATTATTGATTTGTCAAATTTTTTAACTTTTTGTTTGTATTTTTTTAGTTTAATACGGAGTATTTAATTTTATAATACTAAAATTTTACGGTTATTGTTTCTTATGACGAATTCAGTCAAATTTTAATTTATTGACCCGAATACTTTTTACATGAATAATTTTTATACTAATAATCTTGATTATATTATCAAGAGGAAAATATGGCAAGAGGTCAAAGTTACAAATTTTCTTCTTTTAATAGAAAATATTTGATTGATAAATTGGTCTTATAAACCGTATATATGAATGCATCTATTTTGGAGACAATAATACAATATACGAGGAGTTCATATGAGGATACGATATTTTTTATCCTTCAACCTTTTTATAAAAGGTGTTTAATTATTTAATTCAGTTACGTAGACCGCATATGTCTACGGATCGTTTTCAATGTTAAAAATCCATATGACGAAAGCTCATGTAATTTTGGATCCGAAGTTCCAAAGCTATTTAATTTATAACTATGAGCGGTGAAAATAATGTTATCTTGTATGGTAACAAATATTTTGGACAGAAGTTCCATAAAAAAATTGTATACTTGAACTATACACGATTATTTTGGGTGATAATGCTAATGCAGTTGTCCCAAAAAAAATACGATATCGCGGAAATAAAGTGGCCTTATAGGTAGCGTATCGTGAAAAATTAGACTCCGTGTGAGTACATACATGAAATTGTATCGAGATAATTATCACTTTAAAGTTGAAGTTGAAAATTTTATACTCCGTGTGAGTAAAGTGAGAGAGAAAGTACTTGAAATTAGATTGTGTTTAATATCACTAATTATGTCGTAAAGGCAATATATCATGAAGAGAGGTTATGAGAAACCTTATGGAATAATTTCATGTTCACCCGTAGTTGAACAGAATAATAAAATCTATATATATATATATATATATATATATATATATTAATTTGATGCATCCATTGTCTGCATGGCAGCATAGATGCAAGGCTAGGATGACGTGACACAATTTTAGAGTAATGTGATTATTTTCTGCTTTTATTAGTCCCCCCTTACACATTTATGTAAGGTTATTAAAAATGATTAAAAAAAGAATATTTCTGATTTAGACGGCTTACTTAATTGCAATAGAAAATTATAATTGCAGTATTAATTTTTAGTATTAAACATTAAGCAAAATTTACGTATGTGTAATTGATTTAACTAAATAATGCACTTATATCGTATGGAGTAAATACAGTAACGTTCTCAAAAATATAAATATTTTTATATATTACTCCGTACTCCGTATGATATATATCTATAAGATTAAAAGTCCAAATATTTTTAATTGATTATATCTAATACACCATATTTTACTAGAAAATAAACACAATAATAAATAATGTTAAACAATCGGAGAATTATATATAGTAAAAACTTTATGAGAATACTATAGAATATCCATGATTTTTACATGATCAAGATTAACAATCGTTCACCCCCTAATATTTCGTAATTTAGAATAATATTGAAATTTGCAAACATGAAACCGAATCTAATATTTTTACTTGATTAACTAATTAATCATGTATGTATTCAGTCATCGAGTTTATATGTCTAAAAACACTAAGAGCAGAATTGATTGAAAACTTCTTAAGGGTAAGATTAATAACCAAACTTTGCATTTAATTCCATGCATTTAAGTGTTTGAACTCTTTAACTTTACGGTTAAGGATTGAAAATTATTAACACCGTCAATTGACATTATTCAACCCCTCAAAATAGAGCGGGAGCGTAATATGAAGACCTGTCAAACGGGTCCAACGGGTAAGGTCGTACGGGCCGGGTCCAAATACGAGTTATATCAAATATGAGTCGAGTTATACGGGTCAATAGTCGGGTTAGGGTCAGAAATAATTTCGAACGCCTATATTTTTTTACCAACTTTATAAGTCCAACAAAACAAAATTTAATATCAATTTTTTTAATAGTATCATTATTATACTCTTTAATAATAATGTTTATACTTTAAAAATATTAATTTCAATTTTTAAAATTATTTTATGATTAAATGATAAAAAAAGTTGTATCAAAATGAATATTTGTAATTTAAAATATTAAACAGTTATTTTTTTTAATTATAAATCAAAATATAATATTAAATATAAATAATTTAATAATTTTAATAAATTCTCACCGACCGAACGGGTGGAACGGGTTGGGTCGTGTTTTGAGCCTAAATTAACAGGTCATTTTGGGTTCAGTCAAACGGGTTGCGGGTTGAAAAAATGGATTCATGACCTTAAAAAAAGGAGTCGATTGCAAACATTAAACTGAATCTAAATATTTTTAATTGAATTAACTAATTAATCAGGTACATATTCAGTACTATAAGATTATATGTGTCTAAACACACTACGTGGTACCCATATATTTTTCACTTTTCTACATGATACCCCTACATTTTTTATGTCTATACATGGTACCCTTGAAGTTTACTATTAATTTAACTAGCGTCCCGAAAGTGTTTTTCCATCAAGTTTTGTCAATAGATTATGTTTTTAGCTTAGGATTAAGACTTCAATATCATTTAACTTAGATAATTAACAAGTAATTGAACTTAATTTAAGTGTTATAATTTGATTTGACAATATAACGTCAAAAATATAATCCGTCTAGATTCAGAGTATAACTGCAAACACGTACAAAATTGTTAGTTTAAGTTCAATTATCGGTTAATTTGGTATGTTAAATGACGTTTAACTTTTAATCTTGAACATAAAAAGATAATTTGTTGTCAAAACTTAACGGGAAAAAAGTTTAGGGGTGCCAATAAAGTTTAGGGGTACCAAAAAAACTTTTAGTAAAGTACAAGGGTATCATATATACATGTAAAAATTGTAGGGGTACAAGGTAGAAAAGTAAAAAGTTCAGTGGTACAACGTAGAAAATCCCAAAGATAAAATTAGTAACCAAATTTTGATTTTAATTCAATTTAAGGGTCTGAACTATTTAACTTTACGGTTAAGAGTTGAAAATTAACACGGAGGTGTAATATGAAGACCCATCAAACGGGTCCAGTAGATTGGGTCCCAATACGGGTTAGGTCAAATATGAGCCAAGTTTTACGCTTCTATTTACTTTTATATCTATTTATATATAACCCAACTACAAAACCATCCGTGAATTTTCACGGGTGGTAAAACTAGTTAATATTGAAAGACGAATAATCTCTTTCAATTAGTAGAATCCATTCCATGAAATGAATGTGACATCCAATACGACCATGCCAGAAGAGGAGGTCGAGATCATGACATACTATTAAGCCTGATATTGTGGCCTTAATTGAGCCTTATGATGTGTGACCTTAATTGAGCTAAATTCGTTAATTGATGAAAGTAAATATCTCATTAAGATTCATTTGACCCTCATATACGTGAAGTTTTATATGAGAGGAAGAAACATTATATACGAGTCAGAATTTTTTTAAGTGCACTAGTTACGACCTAAAATTCATAGTGCTTACATAGACTGAATCTATGACGAGAAATTCATAGTGTTGACCAATATTGAAACCGTAATGTAAAGTTCACGTTGTCTTACAAATTTTCGCTTTGCGTGTAGCGATATTATTTTGAGTATCAAAATTAAGAATAAACTTGATGTTTATTCATAAATATTTGCAAAGTATTGAGATACTCTTAAAAGTTTATATTCGTATCACAATAATGTAACCATTTTCTGAAGCGAATGGTATATAATATTTTGACGATACTCGTATATATTTTATTTTTTATACAAATCTTGGCTTAAAGAAATTATGCATGATGTCTCGTATCCGCATGTCGTGGTTTGGTAAAGTAATGCGATATTAAAATAGCGAGCCTCGTACAATTGATTAATAGTCATTATTCCTGGTAATGGAAATGGCATGAATAAAATATTCGATTAACGACCATTTGTAGACACCCACATTTGGCTGCTAGGTGTCTATAGCAGTTTCCAAAAAACACCCGATGATGATCGGACGCACACATGCTTTAATATACTCGAATATGGGCTCGAAATCATTAGCATTTGGCTTTGGCTTTTTACGGAGTACAAATCTCACAAAACCAACCTCAAATTCAGGCCCAGTGGGTCATTTCCAATCAAATAAGACTAATTTGGGCCAAAACCGACACCAGGGCCAAAACCGTCTTTTAGCGACCGGGTCAAACCCCGGTCAAAGACATTTCCGAGGCGGAAAAATCTGTCATGCAGCTTTCACGAATCTGACTTAAAGTCAAAAACTATAAAAATCAGCTACAAAAAAGATTAAACAACTCTGGTAGAGATAGAATTCGATCTCTAAAGAGTCTTCAACCCGAGCTAGACCCACTCGATCGAGTGGATCATTCCCCTCGGTCGAGTAGGCTCGCAAATCCGCACAAAACTGAGATTAAACCGGGCACTCGATCGAGTACTAGGCGCACTCGGTCGAGTGACTCCTTTTCCAGCCGGAAAAGGATTCCTTTTCCACCCAACAACGGAATCCTGTTTCCTCTCAGATTGCGTGCTTTTCCTATCCAAAGCGGTGTTTCTTCTCACCCAAGAAAATCTATATTTCCTAGCCAAGGTCGGGAACCTTCCCTATAAATAGACCCCCATTCACACACACAAATCATCAACACACAACGACAATTACAACAACGACACACACAATTCATCCCCAAAATTTCAGCAACCTATAGCAAACCCAAGATCAAAACTTGTCAAAAACCCGAGAGCAAAACTCATCAAATCACTTCCCAATTATAAACCACCACAACTCTTCCTATATCATCTCGAAGCTCCGGTGCCTAAGCCACAACTAGACGAGCCCCGTTCCGAGAATATAAAGCATGTAGGTTGAGGGTACAAATTCAATCCCGACTTCTCCCTTTTCTTCTCTTCCTCTCGTCCGTCCGTCTTTTTATTCGAGTCATCATCGCGTCTTTTTTTTTTCTTTTTCATCATTTCTAATACCGATATTATCGCAACAACTATCTAATTTTTACAAAACAGTCGTTCTTAAAATACGATACCGACTCTATAGTCGAATATCTTATCTAAAAGAATTAAATCAATCTCGTTGATGCTAAGATAATTGTCACATGGTCCTAAAAGACCAAATACGACGCTTTTGACGCGGAGAGAATCTATTTCATTCAAATCGATTTTCAAACAATTCATAATCATCTTTTCTAAAAAACATTCCGAATATTCGATATTGATTCCATAATCAAGTGTCGAATATGACGAATATCGAAAATTTAAGTCGAGTATAAATCATACTATATTTATACGTGATTTAGCAAAATTATCAATTTTTCAAAAAAGCAATTTCGAAATCAAAAACAATACGAGCCATAACTCGTACAGGGGGCACTCGATCGAGTGGCACCCCATAAATCGGGCAGAATGCTTTTTTTCGAGACCACTCGGTCGAGTCCCACAGTGACTCGATCGAGTGGCTCCTGGTTCATCAAAACCACGAGTCTTTCATCATCTTTCGAGTCCCGGTCAAATATTTTTATGACTTCGGTCAACACGTGTCAAGTCAATCACGTGTCACAATCCTTTCAAAACCATGCATTGCATTATATTCATGTTGCTTACTCAATTTACAAACCGTTATCATCGTTACTAACTCGTTTGCTCATTGTTTTAGCAATTTATTTTTGTTGTTTATTTTATTATACTAAAACGAATCTCGCATGCTAAATACAACTTCGACGTTAATTTAGATGCATTAAATCGACATAGCAACTTATTCAAATATTCGCATGCTTAGTCAAAACATTGTTTGCATATCATTCAATCGAATTACTAACGCGCGTATTTTAAAATCAAACGATATCTTAGTAGAGGCCGCTAATGTGCGGGCGGGGTTGGGTGTTCTTTGTGAACTTCCCAACACGTACCCTCACCTCTTATTCAGAACCGTGGTTTCCGGATGTCCGAAACCATTGGCACACGAGAGTCATTCAATACACGGTATCCGATAATGTCGATATCGGTATCAAAATGCAAAGGGACGAACCCAATAAACTATGAGATCCGAATGGGCCATACTTTATGCATGGCCCACTAAGATATAGAGTGGGTTCGAATGGGCCCGAACTCCCACAAAATTCGGTGGCGACTCCACTTCAATTTAAATTTCAATTTGAGCCATCTCATATGGAGATTCATTCGCCTCCCCAAACCCGCGCGTGGCCGCGTCGGGGTGGACCTATGTCATGTCCACACCATTATTTCATGAAACGAATATGGCATCAAATACAATATTAATTAAGTGATGAAAATTATGTCACCGACACTGACTAAATGCAATGAGGTGAATATATTAATTATTTTTTTATTTAAAAAAACACTGATATTTTTACCGGAAATGGTATAGTAAAGATCACAATATCTTGTGAAAGCAATGTGATAATGCGACCATGTATTTATATGGTGAAATAAATTATCGGTTTGTTAATGATCAATTTATATTATAGTTGTTATTATTATCACATGGAATTGAATTACTCTAAGAATAATATATATAGTTATATTCCAGGAAGGAGTATTGACGAATCTTGCATTGCCTATTGTATTAGACACCAATTGTGTCATGTCACTGTCATTTGTTATGGCCATATGACTAAATAAAATCAGTGTGCACATATGTCTGAATGTAGCTAAACAGAAGTTTAGCCAGATAAGAATCAGTGAACTAATAAAGTTGACACGAAAATATTAAAGATGTGACAATTTGAGGTCATCTGGGTTTTTGTTACACCCGTTTCGATAAACCTGATGTTTATCTTGAAAGAAATATAATGACGTGCTGAAATTCTCTCGTGTATCGTTAAAATTATATTTGAGGCAAGACAATACACTGAGATGGATAATAGACATGAACGTCCATATCCGGTTGATCTTTAAGTCTTTATTACGTGACCTGTAGTTACACTGAATTTTACGAGTAGTCCATGTAATCAGAGTTCACAATTTGATTATTATGTGAACATGATGATGATCTCCTGAATGAGCAATTTTAATTTAGCACGTAAAAACCAACTGTATTAAGTTGAGCTCCCAAATATGTTATTTTACTGAAGAGAATCACTTGATAAAGTCTATGAAATATGAGACGAATTCTAAGGTGGATATCGCCCTTTAAGTCAATCAGGTAATGATAGTTTTTATCACCTCAGGGGAAGATTGATAAGGATAAGCTTGTAAAAATAATAAGCTGGTAGAAACAAACAAGTAATATTGATCTCAACCGAACCTGAAGTTCAGAGACTTGTTTTGAATATGAAATACATCAATTAGAGGTTCATGAAATATGAATAATGATTTGATCATTGTGTTATGATGATGTATATGATGATATGTCAGCTTGATTACCTTATCTTATCAAATATGTTATACATTGAAATTTAAGATTTGACTATAGACAGATTCACCCTTCTTGTGGTGTAACGAACTACAGATCAGTCGTGAATAGTAGATGTAATAAACATTGAATTCTTGCCAGATTTTCAATAATCACACATGATATAGTGTGAGAGTCATATTCAGTTCATTTGTTCTAAGAAAATGGCAAGCATGTGCAGTTGGTACTCGTAAAGAGTAATGAAATTAAATGTCCCGAAGTGGCATAGATATCTGATGATAATAGATGACCTATATGAAAAGATTGGTACCAAACATATTCAGATTCAGATATCTTTAATCAGTACTAATGATAAAAAACTATATCGATATATTAATTCGTTCGTTGAACCGAAGAATATTTGCGCGGGAGTTGTATGAGCCCTATAATAGGGATCTTATATAAAAGTCCATTTTGATTGTTGACGTACAATTTATGGTTAAAAATGAGCTCATGAACTGTAGTCTATGTATAGGCCTGAAGTTAATCAAATTATGAATGTTGGTGGAGAATATATTGTACAGTTTGCATTTGTGTCTCATGTGCATGTAATATAGTTATTTTTTCATTGCATATTAGTTTAAGGTTGCATTGTTATATCAATTTAGAATATACATTATCAAGCATTGTTCATATTACTACATGCATGCACGATATTATTATTGTTATATTGCAGGATATATGTTTAAAAGGAGATCATACTCCTAGAATGATAAGTACTCCGGGAAGGAGCTTACATTATAAATGATCAGCACTTGATGGTGGTTGATCAAATGAGTTCCCGAAGGACTCGTGATTAAGTATATGAACTTCTACACGATAAGTGTATTTATGAAATCATTCAACATGCATGTGATAGGGTGTGAATTCAGGGTTTCATTGTCTCAACTTGAAGTTTGAGCGTATGAGAAATCGTAGATGAATAAATTTCTTGCCATGTGAAAATACTTTATGGTCCAGAAGCGCCATAATAGTTGGAAAATAATGTAGTGGAATGCTACAATGAGTATGTCAATCCGTACAATGGCAAGAAATATTAATTATTATTTAAGATAAAATCGGATTGAATGATTCTCCTGAAGATAATCAGTTGAGAAATAATGTTAGCTACACTCTTTTTCCCTTCGACTGGGTTTATGTCCCAATCGGTTTTTTCCTAGCAAGGTTTTTAATGAGGTAGCGTCATAGACATGTTAATACGCTATAGTTATAATCATCATAATTTTGAGATGACGAGATACATATTTGGTAATGCATTGAAGAAGTCATGAATGACAATGTCCAGATTGTGAGTTTCGAAGAAATGTGATTTTGAAATTATTAAGGATTCCTATTGATCGAAGATACCAAGTTTGTCGGTTAAGACAAATCCATTTCAACGATCATGAAGTTACATGAAAGCACGGATCATTTCAAGACATATCAAGAAGTGTAATTAATCATTAGGGGGAGTAAGCACGCGATGTACTCTTTTTCCTAAGCCATGGTTTTATCCCACTGAGTTTTCCGTGGAAAGATTTTAACGAGCTGAGGCAGCCTGTTATGCATGTATGAAGATTGATGTACTCTTTTTCCTTCACTAGTGTTTTTTCCCACCGGGTTTTCTAGTCAAGGTTTTAACGAGGCATGTTCTTTAGTGATGTACATCCAAGGGGGAGTGTTATGGAGTATTATATGTGAATGTCCATTAGGCCTAATGGCCCATTATAATGTAACGCTACATATACTTTTTACTATATATACCCCTTGATGAGATGAATAAACTGTCTCTCTGATTTCTCTAATTTCTCTTTCTCTCTTCCTTTCACAACATTTTTAACTTTCCTTTACTTTTCTCATAAAAGTTTTCTCTTTTAAAGTCATTAGTATCATTACGGAGTATATCATACGTCTTTGTTTTTATTTTACTTAATTATCGACTTTGTTGTTGGTGCCTCAAACAATATATTATAGGGTAACACCAACCCTACATTGTAAGTTATTGTATGGCCATAAACACAAATCATAATCTTTTTATTTTCATCCTTTCATAATTACTTCATATATCTTATAAGTTGTATTATATATTTGGCCTTATATATTTCGCTTTTTTTCTTTTTTTAATTTCTCATCTACGGAATAATTTTTTTGTGCTTCCTTTTTACGCACACTTTGAATCCATTATTGCCTTACCACTCTCAATACTCAATATTCATTATTTATGATTCCAGCCATTTCAATTCATTGGCAAATTATTTCATTCACATGGTAACTAATATTGGAATTAAAGAATAGAGTAATTAGAGGTTTTTAGGCTAATGGTTTGCATTTTTTTATATTTTTAAGGGCTATCATTCATTCCCAAATAAAGTTGAAACCATAATTTTCATTTACTTCTCCCTCCTTACTAATTCTCATGATATTTATTTTTTTTGCGTTTTTATGATTCCATGCATGTTATACATTTTTTTTTCTTGCACAAACCATGATAATAAATACTACTCCCTCCATTCAAATCCACTTATCTCATTTCCTTTTGACACATTTTCCGAGACGCGTTTTACACTAGCGATATCTTTCATTTTACATTAGCAAAAATTATAAAAATTTGATATTCTTAATGTGCTCATAAAGACGAATCAAACAAAATCCCACATGACTATATTCTCACTTATAGATTGTCGAGAATATCGAAGATTCCCCTCAAGTGTGAATAGTGTCAAAAAATGAAATGAGACAAGCGGATTTGAATGGAGGGAGTAACTATTACCGTATATTAATAAACCAAGTGTCTTGTGTATATTAATCCTGATTTATTGCTATTAAATAATTGTGTAATAATTTACATACCATGTTTAATATTATTATTTTTCATCTTAGTTTTTCTTGATTAAATGCACATTTCCTTTGCTGACTTCCAAATTTTATTAGATGTCGAATCTTTCAAAGCTTGAATTTACAGCTCCGGACATATCAGGACAAAATTATTTGATGTGGACTTTCGATGCTGAAACGCATCTAAACGCTTCATCTTTGGGGGAAACCATTAAAAAAGACAACAAGCAATCCCTTGAAAATCGGTCTAAGACATTGGTTTTTCTCCGTCGTCACCTTGACGAATCTTTAAAGGCACAATATCTTACGGTAAAAGATCCGCAGAATCTGTAGACGGAATTAATAGGTCGCTTTGACTATCAAAAAACCATCATTCTCCCACGTGCAAGGTTCGAATGGATGCACCTCCGTCTACAGGATTTTAATAGTGTCACTGACTATAATTCAACACTTTTTCAAATTGTTTCTTGTTTGAAATTATGCAAAGAAACTATCACTGATTATGATCTTTTGAAGAAAACTTTTTCTACTTTTCATGCCTCGAATGTTGTTTTACAACAACAATACCGTGAGCGTCGATTCCAGAAATATTCAAAGCTCATATCTTGTCTTTTGGTTACTGAACAAAATAATGACTTATTAATGCAAAATCATCAGACTCATCCCACTGGTTCATCACCTATCCCTATTCTCGAATCAAATGCTAGTATTTCTGCAAGAGGTGGAAAAAGGAATGGACATAACTTTGGTCTTAAAAAATTCATTCAGAAGAGGACAAGTGATTCTAACTCCAATAAGGGGAAGAAAAACAAATCTATATGTCATCAATGTGGCTCATCTGGACATTGGTCAAATGTTTGTCGTACACCAAGACATATTGTTCATCTTTATAAAGCTTTCATTTAGGCCAGGGAAGCTGAAACAAATTTTGCCCAATATGAAGTGTCATTAAATGATGGTGTCCATCTTGATCTTCCTGATTTCAAGATTCATATAAATGGAAATGATGAATTTGAGGATGTTGGATTTTTCCTCAATGATGTCTAAGTTTGATTATTAGATTTACGTAGTAATTTACTTAGAATAAGTGACATTGATTGTCCCGTTTTAAATTAATGTTCTTTCAATTTATTTTCTTATCAGTTTTCGTCATGAGTCAGTTTGTTACTTTTCTTTAGTAATGATATTTGATTTCATTTTCAATTATTATTATATTTCCTCTATGCTTATGTTTATTTTTATTCTTTTTCAAAGGAATATGGATACTGCTAATGGAATATTGAAAACAAATAGTGATGATGTATGTCTTATAGACAGTGTAACAAGGCATACAATCATTTGCTTATTTAACATTAGCTGCGACCAATGTTAGCACAATATCAGGGACATCAAATCTTAGCTTATTTAAGGTCACGGAAAAGCACTATTGATATTACCTAATGGTACGGAAATCAACATTCGTGATGCTTTATATTCAACAAGATCGGAACGAAACTTGTTGAGTTTTAAAGATATCCGCCTCAATGGATACCACCTTGAGACAACAATTGCGGCTGACATAGAATACTTGTGCATCACTGATATTATCTTTGGAAAAAAAAACATATTAGAAAAACTTCCTGCTTTGCCTTCTGGATTATATCATACTATCCTCAATCACTTTTTGTGGAACATGTGAAAAGTTCTGATCCAAACGTTTTTAAACTTTGGCATGATTGTCTAGGTGATCCAGGATCAACAATGGTGCATGCGTCGAGTTATTGAAAACTCGCATGGACATCCTTTAAAGCATCTAAAAGTCCTATCAATCAAATATTGTCTTTGCAAGGCTTGTTATAAGGGTAAATTAATCATTAGATCATCCTTAATGAAGGTTGGTATTGAATCACCAAACTTCTTGCAACGAATCCAAGGTGATATTTGTGAGCAAATTTACCCTTCCTCTAGACCATTTCATTATTTTATGGTCCTAATTGACGCCTCAACACGATGGTCTCATGTTTGCCTCCTTTCAACTCGCATTGTAGCATTTGCAAGACTTCTTTCACAAATTATTGGATTCTGAGCTCAGTTCCCAGATTCCCTAATCAGAACTATCCATATGGATAATGCTGGAGAATTTACATCTAAAATATTTGATGAATACTGCATGTCAATTGGCATTGATGTTGAACATCCCGTTGCCCATGTGCATATACTCAAAATGGTCTAGCAGAGTCTTTTATAAACGTTTACAATTAATTGCCCGACCATTAATCTTAAGGTCCAAATTGCCATCTTCAGTATGGGCTCATGCAATATTACATGTTGTAACACTAGTACGGATTAGACCAACGAGTTATCAGCAGTACTCACCTGTATAACTTGTGTTTGGGCATCAACCAAATATCTTTCATCTTAGAACTTTTGGTTGTGCAGCTTATGTCCCTATTGCTCCACCTCAAAAAGCAAAAATGGGACCCCAACGTAAACTCGGTATATATGTCGGCTACGAATCCCCATCCATCATTAAATATTTAGAGCCTCTCACAGGAGATGTCTTTAAAGCATGATTTGCTGACTGTCAGTTTGATGAGTCAAATTTCCCGTCATTAGGGGGAGAAAAGCTTAATCTTGAGGAAAGCCGAGAAATTTCTTGGAATACACCAACACTAGTCGATCCCCGTACAAAGCAGTGCGAACTAGAGGTTCATAGGATCATACATTTGCAAAATATTGCAAACAAGATTCCTAACGCATTTACGGATACAGGAAGGGTAACCAAGTCACATATTCATACTGCGAATGCCCCAGCAAAATTGTGTATCCAAGTAGGAAATCATGATAACACAAATGAGCCCAAGCCACGCTTAAACCGTGGGAGACCTTTTGGTGCAAAAGATTTAGTTCCCCGTAAAAGGAGGTTAACAACTGCCTTTCTAGAAAAGGACCCTCTATCTGAAAACTTGATTGAACAATCAAATACGGAGGACGTAGTTGCACATGATGAGGATAATGAAGCTCAAAACAACGAGATTTCCATAAACTATGTTGGTATAAAAGAAAGTAGGGATAGAAATGCAATCATCCTGATGATATATTTGCATTCACAGTTGCTCTGAACGTCATGGAAAATATTGACGACCCTTAACCACAATCGGTAGAAGAATGTCAAAATTGAAAAGATTGGCAAATGTGGAAGGATGCAATCCAAGCAGAGTTTAACTCATTAGCAAAACGGAATGTTTTTGGTTCAACTGCTGAAACTCCAAAAGGTGTAAAAGCTGTCGGATATAAATGAATATTCGTCAGAAAACGCAATGTGTAACACCTGCTATTTTTTCTAGAGTTTTACCCTTTTCGTTAACTCTGTCACTTTTCGGCCTTGTGTTTCGTCATTTTTTCTAATCTTTATTTTTATTTTTGAGTTTAATGGTATTTATTATTAATTTGAAAGATTTTAATTCTTTTAAATATATTTATTTGATTTTCTTCGTAAACTATTTATTTTTCCGCGAAGAATTCTATTTCTTTATGAATTAACGTTTTTAAGCTCGGATTTAAGTTATTCCTATTCCTACAAATGTCTAAACATATATATATATATATATATATATATATATATATAATATTTTCAACTTATAAATATTTTTATTTACGAAAATTTAGCCATTAATGATTTTATTACGAAGTTTCGTGAATAATTATTTTCTATCGCGAGGTTTACTCGAATTGCTTTGAAATACCTTTAACTATTTTACAATCCTTCTTTTTATCAACTTACAAATCATTTGAGACCTTTTTCCCCATGTTTTGGACCGACACCCCTTTGTGTCATACTCATGACATTTTTATAACCTTTCGTTTTATAAAAACGATTTAAGGAATTAGATAATTCTTTACATCCATTTAATTGGATGACTAATGCACAAACTCTTCATGCCCCATGCTCTCTATTTGGCTGGTGCATTTAGCCTAAGTCTCCCCTTGTTTTCATCAAAAATTTATTTGCATTCATTCATAAGAAACCATCCATTTCTTACATTATTCATTTTTTTCATTAAACAACAAAAATTCTCTTCATTTTCTCTTCTTGGCTGATATTTTCCAGCACCTTTCCAGCCAGATTTAGTCTCTAATCGAGTCTTGTTCGTCTCATTTTCATCTCCAAATTAATCGCCTTTCCTTTCCCTTCGTTAAGGTAATAATTGATGTTGTTTTCGATCGTTATTTGCCTTGATTTTCTTAATTTTCTCATGGTATTTTTCTACCATGATTTTTGTTTGTTGAAGGGTTTTTGAAGGATCCCGAAGCCGACGAATTTATTATCGATTCCGATTTAGCCTAGAGGTAACGTCGATGTTACTCGATATTACTAGATTTTATTTGTGTAATTGCATGTATATAATTATAATTTTATTTTTGACAATATATGTATGTCATATAATCTGGAAAAATTTTAAAAGTTGAAAATTTGTATGTTTCGGTATTTTTATCGCTTTTACGAGATTAACGATTAAATCGTCATATTAATTTCTAAAATCGTAATATTCAGTCTAAACTTGTAATATATGATTATATTCTATAGAAATGAGGTTTTTGATGATTTTTAATAATTTGGTATTTTTCTGATATTTTAGTTATTGATTATTGAATTATTACTGTTTACGGACAAAAACGATTAAAAGCCAATTTTTAGTTCTAGTACTTAAACATTTTATTTTAATCTGAAATTTTACATGGAAAACCATTCTGATGAAAAAGAAGTTTCTGAATTTTTTCATAATTTTTCGGAATTGTTAAGTTGGTGAATTAATTAAGCACTTTAAATCATCGTTTATCGTTAAAACCGTGTTTGTCGCTTTAATTTCCGAATTTCTGGTCTTTTGTTTAAATCTGGAAAAAAAATGTGTTTCTAATGGTTTCATATTAAAATGTAGTTTTATGATTTTTGTTGCTTTAATAAAATGTTAGGAACGATAAGTTTTATTAATGGAATCGTTAATTGTGAAAACGGATTTTAAAAGATGGTTTTAACGGAATTTATTAAATCTGGAATTTTGGAAATCTGGAAAAATTAGTAGTTTCTGGAAAATCATGATTTTTAAGTTTAATAATAATTTTTGGATGTTAATACTTAAATTGTTTTGTAATTACTATTTTTATTACTCGTTATTGTCGAGGTTAGACGATTAACGAGAAAACCCTTTAAAAACCGAGTTTAAAGATTCTGGAAAATCTTCTTTTCTGGACAGAATGTTCATAAATATATTTTAGCTATTTTACGTAATTTTTGTGCTATTTATTAAAGTCTTTAATTAATAGTATTGATTTTTGGACAGAACTATGATTTATCGTTAAAATGGTCAGTTTTACCTACAAGAATTATTTTTCCATCCATTTTGAAAATATTTAAATATGAAACTTTAATATTTAAATCATCTCTTAACATACTCTAATAAGTTCAATGATTTAATTTAATAAAAGACGTTAAAAGATTTAATTTGACATTTGCCGTAAAATCTTATATATAGTGGTATTGTCGATACTAATAATAATTAGGGAATTTTAGCTGTGTAACTTTTTAAAACATCCTGATTAGTAATATTAAAATGTGTAAGACATTTTTAATCATTTTCTAAACACTTGTAAGATATTTTAATAATTTCATAAACCTAAATGCTCTCACTTTGATAATTAATATTGTTAAGGCCGAAAGTATTAGTTTTAGAAATCTATATCGTTTACTAAAAATGTTGTGTTCGTATGAAGTAATATTTTTGATATTTTGATATGATGCTATTTTTAGTAAAGTTTCTAAAAAATAGAAGTTTTCTAAAATAGAAAGTTTCCTCTTTTAGAATATAATGACTTCTCCTTTTGTCCTCTTATTATTATAATGATTATATCTTTTGAATATTGATAATGACTTTATTTTGGAGTTATGGAATAAGAAAAAGTGTGAGGTTAGAGTAATATAGTCTAGGATGTACGTTTTTGCCATCAACTGTAAGGTTGATGTGTCTTTATGAGGCACATTGGTTGTTGAACTGAGCATGGTTTGTGTTCAGAAGAGTGTGCATTGTGCCCTTAAACTTAGATATCGCATCGTGTAAGTTGCGTCAGGTTGAACTGGATATGGTTTGTTTCCAGAAGGGGTATATACTACTTAAACGAAAACCTCGCTGCACACAGTCCTGTCATAGTTGAGTTGCCTAGTTAGAGACCGGATTCTGTTATGAGTTAAGTCTACAGTTCTCGAAGCTAGTTTTCAGTATTATCCTAGTGAGAGTGTGGCCTTATGCACACTGATCGGATTTCCATAATGCCATTTTTGAATATTTTATTATTATCGATATAATTTGGTTGCAAGTTGGCAAATGTTTTATGTTTTCTGCGGAAAACTCATTTTTATTATATTGTTTTGATACGTGAAGTTTTTCACTGAAAGCTTATTTTTATGAATAATGTTTTACTGTTTTCCGTTCATTTACTATTTTTCTATAATAGTAATTACAGTTTTAAAATCATATTTTACGGCTGGGAGAACGTTGACGTTGCTCCCCACTGATTGTGGCTGTTATGTTCTTAACATGGCAGGTATATGTGTTTCCCTTCGGTTGGGCTAGCGAGTAGTTATGGATCATGCTTGTTTTAATAAGATCACTGTATTATGGATTGTTTTTTTTGGGTGTAAATGTGAGTATATTATATCATTCACAAGATGGATTTACATCGATGGGGAGAGAGCAGGGAGTATCCTCGCAACCCGAATGAACATAAAACGCATAAATTATACCCTCTCCTAAAAAAGAGACTTATCAGCAATTTAAAATCAATTTTCTAATACGTTCTTCCTCTTGCAAATTCTTCACCATGGTTAGTGCTTCCTTTGCTTGTTCTTTGACAGCTACAAGGACACAATTGATAGTAGCCTCAGGATGTTTCAGGGCTTTATTCAGCCTGGTTGTGTTACGAGTCAGCCACATCGTATGGATGAAAGCATTAACGATCATGGCTTGTGTATTTCCTTCCACTGTATCATGGCGACAGTCTTTGAAGTTCTCAATTTCAAGAATTTTACAGTCCGTTTTCAGTTCAATTGTTGTCCTAATCTTACTGCTGTATGCACATCGTTGGAATAGATGCTCCGTTGTTTCTATTTCAGTCACACAAAAACAGCAGTTAACTTCAGAACATACCCCGATTTTATGTAACTTGTACCTCAGATTCAGGCCATCATTGAGCATTAACCAGGTGATAATAGAGTGCTTCGGTGAAGTCCACTTATTCCACACCATCGGAGTCCATTCAGGCTTGGTACCTCTCCCTATGAGCTATTTGTATCCTCATCAATCGAGTATCCTTGAGGATCACCAGACCAGCTGTTGTTATCAAATCCACTCATAAGTTTATCTTTCGTTTTACAAATAGTCCTCCACGTCCAAGAAGAGTCCGACGGGGGGCTATACTCGTTTCAATCAACCCCTTTCAGGTAGATCGTGTTGACCCATTTGACCCAGAGGCATTCCTTCTATTCGAATATCCAGTTAACAAGTTTTCCCACGGCAGCAATGTTCCACAGGCTCGCTTTTTTTATTCCTAATCCCCCTTCCATTTTTGGTTTGGTGACTATATCCCAAGCAACCAAAGGCACTCTCTTAAAGTTATCGTGTCCATCCCAAAGGAAATTCCTACAGATTGCTTCTATTCTTTTGATAACTCCTTTGGGGATGATAAAGATTGATGCCCAATAGGTATATAACGAGCTGAGTATAGCATTAATAAGGATTATTCGGCCTGCATAATATAATTTCCGAGCCCCCAAACTCCGGATTCTCGAGATCATTTTTTCAGTAAGAACAGCACATTCCTGTTTGTTGGGTTTTCTTGTCTTGATGGGCATCCCAAGGTATGTGAACGGTAGATCTCCTTCCATAAACCCCGTTGCCTGAAGAATGTCGCTCCTGCATTCAGCCTTCACCCCATTGAAATAAATAGCCAGTTTCGTCGAATTTATAGAAAGTCCTGAGGCATGAGAGAATGACGAGAAGGTCCTAATCAATAACATTATGGACTGAGTTTCCTCTTTGCGGAAAAGCATGAGATCATCCGCGAAGATGATATGAGTTAATTTAAGTTGCCGACATTTCGGGTGGTAATTGAAGGTCCACTTTTTTGTAGCATATAGCAGCAGCCTGCTTAAATATTCCATACAGATGGCAAAAATTAAGGGGGACACGGGGTCACCTTGTCGAAGACCTCTTCTCCCCTTAAAGTAACCAAATCCTTCCCCATTTATGTTGACTGTGTATCGAGGGGTCGTGATACAGTTCATCACAAGTTTCCTAAAGTGGTCAGGAAATTTCAATTGTCTGAGTATATCATCAATAAAGCTCCACTCAAGCGAGTCATACGCCTTTTGGAGGTCTATTTTTAGGAGGCGTCTCGGGGAGGCAGACTTCCTATTATAATGTTGGATAATGTCCTGACAAATAAGAATATTCTCGAGGATGGATCTACCTTGAACGAACGCCCCTTGATTTTCTTGTATCAAAGACGGGATGACAGCTGACAGCCTATTACAAAGAATCTTGGATATAATTTTATATATGGTATTGCAGCACGCAATAGGCCGAAATTGATGGACTGATTCGGGTCTTTCCGTTTTGGGTATGAGAATAATGTTCGTGGCATTCACTTGTTGGAGAAGTCGCCCACTTGTGAAGAAGTCTTTAACCGCTGTACAAACATCATTCCCCAACAATGTTCCAAGCAGATTTGAAAAATCCACTAGTATAACCGTCGGGACCTGGGGCTTTATCATTTGGTATCGAGAACACAATGTCCCTGATTTCTTTATCAGTAACAGGCGTATTGAGTATACTGTAATGTTCATGAGCACAGCAGAGTCCCTCCTGAATTACATCAGTTCGAACCTTTTCAGTCGTTTTGCAGCTTCCCAGTAAATCCTGGTAATATGTTAGGAAGGCAGCCAGTATATCTTGTGGATTATTCTGCTGCTGGCCTTTAATATATCAGTGATCTGCAGGATCCTATTTTGCGATATCCGTTGCTTGATCGCCCTGTGGAAGAAGGCCGTGTTTTTGTCCCCTTCATGAATCCAACTGGACTTGGCTTTCTGTTTGAGGAATTGGTTTTGGGCTGTCAGATGCTCATTAAGCTTCCCGGCAGTCTCGTGCTCTTTCTTTATGAGATCAGCATTGTTATAGTTCTCTTGGATTTGGAGTTGGATTTGTTCAAGCTCCTTGCTTGCTTGTGCTATTCTGAGTTTAATATCAAAGAAACTGGTTTTATTAATTTCCCGTAGACCATATTTGAGCCGCTTCAATTTTTTTACAAGTCTGAACATGGGAGTTCCACTTATATTTTCATGCCAAGCTTCCTTAACTGTGGGGATGAAATCCTTGTGACTAGACCACATATCAAAGAATTTAAAGCTTGCTCTCCTCCTGTTTTCATTGTTATTATTGGATATAACACATGGGTTGTGATCGAACAAGCCTTCAGGAAAGAAATGAGCTTGCATAGTTGGGTAATTTGAGCTCCACTTCTGATTAATCATAAATCTGTCTATTCGACTATATATTCTATTTTGAGGCTCTCTTTTGTTGTTCCATGTGAAAAACGCCCCCGTCGAGGCAATATCATTCATGTTGCAAGCACCTATACAATCTAGGAAGTCCTCCATGTCTTCCTCTTTCGTATTTCCTCCGAGTCTTTCATTGGGATTAGTCACAGTATTCATGTCCCCGGCCCAAGCCCAGGGGCCCTGAATTTGATTAGCAATATTCTGTAGCTGATTCCCACAATTCCTTCCTGTCTGATCTTTCCCTTCATTGTGTGCATAAATGAAAGTAATGTAAAAATTTGCCTTAGTTCCTCTATCCGTCACCTTTGTATGGATGAATTGTGCATGATATTGCAGAATCCCAACATCAAAGTGTCCAGGCTTCCACATCACCCACACCCTTCCACCTTTGTGCTGGTGACAGTTCGTCGCAACACACCACCCCTCACACATGTTATTCATGACATTAGTGTTATTACATTCCTTTATTTTTGTTTCCATAAGACCACATAGGCTGACATCATTATTTTGAAGAAAATATCTTATTGCTCTTTGTTTATTGATGTTATTCATACCTCTCACGTTCCAAAATGCTATTTTGTAACTCGTCATGTGTTTTGTTTTTGGTTTGGTGGTTCCTCTTCTGCAGCACCGTCGCCTTCATTCCGAGGAATATTTTGCATTTCAGGGGGCTCATTGTGCGGTACTGGCTGCTCAATGATTAGAGGTTTTTCAGGTGAGGTGAGTACTTTTGCGTAAGATCGTGCACCTGTTGCATTTTTACCTCCATTGGTGAGTTTGTGTCCCACTGGTTTCCAGATTTTGGATTGCAGGACAGGCTTTTTATGGGGAGGCTTTTATTTCCTGCAGTGCATTGCTTCATGTCCCATTCCTTTGCAATAGTCACAAAGGATTGGTTTCCATTCAAATTCAATTCGAACCACCTCAATGTCCCCCTTTCATCCTTGAATCTGATTTTCTCTGGTAATTTTTGTCCCACGTTGAGTTCCACTAAGACACGAGCAAATCCCAATCTTCTTTTCTCTATGGTAGGCTGATCTGCTCTTATGTATTAGCCAATTATTCCTACAACTCTAGTGAGACAAGTTCCCCAATATTTTAGGGGAAGTTCGTGCAGCTTGATCCAAGTAGGAGCCTTTTGAACGTCTTCCTTCATCAAATTTTTATCTGCGTCCCATGGTCTTATAATCAACGGTTTGTTATCGAACATGAAGTGACCAGTATTCAGGACCATTTCCTTGTCTGCGTTGTTTTTGAAATGAACAAGGAACACCCCATTGGGATAGAACGAGATGTTATCTAGTCCATATTTTCCCCAAATTCTATTAACATATCCTTGGATCACTTCCCATGGGGGATTTTCACCAAGAACATAGCATACAATTGCATTATTCCAGTAATTTATCTCCTCTTGAACATCTTCCTTGGAGAATTGTATGAGATTTTCAGTCTCCAGTTCAGTATTCTTTGTCTTAACAGGGGACCGTATTATGGATTGTTAAAAACCTTTTTATGGATTTTTTTTTTTTTTTGTAGCCATTTTTATTTTATGGCTTATGTATTGACTTACCATTTTTATTTAATCAAGACATAGCTACAGTGTGTTATAATCCCACTTCTACAGTGTCTCCGCCACTGTATTGTGTTAGAGTTTCTAGGGGATTACACAATGAGAAAAATGAAATTGTGAGATATAAAGCTCGACTCATTGCACAAGATTTTTCACAAAGACCTGATATCGATTACCAAGAAACTTATTCTCCAGTGATGGATGGCATTACATTTCGGTTTCTTATTAGCTTGGCGTCTTCGGAAAAGCTTGACATGCATCTTATGGATGTAGTCACGGCCTATCTGGGTCACTTGATAGCGACATCTAGATTAAAATTCCCGAGGGGCTTCCTATACCTGAAAAGATATCCAAACAACGTAGTATATACTCAATAAAACTTCAAAGAGCTCTATATGGACTAAAGCAATCTAGATGAATGTGGTATAATAGACTTAGTGAATACTTGGTAAAACAAGGATACACTAATAATGCCATTTGTCCATGCGTGTTCATTAAGAAATCTTGTTCAGGTTTTGCTATTATTGCAGTATATGTGTGGACATGACATAGGTCCACCCCGACGCGGCCACGCGCGGGTTTGGGGAGGCGAATGAATCTCCATATGAGAATGGATCGAATTGAAATTTAAATCGAAGTGGAGTCGCCACCGAACTTTGTGGGAGTTCGGGCCCGTTCGAACCCACTCTATGTCGTAGTGGGCCGTGTACAAAATACGGCCAATTTCCTATGTCCGAATTTATTGGGTTCGTCCCTTAGCATTTGATACCGATACCGACATTATCGGATATCGTGTATTGAATGACTCTCGTGCGCCAACGGTTTCGGGCATCCAGAAACCGAGGTTCTGAGTAAGGGGTGAGGGTACGTGTTGGGAAGCCCACGAAGGACACCCAACCCCGCCCGCACTAGCGGCCTCTACTAGGATATCGAATGACTTTTGAATACGCGCGTTAGTTAAACGGGAAAAATGCTTATGCAAACAGTATTTTCCCTAAGCATGCGATAGAATTGAAAGGGTTTCTACGTCAATTTAATGCAACTGAAATATTAACGTCCAAGTTGTATTTTGGCATGTGGGTTCATTTTAGTACAATAAAATGAACAACCAAAATTGACAAAAGAAACAACAAACGGTTAGCAACGGTATAACGATATTAACGGTTTGTGCAAATATTGAATTGTGTAGAATGATGCAAGTGAGTTAATGCATGGTTTTGAAAAGATCTTTCACGTGATTAGTTAGGCACGTGTTGACATAAGTCACAAGAAACGGTTAACGAGACTCGAATGCTATTGTAGGACTCACGGTTTGACGTGATAAAGGGCCACTCGACCGAGTCATTGTGGGACTCGACCAAGTGGACCTCTGAAAAAGGTTATGTCCGGATTTTATGACCCTACTCGACCAAGTTATTGACTAACTCGACCGAGTACGTTGCTACTCGACCGAGTAACTGTGAGACTCGACCGAGTGGAGGTCGTAGAGACATTCTGTTTCGATTTTTGTGATGTCACTCGATCGATTGGCGTAGGCCCTCGGTCGAGTTGCACATGTACGAACCAGGTTCGTTTGCAATTTGTTATCGATTTCGAAATTGCTTTTGATTTTGACGATTTGATGAATTGGGCATAAATATTGCGGAATTTATACTCAATTCTGAAATTGCATACTCGTTGTATCTCATATTCGATTATTGAATCGATATGGGATAGTAGAGTGAAAATAAGAGAAAATTGTTTTAAGTCGTTTGAATTAACTATCGCGATATGAATAGATTTTCTTCGCGTTTAATAATGTCGTGATTCTATCGAATCGTATGACTATTATTTTACCATCAACGGAAAAATCGCATTAGTTAATTAAATTGACTAGATTGTTAGATTCGACATCCAATTATGGAATTGGTATCGACTCTAACGGATCGACACTTTGCTTGAATCGAAATACTTGATTCCCTCGGCTTTTTCGACATCGTAATGAATCCTTGAGATTGTGTGATGTCAGATCTGCGTCAACGGGTTTCGACCCTTATTAAATAAAATACTTGTTTTGGAAAATCGATGTGAATATGCGATGCAAACGAAAACAAACGAATTATTGTTTAGCTTGACCCGTTTCAATAATCAAGCGATCGGGGTGATGGGATAACCGACCGGCAACGCTGTGTGCAGTACACTTGTATATTCGGGTTTTCTTATCCCACCATCATTCACGCTCGACACAAATTCACGAGTATTTTAATGTTTTATAATACTAGTGATATTAGCGATATTACAAATGCAATAATTAAATTAAAAAAACAAAAAAGAAGAGAAAAATGACGAGAGGAAGAGAAGAAGGGAAGAACGGGAATTCGCACCCTCAAACTACATGTTCTTGTCTCGGATAGTACTCGTAGTCGCGGCTTTGACACGGGAGTTTTGAGGTTTATGGAGGTTGAGTTGTGGTGGTTAAGGTGTTGAATTCCTAAAGCTAGGTTTAGGGTTTCGATTCCTAGGCTAGGGCTAGGGTTTGCTCGGTGTAGAGTAGGGTTTGGATTAGGGTTTCGAGGTGTGTAAAGTTTAGGGTTCGATTAGGGCAAAAAAGTTGTTGTGATTGATGTTGCATGGGGTTGCTTATATAGGCAAAGCCTAGGCACCCGACTAGGGTTACTCGACCGAGTAAGTGACTGACTCGGTCGAGTGGCCCAGTGCGTCAGCCATCGGGCTTGAAATAGGCCCACTCGATCGAGTGGGTGGGACACTCGATCGAGTGGCCCAGCTGGGTCGCGCGGGTCCATTGTTTTGGACCGTGACCTGGGTTTTTGATGAGTTTGTGTTTGACTTGGACTTTTGATGTTGTGAATGGCTGTTTTGTGTGTCTCGGAACGACCTTGACCGAGGTTTGACCCAATCATTAAAAAGTCGGTTTTATTTCCGGTGTCTGTTTTGGCCCAAATTAGTCTTGTTTGACTCGGAACGGTCCGCTGGGCCTGATTTTGAGGTCAATTTTGTGAGATTTGTACTCCGTAAGTGCATTAGCCAGTAACTAATGGTTTTGAGCCCATATCCGAGCGAGTAGAAACACGTTAGCGTCCGATCATCATCGGGTGTTTTTCAGGAAACTACCACAGACACCTAACAGTCAAAATGCGGGTGTCTACAATATGTTGATGATTTAAATCTCATTGGTACTCAAGTAGAGATCACTGAAACCGCTTAGTATTTACAAAAGGAACTTGAGATGAAAGATCTTGGTAAAACTAAGTTTTGTCTTGGTTTACAAATTGAACATGTCACAAACGGGAAATTTGTTCACCAATCCACTTATACTGAAAAGGTCTTAAAACGCTTCTATATGGATAAAGCACATCCATTAAGTTCTCCAATAGTTGTAAGATCACTCGATGTGCATAGAGATCCATTTCGTCCTAAAGAGGATGGGGAAGAACTCCCAGGACCAGAAGTACCTTATTTGAGTGCAGTTGGCGCTCTCATGTATCTCGCTAACTCTACAAGACCTAACATCGCTTTTTCAGTGAATTTATTAGCTAGATATAGCTCTGCCCCAACTAAAAGACATTGTAATGGAGTCAAACACTTACTCCGATATCTTAGTGGTACCATTGATTTGGGTTTATTTTACTTTTATGAATCTAAATCAAAACTAGCTAGGTATGGAGATGTAGGTTACTGTTCTCATCCACACAAAGGGAAATCTCAAACAGGCTATTTGTTCACATATGGAGAAACAGCTATATCATGGCGGTCAGTGAAACAAACAATTGCGGGTACTTCTACAAATCATTCAGAGTTACTAGCAAACCATGAGGCAAGTCGTGAATGCTTATGGCTAAGGTCGGTAATACACCATATTCAAGACTCGTGTGGACTCCCTTCGATTAAGTATCTGCCAACAATATTGTGCGAAGACAGTACTGCTTGTATTGGACAAGTAAAAGAGGGCTTTATCAAAGGTGATCGAATAAAACATATTAGTTCAAAGTTTTTCTTTACACACGATCTACAAAAGCATGGTGACATTGATATTCAGCAAGTGCGTTCAAGTGACAACTTGGCAGATCTACTCACCAAAGCTTTACCGACTACAACATTCAAGAAACTAGTCCACAAGATTGGAATGTGTCAACTCAAGGATTTAGTTCTTTAAATGTTTTGATAGTAACATGATTGATGATGGGACATATTATGGTGTACTCTTTTGCCTTCGTCAAGGTTTTTTCCCACTGGATTTTTGTAACACCCGCTATTTTTCTAGCATTTTTATCATTTCCGTTATGACTTCGTCATAACTCTGTCACATTTCGGCCTTATGTTTCATCATTATTCCAAGCTCTATTTTCATTTTTGAGTCTAATGGTATTTATTTTTATTTTGAAAGATTTTAATTCTTTTAAATCTATTTATTTGATTTTCTTCGTAAACTAATTATTTTTCTGCGAGGATTTCTACTTCTCTACGAATTAACGTGTTTAAACTCTGATTTAAGCTATTCCTTTTCCTACAAATGTCTAGATATATTTATATAATATTTTCAACTAAGAAATATTTTATTTACGAAAATTTAGCCTTTAATGATTTTATTACAAAGTTTCGTAAATAATTATTTTCGAACGCGCGGTTTACTCGAATTGCTTTGAAATGCTTTTAATAATTTTATGATCCTTATTTTTATCAACCTACACTAAAAAGAGACCTTTTTGGACCGTGACACCATGTAGTAAAACATTTGATTACAACTTTTATTTACATAACACTTTATGTTTAAACTTTAAGTAAAAAGATATTTTTCTCTTTAATTTTACATGCTTAAATTGCAAACTTTTCATGCTACCATCACATTCATTTTGGCTGAAATTTTAAGACTACATTTACATTTTCTTTTATCAATTTTAATGCTTCATTCATCCACCATCCTTTCATATTTTTCTTATTCATTTTTACATCAATTTTATTTTAACAAAAATCTCTTCTTTCTCCCTCTTTTTGGCTGGTGTTCCGGCCCATTTTCAGCAGCCATTTTCATCCATAATCAACCTTTGATCTTCGTATTTTCATCTTCTAAATTATCGATTTTCTTTTCCCTTCGTTAAGGTAATAATCGATGTTATTTCCGATCGTTATTTACCTTGATTCTTTTAGTTTTCTCATGGTATTTTTGTACCATGTATGTCATGTGAATTAGGATTCTTGGTCGATCCCGAAGCCGACGAATTTATAATCAACTCGGATTTGGGTTAGAGGTAACGTCGATGTTACTCGGTATTGCATGATTTTATTTGTGTAATTGGATGTATATTTTTAAATTTTATTTTGACAATATATGTATGTCATAAAATCTGGAAAAATTTTAAAAGCTGAAAATTTGCGTGTTTCGGTATTTTTATCGCTTTTACGAGATTAACGATTAAATCGTCATATTAATTTGTAAAATCGTAATATTCGGCCTAAACATGTAATATGTATTTATATTCTGTAAAAATGATGTTTTTGATGATTTTTAATAATTTAGTATTTTTCTGATATCTTAGTTATCGATTATTGAATTATTACCGTTTACGGACAAAAACGATTAAAACCCGATTTTTAGTTCTAGTACTTAAACATTTTATTTTAATCTGATTTTTGACGTGGTGAAACTTTCTGATGAAATAAAATTTTCTTAATTTTTTTCATAATTTTTTGGAATTGTTAAGTGGATGAATTAATTAATCACTTTAAATCATCGTTTATCGTTAAAACCGTGTTTGTCGTTTAAATTCTCGATTTCTGGTCTTTGGTTTAAATCTGTAAAAAATATGATTCTGATGATTTCATAATAAAATGTAATTTTATGATTTTTAGTGCCTTAACAAAATGTTAGGACCGATATGTTTTACTAATGGAATCGTTAAAGGTGAAAACGGGTTTTAAAGACGGTTTTGACGGGATTTATTAAATCTGGAATTTTTGGAAATCTGGAAAATTAGTATTTTCTGGAAAATCTTTATTTTTAAATTTAATAATAATTTTTGGATATTAATACTTAAATCATTTTGTAATTACTATTTTTATTAATCGTTATTGTCGAGATTAGACGATTAACGAGAAAACGCTTTAAAAACCGAGTTTTAGGATTCTGGAAATTTTATTTTCTGGAGAGAATGTCCATAAATATATTTTAACTATTTTAAGTAATTTTTGTACTATTTATTATAGTCTTTAATTAATAAGTATTGATTTTTGGATAAATTGTGATTTATCGTTAAAATGTTTCGTCTTACCTAAACGAATTATTTTTCCAGCCATTTTGAAAATATTTGATTCTGAAAGTTTAAGAGTTAAATCATCCCTTAATATAATCTAAATATATTCATTGGTTTAATTAAATAAAAGACGTTAAAAGATTTAATCTGACATTTGCCGTAAAATCATATTTATAATCGTATTGTCGGAACTAATAATAATTAGGGAATTTTAGTTTTGTAAATTTTGGAAACACCCTAATTAGTAGTATTTAAAATGTTTAAGACATTTCTAAATCATTTTATAAACACTTGTATGACGTTTCAATAATTTCATTAACTCAAATGTTCTCGTTTTAAGAATTAATATCGTTAAGGCCGAAAGTACTAGTTTTATAAATCTATATCGTTTACTAAAAGTTTGTTATTAGCATGAACTAATATTTTTGCTATTTTGATATGATGCTATTTTTGGTAAAGTTTCTAAAAATAGAAGTTTCCTAAAATAGAAAGTTTCCTCTTTTGGAAAGTGGTCCTTTTCTTTTTGTTCTCTTATTATTTATAATGATTATATCTTTTGAATACCGATACTGGTTTGGTTTTGGAGTTATGGAATAAGGACAAATGTGGGTTTAGAATAATATAATCTGGGGTTTACGGTTTTGCCATCAACTATAAGGCTACTGTATCAGAAATCGGTATATTGGTTGTTGAACCGGGTGACAGGTTTCCTGGGAGTTGTGTACATTTTGACCTTAAGCTTAGGTCTCGCAGTAAGTCGCCGTCATAAGTTGAACTGGGTGACAGGTAATCCCAGGAGGGGTGTGCATTATCTTAAACTAGGGCCACGCATTTATAAGTCGCCGCTCTATTATGGTTGAGTAGCCTAGTTGGAGACCGAAGTTTGATTTGTTTGAACTAAGTTCTCGAAGCTAGTTTTTGGTATTCTCCTGGTGAAAGTCTAGACTCTACATTAATCCTATCCATAACGCCATTTTGAATATTTTTATTATTATCGATATAATTTGGTTGCAGGTTGGCAAATGTTTTATGTTTTCTTCGGAAAACTCATTTTTATTATATTGTTTCGATACGTGAAGTTTTTCACTAAAAGCTTATTTTCATTATAATGTTTTACTGTTTTCATTTTTACTATTTTTCTATAGTAGTAATTACAGTTTTTAAAATCCTGTCATACGGCTGGGAGAGCGTTGATGTTGCTCCCCACTGATTGTGGCTGTTATGTTTTAACATGGCAGATATGCTTGTTTCCGGGTGTGGGCTAGCGGGCATTGTGGATCCTGCTTATTATTATTTTTACAATTTTGTCTTGTGGATTTGTTAAACCCCTTTGTGGATTGTTTTAATTTTGGCCATTTTATTTAAGGCCTAATGTTTGACTTTACCATTTAAATTTTATCAAGACATAGTTACAGTGTGTTATAATCCCACTTCTACAGTGTTTCCGCCACCGTATTGCGTTAGAATTTCCAGGGGATTACAATTTTCCTTGTCAAGGTTTCAACGAGGCATCTGAATATGTCCAATACATATTAAGTTTTTTTTGTTTACTCCTTGCCTCTATTGAAAGTTGTAATGGTAGACACATTTCTGCCGGCCATCAAGGGGAGTGTTATAAATACTTATGGTAAGGATATCTAGGGTAAATCTTTCCTTACCATATGTATTATGATGTCGTTATGTGTGTAGCCCTATATATAAGGAGGCATAGGTTGTATGTCAATATACGCATTGAATAAAACTTTTACCTTTTCATAACAGTAATATGTTTACTAATACACTAATTTTTTTCAAACGTTTTTACTAATTGAGCTTATAGACCAGTTTTTTGTTACGTATTTTGTATATTATGACAACGGATAATAAAATCTCAACTTAGAACAAAATGTATTAATAAATATAGAAATATGAAGAGTCTACTAAAGTTACTGAGTTAAAATGATACTCTACGTCAATTTTCTTCTGATAAATATGTCAATGTCAATAGACAAAAGAAGTACGATAATCTCCATATGTTTCTTAAGGATTGTGCATGCTATTACCTAATTATATGTGAGATTTTTTTTTTAATAAAACATGACAATTTTTAAGAAATGGGGGGAGTAATAAAGATAAGTTAACAACTGAAAGATACTCCCTCCGAGTCTGACTTATGTCCCCTTTCCCTTTTGAGTTGAGTCAATCTTTCTTCACTCTTTCCTTTTTAAGACAGGAATATGTGACTCATATTCACCTATTCATTTATTTTTCTTTCTCCTTCATTTTTTAGCCACACATTCTCAGACTCTTTTTTTTGTCAAAATCCAAGGTGAACATAAGTTAGACTCAAGGGGGTAGAAAATATCAATATTCAATTTGACTCTTATACTTCGTATGTAAAAGATACTCCCTTCGAGTTCCTATTTCTATCTCACTTTCCATTTTGAGCTGAGTTTGATATTTGTTCCACTTTTCTTTTTAGGCCATCAATGTGTGGTTTACAATTAGTCTCTCATTTCACTCTATTACTTTTTTTTAGCCACTCATTTCCCCTTCCTTAATTTTCATCCCAAAAGCAAATAAGACAATAATAAGAACTCAGAGGGGGTAATTTAAATCAATACCCATATCATCGTACATGTCTTAATTTAATAGTTAAGACGGACGGATATGCCGTGTACAATTGGTACCAGGTTGAATATAATTTAGTAATTGAGCCTAACTCCTATTAATGTTACACAAATTAACAGTAAATATTAAATGGGCACATTTATAGCTAGCAAAAGATGACCCGACTTGCCCGAAATCCGACCCATTAGAACACGAAAATGTAGTCACCCGAAGCCTATCTGACCCAACCCGCTTGTGACCCGAGACCCGATACCCGATAAAACCCAAAAACCAGTGACCCGAATCTGACCCGATTTGAACCTGAACTGATAAGATTGATGACAAGAATACTACTAATCTCTTAGATTGATCCAAATAAAAGTGATTTAATGTTTAAACTTCATACGTTAGGCTTAATGATTCGTATAATTAAACAAAATAATAGTAAAAAACAAAATTTATTTGGAAAATCTAGAAAAATAACTAGACCCGATCCAACCCGACATGACCTGCCAGATCAACTGACCCGAAATGACCCAGCCCAATAACGAACCGAACCCAACCCGAATCGACCTGAAAGAGATGCTGACCCGTTACGACCGGAACACAATATGACCCGACCCACCTTGACCCCTCTAGGCACATTCTTAATTGTTATGTTGCCTTACATAGAGTGGCGACCCTTTAGTAAACGAAATTACTTTTTCCTAATGAGACTTTTCTCAATTTTAACGAATTTTCCTTAGATTTTCCCATAATATCCACATATAAATTTTACCTTTTAAATTGAGATTCATTTACGCCTCTTTAGTTTTACTCGATCAATTTAGATAATCAATCGCTTCCGAATTCAATTATGATTCCAATTTATTTACTAATGACGTCAAATCGATTATTTTTTTTACCGATTTATTGAACTTAAACCCCCTGATGGTGGGATTTGTCCTGGATCCCACCGATCAAATAATAACCGGCTAGCACCTAACAGTAGTTAGGGTAAGTCGGGTCGTGTCCATGGAGACGGTGTCGCAATGCTTAGACTAGGTTGGCCTAAAACGAGACTAGGTCACACAAACAAACACAAAGAAGCGATAAATGGAAAACTATGATGGAGGAGAGGTAAGAACTAGACTAATGATGAATTATACTATAACAATGCTAAACAATGCTAATAATCAAACCAACTAGCAAACTAAGGAAATGATGACTAACTAATGAGATGAATCAAATATGAAGAAGGAGTGGGTTAGATCGGGTTCAAAAGTGTAGTAGGGTGACTTGGGTGGTCAAGGGTGTAGGTGCCTCCTAATTGCTAGAATCGGTCCGGGCTCTCGCAACTTAAACCGATGTCGAGGTAGGTCCGGGCTCTCGCAACTTAGACCCTAGTCCACATGGTATGTATAATGACTATTCTCAACATGACCACATACTAGACAAAAAATGAGTAGAGGAAGACTAGCATGAGAAGCATGGCCACTACAACTCAAACAAGCATTTCAACAAACACATGGTGTGCCAAGTATGTGACTAACAACAAATATTCACCCTTTACCCATAATCAAACCCTAATCACCCATATTCTACCCTTAATCCCCCTACTAACCCACAAGTAATCTACTCACTCATAATCATCCTAACTACAATAATGTAAAGAGAAAACAACATCACAAACATCAAAACATTCATGATGAACAATCAAGAACAATAAACAATAATCAATGATTAAAACTTGATGATAAAACAAAGATTAAAAGAAGAGAAAATATACCCACTACAATAGGATGAAAAAGATGAGAACTTGAATTAATAAGAAACCCAAATAAAACCCCAAGGTTGTATTTATATGATGTAGAGAGGCTTAAGAGAGTCTAGGTTAATGTAGGCTACATAAACAATACAAGAGGGAAGTATTTATAGGGGTACAAGAATGAAGGAGGGAGGAAAAAGAACTTCCGGCTACAGAACGCCGGTCCCGACCGGGACGGCCGGTCATCCCGACCGGGACGGGTTGGTCCCGACCGGGACGGCCTGGCAGTGACCCCTCTAAAAGCGCACTTCATCCCCGACGGGATGAGGTGCATACCCGTCGGGGATGAGTCTTGTAGGCCTCCAATATGATCCTTTTGGTTCCTCCTTGCTTCACATGAACTTCTCAACGATTCTCGAGACTCGGGATCGGGTCTCGGAGGCTCAGGATTGGGTCCCAAGGTCTCGGGATCGAATCCAAGGAATCGAGTGATCGTTCCTCCGCTTCATTGGCTCCGAAAAGTGTATGTATTGAGTCGGAATCACTCCAACTTCTCACGAATGGTCTCGGGAACCTGAAACGAGCTGGAGGAAGCATAAGTAGCCCATGAATCGCTCCTTGGGAGCGATTCCACAAGGAAAATGGGACCAAAATACTACGAAATAGGCACTACAAACTACACTTATCAACTCCCCCACACTTAACCCTTACTCGCCCTCGAGTAAGCACAAACTAACTACTAAACTAGCCGAGCGGGTATTAGCGCACCCTACGCCCTTTCAACTCACGCGAGTGCACTTAGAGGAAAAGTGCACTCCGTAAGGCAAGTGGGGTCTTGCGACAAAACCGTGGATGCAACGGGACACAAAAACACATAAACAAACAAGCACACAAACAAACACACAAAAGGTTGCACCCAAAAGAAAAGAAATACCGCTTCCCTCAAACAAGCGGTGAAAGAAGCACCGGTTTAGGACTCAAGGCAAGTGACAACGTTCCCAAGCTAGCAATACAAACCAAGATGGACTAAACCCTAATAGTATGACGACAAAGCAACAAAAACGTTGGTAACTTACCTCGGTTCCTCCTAACCTTCTAAGAACGTACTACGGGACGATCGGCGGGATGGAAAAAGGATGAACCACGGTGTTAGTCGACACTGTAGGTAAGTGAGACCCCACCCCCTTTAGCAATGAGCCAAGAGGGTCGTCCCATGTCTAAAACCGCCTAACTAGTCCAAGTAAGAAGATGGAAATATGCAAAATGAGGGAAGACCGACCATTACCGCTATCATCCTTCCTAGGGACTCGGTCCTTTGGTAGGCTCTTCACGGTAATAGTCGGTAGAAGGCTTATTTTGTAAGGTGTGAGGTTTCTATTTTTGTGAGACGATTTTCTTTTGGCATTTTCTTCTTCTTTTGCATTTTTGCTTTGTTTTGCTATGCCATTTCTTTTTCTTCTTTTCTATTTTCTTTTTGGCTTTGTGCCTTTTCTTTTTCTTCTTTCTTTTCTTTCTTTCATTTCTTTCTTTTTCTTTTCTTTGCCCTTTTGGCATGATTTGGCATTTTTGGCAATTCTTGACAATTGAGAAAGAGGGACTTCAACATTTTGCAATTTATTGTGTGGATATGTGTAGGAGGTAGGGTAATGGGTGAGTCAGGACGGGCCCTTCCCTTCAAACCCACAAAAAGTTGGAGAACTTTGACTAATCAAACAAATCCGAACATGGTCACCTAGGGGACGGGACTCGGCAACCAAGGCCTTTTCACACCGTGGGTGGTCAAATGGTCAAAATGCGAATCCCGTAGTAAATCCCTAGTAAGCTAGGTGGACTCAAGGTAAGAGACCAACGAAATCATTGATTTAGGGTCATTCTACTAGACTAAAGTCCAAGACTCGATTTATACTACTAAAAAGGGAAAGTATGCACTCACACACTAGCCTCTAAACCGGGTTTTCGAAAACCATTTACACACAAGACACATAACAAAACATAAAACAAAGACTCAACGAAAACGAAAGAAAGATAAACAAAAGTAACAAAACAAGAACAACACAAAACGAACACATACATAACACAAACACTACCCCTAGCTTCCAAATGAGCAACCAACCAACATCAAACTTTACAAAGCTCCTCCCGAGCACACCACATCACAATCTCCTCCAAACTTCACAGGAAATAAAGAGGGAAAGGGATAGAAGATGTTACCGGATGTCTTGAAAACTTTCCAAAACTAATGGTGATTAAGCAACCGTACGGTTAGCAACTCACTCGCTCCATCATCTCATAAATCAATATCGGCACGTAGCAAGTCGTCGTCGTCGTTATTCCTTCCCAATCGCGGTACGGTTCTATGGTTGGGGCACCAAAGTAAAATAGGGTGGGTTTTGATGTGAAAGTCGGTTGAAAGTGACGAGAAAGTGAGGTGAATGTGTATGTGAGGTGTAGGGGTCATATAATGAGGGTAAGGACATGTAGGGAGGTTGGGAGGGGGTATACAATGGTTGGGTGGACTCAAATGACGAAGAAAAGGCCAAAGGAGGACAGGGGGTCCATCCCGGTCGGGATGGGTGGTCCCGGTCGGGATGACCGTCTCGTCCCGGTCGGGAAGACCTCGTCCCGGTCGGGATGAGCTGTCAGTGAACCCATCTTTTGTGCACCTCATCCCGGACGGGATGACATCCTTCCCGGTCGGGATGGGCCTTCCATCCCGGACGGGAAGACCTATTCTAGGCCGGGAAGAGTCTCCTAACCTTCTATAGCTCCCAAAAGCTCGTCCAAGCTTCAAAAACCGACTTCCCTTCACACAATCCAAGCTCAAACAATGACCGCTCTTCCCTAGGAATCACTTCCACTTCACACCTATCACAATAAACTCAAATAACACATCAAATTCTCTCCCTCACATCGCTCATCAATCCATCCAAGTAATCAAGAAATTCACAAAACAAAACAAACTAAAAGTGATAGAGATATATACAAAGAGACGGTTCTTGTGGAACTCCGTCAAACCAAGGTGGTGCATTCTTCATTCTTTTTCAACAACAAGAACTAGTTCCATCTCCATCAAGGGCACAAAGGAACAAGTCGAAGGCCCTAGCAACGTCTTCAATCAAGCTCGAGATATAACCGACCACACACCAAGGCTCTTCATGGCCTTGCCTTGACGTTCCCGGGGCATCCCGATCTTCCAAGTTCAACGACTTGAACTTGTACTTTTGGTCTTTGGGGACATACGCGAACGTCCACCGGTCTTCATGTGGCCCCAAGGGAGGCTCATCCTTCTCCTTGCTTTTCAATTTGTCATCAAGCCCATGAAATGGGCACTCATCCTCTCCACTCTCGGAGTCATCATCCTCAAGTTCACAAGAGTTCTTGTTCAAGCTTTGTCCCGACTCAACCCCTAGATCAATATTTTTCTTGGCTTGGACCATATTGCATGACTCATCATTAGTAGGCGAAGTGTTTCCTTGGAGGTCAAGCACTAGCTTCTCTTCGCCTAACTCGAAGGTGATCCTACCATTCTTCACATCGATCATAGCACCGGCGGTATGTAGAAATGGGCGCCCAAGAATAATGGGAGTGATTGCATCTTCCCGCATATCGAGCACGATGAAGTCCACCGGGATGAAGAACTTACCGATTCTCACCGGCACATCCTCTAGCATCCCCAATGGTCGGTTGAATGAACTATCGGCCATTTGGAGTGTAATATAAGTATTTTTAAGCTCCTTCATCCCAAGTCGGCAACAAATAGAATAAGGGATGATGCTCACACTCGCACCCAAATCGCATAATGCTCTTTCGATCTTGTAGTGCCCTATGGTGCAAGGGATCGAAAATCTACCCGGATCCTTCAACTTTAGAAGCGTAGAACCTTGAATGAGCTCGCTCACCACTCTTGTGAACGCAATGGTCTCTTCCTTGTCGATGGATCTCTTCCTAGCCAAGATTTCTCTCATGAATTTTCCATATGCCGAGATTTGGGTAAGTAGCTCGGTAAATGGGACACTCACATCCAACTTCTTCACAATACTAAGGAACTTGTCATATTGGCTATCCACCTTGGTTTTCATTTGCCTTGTTGGGAAAGGCAATTTGATTTGGATCTTGTTTTGCTCAATAGGGGTGGACTCTTCCAACGACACTTTCCTTTTACCCTTGTCTTTTGCTTGAAGTGGAGGAAGCTTGTCTTGTTGGGGTCTCTCGATCTCCCATAAGACTTGCTCCTCCATTGGATTATCAAAGCTTGATCCTTCTTGATTTGGAGCCACAACTTCCTTCATTGCTTCTTGCTCACTAGGAAACACGGGAGGATTATAGGTGGCACCACTCCTTAAGGTGATGGCATTGACATGCTCAAAAGTCGGAGTTACCCCTTGAGGAGGTAATTGCCCTCTTTGTCTTGAAGAACTTCCCGATGCAAGTTGTGATACTTGATTCTCAATCATCTTCATGTGAGTTTTCATTTCCTTGTTATCCATTAGAATTTGAGCAATGGTTCCTTGTTGTGACATTTGTGTCTCCAATTGCCTCTTTTGCATTTCTTGAGTATTCCTTTGCATATCCATCATTTGCTTTTGTATGTCAAAATCCCGTGGTGGGGATGATGGATTATGCGGAGTATCGGTGAGGGCTAATGGAGTACCATAGTCATGAATAGGAGACCGGCTCCTAGGCTTGCTTTGTTGTTGATTGCCTTGGGTTGCTTGTTGTTGACGGTTCCCTTGGAACCCATGAGAATTGCCTTGATTAAGGCCTTGATTGTTGCCATGGTTGTGGTTTTGATAGCCTTGGTTGAAGTTCCCTTGTTGGAACCCTTGATTTTTGTTGAATGAACCTTGGTTACTTTGCTTGAAGTTGTTGAAAGGCCTTGAGTTGCCTTGGTAACCTTAGTTGTTGTCCCTTAAGGGAGGTGGAACATAGGGACGATGTTGTTGTTTGTGTTGAAAGGCTTGTTGTTGAGGGACTTGATTGGAAGCTTGGTATTGATTAGAGTAGGAGGCACCTTGCTTGAACGCTTGAAAAGCATTCACTTGCTCAATACTTCCTTGGCATTGCATAGGATTATGACCAACGATTCCACAAGTATCGCACATCCCATAATAAGGCAAAGGAGGTGCAAATCCCAAAGCATTTACTTCTTGAATTGAGTGTTGATTGGAGGAACCAATGCTTTGAACTTGAGTGAGGTGACCTTGGAGCTTCTTGTCAATGGTCTCCATATAGGTCTTCAATTGAGCTCCAAGGTCAATGCTTAGTTGAGTAATAGCATCAACCTCGTGCCTACCTCCTCGATTTGCCTTCCTAGGCCTAGAGTATTGCGAATTATGCACCGCCATCTCTTCGATTCTCGCCCAAGTTTGGTCGTCATCGACCTCGGTAAACCTACCATTGGACCCCATATTAAGTATAACTCTCGAGTCCTCATAAAGGCCATTCCAAAATTGTTGTACCAAGAACCATTGTGAGAGTCCATGATGAGGGCACGACCTAACCAAAGACTTAAACCGCTCCCAAGCTTCATATAGGCTCTCTTCATCCCTTTGTTGGAAACCGGTGATGGAGGCCCTAAGCAAATTTGTCTTCTCCGGAGGGTAGAACTTTTGGTAGAACGCCAAGGCAAGCTTTTTCCAAGTATCGATCCCCATGGTTGCCCTATCGAGACTCTTGATCCATTGCTTCGCTTTTCCTATAAGAGAAAACGGGAAGAGTACCCAACGAATTTGATCTTGAGTAACCCCGGGTTGAGATATAGCGTCACAATAATCGGAGAAAGTCTCCATGTGTTGGTGCGGGACTTCGGTGGGCAAACCACTAAATTGGTTCATTTCCACAAGTTGGATGAAGTGAGTCTTGGCCATAAAATTTCCGGCATAAGCGGCCGGTAGAGCATTGGGTCCCGGCAAGACGTCTTCCGTGAATGTAGAGTGGGATGAAAACTTTGGAATTATTGGATGTAAGGGAGATGGTGGTGAAGACGGAGTTGAAGTAGATGTAGAGGGGGAACTAGGACTAGAATATCCAAAGGGATTGGTGAAATTCCCTTCGGCCGTCTCTCGAGATGCTTCCTCAAAATCGCTTCCTTGAGCTTGGTCTTGATGAGTAATGCTTACGCTTGGTTGAGAGATTCTATCCCGGTTAATCGTCCGTTGGCGAAAGGCTCGAAAAAGTCTTTCCGGCTCTGGATTAAAGAGAAAGAATTCGCCTCCCCGCCTAGGCATACACTACACACTAGAACAAACGTGAGAACACCTAGTGCTTTATGGGCACTAGGTAACGATAAGAAACAAGCACAACTAGAGACAAAAAGAAAAGAAATCTAAGAAAACTAGAAAAACTAGAAAGTATGCACAAGAGAGGGTAGAAGGGCACAAAGAAGGGTAACTAAGTCTAGAAATAAGCAAACAAAATCTAAACAATGCACCGTCCCCGGCAACGGCGCCAAATTGATGGTGGGATTTGTCGTGGATCCCACCGATCAAATAATAACCGGCTAGCACCTAACAGTAGTTAGGGTAAGTCGGGTCGTGTCCACGGAGACGGTGTCGCAATGCTTAGACTAGGTTGGCCTAAAACGAGACTAGGTCACACAAACAAACACAAAGAAGCGATAAATGGAAAACTATGATGGAGGAGAGGTAAGAACTAGACTAATGATGAATTATACTATAACAATGCTAAACAATGCTAATAATCAAACCAACTAGCAAACTAAGGAAATGATGACTAACTAATGAGATGAATCAAATATGAAGGAGTGGGTTAGATCGGGTTCAAAAGTGTAGTAGGGTGACTTGGGTGGTCAAGGGTGTAGGTGCCTCCTAATTGCTAGAATCGGTCCGGGCTCTCGCAACTTAAACCGATGTCGAGTTAGGTCCGGGCTCTCGCAACTTAGACCCTAGTCCACATGGTATGTATAATGACTATTCTCAACATGACCACATACTAGGCAAACAATGAGTAGAGGAAGACTAGCATGAGAAGCATGGCCACTACAACTCAAACAAGCATTTCAACAAACACATGGTGTGCCAAGTATGTGACTAACAACAAAGATTCGCCCTTTACCCCTAATCACCCATATTCTACCCTTAATCCCCCTACTAACCCACAAGTAATCTACTCACTCATAATCATCCTAACTACAATAATGAAAAGAGAAAACAACATCACAAACATCAAAACATTCATGATGAACAATCAAGAACAATAAACAATAATCAATGATTAAAACTTGATTATAAAACAAAGATTAAAAGAAGAGAAATTATACCCACTACAATAGGATGAAAAAGATGAGAACTTGAATTAATAAGAAACCCAAATAAAACCCCAAGGTTGTCAATCTTGGATGAGTCTTCAAGAATCTTCTTAATTACAAGACTAATTAACTAAGATTAACTAAAGATTAAAGGAAGATTAAATTAATGAGAGGAACTAAATCTAGGGTTTATATGATGTAGAGAGGCTTAAGAGAGTCTAGGTTAATGTAAGCTACATAAACAATACAAGAGGGAAGTATTTATAGGGGTACAAGAATGAAGGAGGGAGGAAAAAGAACTTCCGGCTACAGCACGCCGGTCCCGACCGGGACGGGATCATCCCGACCGGGACGGCCTGGCAGTGACCCCTCTAAAAGCGCACTTCATCCCCGACGGGATGAGGTGCATACCCGTCGGGTATGAGTCTTGTAGGCCTCCAATATGATCCTTTTGGTTCCTCCTTGCTTCACATGAACTTCTCATCGATTCTCGGGACTCGGGATCGGGTCTCGGAGGCTCGGGATTGGGTCCCAAGGTCTCGGGGTCGAATCCAAGGAATCGAGTGATCGTTCCTCCGCTTCGTTGGCTCCGAAAAGTGTATGTATTGAGTCGGAATCACTCCAACTCCTCACGAATGGTCTCGGGAACCTGAAACGAGCTAGAGGAAGCATAAGTAGCCCATGAATCGCTCCCAAGGAGCGATTCCACAAGGAAAATGGGACCAAAATACTACAAAATAGGCACTACAAACTACACTTATCACCCCCCCCCCCAGGCCCCCACTATTCCCTTATGAACAATAGCCTCACACCCTCTTCACGTGTTGCTCTGCGTCCCTCTCCGCTGCTCCTCATCCCCTGCTACTTCGTTCGCTGTTGCTTCCTTCTTCCTTCTTCCTGCGTTCCTTCTCCGGCGGCTCGTCTTCCTCCCTTCTCTCCTGCGTTCCTCTTCTGCGTTGCTTTTGATTCTGGTGAGTCTGCTTCCTTTGTAATCAGTTTAGGGGTTCTTTTGTTTGGGTTCCGTTGTTCCCGATTGTTGCCCCTCTCCGATCTCTGCTGTGTCTGGGGGGTTATACGCCTTGGGTTGTTTGTGGTCCTCCGTGTTTCTCGATTTTTTGTTGGGTTTGGTCGTCTGAGTCTAACTTCTCGGGTGACGCGTTCAATTTCTGGGCAGTTTGGGGATGTGTTGCTTTGGGTTCTGTGAGTTTGCATCTAGGGTTTTCTGTTCTGGGTTCTGGTTTGGCTTCCAAGTATCATTTCTGATTTGTTTGCTTCGATTGTAGCTTTAGATTGCAAGTCTGGGTCATTTCCAATTCTTTTGGTGGCGTAGCGTCGCGTTTCGGAATGGACTTTTTCAGTGGCTGTGAATGTATAGGGGCGATTGCATCTTTGGTATTCGGTTTTCGTTGACTGGTTATGACCAAGAGTTCGTTTGCAGTTGGTTTGGGTGTCGTAGCGTCGCGTTTTGGAACGGACTTTATCAGTGGTTTTTAGTGTCTGGGGGCGATTGCGGCTTTGGTTTTCGGTTTTCGTAGGTTGGTTATTGGTCTAGAACATACCCATCTATTTTGGTGTCGTAGCGTCGTGGTTCGGAACGGACACTTCAGTGGGTTTGAATGTCTGGGGGCGACTGCAACTTTGGTTTTCGGTTTTAGTTGAGTGGTTATAGGTCTGGATCGCTTTCATTTTTTTCGTCTAGGGGCGATTGTAGCTACGACACCACAAAAATGGTAACGATCTCGGTTTTTGTTGATTGGTTATAGGTCTGGATTGTTTCCAATTATTTTGGTGTCGTGGCGTCGCATTTCGGTGCTGACTTTTTCAGTGGTTTGGGATGTCTAGGGGGGATTATTGCAGCACTGGTTTTCGGCTTTTGTAGATTGGTTATACCCAAGGGTTTGTTACCATTTTTTTTGTGTCGTAGCGGCGCGTGTCGGAGCGGACTTTATCGGTGGTTCTGAACGTCTAGGGGCGACTGCAGCTTACGTTTTCGGTTGTCGCGGATTGGTTATAGGTCTGGATCGTGAAGGGGTCATTTTGGTGTCGTAGCGTCGAGTTTCTGAGCGGACCTTTTTCAGTGGTTTGGGATGTCTATGGGCGACTACATCAGTGGTTCTTGGCTTTTGTGATTTGGTTATAATCAAGGGCTCGTTTCCGTTTGTTTTGGGTGTTGTAGCGTCGCGTCTCAGAACGACCTTTATTGGTGGTGTTGAATGTCTTGGGGCGACAGCAGCTCTGGTCTTCGGTCTTCGTGTGTTGGTTATATGTCTGGACCGTTTCCATGTGTCTTCGTGTCGTACCGTCGCGTTTCGTGAAGGGGTCACCAGTGGGTTTGGATGTCTAGGGGTGGTTCCTGCTTTGATTTTCGGCTTGGGTATTCTCTTCTTGGCTCGGCTTGGGTACTCTCTCTAGGGGCGACTGCATAAGTGGTTCTCGGCTTTTGTGATTTGGTTCTAATCAAGGGCTCGTTTTCGTTTGTTTTGGGTGTCGTAGCGTCACGTCTCAGAACGGCCTTTATTGGTGGTGTTGAATGTCTTGGGGCGACAACAGCTCTAGTCTTCGGTCTTCGTGTGTTGGTTATATGTCTGGACCGTTTCCATGTGTCTTTGTGTGGTAGCGTCGCGTTTCGTGAAGAGGTCACCAGTGGGTTTGGATGTCTAGGGGTGGTTCCAACTTTGGTTTTTGGCTTGGGTACTCTCTTTTTGGCCCAGCTTGGGTATTGTGGGCACATAATTTATCTTTAGATCAAGGCGTAACCGTTTCGTCTTGTTGATGGAGTGGTAGTCCATTTGAGTTTCCTGGTTATTTGGTAGACTGATGCGCTTCTTTTTTTGTTTTTCTGTTTTTTATAGTCTGCTGCGGCACTGACACGTGATGGAAGGTGCGCACGATTTTGATACCTGTGTCGCTGAGAGTGCTTGTATGGCTCGTGTGCCCGATACCGGTGCTTGTGTTGCTGAATATGCGTATCCTGCTAGGTGTATTGTTCGCAATATGCCGTATCACATACAGAACACGCGCTCGGCGGCAAAGCTCCACGTGATGCTCAAGGACAGGCTGAGGAAACTAGGCTATCCAGTAGTATATTTGGGCCCCGTACATAGACGGCAAGGTGTTGCTTTCAACAGAGCTGTATTCTTAGAGTTTGGAGAAGGTCTGGACAACTTCTGCCATGCTTTTAGGCTTGAAAATCTCTTCAGAGAACATGGCTACGGGAAGGAGCACATCTCAGAACGGACCGATACTTTTGGTGGCATTCGTTTGTGGACTACAACGCGGGAGGACAGCGAGTGCTTGCCAGGACAAACGCAGTTCCAGTTCTTACCGGAAGCCATTAGAGCGGATGCAATTTCTGAGGCGTGCCACGACAATGAGAATGAGTTTGAGATTTTGTTGGATGCACTGCTAGCCCTGTATCCGTGACTATTTATGTGGTATGCTGACGTATGCTCTCCGTTTTTTCCTTGGGCAAAGACTTTGATGCGTAGTTGGTTGTGTGATGAGGACCAGGATAAACCTAAGTTCAGTTGGATCTGTTTCAAGACATGCTGCTTGTGCTTGGTTTGATGCTCATTTAAGATGTTACTATTTAGTAGTGTAGGACCTTAGATTTCTACTTGTGCACAGCGTGCCATATCAGTACCTAAGTCTGTGTCGTCTCCATTTTTTTGGTGTCGTAGCGCCGCGTTTGGGAACGGATCCTTTTCAGTGATTGTGAGTGTCTAGGGACGATTGTGGCCTTGTGTTTTCAGAACAGCCGACACAGGTATGCAGTTCCTCCCCCTCTTCACCATTCTTTTGTGGGCGGAAGTTGCGACCCACGGGTGAGCACCAGACACATGGTTGAAGCTCTCCTTGAATTCAGATCTTACCCGCCCGATGATAAGTCGATATTTATGCGTATTTTTACCCCTTTAATATTATATTTTTTATGTCGTCTTTCGTAATATTTGAGTTAAAATGATTATTTTATGTAAGTTAGGTTTGTTATTAAACTTTTGATATTTTTGTGCTAAATTGAGTTTTTAATATATATTTTAATTAATTAGTAATAACCCACATGGATTAAGATTGCGAGACTACCAAAATCGTATGTATTTTTGCAGGTCTGTCTTAAGACGACAATATCTCACTCATACGATGTCGGAATAAAGCAAATCAGCATACATCGGGAAGTTAAGTTCGAGATGAACAACTTTGTTGAAGAGAGCAAAATCAAATTCCATCATCTAATGGGTCGAAATCAAGCTTGAAACCATCCGCCCATAATGGAAAAAAAAAGGAAAGAAAATCCGGTGTAAAAAGGAAAGAGAAGATGTGGAATTGTAAGAAGAATACCAATTAATTAAGGAAAGAAATAATTTCACTGGAACCAAATTAACACTATAAAAGGATGCATTAGGGCTTTATAATGAAAAGAAAAAGGAAGAGGAAGAGGAACAAGGAGTAGGAATAGGGCGAAAGCCTTGGCCTTCATGGCCAAGGTCGGTATTCAACCGGATTGTAATGCGGGATGCGATCAATTCAACTCCTAATTTATCTAACGGTTGTATCAATCTATCTTATTTAGTTTATTTATCGTTTAATTAGTTATTTAGTTTAATCTTTCAGTTATTCGAACATGTAATGTACCGATTATTGTCAATGAGTTATGCGATTATGTTATTGTTTTAACGTTTAATTAGTACTTAAATATTCGTATGAAATTCACGATTTGACTGTTGTTTTCATGTTTATTAATTTAGCTTGATCACCTAGATTATTTACATGAGTCGATTGTTAAATTAATAGTGTTTTAAATTAGGTTGCAGCTTATTGGTCTAATTTAATTACTAGAATTTTGTATGATAATTGAGTTATATTTAATTGCAGCTTTCTGGTTCTATATAATTCAATTGATTGGTTTTCTTAACGCGATTAAATTTATTGACTTGATACGTGCTTACATGGTTGAGTCGATCTAATTTAGTTAGGATTAAACTTGCGTGGTTAACGGAGTTTAACGAATAAGAAAGATAAAACTGTTAATTTACTTGCTTAAAAGGGATTAAATAGTTACCGATCTATTTGAGTCTAATTAATTGAATCGATGATTAACCCGACTATATCATATATTGCATGTCTCGAATATTGTTATGATTAATTTTTTATTTATGTTATGTTTATTATTATTATTATTATTATTATTATTATTATTATTATTATTATTCTCAAACCTAACAAAACCCCCCTTTATATATATTATTACTATTAAATAATAAATCGTCTTAGATAATAACGTTAGTCTCTGTGGGATCGACCTCTACTTACCCTATCTACCGTAAAGTTAGTAGTGTTTATAAATTTAATTTTGACTGCGGAAACGACACGCATCACCCGACTCTCTCAAGGCACTGCTGCAGCTTGAAAGCACTCCTGTACCTTGCCTCGCCGCTTCAAAATTCTATTGTTATAGCCCTTGAAAAATGACCACCCTGATTGTTCCAAACACGGTAGGTTTTTCTAGCCGGAAAGCGCAGTCTGATTAGTTTATCCCTGACACAGTTAAAACTCTTGCCAATGGTTCCCATATCGTCTACACTCTCGTAGGGTAAGCTATGCATGATGCAGGTTGGTGGGTACACAAATCTTTCAGGCATTGATTTCTGTCTGCTTATTTCTTTTCCCTGCTAATAGATCTTTCAATTGCAAGGTATATTCGATTTGGTGATGAGAATATATTTATACTCTTGAGCTTGTACCCGGAACTATTTATGTGGGATGCTCGAGAGTGATTGCCGCTCTCTTCCCATAACAGTAGTTCCTCGCTCCAGTTATACACGTGCCGCTGGTTTAATGTGTTTGGAAATTAAGGAGACGCCAGTAATAATTGTACTCCTAGGTACAATTTCATCCGTTTGAGTTTTTCCTCTGGTTGCAGGTCTCGGATGTCGGCTGTTTGCGTCGATTGTAGCTTGATTTTGTCCATTCGTTGTTGTGTTCGTGTGTCGTGTTTATTACTGGACATTATCGATTGTGATTGGTTGAAGTGAACCACTGTTGTGTACATTTTTCTTTTTTTGTCTACCTATCTTTGAGTTCAAGTGTGATTGGTTTGTTTGTGTGGTGGCGAATCTGCGTTCACCCATGTATCGTGATCAGTCGGTTGAGAGTTCAAGCCTCACCTGCTAGCTTTTACCCTTTTTAAAACTAACCTGAGGTTGCATTTTGCTGTAGTCTCAGTGATGCAAGCTCGAGTTTTAATAGGACTAAGCGCAGTTATGCTACTACGATGGTTGCTTGTGAAACAGTGCTATCATCAGGCGCCTTACCTGAGGTTTGATGCTATGAGTTCGATGGCTACATGCTATGAGTCTGTGGTGCGTCAGTTTGCTAGCTACATTACACTTATCATCCAAGGGATCTGTGTGTGTTACAGACGCACTACATGCACCTATTAGGTGGTCCATCCACTGTGTAACACCCCTGATTTTATAAAATAAAATTAAATTAAAGTTATATTCATATTTTTATTTTATTTACGATTTAACTCGTAATTCTTAAAATTATTATAAAATGAATTTATCGTTTAATCTTTTCAAACTCCTAAAATTTTATTTGACTCGGAAACTCTTCTTATTAAAAACATATTTTTATTTATTTATGTTTCGATCCATTTTATATATTTAATTTAATTCTTATCGAAAGTCTATTCGACGATTTAAATAATAAATTCTTTTTATTTATTTATGTTTAAGTTCGAATTTCTATTTTCGGCTCGAAATTCATTTATTTGAAATTTCGTCAAAACATTTATTACTTTTCTTCGAGAAATCAATTTAATTCACTTTATCGAATATTTATTATTTTTCGGGAAATACTATTTCACCGTGTAATTATTATTTCTATAAACTTTGTTTTCGTCTCGAATAATTTAATTACTCGATTTATTAGACGGTCCAATTATTTATTAATTTTATTGATTCGATTTCAATTCGATTTGTGGGTCAAGTCAACTTATCTTTACGGAATTCGTCTCCTATCCAATTCGTTTAATTTATCCATTTATCTAATCCACTTCATTGTGAGCTTCTTACAACCCCTTGTTCTTACGTGTCCCTTCACCTCATTTTTATCATAAGTGAATTCATCCCCTCTTTTCCACCGCTTTTCCCCTATTTTAACGTATGCTTTCCCCTGTCAACCTCTTCGTCATCCCCATCGATCAGCCTCCTTCCTCCATTCCTTTTTCTTTTTACTGCTAAACAGCACCTCGCGCACCTGTTGTATGGTTTAGTTCTCTTCTCCGTCTTCTCTTCTTCTTCCCCCTCTTTCCGTTTTGCTGCTGTTGTCGTACGCTACTGCTGTACGCCGCTGCTATTGTCAGTCTCGTGTCGCTCCCGTTTCCTCTATTTTTTTTTCTCTTGATTCGGATTGAGGTAGTCACTCTTCCTTTTTTTTTCTTCTCCTTCGTGGTCTGCTGTGTTTATTTGTTGTTCTTGTCGTATCAGATTCTGTCACAGTTATTGTTTCGTGTTGCCGTTGTTAATCAGCGGCTATTCTTTCGTTTTTCGTCTCCTATTTCTATTTTCCAGTTCGATCTCGTGTTCTTTTTCTTCTCCTGCGTTTCGTGGCTACTGTATGCTGTTAATTTATGTTGTTCGGTTGTTGTTGTTCTCGTTTTGTTTTTCTGCTACTGTTTCACCCCATCCTCTTTCGTTCCTTCATTTCTCCTTGTTTTCTTCCCCTCATGTCTGCGTGATGCTGCTGCTGTTTTCAATTCCCCGGTGTCCTTTGCCGCTGTTTGTTCCTCTTTTTCGTCGTTCTTCTTCTCTTTTCTTCTTCTTCTTCTTTCTATGGTGTTACTGTTGCCGCTGCAGTCTGTTGTTGATATTATTATTCTGTTTTCATTCACGCCTCTCTGTTTTCTTGTCTTGCGTCGAGCTTTTGTCTGCTGTCTACTTCTTCTTTTCTCAGATTTCATTTTCCTATTCTTCTTCGTTCTGCCTTGTTGTCGGTCTACTTGCACCTGCTGCTCTTCTCCGTCATTTGCTATTCTCGTTGCTGCTACTTCTCAGACATTTTTATGCTACTCCTTGATGTCGTCTGTTCGTCACGATGTTGCTGTTGTTGTTCATTTTCCCAGCTGCTGCTCGTTCTCGTTCTGATTTCTCTCCTTGTTCTTTGTTTTGTTGTCCTCGTTGTCGATGTTGCTGTTGTCGGAATGTTGTCGTCTTCTGCTCGACTTTGGACCATATTCTTTCCTCCAACTCATTTTATATCCATCTTCTGATCTTTCTTCTTTACGTCTTGTGTCGATACCCTCGTCTCATTCTTTTACTTTGTCTTCTCGATCGTCATGGTGGATCTTGTTCAGAAGACTATCGATTCTACAATTTGGAGTTTAAAGACACTACTATTGAAGGTTGGAGCTTGAGCTGGTCGAGAAGGGCAAGTACGTGATCGTTTCAGATATCGACCTGAGGTAACTTTAGGACGTTACTAGATTTTATATCGTATGTTTGAGTAGTAGTACATAGTAAATATTTCTACCTCGGTTTTCTAATTTTAGCTATTTATTATTTGCTAAAATATTATTTTAAATTGTGTACCTTATAAATACTTTACAAGTTTTCTATATCATTTCATAAATCATTAGTAATTTAATTATTTACGATCATTATAATATTTTGTTTGTTATCGTGACACTAGTAACTAAAATACTAACGATTTCATATTTTCTTCATATTTCGTTAATTTATAATTTTAACTCAAAATCGTATTTTTATATTATAATCAAGATTCGTGTACTTGTTCAATAAATTAATTTTCATTTTACGATTTATACTAATAAGTGAGAAAATAGTCGATTTTGTTTTAAATATATTTTTAGTCGAGACTGTTTTCACTAATAATTTCTTATTTGTTTACAATTGACTATTTTTGGTAAAATCTGTATTATTTATTAATAAAAGCTATTTGTTAAAAATAATTTGAAATCTTTGTAAATTCATTTCATTTATAAAACTCGTGACTAAATTAATTTTGATATCGTTTTCGTAAAAAATCTCATTTCTAAGATTTATTGTTTTACCTCGATTTCCTAATTATTTATAAAATACTATATATTGACTTATTATATTTTAATTATATTTTGAGTAACGAATTTAGAAATATATTAAATTTACGATAACGACGATAATAATAAAATGTTAATTTCATCGGAAATGCTATTTTTTATATATTTCACTTATTTTAATAATGGGTTTTTCTACGTTGTACCCTTCTGTTTTTCCGTTTTCTACCATATACCCCTCCTATTTTCTAAACCCCCACTTATACCCCTATAGTTCAGTAATTTCATTAAACGTGACCTAATTACAATTATTCTACTAAAAAATTCTAATTAATTTTCATCTCTATCTCCTATGTTTTCTCTAATTCTAATTTTGCATGCATAGTTTCTAATTTTTTTCTTCATTTTATCATAATTCTTTCACTTTTTATTTTAAGTGCAACATCAATGCTTTGTTTGTTAATGAGACTAAATTAATTTCGTTAGAAATTAGTAAAATATCATTATTTTAAGTTAAAGAATAAGTTGGGGAGAAAATGGAGGACAATGAATAAGTTAAAAAAGAATAAGAAGTTGATATATAAAATGAGCTAAATGGAGAATATTAATGAAATGGAGGAAAAGTTGGGGAAACTTGAGGGAATACATGTCAATGTCGTCAAAACTGGTTATGGTCATAACCTAGAATCATTGTCAGGCCATCTAATTAACGAAGCATTAGACGGATATTTGTGAATAGGTCACGTTTCATGAAGTTAATAAACTACAGGGGTATTAGTGGGGGTTTTGAAAATAGGAGGGGTACATGGTAGAAAACGGAAAAACAGGAGGGTACAACGTAGAAAATCCCTTTAATAATTTACGTATTTCTATAAGAATATTTCTATTTTAAGTAAGTTTCTATAATTAGTAAGTTTCTATTTGAAGAAAGGTTCCCTTTTTTATATATAATGTTTATTCCTTTTATCCTCATAATGATTATATCTTTTGAATATCGATAATGGTTGTTTTGGAGTTATGGAATAAAGTCAAGTGTGGGGTTAGAGTAATATAGTCTGAGATGTACGTTTTTGCCATCAACTGTAAGGCTGGTGTGTCTTTATGGGGCACATTGGTTGTTGAACTGAGCATGGTTTGTGTTCAGGAGAGTGTATATTTTGACCATAAGCTAGATACCGCATCGTGTTAGTCGCCGTAAGCTGAACTAGACATATTTGTTGTCTAGGAGGGGTATGCACTACTTAAACCAGGATCTCGCTGCATGCAGTCCTGTTATAGTTGAGTTGCCTAGTTAGAGACTGGATTCTGTTATTAGTTAAGTCTACAGTTCTCGAAGCTAGTTTCCAGTATTATCCTAGTGAAAGTCTAGCCTTGTGCACACTGATCGAATTTGCATAACGCCATTTTGAATATTTTTATTATTATCGATATATTTTGGTTTGTAGGTTGGCAAATATTTGAAGTTTTCTTCTGAAAACTTGTTCCAATTTTATTGTTCCAATATTTTAAGTTGTCTTCGTATGCTTATTTTTATTATATCATTTAATGTTTTCCATTTTAAGTATTTTGATATAATAATATTATTATTTTTCCATATGATTTAATACGGCTGGGAGAACGTCCGAGTTACTCCCCACTGACGTGGCTGTCATGTTTATAACGTGATAGGTTTTTGCTCCTGGGTTTTGGGTGTGAGATAGCGAGTAGCATGGATACTACTCTTTCTCTATTCATGTAATTTATGTATTTGTATAACCCGTTTGGAGAATATTCTATTTAGCACTTTTGTAAAAAGTGGCATTTGTATTGACTTACCATTTCTTTTAATAAGATACAGTTTGTCAGTGTGTTTTAATCCCAACTCTACAGTGTTTCCGCCACTGTATTGCGTTAGATTTTCTAGGGGATTACAGTTGGTGTCAGAGCATTGTTGCTCCCGACGCTTACACCTGTTTCTAGAAAAAATACCAGTAAATGATTTGAATATTAAAGAAATACTAGTGAGAGATGGGTAGAAACCAAATTAAGGACTTAATTATTAGGTTTATATGTTCTTGTAACTCAATGATTAGCATTGAAGATTTGCTTCTTTTGTCTAGAAGAAGATATTAGTATGATACTGCTCCAGATCGGGACAAGACCTGCTTAGAACTCTCAACGGCTGTTGGCTCGAGTGGACAACTTGGTGCTCCAAGAAAGATGCCGATGGTGACTTTTCAGCTCCGGTTCAGTTTGCTTAAGCTACAGGTTAGATGATCAGGAGTAGATTCTTGTTCCATGATGTTGCAGTAGATCTAGATGGAGGGACCCAAGACTTGTGTGCTCGTTCCTCTACAAGAAGATAAAGTAATCCTTTTAGTTCCCTCGTGAACCTTAGAGGTCCGAACTTTCCGTTATCGTTTTAGGTCTCTATCATCTTGAATTATTGATTCTTTTCTTTCTGCTTTTGCTTCTTCCAATTCTTCTCTTTTAATTCTCGTCTTCATTCTCTTGGTGAATCCTTGTTCTATTCTTCTATTCTACCTTTTTTTTTCTCTTGAGATTCTTTGGTTAGACCGGATTCTATCTTAGTGAACCCCGAGTTATAGATGTTTGAGGTTTAGTAAACCCTTGTTACCTTATTTGAGGATTGTGATTCTAAGAAAGTAAGAAATTTTTGAGGATTGAGTTGAATGGCAAATTATTGTTTGATGGAATTAAGATGATACTTTAGACACTGAACCTTGGGTTATTGGTTACTTTGATTAGTTTGGCGTACTTAGAGTTGAATATATTTTGGAGTTGTAAGAGTGTCATATTTGATGGATACCTAGTACCTAACCTAGAACTGAACTAAGTGTAACTGATAATACTACTTTGGGATTCTTACCTGATGCTTATTTGATAGATACATCGTGAATATTTGGGATCTTAGAGTACTGTTTAAAGTATTAGCCTGAGTATTGTGGTACCCTTAAAGGTTTTCATTAGTGTCGTTAGAAATTTTGGTTGACATAGATTACCCGTGTATCTTAAGGATTAGATCATTGATCGTTGTTTAAGGTTGTAATCTATGAACTTTGGAGTTGAGTGATCTAACTTGGATAAATTGTTGTAACCTTGAAGAAGAGAAATATCTTGCACAATCATAATTTGGGCTTATCGCGTTGTTTTGAGGAATACTTGATGCCGATCATCTTATTGGATTTATAGTTCAGAACCCTTAGACCAACGAGATTGTGGCTTCGTTGAGTTAATAAATATTTTGGTGGATTTGATGGTACGATATGAAATTTGATGGGATTCTCATAAACCTTAGTCGAATGACGTGTTGAAGATGTGAGTGTTTGCGCCATTACCTATAGGTTTGAGCGTGTTTGAGGAATTGTTGTACTTTCCCAACTTCAGTACTTGTGGCATTGTAAATATGTTGGTGATCATTTTTGAGGATTTTGTGCCCGAACATTCTTGAACTGGTGGATCTCGTTTACTGTTCCTACTCGAGAAAAGTGGAGTATACCTCGAGTTCAAACCTTATGAGCTTTAAAATTAGTTATCGATCAAGAGTTTGGGTGTGTTCTGTTGACCATGGAATCTTAATTAATGAGACTAAATTCTAAAACAATTGTGGATTAGTATCGTGTCGTTTGAACAATTGGATAATCACGTAAGACATTTTTGGAGATAGTGACTGAGAAGTACCACCTAGCGCCTATTATTGGACTTAACACATTTAATGGAAATTAGGAACCCGTGTTGTGGGAGTCGTACCGGGAATCTCGAGATGGTTAGCTTCTTCTGTAATTCCTTGAGAACTCCTTTTGACTCTCAATTTCGTTCCTCCCCTTAGCTTTTCTTATCCTGCTACTTCTTCTTAGGCCAATCCCTTTGACTTCTTTATCGGGTTTGAAAATTTCTGTTTCGATTTATCGTTGCTCTGACTCTATTTATCCGTCTACCAATTTCCCGAACCTATTCTATGAAAGATTTGACTAATTTAAAATTTTTGATTTTCATGAAATTTTAACATTTTGAAGCATAATTTCAAATTTTAAAACTCTCCGTTTTGTAAAAACTTTGAGCAAATTAATATTTTGAGTTATCGTGAAATTTTAACATTTTGAGTTACAAATTCAAAACTTTATATTTCATTTTTGTTTTATTTTTGGTCCCGTTTCAAAGGGTCTAAATAATTTCTTTTAAAGTATTTCAAAATTGTTTAAAATTTTTATTTTGATTTTAAGTGATCGAGATTTTATGAAAACTTTCTTAATTGCAAATATTTTGATTTCCATGATATTATTAGAAAAAATGGTTTGAAATTTTCGAAAATTTTCGTATGTCTAAGTTTTTGTATTATTGCCGATAGACTTTAAATCTGTTATCGAAAATGTTTGACGACTGGTTTGATTTTTATTTACTAACTACAAACTTGATTTCTTAAATTTTGTTTGGTCTTAAAAGTCAAATATTGTCGAATTTCTTAATCAAAACGTTTTACTGTTGTTTTGAATATATTTGGGTATTCTTCCCCCCTAGTTCGTTTACAAATATTATTTATCGTCATTATTTTATAAAATTATTTTTAACTTGCGATTTCATATCACGTTTGAAGTTTTAAATTTTTTTTTTTAAAAAAAAAACGACATTGTGATGCGAGTTAAACATTCTCTTTTTGTTCAAGATATTAACCTTGTTTTTCCATTCTATTATTATGTTTTGTTAGTTTCGAGGACGAAACTTCTTTTAGTGGGTAAGATTGTAACACCCTTGATTTTAAAAAATAAAATTGAATTAAAGTTATATTCATATTTTTATTTTATTTACGATTTAACTCGTAATTCTTAAAATTATTTTAAAATGAATTTATCGTTTAATCTTTTCAAACTCCTAAAATTTTATTTGACTCGGAAACTCTTCTTATTAAAAATATATTTTTATTTATTTATGTTTCGATCCATTTTATTTATTTAATTTGATTCTTATCGAAAGTCTATTCGACGATTTAAATTCTAAATTCTTTTTATTTATTTATGTTTAAGTTCGAATTTCTATTTTCGGCTCGAAGTTCATTTATTTGAAATTTTGTCAAAACATTTATTACTTTTCTTCGAGAAATCAATTTAATTCACTTTATCGAATATTTATTATTTTTTGGGAAATACTATTTCACCGTGTAATTATTATTTCTATAAACTTTGTTTTCGTCTCGAATAATTTAATTACTCATTTTATTAGACGGTCCAATTATTTATTAATTTTATTGATTCGATTTCAATTCGATTTGTGGGTTAAGTCAACTTATCTTTACAGAATTCGTCTCCTACCCAATTCGTTTAATTTATCCATTTATCTAATCCACTTCATTGTAATTAAGCTTCTTACAACCCCTTGTTCTTACGTGTCCCTTCACCTCATTTTTATCATAAGTGAATTCATCCCCTCTTTTCCACCGCTTTTCCCCTATTTTAACGTATGCTTTCCCCTGTCAACCTCTTCGTCATCTCCATCGATCAGCCTCCTTCCTCCATTCCTTTTTCTTTTTACTGCTAAACAGCACCTCGCGCACCTGTTGTATGGTTTAATTCTCTTCTCCGTCTTCTCTTCTTCTTCTTCCTCCTCTTTCCGTTTTGCTGCTGTTGTCGTACGCTACTGCTGTACGCCGCTGCTATTGTCAGTCTCGTGCCACTCCCGTTTCCTCTATTTTTTTTCTCTTGATTCAGATTGAGGTAGTCACTCTTCCTTTTTTTTTCTTCTCCTTCGTGGTCTGCTGTGTTTATTTGTTGTTCTTGTCGTATCAGATTTTGTCACGGTTATTGTTTCGTGTTGCCGCTGTTAATCAGCGGCTATTCTTTCGTTTTTCGTCTCCTATTTCTATTTTCCAGTTCGATCTCGTGTTCTTTTTCTTCTCCTGCGTTTCGTAGCTGCTGTATGCTGTTAATTTATGTTGTTAGGTTGTTGTTGTTCTCGTTTTGTTTTTCTGCTACTGTTTCACCCCATCCTCTTTCGTTCCTTCATTTCTCCTTGTTTTCTTCCCCTCATGTCTGCGTAATGCTGCTGCTGTTTTCAATTCCCCGGTGTCCTTTGCCGCTGTTTGTTCCTCTTTTTCGTCGTTCTTCTTCTCTTTTCTTCTTCTTCTTCTTTCTATGGTGTTAATGTTGTCGCTGCAGTCTGTTGTTGATATTATTATTCTGTTTTCATTCACGCCTCTCTCTTTTCTCGTCTTGCGTCGAGCTTTTGTCTGCTGTCTACTTCTTTTCTCAGATTTCATTTTCCTATTCTTCTTCGTACTGCCTTGTTGTCGGTCTACTTGCACCTGCTGCTCTTCTCCGTCATTTGCTATTCTCGTTGCTGCTACTTCTCAGACATTTTTATGCTACTCCTTGATGTCGTCTGTTCGTCACGATGTTGCTGTTGTTGTTCATTTTTCCCGCTGCTGCTCGTTCTCGTTCTGATTTCTCTCCTTGTTCTTCGTTTTGTTGTCCTTGTTGTCGATGTTGCTGTTGTCGGAATGTTGTCGTCTTCTGCTCGACTTTGGACCCTATTCTTTCCTCCAACTCATTTTATATCCATCTTCTGATCTTTCTTCTTTACGTGTTGTGTCGATACCCTCGTCTCATTCTTTTACTTTGTCTTCTCAATCGTCATGGTGGATCTTGTTCAGAAGACTATCGATTCTACAAATTTGGAGTTTAAAGACACTACTATTGAAGGTTGGAGCTTGAGCTGGTCGAGAAGGGCAAGTACGTGATCGTTTCAGATATCGACCTGAGGTAACTTTAGGACGTTACTCGATTTTATATCGTATGTTTGAGTAGTAGTACGTAGTAAATATTTCTACCTCGGTTTTCTAATTTTAGCTATTTATTATTTGCTAAAATATTATTTTAAATTGTGTACCTTATAAATACTTTACAAGTTTTCGATATCATTTCATAAATCATTAGTAATTTAATTATTTACGATCGTTAGAATATTTTGTTTGTTATCGTGACACTAGTAACTAAAATACTAACGATTTCATATTTTCTTCATATTTCGTTAATTTATAATTTTAACTCAAAATCGTATTTTTATATTATAATCAAGATTCGTGTACTTGTTCAAAAAATTAATTTTCATTTTACGATTTATACTAATAAGTGAGAAAATAGTCGATTTTGTTTTAAATATATTTTTAGTCGAGACTATTTTCACTAATAATTTTTTATTTGTTTACAATTGACTATTTTTGGTAAAATCTGTATTATTTATTAATAAAAGCTATTTGTTAAAAATAATTTGAAATCTTTGTAAATTCATTTCATTTATAAAACTCGTGACTAAATTAATTTTGATATCGTTTTCGTAAAACATCTCTTTTCTAAGATTTATTGTTTTACCTCGATTTCCTAATTATTTATAAAATACTATATATTGACTTATTATTTTAATTATATTTTGAGTAACGAATTTAGAAATATATTAAAGTTACGATAACGACAATAATAATAAAATGTTAATTTCGTTGGAAATGCTATTTTTTATATATTTCACTTATTTTAATAATTTATGTATTTCTATAAGAATATTTCTATTTTAAGTAAGTTTCTATAATTAGTAAGTTTCTATTTGTAGAAAGTTTCCCTTTTTATATGTAATGTTTATTTCTTTTATCCTCATAATGATTATATCTTTTGAATATCGATAATGGCTGTTTTGGAGTTATGGAATAAAGTCAAGTGTAGGGTTAGAGTAATATAGTCTTGGATGTACGTTTTTGCCATCAACCGTAAGGCTGGTGTGTCTTTATGGGGCACATTGGTTGTTGAACTGAGCATGGTTTGTGTTCAGGAGAGTGTATATTTTGACCATAAGCTAGATACCGCATCGTGTTAGTCGCCGTAAGCTGAACTAGACATATTTGTTGTCTAGGAGGGGTATGCACTACTTAAACCAGGACCTCGCTGCACGCAGTCCTGTTATAGTTGAGTTGCCTAGTTAGAGACTGGATTCTGTTATGAGTTAAGTCTACAGTTCTCGAAGCTAGTTTCCAGTATTATCCTAGTGAAAGTCTAGCCTTGTGCACACTGATCGAATTTGCATAACGCCATTTTGAATATTTTTATTATTATCGATATATTTTGGTTTGCAGGTTGGCAAATATTTGAAGTTTTCTTCTGAAAACTTGTTCCAATTTTATTGTTCCAATATTTTAAGTTGTCTTCGAAAGCTTATTTTTATTATATCATTTAATGTTTTCCATTTTAAGTATTTTGATATAATAATTCTATTATTTTTTCATATGATATAATATGGCTGGGAGAACGTCCGAGTTACTTCCCACTGACGTGGCTGTTATGTTTATAACGTGACAGGTTTTTGCTGCTGGGTTTTGGGTGTGAGCTATTGAGTAGCGTGGATCCTACTCTTTCTCTATTCATGTAATTTACGGATTTGTATAACCCGTTTGGAGAATATTCTATTTAGCCCTTTTGTAAACGTGGCCTTTGTATTGACATACCATTTCCTTTAATAAGATATAGTTTGTTAGTGTGTTTTAATCCCAACTCTACAGTGTTTCCGCCACTGTATTGCGTTAGATTTTCTAGGGGATTACACACTGCACGCTGGAACCAGGTGCGAACTGCCTGTATGCAACATGCTTTTAAGTTGTTACATTTGGCGACCAGGTTTGAGCGACCGTTTGAGAAAGTACGTGAGGACAAACAAATTGGGTATGAGTGCAAGAGAGTCGGCAGAGTTTGGGACGTTTGTCTTCACCGGTTGCAGGATGGCACCAATACTATGCTCCCTGCATTTATCAATTGTGGGTTGTGTGGCGGGACAGTGGTTACGTTACAATAGCCAGGTTAATAGTCAGTGGGAAATGGAGAAGTGAGTCGGCCACTTGGGATGATCGTATGTGTTTAGATTCAGCACTTGGCCTGTCATAGATTCATAGCAAATATCGTGCGATGAATATCGTAAAAAACTTCTCCATGCTCATTTCCTTTATTGGACATGTATATGTAAATTCCTCTATTACCTCGACTATGATTAGAGAAAGTATAGGTCAACGATTCGTAAGTTGTTTTTGGATCTATTTTCGTCTTGCTTGCAGTTGTGTTCATGTCCACTTCCCTTTTTACGAACTTCACAGATATTTATCTTTGACTTTCGCAGGCTACACTAGGAGTAGCAGTGGTGTATTTAATAATTGTAGCAGGAGTGTAGGATTGGCCAGCCAGATAAATAGCGGGTATTGAATAATCCATCCGATTCATTTGTTTCTTTACCTTTACTTGTTTGCACTATTTATTGGTAAAAATAATCTCTGCCACAGCTTCAGTCGTCATGGTGAGTGCACTAAGAATATAAAACTTTTACGTCTTTCAATAACGTGTGGATGACGTTGTATACACGTCAAAACGTGCATAAGCAAGCGTAATAAATTCAACGTCAGTAGGTGTAACAAATTCAGCGTAAGTAATTAAGTAAATTGGGAGGATTGTCAGATAAGTGAGAAACAATTGTTGATGTCTTGCGGATGCTAATTATAGCCCACTCTCCTCACACTTACCAATCTCACACTCAATTATACTGACCAGTAATATTGGTGGCCCTTCAATTTCTTACCTCATCTTACCATTACCACAATAAAGAACCCTTGTAAAAAATACTACCTCCGGTTGCTTGTGTTGCGCCTGTTGCTTCCTCCATTCTCTCCTGCTGCAAGTGTTGAGCTCCTACCAGCAACATCCTAATTGTAAGCTTTTTACTTTTTGGCAGCTTTATTGTTTTGCTTCACGGTGTTCGCAGAATGTTCCTAAAGAATGCTTTAGTTTGTCGTCACCGTTGCTTGATATACATGACATTTAGCATCTCTGTGATAACCTGTTATTACTCTTTTTTTGTCTTTTTAAATTTTATATCTTGGCCTTTTTTTAAAAAAGAAGAGGGGTATCTCTTCAAGCTTGACAGCTTATGCCTGTATACTGATCTGGAGTCCGCTTCAGAGTTGTGCTTCTGAACCTACTTTGATCATGTTACTATATATGTTCTGTCCTAGCCATGCAAAGGGTCGAGGCTTAATTGGATAACTAAATGTGCCTTCTACTATATACCGAGGGATCCATATCGTATCGTGACCACATTTAGTGGTGATCTTTCAGAAGAAGGCAACTGACAATATACTGAACAATGATAACCAAACCAGAGTACTAAAAAGTGTTTTGGTACAGGTCAACTGAAAATCAGCCAGGTTGATAGGCATGGAGTCATGTTTATTCTTCGAGTTCAGGGTTTTTATTTTACACTATAGTATTATACTATGCGGTGGGCGATCATTCTGCAAAGCGATAATCTGTGCGTAGTTAGTATTAGATGGGGTAGGATAGTATGTGTTGTGTATTTACATGTCGTTCAAGTTTCCTGGGTTAGGGTTGGTATAATAGCTATTTACGAATTTGTGGAATAGTGGTTAGAACAATCCGTCGAGCTCTTGACTATTATCCGTTATTTTCTGCTTGTGCCTGTTGACATTGTCCATGGCTAATGATGGCTAGACTTGTTTTCCGCTCCTGTTCTTCGCTTTACTCTTGATACTACGTCTCAGTCTTTTATCAACTAGAGTATAGTCATTTGGCAGCATTGCCACGCTGCCACTCAATTTGTGGTATGTCCGCATTCTGCTCAGTGTTTCTCTACTGGCGTTATTGGCTCGGGTGTCGTACCCAAGCATTACTCTGATATGGACTACACGGTGCAGGAGTGTCAGACTTTGCTATGGTCACGTATCGTTGCAGGGGTTGGGTGACAAACAATGTAAATGCAGATAAGGCCAAAGTTATATCCAACAGTAGGCATAGCAAAATGGTGCGCTTGCCTTTCATTTACAGAAGCCTACATGAGGTCAGGATCTATAGCAGGCAGTACTCACCGGCAAGTAGAGTCTTTTCTAGCGAGGACTACATGGAGCAGATTTTCGATAGACTTGATGTAGGTGGCAAAGCAGCGGTGTCGGTTGTGTGCAAGGCGTGGGCGCGTATGTTTCTGCTACATCTCGCTGCACCTCGTTGGACTGTAGACTATAGTAGGAGTCTGCAAAAAAGACATCGCAGAGGTCTGACAACTGTTTACAGGGGGTGACATTGTTGTGTCGCAAAGATGTAGATGTCATCTGACTGACAACGTGATTGCTAAGACAATGTTGCACAACTTCCAATCGGGTGCAAAGTTCCCTTCACCAAATTTACATGTTAGTGACTACGCCACTGCAGAAGATGGAGCCAAATACTTTGGGCAGTTGTGACATCGCTCTTAGTTTGATAAGCAGGGCAGATATGGTTGTCATCGACTGATCTGCTGCTCAATTACTGAACCATGTCTGCTGTATGAAAGTACATTCGCCTCATTTTTGGTGATAGCCGCTTATGGCAACTATAGCACTATAAGTGCAATATTTTGTACACATATGTTGTCTATATTTGTATTGTACCTGTCTTTCAGACGACGTGTACCTATTGGGTCCAGCCACTGCGCGCTGGAACCAGGTGCGAACCGCCCGTATGTAGCATGCTTTGAAGTTGCTACATTTGGCAACTAGGTTTAAGCTCCCGTTTGAGATAGTACGTGAGGACAAAAGACCTGGCTCTGAGTACAAAGAAGTCGACAGAGGTCGGGACATTTGACTTTACCGGTTGCAGGATGGTACCAGTACTATGCTTCCTGCGTTTATCGGCCGTGGATTGTATGGCGGGGCACTGGTTACGTTGCAATGCCCAGATTTACAGCCAGTGGGAAATGGAGAAGTTAATCGACCACTTGGGATGATCATATGTGTTGAGATTCAGCACTTGACTTGTCATAAATTCGTAGCAAATATCGTGCGATGCATACCGTACGAAACTTGTCCATGCTCATTTTCTTTGTTGGGCGTGCACAAGTAGATTCCTCTATCGTCTCAACTATAATTAGAGAAAGTACAGGTCACCGATTCGTCAATTGTTTTTGAGCCTATTTTTGTCTTGTCTGCATTTGTATTCATGTTTAGCGCTTTGGAAGTCCACCCCCCTTTTTCCGAACTTCACAAATATGCAGCTTTGTCTCTCGCAGGCTGCACTAGGAGTGGTAGTAGTATCTTTAATAATTGTAGCAGGAGTGTAGGATTTGCTAGCCAGATAAATAGCGAGTATTGAATAATTCACCCTATTATCTTGTTTCGTTACGTTTACTTGTCGGCACTATTTACTGGTAGAAATAATCTCTGCCATGACTTCAGGTGTGTAGTGTAAAGCATGACTATGTCGGATATTGTTTAAACCGTCGTGCTGAGTGCATTAATAATCTAAGACTTTTACGATTTCCAGTAACGCGTGCATAACGATGTATATAAGACAAAACGTACATAAGCAAGTGTACTAAACTTAACATACGTAATTAAGTGAATCGGGAGGAGTGTCAAATAAGTAAGAAGCAATAGCTGATGTCGTGCGGATGCTACTTATGGCCTACTCTCCTCACACTTACCAAGCTTGCACTCAATTACACTGACCAGTAATATTGATGACCCTTCAACTTGTTACCTTGTCTTACCATTACCACAATAAAAGACCCAGGTAAAAAAATACTACCTTAGGTTGCTTGTGTTGCCCCTTTTGCTTCCTCCACTCTCTCCTGCTGCAAGTGTTGAGCTCCTACCAGCAACATTCCAATTGTAAGCTTTCTACTCTTTCACAACTCTATTGTTTTGCTTCACGGTCTTTGCGGAATGTTCCCAAAGAATGCTTTAGTTTGTCGTCGCCGTTGCCTCATATACATGACATTTCGCATCTCTGTGATCAGTTGTTATGTTCTCTTATTTTGTCTTTTTAAATTGTATCGTGGCCTTTTTTATAAAAAAAAAAAGGGTTATCTCTTCAATCTTGTTAGCTTATGCCTGTTTACTGATCTGGAGGAGTTGTGCTTCTATACCTACTTTGATCATGGTACTAATCTGTTCTATCCTACCCATGCAAAGGCTTGAGGCTTGACTAGATAACTAAATGTGCCTTCTACTATATACTGAGGGATCCATATCGGATCGTAGCTGCATTTCGTTGTAATCTTTCAGGCGAAGGTAGCTGAAGATATACTGAACAATGATAACCGAACAGTGTACTTGAAAGTGTTTTGCCACAGGTTAACTGAAAATTAGCCAGGCTAATAAGCGTGGAGTCACTTTTATTCTTTGATTACAGGGTTTTAATTTTACACTGTAGTATTATACTATGCGGTAGGCAGTCATCCTATAAAGCAATAATCTATGCGTAATTAGTATTACATGGTGTAGGATAGTATACGTTGTGTGTTTGCATGTCGTGCAAGTTTCCTGGGTTTAAGTTGATATAATAGCTAATTACGAAGTTGTGGAATAGTGGTTAGAACAATCTGTCGAGCCCCTGACTATTATCCGCTGCTTTCTGCTTCTTGCTCTTGATATTGTCCATGACTGATGATGTGGCTAGAGCTGATTATCGCTCCTGCTCTTCGCTTCAGTCTTGATACTACGCCTCAGTATTTTAGCAACTAGAGTATAGTCATTTGGCAACATTGCTACGCTGTCATTCAATTTGTGGTATGTCCGCAGCCTTTTCAGTTTTTTTGTTGACATTATTGGCTCGGGTGTCGTACCCAAGCATTACTCTGATAAGGACTATACGGTGCAGGACTGTTAGGCATCACTATGGTCACGTATCGTTGCAGGGGTTGGGTGACAAACAATGTAAGTGCGGACAAGGCTGAGGCTACATCCAACAGTATGCATAACAAAATGGAGCGCTTGCCTTTCATTTACAGGAGCCTGCATGAGGTCAGGATCTATGGTAGGCAGTACTCAGCGGCAAGTAGAGTCTTTTCTAGCGAGGACTACATGGACCAGATTTTCGAGAGACTTGATGTAGCTGGCAAAGCAGCGGTCTCGGCTGTGTACAAGGCGTGGGCGCGTATGTTTCTGCTGCATCTCGATGCACCTCGGTGGGCTGTAGACTATAATAAGAGTCTGCAAGAAAGGCATCGTAAAGGTCTGACAACTGTTTACAGAGGCGGCATTGTTGTATCGGAAAGATGCAGATGCCATCTGACTGACAACGTGATTGCTAAGATAATGTTGCACAACTTCCAATCGGATGCACTGTTCCCTCCACCGAATTTATATGTTAGTGACTGCACCACTGCAGAGGGTGGGGTTAAATACTTTGAGCAGTTCAGCGGGGGAGAGCTTGACAAGGCGCGTGACATCGCTCTTAGTTTGATAAGCAAGGCAGATATGGTGGTCATCACTGATCTGTTGCTCAATTACTGAACCATGTCTGCTGTATGAAAGTACATTCGCCTCATTTTTGATGATAGCCACTTATGGCAACTATAGCACTATACGTGCAATATCTTGTGCACATGTGTTGCCTATCTTTGTATTGTGCCTGTATTTTGGACAACATTGTGTTATCAGTATTGTTGGTATTTGAGGTTTACTGTTCTTTGTTAGGCCAGGATTCATCTCTACAGATGATACAGGCACTGAAGTAGTCAGTTTGATGATAACTGACTAGGTGACTAGCCGTTGTATTCTTGACTGATGACAACTGCTGCTTAGTCTTCCTATAACTGTTACATACAACCAATATACGGCTAGACCGAGTACGTACTATTTGTCCAAAACACGCCTCAGATATTCGTGTCAGGGATACTCAGTAGGAGTAACGTCAAGTTACCAGTAATAATCCGTATATAGCAACAGTAACCATCATTCCAGCGACGGCGAACATCCTCTACGGCGACTTATTAATCTTTAATCCCAGTCACTCACAATAGTTATGTTTTGAGTTGAGGGAATCGCGGATCTTGAGACATTGAGTTAGGTAGAGGCCGGGTATTTGAGATTCATTAAATGCCACTTTTAGCCTCATCTGCCAAATCCACAACCAGACTATTAATTGCTCCCTCTTAAGTACGGTCCAGCCCCCTCACGAGAATAAAAACAGGGTTGCGGGACACCATATCAGCATTGCTCTTCTATTGCTCTATTCAGACTTCTTCCTTGCACAGTATGTGCGTCCCATCCTACATCTGCTTGCGCAGTTGTTTACCCTGTTCGGTTCAGTATACGGTGTGACGCTGTCGACGCGGCTACTAAGCAGTGTAAGTTTCTTACAGTTCTACATATGTTGTATGCCTTCTACTGTGTAAACGAACTTATACTCCATGGACTGTGTACGCGATCTTATACGTTGGGAATGTAACAGTGGCGTGCTATGCAATTAGTTCATTTACATCACACACTAAATACTTTTGGCGGCTTCGCGATATGCTGTAGTCCTACTCGCTTGTACCCGCGATGCTGACGGTACCGTGCGTACATATGTGATTTCCGTACCATTCACTGCCAGTTGGGTCATGGGGCAACAACTTGTTCCCTCCCGGTACATTTGTTGATTACTACGTTTGTGTTACTCAACTCCATAATTTCCTTAGCTATTGGAGTAATGATAACGTTATATCACGGTTTCTGTTGCATGGATGTAGGTTCGTTTGCTTATGCATGAATGTCTGCTATGTTCTCGCTAGCCTTTAGATTGTTTGCGCGACGAGAGCATGCATGATGGAATATGAGACTTCATTCATGTATATCGCACTATAAGGCTGACTCGAAAATGCAAGTCATTTGTATAGTTCCGACACATGTGCGCTAATGGAACCAGAGCTATGCACGGTGACGTGAGGGTCTGGTTCTCACGTGTTTATAGTTGCGCGTTATATGTGTTTCACTCCTAATACAGCATATTACTGAAGTCGTTTGTGTGACTATACTAGGCCATGGTAGATTGCAATAACGGAACCCAATGTCCTCTATATGTGGCTATAGTCTAGGCTTCCTTAAAACCTATTGCAAGCACCTATACGTACTTATATTTTCTAGATATAATTATGCCTCTCATTTAGAAGTTAAAATACTTAGATAAAGTTCCATCAAGATGTGACATTTGGTGGACATCCTTTACACTATCACAAATGTGCATATACCCATGATGTAATTACCTACCTTTGTCATGAATTTTGTCGTTCCATGCCCAGTCGTTCGTACGCGGTTATTCTACGTACGTACGCTGACAGTTGTTTATTAGTGTTTCTATGAATGATAACGTGTTCCCAAAAAGTTTGGTAAATAATGGACTCCTCATATTTCTCTTTGTTTACTAATTTACTTAACAACAGTTTATTAACACGTTCTCCCTTGCAATAAGGTCGGTTCGTTTAATTTTGCATCGATGTCTACTACGCTTTTCCTTAGCCCTTAGTTATTTGTGCAGACACAACACGTTTCACGGAATATACAACCCCGTTCATATGCATGTCACCGCATTACCAGACTGCGTGTACAAATTACCTGCATAGTCCCAACCCACATGATTTTATACAAATCGGAGCTACACATGGTATTCCCGACGTTTAGTTTCAGTGTATTTATGGATGTATACTGTACTTCTAACGCCACGAATTGCTATAGCTTGTTAGTTCTACATGTTTGTAGGTGATTCTAGAGTAAGCCCTCTCACCACCTATTACACATAGCTACACATGTTGTTGTTCCCAAAGCATCAAAAGGTTACATCTTGGAGTCATGCTTTATCCTATAATCAATGTGCAAGCACCTATAATGTAGGTACTTACCTCTAATGTGTATTTGTTAAATCCTAGCCCATTTAGACGTAATAATTCTTTTATACACGTGCGATGATGCTTTTTTATCGTTATTTATGTCATTGATAACGTGCTAATACAGGATATAGCAGTTTGACTAGCACCAACTGATGAGTTGGCGATTCTAGGTAAGTAAACCAGACACCTATGGACTCATGTCTACGTTCACAACATTATTTACATACATGATTTTATGTACTGCTAATCCCGCCGTTGCATTCATGTCCTCGGCCATTTGTACGTAATAATTCTTGTATGCACGTGCGATGACGACTGTTTTCGCTCGTTATGTCATTGGTAATGCCCTAATACGGAATGTAACGGTTTGCCTTGCGCCGACCAATGTGATGGCGATTCTAGGCGAGTAGACTAAACACCTATGGACTAATGTCTACGTCTGCAACATTATTTACATACATAATTTTACATACTGCTAATCCCGCAGGTGCTTTCATTTTTTTTGTAACAAATAAACTTAAAATATTGAACACAATCCCAGTATCCGTGGCTGGATAACCAACAACACATAGTGAATTATAAACAAGTTGAGGTCACTATATGAAGCGTTCAGCTGCACACTCGTTTATAGATACCCGATGTACTAGGTTATGAATTGACATGCTATCACGTCTGCTTTACAAACACAGCAGACAGAGTACTGTAACCTGTGTTCTAAACGGGATGGATGTAATTGCCTACTGTTGATGCTTACTGGCTATTCTCTACCTACCAGTGCACAGCCTGCATCGGTACTTTGTTAGTCCTTGGCAATTTGTTTGACTGTCCATCATCATACAATCTAGGCCAGTACCCCACATCATCATTTATCCTGTCAAGATATTTGACATTATTGCTCGTAGAGTTGTGAGCGGGTTCCAACCTAACGCCTAACAAGATTACTTGAACAACTTTAGGTTCTAATGGCTTTACAACTGCTCCACCATTCCAGTCCAGCTTCTCAGGTATGATCAAGAGTTTTTTACCCTTGAAGCATTTTTTGTGAACCAGTATGTTGTATGCTTCAAGGGACAGCAATATTTGTCGACTTTATGTGTTGAGTTGCCTAGATAATCCGCGCGTTCTTAAACACGGGGGTAGTGCTCAATGGCTTATACGTTGAGAGCGGACTGAAAGTCGTGCACACGTACTTGCTCAGTAGGCATTATTATATATTATACTATATTACACAGGTTAGAGTGGGAGATTGAGCACCATTCGGTTCCACGGAATACAGTCGTGTATTCTTTCCGTCGATATTGTACGCTAACTGATACAATTGTTGGCAGCAACTAATTCTTACGACACTAGCCTTGGGTGACCATTTGGCTGATGCTTTTATCATATGTCGCGATACACTAAGTTTAACCTTTACTGGTAGCTGTAGTTTTCAGGTTTGTGTTGGTGTTTTGCTAGATGGACTGTGTGTGAATTTCGTAAGCAGCTTACCCGTACTGCTTTATCCTCCACTGATGTCGCACTTCTCGTTGTATTTTTTGGTATATGCTCACTCTATCGTAGGACTCTATCCTACTTCGGACGTATGACATTGCTTCATTAGCATTTAGTCAGCTGCATCATGGTGTTAATTTGGTACCATCATACTTTCTGGTTTCTGATGCTCGCTGTAGATCAATATCCAAATGTTAGGTTGTGTAAATCAAGATATCCAAGTGCTAAGATGGCGTTTGTTTGAAATTCAGGTGTTGGGTGCAGCTTCTACCACAATAACCATTCTGTATTGTCCGCTTCTGGAACGCATAGTTGAGGTACTACAGTGGCCAGCTCCTGACTATCGTATACTAGACATATCCAGGAATAGTGCGTATGTGTTGGTGAGGCCAAATTCTGGCACGCTTGTCCTGTCATATGTCGGAGGGCACGCTGCTTCTGTTGCAGAGTCGTGCGATGTTGCTGCACGGAAGGCTGTCCATAGCATTGTCAAGATGTTTGATGTTGTTGTCGAAGACTTAACCTTTGAGAGGCAGAGACAGGTAGAGCGCTGTAGTCAACTATACCATCTCAAGCGTACAGGGCTGGAAGACATTATCAAAGGGAGATGCAGGCATGCACTGGAGGAAGATGTACCCGGTAGCCCCACGTACGGCAAACATGTCTTCCTTGATTATATGCCCCTTCTGCGGAAGATTTCCCGGACTGTCGCGATACAGGCTACACCACTTGAGACTGTGCGGCACTCTGCAGGTAGCTACACATCGTGGATTGCAGTCCAGGTTCCTAACGGTAGTCAGCGAAAAGAAGTGTTTATTGGTCCAACCTGTAATACTGCCGCATATGCGAAGTGTGAGCTAGCTAAGAAGGTTGTCACCTACCTGATACCTGCTTACAATCTTGAAATCATCGATGTCAATTACAACTCACGCAATGCACAGTTTGCTGCTCTTGTCTGTGATCTTGAGCGAGAAAGTTATTTGACAATAAAGGAGCGAATTACTGGTATCCTAGGTGCGCCTGGTTATTTGGCCTTGCTAATAGAGTCAGGTGACGGTATGTCCGAGGTTGCAGCCCTGGATACACCAACAATTACTCTTGAGGCTGAGACTGGTCAGGAAAGTTCATGTGGAGATTTTGCTGTGACTGGGGACGTTGTCGTTTCTCAGGGAGGGCAACAACCTGTCTTTTACCGCGTCCCACGCACTCGTGTGTCTGAGAGCAATCATGCGCAAGAGATATAGGTGAACTTTTTGTTGGTAGTCGCAGGTGTCTCTGTGATGGGTATGGTTACTTCAACTGCTCTCTTCCAATGTATGTTTGGAAACATTGTTGTCAAATGTAGGATATGGTCTCTACGTATTTACATTTTTCGTCCTTGCAGTGACTGGTATTTTAGTGGTGCCACAAGTTCTTTTCAGTTCAATGCGAACCAGCAGCCGAGGGCTTTTGTTTGGTTATCGTATCATGCAGGTGCTACCTGTCGCCGCATTAGATGTTTGGCTGTGCAGGACGTATGGACATGCCTGTTATGGATTCTTGTGTTATTTCGTGTGTGCATACTCTTACACTCCCTAATGATTCCGTGCCGAAATACTACATTTGGTATGCTGATTACTCTTACGTATCAACGCTGCCCTACTATCGTATACACGCCTCACCGGAAATTGAACGAAGATCTAATTAGAAGTAGGGAATTGAAATCAGACTCAGTAAATTGTACTCACCAGAAATTGAGAAGAGCGAACTAATCAAAAATTGAAAAATGGAAATTAGACTCACCAAAGCGCTTGCACTCACCAGAAATTGAAAAGTACACTAATCAGAAATCGAACGTCGAAATCGTTTGCTACGGAGCTTTAGTTCTTATGTAGTGTGTTGGCTGTGTGGCTGACTACTGAACGTTTACATAGCGGCATGTACTATACCAAAGTCTAAATTCAGGCCGGCTGTTGTGCTTGGAATCTTATCCTGCAGCTACTCTGCCTTTTCTCCCTGTATTTGAAAAACATTATTCGGCTTCTCAGGATGTTCACTGGATTGCTTAGATAGCGCACCATTGCTTATGCATAATTTAGTCAGAGTACGTAGATGTTCATTTTAAAACATGCAGAGCACATACGAGCGCGTGCTTTCTCGTTCACTAGACAATATGGCTACACAGGATAATAGCTCAAAGTGAAATAGAAGAATTGTGATACACAAATATTATCACTAAATATATAAAGTCAGTGTTAGGAAGACAAAAGCCAATGAAAAGCAAAAAAAAAGACAGAAAAGATAAACAAACGATGTATGTACAAGGTCTAATCTGCTATACATCATGTCAATCAGGACTCACTACTCTAATTGTTTTCTGCATTTACCGGTTCAAGCCTATAGTTTGGGCTATTATTTTTAAAGTATTGAGTTGACCCAGTCATTTCTGTTGGATGGTTATCTGCTCTATGCAATCTCTCACTTAGTAGTGGGTATTGTCAAGAGTGACGAGACTTGGGAATACACAGCTCTGTACTTGATTGCCTATAGCTGAAACCTTAACATTCAGTACTAGATTAGTTGTCATATATCCTATATCCTATAATATATAAACATGTGATTGCAGCCAATACATCCTGAAAGTATATCTTCTACATGGTTGACGTAGCGTTGGATCCCTTAGCTTTGTGTAAAAAATATAGCGTGCGTACATGTGGACAAGTGTGCACCAACTTAGAAAAAAAATGCCTTAAAATGCAACAAGATCTTGCGCTTTCAGACCGTGGCACTTCCGATTGTCGGTTCTATGTACGTTAGCCGTCAGCGCCCTTCCAATCTCGATTAATACCCTTTTCGTGAACAAATCATAGTCTGCCTACAAGTTCGCGTTGCTAGGATAAACGTGCGCCTTTATACTCTCTGTGTCGTTTACGTCTCCTTACACTCTAATTTGAGATCGAACAAGAGAGATACGCAACTTAATCGTTCGCCCCACTCTATAATTGTTTTGGACTCAGGACAGGTACTAATTATAATAGTTTCTCTAACTGGCCCTTGTAGTATTCCACCTTTTGAACGCATCATGGACACTTAGTCCGGGATCCCACTTTATCCACAAACATACCTCCAAACTAACTGCACACTTGACGTACTACACCTCCAAAATTCTGCCTATACGTTTTTACAGGTGGTGGCATAACTCAGCATCCTTCACTATATATAACAATACCTGTTACAATTACTCTGCTCACACAAATTTACTTGCTTGCCTAGCTGTTAGAAGTATGCGCATACATCCAGCAGCAACTTCTTCCTGAACGATCAGCAAACTAAGAGGTGCCTTCTGCTAACTTTTACATGTTTTCTGAATTACAGATTCTATGACTTCTTTCAACTTTGTCTGGCTGCTACGTGCTTATATTAGTGATTTATATAATACCACATCAGCTGTTTCATTGTGCATTCACATATCTGCGTTCTGTATTTGTTCTTGAAATGTTGGGAAGTTAGTGTAGTAGTCTATGACATTGCTTCTTGTAGGATATTCCCTGGGTGTTCGAGGTTATATATATCACCTTTCAGTTAATACTGCTACAGTAGTTGTTATGTGCATGTGAATTATTTGGGAGGGATGCCCTGTGATTTGATGATTCTGGATGGCAGGATGTTGGCACTGTTTTAGCAGTGCAACTGTTTTTGCGATGCTAGATCTCAGGTTCAGCCAGTTCATTTTTTCTTTACTCTGTCCGACCTTGCTGGATGCGATTTTAGGGAGAAGGGTTCAGTCTATTTTGTGTCGAGTGAGCCATCTGGAATTTACTCTCCGCAGCATAACTTACATGTTGCCTCGTATCTACCTATAGTCATTAACTCGGTGTTGCAGGTTTTGCAGCATCGGTGCATCCTATCGTAGTCGCATGTGTAGTTTAGCGTCATCGTGAAGCTGCTGCTTTACTTACTGAATATGATTCTGTATAGGACCTAATCCGCAGCCTTATGGCTCCTCCGGTCGTACATATTGCAATCCCTTTTCAGCCGTTGCCATCTCAGATCACCGAATGTTGAGAATATTCAAAGCCAGAGTATGCGATAGTGAATGCCGGAGAGAACATCGCTTCTGTAACTCTTAGGAGTGACTATTATCCTGAGACATATACTTTCATAGGGAGTTCTGCCTTTACCTATGAAGAGTCATGCAATACAGCAGCAAGAGCTACCGTTAGTGATCTCATTGACATATATGATATCTACATCAACGATTTGACATCTGCCAAAAAGGACATGTACACAAGGTGTGCCGATCTTTGGCGCTTGAAGCGCCTTGAACTAGATTACTTGGCAAAGGGTCTTCCAAAAGTCCCTTTAGAAGAAGAGTTTGATTTTCATGAGATGAATCATTTACGAAGCGTCTCACTAGATCTTGTGTCCGTCCTTACAACTATTATTGATAAACTACCTGTTGAGTGCACTCATGTTCGCACCAGAGAGCACACGCCTTCCACATTCACGTCGTGGATAGACATAGATCACAAAGATAGCCAGCCCGAGCATATCTGTATCTTCAGTGATATGTGTGCAACTCCTGCTGCATCAGAAAACGATCTTGCCTCTAAGGCAATAAACTATTTAGTACCCCTTTATAATGTTGACATAGTAGATGCGAACTACTCTCCCGAGGCTGTCAGGTTTGCTGCCTTTGTCTGCGAGTGTGCTAAGAATAGGTTTTTAACTTTTGAAAAGCATTTACTAGAAGTTCAGCAAGGCCTTACAAGCGCTTCTCATGTTGTAGAAGACGAATGTACTACTCCTAAAGGCACCATGCATGCTATTCCTAACTCTGAATACCCACCTTTGACTCCCCAAAAGCGGAAAACCTGCCTCACCACCTCATTGAACTTAGATGCTCAAACCATATCATCTTCTCCGGTGTCTTCAAATGCTATTGACAGTTTCTTTAAGAGCGTTGGGTCCCTGTGAAGGCGACGTATCTATGCCAAACGACATTTTGTGCTGCTCGTAGTTGCATCTTAACCTAAATGTATTGTTGAGCTGTTTTATAAGCAAATATTTGTATTAGGGTTTTAATTTGGGTTCGTTGTTATCTGTGCTGTAATGAAATGCTTGTGTAAGCTGCAAACTTCTAAGATTTTCCTGCTTTGGTATTTTGTTTGCGATGTGGCAGCCTGCACCAGGCTCCGTGCTTTGATGCATATATATATACTTACCATTTTTAAATCATACAGGCCATCAGTGCATGTTCCTCTTAAAGTATTGTTCGTACTTAGGTTGCTAATATGTTAGCATCGACTGAAATCATGCGGTGCATATAAGCCAGGGAGTTGTAACCAAAACTAGGAATTGTTTTCTAAGATTTTCATATGCCTTCCTATTTTAGATCAGGTGTTACAGGTTATGCACCCATTGTGTTAGGTACTCTGTCCATGATAAGACAAGTAGTTGTAAGGTATACACATTTAATTGTTGTACAGCATAGCGAGTGCTATGCGTGTGCTAGATACAATACCTGACAATTGTGATGTTGTGCGTGGTAGTTCGAGTAGACTAAGCTTAGCTGTGAGTAGTTGTTATGACGGTTGATGTGAGCCATGTGTGAGTGGTGACTGCTAGGTTGTGTCAGGTACTGAACCATCGGGGTAATCACTTACTGTAAGCATGGCCATACGGTCGCTGCATACCTGTGCAGTCTGCAGGCTGTTAATGAGAAACAAGTTGAGGTTGTAGGCGAGGTACTGACGGTGAGGTGGACATCTGCCATTCAGAGGTATGTTCTGTTAGGAGAATGGGTACGTTTTTTGTCCAGGATTGTGATGTTGTGTGTATTTGTACTTGTATTATCTTCATTGTATGTAGTGTTTACGGTGCAGCTGACGAGTTTCCATACTACGCAACTACGACTGGAACCAGCAAGTGTATACGGCGGTGCATGATACCAGCACAAGATTCGGGCACTGTGTCGGAGTAGCGTCCTACGTTACGATCTTCTATACGTATCTTTATTCTATCCACCGACACACTGACAACCGTCTTCAAACATATTTCAGGCCACGAACAGATGACGTATCTTCAAGTTCTTCAAAGAGGCGGACCAGACGACCCCAAGCAGTCAAGAGTGGGGTAGCGGTGGAGAAGAGAAAGCCTGGAAGACCTCCCAAGCAAAAGGATCTGTGTGAGTTTGCAATGCTCTCGTATCTGCGACTACATATGTGTGCTGCTTGCTCCTGCTGCATGTTGTAGCACTTAAGGTCCTCCTCCTAACTTATCTTTTCCACTAAAATGTAGCAGGTCTGCCACTTGCTGCGCAGGGGCAGCCACTGGCTTGGAAACCTTTTCAGTTACAGCCGGTGGAAGCGTGTGCAAAGTGTCATGCAAAAAGATTTGAGCATGAACCTCCAATATTCTGTTGCGGCAACGGTTCAATAGTTCTGCCATCGTCCACATATCCGCCGGCATTAGTCAGATTGTACACATCTGCAGACGAGGATGCAGTACATTTCAGACGGTATGCTCGCTTATACAATAACCTATTCGCGTTCAGCTCAATTGGAGGCCACATTGAGGCACAAACAATTAAGGGTATCTATGTTTTTAAGCTACAGGGTCAAATTTATCATAATGTCTCAGACCTGATACCAACGAATGGCGACCCAAAGTACATGCAGTTGTACTTTTACGATGGTCAGCATGAATCTGCTAATCGTTCTGGGTGCTTTACAGAACTGAGGGAGGATATTATCGATATACTGATGGGTCTCACAAAGACAAACCCATACGCACGCTTTTCCCGGTCCTTGCAAGAAATAGAAGTGACTGAGAGTACGTGCATCCGTATATGCAAAAATCCTGTCAGAGATCAGCATGTCAGTAATGCTCCTACTTCTGATGAAGTTGCTATCATTTGGTCCGAAGATTCTAGCTTGAGTGATAATAGCGGACCACACATCTTGGTGACCGGACGCATGAACGTCTCGCATCAGATTAAACATTATTACGGTTGTTATGATCCTTTCTAGTACCCTCTTCTTTTCCCGAGCGGTGAGTGTGGTTGGCATCAGGGGGTTAAGAAACATGTTACAAATCCCACCGCAAGAGGAAGTTCTCGGGACAGTTCAGGTGCACCGCTGCAACCTGCTGCGACTTATCCATCAAGTTTTGAGACTGCTGAGAATCTATTGGATGCTGAAGATCAGAGTATGTCCTCACTTTGTCTCTTGAACATGTCACGTTAATTTTGCTATCTGGAAGCACAAGTTCTGATATACATGTTAAATTACGAAGCAAAACAATGAAAATGTATAAATTATTCCTTGAAAATGAGCATAAACGTATGCTCCTGGGATGAAAACAGTAAGAAATTGAAAAGCGAGCATAACTATGGGCTTGTGTATATGATCAGGTAATTGTAGCACGCAGTGTACTAAACTGTCAAGGTCATTGGTTGATACGAATAGGTCGATTCATGTACACACCAGCTGCTTATTATAGCTTTGCATGTCAGATGTCGTCAGTTGCTTAGAAATAGTCATTGTGTTGTGTATAGGCTGTGTGCTGTCTAACAACGTATCCTATAAACTCAGGATGTTCCGGACAGTCGTCGGTGCTCGAGCGTAACCTACCTTGCCAAGCATACTATGCTTACAGGCTGCAGCACAGACCAAATAACATGCTTCTTAGGGCTGGAAGGTGCCTGCAACAGTATGTAGTTGACATGTATGTCAAACTAGAAAACTCTCGCTTGGACTTCGTTCAGTTCAATCAGAATGTCATACGTTCGGAACTATACCAAGGAATACTTGACACGATGGACGCTGGTGAGCAGTGTGCTGCTAATGTTGGAAAGTGTGTGATCCTTCCAACAACTTACATTGGAGGGCCTAGAGATATGCAGCGGCGCTATTTAAATGCGATGACTCTTGTACAGCGCTACGGAAAGCCAGACTTCTTCGTAGCAATAACCTGCAATACAAACTGGCCTGAAATTAAAAACGAATTAGCTCAAGGAGAGGAAGCCCATAACCGGCCAGATTTAGTAGCCAGAGTTTTCCGAGCTAAGCTAATAGTACTGAAGAAGAAACTTATTGACGAGAAAATATTTGGTGAAGTCGCTGCTTATGTTTATGTTGTTGAATTCCAAAAACGAGGCCTACCACACGCACATCTCTTGTTGATTATAAAGAAAAATAGTAAGATGAACTGTCCAGAGGATTTTGAGAGGTTTGTTAGTGCTGAGATTCCTCCAGAAGCGAACGAGAGTCTCTGTAAGGCCGTGCTAAAAGATATGATGCATGGGCCATGCGGTAAGTTGAACCCTGATTGTCCATGCATGAAGCACAAAAAAACTTTAGGCCAGTGTAAGTCTGGCTACCCAAAGCCATACGCAGCTGAAACCACAAACAGTGACAGCGGGTACCCAGTCTACAAACGCCAAAGTACTGGTGAGGTAGTCAAAATAAGAGGTCAGTACCTAGACAATCGTTGGGTTATTCCATATAACCCGTATCTTCTTGACCTCTTTGACTGTCATATTAATGTGGAAGTATGCTCTACCATACAGGCAGTGAAATATCTTTACAAGTATGTCTACAAGGGTCATGACAAAATATCTTTTTCCATTCACTAGTAGAAAACTACCCATTGGAACCAGTTATAAACTAGCCTTTGGAACCTTTTTTCATAGGTTCTACTGCCATAGATTCCTTTGGTCCAGAGCTTTGGAACCGGTTGCAGGATGGTTCCAAAGACGACCTTTAGAATCAGTTGTTGGTCGAACCGATTCCAAAGGATATATCATTGGAACCTATTTTAATTACAACCGGTTCTAAAGGGTTTAGCATTGGAACCTGTTGTAATTCACAACCGGTTCCAAAGGGGTACCATTGGAACCTGCTGTAATTACCAACCGGTTCCAAAGGGTATATCATTGGAATCTCTTGTAATTCACAACCGGTTCTAAAGGGTGTCCAATTGGAACCTGTTCTAGACTAGAACCGGTTCCAAAAGGTGTAATTTTCTTTGAAAAAAATATTCAAATTCACAACAATATATTTACATGGTTCATAAATTAATTAATGGAGTCTAAAGAATGCCGCAAAAATGAGAAATAATATTTTTATTATTATTAAACTGAGAATTACAACGTATATGGTAATCTTAAATATTGCAATCTTTTTCACATCAATTAATCTGCCATTCACACATCATAAATACTACGGAGTACAATCTTCTCTATATTTACGGTTCCTTCCTTGGATTAAGGAAGCTCTCCCGAGTCCCGTCCGACACCTTTGTAGTCTGTTCGGCTTGTATAAACCTTGTAGAAAAGTAAAGAAGGAGAATTGCGAAGAATACTCACTTTCGTTTATGTTAATGCCTCTACTCTTATATTCATTGTGCATCTTCCTGACTACTGTCATCTATTTGACAATTTATTACTCGCATATGCGATAGGATTCTGCTTGGAGAAAGAGGGTCGCCGTCTTCTTTTAACATCATTACATGCTGCTCAAGTTCACACATCAGGCACCAGTTATTGCGATGACCTAGTTACACATTAGAAAAAGAAACTCAGGTGCCTTAAATACGAGAGAGAGAAAAAATTGACAGTAGAGTTAGATTTTTAGAGGTTCTTCAACGCATTCGGCCCAACAGGTAGACGACTAGAGGTTTCATGCATGCATGTTAAACATTGCAGTAGCGCATCACGTAGAACTGCATATGGAATTAAAAATGCTGAATTGAGATCGATTAAGATGCTTGATACTTTGCAATTCCATGCATGAGACAAACATAATGTCGCTAAAAAAATTGCGGAAAATTATGAGCTGAAACTCTACTTGTTTACACAATTTTGTAGGCCTCTTAGAGACAAATCAAAAATCAGATGTTCAAAGAATCTCACAAACAAATGCAAAGAAGGAAACTTTGATCATTTCAGTTCTATAATCATCATTACACACATTCAAAGGACACAATCACTCACCCTCACATAAAAACACCCACTTTTCACACGCTTCTTCCTCCAATAAACACCAATAACCACAAATCTCCCGTAATTGCAAATTTATTTGCACCAAACCTAACCAAAACAAAAGTAACTATAATCAGGCACATGTTTTAGATCAACAGACGATAAGAATTCATTATAAAACAAAATAAAAAATAAACAAAACCAAATGAACAACTTTAATCTTAACAAAAACTCTTACCATCTATTTATACACGAGTAATGAATAGCTCAGCACAATTTAGTTCTGCAAGAACAACAAAAATAAATAAATAAATAAATAAATAAATATATAAATAAAAAAGAAAAGTAGTTAAACTTAATCATCAAATAAATTGCATCTTACAAATATAAAATACAGTAACTGAAAGTACCAGCACAAGCTCATAACTTAAATGATTGCTGCCAATTAAGCTAATTTTTCACTTACCCTAAAAAAGGGAAGATATCTATTTTATTGGTTTCAAGAGGATCCAACTAATCTACTAATTACTTTTTTTTGGAAGTTTCAACTAACATAAAAATTAGAAAGTGGATGAGGGGATATATGTAACCACACTTCTTCAACCTTCCATTCAATTCAACAACTATCTTTCTAGATGAGTGGTCATCAACGTACTCAAACTCACCAATATATCCTAAAACATACATGAAGCCATAAAAGACATTCAGAGAAGGTCGCCATAAATCAAAGGCATTCAAAGAACTGAACTAATGAGGATTACACATCAAACAAGTGTTGACCCAACATACCATGCCTCTGTATAACCAGAATGAAGAACCTTGATTACACTTTATAGGATGGCTTGATGAGGACCTGGCACTTTCCTCTCTTCTCAGCATTGTACATGGTCTTGAGGGCATCGTTCAGTACACTGATTCTCACCATTGTTGCTCAGAAATGCTACTATATAATTTAAAGTAGGGTTTTTCTATGGGATACCCCCAACTATTGGCTTTTCCAAGTACAGTGGTACCCCGCCTTTTTTGAATTACATGGTGTACTCCTAAACTTTACTTATCACTCCATATCATAACCAAAGTGATAAGTGTATTACAATTATTTTTTTAAAATGAATAATTAACATATTAATCAATCCAATTTGATGCTACAAACCACCTCTTTTTCTTTACCATTCACCAAGCCACCAAATGCCCAAAACGCACTATGTTGTCGGCCAACATCGACCTATCTCCCTCACTCTTTTAAATCCGTCAACCTCAATCGCTCCATCACCCCCATGTCGTACTGTGGTGGAATGGATTTTTTCGAGTAAAGGATGCAAATTGAATAAATATATCATGGTTGATGAAAGTAAAATAGGGAATAATCACTATTTATATCATCAATTGAGAAATTTCCGTTGGAAAATTATAACTTTGGTTACAATATAGACTAATTTACAAAGTTTAGGGGTACATCTTGTAATTCGAAAAAGGCGGGGGTACCACTTGGAAAAGTCGATAGTTGAGGGGTACCCCATAGAAAAACCCTTTAAAGTAACATAGTCAACATAAATCAAGGCTTACAAAGACAGATCCATTGTGACAACACATAATATAATGCTTTTCATGTAACAATAGGTGCTTTTGCATGAATTTATTTTAAAAATTGCTAATGGTTCATATATACGGAGACAAAAACCTGAGGTGACCAATATTGCCCTGAAGGATAGATTGCTTGGCTCCATTACTCACTACAATATGATAAGGTGTATAGGATATCTGGTTTCCTCTATAACAACGATTCAAACTCTTAGGATTGTGCATTTTGAATGAAGTAGCCTCGGATATAACTACCACACATATTGTGAATAGACGGTCATTTCATCACCATATTTACTTATAGAAGAACACTACTCTTTCAGGGTGTCATAGATTCCTTTAATAATGTCATCTTTCATGTAGACAAGGAAGCAACATCTCAACTGCCAAATACATGTCAACCCCAAAGTAATCAGAACAGCGCACACAAAACTTGTATGACATCAAAAATATAACTACATGAGCTACATGATGTTAAAACATTGGCTAGACTTGTCGTGAGCCTGCAAATTACAATATTTATCCACTTCTAACACAAACTAGTAGTTAGTGAAAGTAGGGGTCGAACCCACAAGGAAGGTGATTATGTCGCTTAAGTGTGCGTAATTCGATATATAAAAGTAACCAAATGGGGGGATTTTAATGTTTCGAGTCTAAGTCTAATAAACTAATGAAATAAATTAACGAAATAAAATAAACTAATATGAATGAATGATGCAACAAATATGAGAAAAATACTTGGACGAAGCAATATCCACCGTCAAGTTTAACGAATTGATCATTGACTCTTCTACTTTACAATTTATACTAGAATACTTTGCTATGAAGTTTAATCGACTTCTAATTCCACTTATTAATAGTTATAAGATATGAGAAGCATACTCAAATAACCCTTACGATATTGTCAACTTAAATCAAGCGTCTAAATCGTATCAATATGTAGATTAAAACAATGGAATTTAGCAAAGATGAAAGAATGATTACTCAAGCGGTATCACTTTGTTTCATACAAGTTTAATCCTTATAACTCAACAACGATGAAAAGCATACAAATTGGTGAATTATATTTGCTACTCGGATATAGTTAAACAAACAAAAGATTCACTTAACTATTCTAGCAATGGTTTATCAATAACAAAAACTAGGTGATCAAACTAGAAGATGAATTAACAAACCAAGAAATAATTCAAATTAAACTTGATATTCTAATATAAAAATAAAATAGAAATGAGTCTTACAATTCACTAACTTGAAAGGCTTCAACTACTTGTTCTAAGAATAAGAACTTAGCCCTCCATACAAAAGAAATACTTGCAAAATAAACTAAAAAATGTATGCGTTTTTGAGAATTACAAGTGATGATTGATGTGTTGGATGATGAATGTGATGGTGAAATTCTCCTCCTTATATAGTCATCCATGGAGCATCTCATCAATGGCTCATAAAGCCTCATAAAATGCCTCATAATGAAGAAGAAGAATAAAAGAGGTGATTAAAGAAGAAGAACAAAAGACTAGAGAAAGAATCCTATGCGAAAAAGAATCTGAGAAGGAATCCTATGCATAAATTTCTGCCGCTGGCAAGAAATTCCGCTGGCAGCGGAATTTGGAAAATCCGCTGGCAGCGGATTTTAGAAATTCTCCACTTCTTCCTTCTACTTGGTCTGGGCTTCCACTATCACTTTGGGCTTGATTTGTCTTCACTTCCAACGGATTGTTGACACTTTAACCCAATAAACATTTCGATTTCAACCCATATTACTTTTCACCCTTTAATCCACCTAATTACACATTTTATTATATTAACCCATCAATTACGACATGCACACAATAATCCGTCAAAACACACCCAAATCTACAAAATAGTCAACTAAGTGACCCTTATTAATCCCTACTAAACTAGACTAATCATACATCCCCACGCTTAGACCTTTACTCGTCCTCGAGTAAATTAAATCAAAATAATGATCCTCCACAAGGTCTATACAGCGAAGCGTAGGTAGCTTGATACAACCAAAAACTACTCTCGACTCTCACACCCCCTCCTTATAACATCCCTCTCAAAAAATATATATGGTCAAAGGAATAAAATAACCTATTCATCAAGACCATACTACAATCAATGCCCGCTCACACACAAAAAATAACAACACCAACTACAGAAAAACGGTTGACAAATAAAAACATGTAGTTGACAGCCACTTATCACTCCAACTCTAAGATGATCCTAAACCCGAATCACCCTTCTAACCTCCTTATGACTCCCGAATCATGAAGAAATAGCAAAAATAGTAATCAAAATAATGATTTCTTTTTTTTTCCTAATCCCTCATTTTGCCTAAACCGCCCGCCCTTGCGGGTTTTCGATTTAGCTTTTATTCCTCACTTCTACTCTCATGGCTCGCTTCTCGTTTCTTCATTTTACCCGGAGCGCCCTTTCGGGTTTTCACTTCGTCCTCGGCCATATACCCATTTTTGCCTAGGCGCTCGCCCTTGCGAGTTTTCACCTATCCGGGTTCTTTTTTTTTTCTTCTTCTTCTTTTTTTTTTTTTAATGCATAAAATAACACATATATATATATATACAAGTATATTCCACTCCCCACGCTTAATCTTCACATTGTCCTCAATGTGAGGAAAAATAAAGAAAAAGATATAGAAAAATGAGAAGAAGGAACATACCAAGCAATCAAGTGTCGGGGGAATCCCCGGTGTCATCTTCCTTAGAGGTGGTAGCTTGCCCCTCAATCTCGGCAAGGATCTCGGACGATGGTCGTCGAGCGTCCGGGAACCGTGCTAAGAGAACACGAGACAAAGTTTTCATCAAGTCTCTAGTCTCCAAAGTAGCGGCATGAGTTTCCTCCAACCGTGCACGCATGTCATGAATCATAGCATCGGTCGAGGCACACCAAGCATCTATCTTTGTAAACCAAGCTTCTCGATCCACTTCTAACTCATTATTCGCCCCCTCCAAAGCATCCACACTCTTATTCTTCTCACGACTCCTCCCTTCCTTCACCCTTGCTCCTTCTCCTTTTTCACGAACTTGACTATCCTCACCACTCTCATCTTCCTCACTCTCGACATCGTCATCACTTCCCTCTTTCTCCTCCTCATTATCATCATCAATATCACGATCCCGAGGAACAAAAAAAATCTTTCAAAACTTCACCATAGACCAAAGGATCATCCTCGGGTCTCGGCAATTGTAGATAAGAATCATGATTCTTTCCCCAACGATAATAATAAGACCCTTTTACTTTCATGCGAGGTCGTAACATCTTAGCGTGAATCAAACAAGGAATATCAAAGAGGTAATTATCAAGTAACGGATTCTCCCCCTCCGCCACCTCAATATTCAAGTAATTCATAATGAGAGTGACTAACCCACCACCATTTATAATCCCCCCATCCTTAGTAACCAAAGCTATGCTAGATGTAACAAAAAGAGCAACCCAATCGGGAACACCTTCGCCATCCGGCATCATAGCCCTCAAGTAACCGAAATGAGAGTGGAGAAGCTTATTAGGCCCCCCCTTACAAAGAATGAGTTGACAATCAAACGATTAGCAAGTCGAAGACATGGGTTAGGAATACTTGAACTCAACTCACCGGATTTACCACCCAAAAGCAACCCCGTAACCTCTTGCCACCAAATCCCTCTCTCTCACCCCCACATACTCCTTATCACACATATCCCGAATACCAAAAGCTTCCCTCAACTTCGCATAAGTCAACTCATGAGTTTTACCATTCAATTCGAAGCTAATTGCGGGTACAAGTTTAGTGCTTTTTTTAGAAATTGAAATGGTGGAAAAGAACTCAAGTGTATACCTTCGATAAGTATGAGCTCCCTTCTCCATAAATTCTTCTAAACCCACATTTTTCATTAGCTTGGTCATGACATCAAGCATCCCTAATTTCTCAAGAGTAGAACAACAAAGAAATCGAGTTCCCCTCATCTCCTTCTTAGATAACCTATCCCAAATTGGGCCTTGAGCTTTAGTTAACCAAGATGTTTTGGTAACAGGAATATGTTTAGGATGGACGGGTTTGGGTTGAGCTTTTTTAGTAGCGGTTTTGGATCTTTTTTGGTGGTGGTGTAGAAACGGTAGTGGAGTAATTTTTTCTTTTAGCTCTCCCCATCTCTCAAGTAATGATCAACAAAATCTCACTCACAATTCACTCAAAATTCACCAATTCAATCACTCAAATTTTCACACCATCACAACAAAAATATCAAAGACACAAAACGATTCAAATAACACAAGGAGGAGCAAGAAAACCCAAAATTGAGCAAGAATAAGCAAAATTCAAGCTACGAATTAATGGGTAAGAGGTAAAATTCAAAGAATCGAAAGATTAATATGAAAATTATACCTCGTAAAGATGAAAAAGAGTGAATGGATGGTCTCCTTGCATTAATCTGAATCGAAATTGACCCAATTGGTAAAAAAAAATCAAATTCGGATTTTGGAACCCGAGGGCAAAAAAACTCGATTTTTTTGACTTTTTGGGTAAAATTATGTGTTAAAATGATAGGAATTGTAATGGGTAATGATAAATAAGTGATTTTGAAGTGATTTGGGACAAATTTGAATCAAATTGTATGAGTTTTGATGGGATTTTGGGAGGAAAAAGTTGCAGTAATTTTTGTAAGAATAGGAAAGGAAGGTTTAGTATAGGGTGAATGAAGTAAGAAATTAAATAAAATATGAAGGAAGATTACAGACCTGCATTACCACGACGACAACATAGTAAGAATACAGCAGCCCCGACGACAACACAGCAGCCACAGCGTAAAACTGCCGCTGCCAGCTTTCAGTCGCGTCCAGCGGCAAGAACGCCGCTACCAGCGGCCAGGCAACGTCCACCCAGCGGCCAATATTCAAGTTCCTGATTTGTGTCCGCTACCAACGGCGTGTGGGGCCGCGGCCAGCTGCTTGAATGTGCTGATGTTGATGCTGTTGCGGGTCGACATTGATAGCTCGGTCCTTGGTTATGTATCCGACAATTGATTGCTTTTTTTTTTAAAACTCGAATTATAAAATCGAATTACGTCAATTTCATATTCGAGAATCGTACCTACAAAATAGAAAAACGAAATTAATTAGGAAGATAAAACATTATTCTAAAATAATGGGAAATAAAAAAATATTAAAAAAAAAATAAATAAAAAAGAAAAGACGGTTTGCCTCCCGTAAGCGCTGGTTTAATGTCCCGCACGACGCTTATTCACTAAAGAACATGTATGGGTCACACAGCACTACGCCTTTTATAAGGTAATCCATTTTATATTAAGATCGGAGCAAGTTAGTGCCCTTAAGAGACGATCAAATAAGCTAGCAAAAGAGTTAGTGGAAACTTTATAAAAGCTTATAATAAGAAGATACCATACACCCCACATGAATATACAAGAATGTAGAATGTTATTATCCGTGTCTAAAAAGTTTTCAAAAATAAATACGGATTCATGGTACGGGTCTTTAACCAATGATGTCATCTCAAACAATTTTTCCTTATCCTTACTCCTTAAAAATGTGTCGTTCAAATCCCATAATATATAAGCCTCACCTGTGGGCGATGACAAATCAAATTCAGGTTCAACATGTGACAAAGTCAACAAAAGTGAGTCACTTACCTCTTCTTCATCATTAAGTTGAGCAACGTCATCATGGATAAGGGAAGTAGGATACTCATTTTCAATCACATCACTTGAAATCAACTCATGGCTTGGAGAAGTCTCGAAATATTGAGGAAGTTCAAGAAATAAAGTGCTTATCTCTAATTCTCGAGCGTTGATTACCAAAAGATCAACCATATCCCATTTTTCACTATGACTTAACTCAAGAAATCTACCCTCACATTTAACTTGCAAATCGATTTGAGTCGCTAGATTAAAGTTATGGTAAATCTTTACAAAAAGTCTTTCATTGCTCATATGTAAATATGGACGTTCTAGTACATACTCCGTGAGCCTTTCAAAATAGTGATGTAGTAACTCATTATCAAGTTGGGGACACCACAAATTCATTTTAGATGACAAAGACGAAGACCCTTAATTAAAATAAATATTTACAAGAAACACACACAAAAACAAATAATTGCCCTTGGCTAGACTTGTCGTGAGCCTCCAAATTACAATTTTTATCCACTTCTAACACAAACTAGTAGTTAGTGAAAGTAGGGGTCGAACCCACAAGGAAGGTAATTATGTCATTTAAGTGTGTGTAAATCTATATAAATTAGTAACCAATATGGGGGGATTTATGTGTGAATGATTACTCTAAGTCTAATAAACTAACAAAATAAATTAAAAAAATAAAATAAACTAATACGAATAAACGATCTAACAAATATGAGAAAAATACTTGGACCAAGCAATATCCACCATCAAGTTTAACGAATTGATCATTGACTCTTCTACCGCTTTTCAGGTTTTTAACGACATAAATCTAACAAATACGAATTGATCATTGGAGCGCCCTTTCGGGTTTTCACTCCGTCCTCGGCCATATACCCATTTTTCCCTAGGCGCTCGCCCTTGCGAGTTTTCACGTAGCCGGGTTTCTTTTTTCCTTTTTCTTTTTCTTTTTTTTTTGTTTTCAATTTTTTTTTTCGATTTTTTTTTTCTTTTTTTTTAAAAAAAAATATGAAATTACATATATACAAGTATATTCCACTCCCCACGCTTAATCTCCGCATTGTCCTCAATGTGAGGAAAATTAAAGAAAAAGACATAGAAAATGAGAAGAAGGAACATACCAAGCAATCAAGTGTCGGGGGAATCCCCGATGTCATCTTCCTTAGAGGTGGTAGCTTGCCCCTCAATCTCGCCAAGGATCTCGGACGATGGTGGTCGAGCGTCCGGGAACCGTGCTAAGAGAGCACGAGACAAAGTTCTCATCAAGTCTCTAGTCTCCAAAGTAGCGGCATGAGTTTCCTCCAACCGTGCACGCATGTCATGAATCATAGCATCGGTCGAGGCACACCAAGCATGTATCTTTGTAAACCAAGCTTCTCGATCCACTTCTAACTCATTATTCGCCCCCTCCAAAGCATCCACACTCTTATTCTTCTCATGACTCCTCCCTTCCTTCACCCTTGCTCCTTCTCCTTTTTCACGAGCTTGACCATCCTCATCACTCTCATTTTTCTCACTCTCGACATCGTCATCACTTCCCTCTTCCTCCTCCTCCTCATCATCATCAATGTCAGGATCCCGGGGAACAAAGAAATCTTCCGAAACTTCACCATAGACCAAAGGATCATCCTCGGGTCTCGGCAATTGTAGATAAGAATCATGATTCTTTCCCCAACGATAATAATAAGACCCTTTTACTTTCATGCGAGGTCGTAACATCTTAGCGTGAATCAAACAAGGAATATCAAAGAGGTAATTATCAAGTAACGGATTCTCCCCTTCCGCCACCTCAATATTCAAGTAATTCATAATGAGAGTGACTAACCCACCACCATTTATAATTCCCCCATCCTTAGTACCCAAAGCTATGCTAGATGAAACAAAAAGACCAACCCAATCGGGAACACCTTCGCCATCCGGCATCATAGCCCTCAAGTAACCGAAATGAGAGTGGGGAAGCTTATTAGGCTCCCCCTTACAAAGGAATGAGTTGACAATCAAACGATGAGCAAGTCGAAGACATGGGTTAGGAATACTTGAACTCAACTCACCAGGCTCGCTTCTCGTGGTAAGTATAGTGGTAAGTATTCCCGCCTGTCACGCGGGTGACCCGGGTTCGATCCCCGGCAACGGCGCCAAAATTTGGCTAGACTTGTCGTGAGCCTCCAAATTACAATATTTATCCACTTCTAATACAAACTAGTAGTTAGTGAAAGTAGGGGTCGAACCCACAAGGAAGGTGATTATGTCGCTTAAGTGTGCGTAATTCGATATATAAAAGTAACCAAATGGGGGGATTTTAATGTTTCGAGTCTAAGTCTAATAAACTAATGAAATAAATTAACGAAATAAAATAAACTAATATGAATGAATGATGCAACAAATATAAGAAAAATACTTGGACGAAGCAATATCCACCATCAAGTTTAACGAATTGATCATTGACTCTTCTACTTTACAATTTATACTAGAATACTTTGCTATGAAGTTTAATCGATTTCTAATTCCACTTATTAATAGTTATAAGATATGAGAAGCATACTCAAATAACCCTTACGATATTGTCAACTTAAATCAAGCGTCTAAATCGTATCAATATGTAGATTAAAACAATGGAATTTAGCAAAGATGAAAGAATGATTACTCAAGCGGTATCACTTTGTTTCATACAAGTTTAATCCTTATAACTCAACAACGATGAAAAGCATACAAATTGGTGAATTATATTTGCTACTCGGATATAGTTAAACAAACAAAAGATTCACTTAACTATTCTAGCAATGGTTTATCAATAACAAAAACTAGGTGATCAAACTAGAAGATGAATTAACAAACCAAGAAATAATTCAAATTAAACTTGATATTCTAATATAAAAATAAAATAGAAATGAGTCTTACAATTCACTAACTTGAAAGGCTTCAACTACTTGTTCTAAGAATAAGAACTTAGCCCTCCATACAAAAGAAATACTTGCAAAATAAACTAAAAAATGTATGCGTTTTTGAGAATTACAAGTGATGATTGATGTGTTGGATGATGAATGTGATGGTGAAATTCTCCTCCTTATATAGTCATCCATGGAGCATCTTCATCAATGGCTCATAAAGCCTCATAAAATGCCTCATAATGAAGAAGAAGAATAAAAGATGTGATTAAAGAAGAAGAAGAAGAACAAAAGACTAGAGAAAGAATCCTATGCGAAAAAGAATCTGAGAAGGAATCCTATGCATAAATTTCTGCCGCTGGCAGCGGATTTTTGGAAATCCGCTGGCAAGAAATTCCGCTGGCAGCGGAATTTGGAAAATCCGCTGGCAGCGGATTTTAGAAATTCTCCACTTCTTCCTTCTACTTGGTCTGGGCTTCCACTTTCACTTTGGGCTTGATTTGTCTTCACTTCCAAAGGATTGTTGACACTTTAACCGTTAAACATTTCAATTTCAACCCATATTACTTTTCACCCTTTAATCCACCTAATTACACATTTTATTATATTAACCCATCAATTACGACATGCACACAATAATCCGTCAAAACACACCCAAATCTACAAAATAGTCAACTAAGTGACCCTTATTAATCCCTACTAAACTAGACTAATCAAACATAATCTAAAAGGTTTTTCTCTCACTTGATCTCAATCCTTACAATATAATCGTGAATTTGTGGTCAATGTATCATACATCAAATGAAGCAAAATTACTCACAACTAACCTAAAATTCAAGTCCAAATCATCAATTGTACATTAGATCTAAACTATACTCCATATATCATGAATCAAATAAAGCAAAATTGGTCACAATAACTTAAAATTTAGGTCGAAAAGGTAGTCATGAGCTTCAAAAGTAAGAATTATATCTAAACTATTGCATCCAACATTAAATTAAGCAAAATTATTCACAATTGACATAAAATTCAGGTTGAATTAACCCAAAATTAACCAAATGAGATTTTGAATGTAGTCCACATAAAAGAGTTACCCGATCCATTGCGAAGGAAGAAGAAGCCGAATGTAGTCGAATGTGTCATAACCACTGGTCATCATATTGGTGAACACGTCTTCATTCCACGGATCAGGATGGAACCATCGGAGTCTTTTAACTATCCGTTTAGCTTCTATCGCAATCAATTCCACTTAAGGTTAAGCTTTGCAATGACTATTAATAAATCACAGGGCCAGACCCTAGACCAAGTTGCAGTCTACCTTCCAAGACCTTGCTTCTCTCATGGACAGTTGTATGTTGCCCTTTTGTGGGCTAGAGAATCAAGCAAGGTTACAGCTGTTTCTGCGCCAGCAGTCCAGGGTCCATCAGATCACCGTGTGAAAAACATCATTTCTTACGAGGTACTGCGACTTGTAGGCATCATATGAGATGTGAAGGACGTGGCATCTGACCTGTACAAGGAGTGGGATACTTTTGCCTGAAACTACATCCACAACAACTGTTCTGTTTCTGCTTTTTGGCTTTCTTATGATGGACAGGACCATTAGTGTGTCCCTTATATTTCAGGAACCTGCTTTGAATTTTGCTTCAAAGTTAGTCCATCGACTGCTGCGTATGGCGATGTACGCATTTTTTGGCACTGATGTTCAGCAGGCAGTCTCTTTCAAACGTTGGTCTATTTCTTCCTACACCAGTCTTCACTCACAGGTAGCTGTGCGTGATTATTTCCAGGGTCACCAGGAAGAAGGGTACTAAAGTCTTACTCCTAACTGAAGATCCATTCAATGCTCAGACAATAGCTAATGTTGTTTTCAATGGGATATTCACCAGATTGTGCTGATGATATAAACTTAGTACATCATTATTTTGTGCGTGTGATCTTTTGGTTTTATGACTCCATGTTCTATCATCTGTTTAACCACCCCCCCCTCCCCCCACCCCCGCCTGTTTCCCACCATTGAACCTCAGTATCGACACCTTGACTGTTCTTGGGCTACCAACGCTGCCGTTTGATTATCAACTAAGTACACCATGACAACAGTGCAAACTGTTCTACACTACTGCATACTGATAAGTGTAGTTTGTAGTGCCTAATTTGCTGTGTTTTGGTCCCATTTCCTTGCGAAATCGCTCCTTGGGAGCGGTTCATGGGCTACTTATGCTTCCTCTAGCTCGTTTCAGGTTCCCGAGACCATTCATGAAGAGTTTGAGCGATTCCAACTCAATACATACACTTTTTGGAGCCAACGAAGTGGAGGAACGATCACTCGATGCCTTGGATTCGACCCCGAGACCTTGGGACCCGATCCCGAGCCCCTTAGACTCGATCCCAAGACCCGAGAGTCGATGAGAAGTCCATGTGAAGCAAGGAGGAACCTTAAAGATCATATTGGAGGCCTACAAGACTCATCCCCGACGGGAAGGAACTCATCCCGTCCGGGATGAGGTGCGCATTTAGCATTGCTACTGTTTTGGACCCGTCCCGGGCGGGACCAATCCGTCCCGGGCGGGACCAATCCGTCCCGGGCGGGACCATTCCGTCCCGGGCGGGACCATTCCGTCCCGGGCGGGACCATTCCGTCCCGGGCGGGACCATTCCGTCTCGAGCGGGACCAACCCGTCCCGGGCGGGACGAGCCAGCTGAAGCCGCGTGACTCTTTTCTTCCTCCTTCATTCTTGTAACCCTATAAATACTCTTCCTTTGTAATGTTTAAGGAGGAGACCTTACCATACTTTACCCTAGATTGTTTTAGGCCTCTCTTAAGAATTCAAAACCCTAATTAATCTCTTTTAATCTCTAGTTAATCTTTAGTTAATCTTAGTTTAATCTAGTTTAGATAATCTTGTATTAAGTGGGTTCTTGAAGATTTCTCCAAGCTTGGCATCCTTGGAGTTGATTTGGGTTCTTGTTTATACAAGTTTGCATCTTTTTCTTCATCTTGTTGTTGGTATAATCTTCTCTACTCTTGTTCTTGTTTATTTAATCAAGTTTGAATCTTTACTTAGTGTTCTTGTTATTGTTCATATTGTTCTTGATAATGGATGTTTGGTTTTTCATGTTGTTTCCTCTTGTTTATGTTATTCTTAGTATGATAATGAGTGAGTAGTCTCCTTGTGGGGTTAGTAGGGGGATTAAGGGTAGATTATGGGTGATTAGGGTTTGATTAGGGGTAAAGGTGACTCTTTTGTTGTTAGTCACATAATGGGCACTCTATGTGTTTGTTGATATGCTTGTGTGAGTAGTAGTGGCAATGCTCCCCATACTTGTGCTCACCTTCTCATTGTTTGTCTATTGTGTGGTTGTGTTGAGGTTGGTCTTAGTCACGAGAGCGCGAACTTACCTCGGTGTTGGTCTACGTAGCGAGAGCCCGGACCGACTCTAGCAATTAGGAGACACCTACACCCTTGACCACCCCAATTACCCTACTACGCTTATGAACCCGACCTACCCCACTTCCTTTCATATTTGATTTCAACTTCTTAGTTAGTCATCGGTTCTTCTAGTTTGCTAGTTAGTTTGATCTTTAGTATTCCGTTTTAGCATTGTATTAGTCTAGTCATTGTTAGTCCACTTCCTTCATCTCCAACCACCATAGTTTACCATTTATCGCTTCCTTTGTGTTTGTTTGGTAGCATAGTCTCGTTTTAGGTGGATATAGTCTAAACTTTGCAACACCGTCTCCGTGGATACGATCCCGACTTACCCTAACTACCGTTAGGTCTAGCCGGTTATATTATTGACGGTGGGGACGTGACAAATCGCCACCATCAATTTGGCGCCGTTGCCGGGGACGGTGCATTGTTTAGACTAGTTTGCTTATAGCTAGACTTAGTTACCCTTCTTTGTGCTCTTCTATCATCTCTTGTGCATATTCTCTAGATTCTTCTTCTTTCCTTAGTTTTATTTCTTCCTTTTCTCTTTGTCTTTCGATTGTGCTTGTTTATTGTCGTTACCTAGTGCCCATAAAGCACTAGGTGTTCTCACGTTTGCTCTAGTGCGTAGTGTATGCCTAGGCGGGGAGGCGAATTCTTTCTCTTTAATCCAGAGCCGGAAAGACTTTTTCGAGCCTTTCGCCAACGGACGATTAACCGGGTTAGAATCTCTCAACCAAGTGCAAGCAATACTCATCAAGAGAGCAAGCTCAAGGAAACGACTTTGAGGAAGCATCTCGAGAGACGGCCGAAGGGAATTTCACCAATCCCTTTGGATATTCTAGTCCTAGCTCCCCCTCTACATCTACTTCAACTCCGTCTACACCACCATCTCCCTTACATCCAATTATGCCGAAGTTTTCATCTCACTCTACATTTACGGAAGATGTCTTGCCAGGACCGAATGCTCTACCGGCCGCTTATGCCGGAACTTTTGTGGCCAAGACTCAATTCATCCAACTTGTGGAGAGGAATCAATTTAATGGTTTGCCCACCGAAGACCCGCACCAACACATGGAGACTTTCTCCGATTATTGTGACGCTATTTCTCAAAACCGGGGTTACTCAAGATCAAATCCGTTGGGTATTATTTCCATTCTCATTAATTGGAAAAGCGAAGCAATGGATCAAGAGTCTCGATAGGGCAACCATGGGCATTGATACTTGGAAGAAACTTGCATTGGCGTTCTACCAAAAGTACTACCCTCCGGAGAAGACTAATTTGCTAAGGGCCTCCATCACCGATTTCCAACAACGGGATGAAGAGAGCCTTTATGAAGCTTGGGAGAGGTTTAAATTTTTGGTTAGATCGTGCCCCCACCATGGACTTTCACAATGGTTTTTAGTCCAACAATTTTGGAACGGTCTTTATGAGGACTCAAGAACTATACTCAATATGGGCTCCAATGGTAGGTTCACCGAGGTCGATGATGACCAAACATGGGCAATAATCGAGGAGATGGCGGTTCATAATTCTCAATACTCAAGGCCTAGGAAGGCAAATCGAGGAGGTAGGCACGAGGTTGATGCTATTACTCAATTAAGCATTGACCTTGGAGCTCAATTGAAGACCCACATGGAGAATATTGACAAGAAGCTCCAAGGCCACCTCAATCAAGTTCAAAGCATTAGTTCCTCCAACCAACACTCGATTCAAGAAGTGAATGCTTTGGGATTTGCACCTCCTTTGCCTTATTATGGGATGTGTGATACTTGTGGAATCGTTGGTCATGATCCTATGCATTGTCAAGGAAGTATTGAGCAACTGAACGCCTTTCAAGCGTTCAAGCAAGGTGCCTCCTATTCCAATCAATACCAAGCTTCCAATCAAGTCCCTCAACAAAAAGCTATGCAACCTCGTCCCTATCTTCCACCTCCCTTAAGGGACAACAATCAAGGTTATCAAGGTTATGTGGGTAACCCAAGGCCCTTCAACAACTTCAAGCAAAATAACCAAGGTACCTTCCACAACAAAAATCAAGGGTTCCAACAAGGGAACTTCAATAAAGGTGGTTTCCAAGGAAACCAAAACTTCCAAAGACAACAAAATCACAACAATGGCAACAATCAAGGCCTTAATCAAGGCAATTCTCATGGGTTCCAAGGGAACCATCAACAACAACAAAGCAAGCCTAGGAGCCAATCTCCTACTCATGACTATGGCATTCCTCTAGCCATCACCGATACTCCGCACAATCCACAATCTCCACCTCGAGATTTCAACATGCAAAAGCAAATGATGGATATGCAAAGGAGTACTCAAGAAATGCAAAGGAGTCAATTGGAGACACAAAGATCACAACAAGAGATCATAGCCCAAATCTTAAATGAAAACAAGGAAACAAGAACTCATATGAAGATGCTTGAGACTCAAATATCTCAACTTGCATCGGGAAGTTCTTCAAGACAAAGGGGGCAACTACCTCCTCAAGGCGAAATGGCAAAATTCGAGCATGTGAATGCTATTACCACAAGAAGTGGTTCATCTTATAACCCTCCCCCACCCCCTAATGAGCAAGAACCAACAAGATAAGTTGTGCCTCCAATTCAAGAAGACCAAAGCTTGGGAAATCCTATAGAGGAGCAAGTCTTATGGGAGATTGAGAAACCCCAAGAAGACGAGCTTCCCCCACTTCAAGGAAAAGACAAGGGTAAAAGGAAAGTGTCGTTTGAAGAGTCCACCCCTATTGAGCAAAACAAGGTTCAAATCAAGTTGCCTTTCCCAACAAGGCAAATGAAGACTAAGGTGGATGTCCAATTTGACAAGTTCCTGAACATTGTGAAGCAATTGGATGTGAGTGTCCCGTTCACCGAGTTACTTACCCAAATCCCAGCATATGGACGATTCATGCGAGAAATCCTAGCTAGGAAGAGATCCATCGACAAGGAAGAGACTATTGCGTTCACAAGGGTGCTGAGCGAGCTTATTCAAGGTTCTACGCTTCCAAAGTTGAAGGATCTGGGTAGTTTCTCGATCCCTTGCACCATAGGCAACTACAAGATCGAGAGGGCATTATGTGATTTGGGTGCGAGTGTAAGCATCATTCCTTATTCTATTTGTTGCCAACTTGGGATGAAGGAGCTCAAAAGTACTTCCATTACACTCCAAATGGCCGATAGTTCCCTAAACCGACCTTTGGGGATGTTGGAAGATGTGCCAATAAGAATCGGGAAGTTCTTCATTCCGGTCAACTTCCTTGTGCTCGATATGCCGGAAGATGCCAACACTCCCATTATCCTTGGGCGCCCATTTCTACACACCGCCGGTGCTATGATCGATGTGAAGAATGGTAGGATCACCTTCGAGTTAGGCGAAGAGAAGCTAGTGTTTGACCTCCAAGGCAACACTTTGCCTACTAATGATGAGTCTCGCAATATGATCCACGCCACGAAAGACATTGATCTAGGGGGAGAGTCGGGACAAAGTGATGGTGGGATTTGTCGTGGATCCCAACCGTCAAATAAAACCGGCAAAACCTAACTAGGGTAGCTAGGGTAAGTCGGGTCGAATCCACGGGGACGGTAAGAGGCGTCTAGACTAAGGTCACCCAAATACAAGACTCGATCAACGAACTAGGCTAAACTAGAATGATAAGAAGGGGAAGAAGGCCAAGACTATGGCTAAGGAGACGGAGAAAACAAACAAGGAAAACGGGCTAGGATTAGGTCGGGGTCAAAGGGGTAACGGAATGGTCGAGGAAGAGCTAGAGTGAAGGAGATAGTAGGGTAATCTAGGTATAGTCCGGGCTCTCGCAACTTAGACTCACCTAGAGGTTCCACCTAAAACCCATTTTGGCGACACACATGACAAACGGGGTTACTAGCGTGCTATTGTGGCCTAGATCGCATCTGGGCTCTCGCAACTTAGACCAACCTAGGGGTCGTCCTCACCGGGCTCTCGCGACTTAGTGAGGGAACCGAACCCACAAGAAAACTATTACCCACAAGAGAAAAGCAAGAAAAACAAGCATATGCACATACTAGTCATTCAAGCATTTCAACAAACATGTGATATGCATCAAACCAAGAGGAAACCCAAATCTTCCACCAACAACTCCAACAAACCCTTAATCATCCAATTAACACCCTAATCACCTTACTAACCCTAGCAAGAGTACTACTCTAACATTATCAAACTAATTCTAACATAAACAAGAGGAAACAACACAAACATCAAAACATACATAATGAAACTACTAAGTATGATGAACAAAACAATAAACAATAACTAAAGATTGAAACTTGAATTAAACAAACAAGATAAAGAGTAAAAGGAAGAAAGGATTATACCATACTAGTGAAGGATGAAAAGATGAACACTTGTATATAAAGAAAACCCAAATTCATCCACCAATGTTGTCAAGATTGAATGGATTCTTCAAGAGATCTCTTAATACAAGATTAAACTAAGATTAACTACTAATTACCGACTAATCTACACTAATCTAATCTAATCTAACCTAAAGTAGTCTAGGGTTTAGTGGGAAGTCAAGAACCTAACCTAAGATGATGTCTTAATACAAGAGGGGGGGTATATATAGGGTTACAAGTGGAAAGGAATTGAAAGAAACAAGGCGGAGCTGTAACTGGGTCATCCCGGTCGGGATGGATGGTCCCGTCCGGGATGGCTTCATGGTCCCGTCCGGGATGGCTCCATGGTCCCGTTCGGGATGACTTCATCCCGTCCCAGTTGACTCAGCAGAAGAGATTCTTTGTTTGCACTTCATCCCGGACGGGTTGAGGTCATACCCGTCGGGGATGAGTCTTGTAGGCCTCCAATATGATCCTTTTGGTCCCTTCTTGCCTCTTATGGGTTTCTCATCTATTCTCGGGACTCGGGATCGGGTCTCGAAGGCTCGGGATTGGGTCCCAAGGTATCGAGTGATCGTTCCTTCACTTCGTTGGCTCCGAAAAGTGTATGTATTGAGTCGAAATCGCTCCAACTCTTCACGAATGGTCTCGGGAACCTGAAACGAACTAGAGGAAGCATAAGTAGCCCATAAATCGCTACCAAGGAGCGATTTCACAAGGAAAATGGGACCAAAACACTACGAAATAGGCACTACAAACTACACTTATCAACTCCCCCACACTTAACCCTTACTCGCCCTCGAGTAAGCACATACTAACTACTAAACTAGTCGAGTGGGTATTAGCGCACCCTACGCCCTTTCAACTCACGCGAGTACACTTAGAGGAAAAGTGCACTCCGCAAGGCAAGTGAGGTCTTGCGACAAAACTGTGGATGCAACCGGACACAAAACACATAAACAACAAACACACAAACAAACAAACAAAAATCGGTTGCACCCAAAAGAAAACAAATACCGCTTCCCTCAAACAAGCGGTGAAAGAAGCACCGGTTTAGGACTCAAGGCAAGTGACAACGTTCCCAAGCTAGCATTACAAACCAAAATGGACAAAACCCTAATAGTATGACGACAAAGCAATAAAACCGTTGGTAACTTACCTAGGTTCCTCCTAACCTTCTAAGAACGTACTACGGGGCGATCGGCGGGATGAAAAAAGGATGAACCACGGTGTTAGTCGACACTGTAGGTAAGTGAGACCCCGCCCCCTTTAGCAATGAGCCAAGAGGGTCGTCCCATGCCCAAAACCGCCTAACTAGTCCAAGTAAAAAGGTGGAAATAATTGCAAAATGAGGGAAGACCGACCATTACCGCTATCATCCTTCCTAGGGACTCGGTCCTTTGGTAGGCTCTTCACAGTAATAGTCGGTAAAAGACTTATTTTGTGAGGTGTGAGGTTTCTATTTTTGTGAGACGATTTTCTTTTGGCATTTTCTTCTTCTTTTGCATTTTTGCTTTGTTTTGCCATGCCATTTCTTTTTCTTCTTTTCTATTTTCTTTTTGGCTTTTTGTGCCTTTTCTTTTTCTTCATTTCTTTTCTTTCTTTCATTTTTCTTTCTTTTTCTTTTCTTTGCCCTTTTGGCTTGATTTGGCTTTTTTGGCATTTCTTATTGCAACAAGAAAGATGACTTCAACAATTTGCAATTTTATTGTGTGGATATGTGTAGGAGGTAGGTGAATAGGTAAGTCGGGACGGGCCCTTCCCTTCAAACCCACAAAAAGGTGGAGAACTTGGACTAATCAAACAATTTCAAACACGGTCACCTAAGGGACGGGACTCGGCAACCAAGGCCTTTTCACACCGTGGGTGGTCAAAATGGTCAAATGCAAATCCCGTAGTAAATCCCTAGTAAGCTAGGTGGACTCAAGGTAAAGGACCAACGAAATCATTGATTTAGGGTCATTCTACTAGAATAAAGTCCAATACTCGATTTATACCACTAGGAAGGGAAAGTAAACACTTGCACACTAGCCTCTAAACCGGGTTTTCAAAAACCTTTTACACACAAGACACACAACAAAACACAAAACAAAGACTCAACGAAAACGAAAGAAAAAGAAACAAAAGCAACAAAACAAGAACAACACAAAACGAACACATACATAACACAAACACCACCCCTAGCTTCCAAATGAGCAACCAACCAACATCAAACTTTACAAAGCTCCTCCCGAGCACACATCATCACAAATCTCCTCCAAACTCACAAGAAGCAAAGAGGGAAAAAAGGATGAAGAGATGTTACCGAAAGTCTTGAAAGCTCACCAAACCTAACGGCGATTAGGCAACCTATAGGGAAAAGAGGGGGGCAAAACACGCTCAACAAAACAAAAATACGACATAACGACACAAAGAGGAAAAGACACAAAAGAAAATCTTTTTGATTTTTGTGAAAATTTTTCAAATTTTTAGGATTTTTAAAGATTTTTAGAAAAACTACAAAAATAAAACTAACTACGATAGAATATCGCTCCCCCACACTTAAGCCGAGCAATGTCCTCATGCTCGACCGTAGTGCATGGGAGCACAAAATAAAAGAAACTATAAAAAATAAAGCTAAAAATCAAAAACGAAAATGAAGAAAAGGGTAGAAAGTGTCCGGCCGGGGTGTAGTCAAGTCACCATGGGCCGAGACAAGAAAAGATATGGATGGGGGAAGAAAATAAAAAGAAAGAAATAAAAAGAAATGGGAGGGGAGGACTAGTTGTAATCAAGTCACCTAGCCCGGATTCCGCCCAAATCCGACTAATTCCTACAAAAGGGTGAAAATCATGTAAAATATTGGATTTTGAAATGACTTTCGATGTAGTCACGTCATCGAGAGTCGGGAGCAACTATAAACCAAGGCCTCGAAGGCCACCATGACAAAGGGGAAGGGGATAAACAAGGGGAAAACAAGCAATAAAAAAACGGAAAAGAAAGGATAGTTGCCATACCGACCGGTTAGCAACTCACTCGCTCCATCGTCTCAATGATCAATATAGGCACTTGCTTGTTGTCGTCATTGTCATCCTTCTTCAAGCTCGATAGAACCGCATGGTGGAGGTAGTAATGGTGCGAGGGGGTGAGATTTGATGTGAATATCGGTCTAAAGTGAGGAGGAAATGAGGTTAAGGTATGTAAATGAGGTACATGGGTGGTATGATATGAGAAAGGAAGGTAAGGAGGTTAGGTGGGGGTATACAATGGTTGGGTGGGCTAAAATGTCGAAGAAGAAGCACCAAAAAGGAGTAGGGGATCATCCCGGTCGGGATGGATGATCCCGGTCGGGATGACACACCCGTCCCGATCGGGAAGCTCCCATCCCGGTCGGGATGGCACTCCAGTGGACTCGATTTTTGGCACCCTCATCCCGATCGGGACGGCCCCATCCCGGTCGGGACGACACACCCTTCCCGGTCGGGAAGGGTCTTCATGACTCCCAGGACCCCAAAAACCGACTCCCTTACTCACGATCCAAGCTCTATCACTAACCACTCCTTTCTAGGAGTCACCTTCACTTCACCTATCACAATAAACTCAAAGTACACATCAAATTCACTCCCTCACATCGCTCATCAAAATACCAAATCAATTACAAGAGCTTCACAAAACAACAAAAATCAAGAGAAAAATCACACAAATACAAACACAAGTACTCTAAAGAGGAGAGGAGAATATACAACATGACGGTTCTTTAGGAACTCCGTCAAACCTAGGATGGTGGACTCTCCTTCAACCGTAGCCCTCAAGGGCATGGAGGAGAAAGTCGAACGCGCTACCGACATCATAATGAAGGCCCAAGAAGCGCTCGAGCCTAGCCAACCTCCACGGCCTCCAAGGAGGAGACAAGAAGTAGGAATCCCAAGACCCATTGTCATCATTCATGTCATCTCCGGGGTCTATCCATCCTACAAGCTAAACCGACCTCTTCCTCCCTAGGCACCGTCTCCAATCACAAGCAAGCTTCATTTCCAAAAAACGAGGCACAAAAAGCGGTTTTGGCCTCATCTCCTCAATGCACATCCCCACACTTTCCTCAAGTTGTGGTTCCCCATCTTCATCACTAGGCCTCACATCATCTTGGAGGAGAGGATTGAAACTTCCACCGGCGGTTTCAATCTCTTCCAAACCATCGCTTGGTGTACTAGTAAGGGGCTCTTGATGCTTATCCACATTCTCGCACAAGGGCAACTCGAGGCTATCAATTTCACCCAACATCCTCACAAATTCCACCAAACCATCCAACTCACTATCCTCCTCCAATTCTTCACCAACGATGCCTTCACCAAGAGTCATATCCTCATTCGTCTCTTTTTGGGTAGACGATTGAGGCTCTTCAAAGCAAGACTCGCTCCTTATAGGGAATTCATTAACGGTCTCGTCATTGGGTTGTTCACCTTCCCCAAATGAACATCCCTCATCAAGTTGTGAGGATCGAGTTAAGAGCATTAGGGTTTGAGCCGTTAAACCATGCAATCTAGCTTTAGTTTCCTCCCTTTCCCTAAGGATTTCGGCCAAGAGTTCATTATTCTTTTGCGATTGGATGGCCATTTCTTGTTGCATTTGAAGCATCGATTGAAACACCTCCATGTCGGGCAATTGGTGATCATTGGGGTCTTGTAAAGTTCCTTGAAAATCTTGATGATGCCCAAGGGGTGGGGCATCATATTGTTGGTAGCAAAGTTGGGGTGATTGGTAGTATTGTGGGTCATGGGGTTCATATTGTGGGTGGGGTGGAAGGTAATATGGTGGGTTTTGGGGGTATTGGCTTCCATAAGGTGAATCTTGATTGAACATGGTGGGTTCACATTGATAACTCGAGTAATAGTCACCATGATCGTAGGATTGGTAATCGGTCACTTGTTGGTAGCCGTTTTCACAACCTTGAAGTTCATACCCGTCTTGATTACCCCCAAGAAGCTTGATAGTGATTAGGAGTCATCATGTCATAGCTTTGGTTCATGGAAGGAGAGGGGTAGCTCATATCGGCTTCCATGTGTGGGGAGTTTAGATCAAACCCCATGCTTGCTCGAAAATCGTAGTCCATACCCGGTTGGAAACCTCTCACCCTAGTAACTGTCCGTTAAAGCAGCTCTAAGTTGCAAGAAGAAGATAGTCACCACCTCTAAGCACAAACTGTAGACTAAGAACAAACGTGAGAAGCCTAGTGCTTTTTGGGCACTAGACAAGAGAGAAATAAACTTCACACACACAAGAAGCAAGGTAACAAAAAGAAAAAAGAAAAACACAAACACAAGGACAAAGTCAAGTAACTAGGAAAACAAAGTCTAAACTAGCACCGTCCCCGGAAACGACGCCAAATTGATGGTGGGATTTGTCGTGGATCCCAACCGTCAAATAAAACCGGCAAAACCTAACTAGGGTAGCTAGGGTAAGTCGGGTCGAATCCACGGAGACGGTAAGAGGCGTCTAGACTAAGGTCATCCAAATACAAGACTCGATCAACGAACTAGGCTAAACTAGAATGATAAGAAGGGGAAGAAGGCTAAGACTATGGCTAAGGAGACGGAGAAAACAAACAAGGAAAACGGGCTAGGATTAGGTCGGGGTCAAAGGGGTAACGGAATGGTCGAGGAAGAGCTAGAGTGAAGGAGATAGTAGGGTAATCTAGGTATAGTCCGGGCTCTCGCAACTTAGACTCACCTAGAGGTTCCACCTAAAACCCATTTTGGCGACACACATGACAAACGGGGTTACTAGCGTGCTATTGTGGCCTAGATCGCATCCGGGCTCCCGCAACTTAGACCGACCCAGGGGTCGTCCTCACCGGGCTCTCGCGACTTAGTGAGGGAACCGAACCCACAAGCAAACTATTACCCACAAGAGAAAAGCAAGAAAAACAAGCATATGCACATACTAGTCATTCAAGCATTTCAACAAACATGTGATATGCATCAAACCAAGAGGAAACCCAAATCTTCCACCAACAACTCCAACAAACCCTTAATCATCCAATTAACACCTTAATCACCTTACTAACCCTAGCAAGAGTACTACTCTAACATTATCAAACTAATTCTAATATAAACAAGAGGAAACAACACAAACATGAAAACATACATAATGAAACTACTAAGTATGATGAACAAAACAATAAACAATAACTAAAGATTGAAACTTGAATTAAACAAACAAGATAAAGAGTAAAAGGAAGAAAGGATTATACCATACTAGTGAAGGATGAAAAGATGAACACTTGTATATAAAGAAAACCCAAATTCATCCACCAATGTTGTCAAGATTGAATGGATTCTTCAAGAGATCTCTTAATACAAGATTAAACTAAGATTAACTACTAATTACCGACTAATCTACACTAATCTAATCTAATCTAACCTAAAGTAGTCTAGGGTTTAGTGGGAAGTCAAGAACCTAGCCTAAGATGATGTCTTAATACAAGAGGGGGGGTATATATAGGGTTACAAGTGGAAAGGAATTGAAAGAAACAAGGCGGAGCTGTAACTGGGTCATCCCGGTCGGGATGGATGGTCCCGTCCGGGATGGCTTCATGGTCCCGTCCGGGATGGCTCCATGGTCCCGTCTGGGATGACTTCATCCCGTCCCGGTTGACTCAGCAGAAGAGCTTCTTTGTTTGCACTTCATCCCGGACGGGTTGAGGTCATACCCGTCGGGGATGAGTCTTGTAGGCCTCCAATATGATCCTTTTGGTCCCTCCTTGCCTCTCATGGGTTTCTCATCGATTCTCGGGACTCGGGATCGGGTCTCGGAGGCTCGGGATTGGGTCCCAAGGTATCGAGTGATCGTTCCTTCACTTCGTTGGCTCCGAAAGGTGTATGTATTGAGTCGGAATCGCTCCAACTCTTCACGAATGGTCTCGGGAACCTGAAACGAACTAGAGGAAGCATAAGTAGCCCATAAATCGCTCCCAAGGAGCGATTCCACAAGGAAAATGGGACCAAAACACTACGAAATAGGCACTACAAACTACACTTATCACAAAGCTTGAAGAAGAACTCTTGTGAACTTGAGGATGATGACTCCAAAATTGGAGAGGATGAGTGCCCATATCATGGGTTTGATGACAAGTTGAAAGGCAAAAAGGAAGATGAGCCTCCATTGGGGCCACATGAGGATCGATGGACGTTTGGGTATATCCCGAAGGATCGTAAGTATAAGTTCAAACCATTGAACTTGGTAGATCGGGATGCCCCGGGGACGTCAAGACAAGGTCATGGAGAACCTTGGGATGTGGACGGTTATATCTCGAGCTTGATTGAAGACTTTGCTAGGGCCTTCGATTTGTTTCTTCGTGCCCTTGATGGAGATGGAACTAATCATTGTTGTTGAAGAAAAAGATTGAAGAATGCACCACCTTGGTTTGACGGACTTCCACAAGAACCGTCTCATTGTATATATCTCTTTTTCTTGTAGTTCCTTTTAGTTTTTGTGAATGTCTTGTTATTTGGATTATTGATGAGCGATGTGAAGGAGGGAATTTGATGATATATTTGAGTTTATAGTGATAGGTGTGAAGTGAAAGTGTCTCCTAGGATGGAAGGGTTAATGTTAGAGCTTGGATAGTGCGAAGGGGAGTCGGTTTTTGAAGCTTGGAACAAGCTTTTGGAGTTATAGAGGGTGAGAAGACTCTTCCCGGCCGAGAAGAGTGCATCCCGACCAGGAAGGATGACCCATCCCGATCGGGAAGGGTGTCATCCCGTCCGGGATGAGTGTGACAAAAGTTGGGTCTACTGGAGTGCCATCCTGACCGGGACAAAGGCTTCCCGACTGGGACGAGAAGGTCATCCCGACCGGGACCACCCATCCCGACCGGGATGGACCCCCTGTTCCTCCTTTGGCCTTTTCTTCGTCGTTTGAGCCCACCCTACCACTTTATACCCCCTCCCAACCTCCCTACATGTCCTTACTCTCATTATATGACCCCTACACCTCACATACACATTCACCTCACTTTCTCGTCACTTTCAACCGACTTTCACATCAAAACCCACCCCATTTTACTTTGGTGCCCCAACCATAGAACCGTACCGCGATTGGGAAGGAATAACGACGACGACGACTTGCTACGTGCCGATATTGATTTATGAGATGATGGAGCGAGTGAGTTGCTAACCGTATGGTACGGCACCTATCCTCTCTTTTCCGTCTTTTATAGCTTGTTTGCCCTTGTTTGTTCCCCTCCCCTTATATACTTTTGTATCATGGTGGCCCTCGGGGCCTTAGTATTTGTTGCTCCTGACTCTCGATGATGTGACTACATAGAGAGTCATTTCAAAATCCAAAATTTGCAAGATTTTCACCCTTTTTGGTAGAAGTTAGTCGGATTTGGGCGGAATCTGAGCTAGGTGACTTGATTACACCTAGTCCTCCCCTCCCATTTCCTTTTATTTCTTTCTTTTTATTTCTTCCCCCATCAATATCTTTTCTTGTCTCGGCCCACGGTGACTTGACTACACCCCGGCCGGACACTTTCTACCCTTTTCTCCACTTTTTGATTTTTAAGCTTTATTTTCGTAGTTTCTTTTCTTTTGTGCTCCCATGCACTACGGTCGAGCATGAGGACATTGCTCGGCTTAAGTGTGGGGGAGCGATATTCTATCGTAGTTAGTTTTATTTTCGTAGTTTTTCGAAAAATCTTTAAAAATCCTAAAAATTTGAAAATTTTTCACAAAAATCAAAAAGATTTTCCTTTTGTGTGTTTTCCTTTTTATGTCGTTGTATCGTATATGTGTTTTGTTGTCCGTGTTTTGCCTCCCCTTTTCCTCTTAGGTCGCCCAATCGCCGCTAACTTTGGAAGGCTTTCAAGACATCCGGTAACACCTTTTATCCCTCTTTCCTCTTTACCTCTTGTGATGTTCGGAGGAGATTTGTGTTGATGTGTGCTCGGGAGGAGCTTTGTAAAGTTTGGTGTTGGTTGGTTGCTTATTTGGAAGTTAGGGGTGGTGTTTGTTCCCTTTGTTTGTTTGTTTTGTTTTGTTTTTGTTTTGTGGCCTTTTGTCTCTTTTTCTTTCGTTTTCGTCATGTCTTCGTTTTGTGTTGTGTTAGTTGTGTCTTGTGTGTTTAAAAAGATTTTCGAAAACCCGGTTTAGAGGCTAGTGTGCGAGTGTTTACTTTCCCTTCCTAGTGGTATAAATCGAGTCTTGGACCTTAGTCTAGTAGAATGACCCTAAATCAATGATTTCGTTGGTCCTTTACCTTGAGTCCACCTAGCTTACTAAGGATTTACTACGGGATTTGCATTTTGACCATTTTGACCACCCACGGTGTGAAAAGGCCTTGGTTTCCGAGTCCCGTCCCTTAGGTGACCTTGTTTGACATTGCTCGACTAGTCCAAGTTCTCCCCTTTTTGTGGGTTTGAAGGGAAGGGCCCGTCCCGACTTACCCATTCACCTACCTCCTACACATATCCACCAAATAAAATTGCAATTTGTTGAAGTCTCTCTTTCTTAATTGCCAAGAAATGCCTATCAATCAAATCAAGCCAAAAAAGGGCAAAGAAAAGAAAAAGAAAGAAAGAAAAGATTGAAGAAAAAGAAAAGGCACAAAAAGTCAAAAAGCCAAAAAGAAAATAGAAAAGAAGAAAAAGAAATGGCATGGCAACATACAAAGCAAGAATGCAAAAGAAAGAAAAATGCCAAAAAGAAAATCGTCTCACAAAAAGATCTTAACCCCACAAAAATAAGCCTTTTTTCGACTTTTGCCGTGAAGAGCCTACCAAAGGACCGAGTCCCTAGGAAGGATGATAGCGGCAAAAGTCGGTCTTCTCTCACTTTGCAAATATTTTCACCTTTTTACTTGGACTAGTTAGGCGGTTTCGGACATGGGACGACCCTCTTGGCTCATTGCTAAAGGGGGCAGGGTCTCACTTACCTACAGTGTCGACTAACACCGTGGTTCATCCCTTTTCCATCCCGCCAATCGTGCCGTAGTACGTCCTTAGAAGGTTAGGAGGAACCTAGGTAAGTTACCAACATTTTTATTGCTTTGTCGTCATACTATTAGGGTTTTGTCCATTTTGGTTTGTGTTACTTGCTTGGGAACGTTGTCACTTGCCTTAAGTCCTAAACCGGTGCTTCTTTCACCGCTTTTTAGAGGGAAGCGGTATTTGTTTCTTTTTGGGTGCAACCTTTTGTGTGTTTGTTTGTATGTTTGTTTGTTTATGTGTTTTTGTGTCCGATTGCGTCCACGGTTTTGTCGCAAGACCTCACTTGCCTTGCGGAGAGCACTTATCCTCTAGGTGTTCTCGCGTGAGTTGAAAGGGCGTAGGGTGCGCTAATACCCGCTCGGCTAGTTTAGTAGTTAGTTTGTGGTTACTCGAGGGAGAGTAAGGGTTAAGTGAGGGGGATTTGATAAGTGTAGTTTGTAGTGCCTAATTTGTTGTGTTTTGGTCCCATTTCCTTGCGGAATCGATCCTTGGGAGCGGTTCATGGGCTACTTATGCTTCCTCTAGCTCGTTTTAGGTTCCCGAGACCATTCATGAAGAGTTTGAGCGATTCCGACTCAATACATACACTTTTCGGAGCCAACGAAGCGGAGGAACGATCACTCGATGCCTTGGATTCGACCCCGAGACCTTGGGACCCAATCCCGAGCCCCTTAGACTCGATTCTGAGACCCGAGAGTCGATGAGAAGTCCATGTGAAGCACGAAGGAACCTTAAAGATCATATTGGAGGCCTACAAGACTCATCCCCGACGAAAAGGAACTCATCCCGTCCGGGATGAGGTGCGCATTTAGCATTGCTACTGTTTTGGACCCGTCCCGGGCGGGACCATTCCGTCCCGGGCGGGACGAGCCAGCTGAAGCCGCGTGACTCTTTTCTTCCTCCTTCATTCTTGTAACCCTATAAATACTCCTCCTTTGTAATTCTTAAGGAGGAGACTTTACCATACTTTACCCTAGATTGTTTTAGGCCTCTCTTAAGAATTCAAAACCCTAATTAATCTCTTTTAATCTCTAGTTAATCTTTAGTTAATCTTAGTTTAATCTAGTTTAGATAATCTTGTATTAAGTGGGTTCTTGAAGATTTCTCCAAGCTTGGCATCCTTGGAGTTGATTTGGGTTCTTGTTTATACAAGTTTGCATCTTTTTCTTCATCTTGTTGTTGGTATAATCTTCTCTACTCTTGTTCTTGTTTATTTAATCAAGGTTGAATCTTTACTTAGTGTTCTTGTTATTGTTCATATTGTTCTTGATAATGGATGTTTGGTTTTTCATGTTGTTTCCTCTTGTTTATGTTATTCTTAGTATGATAATGAGTGAGTAGTCTCCTTGTGGGGTTAGTAGGGGGATTAAGGGTAGATTATGGGTGATTAGGGTTTGATTAGGGGTAAAGGTGACTCTTTTGTTGTTAGTCACATAATGGGCACTCTATGTGTTTGTTGATATGCTTGTGTGAGTAGTAGTGGCCATGCTCCCCATACTTGTGCTCACCTTCTCATCGTTTGTCTATTGTGTGGTTGTGTTGAGGTTGGTCTTAGACGCGAGAGCACGAACTTACCTCGGTGTTGGTCTACGTAGCGAGAGCCCGGACCGACTCTAGCAATTAGGAGACACCTACACCCTTGACCACCCCAATTACCCTACTATGCTTATGAACCCGACCTACACCACTTCCTTTCATATTTGATTTCAACTTCTTAGTTAGTCATCGGTTCTTCTAGTTTGCTTGTTAGTTTGATCTTTAGTTATTCTGTTTTTGCATTGTATTAGTCTAGTCATTGTTAGTCCACTTCCTTCATCTCCAACCACCATAGTTTACCATTTATCGCTTCCTTTGTGTTTGTTTGGTAGCATAGTCTCGTTTTAGGTGGATATAGTCTAAACTTTGCAACACCGTCTCCGTGGATACGATCCCGACTTACCCTAACTACCGTTAGGTCTAGCCGGTTATATTATTGACGGTGGGGACGTGACAAATCGCCACCATCACATACACAGGCATACATACCCTAATACAATGACTAAATAACGATGTGCATCTTAATTGAGAACGCAAATAGCACGGTTTGTGAAATTATCTATTACAGATTTAGGAATATGATGGTTCAAATTAACAGATCCACAGTAATTCAGATGGGACATACCGACAGAAATTTAAAAGGTAATGACAAAAAATTCAATAATCAGAAAAACCAGCAGTTACTTTTCAAACGTAAAATCCGGGGCAGTGATGCTTCAGCAGATTGAACACATAAACGTAACTTGAAATGCTGTCCGTGTCCGCATCTTTGTAACCCTGTGCCTTCCAGTAGTCAGACACATATATGCAGCTTCTCCCCTTTCTCACCAGTCGTTCGTCGGCAGTAGTCGCCACCCACACGTGAGGGCCGGACATACTGTCAAGGCTTTTATTGAACCCATCTTTCCCCCTTCCCACCCTCTCGAAGAATCACTGCAACTTGAAAGCACTGCTGTATCTTTCATCGCCGCCGAAGAATTCTATCGCTATAGCTCTCCCGAAGTCTCCATTATTCTGCCCACTCCACACATGGTAGACCTTCCTCACCGGATATCCCAGCTTAATTAGTTCGTCCCTTACGCAGTTGAAGCTCCTGCCAATGATTCGACCGTTGCTCGTTCTTTGGTAAGGTAGGTTGTGCATGATGCAGGTTGGTTGGTACATGAATTTTTCATCCATTGATTTCGAGCTGCTGATTCTGACCTTCTGCTAGAAAACCTTTCAATTCCAGAAATTGGTCGTTATGGTTGTGAACAATTAATTACAAATTAAGCAGGTATAGATTTAGAGTTCTGTGGAAGTTTTGCATGTAACAGATTGTTCTTGCATCAGTTAGTGGGGGATGGCAGTTGTGGGTAAAGGTATATTTACTGGAAGGGGTAAAGGCATGCGCAATGGTTGGTGGAATTTACCGTTGTTCTCTTGGTATACGATTTGTAGATTGTTGATTATCCCACCCTTAGTTGCCAATTGAAGGAAGTAATAATGATTACTCTTTGTGGTTATCCATAATTCTTTGGCAGTCAGTGCAAGCGTACTCCGTATTCTGTTTCCGTTACGGTGTTAGAGTGTTACGTGTTTAGTTTGTTACTTGATGGATACTCCCTCTATTACAAAATCTATGTAGTTTAACGTATTTGCACACTTATTAAGAAAATGTTTCAAATGGATATTAAGCTGCTGTGGAAATTGAATGAACTCTTTTTTACCAATGAAAGGAGTTTTACTGCATTGAAAAATGTACAACAACTTATAAAAAGTAAAATTTTCAATTCTCTAAAACTACCTATATTATGTGGCGGAGGGAGTATTATTTGCGATATGTAAACCATTCGTATAGCTTCCACACAACGATTAAAAAGATTCCGTCACGTAGTTGCACCAAAAGTCACGAACATCAATACGCTAGACCTACTGTTGCGCCTTTCCTTCTATGTCTCAGTACCGCATTTATTATTACCATGACTCTTTACATCCATCTTATTATGAACTTTGTCTCCTCGTGAAGTGGCAGTACACTAAGCCTCATCCGAATAGTTTGCTCTAACTGAACGACATATTCGTAAGCACTGCATCTAATCTTTGTTTGTGCATTATATATATATATATATATATATATATATATATATCCTACACAGTCGGAACTGGATGTCAACCAAAAATTTGCCAATACCAGGTAACTGGCTCAACGTCTGAACTTTTGCTCGCTCGGTCGATCCCAACAACGTACAATGGTACATCACCACCATACACTACGTTGTTACCTCACGTTCATGCTGGTGACATGTTCATCGCTTAGTACACTATAACCAATATATTTAGGTTTCCCGTAGGAGTCACGATGTGACTTTGCAGACGTTCAAAACATCGCTAAATCCGTCGTGATTTTGTGAACCATATCTAGATTCGTTTTGGGACAAACGCGATCCAAATAACATCTTCTTGTGGCACCCTACTCCTATATATTTAAAAAAATAAGACAACACGATAGGAGACCAACCAAATAAATGTAAAGCTTCAAATCGCTACTATCTAAACCGATGTCTGCAACCGGAATGTGAACCGCCACAAGACTATGGACAAATTGTAATTACCAGCTAAAGGTATAGTTAATGCCTACAACTTCCTGTGATCATAATAGCCAGCACCCCATGTCAAATCAGCCCGGGTAAAGAGATTAATTATACTAATTCAGCTGCCCTCCTCACAGATGCCCCTCAACCCCCTACTTTCCCTCCCCCTTCCCTGAACATTAAGCCATTCCTGAACCCCAATACTGACGAAAAAAAGCAACGATACATCTTCTACTCTCCCAGAACTCTTCTGTTGCATTTGTTGGACCTTCATCAAGACCGATTTTAACTGTAAGTTTTCTGCTACTGTACACCTTCCACTATTTTTCTTGACATAAATCACGAAATAATGATCCCAAATAGTGGTCAGTATGCCCCAGCATCCCCGCATCATGTGCATGACGCTTTATTCTCCTATATAAGTTCCTTTTACTTTTCTTGTTCACGCTCTTGTTCCTCCTTTTCCAAGTTCTTCCTACTCTCTTCCTTTCTTGTGTGCATGTAGGCTTCATTTAAGCTTAGAAATACATTCATGTTCAGTGATTTAGAATTTGGATAAAAGTTGTGTCCATGTACCTTGCTGATGTTGCTGTAACGACTCAGCCACATCCATGCGAGTAACTCTTGGTATGCTCGGAGTCAGTTTTGTTGCCAATGACCACAATACCCATTCTCTTTTTCTCATGTATGTCCACATTCGTAGCTTATATTCTATATGTCAATATATTACTTTGATTGGCTCCTATTTCACAAGAAAAAGGTAGCACCTTTCTAAAGGCATCAACTTCTTCGTAGCCATTACTTAGATGTACCCAGATAATAGATGGGATAATCAAAGTAGGATGGATGTTGTATATGACACAAAGTGCCGCATGTTGATTCGTCACATCACCAGCAATTATTTACACTATAGCATTGTTCTCGCTTCGTATTTCTGTATTATCTGTGCAGCTACCTGTTTCCGACCAGTATCCTGACATGTAGTCCTACCGTACAGGCCTTTTGCCTATTAGCATGTCTCTGTATTATTGCAGAGGCTGGATAACAAACAATGTAGACGAGGATAGGGATGCCATCATAGCTAAAAACAGGCAACAGAAGTTACAGCGCTTACATTTCATTTACAATCTTCCACATGAAGTTATAGTCCATGGTAGGCGATACTCGCATGTAAGCAGAGTCCTTTCCAGCGACGACTACATGGAGCAGATATTCCTAAAACTTGATGCCGCTGGCAAGGCAGTGATATCGCTTGTCTGCAAGCGATGGGCTCAAATGTTCCCACTAAGGCCAGATGCGCCTAGGTGGGCTGCAGATTACGATATACTCCTACAAAGACACCAGTAATTTGGTATAACAACTACCGTTCGGGGTGAAGTTGTGGTTTCGCACAGGTGCAGATGCTACTTTACAAACAATAGCTTCGCGAAGAGAATAATGCATAATTTCCAGGTGGAGGCACTAACCGCTACACCTCATCTGGACATTACTGGTTCTACCTCTACAGAAACTACAACCGCCTATGTTGAGCAATTCAGCGAGAGGGCTGTCATCACAGCACAACTCGTAGCTCTAGGATTACTTAGCACAGTAGATGTTATTGTTCTTGAATGACTTTGTTATCGATTTATGTAACTACGGCTACTGCATGCATGCGCTACGACCTCACTTTCATTGCTCCCTAGACATGACCTTCTGAAACATACCTATAATTGTTTTGGAGGAAACACGAGCCAGATAATATCTTCTTCATGGGTTTGGTAATCTAATGCGCGGTGCTTTAGATTCGAACAAGACTTTGCAAACGTTTGAAACGTCAATATCTCCGACACGACTTTGTGAAATGCAACTAGATTTGTTTTGGAAGAGATGCGAGCTAAAAAAACATCTTCTCCCTTCGCTTAGTAATATAATCCGCATCATTTCAAAATGGAGCGACAGACTACTCATTAATATGTCATGTGTGTCAATGTCTTTTGTCATTATTTTACTGCGACTGTCATCCACAGGAGGTCAGGAAGTACCGCTTGTTTGTGTGCCCCAGTAATAGATACTAATTTAATGACGTCCAGTTCAGGTTGAAATAATGGGCAAACTGTAGTTTTGGTTTTAGGCTTTCGTAGAATGTTTCAATTTGTTTTTAGATTCCGGTTGTTTGGCTTTCAGATATCATTTATGGTTTGTTTGGTTCGATCGTTGATTGTGATTGTGGGTCTGGACCGTTTCTTTTTCTGTGGGGTGTCATAGCATCGTGTTTGGGGTCAGACTTTTCTAAGGGTGTTGACTATCCAGCTGTGATTGGACCTCTGTGTCTTCTGATTTTGCGAATTCAGTCGTACCCTTTCGCTTTAAGTCTAGATCGTTGCTGATTGTTTTGGTGTCGTAGCGTCGTGTTTCGGACCGGGCTTTTCAGTGATTTGGATTGTCTAGGGACGCCTGCAGCTTTGGTTGTCGGCTTTAGTTGATTGGTTATAAGTCTGGAACGCTTCCAATTGCATTGGTGTCGTACCGTCACGCTTCGGAACGGACTTCCCCGGTGGTTTTGAACGTCTAGGTGTGACTGCAGCTTTAGCTTTCGGTTTCGGAACACACATTATCGTGTATTTAGGGATGAGAGGGAGGGATGTCATTAATGTACAACAGCACCATTCATTGCTCATGTTCTGTTACTACTCATGTGTTTAAAGTACACACAGAGTAAAGACCATTTGGACTCATGTAATGTCTCCCGTTTTCTTTGGTAGCCCACCCGTAGCATTTTCAGGCTGTTTGGGAAACCTGGTGTGCAATACTTATAAGGCAGAATAAAAATCTGGAAAAGAGTAGTGATTGTACCCCATTTTTACACACTGTCTGTGTGTTAGACCCGTCTCTGCATTGAGTATGTTGTTGATGGTCATGTGTGGGCCCGTTGTCCTTCTCTGCAAACTGACACCCGGGCTTACTGTTCTGCAGCTGTGCCTATGAACCACCTCCCTTTTGAGCCTCTCTCTTCATGTGCTAACCAAGTTACCCTCACATATACTTTCCACTCTGCAGCTAATCCTGTTCTACTTTGGCCATTCAATGATGCAGGCTCTCAGAGCTGATAATGGTTAAGCTCCTGTGCAGAGGGTGGGTTGTGAATAATGAGCAAATTCATAGAATCGAGGAAGTGTTCCGAAGAAAGCAGAGGAAGGTGCGTCACCTATAGTATATATTCCGACAGGATCACAGCATCCAAATACACGGCATACTGTCTCCATCGATATCAGGTGTCCTATCTAATGAAGATATTATGGTGAAAAACTTCTAATGTCTTTCCTGCACCGGTGACAAGGCCAATGTAGCTGTTGCATGCAAGACATGAGCACGAATGTTCCTACTGCATCCAGATGCGCTAAAATGGGATACACACTATAGTAGACAGTTCCGGAGAGAACTTAAGGATGGCGTAATGACTGTTTCTAGAGGTGCGATCCCAATCTCACAGAGATGCAGATGTTACTTGACTCAAGATGAGACTACTAGGACAATGCTACATATCACCCAGCATGCACTGAAGCACCATGCACATTTAGAAGTCATGGAGTGTCCACCAGAAGAAAGTGACGGTAAGAACTTCAAGGAGCTCCCGCGCAAGAATGTTAAGAGAGCGCGAAAGATAGCTATGATGTTGCTGGGTTGGGGATAGGTCTTTATAATGTAGCCTTCTTATGTCGCTCGCTGAAAGTCAGCAGGAGGCTCACTTATTCTGCACTTCTCTATCGGTTCTAGACATTATCTTGCTGGTTTTGCGTGTGTAACGTTTAGCAGTGAGCGGTATGTACTGTAGAATGCTTGCAGTGCCTCCGTGGTTAGACTGACATGAAACTTTATTCGTTGCGTTGCTCCCGTACTCTTGCAAGTGAGTGCATAGAACATGTAACGCATGGGTGTATAATTTCGTGGGTTTTAAGCTTCACATCCTAATTACAAAGAAATGTTTGCAGCATTATATGATCTACTCGCACATGTCGTAGCAAATATAGCGTCTGTCACAGTATAGGAACGTGAAGGGTCTGACCGCTATGTACAAAGTAAATATTTGGTAAGTAGCAAAGCGCAAATAATGGATGCGATTGTGTTGCCCGTGTGATACGAACTACTGCGCACAATTAAACGCAACCATCAAGACTACTACAACATCCACCAGTGCAAGGTAATGCGTGTGCAAAGCATCAGTATACTATTGTGTAGTGCGTAAGATGACAGTGTTCAGCGTAGTGTTGTGCGTTTTGATGTGAACTTCAGGGTAACTGGACTTTGCTAACTTGCCGCAATTTATGTACAGAAGTCCGTCATCTGTACACTAAACTGAGTGTCATTTCTAATGAATGTGAACTCATCAAATTAAGATGTATAATACAGGAATGTATCAACTCAACCTTCCTTTCTGGCTCTTTTTTAGACTGGTTGGAATCATGATAATCACTACCATTTCCACCTTCAACCAAATTCTCTGTTTTCCAGAGCACCAAATTACCAAAGTGCAGTTATCCCTAGACATCCAAGCCCACCAAAGAGCACGTTCCAAAGCGCGACGCTACAACAGCAAAACGTATGGGAACGACCGCTTATTGCGTGAAGTTGTCACACACGTTTACTAAACAAATAGCAGTTGTAAATCTATTAAATCTGAATAATAAGTACACAACATCACATTAGGCATTAGACAGTGGCAACGTAGAGCACCTAAAGCAAACAGAACAGACCCGCGCCTACGGTGAAATCTCTTCCATGTAGTCGCAGAACATATCAGTTATAGTAAGCTTTTCCTGTGGAAGTAGCAGGCCCCCTCCATCACCACAGAGTTCAAGCACAAAACGCCACTGGAAAACGTCCTGAAGCCTCTTGAACAGCCCAATCACATCAGTCTTGAAACGGTCAAGCTCATCGGCTTTGATACCAACTGTATCTACACAACATACTAAGCAGTTCAGACAATGTTACAATAATAGCCATGAGAACCATGGAGAAGAGAAAACCAGAGTATCAGGTACCTCTTGAGACATTCTCGGCGGGAACTCGGACCGAGACAGGAGCAGAAGAATTGATGATGATTCTGCTTACAATGGAGAGCGACGGTTCCCTTCGTATAAGCCGCAGTATAGTTTCAGGGACTACGATGTTAGTCAAGTGATTGAACAACACCCGAGTTTCGTAGATAATCTTGTCAATCTAAGATTGGTAATGGTCAACAGCCTCAACGTTAGACATAGCTTTAGACATTCTCTGCTAAAAGGGTTTGGGGTTTAGGGTTTGGAAATATCTACCTCTACACTTTTTTTTGTATCGGGGTGATTGTGCTTCCCTCCTTTTGTTAATTCATGTTACAGTTGTCTTTCTATGGATCTCGTGATCTAATACATGTACCATTTAAAGCAAATTGTAGTTCATGTACAGTTAAATCAGACATGTACTGTAAGACTATACCCTACTCCCAATATCACATGATAATTAAAAATAGATTGTGTTGCATGATTTCGGAATGAAATACTAATTCAATTCTAACTGTACGACATGATTAGAATGTATTTAAGTTAAAAAAAATTACGGATCTAAGTACTATTTAACAAAATATTTAGTTGGCGACAAATCTATATACTACACGACTAGGTACTCATAAATTAGAATTTATTTAGTTTGCTTTACGTATCAAAAAATACTCATATATAGGTACATCATACATGTACTAAACGACTTTATCCTGTTGAGTATAATATTTTCGTAGTGAATAAAGAGTGCACGTCTAAATTTGGGCATTTTTTAGAAAACATGTACGGAGTACAACAGTACGCCTATAAAATTATCTAGTGCATGTACTATATAGTACAGATTGTAGTTCATGTACATTTACATCATACATGTACTGTACGACTATACGTTATTCCTAATATCGTACATTACGTGAAACTATATTAGTTTGCGTGATCACAGTTCGTCTCATCTACTACCCTTAATCAAATTAATGCCAGCTAGAGCTTTATTATTATTAGAATACAAATAATACCCTCCACTTAATTAGTCTATTATAGTAGGCTATAATATCCTCGATAAACGTTCCAGTAGCCCTTCATAGCCTCACTTCCGACTGCACCCTTCCTCAATCCTTTGCCTACTGCCACACTCAACCTCCTGAATATTCACATCGCATACATCTATCATTACTTCTAAGAATACCTTGAATACTTCACATACAGCTATCACTCAATCCCTTGAATACTTCAGTATTCTCCTAAGCCGCAAACACTTCACTCAAAAGGTAATGTGATATTATAGCTTAAAACTTTGTCTTTCTGCTGCAAATCGCATGCATGTTATGCATCTGTTGGTTTCTTCCAGAAATAATTTAAGTCGTCTTGTATGGTCAGTGGTGCAGGAGTTGGTGGCACTCTAAATAATTTGAGGCACCAATTGTTAGAGATTTCCCAGGTATGTGAAGCTAAGATTAATGCATACCCGCAGGCTTTGTGGGGGTTTGTTTAGATCATCTTTGTAGAACTATTAGAGATGAACATATACGATTTCTGCTAACCTTAAACATAAATTTGGTGCTCAATGTTTGGTTTGCAAATCTAGGTTTTGGTCACGTATTCATCTAAGGATCAATTTTTGCTTGATTCTCTGCGTGAACTATTATGCTTCCTTTCCAGCTGCGATAGATTGAATGTGTTCGTTCAAGTCATGTTGTGTGATAGTTCTACGACTGTCAGATTCGTGCTGCCTTCTGTGACTTCTGCCTACCCAATTGTTTCCTTCAGTGGCGAGTCTATCAACAGATATAAGGATCAATAGCAGATTACTACAAACTATATACCTAACAGTAGCGTACGTTACAAAAAACAATATTAGATGCTCGCTCGTCCAAAAGGGACGAACCGTCGTTGAACAAAATGTTAGGATGCTGTCTAATACCTTATTGATGCACATTAGATGCGTTGCCTGCAGTGTGTTTTGAAGTCCTTCTGGACTGTTGCCTGGTCTGAAAATGTAGCTTCTGCTAGATTAAGGTACAGCTTACACTGTAGGTTTAGAATGTGTGAATCCACGATGTGTTGAGCTAAATGTGTCGGTACTTCTCCTACGTACGCTAAGTATATGTAGTCACGTAGCCGTCAGGTAGATCTTTGAAACCATTCGGCCAACATCATGTAAGCAGTCAGTCTGATTTGAATAGTATTTATGGTTTTGCAGCATGAAGCCTAAAGGAACTTACCTAGCTGACTTGAACACGGACAGCCGTGACTACAAGGTGAAGGTCAAGGTAATAGAAAAAAGACGGCCGAAGACATCTCCTAACAAGAATATGCTCTACCAGAGTTTGCTGCTGGAGGATGAAAAGGTAAGATTGCAGTTTAGAAATTACATTTCCCTAAAAAATCTATCGTTTCAGTTTATGATTGAGTTGTTAGATGAATCATACCTGTGAATACTGATTGACGTGGCTGAGTGAATCATTTTTACGATTGTTGGAAACGAATTACTTCCGCCAATCTGGGAAAGAATTAGGTCTTTTTTTATGTAGTTAATTACGAAATGTGTTGGTGCAATACTCAGCATGATTCTTATTATTCGTCGCTATACCCTCGAATGTGTAGGACTGAACTACTGATATATAGACAGGGCCCTGGTGTCCATCGCGCCCAACGCATAATTTATATAGAGCGCTCCATCGGTTCTGTGCCCAACTGTTTCGCTTTGAGTGCAATACCCGGTCGCTCAACGGACCAGTACGGCCAATGACCCTTTCCTTCTTGCTAGATAGTTGCTGAGAATATATAGACTGAATTGTTCTCCCTCCGCAGCCACTGTTTGTTCCACCCATTAGTTGACTCAACAAGAAGACCGCAGTTTTCATGAGCCATGAGGATATGCACTCTGCATTTGATCTTAATGTTATTTTCCCCTGACTACATTATAGTCTGCATATTTCGATATCTTCTTTTCGTGCACACTGCTTTTAGTAATACAGTTGCTACGTAGGGCTAAAATTCCTGCGTACACCTTGCAGGGCACGAGGATGCGAGGTGCTCTGTTCGCTGACCAAGTTGCAATGTATGAAGATGCAATTCACCAAAATAAGACATATGAAATAAGGAATGCTGCTATCAGCCCTGTCAAGCCCGAATGGAAGACAGGTCCAGCTGATCTCGACTACCAGATGACATTTGGCCGTAGAACACTCATATTTTCGTTAGATGATGACACTGGCCTTGGTACTGTTGCTACTCAAGAATACCTACGAATCTCGCAGCTTCCTAGGTAGCAAGAGTATTCTGAGCTGTTTGGTACGCACCTTTGTGTCTCCAAATCTCTGCCTCAGTTCATATATATGTGCATATATCTGTCTGTAAATATATATCTAACAGTCTAGAAATGTATAGTACTGGACAACTTACCTACAGTTATCCTATAGTTCATTAATCATCTGATGACACAAAAATGACTACCATTAGTCATATATGTTGTATGCATATATGTGGTTATGAGTCGGTCAACATTACTCTTGCAAGCCCGTTAACAATCCTTGATGAGATGATGCCGCTTGGTTAGCCCAAGTTATAGTGAGACTTGCCACATACAGGGTGGCCACAGGTCTGGTACCGGGCACTTGTGTGAGGAACATTACGATAGACCACACGTGTGAAGGGGAATCTGATACAGATCAGTACAGCTGCCCTCGCGTTAGAATATCGATAGATTGTCAATCAGAAGTGTCCCTATACATGATTATAGTATCCAAGAACATGACAATTAGTACACCGGTTTGGATGTAACCAGAAAGATAACAAGCCACCGGAAGATGCCTTTAGTTTAGCTGTTAGGTGGTGTATGGTCAGCTGTAACCTGTCAATGAGTTATAGATGAGTGACTACCAACTACTATTGCGTATGTACTGGGTGTTGTCCTGTTTGTTGAAGACCAACCACGTGTGATTACAATATCTAACAAGCGCAAGTCCAGGGTACGGGAACTCATGCCGATTGACCACAGGTGACATACACACTAATTTGTCGCTCATATGACGTATGTTCCGCATATCAGTGAGTCTAACGTTGCACTTGGTGGTGTATCTGTAACAGCACTACGCAACCACTGGTAATCTCCGTATGGGATGAACTAGCTGAAGACGACTGCACCATGCTGATTCCAACACCGGCAAAGTTCAGGATCGTAGGCCTGACAGCGCTTCCAGTATCAAGCTACAAAGGTCTATATTATTTAAGCCGTCCTTTATTTCTTTGCATAGAATAGCCATGTATACAAATAACCAGCTGTGACCAAAACGTAGGATTCTCGCTGTCGACTTCTGCGTCAACTACCATCATACATGCGCCTGTTGACGCTAAAGCTGAAGCACTGTCAACCTGGTAATGTTCACGCTTAACGTTATTTGTTAGCTGCAGATCTATTTTATTATCGGCTACTCCTCCTGGTATCTGTACATACACAGTGCAGACATTACTACTTAGGTGCTCCTAACCAATGGATGCCTTTTACTCTACACTGATCTTGCACCTCAATTTTACACATGCCACCGTTTGTAGGATGGCTGCTCACCACATGGCACGGTCAGAACTGCAATCAAGGATTCTGAGTGTAAGAGTGTCGCCTCAGACACAGAAGGCTACTACAATTGCAGTCATCCATTCTAAAAAGGTGCGCACGGCACTGTTCTCTGATTTAAGTTGAATATACTGCTCATATGCAACCAACTGTAGATGCATCGCTGTTTATAATCCCTTAACTGTTCCGCAGGCGAAGTCAGTCCTCCAGGACGACAGGCACTGGCTGGATGTTACTATTCCGGATGCTGACCTATCCAGGATGCATGCGTACTTAGACATGGCAAACGGGTCATTCGATTCGATTTCGGATCGGGTTAAATCGGTTCGATTATAATCAGGTTAGCATAACTTTCAGTTTCAGTTCGATTTCGATCGGGTTCATTTCGGTTAACCACTTTTATCGGTTTATGTTATTTTGAGTTGGTACGGTTCGGGTTTGGTCAATAGCAGGTCAGGTGAGTCTCGGGTCATAAATTTCTTGAATAAAAAAAATAAATAATTTGATTTTGAGTTTGTTATACCTTCAAATGGTAGGTAATAGTTCATAAAACTATTAATAAATAAAGAATCAAGAAAGAAAATTCTAAATTTGGGTGTTTTTATGAAAAAATAAGTGTTTATTAATCGGGTCAATCGATTCGGTTATTATTGGTTCGATTATATTCGGGTTCGGGTATCATTCGATTATATTAAATTCGGTACAATTTTGATTCGATTCGGATTGAATCGGGTTTTAGGTATTATTCCAGGTTAATCCTATCGGGTGTTCGATCGGTTTCAATTCAGTTATTTTCGATCGGTTTTTCGGGTCCGGGTTTACTTTGCCAGGTCTATGCGTACTTGGGCTGCTCCCACTGCAGCAAACGTTCCAGCACACCCCCAGGAACTGCCTATACTTGCTACGCTTGCTATGTCCCAGACTGTACTTCAGAGCCACGGTATGTTCGGCACCCTCCTACTTCTTTGCATTCGCTCTGACCTTCGGAACAGTCGTACACCTTAGGTGCAGAAATAGTTTTGCCCAAATTTGACCTGTGATATGATCGGCTAAAGTCGTACTGCACACAAATTCTTACAGGGTCACTTTCAATTGTGAAATATCAGACGGGACAGGCACGCTACCAATGACAGCTTTCACAACAACCGTTTCAAAACTATGTATGATGTCAGCGTCTGACATATTCCACATGAAACAATCTGTAAGCCGATAACCGTCTATACGTACCTGCTAATTCAACTACTGGACACGTAAGGTATATCGTCACACGTCGTCCATGACTCTGCAGGAAAACGTTGAAGCTTTTGCAGTCCTCCAGGAAACATTGGAGCGTAGGAAGTTCTCGATCTCTGTTGGTCCAGCACAGTCGCTGTCAACAAGTAACATCCTGTAATGGGTGGTGAAGCAGGTCGTGGTGACTGACGATGGGATGGTGTCAACCAACCAGCGAACAGTGCTGGCACTCCAGCAATGAATGTACAGGCTCAGAAAGAAGAAACAATCGTAGCCGTCGTGGAGGAGGTCAGCAAAGATGAACCAGTCAGCAGCAGCTCAGCTACCATTGTCGACACTCCGTCACCCGAAACTCCTCGTAGAACTTAAAACTTCGTCCCGCTTATTTGGCTAGCGTAAACAAAACCTCTGCCATCTTTTTCATGGCTTATAACCTATGTCTACTGCTCATCGAAAACTTGTGATGAAAAAACACTAACCGTATTCTGTGTGGCCAGGTGTTGCCCAAACTACCAAATGTATCCCTAAAATATCTCTGTAGTTTCCGTCGCACAACTTTGTTACTGCAAACGTTTGCTCAAACCTACTTCTTTCGCCTTGGAACTTCGGAACAAATTGTACAGACTCGAGCCACTGCTATCTAAACCGATATTTGCAACCGAAATGTAAACCGCCGCAAACCTATGGACAAACTGTAATTACCAGCTAGACGTAGACTTCGTGCGTACAGCTTCCTATCATACCTGCCTACACCCCATGTCAAATCAGCTCAGATAAATAGATTAATTGTACTAATTCAGCCACCCTCCTCACATATTCCAACCTCTCACCCAATTACCCCTACTAGCATCATTGATAAACTCAACCCCCTACTTTCCCTCCCCCTTCCTTGAACATTAAGCCATTACAGGACCCCAAATTTCAAGGAAAAAAAATAAAGGCACATCTTCTACTTTCCCAAAACTCTTCTACTGCATTTGTTGGACCTCCATCAAGACCGACTGGAATTGTAAGTTTTCTACTATTGCGTACCTTCCACTGTTTAGCTTAACATAAATCACGAAATGATCCCAAATAGTAGTCAGCGTGCCCCAGCATCGCCGCCATCTGTCTCGATCTACCAGGTTTGACCTTTACTGGTAGCTATAGTTTTCAGGTTTGTGTTAGGCTGTGTGTGGATCTCGTAATTAGCTTACATGTACTCCTTAACTATATAAATTCCTTCTGCTCTTCTTGTTCGTACTCTTGTTCCTCCTTTTACAGGTTGTTACTGATTTCTCCCTTTCTTTTGTGCGTATATGCTTCATTTAGGCTTAGAAATACATTCATGTTTCGTGATTTAGAATTTAGAAACACTTGGTAAGCTTGGAGTCAGGCTTGTCGCCAATGACCACATCACCCATATTTTATTTCTTATGTATATCCACATCCATAGCTTATATTCTATATGTTGACATATCGCTTTGATTTTCCTGAATAGTCACTGCTATTTCGCGGAATAGATATAGCATTTTTCTAAAGGCATCAACTTCTTCGTAACCATTCCTTGGATGTACCCGGATAATAAGTGGGATACTAAAATAGGGCTGGATGTTGTTCGTCACACGAAATGCGTCATGTTGGTTTGTCGCATCACCAGGAATTATGGTCAATATAGAATTATTCTCGGTTCTTGTCTCTGTATTAGTTGTGCAGCTACCTGATTGCGGCCATTATCCTGACATGTAGTCACACCGTACATGCCTTTCGAATGTTAGCATGGCTGCGTATTCTTGCAGAGGCTGGATAACAAACAATGAAGACGAGGATAGGGCTGCCGTCACAGCTACTAGCAGGCAACAGAAGTTACAACGCTTAAATTTTATATACAACCGTCCTCATGAGGTTATAGTCCATGGTAGGCGGTCCTCGCAAGTAAGCAGAGTCCTTTCGAGCGATAACTACATGGAGCAAGTATTCGTAAAACTTGATGCGGCTGGCAAGGCAGTGATATCACTTGTCTGCAAGCGATGGGCTCAAATGTTCGCCCTAAGGCCAGATAAGCCTCGGTGGGCTGCAGATTACGACAGACTCCTACAAAGAGAACACTTTTTTGGTGTGACAACTACCGTTCGGGGTGAAATTGTGGTTTCGTGCAGGTGCAGATGCTACTTGACCAACAATAGCCTCGTGAAGAGACTAGTGCATAGTTTCCAGGCGCAGGCAATGAACACTACACCTCATTTGGACATTACTGGTTCTACCTCTGCAGAAAATACGACTGCCTACATTGCGCAGTTCGGTGAGGATGTTGTAACCACAACACAGGTAATAGCTCTGGGCCTACTTGGCACGAGAGATTATATTGTTATCAAATGACTTGGTTATCAATTTACATAACTACGAATACTGTGTGTATGTGCTGCGACCTCGTTCTCGTTGATGCATAGACATGCCCTTGTGGAACATATTTAGAATTGTTTTGAAAGAAGCGTGACCCAGATAATATCTTCGTTATGGACTTAGTAATCTAATGCGCAGTGTTTAGAAGGAAATGCAAGACTTTGCAGACGTCTGAAACACAAATACCTCAAACTGTTTTCGTTATTTTATTGAAAGGAAAGGGTATCACTGAATCTTAGAATTTTATGTAGGTGTAGAGGCTTGTGGGGGGTGGAAAATCATAACAGATCCTCGGACTGTCCTCGCGTTTGGAATTTATCGTTAGTGTGTCGTGTGTCAATGCGTTGTGCCACTTATCGATGTAGATCAGTTGAATAGCTTGACTGCACATAGTTGGCCAGCATGATAAGACGGAGCAGTAGACATGCACTAGAGGATAGTGACAACTACTGAAATAGACGGTCTCTTAATACCTTATTGAGAGAACGCATCTTCGCTACCACTACGTGTGCTTTTAGTAACCCTACGTGACAATTTCATTCCGTACCAGTCTTTTTTAATAAACATAACCTCTTTAGATTTGTATACATTTCCTATTTTCACTTCTATAATAGGTTGAAGACCACTTCAACTCTCATTTTTACCCAAGTTCTCCATAAAAGTAATAAGCAGATGTCTTCCAGGAGATATCCTTTTGTGTGCATGCATTGCACAAGCGATTACGAAATGTTGTTGCTTGGCTAACTCCTTTTCACACATGCCTTTAAAAAAAGAACAAAATCGATAATAGGCGAAGTAGCGATTTATACGGGTCCAACAATTATAATTTCAGCATTAGACTTTAGAATTGTTGTCAGGCACTCACAGATAGAGCTGATCAAGTGCAGGTTGTCCGTTTGGCCCGACCCATTTGGCCCACTTAGTAAGCGGGTCTGGACAGAAACTTTTTAAAAAAAAGCGGGCCACAGACAATGAAACTAGGCCCGCTATAATAAACGGGCGAGTTTGGACTAAAGAAAACAGCCTGCGGACAGCCCGCTAGACCCGCTAAAATATATATACTTATATAAGTTAAGGGATCCACTAGCAAAAGAGACATTGAATATGATTATTATAATACAAATTACAAAGAAACCACAAAGTCCAATGTATAAAAAAATCAACAGATTTATCTCTTAAACTCCTACTTACCCACTAACTCCTAAAGAATATCAATAGGCTACACTACATCAAGCAATCAACCACACTTTAAATGTTGACGCATAACCCATCAACCATCAAAGTATCAAACCAAGGCACCAAGCCATCTACCTTCTTTATTCTCAATTTCTCATTGATTCATGATGAACCTTTGGTTTAAAAGACGTTGAAGGCGAAGATGAGAATGATGAGGCTAATCCTACTATTGTTTGATGAGAAATGAATATTTTTGTTAGTGAAGTTGTATTTGAATTTTGAAACAGTATCGGATATTTTTTTCAATGTGTACTATGTTTTTGAATTTTAGTCTCTTAAATTGCAATGTCTGACTTATATTTTAAGAAAAGTGAAGACTCGATTAACTTTATTCAAGCCCACGGGCTAGCCCGCGACCCATAAGTTGGCGGGCTTGGGCAGCATCATGTGGCCCGTTATAACGGACACGGTCAACAAAATATGGCCCACCGGACACATTTTTTATAGTTAAGCCCGTCCATGTCCAGCCCAAGCCCGCTTTTGATCAGCTCTACTCACAGAGTGTTTTAGCTTCTCCGTAGCATTAACTATTCTGTCAACTACCTAACTGACCTGGCATTAATAGCTTCAAGACTATCAAAAGCGTCCCCTTGTGGACAGTATCTTCGGGTTGCTCCTCACGTTAACTGCTCTTACTCCCCTGCTCCTCCTCCTCTGCTTCTTCCTCCTCTACTTTCTCTTCCCTTACTTCTCGCTCCTACGTTTCGTCTGCTCTCTGAAAGCCAAACAATCGGAAACTACAAACAAATGGAGACAATCGACGAAGATCGAAAACCCTAGATGTACTGTACCACTATACCCTATTCCCACAGTCCGTCGAACAATTTGTTCAGTACCCCTCTCAGGTTTACGTTAGACTACGAATGTACGGTTGCTGCTGATCCAATGAACGTGTGCTCAAACTTACTTTTTTCATTTTGAAGCTCCGTGCGCGGAGAAACAACTAGTAACAGAAAAAAAAAATTAATTAAAAAAAGGGAAAAAAACTCTTAACTTACAACCTGCTGTCCTGCTCCCTCCTTCCCGTCTCCGACTCCACCCATGCCCCACCTCATGCCACCCTCACATCCACCCAAACCCGATCACCCCTACCCACCCAGAGTCGATCCGACCCCAACACATTCATCCACCGTTCAGACCGATGCCACCCAGGCGTCCCACCACCCGACCCAGACCGACCCCGACCTGACTCCACCCACTTAGCCCCCGCCGACCCCAGTCATCCCAATCACCCCAGCCATCGACCATTTCGATGTTTGTGGTGGTTCATAGGTGGTTAAAATTTGAAATTCATTTAGAGAGAAACAAAAAAATTGTGATGGATGAAATGATAAAGATAATGCGATAAAATATCGTTACGATTGATTAAAGACTCATAAAAAAAAAGCACAATCCTAGTAAATTGTTCAAAAATGAAGGGACAACTTTGTCCAAAATTCTTGATTGCCCTTCCCTCTTTTTATATACAGTACGGAGTAGGTATTATGATCTGTCAAAACTCAAAACCTATCAAAACTTTCCATACCTCCGCATCATTCAACAACCCGCCGACTGCCGGCACATACCTCCGCATCAACCACCGCCTTCACGCCGGGAAATGGCCAGAGAACCACTTCGCGTACATGTCACCGGTATTACTTCTTATCCCCCTCCTGCTTCTTTCTTCTTTTCGCTCTTATTATTACGGACTACTAAATATTCATTTAGATCTATAAATCAACCAATTCAAATGCTCAGCCGTATTGTTATTCATTTAGATCTACGAACATGATCTTATTCAGTTTAGGTTTATTATTATTCGGAGTATATGAGTACTAAAGTGCAAGTATTGTTATCTCTAATGCTACTGTAACAGTACTTCTAGTCTACTACTAGTGCTTAATTTTAGATAAATGTATTGAATCTGGAACCCTATGTCTGTACTTCATCTTTTCACCAATCGTTTGTTTGTTTGTTTCCCTACTGCTTCTTCATTGCAATACTTTGTATTAATCCTATGTATGATTTTGTTAGTTTAATCCGTCACATACGTCCGCCTCCGCCTCCATCCACTACAACAACAGCGAGTTGATTTTGTTAGTTTTCTCCCATCAAACCTAGAAAAAAAAGTGATGAGTTACTACAACCAGCAACAACCACCTGTTGGCGTCCCTCCTCCTCAAGGTGTTCCATCCTTTTATTTCCCCATTTTGTTAATTTGATTACTTTGCTTACCAACTTTTGTTAATTTGACGTGATTGAATTATTTTTATATACAGGATATCCGCCGGAAGGATACCCGAAAGATGCGTACCCGCCACCTGGATACCCGGCGCAGGGGTATCCGCAAGGCGGAGGTGGGTACCCTCCACAAGGGTACCCTCCCCAGGGCTACCCTCCCCCTTACGCCCCTCAGTACGCTCAGCCTCCTCCTCCTCAACAGCAACAACAATCTGTCGGTTTCATGGAGGGCTGGTATATTCTCTTTTCTCTCTCCACCCTTTTTCGTTAGATCTCACTTTCTTTTTATTTTCTTCTCTTTAGCTTGCATGTGTGGGGGGAGGGGCACTTTGGTGAGTATTTCGTTGCGATTCCCATGTCATTTGTATGTTGAGTAATGTGTAATAACAAGACTGAGTTATAATTTGCTTGGGACCTCAAATGAATATTTTGAACATGGCCTCTTAAATTCATCTGATGGTGTTGAATATCGGTAGATGGTTGAGTGATGCATTATAGTTTTGTCGTTGTTTATATGTATTTTATTGGTAGGTAATACATTGATAAATAAAAGTGTAAAACCCCACCATTTGTTGTGGACTAATATGAGTGAGTTCTTTTGGGTGGGGCGGACTGTGGAGGCAGTTGGGAAGTTCTCTGTCTTTTGTGGTTTGGTGAGTAATGTTGCATCATGTGTGATGGAAACTTCGTTCTATCAATGGGGATGATGACTGATATAACCGTATTTTTTTTTTGAAAAAGATATAACCGTATTATTTGTTATGGAGTATTTGTGAATGGATAATTTGGGAAATTTATGATTATCAGTGCAGACAGAAAAGTAAACCTGGCTGCTCTAATTTCTTATGAGTTATGAGATGACACATGTTCTTGCGAATAGCTTTGTTAAATTGATGACTATTTCATCTTCATGCCTGTTAGCGGCAGCTTGGGACGATGCCATAATGATAATTCAACTAGAGTATCAAAGCTTTATTCACAAAATGATAGGGACAGCTAACTTAAACCTGTCATGTGAAAGTGTGAAACCATCAACAATGAAAAAGACAGAAACAATAAGTGGGCAGGTTGACAAAAACCAAAGAACTAAGATACTCACATTTAGGGTGTGATTAGAAGAGTAAAGAAACATTGCAAAGTTATGCAGTAGTTATCTTCTTATAGTAGTGTGCTGAATATAATGTAAGACATATTGAACTTCTTACAATCTTACCCTTTTTAGTTTGAGAATGTGTTACTTTCGTACTGATAAACTGAAGAATATGAGTGAAAGGTGGAATATTTCGTGAGAAACTAATCTTAGCTTAGCTGCACGTAATTCATTATGGACCATGTGTCGTAATATTAAAGTGTACGTTGGTTATCCTGTCAACTTGAAATCTATGAAGATGCCATATTCAATCATGCCACTGAAAAACAATTCTAGGATTGTGTGAAATTCAATTATTCTGATGGGAGTGTGTATTCTGGGAGAAGGGAACCATAAGTCTCTGAATTGGTAATATGGGAAAATAGGCTAGACCATCTCATGATGGTTCTTTCATTTTATCAATTGAGTCTACACCATAATGAAATAATGTACAAAATGGGGAAGATTCAGAGCAAGTTTTTCCAGACACCTAAAAATTGAAATCAGGAAACTTGTTCACGGACACCTAAAAATTGCAATCAGGAAGCTTGTTCCCGAGACAGTTTTTACAGACACCTAAAAATTGAAATCAGTAAGCCTGTTTCATGGACAGTCATTGTGAAACTTTGTTCTAATGTGTTTGTTCATTTGCAGCTTGGCTGCTCTTTGCTGTTGCTGCCTTCTGGACGCATGCTTTTGAAAAATAACAACATATCGGCGATTTGAGTTGTTGACTCGTGGAAATGGAAAAAAGAGTGATCTTTATTGGTATCATTGTTGTAAATGAACTCCGTTCTCCTTCCCCTCTTCTTCTTCCTATTTTCTCTTAGTTGATTTTATTTTCCATCAATAATCTGGATCTTTGTATCAAAATCGAAATAGTTGACTCTCATTATTGCGGGTTTACCAACTCTAAATTTGATGTGCAATTGTTGATTACATTAATGTTGAGTCCGAGAGCTTCTATTCCAAGTTTTATGATATGTTGCTTATCTCAGGCCTGTCAAATGGATTTATGTGGCTTGTTCTATATTTCGAGATGAGGCCCTAGATACAAAGGAAACTCGATTAATCACAAAATTCATCACATTTTACCCCCAAAAAAACTGAAGTTTGATAAACAGATGTTTTTTTCAATGTTAATCTTTACAAAAATACGCAAGGTTGTAAATTTTTTATCATTTAAATGATTTTTATTAAAGTATTTATTCATTTGATGTTTATTTAAAACTATTTATTACAAAGGAAACTCGATTAATCACAAAATTCATCACATTTTACCCCAAAAAAACTGAAGTTTGATAAACAGATGTTTTTTTCAATGTTAATCTTTACAAAAATACGTAAGGTTGTAAATTTTTTATCATTTAAATGATTTTTATTAAACTATTTATTCATTTGATGTTTATTTGAAACTATGTATCCCCAATGGTTCCATCATTTTTCTTTTCTTTTTTATCCACTCACACTGCCGCTACTTCAAGTAGCGGCTCACCCTTACTTCACTTGAAACTCTTTTGTACACAAAAAACAATGGAGGCAAGTTACTTTGTTTTGGGTGGCAAAATTGACCCATAACCGCTACTAACCTTCCTCGTTCTTGTTCAACCTTCTTCATTTTATTTAGCTTATCCTTCACTTAGATTTCCCATATTTTGCACGGCACTCTTGTATTGATTCTTCTCGAGTCGGCACCTACAAATAAAATATCGGTGCTCAATACCGTAATTTCGAGAAACAACATGATTTGGACTAATTATGTTAAACTCGATGATTAAACTAATTAAAGACCAAATAATACAAGCAAAATGTGTTATAAAATTGACTAAATAAGAGAAAAATGTGGGACAAAAAATCCGTATAAATAACGACAAATCATTAATTGAGCTTTTGTAGAATATAAGGGTGGATTTAACGATTTTCGTACGTTAGGGTGAGGTGAAATCTGGGTTTTTAGTGTTTGATTGGCGTCGATTCCCAATTTGCGTGGTTCTCTGTTTCTTTTTCATTCATTTCATACATGGTATAAGCTGATAGTTGAACTAGCGGCAAGTTGGGCTTATCATTTAGTACTCTGTTTTGCCGCGCACGAGTTTGAGACGTTAGGGTGAGCCGCTATTTGAAGTAGCGACAGTGTGAGTGAGATAACAAAGAAAAGAAAAATGGTGACGTGGAACCATTGAGGATAAATAGTTTCAAATAAATGTAAAATGAATAAATAGTTTAATAAAAAACATTTAAACGAAAAAAATTCTCAATAATACGTATTATTATCAGATTTATTGAAATTGGTATTATTTTGAGAAGATGCCCTATAGTTAGTATTACTGTCGTTAAATAACCCTTTCATTAATACATGATCTTAAAACTATTCCTCAAAATTAATCAATACGGAATACGTTTTACTGCACCGGGAATCTCGATTTTCATCGACAAATTGTGAGTTTTTTTTCTTACCTTCAATTTGATTTCTCATTTATTCTAAATGACTTGTTAAGGTTTATTAAAAAAAACAAATTGATTTTTTTTGCCGGCTATCAAACAAGTTCGCTTAACAGTTTTTCCGTGCTTTGATGGCTAGTCCATGCGCACGTTTATTAAGAACTCTAGGGATAAACTGAACGGACAAACAGTGAAAATATTTTGAGAATTCCATGAAGTTCCCAATGATTCCTCGAAGGTCATTGATTGGCGGTTGCTCCGCTACAATAGCCTCAAGAAGTCCCAAGCAGTCAGTTCTTAGAATTAAATGGAGTCCTCGTTGGAGTGCCCAGGTGCAAGCTTTGAGGAGTCCAAAAGCTTCAGCTAGGATAGGTGAGAGGGAGGTGAAGGTGAGAGAATTAGTCGAAATAGTGATACCGTTGGGGCATGTCGTAACCCAGCCGCAAGAGGCAGTACAGTTTGGCAGCCAGGAAGCATCAACATCGATCGTATGGACTGGGCAGGTTGAAGAAGTAATACATGTTAGATGAAGAGGATAGCCCTCACGGAGAGGAGGGGTTCATTTTTTAGGCGTCGCAACCAGGTGGGTGTCTTTCTTGTTCGCCCTTGTCTGCGAATATGTCGCGATAAGGTTGAGGGTAACTTCAGCAGGCCATATATTACCATTGAAGATTCCTCGATTTCTCGCAACCCAGATTGCCCAAAGAGTTCCTATGAAGGTGGTAATAATAGTGTCATCTTTAGCTGTAGAGTGGATGTATTTAATCCAATTAATGATCCAGATGGGCAGTGGAAGGTTGCAGTTGCTATCACTTTTGATGCCCAGTGTCCTACCCATCCAAATTCTCGAAGAGAAAGGACAGTCTCTGAAGAGATGAGCATCCGTTTCAATAATCTCCCTATCACAGCTTTTACAGAAGACACAGTGGGGATCGAAATTAATGTTTCTTTTGATAAATGAAGCTCCTAATGGAAGGCTGCTTCTGAGGATTCTCCACAAAAAAATCTTCCATTTATTGGAGCAGTCGAGTTTCCATAAGTGTCGTTGGCAGAAGGATCTTACCATGTTGTTAAAAGCCTTGTCAAGTTGGAGTCTCGGGAGACGATCCCTGACAACGTTGAAAGCCGATTTGTATCCAGACTTTACCGTATAGTGCCCATCGCTTGAGAGAAGCCAGTAGGCAGAATCTTCATCTTCGAATCTAGAGATATGAATTGAAGCAATTTTCTTGACCCAGTCGACAGAAAAGAGTCGGGAGAGAGAGGATAAATCCCAGTTTCCATCCAATTGAAGCAACTGATTAATACTATTGGGGAGCGAATCTGAATTGGTAGTGTCGATACCCGTTTTAGGTACAGGTATGGAGCCATGAACCCAACGCTGATTCCAGATGTTAAGAGAGTTGTTCCTACCAATACTCCAAGCTAAATGCTGTCTAATCAATCTAATTTCCCAGAGTATGCCTCTCCACCCCTAAGAACATCCAATGAAAGCCTTACCAAGAAGACCATCAATCAAATTGATAGAACATTTATATTTTGCGGAGAAAATTTTGCTAATGAGGGTGTCACAATTAGTAAGAAGTTTCCAAGCAATTTTTGCGAGAAGAGCTTGATTAAAGCAGGTCACATTCCTTATACCCAAACCTCCCTCGCGTTTTGGAAGACTTATGAAGTCGATACTTCTCCAGTGGTTAGTCCCTGTCCCTCTATTTCCCGACCACCAGAAATGCACCAAGAGAGAATTAATTCTTCTGGCCACACTTATCAGAATGCGAAAGACCGATAGAAAGTAAATAGACAGTGAGGAGAGAACAGAGGAAATAAGAACCAGTCGTCCAGCTTGAGAGAGAAGAGTGCCATTCCAGGAGGAAATTTTCTTTTTGACCCGATTTATAAGATCATTGTAGAAGGTCTTCTTGTTATGATGAATGAGGAGGGGAATGCCTAGGTAGTTACCCATGTCTTTATTTTCCTTGATGTGAAAAGAAGAGATACAATTAAAGGCATTAGCAACAGTCGTCGAAGGGCCAAAGTGCATAGCAGATTTGTCGAAATTAATTTTTTGATCTGAAACCTGGTAGAAGTCTTGCAGGATATGCTTGAGGGTATTGATAGAGGTGTTATCACAACGGGTGAAGAAGATTGCATCATCAGCAAAGAAAAGGTGGCTAATCATGGGAGCATGCCCACTGATGCGGATTCCATGAAGCATACCTATCTCTTGAGCGGTTGTTAAGTTTGCAGAAAGAACCTCCATACAAAGGATGAAGAGATATGGTGAAAGTGGGTCTCCCTGTCGAAGCCCCCTTGTTGGTTGAAAGCGCTTAATAGGTGATCCATTAAGGAGGACTTCATAGGAGACAATTTGGACACAGTTCATGATGAGTTGTAAGAGATTTGGAGGGAAGTTCATTGCAGTTAGGGTATCACGAAGAAAGCACCAGTTGATCCTGTCAAAAGCCTTACTCATATCTATCTTGAAAGCCATAACACCACCTTGGGAAGAATGATTGTTGTTGATGTAGTGGAGGATTTCATGGGCTATAAGAATGTTGTCACTGCAGCTGCGCCCGAAAACGAAACCATTTTGGAAGGGACCTATTAATTTGTTGATAACTTTCTTGATTCTGTTTGATATACATTTGGTGATGATCTTCATGATGACATTGCATAGACTTATGGGTCTAGAATGCTGGACATATTCTGGAGACGCTATTTTAGGGATTAGAGTAATAAAAGTACGGTTAAATTCCTAAAGAATATGACCTGAATTGAGACCAAGAGTGACATCTTGCTTGATAAAATGCCAATAACGGTGGAAAAAGATTGCTGGAATTCCATCAGGGCCTGGCGATTTTAAGGAGCCCAATTGAAAAATCGCAGAACGAACTTCCTGAGGTTTGAAAGGAGTACCGAGGAGAAGGGAGTCCTCCTCATTAAGCTTGAGAGATACTTTGGATAGGAGGATATTGCGGAGAGGAGAGTTGTGTGGAATATTATCCGCTGCATAGGTAGATTGAAAGTGATCTTGAAAAGCATGGCGAATTTCGTTGGTATCATATGTCCAGGTGTTCGGCGAGAGTTTGAGGCCTGCTATAAAATTCCTACTAGCTCTGCCTTTAACCCAGTTGAAGAAGAAACGAGTGCAGGTGTCTCCATTGGAGTCCCAGTTAAGTTTAGCGCGTTGTTTCCAATAGATTGAGGTAGCTTTACAGAAATCCAAGAGATCTTGATGATGGTTACTGTAATCAGTAATCTTAGTAGTACCCTGACCATTAAAAATACCATGGAGGTCATCTTCAAGTAAATCATCAAATTCATTCCATTTCTTGCCCCAAGCTTGTCTTTGTCTAAAGCCCATCGCTTTAGGATAAGTCTACTGCGCTCTAGTTTGCGCGCTAACTAGAAAGAGGGAGATCCAGTGATAGTGGTGCTCTGGGAAGAGTCAGTCCATGATTCCTTAATCTTGTCATTGCAATCATCAAAATCAAAAACCCAAGCTTCAATTTTGTATGGTCTTGGCCTTTTGTCCAAGCAAATATTAAAATCAACTTCAATCATGGCATGATCACTGATTTGGATTGGATGATGTTTGATAGCCGTATTGGGAATGGAGGCGAGCCAAGATTGGGAAGCAAAAGCTTTGTCCAGTCTCTCATAAACACGATTGGCCCCATCCCGGTTGTTGCACCAGGTGAATCTCAGACCCTTGAAAGGGATGTCAACGAGATTGCAATCGATTTTCCAGCGAGTGAAATTGTCTACACCACCACTACAAGGAAGACGGCAGTTAGCAACCAACAAAATCGGTCGGTAAGACTAAATATCGGTCGGTAAATAAAATTACCGATCGCATTCAAACAATTTTCGACCGCCATATTTTAGTCAAAAACTTTAGTCGGAAATGACACTTACCGACCAAAAAATCCGGTCGCTAATTACCGACCGAACTTCAGTCGACAAATTAGAAAATCGGTCTGTAATATTAAGTCATCAACTGACACAATCGGTCGGTAAATTGATCTGGCGATCGGTAAATTAGGTATGCCGACTGACAGTTTTGGTCGGCAAATTGAAACTTCGGTCGGTGAATAACGAATACCGACTGATTTTATCGGTCGATAAATGTTGCCGACCATACCAGATCAGTAGCTCCTGGAAGTTCTTTGGTCGGAAATGTACTGCGTGCGGTCGGTATATCGGTCGATAAAGGTGTTTTTACCGACCACTGTCTTCGGTCGGTGACGCGTAACGATCGACTTTTTGTACTGATTGCTTTGGTCGTGTTTAATAAAAGACGGTCGGTAATGAGGCATATGCGGTCGGTAACGACGTAATTCGGTCGGTAAATTGAAAAACGCTAAGGGGTTTAGTGTGTTCGTTCTCCTCCAATTTGCAACGTACAAATCTACATTATAACCATTTCAATTCGTCCATAACCAACAAATCCAATACCTTTCGCTCCAACTTTCATACAATTCAATTCTTCCAACTCATTCAAAATACAATATCGTTCACTTCAACCTTCATTCATTCACTTCATCCAATTCATTCAAAATCCAATATCTCCACAATTCATTCACATAAAACCATTCGGTATCATTCACATAACTTTCTAAAATGCTTAAACTACTTAAAAGAGTACTAATTAAAGTTTAAAGAGTCTAAAAGAGTCTAAACAACTTAAAAGAGTAATCAAAGTTTACACAACTTAAAAGATTAAACAATTAGAGGTTCATGCTACACTTGAAAACCGACCCCGGCTCCCCCAACTCCACCACCTCCCGAATTATCATCATTCGGATTATGGAAGTTATTAAAGTTATGCGGATTACAGTTCTGAGTTTGCAATACCGTGGAAAGTTGTGACATGAGCTCCTGTTGTTGTTTCACGATCATCTCCTCTCGAGCTCGGGCCTCTCCTCTAAATCGCCGATTCTCATCTTTCTCCTTCTCGAAGGCTTCCAAAATTTTAATGTGGAATTCAGCTGCCCGATTTTCTACTTGAACTAGAATACCGGGATAGTAAGAACATGAAGCCTTACCCTTGTTGTCTGAAGGGGAGGAGAAGTACAATGGGCCGGCGGTTCCCAATCTGTATACGTGGCCCTTCTTAAAACCATCGGCCGCTTCAAACCAAACTTCGTCGTCCGGTTTTTCTTTCCCTTGCTCTTCGTTCTGCTTCTTCAGTTCTTCAAATCGGTCCTATTAGCAAACATAGAAAGGTAATGTTTAAGAACAAATTAGAACTAATTTAATAAGCAATTCTAAGTTAATCTCTATAATTAACTAAATTAATACTTACAAATGTAGTTTTCGCCTTCTGACTGGTAAAAACTTTTTTACCGTCAACTTCCTTGCTGTGTATTGCTTGTGCAAGCTCGGGTGCGGTGGGCCTTCTACCACCCATTTGCTCCATCTGAAAAGACAAATTAATACTTATTATGCATAAACTTGGATAAATTATTATTATCCATCCAAAAAAACAAATTAATAAAAACATGCATATATATATATATATATATATATATATATATATATATATTCATTATTGAACAATCGTATGTATATAGTCATTATTGAACATTTTAATATATTTTGTCATTACTAGCCGGGAAGCATGTTTTGTTGCCTTAATTGACCCCCCGTGGTGTGTAGGGCCAGGCTGAGCACAAGCTTTGTTGGCCGCCGCTATCTTCGATTTCTTGAGAAATGCCTTGCTCTTCCGTTTTTCCAATAAGTCCTTGTAGACTTGTGGCACCATCTACCCCGGGCAAGGCTTGTTCTTACCATTTTTTAGTTCGCAAATGTTGTTGACGGTATCTTTTAGCCGTTTCCTAGCATTTTCGTCGAAGTTGGTTGTAACGAGCTCTTCGTGCTCGGGATTCCAGGTGCAGTAGCCCTGACATGGTGACCGATCATAATTTAATAATTACATATTAAGAAAAAAATTCAAATAACAACTATAAGTACATATAACTATATAAGGTTATTTAACAACAATAATACCAACTATAGAGTGTCTTCCCAAAATAATATCAATTTTAATAAATCTGAGAATAATATTTATTATTGGAGTAGTTAGACAATAGTAGTATAGCTGACCGGTTACCTGTAGAACACTAGAAACCTTCCACCTTTCTTTTTCACCTTTAATTTTTTTTAACGGCAATAATACCAACTATAGAGCATCTTCCAAAAATAATTTCAATTTTAATAAATCAGAGAATAAAACATATTTTTGAAGTAGTTAAACCAGAATAGTATATATGACCACTTAGCGATAGAACCCATTCACCTTCTTTTTCGCCTTTAATTTATTTCATATTATTTCACTCATTTTCACTTACTCAGTCTACGGGGCATTAAACGTCATTAATGTCCTCCATCTTCCTCTTCCTTCAAGTCTTCAACCTCACCAAATCTAGTTAACAACAGAATCTTACACCAAAATCAACACGTTAATCTAAACGAAACGTATAGAAAAAAAAACTGAAGAAGGATGAATGGTAATGGAGAGAGAGGATGAAGGAGATAAGTACGGAGTAGACCTGGCAAAACTCACCCGACCCGAATAAGCCAAACTGAACCCGACCCAACACCCGATCGGGACAGTTTCAGGTTAGCTCGGGTCAATTCAAATTACGGGTCAAAATCAGGTCTTCAATTCACGAATTGAAGACCTGATTTTGACCCGTAATTCGAATTGACCGGAGCTAACCCGAAACTATCTCGATTATTATTATAGAAAACGACTTGATATCTCTAAAAAAGTTGAAAACAACAAAACCGATAATGACCTGAACCCGAAATTATCTAACCCGACCCGAAGTCAACCCAATTATCATAATCCGAAAGTGGCCCGGCTCGAAGCTGATCTTACACGGTTCACCCGTTATCCATGTCTAAGGAGGATGATGGAGGCTAAGTTATATATATATATATATATATATATATATAGAGAGAGAGAGAGAGAGAGAGAGAGATAGGTTCTTATGAGTCCCTCATAAGTATTGAGTCCCTAAGTCCCCATCTCATCCGTTGGATGAGAGATGGATCAAGGGACGAGATAAATCACTATTTTAATTAAAAAAAAAAAAAAGAAGATACTGCATCCAACAAAATAGGAAGGTGAATATTTCATTAACCTAACATTCTCGTTCATTCAATCATTCATTCTCTCATTCATCAATTCTGTTTCCATCACTTTCTTCTTCATCGTTCTCTCGCTCATTCAATCATTCATTCTTCAAAATCACATTCAGTCAGTCATCGTCTTCATCGCGCTGCTGCCATTTATTTCAAAGCCACACAATCAAGAACACATTCAGTCAATAATCGTCTTCATCGTGATGCTGCATAATACGTTCGATCAATCCGGTTTCTACTTTTCATTCAATGGCTGATATGCAAATCGTGGAAAAAACAAACGGTGAGTATATATATTGTAGTTTATACTTGAAAGGACATTGAGTCATTAAGATGATACTAAATTATTAGTTTCTACTTTTCTACGTTGAACTGCATATTAAATTATAAAGATATTGGGTTATTTTAGTTCACATACTGTGTTACTTTAGTGTAGAGTGTCTGTTATTTTAATGACAAACTTCTATTACTTTTATGGTCTGTTACTTTAATTCATCGAAGTTGTTACTTTAGTTCTTAACGTCTGTTATTGTAACGCAGTAGTGAGTCATGTGAATATATGAAACCGCCATATTTAAGTAATAATAAAAAAAAATATTGTTTCCTATAATGGTGGGACGTGATTGCCAACGAAATAGGAAACAAATAAAAAGAGTAACTGCCCTAAGATTTGCATTAAAAAAAAGAAAAAAGAAAAAAAGGAGAGATACTGTTTCCTAAAATAACTCTCATAATTTTAGGAAACAGTAAATCACTTTATTCATTCATTCACATTACTACGTTCATCATATGATGGCGGATATGCAAATCGTCGAATACACAAACGGTGAGTATTTGGTTTCTAATTTATACTGAAAATGCGTCATTAGGATGCTCCATATTATTAGATTTTAAAGTTTACAGTATGGAAACTGCATATTATTGAAGGTCTAATCATTATATGAATTTTACGCACGAACAAATATATGGAGTTATTGTAATGCACATACTGTGTTACTTTAATATACACAATCTGTTATTTTAATGGCTAACCCGTGTTATTTTAATGGACATAATGTTAATTGAATCTAATGTTACTTTAACGCACTTCATCTGTTACTTTAGTTCTTTTCATCTGTTACTGTAATGCATTGAAGTGACAAAAAAGATTTAGAATACCGCCATATAAAAAAAATAAAATAAAAAAGAAAGATATTGTTTCCTATAATTATGGGACATGATTGACTTCAAAATAGGAAACAATATCAAAGAGTATCGCTCTCATTCAAAGATTGATACTGCGTACTCTCATTTTTTATCATTATATGAATTTTTTCCACTAACTTGTACCTGGTGTTATTTTAATGAACATTATCTGTTACTTTAATTCACACTATCTGTTACTTTAATGTCTGACCTCTGTTACTTTATACCTGGTGTATAAGCATCCTTTGTTAACTGAATCCAGTGTTACTTCAATGCACTTCATCTGTTACTTTAATTCTTGTCATCTATTACTTTAATCCATATTTCAAGTTTTGATTGTTTCTTTTTCGCCACGTTTATTGGCACTGTTATTGTGTTTCAGTAGACGCAAAAGCACATGAATGATGTAGGGATGCGAGTGAGAGTTTCCTCCATACATAGGGCAGATCTTCAAGGACGTTGATGAGTCAGTAAACTTCTATAAAATCTACGCATTGGCTTGTGGATTTGATGTGAGGAGGTCCACAACAAAAAGATGGCGCGGTGGTTAGATTAAATTAAAACTTCTGACGATGATGATAAAGAAGAGGACAAGGAGGATGAAGAAGCAGAATTCTAAGTAGGACAGTATATTGTTAGAGTAACATACATTATTCGTTAGAGTAACATACTTAATGCGTTACAATAACACAAATTATGAGTAATAGATGTGAAACATTGGAATTGTAATGAAGTTGATTCAGTTGGAACTCTTGTATCAATTTTTGTTTTGGAATATCCTTAATAAAAACAAACATTATTCTTTTGGTTAATTGGAACGACTCATGTGTATGCAAGAGACTATTATGCAACGAAACAGATTTTACGAGTTAGAGTAACACAGTTCATGAATTACAGTAACACATTGTATGAGTCAAAGTAACACAATCTATAAGTTAAAATAAACAGCGTCAAAACGGAGAGTAAGTTATGCGGGAGGATTTGTGAATTGAAAAAAATTAATTTTGAATAAATGTGTTGGGTGAGAGAAAGAAGATCAGTGAAAAAAAGAATTAATAGGAGAGAAGATTTGAGTATATAATTAGAGAGGAGAGAGAAAAAATGAAATATTTACAAAGATTTTGTTAGTTATTTCCTTAATTGACAAAACGAATCTTGACCATTAATCTGTAATTAAATCAAAGGCTAAGATGAGGACTCACGGACTCAAAATATATAAGTGGACTCACCTGATCCCACCTCTCTCTCTCTCTCTATATATATATATATATATATATATAAATGGGTTCAGGAGAGTTTGGTGTGGATTGGGAAGTTGTGTTGTTGGCCATTGATCTTGGGTTGGATGGATGACTTAGATGAATGATGTTAAAAAAAAGTAGATGTCAGTAACTGACACAGCAGCAGTGGAGAGAGAAAAGGAGAAAAGCAAAAAGCAACCCTTCCCTCAATCAAACTCTCACTTCTTACCACTAGTCTCACTCCTTACCACTTGATACTCTCTCATCTTTATCTTCATCTTCATCTATCAAACAAAAAAAAGCATCATCATCTTCAAGATCCATTCATTCATTAAACAAAAAAACATCCTCATCTTCAAAATTAATTCATTCAACAAAAAAAGTTTCTTCATCTTCAAGTTTCATTCATCCAACAAAAAAATAGAGCATCTTCATCTCCAAGCTTGATGAATACGGAAGTTTGATGAACATCTTCATCTTCGTCCTATCATCATCTTCATCATGCGTAATGTTTTTGCAGAATCGCAAGGTCGCACACTTTCAGCTGTATAGTCACACTCATTATGTTGTAGAATCATGCAGCTGTACACTCATTGTAGTCACATATTCAGTTGTATGGTCACACTTATTATGTTGTATAGTCACACTCGCTAACTTGTAGAATCACGCAACTTTAGAATATCTTGGGATTAAGGTATCATTCGTTTAATCATCTTCATCTTCATGCTTGTTTTATTTTTCACCTTTTTTTTGATATTTATAAAATTATTCATCTTCATTATCAAAAAAAAAAATGAAAGTTGAATATGGGTGAATGGACAACTATGACTTTCCTCAGTAACGACATTGTAAAAAAATGAAAGTATTAATCACATACAAAAGTATTTAAACATTCATTAAATTTTCAACCTCCATTCATGTTGGTTTCTTTTACAATTGATTTCATGTTTGTAAAATGCATTTAAAAATTCGAAAAATTACTGAAACGTTCTACTCTCCCATCACAAATATTACAACAGGTGATTGTTAGATGTAAAATGGGCGACTTCGATTCATCCAACAAAAAAAAAGAATTTCTTCATCTTCAAGATTCGTTCATCCAAAAAAAAAAGAACAACTTCATCTTCCAACTTCATTCATCCAACAAAAAAATATTCTAATTAATATATGTTCTAGTTAGAAATATTATTTTGATTGACTGTAAAAACATTTTAATTAAAAAAAAAGAACAACTCATTTTGTGCGTAATGTTCTTGGAGAATTCCAAGGTCACACACTTTCAATTGTATAGTCACACTCATTATGCTGTATTGTCACACTCATTATGTTGACGTTTGACATTACGCACAAGATGAGTGTGATTCTACAACATAATGAGTGTGATTCTACTGCATGGCGAGTGTGACTATACAAAATGAAAAACCAAAATTTGTCCCGATTATACAATATTAGCAGTGTGACTATACATCATAGCGAGTGTGACTATACAACAAAGCGAATGTGACTATACAAATACGACCACTTTTGGCTACAAACCAATTAGTGCATAGCTGTGTGGTTTTAAAGGTGAAAGGATAAGTGATTTTGCTATAGACCAGATTAATTATGAAACCAGAAAATAGCGATGAAAATATATTTACATTAGAAAAAGTCCATCCTTTACCTATAGTACGTCAAACATAAAAACATTCTAACCCACCAAACATCCTTTACATATAGTACGTTCATCCTAAAGTAAACAGTTTATCCCATATAAATACTCAAGAGTTTAACGATGGTCTCCGGTACGTGCGCAACAATACATTGTCCAATTACGTGGTCGGTCGCTGTATCTTCCACGACCTTCTTCTTCCCACCGCCCCTTTTACCAACATTCCTCTTTCCACCAATCATTTCGCTGCAACAAAACACACAATCAATCTAAATCACACATACAACTGAATATGTGACTACAATGACTGTACAACTGCATGATTGTATAGTGTAACGACCCGGATTTTCCAGACTTTATAAATAAGTCTATAATAGGAAACAGCGGAAGACATGATACATATCCGAGTCATTACTATTCTCAACTTATTAGATTACTTCGTAATAATAATGAAAGTACTTAAATATTACATTTAATTATAATGATTTATGAAGAAATAGAAATACATTTGAGTCTCATCTTGAGCTATCTCCACCCTTGCCCGTCTGAGGAATGGTCAGTCTCCCTTAATTTGACGATTATAAAATTTTAAAAGAATTTCATAGAAAAACAAATCGTCAGGTGGGTAAATTATTAAAATTTAATATGAATAATATATTAAATCAAACATAGATCAAATAGCAATACATAAAAGCATAACCGATAACACATCCCTTTATAAATCGTAAGAAATGTTTCAAGTGCCATATTATTTTAGAAAAGTTTTATCACGATATACCGGCCAATTATTGTACAAGTTCCGAATAAATTTCGTATTTGATACTTGTACAATAATAATATACCGCCAATCACACCGATACCCGGGGGCTTACATTATTACCCCTGTTTACCGTGGTGACATAAACACGTTTAAAACAAAATTCGTCCTCTCATCTCTAGGGTCGAATGTCGGATACGTGGGGTTGTTACCCGCACCATGGACTACTCACCACCCGGCTGGTTATCCCCGCAGCCACGCTCCAATCGTCGACTCACGGAAACCCGGGTGCGATCCACCTAACACGTACGGGACTGATTAGGTCCCCACCTAAAGTATGGTCACACTCCCGCCTACTCTCGGGTCAATGTCAGCACAGCCAAAGACCCTTCGTACGCTACGGACGGTTTTATACGGTTAAGCTAAACGCTATTCTTCCAAGTCATCTCGTACACAATAGAGACAACCTGCTTTCCCGCTCAATGAGATTTCGAATAAAGTCCTAAAAATGCGCAATAAAATATACAATCTTTTGAAATATATTTTGAAAATATTATGTGTTATCCAACTCGAATTCCACATAAAATTTCTTCTCTTGTAATTAGATACGGGGTAACAATAGGCAAATAGCACGTAGTCAAATAAAGGTCTCCTTACGGGGTTGTTCCCATTTGTGGACCGAGATTTAGTTACGAACTAGGTTAATAAGTCAAATGACCATTTAATAGACTTTAATCAAGGTTAATAAATTAAGCTTAGGGACGGTTTCTAGTCTTCTAAGTAGTTAATTGATGTAGATCGCCACTAGTTAAATTTGGTTGATAAGTACGTACTAACTTATTATGTAAAAATGTTGTGACTGAAAAGGAGTGACTATTTTATAAAAATCATTTTAAAAGTCATTGTTAACAAAATACAAGATAAGTTAGGGAAATAGATTCCAAGATTGACCATTTAATAAAATCTCAAAGAATTGATAATAATAATAATAATAATAATCCCTAAATGTAGTTTAAACGATGATCATTTGATAAACATGTCTCATTTTTGAAAATCTGATAAAGTTAAACATAATCGACTGTTTTTTGCAAAGTCTTTAAAAGTTGATAAAACAAAACTCAAATTGTGTTTCAAAGTGATATTTCTTTTTAAGTAGCTAAAATACGATAAATCACTGACTTATAATAAATACGTGGATCCGGCAATATCGCGAGTTAGGCCTAAATGCTTGTCAAGGTCCTAAAATTCTAACCAATTCGTGATAAAATAAGCTAGATATTTTATTATTAGATTATATTTGGGTATCGTTGGTCAGGTCTCGCAGTTAATACTTAAATCACAATATTTAGTTCATATAAAAATATAAAATAACAAGTACGAATTTCTTAGATAACTTTTAAGCTACAATTTATAATATCAAATCCAATCTAATAGAGTCATCAACACATTTGAGATGATAATAGTAATGATAGTCTTTTGATACCAAAAACAGTTTCAGAATAGTCTTTAGTTCACGCCATCACTCTACCCAAAGTGCATTTATTCTATCTTGAAAATACTAATTTGACTCATGGGACGACCTTATTATGATTGTTCCAAATAATAAATATGATTAACCAACTGATTCTCACTACACGACTTTTTTTTAAAACCTGACAAGAGATATTAGTAGCCTTAAAATTATAATTACATCTAATTAGGTGGAAAATAATATCATTTTATACGGAGTACTACTTAATTTTCATGTCTAAAATAATAGGTTTTTGAAAATTAATAATTCAGCATGATAATAAAAAGTTTCTAAAATAAATGGATGATTAAAAATGAATAAGTAAATAATTTAAGGAAATTGGTAAAAGCTCAACCCCTTTTTTTCTCCTATACCGTCATTCCCCTCTTTCCCCAACAAGTTTCACCAATTAAATTCCAGGACTTTAAAATTTGACATACTTGTAATATTAGAAAAATAATTGAATAAATAATAGAACCAATAATCATATGCATGCAATTCAATATATCAATAATATACTCACATAGTCATCACATGCATATAAACATCAACATATAATAACATTTAAACGATTTTATGGGTAATTCATTAAAATGAATTTCCCATCAAATTAAGACGATTTATCCACCCTTTTAAAGGGATTTCTGTCGAGATAAAAGTCTGAGTTTTAAGTGATTCCGAGTGGCCCATAATGATGGTTTGGGGATTTCGACTCCTCTGTGGTTCCTACTCAGCAGGTTCATTATCCTTGTTATTGATGATCTATAAAGTGTGATAGAAATGGAGACTGATTGCGTTTTTTGATTGAATTGAAGTAAGTCGGTCGGTTTCCTTCTTTATTCACGTTAAAATAGAGGATGAAGAAAGCTTAAATTTTTATTCTTGGTTTGTTGTAAGTGTTGAGGGTGAGTAAGCATATATAAATTAAGCAAGGCATTGTAGAATTGAAATGAAGATAAGAAGTGGAATGAACAAAATAAAATTTGCCAAAGTTGTCACTTTGGTCAATTTGCATGCAAGGGTGGCGTGTCAAATGGGTAGGTCAAGGTTCTAGCCAACAAGTAGTAATAGATTGAGTAATAAATTGACTCGATTAATACTCATAACTTACAGTCTTGAAAACTTATGAAATACAATACGGTACTAATCAAAAGATGATATTAGTCGTGTACTAATGATATTAACGCATTACTAACGCGAAGATATAATATTATTATGATATTACTATACACAAATGGACATTTTAGACGTATTCTGAACTCGTTTATTTACTAATGTACTTAGAAAGTTTATATAATAAAATATCGCAACAACTGGTTAAAAAAATATGTTTTAAGAACGTTATTGAATTTCTGTTACTCAAACATAGAAAACATAATATATTATATTGTTTTGAAATAATGTATTCATAAAATATCTAATAATAACGTCGAGCTAGAAATTCGTATTTTCAGTTAAGACCTATAAGCTTCTGCTCAATTTTCTTCTAGTAGCTGCCTGAATCTGTCTTTGACTCCTTCTACAAGGTTGTAGTACCCGCTCTTATCTTCAAAACGTATATTGGGGTGTACGAATATGAGAATAAATGAAAGAGTTATGATCGACTTAAGTTGTCTTTAAGCTGAGCTGAAAAATCTATTATAAATAATAATAAAATAATATAAATAAATAAATAAAATGACATGTTATAGATTTTGAAGAAAAAGGTAAAATGAGAAAATTTGTAGAAATCAAATATGAAATTTCTATCCACCCTACGGAAGGGGGTCTGATAGTTTCTAAAATACGACAAAATATAAAGTAAAATAGGAAAAATTTATAAAAGATTGTTAAAAATACGGGGTGTTACATACAACATAATGAGTGTGACTATACAACTTTAACTGTGTGACTAAACAACATAAACGGTGTGATCCTACAACATAATGACTGTGATCCTACAACTTAACGAGTATGACTATACAACTTCAACTGTGTGACTATACAACATAATCTCTGTGACTATACAATTAAATTATACTCGTACTTATTTATACTTCAATCATCATTAGCAAAGATGATTACATACACTAATCACTGCAAGAATTTGTGTGATTCTACAATATAATGAGTGTGATTATACAACATCAACTGTTTGACTATACAATCTAAAGTGTGTGACTACAAAACTGAAACCGTAAAATGGAAAATAAAAGCCATACAGTCAATTATTCTTCAATCATCATTAGCAAAGTCACATTCATAATTAGAAAGATGATTATACATACGATTCAGAACAAATTATTTAAACATTCATTAAATATTCAACCTTCATTCATTCATATTCAACCTTCATTTTTTTGTGAATAATGAAGATAAATAATATTATAAATACCAAAAAAAAAGAAGGAATGAAAAATAAAACAAGCATTAGGATGAAGATGATTTATTATTTTAAAGATGCTCTAAAAAAATAAAAACAAATACCTGAAAATCGTCGAGGTTCGGAAGTAGGGATTTGACGAACGTGGAATCTTGAACGTAGATAAAAAAAATACCTGAAAAACGTCACACACTTTAAGTTTTATAGTCAAACACTTTCAGTTGTATAGTTATACTCATTATGTTGCATAGTCACACTCATTATGTTGTAGAATCACGCAGCTGTAGAATACCTTGGGATTAGGTTATCATGCGTTTAATCATCTTCATCTTCATGCTTGTTTTATTTTTCATACCTTTTTCTTGTATTTTTAATTTATTCATCTTCAGTATCCACAAAAAAAATGAAAGTTGAATATGGATGAATGGACGACTGTGACTTTAAAAAAATGAAAATATCTAAACATTCATTAAATATTCAACCTTTATTCATCCATATTTAATCTTCATTTTTTTTTGGATAATGAAGATGAATAATTTTATAAATACAAAAAAAGGTATGAAAAGTAAAACAAGTATGAAGATGAAGATGATTAAACGCATGATACCTTAATCCCAAGGTATTCTACAGCTGAGTGATTCTACAACATAAGAGTGTGACTATACAGCATAATGAGTGTGACTATACAACTGAATATGTGACTACAATGAGTGTACAACTGCGTGATTCTACAACATAATGAGTGTGACTATACAACTGAAAGTGTGTGGTCTTGCGATTCTGTAAGAACATTACGCACTAAATAACTTGTTCATCTTCATCTTCAACATTCATTCATCCCACAAAAAAAGAACAACTTCATCTTCAAACTTCATCTTAAAAATGAAGTTGTTCTTTTTTTTTTGTGGATAGTAAAGATGAATAATTTTATAAATACAAAAAAAAAGATATGAAAAATAAAAAGAAGCATGAAGATGAAGATGATTAAGAAAAAGAAGCATGAAGATGAAGATGAAGATTAACATACCTTCGTATGATGATCAAAGTTACTGACGGAGTATGTTGGGTTAAAAACGCAGTATGGTCGGAGTAGTTGACGGAGTATGGTCGGAGTTATTAATGGTGATTATTTGTTGGGGTTTTGTTAGAGAGAGATGAATTGAGTTGAGAAATGAAATGAAAATGAGGGGATTGGGAAGTGTATGAGGGAAGTAATGTAGGGATTGATTTGGGTGAGGGGATGTTTGGCAACCTTATGACAGTCTTCCCTTTTTTTTATAATTGAACCCCATCCATCCACCATCCATCTTAGGATGAATGGAGGGAGGGGATCAACACTAAGCAACTCTCCAAGAGTTGATAACTCCCCTGAACCTCTCTCTCTCTCTCTCTCTCTCTATATATATATATATATCAATCTACACATATAAAATAAAGTGAATGTATACCCTAAAATTGTTGAACCATCTATCTTTGGCCGACTTCGGGTTCTCCCGGTAGTTCATATGAGGTGCGTGGTAGAAACCCTTCATTGACTTTGTTATTCTTCTTACCACGTCGGATTCGTCAAACCTTAAGTAACACAAATAGAACAAATTATATTTTTGTATAAAAATATATTATATACCACATCTACTTCGATAAGGATAGAATAAGCAATACCATCTCCCGTCGGGTGCTATGTTAATCACGGGCACTCGTGGTGGTAGATTAGTCTGTTGTTGTTGTTGTTGTTGTTGCTGCTGCTGCTGTTGTTGCCCCTGTTCCTGCTCCTCCATCGGTTGTCCACGTTCGCGTCTACGTCCACGACCACGTCCGACCATCTTTCAGATATGATCTGTTGAATGGCAAAACAAACAAACATATGCAAATAACACTTACCAAATGCAATCCAAGAAAACATTTAACAAATGAATTGTGAGATTGTGTAGGTCGACACACAGACCTAAATCTGATGCGTATCCATCTGGAAATCTCAAATTGCAAATCCACTCACATAGTAACTTTTTTTGCAGTTTATCAAAAGTGTAGGGAGCTTTTGGATTGCGGCCGTCCTTGATGTGTAGGTGGCCTCTACTGTACATAATTTGGGCAAGTCCTTTCTAGTGTTATGGGTGTCAGTTGTTTTATTTTTATTATCCATTACCGTATGAATTAATTGCTCGAAGAAGTTTTTTTCAATATGCATGACATTCAAATTGTGTCGAATCAACAATGCTTCCAATAAGGTAGCTCCCATAACAAGCTCTTTTTGAACCATCCTGTTTTCAACCTTTTAAGTTCTTTGAGTTCACGATCAGTCCCATCAAGAATCGTTGGGTAGTCTGAAATCGTCTCCCAAATTTCACAACCTGACAATGTCGGAGGTGGTTCGTCATTCTCGTACTTACCCTTTCTAAAGGCATATTTGTTGTAACGAAATGCATTATGTAGGGGTAAGAATTGTCTGTGACAATCGAACCAACACATTTTACCTCCATGTGGAAGCCAAAACGCATTGGTGTCTTTCATACAATATGGACATGCAAGTTTGCCAGCAGTAGCCCACCAGAGAGCATCCCAAACGCCGAAAATCGTTGATGGTCCATAAGATACATGCTTTCAGCCGAAAATTTTGTTTCTTGGATACATCATAGGTGAGCACTCCCGTGTCCCACAACTCTTTCAATTCATCAATAAGAGGTTGCATGTATATGTCCAAGTTTTTCTTAGGATTTTTTGGCCCAGGAACGATCAAGGATAGAAACATAAATTGTTTTTTCATGCATAATCCAGGGGGTAGATTATAAGGAGTGAGAATCACCGGCCAACATGAATAAGACTTACCAAATTGACCATATGGTGTAAAACCATATGTGCAAAGTCCAAGTCTAACATTACGAGGCTCACTAGCAAACTCCGGAAACATATAATCTAGATGCTTCCAATCCTCACTGTCACTTGGATGAGCCATGGTCCCTGGTACACGTGGATTTTTAATATGCCATCTCATTTCTTTTACAATGTTCTTGGTTGCATATAAGCGTTGCAACCTTGATGCTACAGGGAGATAGGTTAAGACTTTGAAAGGTATGTCGGCCCCACTAAAAGTTTTCTTCTTGTACCTATCTTTTCCACACTTTTTACATTTATCAAACATAAAGTCTTCTTTCCAAAATAGCATACATCCGTCCTGACATGAATGAATCCTATGATGGGGCATTTGAAGGCCCTTGAGCAATTTTTTTGTGTCATAAAATGAGCGAGTCATCACATTATCTCGTGGAATGATATCCTCAATCAAAGCAACAAACTTATCTAACTTCTTTCTGGTATGTTCTCCTCACATTTAATATTAATCATCCTAGAAGCTAGTTCTAGCAATGACGCCTCACATCCACGATACATAGGTTTCTCGGCGGCCTCTAACATTTCAAAAAATTCTTTCAGATGAGGGTGCGGGCTTTCTTCTTCACCCATAGGAGAATCCTCAACACAGTCGAACATTATGTCACCAAATGCATCTACTACCATCTCTCGATAAGGTTGGTCGATGAAAGCATTAGTGTATTTTGAAGTAGTAGGATTACTAACAAAAGAAAAGGGTTCTCCATGGCACACCCAATTAGTGTAACCAGGCGTAAACCCTTTGCTGATGAGATGTTCTTTCACTGTAAACTCATTCAAGTACTTCAAATTTTGGCACTTCACACATGGACATCTAACAATCTGATATGTCTTTTATTCTTCTTGTCTCTTAGCATATAGTATAAAACCATCCACCCCAAGTATAAATTCATACTTAAATTTGTTTCTATCGTCTACCCTTTCATACATCCATTTTCTTTCGATATTCGTCATTATTAGATTTTCTATATAAAAAAATAGAAACGTATTTAAATTTGAAAATATATAAATTTGACTATATATATATGCATGAGTAATATTATATGTCAAGTTTAGTTACAAATGTATACTCCGTATATGTTAGATGGATCAATATGAAATGTTAGTCCCTACATTGTTATTATTTGTTAAGTTGAGAATAAACAATAGTTGAAGTGTCCATGGTAAGGGATGATGCCATTTGTTTATACATTTGAGTGTAACATGAATATGCATATTTTATATTAATGGTATTCTTACTAAATACATTATATTAGTGTCCGTCTTTTCATATTCATAATTAGTATAGCCTAACTCTTAATCTACCATGTAATTAATAGAACTAGCATATTCATTGTATCTCGATATCTACTCGGCTTTATATACCGAGGTGTAATTACTTGTTTAATCATTGAATTTTATAGTTTATCATGGTATCAGGCTGAAACTCGATCCTCGCGATCCAAAAAAAAAATCGTGTTTTCGATCACACATCCCTGCCCACGGTAGTGCTGCCTCCGAGCCGTCGTTGACCCACGCCCATGGCTAAGTCCGACAGAGCCTCGTCGAGCCCACCCCTTTCCCAATTCCAGTTGGGCACATGTCGGCCCATAAAAACCCTAATATCACCACCCTCCGACGCCGACTCCGGCCACCGGCCCTAGACGGCGACCCTGACGGTGATGCCTGTTGTCGCCTGGCCGGCTGCCACACCCTAGCTAATCGCTTGGTCCCCCTTCCGCCATCATATTCACGGCCACCATACCCGGATCTCGCGCCCAGAAACGCCGGCCACCAGCGCTGCCACCGCACTTGGTGTTTCTGCCGCCCTACCCGCGCTGCTGCCGTGTTCCTGGGCCGCCGGCCCGCCACCACCGTCTGCCCTTCTCCAAACCCACACAGGTGGGCTGCCCGTCTCCCGCCATGGTCCTCCACCGTCCCGTGTCAAAAATCGGGTCATACTTTTGTGACCCAGGCCGAGTATGCCTCTAATTTGGGTCAAGTTTTTCAAGCCTAAACCGTTCTACGACAACTTCAGACTGGTCAATGGTTCATGGACACGGGCGCATCTTCTCATTTGAGTGCCGACCCAGGTAACCTTCGTTCCCCTTTTAATTCTAGCTCGATTCGTTCTATTTATGTCGGAAATGGTTCTAGTATTCCGGTTCTCGGGTCCGACACCTCCCACCTAAATACTAAAACCCGTACCCTTCACCTTAATAAAGTTTTATATACCCCTCAAATAATTAAAAACCTTATTTCGGTTCGTCAATTTACGAAGGATAACAATGTTTCCGTCGAATTTGACCTGTATGGTTTTTCTGTGAAGGATTTAGCGACTGGAAAATCGATTCTAATGAGCAACAGTGACGGTGAGTTATACCCCGTGTCACCAAACCCATCCAAATCTGACTTGTCTCACCAAACACCTTCTCACCCTCTCCTCCAATATTTGGCATTATCGTCTCGGTCACCCCGGGTCGAACATTTTGAATATTTTACGTACTCACTTTTCTCTCCCTTGTAATAAAACCGAGCCCCACTCTGAACTGTGTCACTCTTGCCAAATTAGCAAACACAAGCGTTTACCTTTTTCCGAGTCGTTCTCCCAAATTGTGGCTCCGTTTGATATAATTCATAGTGATCTCTGGACATCTCCCGTAACTAGTAAAGCCGACTATAGATATTATCTCGTGCTTATCGACAACTTTTCGCAATTTGTTTGGGTCTACCCTATAAAGTTCAAATCCGAAACATTTACAAAATTTCAAAAATTTCGTAATTATGTGAAAACCCAATTTAATCGCGAAATTAAAGCTTTTCAATGTGATCTTGGCCGTGAATTTGATAACAATTCTTTTCGACAATTTGGAGATGCCAACGGCCTCGTTTTTCGTTTCTCGTGCCCCCAAACATCCTCTCAAAATGGTAAATGTAATCCCCCTAGAAAATCTAATGCGATACAGTGGCGGAAACACTGTAGAGTCGGGATTAAAACACACTGTAACTATGTCTTAGTAAAATTAAAATGGTAAAGTCAAACAATAGGCCTAAAATAAAATGGCCAAAATTTAAAACAATCCACAAAAGGGGTTTGAACAATCCATAAGACATAATTATCGAAATAAACAAGCAGGATCCACACGGCTCGCTAGCCCACACCCGGAACACGTATACCTGCCATGTTAAAACATAACAGCCACAATCAGTGGGGAGCAACGCCAACGTTCTCCCAGCCATATAACAGGATTTTAAAACTGTTATTACTATTATAGAAAAATAGTAAAAAGGAAAACAGTAAAACATCATATTAAAATAAGCTTTTAGCGTAAAACAAAATAATCAAAAGGGTTTCTGAAGAAACATAAAAATATTTGCCAACCTGCAAACCAATTTAAATCGATAATAAACAAATATTCAAAATGGCGTTATGGATATTCGGTTAGTGTGCACAAGGCTAGACTTTCACTAAGGATATACTAAAAACTAGCTTCGAGAACTCAGACACCAACTTCACACGCAGCGAAGATCCAAGGTCTCTAACTAGGTAACTCAACCATAATAGGACGTCGACTTATCATGCGAGGTCCTAGCTTAAGTAATATACACCCCTTATGGATACCAAATGTATCCAGTTCAACTGACGGCGACTAACACGATTCGATTCTAGCTTAAGGGCACAATGCACATATACTCCTGGACACCAAATGTATCCAGTTCAACAACCAATGCATCCCAAATGGATACACCAGCCTTATAGTTGATGGCAAAACAGTACATCCAAGACTGTATTACTCTAACCCCACACTTATCCTTATTCCATAACTCCAAAACAAAGCCATTATCGATATTCAAAAGATATAATCATTATAATAATAAAAGGAAAAAAGGGAAAAAGGATCGCCTTCCAAAAGAGGAAACTTTCCATTTTAGGAAACTTTTATTTTTAGAAACTTTACTAAAAATAGCATCATATCAAAATAGCAAAAATATTAGTTTATACTAATACGACATTTTTAGTAAACGATATAGATTTATAAAACTAATACTTTCGGCCTTAACGATATTAATTTCTAAAACAAGAATATTTAGGTTTATGAAACTATTGAAACATTATACAAGTGTTTATAAAATGATTAAAAATGTCTTAGACATTTTATTACAACTAATTAGGGTGTTTCCAAAATTTATAAAACTCAAATTCCCTAATTATTAATAGTTTCGACAATACAAATATAAATATGATTTTACGGCAAATGTCAAATTAAATCTTTTAACGTCTTTTATTTAATTAAACCATTGAATATATTTAGAATATGTTAAGGGATGATTTAAGTTTTAATGTTTCAGATTTAAACATTTCAAAATTGCTGGAAAAATAATTCTTTTAGGTAAGACGAAGCATTTTAACAATAAATCCCAATTTGTCCAAAAATCAATATTTATTACTTAAAGACTTTAATAAATAGTACAAAAATTAATCAAATAGCTAAAATATATTATGGACATTCTGTCCAGAAAAGAAAATTTTCCAGAATCCTAAAACTCGTTTTTTAAAGCGTTTTCTCGTTAATCGTCTAATCTAGACAATAACGATTAATAAAAATAGTAATTACAAAACGATTTAAGTATTAATATCCAAAAATTATTATTAAACCTAAAAATCATGATTTTCCAGTAACTACTATTTTTCCAGATTTCCAAAAATTCCAGATTTAATAAATCCCGCTAAAACCGTCTTTTAAACCCGTTTTCACAATTAACGATTCCATTAATAAAACTTATCGTTCCAAACATTTTATTAAAGCACTAAAAATCATAAAATTACATTTTATTATGAAATCATCAGAATCATATTTTTTTTCCAGATTTACACAAAAGACCAGAAATCGAGAATTTAAACGACAAACACGGTTTTAACGATAAACGATGATTTAAAGCTATTAATTAATTCATCCACGTTATGTAAAAATTAAAATTCTGATTTAAAGCTATTTATTAAAAATTCCGAAAAGTTACGTAAAAATTCAGAAAATTCTGTTTCATTAGAAAGTTTCACCACGTCAAAAATCAGATTAAAATAAAATGTTTAGGTACTAGAATTAAAAATCGGCTTTTAATCGTTTTTGTCCGTAAACGGTAATAATTCAATAATCGATAACTAAAATATCAGAAAAATACTAAATTATTAAAAATCAAAAACATCATTTTTACAAAATATAAACATATATTACATGTTTAGGCCGAATATTACGATTTTACAAATTAATATGACGATTTAATCATTAATCTCGTAAAAGCGATAAAAATATCGAAACATGCAAATTTTCAACTTTTTTAAAAATTTTCCAGATTATATGACATACATATATTGTCAAAAATAAAATATAAAAAAAATATACATGCAATTACACAAATAAAATCACGAAATACCGAGTAACATCGACGTTACCTCAAATCCAAATCCGAGTCTACGATAAATTCATCGGCTTCGGGGTCGTCCAAGGATCCTTCAATACACGACATACATGGTACGAAAATACAATGATAAAACTTAAAAGAATCAAGGTAAATAACGATCGGAAATAACATCGATTATTACCTTAACGAAGGGAAAAGATAGACGATTAATTTGGAGATGGAAAAGGGACGATCAAGACTCGATTTGAGACCAAACATGGCTGGAAAATGATGCTGGAACTCATGGCCAAAGAAGAGGAAATGAAGAGTATTTGTCTTGATTATTTTTGTGTAAAAATGAATGAATAACAAAGTGAAAAGTTTAAGATTAAATGATAATTAAAATTTGATAAAAACAATGCTATTCATGCATGAACTAGGCAGCCAAAATATGTGAGAAAGGGAGTGTGAAAAGTTTGAGTAATAATGCATCAATTCAATGAAAAGAAAATAATCTTACGTTTACGGTTTAACGTGATAAAATGAAACGTATTAATAAAATGTAGTAACATTGTGACAAGAAGCTTTGTCGGTCCAAAATATGGGGAAAAGGTCTCAATTAATTTTTAAGTTGATAAAAAGAAGAATCGTAAAATAGTTAAAGGTATTTCAAAGCAATTCGAGTAAACCTCGCGTAAGAAGATACTTATTTTCGAAACTTCGTAATAAAATCATTAATGGCTAACTTTTCGTACATAAAAATATTTCTAGGTTGAAAATATTATATAAATATATTCAGACACTTGTAGGAAAAGAAATAATTTAAATCCAAGCTTAAAAACGTTAACTCGTAGAAAAATAGAATTCCTCGCGGAAAATTAATTAGTTTACGAAGAAAATCCAATAAATAGATCTAAAAGAATTAAAACCTTTTAAAAAATAAAAATGAATATCATTAAACTCGAAAATGGAATTAAAGTTGGAAAAATGATGAAACACAAGCCCGACAGTGACAGAGTTATGACGAAGGCATAACGGAAAAGATAAAAATGCTAGGAAAATAGCGGGTGTTACAGTAAAGCCGAGCGAATGATCCGCCGTTTAAATGAATCACCCTCACCTTACTCTTTCACGCGTCCGTCCCGACCATTTACTGGGTCGATGCCGTTTAAACCGCCACCCACCTTCACAATATTCTCCCCTCTCGTCTCCTTAATTCTCAATCCCCTACTTCCGTCATTTTTCTAAAAACTCCCTCGTATGACCACCTCCGCGCTTTTGGATGTGCGTGCTACCCTAACCTCTCTTCCACCCGTCCTCACAAACTCACTCCTTGTTATACTAAGTGTGTCTTCATCGGATACCCCGATGAATTCCGTGGCTACAAATGCCTCAACCTCACCACCGGCAAACTCATCCACTCGCGTCACGTTACTTTTGATGAATCGGTTTTCCCGTTTGCACAAACCGACCCTCAACCCGTTGAATCCTACTCCTTCTTGGATTCATCACTTCCCCTACCCATCTTATCTTCCATCTTTGAATCCGAGCCCAGTCCAACCCCAATACCCGCCAGCCCAGCCACTCACCCCAATATCCCCCTCTCGGCCCATTCCCCAGCCTCCCCACCACAACAGACCACTACCTCCCCCCAGGTCCAAACATCCTCCCCCATTACATAGCCCAACCTCCCCCTAGGCCCAACCATCCCCCCCACAACATAGTCCTACCTCCACCCAGGCCCAACCATCCCCCACACAACATATCCCTCCCTCCCCCCAAGCCCAATCCGCCTCTTCCCCACTAATCCAAACCCATTCATCCCCTCCACCACCACCACCACCACCACCTCGTTCCATCGCATGACTACTCGTGCTATGCATGGCATTTTCAAACCCCGTGTCCTCACCGCTTCCGCAACACCACCTCTCTCTCCCATCCCAAAATCGCCCCACCTAGCCCTCTGTGACCCGAACTGGAATACTGCCATAAATGACGAATATCGTGCTTTAAATAAAAATGGAACGTGGGACTTGGTCCCTCGACCCTCAGACTCACCAGTCATTTGGTGTATGTGGTTATATCGCCACAAATTTATTGCAGACGGTTCCCTTGCCCGGTACAAGGCCCGTATTGTGGTCAATGGGAAGAGTCAACAAGTCGGAATTGACTGCGACGAGACTTTCAGTCCTGTGGTCAAACCCACTACCATTCGGACTGTTCTTAGTCTCGTCGTTAATCGGGCCTGGCCAATTCACCAGTTGGACGTTAAAAATGCATTCTTACATGGAGACCTTGTAGAAACTGTTTTTATGCACCAGCCCCCGGGATTTGTTGATACCTCGATTCCTGGTCATGTCTGTCGTCTCCGTAAGTCCCTGTATGGCCTTAAACAGGCCCCTCGAGCGTGGTACCAACGCTTTGCGAATTTCATTCTCTCCCGAGGCTTTAAGAGTAGCACCTGTGATCCGTCTTTGTTCATTTTTCATCACGGGCCTGACATTGCTTATTTATTGTTATATGTCGATGATATTGTACTAACCGCGTCCAGTACTAGCTTGCTATGACGCATTATCACTACTCTTTCACAGGAATTTGCTATGACCGATCTGGGTTCCCTGCACCATTTCCTTGGTATTCAGGTGACCCGTACCTCGACAAGTCTTTTTCTCTCATAGGAATCCTATGCCCGCGATATTCTCGCCCGGGCCAATATGTCCAACTGCAACTCGGTTTCTACACCCGTTGAAGCCGGGTCCAAACTTAGTGCCACCTCCGGTGCTCTTCTCACTGATTCCACTCTCTACCGTAGTTTGGCTGGCGCCCTACAGTACCTGACTATCACTAGACCAGATATCTCCTATGCTGTTCAACAGGTTTGCCTCTTCATGCACGCCCCTCGAGAGCCTCATTTTCAGTTTCTCAAGCGTATTCTCCGCTATGTTAAGGGCACTCTCACTCATTGGCTCCGCATTATGAAATCCGTTTCCGGTAAACTCACCGCTTACTCCGACGCTGACTGGGCCGGCTGTCCCGACCTTCGCCGCTCCACTTTCGGTTATTGTGTGTTTCTCGGTGACAACTTGCTCTCATGGTCCTCCAAACGGCAACCTACTTTTTCCCGCTCCAGTGCTGAAGCAGAATATAGGGGCGTAGCTAATGTCGTCGCTGAGACTTGTTGGCTTCGCAACTTACTTCTCGAGCTTCATGTTCCTTTACGGCATGCCACCGTTGTCTACTGTGACAATATCTCGGCCGTCTACCTCTCCTGCAACCCGGTCCAGCATCAACGAACCAAACACATTGGAATTGACATTCACTTTGTTCGTGAGAAGGTTCGTCTCGGTTTGGTTTGTGTTATCCACGTCCCCGCCGATTATCAGTATGCCAACATTTTTACAAAGGGTCTGCCCAGGTACCTGTTCACCCGTTTTCGGTCCAGCCTGAACGTCCGTCCTTCTACCGTTCCGACTGCGGGGGTGTCTTAGTAAATATAATGTATTTAATGTCTGTCTTTTCATATTCGTAATTATTATAGCCTAACTCTTAATCTGCCATGTAATTAATAGAACTAACATATTCATTTTATCTCGATATCTACTCGGCTTTATATACCGAGGTGTAATTACTTGTTTAATCGTCGAATTTTATAGTTTATCAGGTATAACAAGGAATTGCCCCCAAGACTTTTAATTACGGAGCCACAACTAAACTATACTAAACTACGAAGTTAAGTTGGGCACTACTATTCTAGGACACTAGACTATACATACTAAGCTACAACTAAACTACACAAATTGTACTACAACGTCAAGTATATCGTCAAGTAGATTATCGTCAAGTATATCAACAATTAATGCACATACAGACATACTGAGTGGAGTATAAGATAATAAATCACCGACTACTCTCCCTTATGACAGAGTTATCAATCATTTTGTTATAACGGATCAATTACTCTTTATTTATGTAAAAAAGACAACTCATGTACTTTTATAGTATTTTGTCCTTTTTATATAAACGAGTTGTATTTAACCTGTTATAACTAGAATCAATATATATTAATAAAGTAGGAACTTTTCGAGCGATTTGATTGGTCCAAGTTTTTTAATATATTTTTTTAAATTAATAAATAATAAATTGTATATGAAAAAAATCCTACTCCACCTAAAACTCGATTTTTTTAAAATAAAGAAAATAAGAATTTGTATAGCAAAAAAAACAATCCTACCCCATTTAAGACTCTAAAAAGTATCACTATATAAACTGACGATTATCACCTCACAAGGCAACAAAAATTGGACCGCGACAGCGTGAAACGTTTAGTCAATTATGTTTGATTATTGTTTTAATATTTATTTATTTTAGAAAATATATAATTAAAATTTTGATTTTTTAAAATAATTGTTATTAATAATTATTATAGTTTTAATATATTTTTAAATTTAAATAAAGAATATATAGAAATTAGTGTAAGGAAAAAATAATCCTACACGAGTATTATGATGAGGGGATGCAATTTTATATAAATAAGAGCAATAATTCGTTCTTAGATATTAATCAACAATCGTTTAAATATAAAAGTTATCCACATCGAAAAATTATGATGAGGTGATGAAATAATATATAAATAAAAGTAATCATTTGTTCTTAGATATTCCTATCAACCAACAAAAACTCATAAGATTATAAACTTAAGTAAAAAAAATTCACATCGAAAATTTATGATGAGGTGATGAAATTCTCTATTACAAATAAGAGTAGTCATTCGTCAAATTATGATGTGATGGAATTCTAATTTTTATATTATAAACCAGATTTCATATCATTTTCTCGAGAAAAAAGTGATCAAATTTATTTCGCACTCCATAAATGTAATAAAATTATTTCACATCAAAAAATTATAATAAGGTGATATAATCAATCAGTCATCAATATATATATATATATATATATATATATATATATATATATATATTATATGTAAAGAAAGAACTTTTCGAGCGATGTGATTGTTCCGTGGCATCAAAACTTAATTTAGAAAAGTATCTTTAATAATAAAAAAAAATCAAGTAGTGAATCTTTTAATTATTATAATATAATTTAATCTATTATATTAATGCGATGTTTTATAATTTTCATCTAGAAATCTTTAAATTTCGTTTAACAAAAGATCTATCGTAAAAAAATCATAAAAGTTAATTATTTAGCTTAGATTCGTAGTAGAAAATGCTTTCATTAGAGTATAAATTTCACATTATTTTTCTCGAAAATTAAAAGCGATGAATTTATTACCATATAAAAGTAGTAAAGTTATCCTACATCGAAAAATTATAATAAAGTTATGGAATTTTATATTATAAATAATACTCCGTATTAATCATTCATTCTTAAATATCAACCAACAATATTTTGAGTATTAAAATAAATCCCAAGATTAAAAACAATATTATAAACAATTCTATATTATAAACAATATTTCATACTTCATAAAAGTGATGAATTTATTACGTACTCCATAAAAGTAGTAAAATTTATTTTACATCAAAAAATTATAATAAGGTGATAGTAATCATCAAAATCAAAAATTATATAAAAGAGACTTAGGACTATAAGCTGATGAAAAAGAGAAATCATTCGTGTTTAGATATTAACCAGAAAATTTGGGGTTCTAATTTTTTTTTAAAACTATAAAACTAAATAGAATTATCGTATATCGAAAAATTATAATGAGGTGATGAAATTATATATCACAAATAGGAGAATCATTCGTTAGAATCATTCATTTTTAGATATTAATAAAAAAAAAGTGTAGTCATATTAAAGCTCTAAAATAAGCTACTTATAAATTTAAGTAAAAATTATTCCAAATCGAGAAATTATAATAAGGTGATGAAATTCTACTATATAAATATAAGTAGTCATTCGTCTTTAGATATCAACGAGAAATTTTTTGAGTCCTAAAAAGCGTTCTTAAGATTATAAATTCAAGTAGAATTATCCTACATCAAAAAATTATAAGTTGATTGAATTTTATTACTCCTATATAATTAAGAGTAATCGTTCGTATATCTCAACCTGAAATTTTTTGAGTCCTAAATGATATTTTAAAACTATAAACTTAAATTAGAATTATTCACATCGAAAAATTATGATGAAGTGATGAAATTGTACATCATCAATAATAGAAATTTTTCGTTTTTGGATGTCAATTTTTTTGAGTCGTATAATTGTTTTTAAGATTATAAATTGAAGTAAAAATTATCCTACATCGAAAAACTATAATAAGGTGAAGAAAATTATATAAATAAAAGTAATCATCGTCTTTATTTAGATACTCCCTTCGTTTTTTATTTATTGCCCCATTTCTCCAATATATAGGTGGAATATTTTAATGAAACGGGACAATAAATAAAAATCAGAGGGAATATCAATTAGAAATCTTTTAAGTCATAAAAGAAATTCTTAAAATTATAAACTTAAGTTGAATTATCACACATCAAAAAATTATGATGAGCTTATTAAACTTTATACTATAAGAAAAATCATTCGTTTTAGATATTAACGAAAAAAAATTGAGTCTTATAACATCTCTTAAGTCTTAAGGCTATAAACTGAAGTAAAATTATCCTACATCGAGAAATTATGATAAGATGATCAAATTCTATTATATAAATAAAAATAATCATTCGTCAACCAGAAATCTTTTGAGTCACAAAAAGAGTTCAAGTAATTAAAATTATCCCACATTATAAATAAAAGAAATTATTCATCCTTAGATATCATTATATCAACCAAAAAAAAATCTAGGAATAACAAAATGCACATCATCCGTGTACTTATCATTATACTTTGTACAAGATACTTGTAAAGTCTTCATAAAAAAAGATTTTAAATGTAATTAATTATGATAAAATTTTTTATCAACATCACTAACAAGCGGCCCGTGTATCGCTATATTTGACTATAATTTATTACTAATAGCATGATTCAAGAGTTTTAATTTTTTTTTAAGAAAGTGAGATAACGTAAGAGATTTATATTTGACAATTTATAGAAATTTTCTTAAAATGTTGCACAATCATGCCTGTACTTGGTTAATCATATGAGCAATATTTTAATCTCCTATTAGATAAATTATTTAAACATTTATTGTGTAAGAAATAAATATGTCTATTTATACTATCATGAAATTTAATTACTCATATCACTATATAGTGTATATACACGGTACATATAATATGTTTTTGAATTATCTATGTCAAATTGGATCTCTTATTTTACATTGATACATTAATATTGTTTGTCATTTTATTTATTAGTTATTACATTTATGATAATAATAATAATAATCCGTAGATAATATTGTTGAATACAAAACCTATAGAGTAACAAGTAAATATTCCATTTAAATATAAATGAATATTGGTACGAATATGTAGTTGAAGATGTACTTGTGTGTGAGATACTTTAATTAATCTTTCTAACTATAATGTACGCCTATAATTTAATTTGACGTTTACTGCAAATATTATCTACCTAGAAACACATTCACGTATGTGGATAGTATTCGTTTATTATTATGCAAACTAACTTGATGTCATTATCAACGTCACTGAAAATCGGCCCGTGCATCGCACGGGCTTTCCAACTAGTTTGTAATAAATCACACTCAATCCAATTTTACCTATAATGGACCTACTCAACAACAGTCAAAACAATTGGGAGAATTGGATGAAACTGCATCAAAACAATTGGGAATGAACTAAGATGAAACTGAATCAAAATCAAACGACAATACTTGAACAATTATTTTGTCCCCGATATCATCCACTCCATTATTAACATGTCAATACTTTGTCTCCTCTTCCTATCCTTTCAATCCTCATCTTTCGACTTCATCTAGAAAGCCTGGAAAACACGAAACTAAGCAGTAACATCAAACACTAGTACTCACTCTCAATTTTACCAATTTTACCTATAACTAGAATGTCAATTGTCGTTTTTATACTCGTATTTGTTCTAAACATCGTTACAAGGGTATGTACCTAGACTTTACGCAAAACCATTTTAGTACTCACTCCAACAACACGAACACCAACACCAACGACATTTCCGACATGAATCGAAATCCACCAACAAACCTCTAATTTAACGGTATTGTTTCATCTAATTTAAAACTCACAACAAATTAAGCTAACCTAACAAATTACCAACTACAACAATTAAAAACTAAACCCTTTTCAATAATTAGTTAACAATTGACAATAACTCTAACCTAAAACCAATTTCATCTAACTTAAACAATTTTTCATCTAATTTAAGCCTAAATTAAACTAAAATTCAATTTCACCCTAAATCTAATTTAACCCTAATCTAACAAACAAGTTTCATCTAAATTACACTAACCTAAGTTGAATTCATCAAGCATACAACAATAATAAAGCAAATATAAACAAAATCAAACAACAAACTCAATTAAAATTCATACCCTAGGTTGAAATTGAGGATTTTGAGGAAAAGGGAAAGATCCGGCAAAGGGGCGGAACAGCGGCGGCGCAGAGGAGAGCTCCGGCGTCTGGCGTACGACGAAGGGGAGTGGGGTTTAGGGGTGGTGTTCGCGAAGGGGCTGGGTTTAGGGAGGGTGTTCGGATTTTTTTGTTTTCTAACCAAAAATAAGTAATGAATGAAGCTGGTGGGTTATATTCAAAAAAGTCAGCAACCGACATCAATTGGAAATTTCAGTTTTCGGTTGGTAAAATAGGTGAACACCGACCGATTTCTTTATTTAGAGACTAAGTCAGTCGGTCGGTAATTTACCGACTGAAGAGAATTTTTACCGACTGTTTGCGGTCGGTATATCTAATTAACAACTGTTATTTTTGCGGTCGGTAAATATCGGTTGCTAAACTCCGCTTTTCTTGTAGTGCACAAAGATAGCAGTTATCAGTACATAATTTATCTTCAGAGTATTCAACTTGATTAAAATCCCCAACGAGGAAAACTGGAAGCTGAAGAGAGTTGATATGGTTGCATAGAAGATCCCAGACATGTTGTCCTTCAGTGAGGTAAGGACTGCCATACACAAAAACCAAGTAATAGAAGGAACTGTTTATTAATGCTCTCATGGATATGAAGTTAGGGCACTTGAAGGCTAGATCCATGGAGAGAAGCCCCTTCCAACCCAACTATAAACCACCACTGGTACCAAGGGCATTATCCCTACAGAATTAAGAAAGCCTAAAGATCTACCAATGCGGTTTACAGTTTCCACAGTACATTTAGTTTCGCATAAGAAAACAAAATCTAAGTGTTTATTAAAGACCGTCGCTCTTAGTTTTTGAATTGTAGGGGAGAGTGGGTCATTGAGACCCCTGCAATTCCAGGAAATGCCCTTTATGGCTTTGGTGGAGGCTGGGGTATGACAGCTGATAAGTGTGTTTTGTAGTGTTTATTTCACGTGTTTGGTCCTGCTTTCTTTTGTGAAATCTCTCTTTGAAGCGGTTTTGAGGCTACTTACGCTTCTTCTAGCCTTTTTTTTAGGTTCCTAAGGCTCATCATGGAGAAATGGAACGATTCCGTCTCGTTTCCAGCGCATATGGAGCCAATGAAGAGAAGCGACGATGATTCGGTGACTTAGACTCGATCCCGAGTCCCTTGGAGCCCATTTGAGAATATCCCGAGCACCGAGCATCGATAAGAAGCCTTGGAAGAGTTAATAAGGACCCATCACGGCCGAGAAGCACTCCATCACGATCGGGATGAAAAGGCGAGAAGAAACGAGCCACTGTAGGGTCATCCCGACCGGGACCATCACCATCCCGGTCGGGACGAGGGTTATCCCGAACGGGACCATCCCCATCACGGCCGGGACGACCCCAGCTCGCACTCCGATTCATTCTTTCATTTCCCTCACTTATGGAACCCTATATATACCTTCCTCTTGTAAATTTTTAGGCACAAACCACTAGATAAAGATTAGGGTAGCTTAGCTTAGTTTCTCCTTAATCTTTTCTTAATCCTCCCTTAATCTTAGCTTAATCTTAGTAGTTAACTCTTGTATTATTGGAATTCTTGAAGATTCTATCAAGATTGACAACCTTGGTGGATGTATTTGGGTTTTCTTTATATGCAAGTTTCAATCTTTTCATCTGCTTTCTAATTTGGTATAATCCTTCTTTTCTCCTTTTTCTTAATCTTTCGTTGTTAGTTAAGTTTTAATTTTTATCTTTTGTTTATTGTTCTTCCTTGTTTGTTCTTCATTATGAATGCTCTTGTTCTTATGTTGTGGGTTTCACTTGTTAGTGTTGATAGTTCTTTAGTTATGTGTGAGTAGTTCTCCCCTAGGTTAGTAGAGGGATTGGGTGTGATTAGGGATGATTAGGGTGAGATTGGTGATGTTAGTTGTTGTTTTTGTTGTTTAGTATTGCCTTGCACTCAACATGCTCGATGAAATGCTTGTGAGACTTGAGACGATCACTCCTTGTTTTTCTTGCTTCTTCTCTTGCATGTCGTTGTTTGGTGATAGGTTTGGTTCCTCTAATAGGAGCAAGAGCGTGGTGAGGAGATCCCTAGGCCGTTTAAGTAGCGAGAGCCCGAATGTAACCTAGGCTACGAAACCATGCTAGCACCCCCGTTTCCCCTTTGAGTCTCCTTGACATCCATGAACCCGAACTAACCCTAGTTTCTCCTTGTATTGATTTAGCTCGCTTTCCATTATCACTAGTTGTTTGTTTTGCCTTTTTATTTCGTGTTATAGACTTTAGTTTAGTCATTAGTCAATCTTAGTCAATCACTTTAGTTTGTCTTGAACCTAGTCTTAGACCATAGCGCCCTCTAGTTTGGAACTCCCGTCCCTGAGGATCGACTCAACTTACCCTAGCTACCTAGCTTAGGTTCGTTGAATATTAATTTGCTCGGTAGGATAGATGACAAACTCCTACCGTCAAATTGGCGCCGTTGTCGGGGACGGCGTAGTTTAGACTCTTGTATGCTTAGTTTTAGACTTGGTTCTTGAGTTTTGTGTTTCCTTCTCTTTGTGTATCTCTGTTCCTTCTTCTTGTGTGCTTAATTCTCTATTCCTAGTGCCTCAAAAGCACTAGGCTTCTAACGTTTGCTCAAGTTTTTCTAGTTCATCCGATGTATCAAGGCAACGTTATGACAATGGCGCATCCAAGCTACCATCAATCGTCATGGGACAATCATGGGACAAATTACCAAGACCCACAATTCTACCAACTATCTCAATCTCATCAACAATCTTATCATTCTCCTTCATTTGGCTACCATGAAAGTTGTCAAGGATCATTCCAAAATCCTAACAATTACCAAATACCTTCACATAACTCACAACCAAAAATCCCCAATTTTGAGCTTTGTCAAATGATTCTTCAAATGCAAAAGAGTCAACAAGATATGCAAAAGAATCAAAAAGAGATGATGATTCAAATGCAAAGGGACCAAGATGAGTTCATGGCTCAGCATTAAAGAGAAAATGAGGTGCATGATGCTCGAGTTAATGCACTCATGGCTCGTTACACGATCTTGACTACTCGGGCTCCACAACTTGTTGAGGAAGGTTCATTTGGGCAAGAAGATCGGTTGTCTCCACAAGGCAATCAACCCGATTATGAAGCCACAAATGAAGAAGAGAGGGTTAACCAAGGGATCATTGTTGAGAGTTGCTCGGATGGTGAAGCTATGGAAATAATGGAAGAAGTTGAAGCTTCAAGGGGTGATCTTGAGGAGAATATCATTTTCAACTCGCATTCCACCAATGCCTTAAAAAGCAAGCTTGAAGAAAGTCATGCAATTGTTGACAATAATGAGGAGGAAATTGAACATGATTCTCATATTAACTCTTGGGAAGCCAATGTTGAGGCCATTAAATCGGATTTACATGATTTTCTTCATGATGAACCGGACCTTATATTTGGAGAGATTGAAACTATTCCTTCAAGACAATCTCAAACCAAGATACATCAACTAACTTTGAAGTCGGTAGAAGGAGTGGAGGTGATACATGAGGATATAGATGAAGATGACAATGTCTTGTCATAAAAGAATGTGTTTACCTCTTTCATTCCTCAAGAGAAACCGGAAGTCCCAAAGATTGGTCTGAAGAAATTTGAAATCATGAGTGAAAAGCCAAAAACAAGTGAAGATAAGACTCCTTTAGGCCAAATTGACAAGGTGAGTGAAAATGAAGGCTATACTTGGGAGAAAGAGATAGATGCCTTAGAACTTGCCTTGAATGGGAAGTTGGGGGAGCCTGTTGGGGGATTTGGAGATGCTATGCTAGACCAAACCATCGAAGAAATTGAGGCCGCCCTCAAAGGCGTTGAATTTCTTCATGGTGAGAATTCTAGTAAGAATGATGATGAGGTTTCTCTTAAAGCCTCCAAAGAAGAAAACTTAATGCCTCCACCTCATTTGTCGTACTTGATTTCAAGTCCCTTGTCTTGTAAGATGGTTGATGAATTGGATCCTTGTCAGGCGGCGAAAAAAAAATTTATTCTTAATCCCGTAGAAGAAGCAACACCCTTAGGGTATGATCTCCCAAACCATAACGCAAAGCATGACCTTAGACCACTATACCTACCGGATGGTTATAAGAGTCGTTGCTTTGTTGGTTGGAAAGACCCGGGAGATCATGAGAAACCCGGGCATGATGAATTAAATAATCGCTTCTTGCCTCCGACTTGGAAGCTTTTGATGATAGCTTGGCTCGACCACATGAGCCTTCGTGAAGATGTTGCTAAAGCATTTGATTTACTCCTCCGAGCCCTTGAGGGCTGTGGGATCGTAGATGATGATGACTGTCATGTTGTATATATCTCTTTCCTCTTCTTTTGAGTTTTTGTTTTTGTTTTTATGTGAATTGTTTGATTCTAGGATTTGTTTGTTTTGTGGAGTTCTTGTCATTTGGAATTTTCTTGAGTGGTGTGAGGGAGGGATCTTTGATGGTGTGTATTGAGCTTGATTGATAGGTTTGAAGTGAGGATGAACAGTTTTGAAGAGTTGTTGGATGATTTAAGCTTTGAAGCTTGGTGAAGGAAGTCGGTTTTTGAGCTTTTTGTAAGCTTTTGGGGACGGGATTTTTATCCCGTAGTTGGTAATGTTCTTAGGGTGGAAGCCTTGGTAAAATCAAGGGAAATGAAGAGCTAGAGAGGTGTCATGGCCGTGATGAAGCCCTCACGACCGTGATGAGTTGTGCTCTAAAAGACAGCTCACCGTGAAGCCATCCCGCCCGTGATGAACTTGATCCCGCCCGTGACATCTGTCACGACCGGGAAGGATTCCAGCAACCCTCTTCGCCTTCTTTTCTTCATTTAAGCCCCACCCCACCACTTTACACCCCCACCCAACCTCCCTACTCACCTTTGCCTCTATCATTTTGTCCTTACACTTCACTTATACACCTTCATCTCATCTTCTCACCACTATACTCCGAGTTTCCCTTAAATCCCAACCTCATTACACCAATGCAAGCCTGATACTTCAACCATGCGACTACATTTAGGAAGATGAGGAATATCGATGACAAAGACGAGCAAAGTGTCGAAAATGATCATTGAGACGATGGAGATTGTTGAGTTGCTAACCGTTTGGTAGGCACGACTCTCTTTTCTTTTCCATCTTTTATTTGCTAGTCTTTCTTTGTATGTTCCCCTTCCTTTTATGCATTTGGTGTCATGGCGGCCCTCGGAGCCTTTGTGGTTATTGCTCCCGATTCTCGATGACATGACTACATCGAGAATCCTTTTAAAATCCAAATTGACAAGTTCTTTTCACTTTTTCTTTATTTTTATTCCCTTTTTGGTAGAATTTAGTCGGAATTGAGCGAAATCGGGGCTAGGTGACTTGATTACACCTAGCCATCCCCTCCTATTTCCTTTTATTTTCTTCTTTTTTATTTCTTCCCCCATCCATATCTTTTCTCATCTCGGCCCGAGGTGACTTGATTACACCTAGGCCCAACACATTCTACACTTTCTTCACTTTGATTTTTGATTTTTAGCTTAAATTTCCCCTTTTCTCTTCTTTTTAGTGTCTCCACACACTACCGAACGAGCATGAGGACATTGCTCGGTTTAAGTGTGGGGGAGCGATATCTTAGTTTAGTTTAGTTTTATTTTCGTAGTTTTTTCGAATTTTTTTTAAAATTCCTAAAAATTTGAAAAATTTCATAGAAACCAAAAAGATTTTCTTTTGTATCTTTTTCTTTTGTGTCTTTGTGTCGTATATTTGTTGTGTTGTGTGTGTTTTGCCTTCCCATTTTCTTGTAGGTTGCTTGATCGCCGTGAGTTTTGGAAAGCTCTTGTCATTCGGTAATATCCTTCTATCTCTTTCTCCTTTTCCCATTTTGGTGTTTAGAGGAGAATTTGTGATGGTGTGTGCTCAGGTGGAGCTTTTTAGAGTTTGTGGTTGATGCGGTTGCTTGCTTGGAAATTTAGGGGTGGTGTTTGTTTATTTTCTTTGTGTGTTTGTTTTGTTTTTTTTTTCTTGTTTCGTTTCGTCTTTGTTTTGTCTTGTTTAGTTTGTGTCTTGTGTAGAAAAGGTTTTCGAAAACCCGGTTTTGAGGCTAGTGCGCAAATGTCTACTTTCCCTTTTAGTGATATAAATCGATTCTTGGACTTTAGTCTAGTAGAATGACTTTAAATCAATAGTTTTGTTGGTTCTTTACCTTGTGTCCACCTAGTCTACTAGGGATTTACTTCGGGATTTGCATATTGACCACCTTGACCACCCACGGAGTGAAAAGGCCTTGGTTGCCGAGTCCCATCCTCTTAGGTGACAATGTTCGAAATTGTTTGATTAGTCCGAGTTTTCCCCCTTTTTGTGGGTTTGAAGGGAAGCGCGCTCCCGACATACTTATTTCTCTACCTTCTACACATATCTCACAAATAAGTTGCATTTTATCAAGGTTTCTATACCTGGTTGTGATGATTGCCTACAATACAAAATTTAGCCAAAAGGGCAAACCAAGAAAGAAAAGAAAGAAAAGAAAGAAGAAAAAGAAAAGGCACAACAAATCAAAAACAAAATACAAAAGGAGAAAAAAATGGCATAGCAAATCAAAAGCAAAATACGAAAGAAGAAAAATGCCAAGAAAATCATTTCACAAAAAAATCTTACCCCTCAAAAATAAGCTTTTTACCGATTGTTATCGTGAAGAGCCTACCAAAAGACCGAGTCCCTAGGAAGGATGATAGCGGTAATGGTTAGTATTTCCTAACTTTGCAACCATATCCACCTTTTTACTTGGACTAGTTAGGCTATTTTTGAGCATGGGACGACCCTCTTGGCTTGTCACTAAATGAGGCGGGGTTTCACTTTACCTACAGTGTCGATTAACTCCGTGGTTCATCCTTTCCATCCCGCCTATCGTCCCGTAGTACGTTCTTAGAAGGTTAGGAGGACCTAGGTAAGTTACAAACGATTTTATTGCTTTGTTGTCATACTATTAGGATTTTGTCCATTTCGGTTTGTATTATTAGCTTGGGAACGTTGTCACTTGCCTTGAGTCCTTAACCGGTGTTTCTTACAACGCTTTGTTGAGGGAAGCGGTATTTGTTTCTTCTTGGATGCAACTGATTGTTTGTTTGTTTGTGTGTTTTCGTGTTCGGTTGTATCCACAGTTTTGTCATAAGACCTCCCTTGCCTTGCGGAGAGCACTTTCCCTCTAAGTGTTCTTGCGTGAGTTGAAAGGGCGTAAGGTGCGCTAATACCCGCTCGGTTAGTAGTCTAGTTTCTATTAGTTAGTAGTTAGTTCATGCTTACTCGAGGGCGAGTAAGGGTTAAGTGTGGGGGAGTTGATAAGTGTGTTTTGTAGTGTTTATTTCACGTGTTTGGTCTCGCTTTCTTTTGTGAAATCGCTCTTTGAAGCGGTTTCGAGGCTACTTATGCTTATTCTAGCTCGTTTTAGGTTCTTGAGGCTCATCATGGAGAAATGGAACGATTCCGTCTCGTTTCCAGCGCATATGGAGCCAATGAAGAGAAGCGACGATGATTCGGTGACTTAGACTCGATCCCGAGTCCCTTGAAGCCCATTTGAGAATATCCCGAGCACCGAGCATCGATAAGAAGCCTTGGAAGAGCAAATAAGGACCCATCACGGCCGGGAAGTACTCCATCACGACCGGGATGAAAAGGCGAGAAGAAATGAGCCACTGTAGGGTCATCCCGACCGGGACCATCACCATCCCGGCCGGGACATAGGTCATTCCGAACGGGACCATCCCCATCACGGCCGGAATGACCCCAGCTCGCACTTCGATTCATTCTTTCATTTCCTTCACTTATGGAACCCTATATATACCTTCCTCTTGTAATATTTTAGGCACGAACCCCTAGATAGAGATTAGGGTAGCTAAGCTTAGTTTCTCCTTAATCTTTTCTTAATCCTCCCTTAATCTTAGCTTAATCTTAGTAGTTACTCTTTTATTATTGGAATTCTTGAAGATTTTATCAAGATTGACAACTTTGGTGGATGTATTTGGGTTTTCTTTATATGCAAGTTTCAATCTTTTCATCTGCTTTCTAGTTTGGTATAATCCTTCTTTTCTCCTTTCTCTTAATCTTTCGTTGTTAGTTAAGTTTTAATCTTTATCTTTTGTTTATTGTTCTTCCTTGTTTGTTCTTCATTATGAATGCTCTTGTTCTTATGTTGTGGTTTCACTTGTTAGTGTTGATAGTTCTTTAGTTATGTGTGAGTAGTTCTCCCCTAGGTTAGTAGGGGGATTGGGTGTGATTAGGGATGATTAGGGTGAGATTGGTGATGTTAGTTGTTGTTTTTGTTGTTTAGTATTGCCTTGCACTCAACATGCTCGATGAAATGCTTGTGAGACTTGAGACGATCACTCCTTGTTTTTCTTGCTTCTTCTCTTGCATGTCGTTGTTTGGTGATAGGTTTGGTTCCTCTACTAGGAGCAAGAACGTGGTGAGGAGACCCCTAGGCCATTTAAGTAGCGAGAGCCCGAATGTAACCTAGGCTACGAAACCATGCTAGTACCCCCGTTTCCTCTTTGAGTCTCCTTGACATCCATGAACCCAAAGCCGGGATTGGGTGTGATTAGGGATGATTAGGGTGAGATTGGTGATGTTACTTGTTGTTTTTGTTGTTTCCTATTGCCTTGCACTGCACTCAACATGCTCGATGAAATGCTTGTGAGACTTGAGACGATCACTCCTTGTTTTTCTTGCTTCTTCTCTTGCATGTCGTTGTTTGGTGATAGGTTTGGTTCCTCTACTAGGAGCAAGAACGTGGTGAGGAGACCCCTAGGCCATTTAAGTAGCGAGAGCCCGAATGTAACCTAGGCTACGAAACCATGCTAGCACCCCTGTTTCCTCTTTGAGTCTCCTTGACATCCATGAACCCAAACCCGAACTAGCCTTAGTTTCTCCTTGTATTGATTTAGCTCGCTTTCCATTATCACTAGTTGTTTGTTTTGCCTTTTTATTTCGTGTTATAGACTTTAGTTTAGTCATTAGTCAATCTTAGTCAATCACTTTAGTTTGTCTTGAACCTAGTCTTAGACCATAGCACCCTCTAGTTTGGAACTCCCGTCCCTGAGGATCGACTCGACTTACCCTATCTACCTAGCTTAGGTTCGTTGAATATTAATTTGATCGGTAGGATAGACGATAAACTCCTACCGTTAGCAGCCTCCAAAACCCTTACAGTAAATGAAGTGGTGGCCTCTTCCAAATCGAGGTCATTATCAGTGATTTTCATGATAAAGTCGGCCTTTTGTTTGGAGGCCTCAGTAGTGAACTTAAGCTTTTTCCCCAGAGACAGAATGTAGTTCTTTGCAGCGTCTTTGCAGCGTCTTTGCAGTGTATGGTGTCCTCCATCAGAGAAATGAGGTCTAGGTCGGAGCTCGACTTGCGCTTGGAACGGGGCTTCTTGGTCGCATTCAGGAACATAGGAGGTGGGATAATAGAGTCTCTGGGTGGAGAGAGGAAGTTGCTCTCAATCAGCTCAAAAGGTTTTTTCAGAGGAACGGTTAAGAAGGTCAGCCTCTAGGGGACCAAAGATGTCCGTTGGAAATCCATTGAGCCTATTATCCGCAGTTTGCAAAAGGTTGAGCGTTGCCTGGTTGGCAATGTTGAAGGCTGGTTCAGGAGTCTTGATAGGATCAATAGCAGCTTCCATAACGGGTAGCAAATCTTCATCAGCAGTAGGGTTGTCATTCAAAGCATCTTCAAACCTGAGGTTAGAAAAAGGAGCGTCAGAGGAAATTGGAATCGGGGTTTGGTAATTGTTATGCTCTTCAGAACTATAGAGGGAGTGTTCAGTAGACGAGTTGATGCTACTATCAGCATCAGAAGAGTCTTCAGAGTCAGTATTTGAATTGAAGTTGTTTTCATTGTCATTGATTTCATGTTTGAGGTCGTCATTCACTTGGTTGGGATGAGCAGCTGTGTTGTTAAAAACACTCGGGTGTGCGGCATCATGATTGTAATGCTCATCTGTTGGAGGGGGCTCATGGAAAGGGAAAGTGAAATCTTATGGTGGAGAGAAGGTTTGCCCATAACCCCTGGCATCATCAATGGCGAAAACAACCTTGTAGTTCAGTTCCAGTCTATGGCAGGCGGCATCAAGGCGGAGAGCACCCCGATCATAAGAATAGCACCAATCCATGTCAGTGCAAGGCGGGGTTGAATGAGGAATACCAGAGAGACAGAAAGCCTCCGGGAACCGTTTAACATACGGGGTTTCGAATGGTTCCCCACGCCATTCACGACTGCCATTTTTGAAGTGCCCAGAATTAGCCGAGAAGTCTGAATCCTCAAATTCATAGACTCTACCTTGTTTTGCAGACTGGCTTACCCTAAAGTGGGGTGTTTGAAGGGCAGGACCCTTGAAAGGAATTGAAGTGACTAGAAATTTCATTCCTGGCTTGACTTTGCCTCCAGGATAAAGATCGAGATTGTAGTCGATGTAGTTTTCCACAAATTGGTCAGCCGGGACCACTCTTGAAGCGAACCTTCCAACTCGGAATCTTGAAGTGAAGCACTTGTTGGTGGAAGGAAAGGCCCTTAAGTCAAGGTTAAACATTGTATGGCGACCTGCACTTTCAAAAATGGTGTACCCCTTCTCATCAAGCTTCTTGAAAGAGGCATCAAGATCAGTTGTAATACTTGAAATAAGTTCCTTACAGTGCCCCGCCTTGTGCCCAATGCGTAATTGATTTAGTATAGAAACATTAATATGAATGAGTATGCCGTGTGTGCACAAAATTTGTCTCACTGTATCAAATTTTTTTAATTTTTTTTTCTATAATTTTGTTTGCCTGCTCAAGTGATTAAAAGTGTACTTCATACATACACAAATTCTTAGGAGAGGCCGTCTCTCGGTAATTAGTGAGAAACGACCCGTAGTACTCTCGAATAGTAGCATCCCCTATATACTAAAAGAATAACAACTTTCCAAAATTTTCCCTCCAAAATGCATTATTTCTAAAGATGTAAGTTAAACAAAGAGTACCTTAAAATAAATTGGTAACCTATGACATTTAATGGATGATGATAAAATCATCAAAATGGTAAATTTATAGCATAACCATTCTTAGCTTCACACTAGAAAAATATATTCGGTTCTTTTTTTCTAAATAATGTTTTTGTTTTTCGAGTTGAATCTCTAAACATTGATTTTTATAAAAATGTGGAAATACTCCAATTTCTATTTCATAAAAAACAGTAATATATATATATAGAGAGAGAAAGAGAGAGAGAGAGAGAGAGAGAGAGAGAGAGAGACAAAAAAGATTAAGTGTTTCGAAATATGAGAATAACATAAAATAAAATAAAAATATGGGTTATTTAATAGCAATAATACTGACTATTGAGCGTATTCCAATAATAATACCAATTACAGTTAATCCCAGAATAATACATCGAATTGAAGTATTCTAACGATAATGGTACAGTTGGATATGTTACCTGCAACAGCAGGTAACCTTCTTGAAAAATAACCTGCTACTTCAATCTATTCAATCCACACCCACCCTCCTTCTTTACCCTATTTTTTCATCTTCCTCTTACTTAAATCTCTGTCTTCAATGACAACTCTGCAAAAAATTTAAAAATGTCTTGATTTCCATTACCCTCCTCTCCTAATTAAATTTAATAATGGGCTCTCCATCAAGACATAAACCTAAACTTCATTAATTACAAAAAAAAACATACGGGGCATTATCCATTGTGATAACAATCAAACCATCAAAATTGATTATCGCCATTCTTTGTCTCTTTCAACTCCCAGATACTCTCTTTTCGATTTTAAGCATTGCTAATTTGTTTTATTTTGTACAAATCTGGGGTTTTGGTTACAATTAGGTTTTCTTTTCTGGGTTCGTATTTATTCGATTACCGTTTCGATTATGATTTCTGAGTCCAATTCGGGACTGTATTCGCTTCTAATTTTCAATTTTAGCACAATTCACTCGGTCAGTCAAATACTATTTTATCTTTCTGCAAATTTCGACAATTTGGGGTTTTGTTTTGATTAGGTTTATTTTCTGGGTTTATATTTATTCGATTAGTCTTTCGATTATGGTTTCTAGGTTCAATTCGGGAGTTTATGTTTATGTTTTAATAAACCGTCCACTAAGTTTTGTGAAATCTGTTTTGTCATTCCCAATTGTTGTAGCAGATTTCTTCCTCTTACCAGGTTTATATTCATTCTCAAGGGGGAGTGAGAAGTAAATGGGGAGTGAAGTAAATGGTAATGGTGATGGTAGAAATTAAATGAGGCGCTCAAGGGGAGGTGAACCGGTTATTCAGGTAACCGGTCCACTGTACCATTATCATTAGAATACTTCAATTCAATGTATTATTTTGGGATTAACTGTAATTGGTATTATTATTGGAATACGTCCAATAGTCAGTATTATTGTTATTAAATAACCCTAAAAATATACTTTGTAGATATAATATTTTCATCTAAACATACATTTATTAATTTTACTCATTACCTTGATGATTATCAATTTGAAATTATTTTCTCAAAATTGAGGAATGTAAACATTACTATACCTCCAATTTAAAATCTTTAATTAGTATGCTATAAACTAAATTTTATGTATATCGTGCATTTATGCACGGGGCCTACACTGGTATAGTATTAATGAGTTTGAATTGAATGAAAAATAAAATGAAAATGGATGAGAAACCAATACCACCAAATCAGCATAATTATAAACTTCATGTGCCATGAGGTGGCACAATGGTGATCCCCCATTTCTAACCCGTGCCCTCCAAGATCTGTCCCACAAATACAAACCACTGATCCAAGATACCGATCTGTGAATAAAATGTAGAAAATAAATATAGTACCCTTAATTGTTGTTCATCGACTTAATTACTCAAAAATTCAAAATCTGTACTGCAAAACCAATAACTCTGCCAATAAATTATCCTTGAAAATACCAATAGCCTTCTTTCAATTACAGAGTAATTGTCAAGCATTGTAAATAACAAATACTCAGTAGCCTTTTCGTTCTTTCAAATGCACGCTTCCCCAGTTTAAATGATTCAAAACGTCTTCATGATAAGCAATGCTATATAATTCATCTACCCATCTAAGCAAAACTTTCGATCTACCCGGTTTGTTGAGATTCGGGTTTTTTCCCTCATAATTTTCATTTCTCAATTTCCTTTATAATTTATCTACTTGTTTTGGTTGATTAGGTTTGATTAGGTTTAAAAGTGTAATTGTTATGTTAATTTGCTTTAATGAACGTGTGATCTCAGAAAATTCAGTGAAGATGAATATGGCAGTAGTGGAATGTGTGGAAGGAGTTGACCTTTCTTTCAATCGGTACTCTTCTAATTTCTCTTCTTCTTTCTTCTTTTTCAATCAATTCTGTGTTTTTTTCCTCTAATTGTTGTTTTTGTTTTCGATTTAAAAATAAATTTTTGTTTGTATCCAGGAATTGTTTTCAAGCAATTTCATCAAACTGAATTGTTTTGTCGATTTTGATTGAATCCAGAAGTTGTTTTCCAGCAACTTTATCCCATCCTCTGGAAGGTACTTTTTATTAGTCTTTTTTATTATCTTGGCTTCTATCTACGGAGTATAATTGTTCACTAAATCTACGAAGAACTGTGAAATACTACGGAGAATCTACGAAGAACTGTGAAATACTCCATATATAGAAATATGACAAAATATTTTTTCTATATTTTTAAAAATATTTTTTCTATATCGATGAAATACATTATTTAATTTAAAATATTGTATTAATGTATTTTATTAATTAAATCTCTTAATTAATGTATAAATAAAACTCATTTTGTAAAATATATTGGTATAAAAGTATTAAAAAATTGTTTTTATTTAATTTTGTAATTTAAATATTAAATTAATAATTTTTATTTATTGTCGAGATAGATTTATATGGTATCGTCGAAATTATTATTTATACTTTGTATATAATATATGGCGAAATATCATTTGTTGTTTTTTTAAAAAAAATCTATATTACTAAAATATTTTTTTTTCTAAATTTTTCTATTTTTTGTAAAATATTTGAAGAAATGTTGAAATACAACCATACATATAAATATGACAAAATATTTTTTCTATATTTTTAAAAATATTTTCTATATCGACAAAATACATTATTTAATTCAAAATATTAAATTAATGCATTTTATTAATTAAATATCTTAATTAATGTATAAATATAGCTCATTTTGTAAAATATATTGGTATAAACGTATATAAAAATCGTTTTTATTTAACTTCGTAATTTAAATATTAAAGTAATAATTTTTATTTATCGTTGAAATAGATTGAAAACGTATCGTCGAAATTATTATTTATACTTTGTATATAATATATGACGAAATATCATTTGTTGTTTTCTTTTTAAAAAATATATATATTTTTAAATTATTTTTTTTCTATATTGTTCTATTTTTTTGTAAAATATTTGAAGAATTGTGAAATACTCCGTATAGAGAAATATGACAAAATATTTTTTTCTATATTTATAAAAATATATTTTTTCTATATTGACGAAATACATTATTAAATTTAAAATATTAAAATAATGCATTTTATTAATTAAATATCTTAATTAATGTATAAATATAACCCATTTTGTATAATATGTTGGTATGAAACTATTCAAAAATCGTTTTTATTTAATTTCGTAATTTAAATATTAGAGTAATGATTTTTTCATTAGATCTATATCTAATATTATACTCTCTTTGTTCACTATTTTCTTCTCCATTACCTTAATACTAGGTTTTGGCCCGTGCAAAATTGCACGGTTGTATTAAAAATGATAATTATATTTAAATGAAAAAAATTTAGTAGATGAGAATACATACAATGATGAAAATCAGTTGATATAAAAATCATGATTTGTGAACTTAATAAATAGGAGGGAGTACATATACATTAAAGTGTAAAGCTAACATATAAATAGATTAAAAATAGGAGTAATACATGTTTGTTGAAACTAACATATACACTCAAGTGTAAAGCTGAAAATAGTAAGAACAGACAACTATACAAACTTACGCGACCATACAAATCTAATTACAAATATTGAAAAACTTCTTGATATACCACATTAGTGGTAGTGTCAAAAGTCCGATGATTGCTATCGAAAATAAGGATTTTCAATCCTTTTTTGTTGGTGACTCTCGATAAAGCAACATATAATTGACCATGTGTAAACACGGGCTTAGGGAGATATAGACCAACGTGTGACAACGACTGCCCTTGACTTTTGTTGATTGTCATGGCAAAGCATATGGAAACAGGAAACTGCCGCCGAGTAAACCGAACAGGGAACTTGGCTGAGTCAGATGGAGAAAGGGTCAAACGCGGGATATAAACTATATCATTTGCATGGCTGCCCGTTAGCACCTTGCACCGAATGACTCGTTTCGCCAAGTGAGTCACAATTAAGCGCGTACCATTACACAACCCACGAAATTGATCAATATTCCTTATAAGCATAACCATAGCACCAACTTTCAGTCGTAACTCATGGTTAGGAATCCCGGAGCACTTAATGCTGTTCAAGAACTCAGTGGAGTGCACATCAGGCTGGCCCGGAACTATCTCGTCCATACACACCTCATCAGAGCTTAAATAGACCTGCTCTACACCGTCAAGAAGAGATAATACATAGTCGTTAATCAACTCAAAAAATTCATGGGTATGGGCCAAAATCGCTCGTTCCTGCAAATAATCATCAGTCCACAACCGATTCAATAGGTTGGGATATGTACTGGACACAATTGAGGCAATAGTGTCGGTGACATTATGGATAAGAATGTCATCTGAAAACTTAACATCCACCTCGCCATCATTGCGCCCACTTTCCAAGCCGTCACCAACTCTGAGGATCCAATCTGAGAATTCTCGTACCTCTTGTTCATCATAAGGAGAGGTACCGACTTGAAGACGCATGTTCTGGGTGAGTCTGAGTACCTTTATAAACATAGGGGGTAAAAAAAGGAAGGATTCATATAGGAAAAATGTAGACAAACTAAAAAGTAGATGACACGACAAACAACGAAAGCATTCAAAAGGGAAGAAAAATTACCTTGCATGACGACCATAAGTAAGACGAAAATAAAGCTGCATGCACAATGTCAGACCTACTTCCTTTAGGAACAACTGGAAGTATTTGTCGGAAGTCACCTCCAAACACGACAATTTTACCCTCAAAAGGCATGTCCGCATTACATGGGCTCACTGCATGCATAACATCTCTCAAACTACGATCAAGAGCCTCAAAGGCATGCCTATGGATCATGGGTGCCTCATCCCAAATAATGAGACTTGTCTTCATTATTAGCTCAGTTAAATCCGACCCTGGCTTAATGTTGGAGCAAGTGGAAGTCTCAACAACATTAATCGGAATGCCGAATCTGGAATGGGCTGTCCTGCCTCCGGGAAGTAAAGTGGCCGCAATTCCACTGGACGCAACAGGAAGCACAATCTGCCCCTTGCTGCGCAAATCAGCACATAACGTGCGCCATATAAATGTCTTTCCTGTACCCCCGAAGCCATACACAAAGAAAACGACACTTTGTTGCGGTGTTACGGCATTAGTAATTTCGTCGTATACAGACCGTTGGTCGGTATTTAACATAGGCAGGGCAACTTCAAATTCGTGACGCAAAGCATCCCTATCATACAATAATTCATCTTGAATCAAAGTGTTACGTAAGCTAGAAAAAACCGATGAATCAGGAATGAGCATGTGTTCAAACATAGACAGACTACTACCATTACTCTGTAGCAAAGCCTCAATATCGAGCAAGGCCAAGTTATGAATCTCTTCCTCAGTCAACTCTAAGTCTATGACAAAAAAGTAACCAAAATGAACATGAATTCTAAAAAATATTTACAAAGACTACAGAAGGAAAAACTAAACTTACCGGGATTTGACAAAACTCTACGTTGCCTAAAGAGGATGTCATCGGATAACAACTCCCAAGTTTCCTCCCACACGATATGGGGCATGGACATAGAACCGGTTAACAGCAACGATGCAAACAAATGCCGAAGATAACTACCCGACTCCCAGTAGTGTGCTTCCGTAATTGCATCAACATACTCAGTGTCATCACCGATCAAGCCAAGAGCAAAACATGCTTCTCGAAAAGTCCGATAACTGGTACCGTTTACAGTTCGGATGTCCTCATAACACATTGCTCCCCTAGAATGGTTCAACATCGTTCTCATGTAGTAGAGTTCACCACATTTTGGGGGAACGTGGTGCAATCTACCAATTGCGAAAAACTTTTGCCTACGCTTCCACTGCTTCTTAGTCCTATCCCATACATATTTTTGAGGAATCTCAGATAAAAGAAGATCACGTGCATCAGGGTCCCTAGCATTCAACGCAAACCAATCGACAAATTTTGACATAGCAATGCTTGGGTTATCAAGAACCTCGTCAATTGGGTCATCATCTTCGAAGATAACAGATTGCTCACCCGGGAGGTGAAACTGAAGTTTTTCAACACCAGGAGTCTTATAATGGATGTTAAAGGCAAAAATCCTCCAAACAGCTTCACATGCAGACAAATATCGACAATCGTACAACTTTTGAATCTGGTCGACATTATTTTGGTTACTGCGACGACTATGGGACGATTCCACTGTAACACGATCAGGCCCCTTATTGATGTACTTGAACAAATATTTAATTGACCTAGCTTGGTTGCACCACTCCACATTTATGTGAGGATGATACTTATTCATAAGGTAGGGATTGTAGGGAACAACGTACCGATTATCAATGGGCACGCCGTTCTTGAGAATTGTCCGTCCATTATCCCTTCTTTGGTAAATAGGGAAACCATTCTTGTCAACTGTGGTCCTGGGGTTGAATCGCTTCGGAAACTTTCGAATGCATGCACCATCTAACATGCATGGTGATTGAGGATTTGCTACACCGCAAGGACCATGGATCATCAACTCTGATACTGCGGCGAACAGTATGGGATCCTGGCTTTCGTCGGGAATCTCGGCCGAAATAATCCTATCTACGTCTGCTATCTCCGGGAACTTATCATCTCGATGGAGGAAGAGCAGGATGTGTGCATGGGGGAGTCCTCTCTTTTGGAATTCGACTGTGTACACAACTGCAAACAATTTAAATTTAGTAAATTGGTACAAAAGAAAGATAAAAGGTAAGGACAAATTAAGATAGGATTGGGGAAAAAACATAAATGCATACCTGCTTTAGTCCTCCCAAAGATTTCACGAAC